>CM070570.1:21637334-22887334 GCA_036346355.1 Rhipidocladum racemiflorum | reverse complement strand
TGTTCTTGTGTCGGCGGTTTTGCAATGCGCAGAGTATCGCCGGGACCTTCGCTTTGGGCGTAGGTCGCAGCCTGCGGCGGCAAAAAGATGGAAGAAAGAGGGAAAGCACTTGGTTGGTGGTTCGAGAGTTGCGGCCGCTTTGCTCAAGTGTTTTTAGTGGTACAAAAAAGAAGAGAGAGGCCGACTATGGATAGAACCTTCTCGGCTTCTCTATGTTCCAGGCGTTTGTCACGAGATTCCCTTCGGTGTCCTTGAGGCGGAAAGTGCCGGTCGGAGGATTTCCGCGATGGTGAAAGGGCCCTCCCAAAGGCGGGAGAGCTTGTGCCTGTCCTTCGCGATCGACTTGGCGCAGACTAAATCGCCGACTTCAACGAAGCGGTCGCGGACCCGTCGGCCGTGGTAGCGCGGCGCTCTGGTATTTTGCCGATCAGAAGATCGCGACGTCTCGAGCTTCGTCGAGTCGGTCGAAGTCATCTTCTTTGTTCCTCGATTGCCGTCTTGTTGTTGTAGTTCTGCACCCTTGGTGCGCCAGACTCAAGGTCGGTCGGGAGGACAGCCTCGCTCGAACACCAAGAAAAAGGGGTGAACCCGGCCGACCGTCGGGCGTGGTTCGCAGACTCCAAAGCACGGGCGGTAGCTCGGCGGCCCACCGTCCCGCGAATTTCTTCAGTCGGCTGAAGATTCGCGGCTTGAGTCCTTGGAGGATCATGCCGTTGGCTCGCTCGGCCTGTCCGTTGGCTCGGGGGTGTGCCACTGCTGCCCAGTCGACTCGGATGTTGAAATCGTTGCAGAACTCGAGGAACTCCTTTCCTGTGAACTGCGTCCCGTTGTCGGTGATGATGGAGTTGGGCACCCCGAACCGGTAGACAATATCGCGGAAGAAACTCGCTGCCTGCGCCGATGTGATCTTTGCCAATGGCTTTGCTTCGATCCACTTTGTGAACTTGTCTACGGCGACAAGCAAGTGAGTGAAGCCCCCGGGCGCCTTTCTGAAGGGTCCGACCAGGTCGAGCCCCCAAACCGCGAAGGGCCATGTGATGGGGATCGTCTGCAGGGCTTGCGCAGGAAGATGCGTCTGCCTGGCGAAGAATTGGCATCCTTCGCAGGTGCGGACAATCTGGGTCGCATCCGCTACGACGGTCGGCCAGTAGAAACCTTGTCGGAAGGCCTTTCCTACCAGGGACCGCGGCGCGGCGTGGTGCCCGCACACCCCGTCGTGGATGTTCTGCAGAAGGTGCTTCCCTTGGTCGGTCGGAACGCACTTCTGAAGGATTCCGGACGGGCTCCTCTTGTAGAGGGCGCCCTCGATCAGGACGAAAGACTTAGCCCGCCGAGCGCGGCGCCGAGCCTCGGTGGTATCGGCGGGGAGCGACCCGTTTGTCAACCGATCGACAAACGGTCGCCTCGATCGGTTTCGATGCTCAGACGCCCAAGTCCGACCCAGTAGTGGGCATCGGCCAGAAGATCGATGGGGCCGCCCGCCTTTGGGGGGTCGGCGGCGCCCTCAGCACTCGGTTCCAACCGGATTGATGGGCTGCTGAGGTCGGAGACGAAGATTCCAGGGGGAACCGGCCCCTTTCCGGAGGCGAGGTTAGCGAGGGAGTCGGCTTCACCGTTGTAGCGTCGGTAGGCGTGGTGGAGCTCAAACCCTTGAACTTCTCCTCGAGCTTGCGGACCTCCAGCGATGGCGGCCATCCGAGCGTCACGGGGCTCGGTGGCTTTCATCACTTGGTCGACGACCAGCTTGGAGTCGCCGTGAACGTTGAGCCATCGTGCGCCCAGGTCAGCGGCGATCCGAAGGCCGTTGACGAGGGCTTCGTACTCGGCGACATTGTTGGTGGCGTCGAAAAGTAGTCGTATGGCATACCGGAGCTTGTTGCCGTGTGGGGAGATGATGACGACCCCCGCGCCGGCCCCGTTCTTGGTGTAAGACCCATCGAAGTACATCGTCCAGTATTCCGGGTCCTCGACCGCCGCAGGGACTTGCGCCTCGGTCCACTCGGCGACAAAGTCCGCCAAGACCTGGGACTTGATCGCCGTCCTGGGGACGTACGATATGTCGAGGCTGTTGAGCTCGAGAGCCCATTTGGCGATCCTTCCGGTGGTGTCGCGGTTGTGGACGACTTCTCCGAGCGGTGAGTAGGTTACCACGGAGATGGGGTGTCGATCAAAGTAATGGGCAAGCTTCCTCTTGGTGATGAGCACCGAGTACAGTAACTTCTGTATCTGAGGATATCGGACCTTTGTTTCGGAGAGCACCTCGCTGACGAAGTAGACCGGCCTCTGCACCTTGAGAACGCGGCCTTCCTCCGCTCGCTCCACAACAAGTGCCGCGCTGACGACCTGAGTCGTGGCGGCGGTGTAGAGGAGCAAAGGCTCCTGCGGCTCCGGGGCGACCAGGACCGGAGGTGAGGTCAGAAAGACCTTTAGTCGACTAAAGGCTTCCTGAGCTTCGTTGGTCCAGGAAAAATGGTCGGACCTCTTCATCAGCTTGTAGAGTGGCATTCCTCGTTCGAGGCGGATACTGGCGACTTAGTGCCGCGAGGCATCCCATCGACCTTTGAACTCCCTTGGATCGTTGATTGGCCCCATCCTTGCGATAGCGGAGATCTTATCTCGGTTGGCTTCGATGCCGCTCGGAGACGATGAATCCCAAAGAACTTGCCCTTGGGGACCCGAAGACGCACTTCGGGGTTGAGCTTTATGCGAAACCGCCGGAGGTTCGCAAAGTCTCCTCCAGGTCGGTGATGAGGTCATCGGCCTTCCTGGTTTTGACAACGATGTAAATCGGCGTAGGCCTCGATGTTACGGCCAATTTGGTGCGAAAAACATGCTCGCATACATCGGGCCGTACGTGGCGCTGCATTTTCGCACCAAAAGGCATCGTGGCGTAAAGACGAGCCATACGGGGTGATGAATGAGGTCGCGAGATGATCGGACTCCTTCATCGCAATCCGTGATAGCCCGAGTAGGCATCCAAAAAGAAAGGGACTCACACCCGGCGGTGGAGTCCACGACCTGGTCGATGCGAGGCAATGGGAATGGATCTTTCGGACAGGCCTTGTTGAGGCTCGTGTAGTCAACACACATTCTCCATTGCCCCGACTTTTTCTTTACAAGGACGGGATTGGCGAGCCACTCGGGGTGACGCACCTCCCTTACAAAACCGGCGGCCAAAAGTTTGGCGATCTCTTCCCCAATGGCCCGTCGCTTCTCTTCGTCGAAACGGCGCAGGCGCTGGGCGACCGGTCTAGATCCCGGTCGAATGTTCAGGGAGTGCTCGGCGACCTCCTTCGGGACTCCTGGCATGTCCGAGGGTCTCCAAGCGAAGACGTCTCGGTTTGCTTGGAGGAAGTCGACGAGCGCGCCTTCCTATTTGGTGGTGAGGGCGGCCCCGATCCGCACGGTCTTGGCAGGATCTTCGGGATCAACAGCGACCTCCTTCGTGTCCTCCGCGGACTTGAAAGAGCTAGGCCCCGACTTGCTGGAGTCGGGGGCGGATCCGGGGGCCTTCTCCTGGAGCTGGGCGAGCTCGGCGGAAGCGACGACTGCTGAGGCCAGCTCGCAGCTGCTTCGCTCGCAGTTGTAGGCGAGCTGGAAAGATGTGGCCACGGTGATGACACCTTGCGGCCCTGGCATCTTTAGCTTGAGGTAGGTGTAATTGGGGACCGCCATGAACTTCGCGTAGCATGGTCGCCCTGCATGGCGTGGTAGGAGCCGGGGAAGTCCACAACCTCGAAAGTGAGGCTCTCGGTGCGGAAGTTGTCCGGGCTCCCAAAGGTGACGGGCAGGCCGACCTGCCCGAGGGGGTGGGCCTGTTGGCCTGGTACGACGCCATGGAAGGGCGCCTTGCTCGGCCGGAGGGCGGAGCGAGGGACCCCTAGGGCATCCAGGGTCTCAACATACATGATGTTGAGACTGCTGCCGCCGTCCATGAGCACCTTGGTCAGGCGCTTCGTCCCCACGATGGGGTCGACGACGGCGGTAGCGTCCCGGGTGCGGGATGTGGTCGGGGTGGTCGGTCCGGTCGAAGGTGATCGGGCATTCCGACCACCTCAAGTAGGTGGGCACGGCGGGGGTAGCCGTGTGGACCTCCCGGTGGGCGAGCTTCAACCGTCGCTTGTCGGCGTAGCACTCCGCCCCCCCGAAGATCATGAGGCAGCCGTCGAGTTGTGGGAACTCGTCGACCGGCTCATCGCCCTTTGCCCCGGCGTCGGGCGCTGGGTCGCGCTTCTTCCCCTTTCCCCGTGATGTCGTGGGGTTCCCGGAGAGGAAACGCTTCAGGACCTCGCAGTCCCGATACTTGTGTTTGACGGGATAGTCGTGGTTCGGGCACGGACTATCCATCAATCTCTCGAATCGGTCGGGCGTCTGGCCGAGCTCTTGCTTGGCGGTCGGTCGGCGGCCAGCGACTATTCGGCCCTCGCGGCCTCGCTTCCCTTCCGCTTCCTCTTGTCGTATGGTCGAGGGGGCGCCGGCTCCGAGGTCGGCCGTCTTGTGGGCCGTCTTCCTTTCGAAGATGGCCCCCACGGCCTCCTCGCCGAGGCGTGGTTGGTGGCGATGTCGAGGAGCTCCTTGGTGGTCCGGGTTTCGCATGCCCCAACTTGTGGACTGCAGCCTCGCACGTGGTGCCGTAGATGAACGCCGACGACGCGTCGGCGTCGCGGATGTCGGGGAGCTCGTTGCACCTTTGGGAGAAGCGGCGGATGTAGTCCCGAGGGTCTCCTACCGCCGCTTGCAGCTCTTCAGATCTCAGAGTTGCCAGGGCGTTTGTATGCGTTCTGGAAATTTCCGACGAAAAGGTTCGTCAGGTCGGCCCAGCTGCCGATGGTATCTGCGGGGAGGTACTCAAGCCATGCTCGAGCCGAGTCCGCAAGATAGATGGGGAGGTACTGGATAACGAAGGAGTCGTCCGTCGCTCCCCACTCGACAAAGTAGCCGATAGTCTTCTAACCGGTTCACTGGGGTTGGTAGCCCCGTACTTGGCTATGTTGGTCGGAGCCTGGAATCGGCCGGGAAGTCGGCGTTGCGGATATGGCGGGTGAACGCAGCGCCCAGGACCGTCGAATCCTGGTCGGGATGGTTGCGTCGCCCGCCATCGGCGACTTGCGAGGGTGCCGCGTCGGTAGCTCTCCTTCGCGCCGAGGGTGGTGCGGAGATCATACTTGTCCCCAGGCGATGGCGCACCGGTGTATGATGCCTGGGGAGTTCATGGGGCGGGCCGTCTTGGCCGGGCTCCGCCGCCCGTGAGGGGGAGTGGCCCAGCGGAAGTGGCGCCCGTCACGGAGCTAGAACCTTGGGCGTGGCCGAACGACAAGACGCTCTACCGCCCCGGAGGTTCTGGTAGGTGGCCTTGGCTTCAGGCTCCGTTGGCTCAGGCAGCCCTCGGAGCAGCATTGCCGCAGCGGCAATGTTCTGGTTGGCATGAGGGAAGAACGGAAGGTCGTTCGCTTCCTCAGCCAATTGCTGATGCACCTGACGCGCGCGGGCGCGCGCGCCGGAGGCTGGTGGTGGGCTAGGTCGATGGCGCTCCAGTTCGGCCTGGAGCTTATCGAGCTCGGCCTTTCGGGCTTCTAACTCCTCGCGCTGTCGCTGAAGGTCAGCGAAGCGTTGTAGGTGCTGTGCGTCGTCTTCCCGCCGGGATTCCTCCCGCCGCGCTTCGTCGCGCGGGAGGAGGGTCCCGATGGTAACGGGGGTGGAGGATGGCTCCGCCGCACCCGTCATATTGCACTCGCGGGTGTAGGCCCTTCGAGGGGCACACTCCTTGTCGGAGCTAGAGCCATGGCTGGAGGAGTCCGCCAGCAGGTCGTGGAGGGAAGCCGGCGCGTAACCGGCCATGGCCACGAGTTGGGAGCTCGTGGAGGGTGGAGTCGCCGCTCGCCGCAGTCCGTAGGCAATGTTGCCGGGTAGTGCTTGCGCATGACGGCCCGCCCGCGCGCTGCTTGCGCTGGGGCCTCGAGGCCGAGGTTGCCGAGGCGCCAAGAACCGCATCCAGGCTATGAGGGCGTCCGGTCCCGGACGGCAGCAGGGACGAGGACAAGCTCCTCCGCCGTAGTGACGATGAAATCGAGGGCGCCGAAGCGGATCCAGCCCCTCGACATCGGCGAAACGTAGTGGGAGGAAGCCATCAGGGAGGAGAATGGGAACCCGAAGATGAGGATGTCGGTGAAGACGCGCGAGAGCCCCTACCTGGCGCGCCAACTGTCGGTGTTTCGTGCACCGGCAATACGAATTTATGGTCGGATGGGGTCGCGCGCTCCCTCTCCCCGAATGGTCGACTCAAGGAGTCAGAAGATGTATACTGGTTCGGGCCGAATGTCCCTACTCCAGTTCGTGCGGTGTGAATGTATTGATCTTTGGGAGATGGACAAGGGGTGTACAAGCGAGGCGGGCGGTCGGCTGTCCGATCCCCTTGATGTTTTTTGCTAGGGAGTCGAGGCTACCTAGAAGACTGTTTTTCTCTCTTCACCCCCCTCCCTCTCGGGTCCTGCCTCTCCTTATATAGACGGAGGAGGCGAGTTACACGGGAGTTGTGAAAACTACGAGGGAAGGGGCCTGCACGTCTTGACGTCTGGTTCCTGTCTTGTCCGACCGACCCCTGCTCGTCCCGAGGCAGGGTTGGTGGTTCTGCGGGCGTCATACCGCGTAGTGCTGTCTGGGTGGCGTGTTGCGTGGTGCTCTTGTCAGCCTCGGTGGCTTTAATGGCGCTTGACTTTGCTTTGGCCTCGGGAGTGGGCGTACTCCTCTGCGGTGTGCCAAGCGACGGGACGGGGGCTTGACTTCTTCGGTGGCTTTTCTGACAGCCTTGGGAAGGAGCCGCCTACCCCGGTACGGATGTCAGGGGACGCTGCGCACAAGGCGCTACCGACATCAAGCGTGAGCCTCGCTGGCTCGTCGCGCAGTGGAGCTTGAGCTTCAATATTAGGCGACGGCCGCGATGCCGACCGCCCGAATCGAGTCCGCCGACCGTCCGGGGTCGGCCCCGCACAGGTCGGGGCTCGTTCCCTGCGGCCCAAGTACCTTTCGGTGGTGCTGGGCCTCCGCCGTGATAGGTCAGCCCGTTCGTGCTTCCGGGCTGATGGGGGTACCCATGGTATGGGTACTCGTCAACAGGTGCGGAGACTTAATTTGACATACATAGGAGTATTTCTTTTCTTAGACTGTGTTAGAGTTGACGGGCATAAAAACCAGATCAAAACGAAAAGAGAAATGAGAGACACAAATTTAACATAGAAAACTTTTGCGAAAAAAAACCCACAAGCACTAGCCGGCAAAATCTCACTATTTCCTTTAGTGTTACAAAACACAGGGGATTACAATCTCTCTTATCTTTTTTCACGACTTACAAGAATGTATATATGGTAACAATCTAGAGTTCTACTCGGAAACAAATCAATAATGATTCATACCGCAGGGGGCTTTGCCCTTCGCACCCCCAGCAGTCCCCGGTGGAGCGACTTGATGGGCCAGTCTGAACTCCGCTCTGCTACGACCCAAGCCTCTCGGCGACAGGCCTCCGCTATGCTCCGCCCGACTCAGCTTTTTGGATTTGGATCATATATCAACAGACTGGAAGCATGGCTTGATTTGATGTTTTCCCCTGTTTAAGAAAATAGATAGTTCAGGTTAGTTCGTTTTTTAACATCTTCCCCACGAGCAAACCAGGGCACACCCCCTGTTTAACAAAATAGATAGTTCAGGTTAGTACGTTTTTTAACATCTTCCCCACGAGCAAACAGGGGCACGTAAGTGTTCGAAAGCAAGAACTTTTGCCATGATCATCTTGTTGCCAATAGCCTCCATTTGTGAGTAATAAGCTAGGGCGCTGACCTAATAAAAAAATTCAGGGGAGACTGTCATTTGGTCACACCTCAAAATTAGATGTAGTGTTCATTCAACTGTTGTGCTTGTTTAGTTGCTTATATGTTCCTATCCTCCTAGGCTTCCCTTGGTCACTAAGACAAACACTACTTGTTACTAGTAATATATACTTTTAACTAGGCCCCAACTGAAAGATCTTAGCACTAGATCACATTAAGACGAACGGCACGAGCATGTCTAAATCCATTTGGGAAAAGCCAAGGCGAATCGGTTGCTGCTCACTTAATTAATAGATGATTGAATATGTAATGAAGCATCTTTGGTAAAGCCGAGAAATAGGAGGCGAAAAAGAGCCAAGAGCCGGCTCCACTTCAACAACCACACAGCACTAAGCAACGTAGCGCCACTGTTTAGTTCCGTTGTTTCTGTTCCATCAGTAGTCTCTCAAACCCAAATCCTATAGAAAAAACAGGAGAAAAAAAGTGCGTGAAGTTTTATAGAATTGACCGAGGGGGGCCATGGTTAGCTTCAAAGGTTCACAAATAAAGGCTCATTCAGGATATACAGAAAAGGCATACTAAAGGCTGAAGCTACCCTGCCATGTTCCAATTAGGAATTGATATTTCACCTTCTTAATAATGTCTTTGTGTGAAAATTAACCCCTCCTCCCAGTTTCATATGGAGCTATGCTTCATACGGCCAACCACTGCCACTGGCACGCTGTGACCACCTACCATGCAGGGCATGATCCCGGGCATCATAGCCCTATATAGACCCCGAACTCATTTCTCGCCAGGTGCACCCACTTCACTTGCTTCCAAGTGTGACCCCAAAAGGAAAGCTGCTAGCTGCCCCCGGCGGTAGCAGCACAGAGCCAATGGGTGCTCGTCGTGGTCTCCGACGACATACCGCCTACTCTGCATGCCCCCTCCTCGCCTTCACCGTCCTCCTCGTCTTGCCGGGCCTCACCGCCGGCGTTACCCGGCACTACACGTTCAATGTACGTACGTTTACCTCACACACTGACAGACGAGCTAGTATAGTGTTCTGGTACCTCTTTGAATGTTACGTGCATGCATAGTCGTCCTTAATTATTGGTGTGCCACTGATGTCATGTGCAGGTGCAAATGACGAACGTGACACGGCTGTGCGTCACCAAGAGCATCCCGACGGTGAACGGGCAGTTCCCGGGGCCGAAGCTGTCCGTGAGGGAAGGCGACCGCCTCGTGGTCAAGGTCCACAACCACATGAACTACAATGTGTCGTTCCACTGGTAATTAAGAACAAGATCAGTGCACGCCATGCTAGCTCGTCCATTTCATAGCGCGCGCGCGCGCCATGCACGGCGCGCGGCTAACTGCCCGGCCGCCGGTGTCCAACACGATGCGCATGCATGCAGGCACGGCGTCCGGCAGCTGCGGAACGGGTGGGCGGACGGGCCGGCGTACATCACGCAGTGCCCGATCCAGGGCGGGCAGAGCTACGTCTACGACTTCACCATCGTGGGGCAGCGCGGCACGCTGTGGTGGCACGCGCACTTCTCCTGGCTGCGCGTGCACCTCTACGGCCCGCTCGTCATCCGCCCCAAGCGCGGCGAGGGCTACCCGTTCCCGCGGCCGTACAAGGAGGTGCCCATCTTGTTCGGTACGTAACGCCCGCGCGCTTGATGGTGCTCTAGTAGTTTATGCGTGGATCTGGCAATGATTGGTACCGTGCATGGATGATGGCAGGTGAGTGGTTCAATGCCGACACGGAGGCGGTGATCACCCAGGCTCTGCAGACTGGCGCAGGCCCAAACGTCTCCGACGCCTATACTTTCAATGGGTTTCCAGGCCCAACTTATAACTGCTCGTCCAAAGGTAAATTCTCTGGTGATTAACCTGCCTGGCCCGGAAGCCCATACGTTAATAACGCGTTTTGCCAATTTAATGCACGTGTCAGGCACGTACAAGCTGAAGGTGCAGCCCGGGAGAACGTACATGCTCCGGCTGATCAACTCGGCGCTCAACGACGAGCTCTTCTTCGGAATCGCCAACCACACGCTCACCGTCGTCGAGGCGGACGCAAACTACGTCAAGCCCTTCACCGCCCAGACGCTCGTCATCTCGCCGGGGCAGACCATGAACGTGCTCCTCACCACGTCCCCCAACCCTGCCTCCCCGGCCTACGCCATGGCCATCGCGCCGTACACCAACACCCAGGGCACGTTCGACAACACCACCGCCGCGGCCGTGCTCGAGTACGCCCCGACACGGCCGAGCTCCACCCGAAACCTCGCCCTTCCGTCCCTGCCGTTGTACAACGACACCAACACCGTGGCCAACTTCTCGAGCAACTTCCGCAGCCTCGCGAGCGCGCAGTACCCGGCGCGCGTGCCGCAGACGGTCGACCGGCACCTGCTGTTCACCGTCGGCCTCGGCACGGACCCGTGCCCGTCCAACCAGACGTGCCAGGGCCCGAACGGCACCAAGTTCGCGGCGTCCATCAACAACAACTCCTTCTTCCGGCCCAGGATCGCGCTCCTCGAGGCGCACTACCAGCGGCGGTACGCCGGCGTGCTCCTGGCCAACTTCCCGACGACGCCGCCGCACCCGTTCAACTACACCGGCACCCCGCCAAACAACACGTTCGTGACCCACGGCACGCGGGTGGTGCCGCTCAAGTTCAACACCTCGGTGGAGCTGGTGATGCAGGGCACGAGCATCCAGGGCGCCGAGAGCCACCCGCTGCACATGCACGGCTTCAACTTCTTCGTGGTCGGACAAGGGTTCGGCAACTACGACCCGGTGAACGACCCGCCGAAGTACAACCTCGTCGACCCCATCGAGCGGAACACCATCAGCGTGCCCACCGCCGGCTGGGTCGCCGTCCGGTTCCTCGCCGACAACCCCGGTAAGCTTTACACCACATTTGGCATGCTTGACCTCCGTGGACATTTGTTGACTCTGCAGCGGCCAACGTTGACTAACTTGTTGCATGTATGCCACAGGTGTGTGGCTCATGCACTGCCACTTCGACGTGCACTTGAGCTGGGGCCTGTCCATGGCGTGGCTGGTCAACGACGGGCCGTTGCCCAATCAGAAGATGCAGCCTCCGCCTTCCGATCTTCCGAAATGCTGATGGCTCATCCCAGGGGGCGAAGAGTCGCGAACAAACCTGCGTGCCTGCGCATTTCCTTTGTGTTTAACGTGCGAAACTCTGGTTAATTTGGATTGTTTAATTTCAACTGGTGTGCCGATTTTGTGGCAAGTGATTGGGATTTTGCTTCCGCTAGCTTAATTCCTCTTTTGAAACAGAATAAGATGTAAGAAGTCCGGTTTTGTTGTTAATCTTTTTTTCCTCGGCATTTTGTTGTTGGTGTGTAAACGGTCCAATGCCACAATGTACCAAGTAATAACTTTGATTTTGCTTTTGGTGTCATTTAATATTTGTTGACGCCGAAAAATATGAGGATGGATTGATCGTCAATTAGTTCACGTAAACATCAAATTTAATTTAGGTATAGATATACCAGACAATTTGATCATGTAATCGGCGAGAAAATATTTACCCATTTCTAAACAAAAATGGCTAGCCAATTCTTAGGGTACTTTAGTGGACAAAGCCTTACAAAATAATGCCGAAAGTCTAGTTGAAACATCCAACGGAGGGGTCAGATGCTTCCAATTGAACGTCAGGAGCAATTGACCGACGGCGGTCCGCCTCCTCTTGATATCGTCTTGCCCTGTTTCCGTGGGACGTCACTCATGGAGAAGGTGGTGCCATATTGTTTGTCACTCTAATCTATTATACTTCATTCATTCAAAAATATAAGATGTATTTTAACTTTACACAAAAATTAAGATTACATTAAAATTGAAAAAGATATGAGAGCAAATGACTTAGATGCCCCCACGTAATTGTATTCGAAGATAAAAGATATACTTTGTGTGGATGGTAATGAATAGAGATATAGAAGGAAAGACATCATTAAATCTACATGCAAATTTTATATTTATAAACAAAACTAGTTAAAAAATAAGCTGTCGACGATCTGTTTCGCTGGCAATGAGATTTGTGATTCTAGGGGATTTGTGCGGGATCTGAGCTTGATGGTAACACAGGATGCGGGAGCAATCTGTTTTAGACAGGTTCGGGCTCTCTCGGAGGAGATAATACCCTAGTCCTGTGTTCTTGGATATATTGTGTGTGTCCTCTCTTTCTTGTTTCTCCCTCCTCCCCTTATATACTGGGGGAGGAATACATGATAGATGGGCGCCACCGGGCCCTGAACATGGTGGCCTGGACGACATGTCCCTTGTCCTTATCCGCCTTCACGCTCTACGTCCTGGAGAGGTGGTTATGCTTTCTCCGACCCACGTCTGCCGCCTTGTCAGGTTCCAGCATCTGCAGGTTCTGGCGGTGTCAGACCGCATGCTTTGTTCCTGGCGGGTTGTTAGGGCGAGGCGCGAAGCTTCCTTGAAGGATCGGGAGTTGTCTTGGGGAGCAAGTCGAAGGTCTCCTCTGGGCCCGTCGTGGCGCTTCTGGGCTTTGGGCTTTCTATTCCGCCTGTCAGGCCCAGTCGGGTGTAGGCCCCTCTTGTGGGACCCCTGTCTCTGACATCCCACATAAGCCTTATAAACTTAGACGGAGAAAGTATTAATAAAGCAATATAAAAAAAATCACCACCTTTCGTACCACGTTAATTACAGTAAAAAAAGTTACTCCATCCTATCCATGGTATACGACGAAATAACTCTAAGGGTCTATTTGTTTTTTATTTTGATTGTGAATTCTGGTCCCAAAAGCTAAATAAAAAAACAAATTGGCCTGATTATCATAATCCAATCCACACATATATACTAGAATCTTCAATCCACTTTATATATGTGAGGTGGGATGGAATGGTTCCATCCCAGATTTCAGGATGGAATGGCTTCATCCTAGATTTCAGGGATGGAATGGTTTCATCCCAAATTCTCAGACAGGGTCCACTGTCACTCTCACATTCCAAATGGGATGGCTGCGTTCCAGAAAATTTGTAGAACCTGGCCGTCCCGAATCTAGAGAGAATATTCTCTTTTCTGGAACCAAGCCATCCTCAGCTCTCCAACCAAACACTAGATTTGGTGGGATGGGATGGTTCCATTCCACTTTATCCCACTAACCAAACACACAATTAGATTCCAACTTTTGGAGAATAAAGTTCTCTACAATCACAATTCAGAATCATCTTTTAGAGAATTTAAAGTAAAAATAAACAGACCCTAAGCGGTATTGAGATTCTGTTCACAATATGGATCATTCTCAGGATTCTTTCCTTCCGTGATTGACTAATAATGTTTTTTTTTTTCATCTTTCCGTGATTAATTCAAGGATTTGATAACTATTAACCGGATAGAAATCCCATGCAATCCCTGTGAAAACTATAATTTAAACAGTCTCCATAAGTACAGACCCTGTCCTATGCTCCTAGCAACCGGATCTTTCACTTCCTGATGCACGTTTGTAATGAGTCCTGTGTGTGTGAGAGAGAGAGTGTGTAACATCTCATTGCCCATGATGAAACGGCGTGAGACCACAGTAAATCGAATTGGGAAGAACTCACAGAGGAAGAAGAAGATAGCAAAAGAGGAAAGTAAGTTTCTATTCCATAATTTTCTCTATCCCTGTTACAATCCGCCTATCTCTATAAAGGACTCTCTTTCTTTCTCTTACATGTGGGACGATAGAGGTGTTACAGAGAGAGAGAAACAAAGAAGAGAGCCTTGGTCGAACTCGAAGAAGAGGTTGCTGCGGTCAACCACGGCATTGCCGAACGCTACGGGCCCAACACACCCTTGCGGAATAGACCAAGCGTCGGCAGGGCGTCGAGTGCAGATCACGGCGAGCGGCAGAGATGTGCCCTCGACTACGCTGGTGGTGGGAAGCGCAAGGATCAAGCCGGCGGTGAAGAACGAGGTGACGGCGGCCGGAGATGACGCGATAAAAGAGAGGAGGCGCGGAAATATTGGCTGCTAGAATAGATCTCGTCGAGGATTTTTTTTTAAAAGTATGTTTTTAAAATAATTTTGCAAAAATAATATGCCAAAAAGAAAAATTACAAAAATACACCTAAGACATAGGTCTATTTTGTCACAGATTGAATTTGGCCAACGAATTATGTTGTCATGGGTTCAGTCAGTTAGTTGACAAGACTGAGGTCTTTGTCGTCATTTGAATTAATGACATAACTTGTTACCATTTCAAATTGCGAGAGAGATGTATTTTTGTAAAAAAAAAATTGGTGTATTATTTTCGCAAAAATATTTAAATAATATATTATTTAAAAAGTCTCTAGTCGAGCGTAGCCAGGACTGTCTGTTGCCATTTCAAACGGTGACAGAGAGTTTGACCATTGTCTATAGACACTCTATCAACCGTTGAAATATTGACGAAGAATCTGTCGATAGAGAGCCTATCAATATTTTAAATATCGATAGATGAATATTTACGTTATTACTCATTTCGACTTATTACTTTTATAACTTTTTAAAAAAATTATTTTAAAGAAATTCCTGCCGCTGTCTCTGCGACCCGGCAGCCGCAAACGCCCCCTGCCCCGGCCCGCTTATCATTCTTTCTTCTGTACGTACGTGCGTACGAGTTCTAGCTCGCTAGCTGATGCGCGCCGTGGAAACGTGTCGTGTTCATCCGTCACTTTTCTGACCGATCGATCACTCCGTAATGTTAGCGAGACGGAGGAGGGAGACTGCGGGTGGACCACGCTCCACACATGCACGCGGGCGGACGTAGAGGGTACTCTCTGCATAGGAGCGAGCGACAAGCCGACGACGTAGTTGTGTTGTGTACTTGTGTACACTGGGAATTGCCGCGTCCGTGCGCGCCGCGGTACGAGCTTTTAACCATTTCGAGCTAAAGTTTTCGGGCAGCTCGCGCTTTTGACCTCACGCACGGGGGCGGCTGGCAACGTCTGCAGGTCTGCGTGCCCTGCCCCGTGCGTCTCCGTGTGTACGTGTGGTGGCTGCTTTATGTCTCGAACTTTGAGTGTTCATCCACCACTGTTAATTTATTTTCCTTGTAGCAGTGTGTGTTTATACGGCTTGTGTTCAAGTTTGATCAGAATTTGTTTTTGTGTTTGTGTCAGACACGCCACGTCAGACGTGACGCCGAGCAGTGCAAGCACCAAACCGTGTCGGATCATCCGACCCTGTTCTGTTTTCCTTCTCTATTCGGGATCCTTGCCTTTAACCTATGTAAAACACTTCTATAGTTTTACGGTTTAGATGCAGCAAAATTTCTCGTGACTGTAATATATCTTTATATAGTGGAATTTTGATTTCGTGTTCGGGGTTTTCTCGCAATAAATTTTCACGCTAAATCCTCGTTTCCCGTTCTTTTTTGTCATCAATTTTTGTCATGATGTTTTATAACAGCTTCAATGGTAAATACTGCTATTTTTTTAGAGAGTACTCCCTCCGTTTCTTTTTATAAGGCGTATTTGGTTTCGTTAGGACAAGACTTTGACCAACGATTACTTCATTAATATATCATTTATGTAATACAAAATCATAATTATATATAAGTATTTTTGAATACAAATCTGCTAATATCAATTTTGTGTCATAAAAATTATATGCTAATAGAGTAATTGTTGGTCAAAGCCTTGTCCTAACGAAACCAAATACGCCTTATAAAAAGAAACGGAGGGAGTACAAAGCAGACGTGCACACTCAACATACACCACACTCACATCATCCACTTATGGGCATCCTCTACGCACGCTAGAAATTTATGAGTGGCATCTAAGGCCCTACAGAGTGTGAACATAAGCTTTTCCACTAAACACGCATACGTGTGTACTTATGAAATCTGTGGAGAACAGTACCAAACAGGGTTCAAAAAATCAATGAAAGTCGCTCGATTTTCGCCCGTATCAACGCGGCTTAGATTCTAAAACCGCTCGATAAACCGGTCCAATTCAAAAAAATTGAAAAAATTTATGCAATGTAAACAGGTCGAAAATTAACGAGAATCGCTTAAAAAATTGACCGCCAAAAAAGTTCAACTAGTCCATTGATTTTCCATGAAAACAACGATTTTCTATATATATTTTTTCAAAAAAAATTGATTTTGAAACTCTACAATTTTGGACGATTTTTGGTTTAATATTTTTTATTTGTGAATTTCAAATTTTGTGCGACTTTCTCCCAGTCGATTTTATTAACCCTGCAACCAAATCTAGGACTTAAAGCGTAGGGGGCATGATCTTCTACGGCTACCTCATAATTTGATTGGATGGTTCGATTATATACAATTGTTTTAGCCTGTCAAGAAAATGTTATAATAGAACCGAGTCTAACGTTATGTGTGAACATATTAGTTCGTACTGACGATTGTCATTTCTCAAACAGTTTGCCGTCTACAAGTCCAAGAATCTGCAATAGAAAATGTCATAGAAAAAGGGCGGGAGGGAGAGAGAAATTTTGGCCCCACCCCTGACACGCCCTTGTTCTTGCACGAGGGCGAGAACAAACTAAAACGCAGAGCAATAGGTAGGGTTTTATTTCGCAGCAGAGGCCAGAAAGCAACAGACAGCAGATTAAAAATGAGTGTGAACTTTGTTTGAACAGCAAAAACCCTGCATACATATTTAAAAACATCAAGGGGGTCCTTTTGGGACGTCATGGCCCTACAACCACAAGCACACAGCCAAGCTCCATTGGTCATTCACAGTGAGAGTTTCATTTTTATTAAATGATGTGATACGTCATCATGTTTGGTGACATGGCAAGATAATTATAAAGAGAGAGATAGAAAGAGTTTCATGGGAGGTGAGTGAGCTTCATCAGGATGAAACCTAAGATACACGATTACCTAGACAAAAACTGATATGGCACTCTTGAAAACCGTGTAATAAAACTCTCCATTATGAATGGCCTTATATAACCAGGTATACGCTTTTCCCCGAGAGCTTCTCAGCTCACTTATCTTGATTTCTTCTTTCCTTCGGTTTCCTTCTCCCTCCTGTCCTCTTCGCACAGATTTGCAGCTCTACGACTCACAGGAAGAGAGGAAGCACGTGCGACGCCGGTGTCCATGGAGCTCTATGCCGAGGAGAGGTCATGTAGGCTGTCCAAGAAGAGGAGCGGCAAGGGGGCGATGGGTGTGCGCGCCGACGGCAATGGCAAGATCAGGCCGTCGTTCTCCGGCCGGTGCGCGCGGCTCGTCAAGGAGCAGCGCGCGCGGTTCTACATCATGCGCCGCTGCGTCACGATGCTCGTGTGCTGGCGCGACTACGCCTGAGGTGCAAGATCGATCGGAGAGGAGCTAAGAAGCCCTCTCTCTCTCTCTCTACTTAGGAGTTAGGATGAACTTGTCTAAAGAGAAGATTTTCCTTTTCCTTCTCTATTTTTTCCCCATTTTCGAAAGTGTAGAGCGATGCCGATGTAGTATGCATGCATGGTCGCTGCACCGCCGCACATTTTGTTATGTTTTGATGTAGTGTGAGCATCTAATGTAGATAGACTTGATCTAAATGGGAGGTGTTCTGGATTCTTGGTGGTGCTACGGTGTGTCTTCTACTTCCCATTGTTTGACTCCTCGATGTGTGTGTGTGTGATCCATCGGAGTGCGAAGAGATACTCCCGTGAATCTCTTATTTGGACGGCTACCTGCTTTTCTGCGATGATGCTTTTTCTTTGCACTTCTTTACTCCTGAAAAGCACCCAGAACGTTACCAGTACTTCTCGGCAAATGTATCTCACCATTTTGCAACTGAAATTGCAAAAGGATCACTCGCTTTAACCAGTGAGATGCAACTATAGTTGCAAGAGGACATCTATTATAATATTAAAGTAGATGCAAAAGAAGCCACCACGTTCGCTTTTAAGGCTAGAAATTCTCACATTAATCGGAGAAAAAAAATCTACACCATTGATTGTGATGAGTCCAGATTATAACGGTCTAGATTAAAAGAAAGAGTTTGTGTATTACATAAAGGCTAGAAATTCCTATATTAATCAAAGGAAAAAATAAAGATCTACACCATTGATCGTGGTGAGTCCAGATTACAACGGTCTGGATTAAAAGAAAGAGTTTGTGTATTGCATAATACAAGATCTAGATTATAACGGTCTAGATTAAAAAAAAAAGAGTTTGTATCATTTACATTACACAAATAGCTAAAAAATTAGAAATTGGATTCTATACAATAACGGTTTAGTTTAAAAGAAAGAGTCCAAAGATCTCCACCACTTATTTTTGGTGGGACCAGATTATAACGGTGCATATTAATCTATACATATATTAGAGGTATATAAAAAATACACAATTATAAAAAATATAGTTATATATCAAAGATAATCATATCATAATAACTAGCCGCGCAATTGCACAGGTAAATTTGCTAGTTTTTTAAATCGGCGAGATGCATACTTGACAGGATCCTTCCTTATCTGGCCCCTTATCTTTTTTTTTAATCTAGCTCCTCACTCCTACATTTACAAATTTAGACCATTTCCTCATCGCTAAAGACACGGTAGGCAACAAATATCACTTGATACGCCTGGAGAGCGTAGAGAGTGACCGGCGCTGCGGCAGGGTGAGGCACCACAGGAGGAGGGTTTGGGAACTGGCTCAGTGCACGGCACCTCACTGCCGCAAACGAGGAGCACAGAAGGAATCCTGGCGTGGTGGGCTATGTGCTGCTCCCGTGATCAGCCGAACTCCCGTAGCTTCAATCACTTGTCGTCTCCCTGGGCATTCTAGGTTTCGTTTGCTATATTTTTCGTGGCAAGAGAGAAGATCAAATTTGTAAATGTATACATAGAAAAATTAGATTTTAAGAAGAAAAAAAATACTAGTAGCGTTGTTTTACCATTGCGTGGTAGCAGTAAACTTGCAGCAACTGAGGGTGAAGATTGTAGGAGCCAAGGAAGCGAAGATAGGGGATTCGTTACTAACATTCTGAGCCGGAATGAGGCAGTGGACTCCCGAGGCCCAGGTGCGCTGACGCGTTGAATTATTTTACTCCCAAAACGACACCTCCGTATCTGAGCGCCCCTGCGGGTTACACGCCACGCCATCACTACTAAGGAATCCTCTCCCCTCCGAACGACCAAACGGGAGCGCAGCTTGCATGGAAGCCTCGGTCCCAATACTCCCATCTATTGCGCTTTGCGCCTGGCTACCAATTAGCTAGACTAGATTAGACTACTACCTTCACTCCACATCAACCCCAGCTCACTGTTCATCATCCAGGCAACTGCAACCCTGCAAGTTTCAATTAATCGAACAGCATGCTACACCAGACCGTTTCATGGCTTACCAATTGGCAAGAAAAAGGCATATAGTTTTTATAGGTTTCTAGTCAAATTTTCACAAAGTTTTTATAGGTTACTAGTCAAGATTTCAGAAAGTTCGTTCCTAGCCAAATTTTCCAGGTTACTTATCTTCTTATTGCTCTCTGCAGACACGTTTTCCCTCATATGTAGGGAGTAGTTGCGAGACATACCCTGCATCTATGCTGAAGGTGCCAGGGACCCATGCTACGAACGCTGCAGAATCGGCATCAGTGGGCAGTGGTTCTACGATCCTATCATAGGACCCCCACCACGCACTGTGTCACGAGGCCACAGCGCTTGTCCGGCTGCAACATACGGTTTCTGCTGCTGTCCCCCAAAGCCGGTCTTTTAGGACGGTTGCATTCATGTCCTACCATACTTTTAGCATTTGGATACAGGTGTGCGTCAAGGAGAATAGCAAGTGCAGTGAGCATGTCACCTTGTGATGGCTGCAGTCGAGCCAACCATTTTGGTTTGATCACAAAATCGCATGCTGAGATCCATCTTTACAAGGAGACGGTTTTGCAGTGGTATGTTAATACCATTGCGCACTAATGAGGTCATAAAAGTTTGTTTAAAAACATAACACTCGGTTAACACTAGAAGGATAGATTGAAATGAGAAGTTGGTGTCGATATGCTCCCCTTGCTATTTCCATTTGTTTTCTTTAGTACTAGTAATCACTAGCGATTACGTACTGATCAGTCATGTACGTAGTTCAGGTCCTGTTCATAAACGGCACAGACGAAAAACAACAGAAAAAATTGCTACGTAGAAACTTTCAGGTGCAAGCCAGTCGGTTCCATCTGTCGATGCTTGTTTGCATCGATTTCTTAGACGCAAAGCACTTCATAGAGAAGATTGGAGCAGAAGATGTTGGTGAAGTTCAGAATCTTCAGATAAGTCGCATCACATACTCTCCTCCAGTAGCTTTACACCTATACCTTATCAACACATACGTGTACCGAGCTGAGAGCTGACACGAACTTTGCGCACGACTTTTGCACTTGACCAAAAAAATTTCGTCGATATATTGAAGGACTTGCAAGTGTGGCCTAGCTTGTGTGCCTCTCTCGAGCAAGGAAGGATACAGCGACGGATGCTCTCCACCGGGTCTCCTCATCCCCTTCTCTGCTCCCTTCTCGAATCCACCGAGCAGCTCTCCGAGGAAGCAGCAATCACGGATCGATCTCGTCTCTAACCCAAGAAAAATCAGGGTAATTTAATTCAGTAGCTGTTTCCTCCTGGGAACACCCCGCTTGATCTTCAGAGCCCCGAATCGAGGAGGTATATGTCTGATTTCTGTGCAGTTGGCGGTGCCATTTGAGAACTTAATGGAGCGGATTTTTCAAGAAAAGAAGGAACTTTAGGGAACATCACCTCTCCATTTTTCATGTTTTCCCCGTTTATTGTAGTGATCAGGCTTTACTATCAAGGAATCAGAGATCGGCATAGCATGAATTTTGATGAATTCCTCGTCATTTTTTATCACGAGTTATTGGAACAAATAGAAGTGAATAAAACAACCGCATCTGAAAAGTGGAAGAGATTGGTCTTATCTACTTGTGGTTTTATGCTGCTTTTCAGGATTCTTTTGGACATATTACTAGTCATGGCTGAGACCCTAGATTTAACCGGCGATGGAGGTGTTCTCAAGGCAGTGATCAGGAAAGCAAACTCTGATGCTGTTGCTCCTTCAGATAGCCTTCCCCTTGTTGATGGTATTGCGGCTATCTACATCTTGGTCTGGCCAAACGTTGTTATCTTCAATTGCCTTAGCTTCTTCATTAATAGTTTGGCCATGTCATGCTAAAGAATTGTTATCTGTTGCTAAAATATTGAGATACTACTAAATCGGCCTTGTATATATTTTCTATGGGCACTGTACTCACTTGATGGAACTCCGAAATGCTACGGAACCTGTTTGACAATCAAATATGGTGTAGGAATGTTACGATACTCTGCATTACACAAGCATAATAATTTCTGCTTCTGCCTTGTTTACAGTTCATTATGAAGGCACTCTTGCTGAGAATGGTGAGGTTTTTGACACTACTCATGAAGACAATTCTGTTTTCTCGTTTGAAATTGGAGAGGGAACCGTCATTAAGGCGTGGGATATAGCCGTGAAAACTATGAAGGTAATGAATGCTCTAATCACTTGTTCATTCTTGAAGTATTTTTTTCTGGCAATTGTATTGTTATATTGTGCTATTGAAGGTTGGAGAGGTTGCTAAGATCACATGCAAGCCGGAATACGCGTATGGAGCTGCAGGTTCACCTCCAGAGATACCGCCAGAGTATGTTTGTTAATTAACTTGTCACTAGTAAAACCTGGGTTTCTCAGGTTGCTAGTCCAAAGGTAACAGAAGTAGCTTTGTATTTTTACAGTGCAGCACTCATTTTTGAGGTGGAGTTGGTGGCATGCAGGCCGAGGAAAGGTTCGAGTGTTGAGAGCGTTTCTGAAGAGAAAGCTAGGCTTGAGTGAGACATCTGAACAAGTTTCTCATTATTTCACAATCAAGTTCGAATCCCGTTCTATGAAACCACTTATTCCCGTTTGCGTGTGTTAGTTTTGTCTGAATATTATGCGCAGCAAGTGGAACCTGTTGTTCATATCCAAGATTTACACTCGAACAGGGAGTTGAAGAAGCAGCGGGAGGCAGCTGCTGCAGCCAAAGAGGAAGAGAAGAGGAAGAGGGAGGAGGCCAAAGCAGCAGCAGCTGCCCGTGTACAAGCAAAGCTAGAAGCAAAGAAGGGCAAGGGGAAGAAGGCCAAATAGATTACTGCTGTTTATTACTGACAATCGTAGCCTAGAGAATAATGAGTATGAAGCATCAAATTACAAGTTACTCCTAAGAGCCTGGCTACCGTGCCTGGCTGTTAAACGAAGAGAATAAGAACACGCATAAGCACATGAAGTAGTCTTTCAAAACATCTCTGCTGCGTTGTGTCACTCTCTGATCTGTTCTTTGTGCATCTTTGTAGAATTATAGTACCAGCTCATTTATGCAAGAGCGTATATCTTTTAGAGTGAGGGAAGTGTAGAATGGTCCATGGGCCATACCGTAGGAGACAGTGGCAACTCTGGGATTTTGCACACACTGCAGGCGAACTGCAGGACTGCTTTACAGTCAGCGCTGGTTACTCGTGCACTCTAGTCTGGCACAGCACTGTAGTCAATGCAAGAGTAACGCCAGTTCTAGATAATTGAAATTGGATACAACATACAATCTTTTACTAGCAACAACAACTCCAAATCACATGTTGGAAGCCACCATGGCGAAGATCTTGTTGAGCTAATTGAAATATTTACCTAATTATGAGATTGGACGAAGAAGATCACACATATTAAAAAAATCAAAATCTGCCGATATTTGGATATCCGAGACGAATTCATCGAGACTATCTGAGGGGAAAACTGGATATATCCGATTTCGACGGATAACTCCCTAATCCAACCAAAAATATCCAATATGAAGTTCCAATCTGAAAATATTTGATCAGCCTTTCTGAATCCAATCCGAACATGGTCGGTCCGTCGGATGGTCAGGAAGTATTCTATCCGATTGTACCCCTATTGTACAGCGCTAGTAGCCTTCAGCCAATTGGCAAACAAAACTTAATGTAAGTTCCAAATTTACACACCAATGTCTCAAAGCGGCCACAGCAGTCTTAGCTATTGGATCAGAATAATACACAGCACACAGGTGCAGATAGGAAAAATCAAAATGTTTTACAAATGCAACATATGTTTCTGAACAGCTCTGTGCAAAATATTGGATAAGTTGTCGCTATGGCCTGACAACGAAATGCATGAACTCCAAAAAACAACAGTATAGGCATTTACTTTACAACAGAACAGTCCTGACTCTTCAAACTTTTGTGTATGAGTACAGCCCACTCCAGATTTTTAAGAGGCAATTGTGACTTTTCTCATCAAGTATGTCAAAAATTGTGAAGGAAAAACCAACTAAGTTAACATTAAATCCAGATATATCCTTGCAGCCTGGAGGAAATCGCGAATATCCTCATGCTGCATCTTACACTTTTAGCATCATTCACATTTGGTCCTATTCAACACACTCTTAATGGAAGAGCTTTAAGTCATTGACAGATGCTCTTCTTTTTTGAAGGATTGGCAAATGTTCTTCTGAGCTCATAAACCAAAATGGTCGAGGATAACACATTAGGCTGGATGGGCACCCGAGTTTCTTTAGCAAATTAGCATATATCTAACATGAATGTAATGCCATCTGATGTCACATTGGTGGTGTAGATAGTGGAATATCATATGATGTGCGGAAACGAATACCATTGCCTATGTTCCTTGATACTGGACAGAGCCAGCAGAACATGTTAGGGCCTAGCACCTGTGTAGAAAAATCACAAAACATTGAGAAACAAATAATAATTGAAGCTTCCTGGCTCTAATAATTAAGGCAATGAACTAACAAATCAAGAATGTATTTTTGAAATAAAGCTTAACCAGCAAATTTACCCGCGCAATTGCGCGGCTAGATATTATGATATGATTATCTTTGATATATAACTATATTTTCTATAATTATGTATTTTTATATAACTCTAATATCTATATAGATTAATATACACCGTTATAATCTGGTCCCACCAAAATAAGTGGTGGAGATCTTTAGACTCTTTCTTTTAAACTAAACCATTATCGTATGGAATCCAATTTCTAATTTTTTTAGCTATTTGTGTAATGTAAATGATACAAACTCTTTTAATCTAGACCGTTATAATCTAGATCCTGTATTGTGCAATACACAAACTCTATCTTTTAATCTAGACCGTTATAATCTGGACCAACCATGATCAATGGTGTAATTATTTCTTTTTTCCTCCGATTAATGTGGGAATTTCTAGCTTTGAGAGCAAACGTGGTGGCTCCTTTTGCCTCTACTTTAATATTATAATAGATATGAAAAATAGAAGAAAAAAAAACAATGTCAAATATAATATAACTATGGATAGCAAGAGCCAAGAAGTGGGCCAAGTGGCATGAACTTCTGTCGCCAGACTTTATGTATACCAATGATGTGATTTTGTTTTTGTCCATCTACTTCTTTTAAATGGACAACCAGAAGGCCCAGGGATGGGCATAGTGATGGGGGTACCACCAAAGTTATTTCTGTGTTCCATCTTCAATGAGGAAAAGATGATCTTATACCAATACTATATCTTGAAAAGGGCATTTGCATCATTGCACGGCAACATACTTGGACACTAAATTTTTTGTTGAGATTTAAAGAGAGAAATGATGAAAATAGTTCTTACTGAAACAAGATTCTCATAGACACCAAGGTCGTATGGATAATGATAAAGATTTCCTGCCTTTTCTGCCAACCACATTGCCCTGACTCCTTCATGGTACTGCAAACCACCAACAAACTACGATTATAAATCTATAAAAATAATGTCCTCCAAGACAAGAGATTCTATTTTTCAAACCTCAATAGTAGTTTTATTATGCAAGATGAGGTAAACATGCCAACCCAACAGGCCAGTCAATGCCAAAGCTAATGGACACAGAATGACCCCACAAATAATCTGCACATGAAAACATTTATGTGTTAATTATTCGGATGAAATTTCTGATGATAGTTTCAATTAGGGTCTTATGTGCTGGCAACTGAAACAACCTTTTCAAGGTACTTACAATTGATGTCCTAGAAGAATCACTGCCTGGCTGTTCGTCTTTAGGTAAACTATGCACAGCACCCCCTATTATCAGAACCTAATATAAATACGAATCTTTTTACGCTCAAACTCCTGACAAGCCATAGTTGCTAAAGTAATGGAGTATATTGAAGTACCATAGAATAGAAGCTTGCAATTACAGCATACAGAACAAAGACTAGGAAAATCTTGTAGTTCTCATGTCCAACGCAATTGTTAATCCAAATACAGTGATGGTCCTGCACAGAAAAGGTAAGATAAATACAAATTGGAACCAAGAAAAGAATAACGGAATCAGGCTGTTGGTACTAAGTTGGCACCATTCTTAGGACGCATCTCTTGCAGACACGGCAATGGTGTGCACGAGGAGGTTTATAATGGGAACATTTCTGGCAATATCTCAAATCACCACCCTGCAATTATGACATCAGAGTCAGAATAAGCACGTAAAGAAGATACAACATACAACATATGTGATAACAAATAAATTTGAATTCCGATATTAAGAAAAGGTGTATTCTAGTGTAAATTGGCACACAGGCCCATGGCTTTCACTATATTGCAACGAAGATATTTCAGCGACAAAGATTAGCTTCGCTTTTTTATATTTTTGACAAAATTTCCACCAATAGGCAATGTGAGAACTAAATGGACGTGAAAAATGTACTCCAACAACTGAGTATAGTACGTTGCCAGACATGATTTACGCTTGGAACCCATTCCAACACAAAAATGGAAAATCTTTTAATGCAAGCAATAAATGATTCCCCAACAACTGAGGTACTAGCTTTTAGATATATAATGTTTATTCACTTAAAGGGCAATGACGAGTGCACAAACTTCGGGATCAGAATACACCTTGATGGCTCAATTAGATTAAGTAGTAGCAACGTAATTATAGCAGAAATCGTCTTAACAAGTTAAAAGCAAAATATATACTCCTCTGTTCACTTTTACGAGGCTTATTTTTTGAATAGTATTATTCACAAATACTACTATAAGGCTTGCATGTAGATTTAATGAGGTTTTTCTTTCTATATCCCTATTTATTCTATCTCAACCATTTGCATTTATTCATTATCACCCACACAAAGCATATCTTTCATCTTCCAAGACAATTAATTGAGGGCATCTAAATCATTTTCTCTCATACCTTTCTTAATTTCACCGCAATCTTAATCCTTATGCAAAATCAAAATACACCTTATAAAAATGAATGAATGGAGTAGTAGAATGCAATGTATTAAATTCACATGGGTACATCCACCAGTAAAAAAAAATGCAACACCTACTACTCAATGGATGTGATCCATTACGCAAGATCTAACAAGCAATAATAATATCAACCCCTAACAATCCAGAAAAAAAAATTAATCATACGTATCCAGCTCACGAATCGAACGTTATTTTGATCTTTTCACAGCTTACCAGATCCCAGTATGCTAATGTTGTCAACCCATTGGTGGATCTAGGTGGGGTGCCAGTCACCCCCAAAAGTTCGAAAAACATCAGGAAATTACCACTTCAATGATCAAATTTGTTAATTGAATTGATTCCGATTTTGGTGGCTTGGAATTTGTAAGACCTTATAAATATTTGTATTGTTTTTTTAGCAAATTTCAAATATATGTGTTGGATTTATGATGTTGCGAAACTATTTATACAAAACTATAAAGTTATACATGTTTAGTGTGCACACCCATTAACACTTTTCTAGTTCCGCCGCTAACCCATTGCATGCATTGATTACACAAATGCAAATCCTCTTATCCACCAACGACACACTGCACACGAGACCTAGATTCCATACTTTAATCTAGATTATCTAATTCATAAGACCAATGCTCTGCAGGAGATCTAGAGATCTAGAGAAGATCCAAACTGAGTCATGACTGCATTCTTAGCAGCAGAGCATTCTACCGTTTCAGTTTTTGAGTCCGGGGTGTCCCCCATTTCCCATTACTACATAATGGAATCCCACCTTTTCAGTTGAAATGTATTTTTCTTATGAGTCAAATACTAATCACTGCAGCGTGCAAGGATCCAGAGCAAGATACGCTCACCACACCCGTCCATAGACTCAGATGTAGGTAGACTCATATGTAGGGTTGTAAATGAGTTGAGCTCGAGCGAGTCTAGGTTGGTTTCAAACTGGAGTCAGGCTCGAGGTCGGCTCAACCAAAGCTCAAGTAAGCTCGAGTTCGGCTTGAAAAAGCTCAAAAACTACACTTTAACATAACGTCTTCTACAAAAAGCTTGGCCAAAGCTCAAGCTTGGCTAAAAACAACTCGGCAACTAGACTTTTAACATTGGAGGAAGGGGTAAGTTGAGTCTTAACCACACTATTCGAGCTTGAGCTCGAGCTCGTTAGGCTCGCCAGATTGAGTGCAAGCTTGAGCTTGGATCATTTGAAGCTCGAAACAAGCTTGAGCTTTTTTTACAGCCTTACTCGGATGCACACCAACACACCGTTACTCTCTTCCTCCCACAAAGATCTGAACATTGAGCACAAAACGGTAAAGGAACGTTCCGCTCCAAAGATCCAAACCCCACAAACGGAATCACCAGTTCACTGGATCTTGCTTATTGGTAATGTTCTGAATCTAAATCCAAGATCTCAACTTTGAGGCCAGAGTATCTAACTCCGCAAGATATGAATTCCATTCAACTCCAAAGATCCAAACTTTGCAGCACGCCGCCGCGGCGCCCGCGAGATCTGGGGTGGTCCCGGTGGAGGGGGGGTTGACCGTACCTTGCGCTTGATCTCGTGGATGGGGCTTTCGTGGTCCTCTACGTCGGGCACGAAGGCCGGCGGCACGCGGCCGGGGTCGCGGGAGATGGCGACGGCGTAGGTGGCGACGCAGGCGACGGCCAGTGCGGTGAAGGCCGCAGCGTTGGCGACCCCCGCGGCCGTGGCGAGCCCCAGCCACGCGGGGATCGCCAGGAACACCGTGCTGTAGTAGACGTACCCGATCGCCGCGAGCACCGAGAGTATGGGCAGCGTGACGTACCCAGGCCGCCCCGCCATCCCCGCCGCGGCCTATCGCTCCTCTTCAGCCCGGCGGCGGCGCGAGGGCATTCCGGGGAGCACGCGCGTCGGCCTCGGGAGCTTGTTCCGCGCGATGCGGCGGAAGGTACGACTCGTTTTACTTCGCGGCTCGCAGTTAGCTCGCTGGTGTTTGACGGGGAGAAAAGCGTGCCGTTTCGGGGGTGTGATTGTGGCGGCGACGAGCGGAGTGAGTTGAGAGCGTGGACGTCCGGAACGTGGCGTGGTGCGTCCATGTGGTTGCGGGGGAGACGTCCGAGATTGCGTAGCCCAGCCGTGAGGGCTTCAGCGACTCACCGTTGCAGCCTTGCAGGTTACCAGGGGGGGGGGGGGGGGATCTGAGCGCTGTTTCGAAAGCTCTAGCGCCGCCGAGCCTGTGACCGGTGATGTTGTAGCGAGTAAATGCTCGGTTTGTTCGTCTAACCTTTTGTTTTTTAAAAAAAACCGGCCACACAATCATGTCGAGGCGTTCGGTCGCCCTCAATTCATCTCCGCACATGCTCTCTTATCCCTTCTTCTTAACTGCTACGCGTTTGAGTACCGTATGTTTGCAGGCATTTCGATCGTCACGTCGCACTGTCGCTCGAAATATAGAGTCTGCCCCCAGTAAATCTGAGAAATGCGCATTACTCTCAAGGCTTGATCCAAGATCCATCTTAATTTTATGGAAAGAAGCGCGGGCTGAGTGACAGTAAAACCCAAAGAAAATACTTACAAGCTTACTAGAGTAACAATTACCTATAGTATGTTCCTGTTAGTGGGTTTGCATAAAAGCACTTGTTGACCAGATCAAGGTTCAAGAACTTTTCCTTTTGGATGGCATCTCTGCCAACAATACATGACG
Organism: Rhipidocladum racemiflorum; assembly: GCA_036346355.1. Classification (NCBI taxonomy): domain Eukaryota; kingdom Viridiplantae; phylum Streptophyta; class Magnoliopsida; order Poales; family Poaceae; genus Rhipidocladum; species Rhipidocladum racemiflorum. Next base: position 22,858,596 of record CM070570.1, on the reverse strand, counting down.
GGGAATTAACCACAGACCAGACGGTTCTGAACTGGTCTCCTGTGCAACTTAGAAGAAAGAAGACGGAAACAATATTACCGACTTTCAATTTTTTTTAAACCAACTCCGTCAAATAATGTGATTTTACCTCCAAAAGAATATGGGAAACAACTGAAGCTGAAACACAATCAGCAATGACTCGGACTAAATTGCAGATTCATCTAAAAACTAGGCCGTCAGGGATTTACCCAACAAGCTAGCCAGGTTCCTCCAGAGGTTTCAGACTATGGCCTAGAGCCTAGAGGCCATAAAAAGGACGGCTGTTGCTTTGGCGATGCTTCTTGATGTTGTACTCAGAACCAGCAACTGCTCCGGTTGGAATGATCCTTTCCTTCGCCCCATGGGATTGCACATTTCAATGTTCGAAACTTACAGTTCACTGCCTGTACGTACTTCCTCCTTTGTTAGAATCGAGCTCTTAGTATTATACTGTGATCCAAAGCATTCTATTTTGTGACGCTCGATGCAACTTTGACAATTATCAATTCAGACCAGGCATAAAGGTAGAATGGAAGAAACCATGATAGAACTCTTTATTTAGTCGTCATAAACAAAACTAATGCGAGTAAACCTTCTTATGTATTATACTCCCTATGTTTACATTTACTGTCAGTTTTGATTTTGATATATCCAGTTCTGATCGTTATATTTTAAACAATATAAAATCAAATAGCTATAAATATAGTGTATTAGTAAAGTTCTTTTTATTACATATCTAACTATACCACTTTTACGTACCTTGAAATATTTTAAAACTTACTGTCGGTGAGAGCTTAATAACGCAAAATCAAAATTGACTAAGTACATGTGAACGGAGAGGATAATCATCACGACAAACCCGTGTCTGTTGCCTTCGTTGGATTTTGTTTTTACTTTTGATTATAGATTTTAGCCCAAAAAACTGAATAAAAAACAAATAGTCTGATTTTAGGAATCGATTCTCACAATTGAGCCCACCCATCTACACTAGAACCAACAATCTATTTCATATGTGTTTTTGAATTTCAGCTTTTGGAGAATCAGTTTCTCTATAAACACAATCCAAAATCAGCTTTTAGAAAATCTAAAACAAAAATAAATAGACCCTTTATCACCGCGTGTCGGCAACATAGGGGAACACATGCTCTCCTAGACATTTCCTTGTTTTGATGACTAGCCAAATGCACATGGTTTACTACGTATAAAAATAATATTACTTAGCACACTAAGTTATTGTAGATTGCACCATGTTTTTAACTTAGTGTTTGATCAAGCTTTGTCTCAAACTCTGTCGTGCCTCTGCTGTTGAGCTTGGTTTACACCATACCTTTAGTTTCACCACAATTGTTTGGATTGCACATCTGCCGCACGCTATAAAAAGAGAGAAAAGATGTTGTTAGGATAGGTATTGCATTTTTTAGTAGTTAATTTATTTGTTATAGAATAATTTTTTTTTTATCTTTTGTTAGAGATTTTGTAGAGGTAGAAGAGGAATTTAAGGAGAGGTGGATAAAAACTGAAAAGTTAAAAACATATCATTCACTATCGCTGCTAAGTTCTTTTAAGAGCAAGTACAATAGCAAATCCCATTACAGGTTAATAGTAAACTAAAAGCCAATTTATACAATAATTATCTCTCTAGATGTCATGCAATAACTATCTCATGTCTCATATACATAAATAATCTACCTATGCATCTGTGAAAAGCTAGCTACTAAAAAAAGAGTCAACTCTCTTTTCTCTCACCTTTTAAGATATAGAAACAGAGAACCAATTAAGATGATCTTACTGTAAATACCTTAACAGGAGCAACTATGACTGTTCAGTTTTCCCGCACCGAAAGCGCTCCAGAGAATCTCACGTGTAAGCAGTAGAAGGCGAGGTGGCATCGTAATTGTCTGTGATGCTTCCTGTCTCCAGCAAACACAGACGCTGATCATGCCACGCGAATTCAAGGTTGCAGAGGAGACTAGAACATCCAAGGCTCACGTTTCGTCAGTACTACTAGCAGGCTGCAACTCGTTGGATTACTGTCAACGTCATTCGATGCAGCACTAGAAGTAACCCAAGAAGGCGAAGAACGTGAAAACGAAAGGAAGCTTACATTACACCATACATAATGTACATACATTGTCGATCTTTACATGCAAAACCCTACTCGATCAGTCACACGGCGCCTAATTTACACCACAAGGATGGTGAGAATTCCCAAAGCAAGAAGCTTTAGTGCTTTGGTTGGCTAAACGGTTCGGCGAATTTCCGCGGCGGTCGCGTGGCGCGTCACAGCATCAGGCCGAGGCGCTCGCTGGCGACGTCGCACCGGACGGGCGCGAGCCCGACGCGGCCGCGCTCCAGGTCGTACTCAACCCACACGTTCATCTGGTGGTGGTGCCCGATCACGTACGCCGTGATGGGCACCATGTCCGCGTTCCCGAACGTCAGGCACCACACGCCGTCGCCTCCGCGGCGCTCGCCCGGGACCTTGTACAGCAGCCGCTGCCCCGACACCACCATCTCTGCGCCGTTGAACAGCAGCGTCACGGCCGGGAGCCTCGCCGGCGGCGAGCGCCCCTCGGGCACGCGGAAGCAGGTGTCGAACGCTTCTTGGAACGCGAAGTTGGGGTCGTTGAGCGCGTGGAGGAGGGGTTTGGTCTGCTTCGAGAACTCGGCTTTCAGGGCGGAGTAGGCATCGCCGAGGAGGAAGGTGAACTGCGTGCCGGAGTCCACCATGGTTTGCCCGGCCCCGGTGTGGTCCGGCGCGAGCACGGACGCGGGGATGGGCAGGGGCTTGGCGCCGACGTGGATGCCGAGGAGCTGGACGGAGTACGCGACGCGGTCGAAGTAGGGGAGCGGCAAGGCCGGCTGGTACAGGGGCGTGTAGTTGAGCGGCAGGAAGGGGAGATCGCTGTGGCCGAGGAGCAGCACGCCGGCGTCGTCGCGGTCGGAGATGCAGTACGAGAAGCGGCGGGTGCTCCGCTGCGACACGAAGGAGAGGGCGCCCCTGTTCATGCCCAGCAGCCCGGCAGTTGCCACGCCGCCGGCGCCGGGGTAAGAGTCGAACGCGGTGGCCATGCAGCCGAACGCCGCGCGCAGCGGCGGCGCGTCACCGACGGCAAAGACGTCGGTCGCGAGCTTGCCGTCGGAGGCGGACCCGTCTGCGTACGAGAGCGACACACGGCACTGGCGTGAGGCCCCGTCGCAGGCCGGCGGGGACGGAAGGTCGCGAGAGCGGCACTGCGTGGAGGCGCAGGGCACGGCGGCGAAGGTGGCCGAGGCCCTGGGCCGGAACGAGGAGGCGCCCCCGGCGCCGCCTCCCGGCGCACATAGCAGCCAGGAGAGTTCGCTGCCGGTGTCGAGCACCATGGTGACGTTCTGCAGCGGCGTGCCGACGGCGAGGGAGACGGTGAGGCTGACGTTGTGGTGGAACCGCAGCTTGCTCGGCGGCCGTGGCAGCGCCCCCGCCGGCATCTGCCGCGCCCGCAGCGCGAACAGCAGCGGCTTCACCCCCGGCCCCGCTGCCTCAGACGGCCACGGCACAGCGAGCAAGAGGAGGAGGAGGCAAACGAGCAGCTGGGGAGGCATGGAACAGAGTAAAATGCCCGGGCCAATGTGCGCATGTGAGTGGTGAGATGGGCGCTTATGTTGGATTTGGGTGCGGGGTTTCGGGTCGGGGTGGATTTTATGGGGGAGGGTGGCGAGGCGAGCGCGCAGAGCGGAGTGCCGGGGTGACGCGGAGGGAGAGAGAGGGGAGTGAACTAGGGGGGACGTGTCACTGTCGCAGGGAAACAGCCGGCTTCTTTGTGCCTGTCATCTTGTAGCTTGGGCACCAGGAAGCGACAGTTGGATTTGGATAGCGACAGATATTTTAGGACTTCTATTACTAGGACTACTAAAAATGTGTTTAGTTATTTGTACTAAATGTAAATGTATGAGATTATTTAAGAAAAAATTATCCATACATTTGGTGGCTTGAATGGAATCATCCTATTCTAGATCAAGTGATACAAATTTAAAGAATATTCCCTCTAGATGCTGAACCATTCTATTCACCCAAAATAATGAAACGAAATGGTACAGGACCATCCCATCTCATTCAACCTCACCCCATCAACCAAACAAACCCTAATTCTACCGCTGCAATGGCCGACTGACTATCTTTTCGTTACATACATCAATGAAAATATTAAAAATAACTAGACTACTTTTAATTATTATCTTAAAAAGTATACTCAAAGAGGACTACGTTTAGTGTGGTTGATTAATGCACGAGAGGCGCGATCAGCCGACCTAGGTTCAAGCGCCACTCGACCTGAGCTCTTATGGATCCGTGTGCAAACGCGCATATGTGTGCGTTTATAGATCGACTATTGTTTCTTCTTTTTAAATGAGTACTAGTGCTTCTGGTCAAATTCTTTTTTATAAAATAAGTATACTCAATACATGTACTCCATATAGATAATATCAAGTAAAATAGGATATTTATTAGGGCTATAGAAAAGAATATCATATTAATTTTATGTTGAAACATAAAGTATGTGTTATATTTGTAGACACTATTACTTAAAAAACACATCCTATAAACTTGGTGATAGAGAATAAGCCAATTATAGTGTCCGTGTGAGTATACTAATATCTCCGGTAACGGTATTGCAAGACAGAGAGCAAGATTTCCATGAAGATTTCTTTGGAAACCTTATATCTACTGTGAGCAGATGTTTCCGTTCGCACGATCTTGGCATGAGAAATGTGCAGTTTATTCTTGCTTGTTCTCGTGATCTCATCTTACATTACAGTGCTTTGATTTAGGGAGACTTGAACACAGCTCCTACTGTACTGTTGCAATATCGGTGTGGTTTTTGCATTGATGGCATCATGGCAATTGACATGCCATGTTTGTTGCAGACGTGCAGTCCGCACGCCATGACACCATGAACTCACATTGACTGACAGCCAAGCCGACAAGCAACGATGCGTTCTATCAGGTCACGTATAATAAGGTCAACAGTCTATTTTTAATATATGTGCATGAGCTTTATTTTACGTAAAAGAGCCAAAAAAAAAAAAATAGAGCTAACTCTCAATTAAGAGACAACATCGCACAAATAACAAGATATATTAGTTATATACAAGAGAAAAAAAGATAGTTATCGTACAACATCCAAAGACAACCCTTAAAGATAATTAGTATATGTTTTATTGCTACTCTAGATAATATAGATAAAAGATAGAATAAGTAATGAACCTTATTATTGCACTTGCTCTTGTATAGTAACCTTAGGAGCAACTAGTTGTACTTTCTCACAGATTTAAACACAGCACTTTCGGCTCAATACTGATCTTCGTGCACGGCCGGAACTTTCGACTATTTTGCTCGGAAAAGAAGCGGAAATGTAGAATCTTTATGCAATCAACTTACTGTAATTAAGCGCGGAAAAGACCAGCCTTGGTTTGGCAGTTGGCACCACATCAAAATGAGCTGCCATTGAACTTTCTTTTAACTCCGTGAAGCGTGCGGTCACAGACAGTTCTCGTTTTGGATATAAATACAATTAAAATTTTAAAACTTTAATTATTAATATATTTTTAAATATTTAAACTTGATAAGTAAAAATTATATATATAGTTTATCTCAAAAATTACTTTCGTAATATTATAATTTTATTAGGTTTATAAATATATTATAATAGAAATTAGTGATTAAAACTACATTTTAAAATTATGTCGATGTCTAAAACAATAAACTATGTAACCGGAGGAAGTATTACCACTACTAATCAGGTGAAGTGAGTGTTTTCTCATGCACTGCGTGGAGTTTACGCTCTCATCTACCACCCGGATCAACCCCGGGTAAACCAACAAGGAAGAAGATGCCACGTCGTACCATGCATGTACAGTATAGATCAGAAGGCTGCCGTGAATGCAGTGCCTGCCTTTCGTCCAAGGAGAGGAGGCAGCGCATTGAAGCTACGTAACTAGAGTTAGTACTGCAACATAAAGGCGATTCATTCAAGCCTTCCGCGCTCGGTTCAGAGCATTCATTAGCCAGACGCGCTTCGCTGCTGCAGCTTCTCCTTCGGTTTCTCGCCGGCGCTACACATGCACCTGCACGGCCTGGTCGACCACCGCCCACACACGCCACGCGGCGCCGTCCTAACCGGTATATTGGGTCGTGTTTATTGGCTGCCTAGTTAGTTACATCTATAAATTGTATTTGCTCTTATCGCACGATAAAAAAAGTATCGTAAATAACTGGATTATTTTTAATTATTATCATTACGCACTGTATTCAACGCATGTGTGTAGTGAATATCAATTAAAGTTGGATATGTATTACAGGTATAGAGAGAATATCTATTATATATTAAAAGCTCATGAGAGTCGCTAAGAAAAAAAAAGAGAAATAGGCTGGAAATTCTCACAAAAAAGCAAAACATATAGCCCTTAATCTGAGCGGACCCACATTATAACGGCTTAGATTAAAAGAAAGAGCCAACGGATCTCCAGTTCTCCACCATCAGATGTTATTATTTTTTTTAAAAAAATATCTAACCGTCTATCTAGCGGACCGGGTTATAACGGTTTATATTAAAAGAAAGAGTCTAAAGATCTCCACCACTTATTTTGGTGGGACTAGATTATAACGGTGCATACTAATCTATATGGATATTAGAGTTATATAAAAAAATATACAATTATAGACAATATAGTTATATATCAAAGATAATTGTATAATAACATCTAGCCGGGCAGTTACGTGGATAAATTTGCTAGTTATACTAGTTTTGCATTAAAATATAAAATATACTCTATAATTATGGATACGATGTTAAAAAATTACGTCTTATAAATTTGAATGCAGGGAGTACTTACTGGGGGCGGATTATGCTCTTCGCTGTGCTAAGCTGAGGATGGCAGGGTAATGTCCTGTGTGTGAAAATACACGGACAAACACGTAGAACAATATACGGTCAAACACATGTCGATAAATATTGAATGTGCAGAAAACATATTTGATATTACCTCTATAATTGATTAAATGCCTCTCTGTATTTTTTTTCATTAAACAACGCAGAGAACAGGAGCCAAGTTTTGATAGTTTAGGTCAAGCCATTTGTAACTAAATTATTCAACGATAAATATTGACAAAATCGCATAGAATACATTAAAGTAATATATTTTCTATAATATTAGGCACGCTTATCACATGCGGAGTAATCACCCAACAGGTATAGCAAGCAACAAGAATCTCCATCTTCTTGCACTGGTAGCTGTTGTGGTGAAGGTTTATCTATGTTAATTCATAGTGAGTATTTGACTGTGTTTAAACTTGTGGAGTGTCGGGAATCGAATATATAAATTCGAATACTCAGTGTATTCTGCACTAGTTCAGAATCACGTTAGTGCTCACAGTTGCAACATAGCTAAAACATCATAATCACACGCAGCGGAAACATAATAAAAAACTAATATATTGAATAAACGAATGTTGAAAGACCTTAAGATCAACCTTACACTTGTTAGGCCTCAATGGCTCCAAATCAAAGTAAATAAGCAACGGCGGAACGAAGAACGTCGGTAGATCCCATCAACATACCACATGCATCTGACAAAGTTCAACTCCTAGATATTCGCCTCCACGTGAAACTCCTCCTCCATCGAAGGTGTAGACTTCTCCTCGATTGGTGGATTTGTTGAGGCAAGGGTGAGTACATAAAGCACTCAGCAAGTTGTACATAGAATGCAAATATATTATAACTACATGCCAGGCTGATTCCAAAAGAATGGTTGGTATGGCTACTTTCCATAAAGCAGTATTTTAACTTAAAATACAACTAGTAATTTCACAAGCATCATTTGACCAAATATAGTTGCAATAATTGAAATTAACGAGACAACTAGTAAAGATTTCAATCGTCTGACTGGCTCCAACTGCTAACTAGTAATCCAAGAGTTTCATCTACCTGATTGGCTCCAACTTGTGAATTCAAGCTCTATTGGTTTTAAATTAATGTTTAATCTTTATTTAATGACAAATCTAATCATTATAAGACTAACATGTTTATTGAGCTTTATTCTTATTAGTCTCAAATTTGGATGAAAAATAAAAACCCAAGATATGCACTTGTATGTATTTTATTATCCTTTTGCATACTTAGGTTTCAAGTTAAAGAAGGAACTCTTCCATTGCTTACACCTCAAAAGATGTGCAGTATGTTTTCAAATCTATATATACATGGTTACACACATCTAGAAAAAGTTCATACTTTAACTTGATGTTTCAATAGTATTGATTCATGTCTTCTTGCCAAATATATTATGGATCATTACTTTAAAACAAAACCTTGAGTATAGATTAACTTATGTAGTTGTAGTATACTCATATCAACATAATATAAACTTGAAAGCATTCTTAAATAAAAATTGTGCATATTGATTTAAAGTCAATTATTCATATGCATAAGTTTTAATGGAGTTTATTCTATAGTGATGGTCTCAAGAGTATTGATCCCTTTTCATATATTCCATATATTATTGGATCATTATTTTGATATTTCATCAAATTGAGTATATGAATCTTGTGCAGTTAATATATACTCATGTCAATTTAAATGAAGTTTAAATTGAGTTAAGTTATCTTTTTGTCAATCAAAGAACGATTCATAATGTGTTGATAGTGTTTCTTATTAATTAAGGACAAATGAAAAGTGTCTGAGTATAATGAAGCATTAGTTGCATCAATATACTCAAGACACAATTAAATTATTCAAATTGATTTGGATTGTACTCAATCGATCTTGGGGCATCCATTATGTGTTAATGGAGTGCATTGATGATTGAGACAACCATTTGTTTTGGACTAATATTTTTAATGAGTTTAAAATAGGTTAAGTCCAAAAGGTTGAGATGAAGGATCGGGAAAAAGTCATCATGTGTAATGAGCTTCAAGAGGAGATCCTGAAGAAAAGAGAAGAGCTAAAGAAGGTTCGTCATGTGTTGATGAACAACAAGAAGCCGCATACTTAGAGAAGAGTTGATTGGACATCCAAAGCTTCAAGTGGATTGCGAAAACGACAAAAGATATAACTAGATATGCTAAGGATGTTTCCTAGTCTTTTACCGATCTCGATACATAATGCATATTTTGTGGTTAATGTAATAGAGAATTTATGCTTTAAATTGAATCCAAAGTATACAATAAAATAATAAACAAAGTGCACATATATACCTTGGTTTTCCATTTTCCATCCAAATATGATACTACTAAACATAAACTCAATAAACATATTAGTCTCATAAAAGATTAGGTTTGTCATTAAATAAAGATTAAATAGTAATCTAAAACCAATCACAAAACCCAATGGGACTTGAACTTACATGCGATCAACCTGTCATCAAGCTTTTGATGTCAACAGGATTTCAATTTACCTAAAGATAGCACTAGAGATAACATGTCTAGTAGTTTGTCTCTAAAATCATTCCTCTAACTATTTTATATTCTTTCTTTAACATATTGTTTCCCTCACATTATCACTTTTTACGTTGCTTTACGTGATCAGATTATCTCTTCCATAAGAGATACCATATTTTTTTTTCTCATCTTCTCTATTCTCTATATAGGATTTTATTAATATTATATTACTAAGAAACAGCTGAAGGTGCACTGTAATCTGACAAAGGATGCACGTGGTGCTACCCACCTGTTTATCAAGTTTATGGCTTGCGTTGTATCCTGTGAGGAATTCGGCACGAGCTTCGGATTGGACATACATGGTTTTCTACATGAAAATATCTGATGCACAAATGGAGCACAAAATGTTACTATCACGCTCACGCAACAGATGCTTTGCTTCTAGTTCATCCTTGACCTGCCAAAAGGGTGTGCAAGAATGGCGTTGGAGTCCTTGAACGCCACCCAGAATATTGATAGCCACAAAAAATATTCGCAAATTATAAATGATTGCAGTACTAAAGTAGAATGGCATGGAAATCATCGCAGAGACATTTGTAGGACCAGTCAGTAAATCATATTTATCCAGCTGTCCGCCTTGTAAGCTCAGGAATCAGGATCGAAAGTGCGCCTTGTAAGCTCAGGATCGCAGATACATTTGCAGACACCTCTTGTTTTTAAAACAGAGTTTTTCTTTAAAGGCAGCATATTTGGTGCAAACCTCCTCTACCGTGAAAACTCCGTGAAAACCACGTGTAAAATTTTTGAAAAATTCTCAAAAAATTACCATGCATAGGGAAGGTGTAGTTCTACAACCCTGTAAAATTTGAAGACAAAACTCAATTGCATTTGAAATATATAAAAAAGACCAATTCAGTATGAATAGTGTTTTTCACTGTTTAGCACTATTCATTTTGCAATTTGTCTTTTTCATATCTTTCAAATGCAATTGAGTTTTATCTTCAAATTTTACAGGGTTGTAGAACCACACCTCCCCTATGTATGGTAATTTTTTGAGAATTTTTCAAAAATTTTACACGTGGTTTTCACGGAGTTTTCACGGTAGAGGGAGTTTGCACCAAATATGTTGCCTTCTTTAAAACCATAGTTTTATTCCGAAACTATTAAAAAATCTTGTTACGACCTAAGTGAGTTCATCAAAAGCTGGGTTCTAAAGTGAAGGAAATTCAGCCACTGTTCAATGGGCGTTCCTGGATTAATTGTGATGGCCCAACTTGTCACATACTGGATCAAACTAGTGCAGGGTAGGGGCGTGGGCCGTGAAGGGCGGCCGCGGGACGCATCGCCGTGTAGGAATGAGTTGCTCGTAGCTCTAGGCAATTTTGGGCCTGGCGCGACAACCGAACACGTAATTCCAGCCGAGCCCAGTAGTGCTCGGCCTAAGTCTAGAACTGTTAACCATGTGGGATAGGGGATGGATACACGACGGGTTTAGATCAGAAATAGATAAAATATATAGATAGAACATGTATATAGAAAAATATATGTTAAACATATACCATCGTAACTTCAACACGAGTATATGTTTAAGTCCTACATAAATTAATTTTTTATAGACTGAGACAAGAACAATGTATATAAAACCTAAAAAGTTTAAGGTGCGAAAGAATGTTAATAATTTTCCTAGTTATTTCAAATAATAATCATTTCCATAATATTAGAATATAAATAAGCAGCCAATTTTCCTAGTTATTCCAAATAATAATCATTTCCATAATATTAGAATATAAATAAGCAGCCAATTCGAATTTGGTGCATATGCGTTATGCCACATTAAATTAGTAATTCTGTACACATTGCGTACGTGTATACTTTTCATACTACCTTTAGATGGCAGTCCGACATAAAATAGCCTTTCTTAACCCAACCCAAAGCGGATATCCGGATAGAATTTGGCTTCACATTCGGGTCCTAATTCAGATCCAATAGATATCACATCCTATGAATCCGATCTTGAATCCGGATCGACCAATCCAGGTTCGACCGAATACTAAATGTATTCCTAAATCCGTTCCAGATCAGATAAAGCTTCGATCAGGCAAGAAATATTCGACCTGTTTTTGAGCAATGCTTCTGTGTTTTTCCTTCTAGTACAAGTTGCACAAATCTTAAAGCAAGCGAAGGGGTAAGTAATTACCATCTACTCTTCATTCATGCTTTAATAGTTGTGCAACTTTTAAAAGGGAGATCATAGAAGCACTTCTCCCTGTTTTTTACCCTACACGTGGGCTAATATTATCCAAGCCTAGCTTCTTTTTTCATGTTGCAATGAGCCTAGGGCCTAGCTTACTGATCAATGATCATGAACACTAGATAGATTCGCGCGCGTTGCCGCGCCGTGCGAAATTTGATCTAATTTTTTTTCTCTGAAAAATAACTAGTGTAAGGATATAAACGCAATTTAATTTCTTCAGAGAGACTTTTGGCGAAGAGGACGACGTGGCCAGCTGGTTGCTCCGTAAATCTTGCAGGCGTAATAGATATATTTCTCGAGAAAAACGGAGAAAAGGTCTTCTTTTGGCGAGTGTAAGTGTGTAACATTACATACGTTCATCGGTGAATAATACATATTTCAAAAAATACTATAGATCGAGTTGCAAAAAAAATAGAGAGATATAACTTTACATATATTTCTTATTCCGAAAAATATTAGAAATCAAGATACCCAAAAAATAATAATAAAAAGATAGAGTTGTAACATATTTCTTTTGACGAATTTGGTTAACACTCTATTATTACCCGGTCAACCTTCTTTTGTCGAGTTTAACACTCTGTATGTTAACCGAGTAATAATACATGTTCCGAAAATTATTAGAGATGTTAACCTTCTTTTGTCGAGTTTAGCACTCTATGTGTTCACCGAATAATAATACATGTTTCAAAAAATATTAGAAATCGATTTGGGAAAAAAAGCCTTAGAGATTAGAGATTGATTTGAAAAAAAAAGTCTAGTGATAGAGATATACACATATTTGTGTTGACGAAAATATTTTTCCCGAGAAAAACGGAGAAAGGACCATGTTCCAGAAATTATTAGAGATGTCAACCTTCTTTTGTCGAGTTTAACACTCCACGCGTTCACCAAGTAATAATACAGGTTTCAAAAAATGTCAACCTTCTTTTGACTGCAGTTGACTGAAACCAAAATTATGCAAAAACCAATAAAATAAAGGTGTCACGTACTGACCTTTTATTTTTTTCTACTTGTTATTGATAGACTCCATCTAAAATGCAGGCTTATCACAGAAACATACCTGTGAATTTCTAAATGGGAATGGACAGGCCATATCTTGGCCATAGTTTTGTAGCAAAACTGAGGACATAACACATACCAAATCTTTGTTTACTGCAATCTGTAAATATGAGGTCTATCTTTCACACATCATCATAAAAACGCATCATAGAAGGAACAATAGAACCTAAAAAGACCATAAGGAATGTAACGATAAATCGCAGTGGCATACAAAACAGGAAAACATCATTTAAATCCAACCATAGCCATTGGTACAATCAAGCTCTTTGACTAATTGGAACTATATAAATTAATCTGATAATTCCAAGTTTTATAATTTATATAATCTGTACTCTATAGTAGATGTCTGTGTCTATGAGCTAGAAGGAACAGGAGAACCCCAGTTAAAGAATATAAGTATTATTCAAATTTTAATAAAAGTGTATGCTTAAATACATAAAGGAACATGCGATGGATCAATCTAATATAATTATTTCCAGTGCACTCGAGTATTTAAAGATGAGGAAAAACAGTTTAATGTTAGGATGATACATCCGTGAAATAAATCGAACAGTTGGTGGCTTGTTGTGGTATTCTTTAGTGAACTGGAGAGTCAGGTTGAAGGTACCTGACAAAATCAAGCATGGTTCTGATAGCAGTGAAAGGACAGAAATCAAACTATGCCATAGTAAGTGCTAAAAGACAAGTTCATTATAAGCAACTTAAGAGCCATATATAGAGTAGTACGCGTGATGATAGCTGCTCCATTGGACCATACATGCAATCCTTCTAATATTTAGAATTCTCTAAATCTATTGATCAACAAGGCAACAATATATGATGTTAACTGCAAAATGGGTTACATTTTTATTAATTGAAGTTTTATATCACTGGTTTCAGCAGGTACTCTAAATATTAACCAATGATGCCCGCCACTCCAATGGACCATACATAGAATCCTTCCAATATTTAGAATTTTCTGAATCTATTGATCAACAAGGCAACAATATATGATGTTAACTGCAAAATGGGTTACATTTTTTACATATTGCAGTTTTATATCACTGGTTTCAGCAGGTACTCTAAATATTAACTGAGGGCCATTTTCCCCTGTCCATGTTAACTTGGATTGTAATTTACTCGCTGTGTTTGCTAGTGTGACAAGAAACTTGGTAGTGAGATGACAAACTGACATAACGGCCATTTTCGTTCTGCTAGCCACCTATAAGTGTGCTACTTGTAGATCACGATGTTCTGTATAACCTGATCATATCAGCGTTCTGGGTATTAGCTGGCCATTGCCAATGCAGCAGCATACGTACATGTACTTAATTGTAAATATATGGCACCTGAAGCATTGGAACAAATAATAAGCTCGCTAGTAACAAGTGCAAAATAAAGAAGCACAACAACTCAAATAATCAATCTTATAGCACATCGATGCCCTTAAATCAACTACTAACCTCCATCCAACGGTATCGTCAGGACTATACTTATCAACACAGACAAGTGGTGTCATCAATTCGTTCGAAACCAAGAAAGGCGAAAAAGCAAATGCCGACACATGAAATTGAACGACATACCAAAAAATGACAGCATTCCACTGCATTATGTTATTATCCTGAGGGGCAGCCCTTACTCTCACAGGAGAGTCCTGCATCAATCGCTTGAAGTCCCTCGTCAACCTCTTCCTTGCAGGAGTCGACATCCTCAAAGATCTCTGCACAACACATACCCACATGTGAGTCAAAGTATTATACAACGCTATCAACCAATCCATCACAGCACAGTACAGATTGCAAACTTCAGAAGAAAAAACTATAGGGCAACTCATAACATGGTATTAGTCCATTTGTGGCAAACAATCGTGCTCCCACACGGCAAGAGTAGGCGAATTTAGCAAAAGAACAACTATCGCATTGAAATCTTACACCTAAAAAGGTAAAAATCCCCCAAAGTTACGGTTCAGACGATCTGAGAGGTATCTGGAGGTTGTCACTTGAGATGCAGCTGCTGGTGGACGCGTAGGTGGGGCCCGCGACGCAGAGGAGCAGGGGAGCGCACGAGGTGGGCAGGGGAGACAGGGAGGAGACGAACCTGCCGAGGAAGGGGAACCGGGAGGCACACCAGGCAGGGGAGACAGAGCTGTGGCAGACGACGCCGGACAGCACGGGGAGCTCGAGCAAGGAGAACCAGGAGGACGCACCGCTGACTGGAACGACGGAACTCGAGGCAGGGAGGGGAACCAAGGTGCGCGTGAAGCAGGACAACCGGAGCTATGGGAGACGAAGCCGGACTGCACGGGGAGGCCGACGGAGACGCCGATCGGTGAGGAATGCACCGACTGTATGGCGGAGCACTGAGGAAGGCAGGGAAGGTGGACTCCTCAGAAACAATAGTGACGAGAACCGACGCAGAGCAACAACAGCAATGGGAATCGACAGTGAGCAAAGACCGTCAAGAGAACAGCCAGCCGAAGGCATGAGTGTACGGCGGAGCGCTGAGAACGCGCAGATTCCTTCTGGCATAAGATATTACAAGAAGCCGAGGGAAACGACGGCAGTCGAGGGCTGGCGAGCCGCCGCCGCCGAGCTCCCCAAAGTATCTAGAAGGGCGACCACGCGCCGCCGCCGATGGAGCCGATGAGGTAGAGACGGCGGGCTGCGAACAGGAACGGGCGAGGAGCGAACGCGGGGAGAGCTCCGTGTAAAGAATATAGGAAGGGAAGCAATTGAGAGGAATAGGTTCTGCGCCTTACAATGCTGCAGACCGATCCATATATATATTGCCGTAAGATGAATAGTGCACGGTCAGGTTAACAACAGAAAGTTACAGATAAGATTACACATGATCTAAACTATACACTTATCTGTATCTATCTCTAGTTTGTTTGTTTAACATCCTCCCTCAATCTCAACTGGTCGCTGCAAGTTGAGATTGCATCGAAACTTTTCAAAGTGTTTGATCGTCAGTGGCTTTGTGAATATGTCTGAAAGCTGATCTTGAGTGGATATGAACCGAACTTCCAGTAGCTTCTTTGCAACCCGTTCTCTAACAAAATGAAAATCAATTTCTATGTGCTTTGTTCGAGCGTGGAAGACTGGATTTGCGGAGAGATAGGTTGCTCCCAGGTTGTCACACCACAGAGACGGTGGTCTCGATTGAAATACCCCCAGCTCCTTGAGCAATGACTGAATCCAGATAGTTTCTGCCGTCGCATTTGCCATGGCCTTGTACTCAGCCTCAGTACTTGAGCGAGATACGGTCGGCTGTTTCCGAGAACTCCAGGAAACCAAGTTACGTCCCAAAAATACTGCAAATCCACCTGTGGATCGCCGATCATCAGGGCATCCCGCCCAATCAGAGTCTGAAAAGGCACTGAGGAGAGTAGAATTGGACTTCTGGATACTCAACCCCATATCACTAGTGTGTTTCAGATATCTTAAGATCCTTTTTACCGCTGACCAGTGATCATTAGTCGGAGATTGCAAGTACTGGCATACTCGATTGACCGAAAAAGAGATATCAGGTCGAGTAATGGTTAGATACTGCAGTGCCCCCACAATGCTTCTGTAAAGTGTTGCAGCTGAATCAGAAAGTAATGTTCCCTGATATTTTGATAATTTCTCAGTAGCTGCCATTGGTGTAGATGCAGGCTTGCAATTCTCCATATGAGATTTCTTGAGAATATCATGTATATATCTTCTTTGGGTGAGGAGTACACCTGTTGGCTGTGGAATAACAGCAATACCCAAGAAATAGTGCAGATTTCCAAGGTCTTTGAGAACAAATTCTGAACGAAGCTGTTGAATGAGATCATCAATAGCTTGTGGTGAAGAACTAGTGATGATAATATCATCAACATAGATAAGCATGTAAATGATGATGTCATTACTGTTATATATAAACAGGGATGAATCTGCTTGTGATGATGTAAATCCAAGTTCTTGTAGTTTTCCACTCAATTTGAAATGCCATGCCCGAGGTGCTTGTTTTAAGCCATATAATGCTTTATCCAGTTTGCAGACAGAGTTTGGAAACTGTTTACTTTCATACCCTGGCGGCTGTTTCATATAGACATCTTCTTCAATAGTTCCATGAAGAAAGGCATTCTGAACATCTACCTGTCGTAGCCGCCATCCTTTGGATATGGCAAGAGCCAGGATTATTCTAACAGATGTTGGCTTGACTACGGGACTAAATGTATCCTCGTAGTCTATACCATACCTCTGTTTAAATCCTTTGGCTACTAACCGAGCTTTGTACCGTTCTATGCTTCCATCTGCTTTTCTCTTTAGCTTGAATACCCACTTGCAATCAACAATATTTTGGCCCTGTCGCCATGGAACCAAATGCCATGTTCCATTTCTCATTAATGCTTCATACTCAATATCCATTGCTTTACGCCATTCAGGGTAGAGAGCAGCCTCTTCATGACTGGAGGGTTCGATGTTTCGGTCAATACTGACTAGAAACCCCCTTCCTTTGAGCGGATACCGAATGGTACCATCAGTGTATTGTTTGGGTTTGATAATTCTATTGCTGAGCCGAGTGCGAATCACTGTTCTATTATCAACTTCATCATTATTTGATTCAGAAGTAATCGGAGATGAATATCCTTGAATGTCTTCAGAATTGACAGCAGTAGTTTCATTGCTGTTGTCTGCAATATCATCCTGACAGCAGTTTTCAACAGAAGGCTGATTTGTGCTTGAAGTCATCTGTGCATCCAATTTCTCTCTATCAGACGACAAATGCAGAGGGAGAAGAATATTGTTCTGATGCAGAGGAGCTCTGACAGTATTCTGCACTTGTGAGAAGGGAAAGACAGATTCATCAAATACAACATCACGAGAGATATATACTCTTCCCGATGATTCATGCAAGCACTTGTATCCTTTGTGCAAACCACTGTACCCAATGAATACACACTGCTGAGATCGAAACTGCAATTTTCTTGTGTTGTATGGCCGCAAGTTAGGCCAACAAGCACACCCAAAAACTCGAAGAAATGAATAATTTGGACTTGTATCAAATAATTTCTTCAATGGAGTAGAATAATTAATAACCCGACTTGGAGTTCTATTTATGAGATAGCTTGCTGTTTCAAATGCATTGTCCCAAAACCTCAAAGGCATTGATGCTTGAGCTAACAAAGAAAGTCCCATTTCAACAATATGTCTGTGCTTTCTTTCGGCTGACCCATTCTGTTGATGTGTGTGAGGGCAAGAAACAAGATGTTTAATTCCAGCATTCTTCAATACATTATGCAAGGATTGATATTCTCCTCCCCAATCTGACTGAAAAGAGCGAATGTTCATGTTAAGACTCTTTTCTACAAGCTTCTTGAACTGAAGAAAGACTGGAACAACATCAGATTTTGCTTTGATGGGATAGACCCATGTGAATTTGCTGAAATCATCTATGAAGCTCACATAGTACTTATTTCCATTAACTGAATTGAGGGCAGGACCCCATACATCAGAGAATATGAGTTCAAGAGGTGAAGAAGAGACTTTATTTGAGGTATGAAAGGGCAACTGATGACTCTTGCCCTGCTGACATGCATTACAAACTAGCACATTGTCTTTATTTGAAGAAAAAGGAATACTATGTTCTTGCAACACACGATGCACAATAGAGGAGGCTGGATGTCCAAGTCTATGGTGCCACACATCTTCTGAGACCTTGACGCTGGAGAAAGCATTCCGGGTAATCTTGGTGACATGAGTCTTCAGAGGGTATAGGCCACCTTCACATCTGCCTTGAAGTAGAACCTTCTTGCTGTCCCGGTCCTTTACAAGGAAATAAGTTGGATGAAATTCAATCAATGCATTATTGTCTGCAGTGAACCGATGGACAGATAGTAGATTTCTAGTAATCTTAGGCACATGCAAGATTTTGTTCAAGGCAAGATTACGGTTAGGAGAAGGAATAAAGGAATAACCAGTGTGTGCAATAGATAGACTTTTACCATTAGCCACTTCCACCTGTTCCTTTCCATTGTATCTTTCCCTCACAGACAGCTTGTCAAGATCTCCTGTAATGTGATCTGTAGCACCTGTGTCAGTGTACCAATTTGAATCCAGACTATAGGATGGTGTTGTTGCAATTGCAGCTGAATGATGATCTTCTGCTTGGTAGGAGTAGTCAAACCGATGATAGCATTTTATTGCGCTATGCCCGGTTTTTCCACAGACCTGACATACTGGACGATTTCCAGATTGAGGATTGCCAGGTTGGAAACCAGATTGAAAACCACCTGGACGATGATTATTCTGATGTTTCCCACGACCGCCTCGACCTCTTCCTCTGAAGGGTTGACCACGGCCTGTCTTGCTGCTGCGCACAATGTTATTTGCTTCAGAGATTTGCAAGGCACTATTATTTTGTTCCTTGCGTAGCTCAAAGCTCAACATGTGTGCATAGAGATCAGAAAGTGAAATTGAATCTGATCTGGTGCTAATAGATGTTACCAGGGCATCATACTCTTCTCCCAAACCTGCAAGTATATATGATGCAATTTCTTCATCTCCAAGGGGCTGTCCTATGGCTGATAACATATCAGCCAAGTTCTTCATCTTTGTGAAGTAATCTGTCATTGATAGATCATTCTTCTTGACCGTCGACAGTTGCATTCTGATTTGTATCTTTCTTGCCCTGGAACTTGATGCAAACATATGTTCCAGAGAATTCCAAACTTCAGCAGAGGTAGTAAGGAAAAGTACCTGAGATAGAACCTCTTCTGATAAGGAAGACAACAGGACACTTAATACCATCTGATCTTGCTGAAGCCACAAGGCATATGCAGGGTTTGGTCCCTGTGTCACTTCTGTCCCGGTTGTCTGCGTAATCATCTGAGAGGGACAGGCAATCTCTCCGGTGACATAACCGAGCAGTTGTTGTCCTCTCAGGTATGGAAGCAGCTGTGCCTTCCACAACAGATAATTGTTCCTTGTCAGTTTGACATTGATAAGATGTCCAAACGACGGGACAGGGGTTGGAAGCAATCCTCCCATGGCAGAAGTCACGGTTCCTGTTGGTACAGATCCGCTGGCGCTATTGCTCAAGAGGGGAGAGGAACTCATTGCTTTTGTGATGCCAAAAGCTCTGATACCATGTAAAGAATATAGGAAGGGAAGCAATTGAGAGGAATAGGTTCTGCGCCTTACAATGCTGCAGACCGATCCATATATATATTGCCGTAAGATGAATAGTGCACGGTCAGGTTAACAACAGAAAGTTACAAATAAGATTACACATGATCTAAACTATACACTTATCTGTATCTATCTCTAGTTTGTTTGTTTAACACTCCGGAAGGAGCAACAAGCGAGGAAGCATCGGCCGAGCGTACAGAGGACGGAGAACACGAGGCAAACCCTGACCGTCCAACAACGATCGAGTGGACAGGCAGAGGACGGAGAGAATGAGATGAGGAAACGTACGTAACGCATACGTAGCCGTCTGAGCATCCGTAGACAATCGTATATACACGCACGAACGACGGCCGCAGCCGACGTGGCACACCCGGCGAGCCGCGTTTGTGCTCCGCTATAAGATATCAAATATAAGATATTACAAGAAGCTGAGGGGAATGACGGCAGTCGAGGGCTGGCGAGCCGCCGCCGCCGAGCTCCCCAAAGTATCTAGAAGGGCGACCACGCGCCGCCGCCGATGGAGCCGATGAGGTAGAGACGGCGGGCTGCGAACAGGAACGGGCGAGGAGCGAACGCGGGGAGAGCTCCGGAAGGAGCAACAAGCGAGGAAGCATCGGCCGAGCGTACAGAGGACGGAGAACACGAGGCAAACCCTGACCGTTCAACAACGATCAAGTGGACAGGCAGAGGACGGAGAGAATGAGATGAGGAAACGTACACGTAGCCGTACAGGCATCCGTAGACAATCGTATATACACGCACGAACGACGGCTGCAGCCGACGTGGCACACCCGGCGAGCCGCGTTTGTGCTCCGCTATAAGATATCAAATATTCACGACAAGCAGCTGGCATCGGTAAACTGATCGACATCTCGAGTACCCCTAGCAGCTCCATCTTCGTTTAAGTTAAACAAACAGACAATATTACTAGCTACTTTTAGAGGTTCATGTCTATCCAAGCAATGACACAAACTTGTCGATTGGTTGTGGATGGTCGTAACTTAGTCTACGATTGCTTAGTCTTACATGGAGAATCATACAAGTGATTACATGTGCGTTGAAAGCTTTACTACCTACGGGCTAGGAACTGTACTCAAAAGTTGCAGCTCGGTCTAGAAAGAATAAAGGCTGATATCTCCAGAAGAGAAGCAGTCTCGCAGCATGTTTTCCTTTGACCGAGTAAATTAAGCTGATTTGAGAAGAGTTTACAGGAAAAAGAATGCGCAGAAACTTTAAGCTTGCCGGCGTCAGAAAGTCACAACGGTGACATTACCGACGGCGGTAAAGTAGTTTAATTACTAAACGTGATCAAGTCATTTGCCAATGCATGCTTAGCTAATTAATCAGCGCAATAGAACCCAACGCCTTACCCAGCCCGCTGCTCGGACAAAGGGGCTGTTTAGTTTGATGGTAAATTTACTCACCAAATCTTATCAAAATTTAACGCCAAATTATTTACCAAGTCAAAGATTAACAAGAAAAAAAACTAGATAATCAAGAGCGGAGGGAATCTTGATAACCCTTATAAACAAACCAATCAACCCAAAAGTTCGTCCTTTCGGGAAAAACCTGGAAAACTTGATGTGGTTAAGAGCCTCCATGGCAAAACAACGGTTCAATTCGCAGACACGAAATCACAGAATTCGTTTTTTTTACATGATCCTTCACCTAGCTAAGCACACAACACATGTCCACAAGACCACTGCTCCTATTACTATTTTACAAACATACCCATGGCATGATCAGTTGATAATATCACCATGGATAAATTTTGATTTTTAATCTTTAAGATTTGACCAATGATAAATTTTAAAATATCTAGTCATATTTAATATTATAAAATTATAAAAGAAGACAATGGTGGTGGTCCATGTGGTATCCCATCATTACCTCCTCTTACAAGGCAGCATGTGCCGACATGTGGGTCCGGCTTACAGTTATGTACGATGTGAAGCAGTTGGGGAGAACGCAGAACAAAACTTGCTAACCTCCTAACAAAATGTGCATGGAATATGGAGCAAAATTTACAACCTTTCTAATGAGTTGGCTAATGTTACTTGTATGAATTAATATATCATAAGTTTATTAAATTTTACATACACGTTGTTGATCGAAGACCAACATAGAGGATAAAAATAGCAAAGCCTCAATTCAAGAGTTACGCTATGATCCTATATGTACCATCTTGTGATCATACCTTTTTCCTTGAACAAATAAATTATGACCTTTTCAAGGAAATTCTTGTGAAATAGAATCGTATCATGAACATATTGTTTAATGCATATCACATCTGCAAGTCTGAGCTTATCAACCTCTTATATAAAACATGTGAAGGAAAAGTTTTTATTAGTGTGTCACCATTAGCGAGATTTAGGATACTATTGCAAAACGTGGAGTACTCTCCAGTATTGACCAGAAAGTAATGACGGATGCTTCATTGATTTGGTGGTTCATTCACCCTCTTCCTCTCCTTCTGAACCTCAAAAAACTCTCAAACAAAAGAGAAAAAATACCTCTCAACAAACAAATTAGTTTATTTTATTTATCCCAACAACCCCCTCGCTCTTGTCAACAATTTGACCGGACGTTACGGCGAAGTCGAGGCTTGCACCGTAGTGCAAGAGTGATGCTGGACAGTGCAGAGCTTGGTCGAGCAAAGCGCTAGAGCCAAGGGCATGGAACAAACCTAGTCCATTGGTGTAAACCTAAAACACTAGGATGATATGATTTTTTTTGAGCAATGCTTCTTTGCATTACCTCCCAACACAAGTTACACAAATCTTAAAAGAAGCGAATGTGTGAGTAATCAGAATCTAGCTTTCATTCATGCTTCAAATATTGAATTTTTTTTTTAAATAATACTTTTTTTAAACTGAATTGCGTTTTTAATATACGGAATAAAAAATTGCAAAAATAATATGCCGTCGCCGAACGGTATGGCGAATACCCTATTTTCGCCGAACCGTGCGGCGAACACCCTATTTTCGCCACACGATTCGGCGAAAATAGGTTAATTGCGCTATTAAACTGCCGCACGGGAATCAAGGGTATTTTCGCCACACGGTGTGGCGAACACCCAGTTTTCGCCAAACCGTACGGCGAAAATAGGTTGTCGCCGCACGGTGTGGCGAAAATAGCTCAGTAAAATTGCCCCACGCCAGATCGATCGATCGATCGATCTGTTCGTTCAGCCGCCGTAGCAGAGAAGAAAAGGGAGGGGAGGGCGAGCCGCTGGCCGGAGAGAGGGAGAGAGAGAGAGGGAAGGAGAGAGGGAGAGAGAGGAAGAGGAGAAGAAGAAGAGGAGGAGGAGGAGAAGAAGAAGAAGAGGAGGAGAAGAAGAAGAGGAGGAGGAGGAGAAGAAGAAGAAGGAGGTAACATCGCATCGCCATTTCGTTTAATTTCCTGTTTTTTAATTTTGAGTAGCGATATAGAATAGTGCAATCTAGAGTAGCGATTTAGATCAATGCAATCTAGAGTAGCGATATAGATCGATGCAATTCTGATGCGATATAGATCAAGGCAATTTAGAGTAGCAATTCTAGTTCTTTAGTTTAGAGTAGCAGTTTTAGTTATTTAATTTACAGTGGTGATATTAGTTTGCATATTTAAATGTTTTGAAATGTACAGTAATGAAATTTAGTTATTAGCATTGTTGAATAAATCATTAATCGGTAGCTAATTGGTCGACCTAGGATTAACTGAACAAATCGGTCAATTATTGAAAAAGTGATTAATCCCGTTTTATCGATCGGTCGGCCACGCTCTATCACCGTAAACTTAAAAAATGGAATCTTTAGGTCTTCGATCACGAGCCAATCGGCGATTAATCGGGTAACCAAAGATTTTTTCGAACATTTAGCAAATAGACATATTAGACATGCGCTATAATATTATACGAATATAGTATCGATAGCGCGGTAGTTAATTAGCGCGGTAGGGAAGGAAAAATTAATTATGTCTATGTCTATGTCGTCGCAGTGATGTCGGAACCAGTGAAATTCAGGGTATATTATGGCGATGGTGAAGTAAAAAATGGGCAGAATGGAGTGGATTTAAGCTGCTTTGCGGTCACCATGGCCGAGCACTTGTCCCCCGATACTGTTAGCATTCGTGATATAAAACTTTGGTTGACCCAATTTTTTCCCTGGATCCAAGTGTTTATTCTGTTAGCATCCAAATCGTATACACGCGTAGCAAGGGTGACCCGGCTGTGTGGGAGTTGAAGACAGTAGATCGAACACAGTTGTGGCGTAAATGGTTAAGATGGTGCAAAGGATCTAGCCTCGATTGTGTGATCTTTGGTGCAAGCTTGCCCTAGGGAAGAGGTGAGTACTACTTGGTGTGAGCGAGAAGCGACACATCGACTCTGGTGAACAAGTTCACCGGTGTCGGTTGAGGCAAAGCGGCGGCTGGATGATCACATGGATGCAAAGAAGCGCAGAAGGTCGGGTTGATGAAGGAGGATATCGATCAACTTGTGGATCAATTGGATTGGGTGGACCGCATGGCGACAGAAGAGGAAGCCGAAATGTTGGACCCAGTCGATACCATCGGCGAAGATGATGACCGGGAGGAAGATGATGAAATGCATGGTAGTACTCGCTCAGCGGAGGTACCCATCCCCGATGAATGGAACAGGCAGAACAAAGCGGGTATGGAAGCTTTGTGGGGCCATGACTCGCATTGTGAGTATGGTAATGGTGCCATTCGGTTGAATCAAATGTTCCCGAACAATTCTGAATTGAAGTTGGCAGTGAGCTTGTGGGCACTATCGCTGCAAAGAGAGTTTCGGGTTGTCCTGTCTAGCCCAGATAAGTACACAGTGAAGTGCGTAATCGATGGTTGTGAATTTAAAGTACATGCATACAAGCCGAAGTGTGAGACATATTGGATTGCATCAAGAGTGGACGAGCACACATGCAGACTAGAAAATGTTCTTGTCAAACACCGTAACTTGAATGCGGCTGTAATAGCTAGCGTGATGTTTAATGAAATCATTGAGAAGCGGGATATCGAGTGTTCGTATATTCAGAAAGCAATGTTACGAACATTTAAGTATCAGATAAGCTACTCCATGGCCTGGCGTGTGAAGCAGAAAGCATTAGAGAAGAGGTTTGGCATATACGAGGCATCATATTGCAACCTACCTCGTGTGCTTGAAGTACTGAAGCAAACCAATCCTGGCACATACACCGCTTTCAAAGAAAACGAAGCAGATGCAAATGGGATCTGTATATTTCGTCGTGCTTTCTTTTCATTGGGGCCTTGCATTGCTTCATTCAGGTACTGTCGTCCATTGCTTTGTGTTGATGGCACATTTTTGACTGGAAAATACAAGGGGCAGATTCTAACAGCCATTGCAATTGATGCGAACAACCACATACTTCTATTGGCCTTTGCTTTTGTTGAGGGTGAGAATCGGGATAGTCGGTGTGGTTTTTCGCACATCCGAAGGTGGGGGTAATTGGTGATCGGCCCGAGATGTGCATCATTCATGATCGTCACAAAGGTATCCTCTCGGCAATCAAGACTCTACAGAGGACCGAGATGAACCATTTTCGTGGCTGACACAGAGCAGGTGGTGCATGAGACATTTGGGTGCCAATTTCTTGAGCGGTTCAAAAGCAAAAAAGCGATGAATCTGTTTAAGAGGTTATGCAAGCGAGAATCAGGCACATAAGTTCAACGCGCTTATTTGCCGAGTTGGATAAGCACACCAAAGGCGCATATCGAAGAGATGAAGAAGCAACCACCTACGCCGAACGAATGTCCACCCAAAATGCTAACACCCCTTGGGGAGCTCGATCCTCCTAATATGAGGAGACGAACGTCAAGAAACATTAAGTGTTTCGCCTTTGGATAGAGGCCGAGCCTCTAGAGAAGTGGGCATTGCTCCATGACACCGAGGCGCCAGGTTAGTATGGTACATTAAAATATCAAAACAAAGCTAAACAATTTGGCCTGTTGTTCTAAACTGTTTTGCGTTGAACAGGTTTGGCGTGATGACAACGAACATAGCCGAGGTTTACAATTGGGTCATCCGAGGCCTCCGTCCGCTTCCTCTTGTGGCCATCCTTGAAGGCATGTTGCACGGCATCGTTAGCTACTACCAAAAAAGGCATGCGGAAGCGGTACTTCATGCCTCCACATTGCAAACGCCGTATTGTTCGCGGATGATGACCTACATGGAGGAACGAACCATGAAAGCTCAGCAACATATGGTGCGTAGCTACGGGGTCACTGAATACCGCTTCGAGGTGACTCTTCGGTGCAAAAGGGGATTGGGAACGGACACAGCGATTATTACGCACGAGGTTAATCTAGGCCAAGGGGCATCTGGATGGTGTGAATGCAGCTGCAATAAGCCAAGACTTCTCCATATTCCTTGCTCACACGTGATGGCTGCTTGTGGGCAAATTGGGATGAACACGTCGCAATACATATCCCCTTTCTACTTCAAGGATCATGTTGTCAATATCTGGTCGGGTGAGTTTCGTGGTTTTCGTGCACACGGTGATTTCACTGCGATTAACAGAGATGAGGGCATCTGTTTGCCGGATCCAACCTTGCGGAGGTGTGCGGAAGGGCAGTCTGGTCGTCCACAGACTAGGCGCATTCGCAACGACATGGATGAATCTGAAGTTGGTGGCCCTCTTAGGAGGTGTTCTGAGTGCGGCGAGTATGGCCACAAGGCAAACCAGTGCACGTAGGGTGTAGGTTCTGAAAGTGGTGGTGGCTTTGTATCGAAATATGTTATTATATGCACGTTGGATGTCTTTTATTGTAATATTGACGCGATTGAGTGTCTTTTATTCATATATGTTGTGTCTCTCACATGTTGTGTACTTTTATTTATGTTCACCCCTTATGTCTTTTATACATATATGTATTGTAATATTGACGTGATTAGTTGTCTTTTATTCATATATGTTGTGTCTTTTATTCAAATATGTTGTGTTTCTCACATGTTGTGTACCTTTATTTATGTTCAACCCTCATGTCTTTTATTATTATACGTTGTGTACTTTTATTCACATATGTCGTGCTTGCCGTACGTTGCGTAATATGATTTATGTTGAAACATTTCTATGTGCAGGGATGGAGCAGGTCGACTCACTCCTGGACCCTGTCTTGGATGCGCGGCACCGTGCGCACGTCCACACGACAGAGGGGAATGACAAGTTGGCCTTATCATGGATTCGTGTGCCTAACAAGGCATGGTGTGTTGACCCTCGCCTACACCAGGTTAGTTGCGATGCTTGTACATGTTCCATTGTTCGTACAATTAGTATTCATTACATTCAATTGATTAAACTCTGTTGTTCCTCGTTAGGCTGGCACGTGCCGGGCTGCTTTCGCTTGTCCGCATGGTGGAGGGTTCAGCTGCCGACCCCGCTGAGCACGACCCCCAGGCTCAGGGTGATGACCCGCAGCGGTCGCGGCGTTTCCCGTTCGACCACTCGCTGTTAGCGTGTTTAGTCGACCGCTGGAGGCCGGAGACGCACACTTTTCACCTACCTTTCGGGGAGATGACGGTGACGCTGCAGGACGTCGCCATGCTCACTGGATTGCCGATCGTCGGGGCAGCGATCGGCTCCTCGGTGGCTCCTGCTGGGTGGGACGCGGACTTACTGCTGCGCTTCGCCGGGGTCGCGGAGGTCGACCCACAGATACCGGTAGGCGAGAAGCACGGGCCATCGAGGAGGTGGTTGGCACAGTTCGAGGTTAGTGATTGTACATATTACTATGTTACTCCAGCTTTGCATAGCATTAACGTGATATCACACTCTTTCAATTGTTGCAGATGCAGCGGATGGCGGCCCAGCCCACGGACTACCAGGTTGCTAGGCACCTCGAGGCCTATCTGCTTTGGTTGTTCTACC
Organism: Rhipidocladum racemiflorum; assembly: GCA_036346355.1. NCBI lineage: Eukaryota > Viridiplantae > Streptophyta > Magnoliopsida > Poales > Poaceae > Rhipidocladum > Rhipidocladum racemiflorum. Next base: position 22,830,834 of record CM070570.1, on the reverse strand, counting down.
GGGTGATGTTCACGCCGAGTCACTGGCGACACCGTGGACGCCGCTGGATAGCCTACGCCGACGGGCTATTGCGGACTCAGAGCCTGACGATGTACCACCGGTATCCTGGGGTTCGGCGGTTCTTGCTTCCACGCATCGCGCCCTTTGCGACAGCGTCGCGTGAAGAAAGCGAGAACTCCAATCGGACCGGATGCCGCTTCTTCTTGACTTTGGTCATTCGAGCGCTTCTCCGTGGGTCGACCCTTGTTGACCCTCGGCACTACACCCGACATGTACGGCGGTGATGCTGGACCGACCGACGATGGGCTCGCCTGGACCAAGCGACGGGTACATGTTCTTACTCATTAATGGAATTGTAATTTCAATGCCATCCGCTACGCTATTTCTACTCTATTGCAGCCCACGGTGGGCGGTGTCCAGTGCGTGCGGCGTACCTCTCCTTCACGGAGGCCTTCGACCACCGAGGGACGGAATGTCATTCGAGACCCCTACAAATGACGAGCGTGTAGGAGAGAGAGGCTGGGGCTGTCCATGCTCATGCGACAGGGACCCGGCCTTTGGATGACGAGGAGGAAGCTTCGTCTTCGACGTCTTCGTAGAGGACTACGCGCGCCGCCGAGTCCTCGTGCAGTTCGGACTACGCCAGGTGGTCCCCTGCTCTTGGGGGGAACGCTGCACGGCCGAAAGTGCACTCGTGAGTTACTCGCCACTACAGAATGCTAAGTGCTTACGACATATTTGTAGTAATGAGGTCTTTTGTGCAAGTACTCCACCCAGTGGACCCAAGAAGGCCATGGTGACCTTGCCGCAGAGGATGGCGCCGTGGCTTGCGCTGTGGGAGGGGGCGCCGAGGATGTTGTCGAGGAGGTCGCGCCCTCGACCCCTCCTCCTACCAGAGTACTTGTCTGCACGCGTGCCGGACCCGTGCTGCCTCCTCTGCGAGGCACCGCCCAGTGTTTGCTCCTAGCATCGTGAGACTTGTACTCGAGCCACGCAGACTGCACCGCACTGCATGGTAAGTCTCGTTGTATTTTTACTCATTAATGCAATTGTAATTTCAATGCTATGTCGTTATGTTTAATGTTTGTTTGTACGTGATAGGTGGACGAGGCGAGGGCTTGCAGCGACATCTGGCCGACTTTCTGTCTAGGCTGCAGCCAGGGACCACTTTCACACCGCAGCCAGCCTATCGAGGCCATGGGGCATGTGGAGCTGCACTCGATGGATCGTGGAGATTGGTGTTGTTTGGTGCCCCACCCGATCAAGCTTTACCGGCACTTCGTCTCAGGCCGCCGCCTCGCTCACCTGGACACCACCTTCTCGACCACCGCTTCTGACCAGTGGTCCAGCTTCCACACCCAGTGCCTCGGCTCGAGGCACGGTGGAGGATCCAGCTTAGCAGACGCCACCACGCTGGCCTACCATGGTCCCCACACCCGTGGCCGATAAACATTCAGTTCATCCCGTTTCGAATCTAATCTTCTCACTATAATTAAATGTTAATGTCTGTACTGTAGGCCTCCTAGGACATGCCTCTACTTCGGACACCCAGTCAGGGCACGGCGTCCCTGACTACTGGACCGATCAGTTCTTCGCAGGGGCTCCGTTCACGCAGCCTCCTCCAGCCACGCAGCACACGCCGCCTCCTCCAGCCACGCAGATCACGCAGCCTCCTCCAGACCCGTTGCCTCCCCGCCTGCGTGTCCCGCCGGTTCGGTACAGCCCTTCGGACTACGGCCAGGCGGGACCGTCGCGGGTGCTTCGCCCACGACCTCTCGACGATGCACCCCCTTCGGCGCGTCGGCGAAGGAGAGCTAGGGGTCAGGGCCAGGGTCAGGGCCAGGGTCAGGATCCACCACCGGGGGGTGATCAGGCTTAGGATGTGCGTTATTTTTGGGTACTTTGTCCTATTATGCTTTACCATCTATTTTGTGTACTTTCTCATATACGTGGTCTATTATATATTTCTGTCATCTTTAGTCATATCAACCACGTGTCATTATTGCTTTTCAGCTTTTGTCATATCAACTTTTCTAGTCTTTGTCATTTCAGCTGCATAATGCTGCCAAAAGCCGGCTATGGCAGAGATTCCCTGTTTAAAGCTGTGGGCATAGCCACGCTCATGTCATCATGACCTGCAGAAGCATCCGATGCTCGCGGATTTGAAATACTCTGAAGTCCGCGAGACTCTCCTTTGGTTGCCCTTCGCCACTCTTTATAAACCCACCGAGGAGGGATATGTGCATCACACACCGTAACTTCCATAAACTTTAGTCTGTTGTCCCCACACACACAGTAGGCCACGATGTCGTTCTACCGTCGCCTCTTCAGCAAGCGAAGGCTAACCCCCCCACTACCCGGATGAGAGTAGCGTTGACGCCCGATTCGCCGGAGTTGCCACGCCCGAAATGTGATCGCAACCTGGTAGCGAAGGTTACGCAGCTTCACGACGGAGATACGGCCTCCCGCGCCACTCATCAAGCAGTTCGCGGCTTCGGGGTAAACCAAATGATGTACATACCCTAATTACGATAACAGTACCATTCCATGCATCGTTATTTGTTTTTTTAGGACGAGGACCGTTGTTGCTTTTTCCAATGGATCGACGGGCCGGAACGACGTGACTACGAATTTCTCTACAACTGCCACGACGCCTACCCCACTTCGCCTGAGAACTTCACACGGTGGGAGAGGCCGCCGGGATATGTCCCCTACCTAGATCGACCGGAGTTAAGGGCCGGTGGGCAAGGGACGAACAAATCGGTGAGTTTCACGTGCCTCATGTTTCAGCTACAATGTACCCATTCTAAATCAGTTCATCGCATACAGGACTTCAAAAAGAAGTTTGCAAAATGGCTCAAGTCAAGGCAAGAAAATCCTCCTCAGGCCAACGCAAAGCCGAATCAGGCGACCACGGCCTCGTGCGATGGTTGATACCTGGCGACGAGGATCTAGCGGACGTAAGATTCTACCTGCGTGCCCTTTGTCCGAGGATGCATGGTGTCGGTACTTCAACTGGGTGGACCCGAGACGCACTCACCCACATCTCAAACTTCCCGTATTTGATAATCGGGGAGAGCAACCTCGCCGTGGTGCTACTACCTCCCGTAAAAGCCGGACCGAGCACGCATACGGTATTCTCCAACCACCACAGCGGGCATAATGCATTGGCTGCAGGGCACGTTTCGGTTGTACAACAAGACGCCCAACACACACCTCCTGGACCATATCGTGGAGTGCGAAATAAACAGAGGAGGCGTCTCGGCAAGTCTCCTAAGGGCAAGAGGGTTCGCCCTCTCGAATGGTACGGATAAGGGGAAGCAATGGCCGAGGTCCGCAAAGACGCAACAAATCCTTGACGACATTACAAAGGCCATCCGCAACCTCGGTGGTATTAACATAGGGGCGCCGAAATCGAGATGGCATGCCCATATGGGAGGGCAGGACTCCACTGCACGCACACAAACAAGTTACTTCTTACACCCCTGCAGACGTATGGCATAGGCTACCCATTCGGCGACACCGGGAGCATCACAAGACGGCCATGGAGCTCTTTCATAAAAGAGATTGAGCGGTGTCCAAGAACAAATCGCACAAGATTGACAGTGATGTAATATGTAGAAAATGTATGGCATCATTCCCACTCTACGAACATAGGCGGAACGATCACTTGTTCCACCATTACAATCGATGTTTTTGGCACTTCTCCTAGCAATGTCGCCATCGTTGTAATATCCGCTGTATCCGCCGTACTAAGGTTGAGTTTGCGTACTAAGATTGCTGGCTGCATCTACATGCTTTTGTTATTGTCCTTTCTCATATATCAAAGAGCCAATCATGGTATTCGTGCGTAAAAATACATTCGAACGTGACATTTTACAGTCGAAAAGGCTTAAAAGTTATGGTTGACAATAGTATTTAGGGTTTTTGCGGCGGTATATGTCTCATAAAACAAAGGCGTAGATGAAATATTTTTCCATAATATGGTACTCCATATATCAAAGAGCCAATCTCATGTATTCGTGAAAAATACATTCGAACGTGACATTTTACAGTCGAAAAGGCTTAAAAGTTATGGTTGACAATAGTATTTAGGTTTTTATGCGGTATATGTCGTGAAACAAAGGCGTAGATGAAATATTTTTCCATAATATGGTACTCCATATATCAAAGAGCCAATTCATGCGGTATTCGTGTTTAAAAATACATTCGAACGTGACATTTTACAGTCAGAAAAGGCTTAAAAGTTATGGTTGACAATAGTATTTAGGGTTTTTTGGCGGTATATGTCACGAAACAAAGGCGTAGATGAAATATTTTTCCATAATATGGTACTCCATATATCAAAGAGCCAATCTGCGGTATTCGTGTTAAAAATACATTCGAACGTGACATTTTACAGTCACTAAAAGGCTTAAAAGTTATGGTTGACAATAGTATTTAGGGTTTTTGCGGCGGTATATGTCTGCGGAAACAAAGGCGTAGATGAAATATTTTTCCATAATATGGTACTCCATATATCAAAGAGCCAATCTGCGATATTCGTGCCGAAAAATACATTCGAACGTGACATTTTACAGGCGGCCGAAAAGGCTTAAAATTTATGGTTGACAATAGTATTTAGGGTTTTTGCGGCGGTATATGTCAGCGGAAACAAAGGCGTAGATGAAATATTTTTCCATAATATGGTACTCCATATATCAAAGAGCCAATCTGCGGTATTCGTGCAGAAAAATACATTCGAACGTGACATTTTACAAAGTCTAAAAGGCTTAAAAGTTATGGTTGACAATAGTATTTAGGGTTTTTTTGGTATATTTCAGCGGAAAGAAATGCGTAGATGAAATATTTTTCCATAATATGGTACTCCATATATCAAAGAGCCAATCATGTGTATTCGTGCAGAAATAATTTACATCCTACCGAAAGTGCTTCAGTATTTAAATAGGGTATTGATACCTACATATTTTTGCATAAATGGAACATCCAACACTATATGAATATGGTATAATTATTTTATAATTTTTGGAGCCATGTTTTGTATATTTTCGCCATCTGGTATGGCGACTACATATTTTCGCCACATGGCTTGGCGAATACTATATTTTCGCCAGTTGGTACGGCGAAAATACCCTAACCCAGGGTTGACAGACATTAATAGCGCAATTAACCTATTTTCGCCGAACCGTGTGGCGAAAATAGGGTGTTCGCCGCACGGTTCGGCGAAAATAGGGTATTCGCCGTACGGTTTGGCGACAGCATATTATTTTTGCAAATTTTTTATTCCGTATATTAAAAACGCAATTCAGTTTAAAAAAGTATTATTTTAAAAAAAAAATCTTCAAATATTTGTTTAATTTTAAATAGTGATGCATAGAAGTACCTCCTTTTTATCCATAGCAAAGGACAGGTATTGAACTAGCGTAAATAAAAGTGGTATTGTTAGATTTGTTATCTAAAATACTTTACTAATGTGCCATATTTATAGTTATTTGATTTTGTATTGCCTAAAAAAACAAAAACCGACGAGTAAATGTAAACATAGTACTACGGGCCTGTTTGTTTTAGTTTGGGATTGTAGAAAACAGCTTTTAAAATTTAGATTGTAAAAGCTGGAGGTTGAAAAGTTAATGGCTGTTTGGCAGTCCAGATTATAGTGTATTTGGATTGTTGTTTCTACAATGTGGGGGTGGCAATGGTGGGTAGTTTCGACTGAAGTTTGATGAGCATTGTGGTCTTTTGCAAAAAAAAACTGGGGAAAGCTCATCTAGAGTGGATTGTGGGATTGCTACAATCTGCCTTCCAGATTGTTACAATCCAGATTAAAAATTACCTATTTGTTGACCTTCTAAATTTTAAAAGCTGCTTTCTACCATCCCCAGCTGAAACAAACACCCTTTGATATATGATAGGTCTAATCTAATCCAGATCCTATCACTAACACTGAAAGTAAAACGGCACATGATATACGACGGATTAATTGGCCATGGACCATTTACCTTCCTTCTGTGGGAAAATCACAAGAGAGAACTTATCCAGGATTAAGGCCTAAGAATGGAAGTAGGGCTGTAAACGGGTCGAATTCGAGCGGGCCTGGGGCTGTCAGGCTCGAGCTCGGTAAGGCTCGAGCCGAGCTCGAGTTGGGGTCCGAGCCTAGATCCAGGCTCGAGCTCGACCGATCCAGGCTCGAGCTCGGCTCGGTCCAAGCTCAAGTAGGCTCGAGCTCGGTAAGGCTCGAGCCGAGCTCGAGTTGGGGTCCGAGCCTAGATCCAGGCTCGAGCTCGACCGATACAGACTCGAGCTCGGCTCGGTCCAAGCTCAAGTAGGCTCGAGCTCGGTAAGCTGATAAGCTCGAATAAGCTCGGTAGGCTCGAGTAAATTCGGTGAATCTGGTAGGCTCGGTAGGCTCGGTAACAAGCTTGAGTAAATTTGGCTCGAGTAAGCTCGATAACAAGCTCGAGAAAGTTCGGTTCATGGAAGTTCGATCCAAACTCGAGTAGTCCCACGAGCTATTCAAATAGCTCACGAGCTCAAGCTTTTTTTTACAGCTCTAAATGGAAGCTCGTCGCGATATTTTTTTTGTGTAGTCCCCATCTGATATACCCGAGCCCGGACAGCCCCAATACTCGCCGTCCGTGCGGCTCATGCGAGCCAATCCAGGGACGCCACGTGGCGCGTATGCGCACATGACTGGCCCTACCAATCGGGCCGCGCACCTCGAGTTTCCACCTACTAAACCCCCGGACTCCTACAAAAATGTTTAGCACCTGCGCGGCTGCCCCCAGCGAAAAAAAGTCGTACTTACTCCACTTAATCCCTTCACTAAATACGAGTACATCCAGTACAGGCTCCGGGCCCGCGGGTCAGAGAGGAGTAACTCCTGCGCCAACGCCCGCAATAAAAGTTATAAAACCCTAGGGGTTCTTGCGGCTGGGGAGATCTCAACCGTCGGTGTGAAGATCTGACGGCTGGGGTACCCCGGGAGCTCGTGCTTATCACTCCGCTGTCTCCTTCATCGGGCTCCCTCCCTCACTGCGTACTGTGTGATCTCTCCCCCCTCCCCACCCCCTTCTCCAAGCCGCTCGAAGCTTTTGGTGCCCCGAAATGGCGAAATCGCCGGCCGATCGGAGCCCAATCTGAGCCTGGATACTCCGAAATTGCGCCTTCCTGTCCCGATCTTTCAGAATCCACCAAAAAAATCCGAGCTGAAATGGCGGCCACTGTCCCGATCGGGCTCGCGACGCGCGATTCGGTGGTACTTTGGCCCGGGGGTCGCGAGAGCTGCAGGTTTTGTGACTGAACCGCGGCTTCTCGTGCTGCTTGGTGTGGGCTTGGGTCGTGCAGAGAGAGCTGCGTCTTTTCGTCGCAAGGGTAGCTGGGGGTGCGGCTTTTGTATGAGCTTTCCATTTGGGGTTTCGGTGTGTGATTTTTGTGTGATTTTTGGTAATTTGTGTTCTAGGGTTGGTGGAATGATCAGCACGAGTGCTGTGGCGATGCGTGGGGAGATGGACGACGGGGGAGGAGAGGAAGAGCTGGAGGACGAGCTTGACGCGCTGCTTGGTGCTGGTGGTGGCGGCGCCCGTCTGCGAGGGGAGGACGCTGGCGAGAGGGAGCGGGAGCTCAGCATATTCCGGAGCGGGTCGGCGCCGCCGACCATAGAGGGCTCGCTGAATGCCATCGGCGAGCTGCTCCGCGGCAGTGGGGAGGCGACCGTGACTGCTGCCGCGATTCTGGATGCTGAGGCGTTGAACGGGCATGGTGGACTCCTCTCAGAGGATGAGCTCCGGGCCGACCCAGCCTACCTGTCTTACTACTACTCGCATGGCAATCTGAACCCAAGGCTGCCACCGCCGGTGCTATCCAAGGAGGACTGGCGGTCAACACAGCGGCTGAAGGCGGGGGTGGTCGGGGGGATTGGGGACCGGATGAAGGTGGCGCAGGAGGAGGCTGGACAAGGGGCGGCTGTGGGGAGGTCGCTGTTCCCGCAGAACCCTGGTTTTGATCTGGACGACGCAAGGAAGGGTGTTGCTGGTGCTGCAGAATGGGTGGACGGAGGAGGGGATGGGCTCATTGGTTTATCACTCGGGCGGCAACGCAGCTTTGCTGATATCCTTCAGGTTAGTCTCAACTGCCGTTGCAAATTGCTAATTTTCTCTCAATTTAGGCTTATTAGTTGCTATTAGGGGTTCTTTGCTGGTTGTAGCTACTCTGAGCTAATTATATTTATTGTATGGTGGTAGTGTTCATATGCATCTCGATTTTACTGGCTTATCTAGGAATCTGCAATTTAAGATGCATGAATATTAAAGCATGAATGAAAGGTAGATGGTGATTACTTGCCCCAAAATTTGCACAACTTGTATTGGGTGGAAAAGCATAGAAGCACTTCTCGCAATTTAATCAACATCCGAACATACAGTTTGGATTATGATTGATAAGTTTTGTGATATGTTGCTTGATATTGTATATTACTTCTGGGAACTGGATCCCCTCCCTTTGGTTGAATAGGCAAGTTCATGCTGTTCCCAGCACCCTATCCATTGAGAAGTTGGATGGTCTGGATAAAAGCAGTGATAAATTGGGGTGCTGTTGTCTGGCAAGAAGTTTTGAATTTTTTTCCAGGTCAAGCTTGGGCACCTGTGAATGCATGCGCTGGTTGAACTTCAAGCCAAGTGTTACAAATCCTATAACAGCAATCTTGAAAGTCTTTTGACAACATTGGTGTAGTTTTGTGGTTTGCACAATCATGTGAGATTTGGCACATTGTCTCATGAAATTCTGCACCCGATAAATTATATCTTTGAGATGTGCACACTTGTAATGTAGGATATTTTCTCTGTGAATCAACTATCAAGAAGGTTTTCTACCTAATATTGGCATATTTATTTTTTTATGTCAATAGTGTAGTGCAAGGAGAAAAGGCTTGTTTTAGTTTGGTATTTTGCTTCTCTTGGACTTGAACAAATTGTGTGTTTAAGGAGGCATCAATTGGCTTTGATATGTCACAGGTTCTAATATTCTTCACTTTATTTTTCTTCAATTGTCTTGGAGAAAAATTGGTATTTTCTTGGAATAAAGCATGTGTTAAATAGGTTTAACAGTTGCAAGACTTGAGTTATAGATAGGCAGTTAGCTTAATGGCTTCACTGAATGAATGTTCAAACAGGATTGGCAGTTGAGGAAGTTGAAAAGATCTCTTGATTATTTCTCCGGTTCTGAGAATCAGTTCTACACAATCTTTTATTTCCTTTTCTGATACTCCACATGTGTGTATGTGTGTCCCCTTACAATATTTGCTTCGAGGCAACTTCCATCCATTTCTATTTTTCTTTGTAAGTGAGCTCTTGTTTCTTGCTTGGTACTTAAACAGTGTACATGCTCACCATGTATACTTTTACTAATTTATCCTTGTAACATCAGCAGCAATTTCCATCTTTCTAATAGCTTAAGTTATCAATTACCTGTGCCGTTCTACGGTTTTATCACCTGGACAATTTATTTAATTTCTTTGTGTTATTTCAGGATAACCTTGGGCGCAGAACACCTACTCCAGAGCATCCCTCTCGTGCTGCCAGTCGCAATTCTTTTCTTGACAACCAGGAACCACTGAATTCTGCTGAGAACCCATACTCTATGCATACTGATACTTTGGATGCACAGCGACCCGTTGGAAATATGCAGAATGTCAGTGGTCTTCCCACTATTGGTGCATCTGCTTCTCAAACTTTTGCATCTGTTCTGGGTTCATCTGTTTCAAGGAATGCTACACCAGATCCCCATTATGTCCCTAGGGTTCCTAGCCCAAGCCTTCCACCTGTTGGTGTTAGGATTAGTTCTAATGAGAAGAAACTGAATTGCTCATCATCATCATCATTCAACACCGTATCCTCAAAAGCACTTGAGCCTGATGATATTTTAGCTGCACTATCAAGCATGAACTTATCAAAAGGTGGTACTTTGAATGATAATAACAATATTAGTCGATCAAAGTTTCAGAGAGCGATAAGTGATCCCCATAATTTTTCTCTTGACTCGCAAGCTGCCCAAGTCAACAATAAGCAGCATTCTGTGATGTTGGAAGGTGATGCTGAATATTTGGGTATACCATCAATGTCACAACCATCAAATTCTTCATTTGCTGACATTAATAAGAAAGTCACTGGTCTAGCAGACTTTAGAAATTCTACTAACACACGGTTAGATGGGCAAGGGGAGATGCAAAGGTCTTCTCTGTCTGCTTGTTCATATCAGAAGTCCCCATCATCTTCTAATGCAAGCCCAGGTGGCTCTCCTGCTCAACATCAGAATCTTGACAGTATAAATTCGACATTTTTAAACTATGGGCTTGGTGGATATCCACTCAATCCGGGTTTGAACTCTATGATGATGAACTGTTTGGGCTCAGGTAGTATGCCTCCTTTGTTTGAAAGTGCTGCCGCTGCATCTGCTATAGCTTCAATTGGGGCAGATTCGAGAAACCTTGGTAACAATATTTTATCGTCACCTACCTTAAGTCTATCTGATGTGCAGAACCTTGGCAGAACCAGTAATCAAACTGCCACGGGTCTTCAATCGCCTCTTTCTGATCCTTATTACTGCAGTGATCCTTCCTTGGAAAGAGGTTTCATGGCTAGTTCATATGCTGATTTAACTGCAGTTCAGAAAGCTTATGTCGAAGCTTTGCTTCAGCAGCAGAAACAATATGGAATACCACTTCTTAGTAAATCAACACCCTCAAATCATGGTTATTATGGCAATTTGGCTTTTGGCATGGGTGTGGCATACCCTGGAAGCCCTTTGGGCAGTCCTGTTGCGTCTCCATCTGGTCCTGGCAGTCCACTTAGGCTCAGTGAGCGAAATCTGAGGTTTCCTTCTAACTTGAGAAGCTTGGGTAGCTGGAACTCTGATCCCAGTGGCTACATGAATGAGAACTTTCCATCTTCACTTTTGGATGAATTCAAAAGCAATAAGACTAGAAGTTTTGAGCTTCCTGAGATTGCTGGCCATGTGGTTGAGTTCAGGTATACTTGGTCATTTGTACTTTTCCAATACTGATATGAGCTTGAATCATAGCAAACCCATAAACAATATCTTTCAAAGCATTCTGTCATTTTATTCTCTCCACAAGTTAACGTGTTAAGGAAAGGTAAATAGTGCAACCGCACCTTGTGTTTTTCTGAGGTATTTTGTTCAACTGTAATTCACTGAACCTGCCATGCAAGCTTACATTTCATATAGCATCTAGTTTGTGCACCAATGCTTCACATATAAATTGTGATTCTTTGCTTAATAATCTTTTTTTAGTTATGGATGCATTGCAATTCCTTAAAGTGACGTTTGCTTTGATTATGCAGTGCTGACCAATACGGAAGCCGTTTTATCCAGCAAAAACTTGAAACTGCAACAGTTGAGGAAAAGAACATGGTTTTTGAGGAGATCATGCCTCATGCACTCTCATTGATGACCGATGTATTTGGAAACTATGTGGTGCAGAAGGTATTCTTTTCTGACACACTGGTGCTTCTCACTGTGAGAATGGGAACACTCAATTCTTTCTCCTATTCTTCTAAATCTTTCAAAGTGTTTTTTCTTAAGGATGTCATGACTGAACCTGTTATATTTTTTTCAATCCAGTTTTTTGAGCATGGGAGCGTAGCACAACGCAGGGAGTTGGCTGATGAACTATTTGGGCATATATTAGCTCTCAGTCTTCAGATGTATGGGTGTCGAGTTATCCAAAAGGTACTACATGATTCTTTTTTTTTAAAAAAAAAACTCAGGATTGTTCTTATCTGACACAAGCATATGCATACGCACATCACTGAAGGCAATTGAGGTGGTTGATCTGGACCAGAAGACAAAGATGGTTACTGAGCTTGATGGTCATGTCATGAGATGTGTGCGTGATCAAAATGGAAATCATGTTGTCCAGAAATGTATTGAATGTGTACCAGAAGATTCGATTCAGTTTATTATCTCAACATTCTATGGTCAAGTTGTTCCATTGTCCACTCACCCCTATGGCTGCAGGGTCATACAGGTTCACCGTTCAATTCTGAATTACGCAAATCTTCTGTCCCTAATTTTATCTTAATTAAACTCACGAGTTTATTTTATTTACTCAGAGAGTGCTGGAGCATTGCACTGATCCAAAAACACAGCAAATAGTCATGGATGAAATATTACAATCTGTATGCATGTTGGCACAAGACCAATATGGAAATTATGTTGTCCAGGTTTGGTACCTCTTCCGAATTTTTTTAAACTGTAACGTTGGTCTTGCTATGGCATTCTGATGTTCATTTCTTCAGCATCTTTATTTTAGCTTTATTGACCTTGTATCAAAATAGATTTGCATCGTTTCTATGGTAATTGGCCACAACTATGTATGTGTGGTTTTGCTTCTATAGTGAGGAGCTATTATTGCTTAAGGAATAAAAAAGTGAGTTGTTGAGCAGGGTTTGCAAACTGGTGTTGTACTAGTTTCTACTGGTGACCTGTATTGGCTTTTAAGTTCTAACTGTTAACCTCTGTTAATTAGACGTGAACAAACTTTAGATCATATGTAAAATCGCTTGGTAGTTGGTACCAAAATGTGGCTTAAATTCAACTTTTAGACATCTAGAAAACAAAGATAATGATATTGAAGCTTTTTCCTGTAATTTTACTAATTTACGACGAGGTGCAGTTGAGTTATTCAGTTAAAGTGAATTCTATCTAGACTTGGCCAAAATGACTTCAAAAATCCATTGGACCTGATGTAAGCTATCCAACTCATCCATAACAAATAATTCCTCTCAAGTAAAATAGGACCGCCTAGCCCTTGCTTGCGCTAACCATTTTGACTTGTTACCCGCGGGTTACCACCAATTCTTGTGAAGCTTGCTCTCGAGTCTTGATCGAGTTGTGCATGTAGGATATAACATGAGCCACAACTGATTGTGCCGAATCATGTCTCTGTATATACATGAATGAGGATTAAGTGGATATTTATGTGATGTACCATTTCAATCATTCAAGATGTCATGTTAGTTTGGGGGAAAAAATAGGTATGGCATTAATCCATCATGTTGGACTGAAGTAGGAAGATGTCTCATTAATTTGGGAAGAATAAATGTTACCATAGGTTTTGTTGGTCTATGTCTCTGTATATACATGAATGAGGATTAAGTGGATATTTATGTGATGTACCATTTCAATCATTCAAGATGTCATGTTAGTTTGGGGGGAAAAATAGGTATGGCCTTAATCCATCATGTTGGACTGAAGTAGGAAGATGTCTCATTAATTTGGGGAGAATAAATGTTACCATAGGTTTTGTTGGTCTTGTATTTATGTAGTTTTTTTAAAAAAAATAAAAGAAAGCATATATCATGGATATGTGTTGCAGTCAAGTGAGGACTTCAGTTAATATGACAAGTTCTACCGAGTAGATGGTGTGGGACTAGGATGTGTTTCTTATGTACGGTTGGAAGTTCATGAATTATGATGTCTCTTCACCAGCAATCAACTGATATACATTGAAATTACCATGTAAGCAATCTACTATACATATAATACATATATAATCCCTGTTATACTCTGAACACACCTTCTGCCTATGAGCTTACCTGAGTTTATAATGGGCCATCTCCTTGGGCTTGTTTGGATAGGTGGGGATTAGACCCAATTCCCTTGGATGGGCAGGGAAATTGAACTAAAATCCCTACCAATTCCTTCTAATCCCCACCTATCCAAACAAGGCATTATGGTACACTAGGCCAGCCCTATATTTTGTGTTTCCATAGCAATTGTTTTTGCTTGTGAGGCTGATTTTCATGTGCAGTGTGTTTTGGAGCTAAAATATAATAATTTATTAATGATGCCTGATTTATTCCTGTATAGCATGTTTTGGAGCATGGGAAGCCGCACGAGCGATCTGTCATTATTGAAAAACTAGCTGGACAGATCATTCAGATGAGCCAACAGAAATTTGCCTCAAACGTTGTTGAGAAGTGTTTAACATTTGGAGGACCTACAGAGCGGGAAGTTCTCATAAATGAAATGCTTGGAACTACTGATGAAAATGAGCCTCTCCAGGTTTTCCCCTATGATCCTTTTGTTCGATTAGTGTTCAATGGAATTATGGATTATGTACCCCTTTTGAAAATGGGAGCGGTAGGGGAATTCAATGTACATTTGAAGTTGTTTAGCTTAGCAGAGTTTTCAGATTTCCGCCATGTCCTGATACTATGATTAGCCTAGCAACTGGGACCTGGTCCCACGTGGGCAGAATTTTGTTGACACCAGCAATTTTTCAAGATTTCGTCTGAGTGGTCATCATGAAATTCCAGCTTTTTCTAGAAAACCATATTAGAACCATTTGGATTTGAACTTGTGAAGCTTATTAAAGTAGTACACTGAAGCACTGTTATTAAGTCGTCGACTAATCCACGATTAGTCATCCAGTCGGTGCATGGAGCACGACTAGGACGCTCGACTCGACTGGAGCGACTAGTCGGGTAACTGTAGCGACTAGTCGGGCGATTGGAGCGACTAGTCGGGCGACTGGACGACTGGAATAGAGGGACCGAACCCTAGACGCCTCCGGTCCATATCATCATCATGCTTATGTTCTTCTTCTCTTCATTTTATGCTTTACAATATGTATATGTGATTAATTATTGTTGCAACTTAGTATGTGACATGTCCTACTAACATACTTCCTAGTCTAGAGGCTAAGTCGAGAATAGTCGCGACTAGTCGGTCGACTAGTCGCCCAAGTCGACAAGTCGCCCCTCTGGCGACTCGACTCGACTTTACGACTTAATAACATTGTGACTGAAGAACTGTTGAAAATGGAACTAATGTTTAGGATCATAGCTTGTCATTTGTCTATGCTAATGATTTAGCAAACAGCATGGACAAGTTAGAAAGTGATTATTTTACAAGCTAAACTTGCGTCAGATGTGACTGCCATGTGCTTTTTGTCGTGCGGTCAGATGTGACTGCCATGTGCTTTTTGTCGTGCGGTCAGATGTGACGTCATTTCCTAAAACGACAAATTTGTCTTCTGGTAAAGAGCTATTCAACTTTCTACCCCCTCTCGCTTGACCACTTGCAGGCCATGATGAAGGATCAGTTTGGTAACTATGTTGTACAGAAAGTACTGGAGACTTGTGATGATCAGCAGCGAGAATTGATCCTGTCACAAATAAAGGTTCATTTAACTGCACTGAAGAAATATACATATGGGAAGCACATCGTTGCTCGAGTAGAAAAACTTGTTGCTGCTGGTGGTAAGCTTCAATAGCCAACTTTTTCCAGATTCATCATTGAATATTATCTTTGGTATTTCCACTGCCTTATTTTGCCGTACCCATTTTAATACGGTTTACTTTATAATTTAAATCCAGAGAGGAGGATTGGACTTCAGTCACAATATCCTTCATAATGGCATAGAAATGAACGTGTACAACTAACCATGGCTAGCCAGATCTACCTTCTGCCTTCTGCTTTGGGCTGCAACGGAGCCTAGTTAAAAAATAAACATGTTTGTACTAAGAATTTTGTACATTTTGTAGTTTGAGCTTATAGTCATGTCAGGGTGAGGCGCAGACAGTTTATTTACCTGATGCCGCTGCTCCCCATCAATCTATAGGCGTCCTGTATAAGTTGTTTAGGTGTAAAAAGAGGAGGAAAGTCTATATTTTGCGATGAGACTGTACAAATCTGCGATCCTGAGAGAGCTGCCAGCTGTTTAGGATAAGATTTTATTGCTATCCCGTGTTTATCACTAATGGATATTGGCAAATTCTGATGTAATTTCCAGCTTCTGAAGTCAGTTGCCCCTTTTCAACTTTGATGCCTGCTTCCTGTGTTGGATCAGCATGGTGTTGTTTTCCGGCCGTTGTAGTATGAAGTGTTATCATTGAGTGCTGAACTCGGCGTTATTTAACTACTGAAGTATTGTATTAGAATTAGATTGCTCTGCTCGGTTATGTTTAGACTTCCAACAGGTTGGTGCTATCCCTGATTTTGTCTCGCTATCTTGCCCACCACGAGTCCATGATTGGGTTACACGATACACCCGGCCATCGATCGTGCGGCCTCCGGTGAAGTAGTGGCGCTTTTTTGGTGGTGACGGGTGTCTGGATCGTCCCTTCTGTGCTGATGTCAGAGTGGAGAGGAAATGCAGCTTTCCATCGATGTCTCATCTGCTGCACGTTTTACTAATTAACTAGTACAACTAAACAATCGCTAAAATGGTTATAAAATATAGTTTTTCATCCGTAATCAATCAACAGACGTTAACAAAATTATAAGAACAAGAAGAGAGCATACACAAAATAGAGGATAAAGCTTTTATCTCTTTATTATATTAGATCCTCTCTGTACAAGGGGTGTCTAATATATAACAAAACCAATAAGAGTTAGATTCGAATTCGCTCACCAATAGATAGAGCCATTTTAAACTTGGACTGGAATTCTATCTATATCATAACACTCCCTTCGGGCGAATACCGTGTAATGCACATATCTCATTAAAAATTCCTCCCAAAAACCCAATAGAAAAAAGCGATGGGGAAAATAGTACATTGCACTCGCATTCCGTGTTACATTAGTTGCCTCATTAAAAACCTTCATGTGAGAAAACTTCGGGAAAACTCGCTAAGGGAAAAAGAGCGCAACCTATAATGTTCAGGATATAAAATAGGATCTTCAGGATTATGTAAAGGGTCATGGTGCAGGGTTTTACTTCTCCTGAACTTTGCATATTTCTAAGTCATCTTATTCTAATGCCATTAACACAT
This sequence comes from Rhipidocladum racemiflorum, assembly GCA_036346355.1. Classification (NCBI taxonomy): domain Eukaryota; kingdom Viridiplantae; phylum Streptophyta; class Magnoliopsida; order Poales; family Poaceae; genus Rhipidocladum; species Rhipidocladum racemiflorum. The sequence continues at coordinate 22,814,041 of CM070570.1, read as the reverse complement.
CTTTGAAAAATGGATTTTGGCAAAAACTTAGTGAATAAATCTACTAGATTTTCACATGACTTACTCTGTAATATATCTTTACCTCACTATTCTTCTGGAGTTCGTGAGGATAGAAAAATTTAAGGGCAATATATTTCGTGATATTTCTTTTTACACGACCTAATTACATTTGTGCAACACAAGTAATATTATCTTCATAGATAATCGTAGGGGTATCGATGGTATTAAGACCACATGACTTCTTGATATGGTTAATCACACGCTTCAACCAGACACACTCGTGTGTGGCTTCATATAAAATTATAATTTCTGAGTGGTTGGTAGAAGTAACTACGAAGGTCTGCTTAAAAGATCGCCAAGAGATGGCTGAACCACCAAGAGTCTTTACCCACTTCAAAGGATTTCACAACTATGAGGTCTTTAAAGGATGAGATTTATCCATATTAAATCTTTCCAATACCTTTCTAGTATAGATAGGCTGATGTACAAAAATTTCTTCTGAAAAATGCTCTAGCTGTAGACCTAAGAAAAATTTGGTTTTACCCAAATCTAAATCTCAAAACTCCATCGTAAGGTAAGCACTTGCTTCCTTTATTTATTTTGTGGTTTTGATGACATTCAGTTCATCAATTTATACTGAGATAATATAGAATTCATTTTGAGATTTCTTTATGAATACACAAGGGCAATATTCCATCTTCAGGAGAAACTCACTAAGTCAGTTGTACCACATTTTCCCCGACTGTTTTAATCCGTATAGCGATCTCTTCAGTTTTGATGCTATACATGTTGCAATTATTAGTATTCGAAATTGTAACTCATTCAGGAATTCTCATATAAATGTCCATGTCCAGTGACCCACATAAATATATATAGTCATTACATCCATCAACTACATTGTTAAATTTAAGCTTGCTGCCATTAATATCAAATATCAGAACATTATTCCATTTATTGCAGGAGAATAGGTTTTATCATAATCGATGCCGAGTCTCTGCGTGAACACTTATTCTACAAGCCCCGCTTTATATCTCACCACCTAGATATTTTTATTTCTCTTTGACATGAAAAACCCCATTTGATCCTAGATGGAACATTTTAGGAGATGTTCGGTCAACGGGACCAAAAACTTTCTTCTTATTAAGCTAGCATTACCTCAATTGTTTTTATTCATTTGACCATATCTTAGCGCTTATGGTACTCTGTCATGGACTTTGGTTCTGGATCCAACTTTTAGCAATTTTAGAGGTTAACTATATTATAGTCTTTCTTTTATACACTTCTTTTGCATCACTTTACATATATCTCTTCATTAATTTCTTCCAGCTTCTCATGATTTTTCACAACGATGAAGTCTGGGTTTTCCAACTTCCCAGCGTTGAATTGTGCACGCAAATATACGATGAGGTTATCATCTTCAGGATGGATCACTCCAGGATGTTATCATCTCTTGGATGGCTCACTTCAGGGAGTTTCTCAATATTAGGTTGAGCAAAACACACTATCCTTACACGATCCACCATGGAAGCTGAGTTAGCGGTGCTTGACTCAGCAGCTGTAAAGGCAGAATGTATTAGAGAACTCCTTTCTGACCTACCAGTGCTGGAAAAACCAATTCCAGCTATTCTTACCTACTGCGATAACCAAACCGTTCTGGTGAAGGTGAAGAAGGTAAGATAATATGAAGTCATCAAGACACATAAAAAGACGATTGAAATCGCTTAGGCAGGCCAGAGAGACGGGTGTTATTGCTATAGACTACATCCAATCTGAAAGGAATTTGGCCGATCCTTCACTAAAGGAATGGCACGGAAGGCCATTCTTGCAGCGTCTAGGGGAATGGGGCTTTTACCCACTTGAGTGGATCACATCGGTAGTAACCTATCCTAGAATATCGGAGATCCCATGAACTAGGCTCTAGGGAAACAAACTGTGTGATCTAGAGAGCACATCAAAGGGTCCCATTAGCTGTAGTGCTCATCTGTATGGCAGGTTGAGCTATAAGCTCTTAATGAGTTCAATGCTGTATGGCAATTGGAGTCATCCTATAGGACTCCTAGGAGAACTCACCTACATGAGTATAATCGTGAGGTCACGATTAATGGAAGTTTTGGGTATACTTCTAGGAGATATCTCATGAATTAAGATACTAGGATATGACCGAAAAGTCCTAACCTGAGAGCTAAATTAAAAGCTACCTCGTACAGGGTGTTGCTAGTGTGAAGTCTCTCACACCAAGGAGTAGGATCAAAGCTTAAGTCCTCCTTTGTCTGTTCAAAGTCGGAATGCTTGTAACAAAACAATGGGTTCAAACCCGAAAGGTACTCATTGTTAACAACTGTATATTAAACAAGGTTAATTCTCTAACTCCAAATTTGGTGGGGAATGTTGTGAAATTGGGTGTTTTCTGAAAAATTTTTTGTTGGAGCTCTGGGCTGGCCCGTTCGGTTGGTGGGCTCTTTCGGCCGACCGATTAGGGTAGAGCAGGAGAGGTAAGGACTGGGTCCTAACCTCTCCCAACTTGGCTAGAGCAGTGCTGAGTTTCTTGGGAGGGCGCGCGCTTCTCGCTGGCCGACGTGAGGGCAGGGTCACGTGGTTACTGAGCCTTGAGCCATCCTTCCCTTCAAGTAGGCTGACTCTTCATCTCTAGAAAAGAGTAAGAAAACATCAATATTTCTCCAAACTCTTCATCAATTGTTTTCCTCTTGGGTGTGGTCAGCTGTGAGAACTTGGCCTATGAGATTCTTGCACCGGTGAACCTGGCTGGTGTGGTTGGTGCTCCAGATTGATTGATTTGTACCGAGGAAGATCAGCCCAATCCTTTGCTTCGGTCCCGTGTTTGCTGAACCGAAGGCTTGTTCTTGAGCCGAGCACCTGTGAGGTATTTTGGATTGGAGGATTGTCTTGTGCAGCAGAATTTTGAGGCTCACCTCTGCACTAGGAGTGTCCCTTGTGTGGAGAGGGCACTGTATCTCCGGATTCCAAGCTGCTCTAATCTGTGGCACATACGGTGACAATTGGTTTTCTGGGACAGCGACATTGTGTCGTGCCTTGCCCTGTCTTCTGAACAAGTTTCAAGTACTTGTTGGTTTGTGGTATTTCCTGTTAATGCTAGAGAGTATTGACTGTTTTAGAACTTGTTTATTGCTCAGCATCTTTTGTGGTCTTCAATTGATTATTCTTTTATGTTGATCACTTTCAAGTGCTAGTTATTGATTTGGTAGTTCGATTGAGAAGTAAACTGCTGGCCGAACTACACCTACTCTGAATTCTGGTTAATTGAACAGTGAAATTGATTCTTTAAATATTTTATTTTGCATAATTAGGAATGTAAGAGTTCAAGGTCTTAGTTAATTGTTTAGTTCAATTGTGATAATTCGACCCAAGTGTAGAGAAAGTAAGAGCTTGTCTCTAGGCCTAGCAGCCCTATATCAAGTGACGAGGAGGCTGAAAATTTAATCTTTAAACAGCCCGATATCTGAGAGCAAATTAAATACTCTTTCGTTCATTAATATATTTAGTAGACATGATTCATTGCTTAGTTGATATAAATTTTATGATCCGTTTTATTTTTTTTTCAATTTTGATATTTTTAAATTATGTAATTTTTTTCATATTGCTATTTGGGATTAGTTTTATATACTTGCACTTAATATCACAATTATTTCTACAGGATGCTGCCAGCAGGGGCGGGGGAGGGCGAGGCGTGAGGGGCGGGAAGAAGGCGAAGATGGTGTGGACGCCGGAGCTCCACCACCGGTTCGTTGAGGCGGTGGCGCACATCATTGATAAGGGCGCCGTGCCCAAGGCCGTCGTGCGGCTCATTAAGGTCGAGGGCCTCACGCGCGGGGACGTTCTGCCAGCTAGGGCGGGGGAGGGCGAGGCGTCAGGGGCGGGAAGAAGACGCCGGAGTTCCACCACCGGTTCGTTGAGGCGGTGTCGCACATCGGCGATAAGGGCGCCGTGCCCAAGGCCGTCGTGCGGCTCATGAAGGTCGAGGGCCTCACGCGCGGGGACGTTCTGCCTGCGGGGGCGGGGGAGGGCGAGGCGTGAGGGGCGGGAAGAGGACGAAGATGGTGTGGACGCCGGAGCTCCACCACCAGTTCGTCTTGGCGGTGGCGCACATCGGCGATAAGGGCCCCGTGCCCAAGGCCGTCGTGTGGCTCATGAAGGTCGAGGGCCTCACGCGCGAGAACGTCCCCAGCCACCTCCAGAAGTACCGCCTCTACCTAAAGCGCACGCGCACAGCCGCCGCCACCGCCACGCCTCCTCCTCCTCCGCCGTACTTTTCCCGTTTCGGCGGCCCCCGACACCTCGGACCGGAGCGGTTGCTGCTCGTTTGTTTCCTGCGAGAAGCTCGGACATAAATATGCAGTAAGCTCTACGGTTTGCAATTTTCCCATTGGAAATAGTATTGGATTTTGCTTTCCATAGAAAAAAGTGAAAACCATGGGAAGCGAACCAAGATTTTGAATTCATTCTTATCACGTGAAAAATGGAAATTTTCATTACATGTACTGTCATATGACACCTGTGGGGAGACATTTCAACTACATGTACATACATTTGGAACGAGATATAATTTACACCACACTTACTACATAGCGCTTCTCTCAAAATTTGTCAAACCATGGATGGGTGTTCCATTATACAATTGCCTTAATTCTCGTGTGCTCTGTCCTGATTGCTTGTCGATAGTGTCTTCTTCTTTTGAGTATTAGTAGTATAGCCCATTAGCATCAGTCATCCATTTTTTCTGCTCATGATTTATATGGAAAATTTGCTAGCTACTTAGCACTCTAGTAATGCATTTCTTTGGGCAATTTAATTACTATATCTTAACTATTATAAGAATGAGTTGGTGGTGGTGGTGAGTCTGCCAGGCCGTTTTTAGGCCAGAACAGTAGGGGCCCAAGGCCTAGTAGGTGAGAAATTTTATAGCTATTTGCTGTTTGTCTAGCCTTATTTGCATTTCATTGTATTCCCTTGTTCAGTGATTCTTCAGTAACGGATCTCAAATAAGTGATAGCTCAAGTTTTAAATTCTCATTTTTTTGTTTTTAAGAGTTTAGAACTTGTGGTGTCATCATCTATTTGGGATCCGTTGCAACGCACGGGCACTTTACTAGTTATTACAATAAAAAGCTTCTCAACCTGTATGTATTTTCATTCTTTCTTGGGTTATTAAAAAGTCAACTTTTATGCTTGTCATACATGATTCATTGTTGTTGAAATCAAAAGTTTATCAGTAGATGGCAAAATTTAGTAGTAAGTTTCAGCAATGCGGTGGGCAGAGATATTGGATGCAACTTTATGCCCATATCACCTTCTTAAAGAGCAAATTAGTTATTTCAGTTCACTGAGGGAAGTTATGCTGCCTTGATATAATAACAAGTTGATCGTTGGTTGTCGAAGTTATCTAGATTTTGCTTCACTGAAGCAGAAGAGTTGGATGTATGGTTGGTAGGAGTGCTTAGCACCTTGCTGCCAACTCGATCTTGAAATGAATCGGTCGTTTCAACGAGGAATTGATGCTTTGTGGAGCTATCAATTTTTGGTTGAGGGATAGTTTGCTCTTTACATCATGTGTACTTCCATAGAATTAACATGCATAAAAGCCACTACTCTGCCAATTCATTGTTTAGGGATTCTGGCTACTTTGAATGTAGTACTATCTCCTACATCCATGGAGCTACCTTTTTCTTATTTATGTTCGTTCTCCATAAGTTCAGTAACTGACTTTTTTTGCCTTGATCTCATTGCAATTGCTTAGCTCAAGGATACAGGAGGGAAATGCACAAACAGTGAATTTAAGTAGCTCTGTGTCTAAGAATTAAGGGCAAGGGTTTTTTTTTTCATGATATGACAATGCTGCCCATATCCGGTAATCACTTGGAGTGCCTTCCGGAAGATGCAAAGTTTTGTGTGAGTTCCTGAATACTGATGTTTAAATTGTCCTTCGAAGGAATTGTAAATCCTTCGTCGAGTATTAATGTGAAATATTCATGCTGTACCACCTTGTTTTTTTCTCTCTTCATTTTGTTTCCCTTTTTTTTCCCGATAAAAGAGGTCTCCCTCGCAGTTTCTTTACTGAAACCAAGATATTACAAGAGTTCCAAGGAAAGAAACAGAGAGAACAAAAAGAAAGACAGATAACCCAATCCTTCACAAAAAAAAACTTTTGAAAGGCTAACAAGGCAATAAGGCATCCATCACTGCAGATCAGGAAACCTATCTCACAACCGCTCTAAAACACTCCTCAACGTCTTTTCACAATTTCTAGATGCGGCCAAAAGACAAACTACAGGTACACACTGCTAAGGATCTGAACTAACACCTGAACACACTCTCGGCCGTTCAATCCTCATGGTCATTGGTGCCCATCCACTTCTTGCTGTGAGGGCATCTCCAAGAGGAGCTTTAAATATGGCCTTAATTTGAATTATAGGGTTTTTGGGGAAAAGATTAACTCCAGCAAATGTCCTAAATTGTTAAAATTTAGTAAATTGTTTTAGGGCCCCTAGGAGAGTAGCTATATTTAGCAACTCTGTGATTGAGCCCTATCTTCGTTGGGCTTTAGGGCTTAATTGCTGGAGTGAATATTTTGTTGGAGCCCTAAATCAAATTAGTTGGGGTCCTAAATTAATATTTAAGGCTCATTTTTAGGGCTCTCTTGGAGATGCTCCGAAGACTTCAATTGCCACCTGCTTAATGACATTAGCCCCAGGATAAGAGAGTCCTGCTCGTCCACCTTCCGGAAAGGAGCCGAAAAACACAACCAACGACAAATGGAGGATATCAGATCAGTTGGATCTGTGGGTAGCTTATGTTGAAAACAGGCTAGGTTTACGCGCTTTCCAAATGGTCGATGACACAGCAGCAACCCCAATCAACATCATTTTCTTTGTCTCACCGACGAACCCATTCAATCAACCAGTAAATAATTGATGAATGTTCGGCGTAGGACAACTCAAGCCAAACGAGCACCCAATTTCTGTCCACACAAACTTTGCAAAGGACACAGGGAACAAATGCTCTATATTCTCAGCAGCACCTCAAAACAACAAGCTATTTCACCCTCCCATCCTCTCCTTATCAGATAATCTTTGGTTAGAATGCGTTGCCTTAATACTAACCAAAGGAAAATCTTGATTTTCAAAGGAATTTTGATCTTCCAAATTCCAATCTATTGGGCTCTCAACGCTTGGTAAAAAGACTTCGCAGATAACGTACCATTTGAGGTCAGTAGAAACTTCAGCCTATCTTCTTCATCAGAAAATTGTACCTCAGCACAATCATCTTGAAGTTATTCCTCAATGGTATTTTAGGTTTTTCCTATCCATTCATCAGAGGTATTTTAAACTTTCTCTAATTCGTTCACAGTTTTGGATTCACCGAATACCTGTTGATCTTCAGAGGCTTCTTATTCATTCATCCGCCATTCATCAGGATTACAAGACGTGTTTTACCGTAGAGGACACATAATATGATACAATTTTTTTACCCTTTTACCCCTTTCTGAATTTTACTACAAATACTACAGGTGGTAGCTAGTATAACTAGATCTAAATTGATTTCAACCATTAGATTTAAAGGAATGGACGGTTTATATTGATTTTAATCCACCGTAAAAGAGCTCTATCAGGAATCTCAGGATAGTGATCCATACAGTAGTATCTCACAACCTAGGACCATGTTAGACCATTTCGATCTTGATCCTATGTGACCGTAAATAATAGTTCAAATGTTACGATCTCTAGGATAACAATTTTCTAGGTATGATCCTACATCCAATCCTATCAACACGTAAATGATCCTATCTAGGATCAAGATCCTGGCAAGCTTGATATGGGAGGTTTACGCTCAAGTGGCAAGAAGCTCATCTCAAGGTTTGGAGGAAAGTTCGAGTCCTGTTTGCAGTCTGTACTACTTACTAGTATTAAGTGATAGCTAAAGCTCCAATCCACCAATTTCTCGGATAAGCCGCATTTTAAGAAGCTAAGCTCTCCAAAATGGACCTATGCGTGGAAGAGAATCTACAACTAAACCAGCTGTCAAGCCTAAGTTAAGATTACAAACAACATGAAGTCTAAGCTCCGGTTAGACCAGGCTATCCCTCAGGCGCCAAATGAATGTGAGCAGCAGTTGAATTTGAGGCCACAAGCGTGTCTTACTAACCATGGCTTTGAGTTCACGTAATGCCAAATTACTCATAGGTGGCTGGCATCGTGTGCCAGTATGATGGAGAGTAAAATCTCTCAAAAATAATGCTTGATGAAACTAGCTCTGTGACAAGAGCGATTGGACAGAAAGGCCAAAGAGTTGGCTAGCTATGGTGACGTGGGACGAGGCGGGCGCTCCACAGGGTCGCCGCCTCATTACAGGACCTCAGTAGACGATGAAGCGACGGTGCTAGCCCTCTGAAGACAACACCATGTCGGTGTTTCCAGAGGTACCAAGAACACAACAGGATATAGGAGGAGTAGTTACCCCCTATCGCAGCGGTCTGAAACCGGTCTTGCACAAGCAACCAAGAGAAAAAAATTCACTTTGGTGGGTGCAATGATCGTCCAGACAAAGTCATGAAGAGGCCAGCCTTCACCGCCGAGGTTGGACTTGGAGGCGGAGTACAGTCGAGGCGATGAAGCTGGGGAGTAATCGGCGGTCATGGGGTCGTGTAATTAAGCTGATGTCGCTGATGACGGAGTCGAGTATTGCCAGCTCTTGATTTGCTACCACGGACAGGCGGTTGACGAAGGTGTACTGCTTATGAATCAAAGTACCGGAACGATTAAGAATTGATTTGCATGTGCTAAATTAATTTCAATATCTTATATTTACAAGACTGCTTTTTGTTGTACTTGGAATGTATTGTATATGATCAAAACCACACTCTTTTAGGTTGAATTCTAGTATATCTATTTGATACATGATTTAACTTTGCTTCTAGTATTGAAATTATGCTAAGTGTTGTTCTTGTTGAAATCATGCAGAATAGCATGTTTTTTTAAAACTTGCTAGCAATGATGTTGAGATATGCAATTAGAATGACTTAGTATGGTATAATCTGAATTTATTATTGGGTGAAAGATTGTTGGGTGAATCTTCTATATGCTATGGATTTGTCTCCCCTCCTTCTAAGTGCTTTTGAATCTTGTGCTAAGGATAAAAGATTGTTGAGTAAATCTTCTATAGATCATATCCCAATCATCTAGGCAATCTACAACCTCTTCTTTTCAGTTTTTATAAGAAATCGATCTTTTATGCTTGAAAGAGGAAAATCCTTGCAGATCGTATTCTTGTTTGTTTGAAGGCTTGCTCTCTAGTGTTTTTGTTTGCTGTGACTTGTGGAAGCTTATTCAAGACTATCTTGATCAACAGAACCCCACGAGCAAGCTCAGGATGAAGTTTCTGTATTTAACCCTATTTTGGTGCAAGCTTTAATAAAATAAAAAAGGTTATAATTTTGACATCAATTCTTGCGATCGAATGTTGGAATAGGTTCCTGGTATCCATAGAAAGGTGCACACAAAATTTCATTGGTTTTAGAGCCGATCAAAAATCATATCGATTTTTTGTTTTTGAGATTGTTTTACTAATCATCGAGTACTATTCACACCGAACACTGTTTATCCGAACAAGCAGAGCACTATTCATCTGAACACTTTTTACCGAGTACTGTTCATCAGACCACTATTCACCTCCAGTTGTTCGATGGTACTATTCATCCGACCCCCTATTCATATTATAAATTTCTTTTTATCTATTCTTTTTGTGGTTTTTTTTTTGAAATTTTTTCATTCAACTTCTATTCGCCCCCTTTAGTCATCTTTTTCAGTCCTTCAGAAATCTTCAACAATGGAGGAAGTCCCTTCATCACAGTCCTAGCTTCACCCTTTCTGCTGCATCCTTTGTCCATTTCACCATTAATCTTCTATTTCCCTGTAGATACTGGAGTAAATAGCAATCAGTCAAAACAGTGCAATTCATATGTATCTCAGATGAAAGATACTATCTCCATCTCTATGTGTTGTTGTCCACATGAATTACATATTTCTTCCGAATTTAATACTCCACCGGAATTCGGTGCCGACCGTGTTCTCCTCCGCAATACATTATACGCATAGATCCCAACATATGAGCATTACAGGGACACTCAGAATTTTTTTTAAAAAAAGTCAGCAGTTAACTAATTATGCAAGCAGGATGATGATTGGTACAATCGAGTTGTACGCGCATATCTGTATATGCGCGTTTGCTGCTGGGCCTACTGCTCCTATGGTCCTATCTCAGCTCGTCAACTCCATGTTAGCCTGAAGAAGAATACAATACGGCTTGGACGGCCACGAAACGCGGTGAGCGAAGTGCGTTTTGACGAGCGCAGGATTCCAAGGCGAGAAAGAGGTAGGGCGTATCGACCAAACTGAGACGATGATGGGCTGGTGGCTTGCGGCACAACGCTACAGGCTATAAATATATTTTGATACTTTCGCACCCACAGGATCAGTGGTAGTCACTACTCATTAGGATATATATCATGACTCATAAACTGGTAAGCTGTGGCTGCTTTGACTAGCAACTTCTTCTGAGGTGTGGCTTGTGCATTAAACTAGGGGGAAAATTATATATTAGCTTCCAGCCATGTGAATTACACCATTTCCCTGAGTAGGTTCCTTCTATTTTATTCTAGGTTTTCCTAAACGTTAAACTGCCCCGTTTGTTTATACGGCCTCTTAACTACCGAATTGCGGCGATCAAGATAAGCGGCGTGTGAATTCAGAGTGTTCGGTTTCATGCCATTACGAACGTACGACTGTAAATGAAACCAAGACCATAGTTATCAATACCGACCGGTATATAATATTTTAGCATCTAAACCGATACAACGTAGTATATACCATACCAGCATCGATACCGGTCCGATACTGATCAATACTAGTCGTGCTGATAAAATTGATAATATGGTCTATTGAATTGTTAGCCGCACCGCCACATCTAGCGCGTCCGGATCCCAGGTCAAGCAGCGGGCCAAGGTCTCTTGGGCCATCTTCCCCCAAAAAGCTAGCTCAATGAGGGGGTGCTCCCTCACCCTTATAAATCATGCTCAAGCTCTCCCCACAACCAATGTGGGACTATTCCAACAATCTCCCCCTCACACATTGGGCCGATATTTTCTAGGAACTACCTGAGCTACCTGGGCCACCCCTGGCCCGCTGATCGGGTTGGGCCTGACCTGGGATCCAGACACGTTAGGTGTGGCGGTCCGGCTAACAAGTGGTATCAGAGCCCAGATGTGGCCCAGGGGTGGCCCAGGGGGAGCCCAAGGGGCCCAGGTGTGGCCCAAGGGGAGGCCTAGGTGTAGCCTAGGTGTGGCCCAGGGGGAGCCCAGGTGTGGCCCATGTGTGGCCCAGAGGAGCCTAGGGGGCCTAGGGGTGGCCCAGGTGGTTCCTAGAAAATCTCGGCCCAATGTGTGAGGGGGAAATTGTTGGAATAGTCCCACATTGGTTGTGGGGAGAGCTTAAGCATGGTTTATAAGGGTGAGGGAGCACCCCCTCATTGAACTAGCTTTTTGGGGGGAGATGGCCCAAAAGACTTTTGCCCGCTGCTCGGGTTGGGCCTGACCTGGGATCCGAATGCGTTATGTGTGGCGGTCCGGCTAACAAGTGGTATTAGAGCCCAGGAGGTGGCCCAGGGGGAGCCCAGGTGTGGCCCAAGGGGAGCCCAGGTGTGGCCCAGGGGGAGCCCAGGGGGCCTAGGTGTGGCCCAGGTGATTCTTAGATAATCTCGGCCCAATGTGTGAGGGGGAGATTGTTGGAATAGTCCCACATTGGTTGTGGGGAGGGCTTGAGCATGGTTTATAAGGGTGAGGGAGCACCCCCTCATTGAGCTAGCTTTTTGAGGGGAGATGGCCCAAGAGACCTTGGCCCGCTGCTCGGGTTGGGCCTGACCTGGGATCCGGACGCGCTAGGTGTGTCGGTCCGGCTAACATGAATTGTATGTCATATTTGATTGTACTACTTTGTGTTTGGAGTAATATTATAAGTGAATTTTGGTGTAGATATAATTAAACTTGTGTGTACTTATAAAATATACTATTATACTAAATTCAAAATGGTACGCCGGTATAGATCGGTGCCGGAGCATACTATTCCAAGAGTAAAATCGGTATAACCTCCGGTACGGTATTGACAAGTTTGATCAAGATACCATGGCAAACAAATTTTTTTTAAAAAAAAATTGGCCAGTAGCTCTGGCATTCATTATAAAAGGAGAACAACAACCAGGCTACAAACGCGCGCACACCCACACCTAAGCTGGTACGAACTAGCTCTATGTGTCATACCGATCTCGATACCGATCAATACCAATCGTGCTGATGGAATTTAATATATGGCCTATTGAACTATATGTTATATTTGATAGTACTATTATATGTTTGGAGTAATATTATAAGTGAACTTTGGTTTACATATAATTAAATATGTGTATACTTATAAATATATACTATTATACTAAACCAGAAATGGTACGCCGATATAGATCGGTACCGGAGCGTACCATTCCAAGAACCAAACCGGTATGACCTCTGGCACGGTATTGACAAGTTTGATCAAGACACCTTAGCAAGCAGATTTTAAAAAAAATGGCTAGGAATTCTGACATTCATTATAGAAGTAGAACAACAACTAGGCTACAAACGCGCGCACACACCCACACGCACGCTTGCACCCGGCTCGTGAGCACCTGGGCGAGGCGAAGGCTCGATCTCGAGCAGGCGCACTGCACGACGACGGCCTCAACCAACTAAGCCAGGCTCGGTCCACTAGCAAACAGATTCTGGATCTCACATTTTTGCGCAAGCCATGCAATGTTTCATAAGTATCTGTTTTCGCTTGTTGTAAAAATTTGAGAAATTTTATGGTGTATTATATTGGTACTCTCTTTGTTGATAAATATAAGATCTATAATTTGAATGATCTTGTTGATAAATATAAGACTTGCATGTAGATTTAATTAGTATACCCTTATTTATTCTCTCTTAACCATATGCATTTATTCATTACCACCTACATGAAGTATTATCTCTCATCTTCCAAAACAATTAAGATGGGTATATAAGTCATTTTCTCTCTTATTTTTCTCAATTTTACCACAACCTTAATAAATGTGCAAAGTCAAAATATGCCTTATATTAATCAGCGAATGGAGTAATATATAGTGGGTAGTAGAAATTAGATCTAGCCATTGATTTGTTAAGAGTATTTCTACTACTCTACTATCATAAGAAGTATAATTAAATAAATTCTAGGTAATATGATCCATTAAATCGAAAAGAATGAACGGTTTATATTAAATTTAGTATACCATAATATAGCTAAGAAATTTCAATGAGTTTTACATAATACTATTGTTTGCACCAAAATTTGGTAAGGCTGATCTCGTGGAGATCGATTTTGATAAGGGATATGTCGGTTATAGCAAGTTGATACCGTTTCGGATTGGAGGGCCGCGATTCAAAGGAAACTGAGTCCGATACGGGTAGGATAAGAGATTGAGTCGGATACGATCGGACTTAACATGGTAAGGAGAGATTGAGGCCGATACGGGTGATTGAAGAGACCGAGGAGGATACGTTCAGGCCGAGTGCTATATAAGAGGACTAGAGGCGAGAAGGAAAAACGCCCAGAGCCAACCCACAAACACGCTTTACTTTTCCTTTATTTTCCTGTCAACTAGGAGTAGTCTTTTAGTTTTAAAATCTTTCCTCTGTAATTCGTTTTGATCAATAAAGTTACGCATCGCCGATTGTTGATCTTTACCGATTACACCCGGGTCAGGTTTGCTTTGTTTTGTTGCGCATCGCCTCTCAAAGCCAATCTACCTTTATCCTCGGATTAGCCCTGATCGGCTAATCTAGTTATCCCCTAATCAGCTTTTAGCCGATCGGAGTTACGTCGATATCCTCGTGGTATCGGTTTAGATCGATTTTACGACTTTTACCTTATCGATTGCAGGTTAAATCGATTGGCACGCTTCACAAATCCGGCGTTTGTCTTGTGTATTTGAGACTAAGGACCCTACCTCAAGTTTTTAGCGCGAACAACTTTAAAAATTGCTTTGAAATTCCCATGTTCCAAATTAAACGTTCATTCGATAACCGATGAGTTACAGAGGGCGGTACATATTTCCGCTAGAACAGACAAATTTCAAAGAATCACTCGTGTAGTACGAGTATACAATCAATCTTTCGTGTGACATCTTATACACCGGACACTGTCACCAATGTGAGGCCGACACGCGGGCCCGGCATGTCAGCCTCAGACCACTGGCAGTCGCCACACGCAAACCGACCTTTACTTTCTCCCTCCATCTGTGAAACTAACTATTACCGCCACTAGGCCGTTCCTAACCGTTGAACGGTCCGCCCGTTCTACCATGATCTAACAACCCAAAAAATCAACTCTTCAAATCAAAGCTTTGACAAAACGAAGCGAAGGAGGAGGAAGAAGAAAACCTAGGTAAAATCTTTGGACAAGATTGCGTTTTCCCTTGTTTGAATTGAGACGTTGAACGGTTCAATGAATGGCGAATCAGAGGCGGACGGAGCCGCGCCGCCGCTCCTCGTACCAGCAGACGCAGCTGAGCGCGACGAGCACCTCGACGATGGCCGCCTCGGCCTTGTCCTTGTCCGCCCACCGCAGCGTCTGCAGCGCGTACACGCGCGGCCCGCCGTCGAACCGCCGCGTCCGGTCCATGTTGCGCTCCGCCTGCCACTGCGCCGTGTCGCGCGCCATCGGGCCCAGCCACGCCATGATGCGGTCCACCGCGTCCTTCCACCCCTGCGCCAGCCCGGCGTCCAGCGGGCCCGGATCGCGCCACCAGTCGCGCAGCTTCGACCGCACCGCCGCGCGGAGCTTCGCCGGCAGCATCTCGTACATCTCCGCGCGCTCCGCGTTCGCCTCCTCCTGCCGCCCCTCGGCCTCCATCTGCAGCAGCTGCTCCGCGGAGGCGATCACGCTCGCGTACTGCTGGTCCAGGCCCGCGCCGCCGACGGTGCTGGGCGGTGCGTCCAGGAGCTTGCGCCAGTCGGTTCGAAGCTTCTGGCTGGACGGCCTCAGGCCAATGATCGGGCACGAACTGCTCAACATCGGCGGGTGGACTCGGGACGGCCCGTCCCGGCGCCTGATCGGCCCGGACGACGCCTTCGCCTTCGCCGACCGCGGGTTCAGCAACATGGACAGTCGAGTCTGGACGCTGTCCATGGTGGTCGATGGCAGCGGCGGTGGGAGGTCAGGCACGTATGACCCGAAGATGCTGCAGATGCGGACGAACACGGCGCAGGCGGCGCGCGTCATCAGACCGACGGCCTTCTCGTAGCTCTGGCTCCACAGGGACTCCTCCTTGAGACGCCGCACCTTGAGCCGCTGCGTCTTGAGCTCCTGACGGAGAGAATCGGCGCCGGGAGACTCGCCGGCAGGCTGCGGGGCCGCCGGCTGCGTAGGGATCGGCCCGCTGAGGCGGCTCCACCCGCGGAAGTTGAGCTTCTGCTCGGCGGCCTCCAGCTCGTCGAGCGCCTCCATCTCGGAGCACAGCTTGCCCGTGGCCGCGACGAGCCGCTCCATCTTCCTGGCCTTCACCTTGAGCCCCTTGGCCACGAGCGGGTCCAGCCGCGCGTCGGGCGCTCCGTCCTTGAGACTCGCGTACACCCCGCCGAAGTCGAGGCCGCAGCGAAGGCCGAGCCGCCCGACGGCGGCGGCCGCGGTGTCTAGCGACACGACGTGCTCAGCGCACGCCAGCCTGAGGAGGAACGCCTGGTCGGTGGAGTTGAGGTACGCCACGCCCGGCGACCGCATGGCGTCGGAGCGCAGCCTGGCGACCTCCTGCTCCGACAGCGACCTGTGCAGCGACAGCAGCTTCGACATGGCCGCCGCCGCCTCAAACGCAAGTATCCCCAGCTCGGCGTGCGGCCCGGCCGGCAGCCGGAGATCGACGGGCGGCCACGCCTTCTGCACAACCATTGATGGATATCCTTTCTACAATCCCTTCACGTCCTCGCACTTAATTAGCAGCTCGGTTTCTTGCGACCGTGGAGGTAGCTTTGCTCTTCTCAGATAGTTATAAGAGCGGGCAAGGCATGGAGTGATCCGCGAGCTAGCTTCCTTTCTCTCTCGTTAATGGCGTCGGTCTCTGGTAGTACCAGCTCGTCGACGCGGTTGCGGGTACAGGTTTGGTTGTGTCGGTATGGTCACAAACTCTCATGTATAGTACTGGTGCTCTAGCTCTTCCGTGAGCTAGCTAGCTAGGGAGAGGTGAGGTGAGGCTCGCGCGCGAAGTAATAATATGGGGAAGGAAGTAGACGGAGACGGCGAAGACGATGGCGCGAAGAGTGGTACAGCAGCGGCGTGAGGACTGAGGAGCTAGGACACGTTCGCCTCGTGGGAATGCTCAGCACGAACGGTAGGCGCTTACCAGACGCCGGATCGTCTGTTGCCTCTGAAGCGTTTGATTTCGGTGTGCCGGGTTTGTTTATTCCGGCCGGGGTGGGGCACGTTGCCTCGTGTTATTTTATGCGAGAATTGCCTTGGCTGGAAAAAAAAAATTCGATGGTACCAGGTAATTTGTAGCACCCTTCTGGATTAAAGACATATTGTATTATGAATGGAGGGATAAAAAGATTTAATTACTTTAATATTTATATTTATTATGTATCTAATTTTTAAAAAGATGTTACAAGATATCTGGTGCTGTGTAATTTTTCTCCGGCTTAGCTCGGATGATTGGTTTGGTCGAGGTTATTCGGGAGAGTTGCTTAATCCAACCATTGGACTCGTGAGTTAGCTACCTTTTAGCCAGTCCTCCGTGCGAAGAAAATCAACGAGTTCCGGTACGAGTTCTCGAATCTCGTGAATTCATCTTTTTCCTACAGAATTTCTAAGAATACGTTTTGTGTTCCACATTGAAAGACACATGCTAGCATGTGATTTTGGATTTTTTTTTTTTAATGCAGCTGGAGCTATGGTTAAATTAGAAGGAAAGTAAGGGTGTGTTTGGTTGAATGTACCAAGCTGAATGAGATGAGATGGTACAAGATGGATGGAATGATCCTGGATGGGATGGTACCGGTCGGTCCTCTACCGATCGGTTCAGCCGAATTCGCCGTATCAAACGATACAACATCTTCAAGGAATGTTCTAGGAATATGTACCATCTCATCCTGTACCAGATGGTTCCGTTCAGTCAACCAAACGCATGAACGAAATTAAATCCTGTACGGAACGGTTCGGTTTAACCTGATACAACGAACCAAACGCACCCTAAGAGTACAAGATCTATACGACGGAGAAAAGAAACAGAGAGGGGAAGGAAAAAGGAAAAGGAAAAACAAAACAGAGATCTTCTCAGAATAGCCACTGCAGCAATTTTTTTAAGCTCTCGTGCATCAACTACAGTCCAGTTTGTAGCCTCTTCCTTGATGGCCTAATGTATTTCCTCGTTTGTTTTGCGATTATCTTGGAAGATTCTGTTGTTGCGTTCTTTCCACCACTGCCAGTAGATCAGAATAATCAAAGGGGAGTTTGGCAGAGCTCCAACTCCACTAGATTAGTGAATCTGGTGAAGCTGGGTATTCTTAGCTCCACCAAATCTGTGGAGCCGGTGATATGGGTATATTAAGAGCGTTTAGATGGGTATTACATTTTAGAATAAAAACATAAACTTAATTCACTTTATTTTAACCTACAAATTTCAGATCTGAGGTGGAGCTAGGATCTGGAGCTATGCCAAACAGGACCAAAGTTTTAACTCCTTTCTGAAGCCTGAACCAGCGATTGACCTGCTGTAGGCTCCACCATTCTAGTCACGAGGCTGCTTCCTTCTCAGCTTGTCAAAATCAGCTACGAATTTTTTTGAGTGTCTTGATCGTCGTCAGAAGGTAGATAGATAGTGAGGACATGACTGCTTTGACCAAGGTGAGATGACTTCCCATGCTGAGGATCCAATAGATACCAGCTCGCCATTCGTTGCACCACTTTGTCTAGGATATGTTGTAGGTGAACACGGCGTAGCCGACCCAGAGTGAGTGGTAAGCTCAGGTATTTCATAGGGAAGCGTGAAATGACCCCAATGAAGGGCTAAATGATGCTCTAGAGATCAAGCCCTTAGCATTGTATTGCGTCTATTGTGCTCTTCTGTAGGCCAGCTCGAAGGCCATAGTCCTCTCGAAAAAGACGGAGGATGGCAATTGTTGCTTCTAACTCTTCCTTGATCGGATTTAAGAAGATTACGTCATCATCTGCATAGAGGGGTACTCGAAACGAGGAGGCGCATCCTCTCAAGGGTGATAGGATGTCGTCCTCAGTGGCTTTGGTGAGAATGTGATGCAATGAGTCAATAGCCAATATAATGATGTAAGGCGATAGAGGATCGCCTTGTCTTAGCCCACGCCATGTTTGACTTGGGGTCCAAGCACCCCGTTTAGTAGGACCGACGAAGTTGATGTTGCGAAGAAGATGGATAGCCATTCCCGTCACCGATGTTTGCAGTAGATCCAGTAAGTATTCTTAGGATACAGAGTCAAAAGCTTTTTTGATGTCGAGTCTTACATCAAAATAGGTGTATGAGTACGATGGTAGGACATACAAGAAGTTGTCTCGGATATATCACCCTTTGATAAATGCACTTTAGAAATTTAAAAGGAATGAGTTGACGTGTCTAGATAAGCGTTGAGAGTAACTTTGCAATTGGCATTCATTTGTATATAGGAGAAACGGCACGAATTCAGAGGTTTCGCTACGTGTATACGAAAGCTAAGCCCGATGCGTGTTGATCATCTTTTCTTCATTAAAGAAGCTAGCTAGGATTTAGGCATGGCTTTATTCAGAATATTGCCCTTGCATCCTTTCTGCAAAGATGTCCGAAACATGCAACGCGCATACATGACATGCATGCAGGTGTTACTTAGGAAGTAAGCTATTGTTATAATACATTAGACAATTCAACCCCCCTATACTCTAGCACTAGCATTACTATATGTCTATATATATACATACATAGTCAAGCAGTATACTATTCCCTCGTCTCACGAACGAATAGTTATCATTTGAAATATCGATACGATCTCTAAAATATAGTTTTGATCATTAATTTATATTATAATATATTTATAAAACCTAATAAAACTATAATATTATGAAAGTATGTTTCTACACAAAATTTACATATATAATTTCTATGTATCTAATTTAAACATTTAAAAAGATATTAACAATTAAAATTTTGAAAGTTAACCGTTACGTCCAAAATAACAACTATTTGTGACTTGAGTAGTATAGTTAATAAATAGACAGAAGAAAACTGCAGTGTCCACTTTTCCATCTCAGAGGAAAAGGACCTATAGCGTGTGAGCATATATGCACGAGAGCTAAGTGCATTAATTTTTATTTTCAAAACAAAGTTCATTTTCGTTGAAACTACATTTGGAGTTGTCACTTTTCTAACCTTATGTAGCTTTTTTTTTTAATTAGCCTTCTTTCGTATATAATTGTAAAAAGCAATCTATCTTCGATCGTAAAAACGCCGAAAGATGACATCTGCGCTCATGTACTATGGAAGCCCCTATTGAGCTCCTAGAGCTCGGCATGCTACTAAGCTCTAAGAGCTTGGTAGGCGCTTGCATGAACCGTCGAAGGTGACATATCATCTTTCGTGCTTATAAATAAAGCTATTTTTTTAATAGTGTTTAGAAGAAGATCATATTTAAAAAAAAAATTGCTATGTGTCCAGAAAAGTAACAATTTCACCGAATTCGATTGTAGTCGACGCTCGATCATTATGTGTGCTACAAAGCTCTGCCGCAAATGCAAAATCGTTAAAAAGCACCAGGGTGGCCGGTTAATATATCGACAATGGGAGTGTATAGGTATCATCCGGATGTTTTTGTCCTAAAAATCATCCAAACTTTGGACCGTACGATCAAAACACACATCCGTATGATCAATCCACCTCGAATTCAGGGGGGCGTGCATTGATCTGAAAGCAAATCCAATGACCAAGAATTTGGATGATGATTGCTACAGAAAACATCTGGATGAAACTTATCAAAACCCATCGAGAATTATAAGCCAGTTGTTAAGCTCAATGCGTTAGTTTAACTGGGCCACAGCCCATAGTTTGTTAGTATGTCGTTTAGCCATAAGAGTCAAGACTATGGATCTATTTGGTTCATAGTCAAATCTTGTCATATTTTATCACGTATGAGTTAGAAAAATTTAGTTGAGTTAGCCGACTGTTCGGTTTATAGCCACATTTATGACAAGATTCTTTTTCTGTCATCTAGGTTCCACGCGTCATTTACTTTAAAAAATATGACAAATTTTTTGCTAACTAAATTGTGTTAAATTTAACGACTTAACCTTCGACGAGTTTAACAAAAAATAATAAAATATAATAATTTTAATATATAAACCAAACATACTGCTTTACATTGGGATGATCGAGTTTATTTCCATGCCGTTCCCCTTGACGCTAATATCTCGATAGTGCCATTGATGAATACCAGTTGGAAGTTTCAACTGGAACATGTCTCCTCACTTCTATAAATGGATCTGTTGAACACTAGCATTACTGTTTTTTTTATCCTACCAGCGTCTTGGACTCGCTGCCCCCACAAAAAAAAAATCACATACGGATCAAAATAGTAAGTACACACGGCTTTGAAAATTACACATCATAAATGACATCTAAAAAAATCGTCTTGGATAGTTTAGTAATGATATCTAAAAATAGTCAATACATACGGCTTTGAAAATTACGCATCTCCGACGTTTAGTACACAAGAAACTGTATATCATAATGATAAATAACAGAAGATTATAATTACGAACCGTCCGCGATAAGCATAAATAACAGATAGTTAATAGTTATGAATCGTCTATAATATACATTTTTTAAAACATAATTTCAGTTTTATCACTAGCCTCATCAATCACACTAAATTAACTAAAATTTAGAGTAAACATAATTACCAATTTAATTTCACATGAGTTCCAAAGTAAACCCTATAAATAAAATTCACAATAGTAAAATCTAAATGGCTTAGATTAAAAGAAATAGTCCATGTCAAGTAAAATATAAATTAACTGAAATTCAGAATAAAAGAATAAATAAAGTAGCAATTTGACTTCTACATGATTTCCAAAGAAAATCCATAAATTAATAAAATTTAGAATAATATTTAAATAAAAATTAGCAAATTAAAATAAATAATCTATGTCAAGTAAAATTATCAATTTGATTTTGCACAAATTCTAAAGTAAACTTTATAAATAAATTTCAGGATGGTACTTAATGAAAATACAAATTTTCCTATGAATTCCAATATAAATCTATCTATCTATCTATACTATACTAATTAGGTATTCTGAGGAAGTCCCACATTAACCAGAACGATTTGACTGTATATCTACCGGACTTAAGTTATAACTGCTTAGAATAAAAGAAAAAGTCCCTATCAAGTACAATATAAATTAATTAAATTTTAGAATTAAAAAAACTAGGACATTAGCAATTTCACTTCCATACTATTTCTAAAGAAAAATCATAGACAACTAACATTCAGAATAATACTTAAATAAAAAATAGCAAATTAAAACAAATAGTCTATGTCAAGTACGTACAAACCAAATTAACTAAAACTCGGAACAAAAATAAAATAAAATTATCAATTTAATTTCACACGAATTCCAAAGTAAACCCTATAAAGAAAATTCAGAATAATAATAAACAAAAATATAATTTTCATATGAATTCCAACCTAAAACCAAAAAATCAACCCCAAGTATGATAAAAATATATATTTAAATTCAGAATAAAATTTAAATGGTGATTAGATATTTGATTTGTATGACTTCCAAAGAAACATCCATAAATACCAAAAAATATATCTATCTATCTATCTTTCTATCAATCTATCTATTTATACCTCTACACTTATACTAATTAGGCATCCTCAAAAAGCTCCCGTATTAACCAGAAAATTTTGGCCATCTATCTGTTGGGCCCAAGTTATAATGGCTTAGATTAAAAGAAAGAGTCTATATCAAGTATAATATAAATTAATTAAAATCAAATATAAAAATAAGAAAATTAGCTATTTGAATTCAATACAATTCCCAAGAAAATCTATATATAACTAAAATCCTAAATAATAATTAAATAAAAATTAGGAAATTAAAACAAATAATAGATATTAAGTACAAGTCAAATTAACAATTCAAAATATAAAATACAATTATCAATTTGATTTCATACGAATACCAAAGTAAACCCTATAAATAAAATTCAAAATAGTAATAAATGAAAATGTACATTTTCATATGAATTCATAACTAAAACCGAAAAAATCCACCCAAGTATTACAAAAATATGTCGATAACAAGTACAATCCAAATTAACTAAAATTAAGAATAAAATATAAAATAAAATTATCAATTTGATTTCATATGAATACCAAAGTAAACCCTATAAATAAACTTCAAAATATTAATAAATTAAAATATAAATTTTCTTGTGAATTTCAAACTAAAACAGAAAAAATCCACACCAAGTATGATAAAAAAAATGCAAATTCAAAATAAAATTAAATAGTGATTATAGATTTGATTTGTACGACTTTCAAAGTAACATCCATAAATAAAGAAATTCAAAATAATAGTTATTTACTCGGTGTATGTTTATATAGCATATTTTATCTTGGCACATAGACAAGGCTATATTAAAAATGACTAAAATGCCTCTAATTATTATCTATAAGCACTAATTTATTATAATATAAAAATGATAAAAAGTAAAACCTAGATATTTGTTAGGGTTATAGAGGGAGACCACACTAATTTATTATAATATAAAATATAGCCTATATTTATAGATAGACCATTAAAAAAATATGTACTATATTATTTTACAAAGTGAGTCTTTGTCAAGTATAGGCCAAATTAACTAAACTCGGAATAAAAAAAAAAGCAACACGATTTCCATGCGAATTCAAAAATAAACCCAAAAAAATTAGAATACAATAAAGAAAAATAGAAATAAATTTTTATACAAAGTCTAACCTAAAACTGAAAAAATTCACCAAAAGTACGATCCAAAAATATTCAAACCAGGAATAACTCAAAGGATGATTAGAGATTTAATTATATGTGAATTAGATGCTAAATTCCCAAAAATATTAGAATTCATAATGATATATATTACCGACACTAATTATAAACTACGAGAAGATTTTCACATTAATCGAGAAAAGTAAAAGATTTAGCGTCCATCTAACAGAACCAAGTTATAGTGTCTATCATGTACAATCCAAATTAATAGATCTAAATGACTTTGTCTAAGAAGCTAACACATATGAATGCACGGGTTGCCGATTAGTAAATTTAGTTACACATTGAAACACATGTAGGAGAAACTACATGTTTGAGTTATAAAGCAAGAAAAGGCATCCAAATTCGAACCAAAGAATACCTCCGTGGTGGGGTTATACATCCACGCACCCACCTAATTGAGCTAGGCTTAGTTCTTAGTTTAGTTACACATTGGTTGCTTCAGAATTGTTAAAGATAATTTACTCACAATGATGCGTCAAATGTTGACTTCTTATGCTAACATGCTAACGGTCTATTTTCGGTTATTGTGTTGTGCCGTGTCCCACTGTGAAATCTAGGTAGCACTAATTCAGGTAAGATGTTATTGTTATAGCTCAAAAAAATGCTTTCAACTAATTGTGGCTTCCCAATAGAGAAGTAAATAAATACTTTTGAAAAGCCACCGCAATGGCAAATGGAACCTAACTCAATTTGTTTTAAGCCGTCTAATCTATTGAAAGAGTTTGTGGTGCCATCATCTATAAAAAGCTAGCGGATAATGTCCACATGGCAGCTAATAATGATACGGAATTGCTAATTTGAGCGCGTCCTCATCAAACCTTTGATGAGAACGCTCTCTTGTTGTGATAGGTAAGGACACCTCCTTACTTCCTCCCTCAAAGTCTCTCTCGTGGCGACACTTGGCATCATCCCCTCCATCCCTCTTTCTTTCCCTATTCCCTTCCCCACAAACTCAAAATATTTTTTGTTTTTCAAAAATTTTCTTTGAGTTTTTGAATAAGAAGTATTTTTTAATCACTTTTGAAAGTTTCTGAATAGAAAACTTTTCGAATTGAAAGTTTTTAGGATTAAAACTTTTTGAACCAAATGTTTTTGGAGTTGAAACTTTTAGTTTAAAATTTTTTTTGTTCAAACTTTCTAATTTTAGGATTTTTTTAAAAAAAATTGAGTTGAAAGTTTATAATTTGAGAATTTTTTAGTTGAAACTTTTTGAGTTTAAACTTTCTAATTTGAAAATGTTCAATATGAAAATTTTCAAATTGAAACTTCCTAATTTGATTTTTTTTATTTAAATTTTTTTGAATTGAAACTTTCCAAGTTAAAATTTTTTTATTGAAAATTTTTTAGTTGAATTTTTTTTGAACTTCTTATTTAAAATTTTCAAAGTTAAACTTTTAAAATTTTAAAATTTTGTGTTTGAGAGGAAGGAAGAGAGGTTGGGGAAGTAAGTAGGGAAGAGGAAAAGGTGAAGGTGGAGGGAGAAGATGACATACAGTATTTTAAGAGGGTGTGCTTAAATTTTCTAGTTTAAGAGTAACCTCAAACTAGTCGTACCTATTACGATAGCACCCACAATTAAAATGGATGAGCAGGAACTATTCCCTTGTTGATCGGAACGGCTTACAACAAAGTTAGCATATATATATTAGCACTAAGCACTACTGCAGATTGCAGTATCACAAGCGGTTCGAAACCACTTCTATAAACGGTTTTAGAACCGCTTGTAAGCAACCGCAAGTGATACTTGCGGCAGTATCACAAGCGGTTATAAAACCGCTTGTAGAAGCCACTTAAAACGAGAAAATAATATTGTGAGGAACTGGGTTTGAACCCACGACCTCACCTCTCCTCGTGACCCACGCCTCACCCATCTAATCAACCCACCCACGCATCATCTCTGGTAAAGTAGGACAAGCATTCCTTTTATTATTTCGAAAACTGAGCTTCTACAACTGGTTGGTAACACAAACCGCTTGTAGAAAACCTTCTACAAGCGGTTTGTGTTACCAACCGGTTGTAGAAGTTCAGAACCGGTTAGAGACACAAACCGTTTGTAGCATTTGGGTTTTACAACCGGTTAGTGTCCCCAACCGGTTGTAGAAACCCTCTCCTGGCACATGGCTATTGAACCGCTTGTGATGCACTATCACAATATATTCTAAATTTACCGATTGTAGAGGTACCGTTTGTGATGCTCGTTTTTTTAGTAGTGAAGGTTCGTTAACATGAGATGCACCCCATTCTTAAGTGATCGCAGCCGTGAGGTGATCATATTTGCAGTAACCGTCCGATATGTCATTACATACACTGCAATAATCAGCTATAATTTTTACCTATATGCAAGCTAGCCATATTGCAGGTATATATATACTTTCATGTTTGTCAAATTTTCATGTTCATCTCCAATCAAAATTTCATGTTCATCTCCAATCAAACAATGAGCAAAAGGATGATCGAATACATGATTGAGTACTAATACATGACAAGTGTCACATCTCGAGCGGCAAACATTTCCTCGGATCCACACTTGAGGGTCAATAGGTCCTCGATTTGACCCGACTCTTGCACCGAGGCGCTGCGTGGAGCGGAGAGATGATGACCGATCAGAACTCGGAAGCTGCCGTGCCGGTACCCAGGCTATACTCACTGAGCCCGACGTGCATTGCATGGCCGATGGCGCCCGATCCGCCCGGTCTCTCACTCAAACCCAACTCCGTGTGGGCCCCGCCCCGCCCCGCCGGTTCGTTGTAATTTCAGTGTAGCACGGTGTGGTCTTCACGAGCCTAGAGGTGGTGCTCGATCGGTTTGCACTCTGAAAATGTTGATAGAGTTGGATGGCAAGTCGAGCACTCAGGTTACAGAGAAGCAAGCCGTTGCACAAACTAGCCAACCAATTGTGGTTACCTGGACATTTCAGTGCATCGACATCTGGGTTTGGCTGAGACAACACAATTTCGCCAAGGCCATGACCCACAAGTAGGACGGCCACTGAAAAAGGTCCAGTGACAGGTCCGTTAATCCGGTCTTCGCACTCGAGGATAAAACAGTAGCTTGACGAGAATAAGAGCAGAAACGTACACGCACGACAACATTTGCGCGTGTACCCGCACCCCGCGTGCGTAACACCGAGCAAGAACTTTTTTCTCTCTCCCTTTTCCCTCTCTGTTGAAGCAATAAGAACGCGAGAACCTGGCAGCGATTGATTCTTAGGGACTGTTTGGTTCATATACTAAGTTTGCCACACTTTTTTGAGTCAATGACGTGTGGAACCTGAATGGTAAGTAAGAATCTTGTCACAAGCCTAGCTACAAACAGACATATGTCTAACTTGATCAAACTTGTCTAACTCGATGTGCGATAAATCATAGCAACATTTGATTACGAACCAAACATACCTCTAGCAAACGGTGTCACGATCAGTGAGGCGTTGGATCCGACAGTGCACCCGTAGTTTCCCGGCACGCCTTGAGAAAAAGGTCTCTTCAGAACTTGTACCGGCAGGCAGAAAGCGAGTGAAATGGCGACCCTGCGTGGCAGTGGAATGCTCCCGTGGCATTGCAAAGTCAGCGGCGAGTCCACGTTCAGACCGACAGGGACACCGGCACACGCAGACGCGCGTCACGGGATCCGAGTCGAAAGCGCTTGAATGGAACGGGAAACGACGACTTCTCGGAGCTAGAAAGGGGCCAAGAAAGTGAGTGAACCGAGCCGCGCGCGGTCAAGAGGCTCGGGGCAAGAATCTTGGCTTCTTTTGCGTTGGATCTAGCTAGTTGCTTGGCCCTTCCAGGTTCGATCAAAAGGCTCGACGCGGAGTAGCGAATACCTAAGCCCTGAGCTGAGCTGAGCTGAGCATCGCAAACGATTGATTCTTTGGTCAGTTTTACACTAAAACCGTAACCCGATTGCCATGTTCCTTGTACGTAATTCGACGGCAGACGACTGGTTCCCAGGTAAGTAGGCTAGCTAGCGTATCGAAGCCGCCGTTAGCTGGATGCCTGGATGGATTTTCTCCATAATTGGTCCGCCTTTTCTCAGGGGAAGGAGAATTCTGTCTGGTTAGGTTGTTTCAAAAAGATGTGTGTCTGTTTATGACTTATAGGTCACATGCGTATATCTACCAACAACTGCTGATATTCAATATACTTCTTTCGATTTAGAGGCTTATAAAATTGCACGATAATTCTTAAATTAAAAAGTCATAAGAAATTCTCTTATTAATCGGGAGAAAAATAAAATATACACCACTCACTTACTTCGATAGGACAAGATTATATATAATAGCACGGATTAATGATGTGTAGATATTACACTTGTTTCGATTATATAATAAATACAACTATATTTTCCAAAAATGTTGCAATATAGAGCTAATTGCACGGGAATTACGCTCATTTTAACAAAAAAAAATGGATCCAACAAATCAGACGCACGCATCTTGAAAAGCTAATCCAAATACCAGATATTTCAATTTAAAACTAATAAAAAAACATAAAAAACACAGATAGCTAAACCGTTTTAAAATGGTCTGCAATAAATAATTTAAAATCGGCACGAATAGAAACTAGAGAGATCCGCTAGTCAAAAGTCCATTGCTATTGGATCTGAAAAAATGGTCCATTGATGTTGGTGTATTAGATGCCTATTTAGTGTATCTCTTAATTTTTTTATTTAATATTTATTTTAAATCTTTTTAAAAAAAATGATCAACGGATTTTTTTTTTGCAAAAATAGACACCCGTCGCTCGAATATAAGGCGATGTGGCGATAGATACCTGGATGCAAAAAAATGTTGACGAATCCACTCATTCATATGTCCATTTTCGTAATTGCGTTTTTTTGCATATAGGTCCCTATCGCCCTATATTCGGACGATGAGGACCCATTTTTATAATATTTTTTCCATCGATTATTTTTGAAAAAAAGATTTAAAATAAATATTAAATAAAAATAAATTCGTTTATCCCAAGCCCCACGTTACGACTTATGGCCTGCCCGTTTTTCCGGGCCGTGTTTTGATTGCCATTTTATCAATTTTTCCGGGCCGTGTTTTGATTGCCATGCACAGCGATCATGCTGGCTTTCAGAAATGATGGGCCTGTATGGTCGTCACTAGTAAAAGCGAGTATGCTGGCCCTAACGTTCTGTGAAGTTTAAACCTCTTTTTAGCCCTCACATCACATGTGTACATCTTTTCATCCTCCCCTCATCGGAGCTCATGACGGGCCCAGGTTACTCTCGTTTAAGTCGTAGTAACAATTTATAGGCTGGGCTGCAACGCCCAAAGCTCTGCACATTAGACTAGTACTAGTATCTTTTTACATGGAACAGGGAAATAATTTCCAGATGAGCGGTCGCGATTTTCAAGATCATTTGTACTTTCCTCCGGTCACATGAACAGTTAGGGTTTGTTTGGGAACACTTTTTCCGATCGGGATCTCGGTCCAATCCCATGGTCCAAAAACCCCGTGGAAAGTTTCCCTGAGTTAGTCGATCTACCTATTTGGATGACAAAGCAAGGTAGATTCCTTGGGCCAATCCCTCTCGTTTCAACGGAGAAAAATCATCACCTTCGCACACAGGGAACTTCTCCCCTGTGAACTCCTCTCGTGTCACGATCTTCCTCCTCCTCTTGCAATCAACACCATCGCTGCCTCCCTCTCTTTGCCATTGCGCTCCCCCCTCCGCCGCTACGCGCCTCCCCGCTCCACCTCCACCTAGCTCCACCACTCCTGTGCCTGCTAATGCCGCTAATTGCCGCCAGCCTCACCTATCTGATTGCCTAAGATCCACTGCTCAAACCGTTGAGCGCCGCCGCCAGCAGCCCCTAATGGGAGGAGATGGAGGCAGTTGTCGACGAGGTGTGGTGCCGGGAGACAGTGCCTCGGGTGATGGATAGGGATGGCAAAATTACCCGTGGGTTCGGGTATCCGTGGGTACCCGACCCGATGGGTTCGGGTATGGGTTTGATTTCAGACCCGCGGGTTTCAAATTTCGGGTTCGGGTTTGGGTTCGGGTTCAGGTTCGGGTTCGGTTCTGCACCCGTGGGTACCCATGGGTACCCGAATTAATTAATATAAATTAAAAATAATGGAAAGTTAATTCAAGATTTTCAAGCATCGTTTGAGATGTAAGATGCGGTAACTTTCATGATTATATACACCATATATTTTTCCTTTAAACATAGAAATTACAAATGAATTGATTGACAATTGATGGTTGAAAATTTAATTGCAAGGTGATTAGGTGAATTTAATTTCGGGTTCGGGTACCCATCGGGTTCGGGTATGGGCGTGGATATGTACCCGTGAGAGATTTCGGGTTCGGGTTCGGGTATGAATTTCGGGTTTCGGGTTCGGGTCTGCGGGAGGTCTACCCGCCCGAACCCGCCCGATTGCCATCCCTAGTGATGGAGCTGGTGAGCCCGCGTCTTCCCCAATGCAATGCCGCCCAGGTGGCGCTTGAGCCGAGCGAACACTCTTATCGGATGCAGTACTCGTTGTTCGGACAGTCCCCCTTTGGGGGGTAGGGGGGTTGAGACGAGGAAGCTGTTGTGCCCGGGGTTTCAAAAAAAGTAGGCATACGGCGTACAAAAAGCTCGCGCCCTTCTTTATCTCTAAAGACAGGATGTCCTAACCATCCAACAGCTATTCCATCCCCATTGTCCATTGAGCCTGCTCTGAATAATCCCCCCTTTACGCCCCCGTCAATTTCTTTGAGTTTCATTCTTGCGAACGTACTCCCCAGGCGGGATACTTAACGATTCTTCTTTTCTTTATTCGGGTCTGTCTTTTGGACCTCTCGCTAGCCCCAAGCTCTGGGAAGTGAGTATCGCATCGCATGCACCCTCCCTCCCATCCTTGGTTGCCTCCTGCCGCACTTGCTCGCAGTGGCCTGTAACTAGAGATTGAGCTTCTCTTACCAGTTTCTACTTGTGTGCCTTCTGTTCATGGTTTTCTGTCGCGAAGGTGCTCTAAATTTCTAATCTGTTGCTCCTGATGGATGGATGGTTCTAAATTTCATTTCTTTGACGAAATCAGGATATAGTATACATTTTCTCACGACCTAGCATTCTAAATTGTTACGAGCGCCATATAGTATTAGCACAATTTTGATAGATTTTTAGGTATAACCCGAAGGTGCAACTTAAATGTTTCAACATGCGATGATTTACAGGGTTGTATCTCATTGGAAGAGTTAGAATTCTTGAACCAAAATGCTTGTGAGAGAATCTCTGATAAAGGTGTTGAAGCTGTTAGTCTTTGTCCAAATCTTTGGGCTCTTTCTATCTATTGGATTATTGGGTACATCACTTGTTGAATGTTTGATTTACTGTACATAACTTGCGTTTCAAATTGTTGGACATTTTGCTGGCTTAGACTGATAGACGCAAGCATTAGACACATTGTGAATAATTGCAAGCATATAATGGACCTGAATTTGAGTGGTTGTGAGGTAATGTAATTGTAGCATGCATTTTCCAATTCATATCTTTCATTCTAGCTTCTTTCTAATAATGAAGTCAGCATCTATGGAGATACGGAGATACACAGTTGATTCTAAATATACAGAATCATCTTTTGCTATATCCATCTCCAAAAATATTATGCATATAGTAATTGCTTTGGTTCAGCTAGTACTCAATACTATGAATATGCAGTGCTTTCTTTGTATTCTTTGTGTTCGAAATCTGCAATAGGAATCTTGTTTTACTTTAATCAGGAGGACATACTTATTAGTTATTATATTCCTGTTTCATGGTGATTTGGTGGTTGGAACAGTACAATCAATCTTGATACTTAGCAAATATAAAACACGATTGTTTTGTATATCCCTTTGTAGTCTTGCATATTGCGGCTAAGAATACTACAATGCTAGTTCTGGTGTGTTTTTCGAAGCTAACAGGGTGACAATGAAACATTAGTTATAGATTACAATTTTCATGTCCAGCTCTCAAGTTTTATGTCATTTTGCCCCACCAATGGTATGTTAATCCACACAATCAAACCATAGTACACCAGGACTACTATCCGAAGCTAAAGAAAATTGAACTCATTTTACGCTCTGAAAGTTGTTTACAAATTTTTCACAATTTGACATGCTATTTTTGTAACAGTGAATTGCTAATGGCCTCAATCTACCTTAGTGAATATGGTTGACAAGATGCTTAAATTCGACTTTTACATGAATTAGACTCATGTATGGATGCTATGGATGCATGTAACACTATATTGTTTGGATTTTACCTATGTGTGAATGCTTATATGAATATAATTTGATTGTGTAGATGTAAGGATCTGATCAAACACTTTCCCCTAAATTTTCTTAATTTTTTTGGGCTTTTTCTATTTTTTTGGATATTTTTTAATGTTCGAAATTTTCATCCCTGTGTCTTCCAAATGGTGACGAGGATATTTCCTAAGGGGGATTACTTTCCCAATGGATTGAGATGGATTTCATGTACCCCTGAAAATCTCCTTTGGGATTTTGTACCCTATAATTTTTTCCACCTAACATCCAAACAAACCCTTATTGTGTTGGATATAGGTGTAATTAAATTTTCAAAACTTTAATTGTCAATATATTTTTAATTTAATTGATTACTTGAAAATCATATGTATAAACTTGTATTGAAAAGTACTTTCATAATATTATAATTTCATTGTGTTTTATAAATATATTATAATAGAAATTTGTGGTGAAATCTATGTTTTGAAGACTATATCGATATCCAAAAAGATACCTATTTGTGATTGGAAGGAGTATGTATGGACCTAAGAGCATCTCCAAGAGGGGCCCTAAATATGGCCCTAACTTGAATTATAGGGCTTTTAGAGGAAAAGATCAACTCCAGCAAGAACCCTAAATTGTTAAAATTTATCAAATTGTTTTAGGGCTCATGGGAGAATAGCTATATTTAGCAACTCTGTGATTGAGCTCTATCTTCATTGAGTTTTAGGGCCTAATTGCTGGAGTGAATATTTCATTGGAGCTCTAAATCTAATTAGTTGGGGTCCTAAATTAAAATTTAAGGCTCATTTTTAGGGCCCTCTCTTGGAGATGCTCTAAGGGTGGACGCGAGAAGACTCCTGCAAAACTTGAAGGTTTCTCGATTTAGGAATCCCTAGTCTTGAATATCAACAATGGTATAAAATTGTTTATAAATCCGTCTATTAAATAATAGACATCATATTTCCCTCTTTTTCATATCATCCAAAATTTTACGTGATATGGTTTTACCAACAGTATATGCCACGATAGATTCGTAAATGGTAGCATTGCTACATGTTTCTGAGTTCTAACTTCCGTAGTTATTTGGGGCCTAGAGATCTTGCGTGCTATAACCTATAGGCCATAGCCGATCGCATTAAAGCAAGTACAATAAGACCATATTAGCTTACTATTAGTATGTACACGTCAATTTTATCCTATGTGGAAGAGTGAGAAAAGAGGAGAGTGAAAGAGAAGAGAATCGGCTCTTATTTAGGCCCCGTTCGGTAACTTGAAATCAAGCTGTTTCTACTAGAATCTGGGAGAAACCCAGCCAAACGGGCTAAAACTCGGAACGATTCTCCTCGAAACGTTTGTTCTTTTTCCACGCCGTGGCTGAATCACCCCCAACCCCGTTTCTACTAGTTTCTACTAGAATCTGGAACCGTACCAAACGGTTTGCAGAAAATGATTCTGATTCTACCTGAAACATTTCTACCAAGAATCTGGAACCGTTTCCATTTCTACTAGAATCTGGAACCGTACCAAACAGGGCCTAAGTAGCAAGCATCGCACGGAAAAATAGGTGCTATTGTCAGCTAAAAGCCGGTGTTGGAGCCAATGCGATTGACTCTTAGCAAGCATCGCACGGAAAAATAGGTGCTATTGTCAGCTAAAAGCCGGTGTTGGAGCCAATGCGATTGACTCTTAGTGTTGAATTTAGTTTTTTGCCAATAGCCACAAAGTTGAAGTCAGTATTCAATGCCCAAATTAAATACTTTAGTATTTCTCTAGAGACAACTTTTAGATATGTTATTGTACAAACTGGTTGTATTGTCTATTCTAAATGATATAGATAAGAATGAAATAAGTAGTGAGCTTTATTACTGTATTTGCTCTTAGTGCAATTCGCAAACAAGCAGGAAGAAAGCGCCGGTCACTCCGTCATTTCGCTGCCCACCACTGTATCACTCGCGGTACGTAGCCGAGACAACAGCCACTCTACCCGTACCACGTATCCGTCCACCGAAAGAAAAGCAAGTCATCTGCAGCCGTCGGTGCCGTGGGAGTGCATGCCAACGATTGGTTGGTGACGACTGGGTGCTTCGTCACGGCCGCCCTTTCGGCTCTTGCGTGCATGCACGGCTGCATCAGGCATAGGCGGCTGTGCTTCGCCTTCCACCTCTGCTTCGCTCTCGGTGTGGGTGATCGTTGCAGCGAATTGAGAGGAGGAGCCGACGAGAATGATCCGGAGGAATTGGAATTAGGGCAGAAAGAGGAGGGGGGCTAGAGAGAGTGGGATCAGGGGCAATTCAAGGAGGCAGGGAGGGAGCCAAAGTAGTCGACCGCTGGACTGCCATGCTCAGCTGAAGTTATTGCTGGTTTTGGTGCTGTCTGTTGCACACTTGCCCTGCACCACGGTGGGTTTGTGGGTGGGCGTCGCGGTCAGGTTCACGCGCAACATTGAAACTGGGGAAAATGCAGGTTTTGTGTGGATTTCGTGGTGATTCAGGTGCCGCCGGTGGGATTTCGCGTCAGCGGCAGGAGGGGGACAGGTAGCTAGCCTGCGCATCGCGTCATGCCTTTTTGTTTTGAGTATCCGACCGGAGAGGGGCCATTTAGGGAAGGCAAGCCGCATTCGAGTTAGCGAGTCATGGCCGGGAACGAAAACGATGGGCAAAGAACAAGGGGCTGATTGGTTAGATGATAAATTTAGCTCACCAAATCTTATCAAAATCTGGCGTTGATAAAATTTAGTCAACAAATTGGTTGAGAGGTGTTTATATGCTTTTTTTTAAAAAAAAAATTACATAAATATTAAAGTATGAATGAAGAGTAAATGACGGTTACTTACCTATTCTTTTGTTTCAAGATTTGTGCAACTTGTATTAGAAGGGAAAACATAAAAGCACTGCTCCAACAATATTTTGATCAAAGATTGTCAAGAAAATAAACTAGAGAGCTAATGGAGAAGAAAATCTTGCTAAAATTTAGTAGCAAACCAATTGCTTACCAAATTTGATCTAACGTTATCAAATTTTTGTAAGACAAGTATTAGTAGCCATTGAATACAAATCAAATAGCCCCTAAAGCCTATTCACGAAGTCATCCATTATTGTAGCTGTTAATGCTCATTGCGCGCCCGCGGGAAAAAGGAAAGAATGAGGGTTCACGCTGGATTAGGTGTTTCGGGCCATCAGATCCTATAAATAACACGCTTGGATTAAAAATGTAATCTACTTAGGGTGTGCTTAGATTAAGAGTATTTCATTAGAATGTTTCAAAATTTAGTTTAAATTTAAACTAAATCTCAAAACCTTCTACGAAATTACCATTCATCTAAGCATAATTTTAATACGTAACATGTTGAAACTATGTTATTCTCAGTGGTCATTGCCACCGGCGCACCAACCCGTGACTGCTGCAAACTCCATCAAGCTGCCAAATTTTGTGCTGCCCCCCAACTCTCAGTGAACTGCGATGCCGTGTGCTACAGTCAAACAATGTCGAGTGCCAAATTGGCCTCCTCTTTCTTTTGCCGATCTGCTCTAACGAGCCTCATGCGGTCTTGCTACCTCTTCCTCCTCAGCGCAGTGCACCACCAGCGTGGCCTACTTCCCTCGTCCCGCTCAACCTTGGTGTCGCCGTTGAAGAATGCCCCCGTTGCCGGAGCTGTGTCGACACCTCGCCGCCGTCCCCTCCTATGAAAGAAGCAAGGAGACTCTTTTTCAATAAATCGGCAGACCTCCTACCATCCGTTCAAAAAAAGGAAGAAGCAAGGAGAGAGACAGTCAGACGAAAGAGAGAGAACAACACTCCAAACTAAGGCTTGATATCATTCTTCTCGGTGAACCTGCCAATTTTTGGGCCCTTCGCACTAGGCCCAAAAGATCATTGCGATTGCCAATCGTCGAGGTGGACGAGGACTGGTCTATCTTTCAGTAGTAGACCGCCACAAAACTAAGGGCCACTTTGGGGGAGCTATGGCTGGATTGAAAAGCTGCTTTTGGTTTGTTGGGCTGTAAAGCAGTTGTAGCCGACGGCTGTGGCTTTTCTTGATATATCATTTGGCAAACAGGTTGCTGCAGCTGTAGCTTTTGGAGGCAACCATGTGGGCCCAAGTGAGGAGGGAGTCGGGGAGGTGGCGCTCGAGGCAGAGGGAGTCAAGGAGGCGACTGGACGGGGATACGACGGGACGAGGAGGGAGACGGAGCGAGCAGGGAGGTGATTGAGTGAAGCCACAGCTGAAAAGCACCTCCCAACCAGCTGTGACTTTTAAGAGTGCTTCAACTACGCTTACCATGCAGTTGTTTGCATTGCCAGTGAGTTTTGCGCCTAAAATCAAGACAGCCTCAAACAGGGCCTAAGTTGAGCTAGCTCAGACTTGGCCGGTGCCCTTCTTACGACGCCTCATCCGAATATGCATTTGTAATCAATTTGGTGCAGTCAGCACGGTACCGCACCGCACCGCCTAAGCCGAATCCAACAAAATCCGGTCCCCCCTGGCTCCCTGTGGTCCGTGCACTGCGCATCCGCAGTTCCGCACCCCTTCAACTCTGACGCCCCTCGTCCTCCCAACCCATCTCCACGACGGGAGTTAAAGCGGAGCCCGTGGCCACCTCCACGGAGACCGTCGCCGGCCCGTCGCCCCACAAACTTCCATCCGTTTTCCATCTTCTCTAGGTAAAACCCCTGCCATCACGCACAGGGTTTCTCCCTTAGTCCGTCGGTGGGTTTCGTTGATAGTCGAGTTAAGAGTTTACGCACGGTGGTGCGATGTTGGTGTTGGAATTAATTTCAGAATTAATTCAATGAAATAAGTTGAATGTGTGTTGAGTTGAGAGTACGAAAGTTTAGTTCCATATTACTTAGTTAGGTGGTTGAAATTTAATTTGTAATGGGAGCTCTTGTATTAACTCTAATATAAATTAGTGTTAAGGCATTGGCTATGTTAGATTATGTACATGCAAGCGTGTATCACGTATTTATCGTGTGACTTGTGACTTGCAACAATGCGTGAACGAGACATGTTAAATGTACTTAACTTTTTACCATATGTACCGACTATACCATATCACCTTACACCTCGACTACTGACGTGGCATGGTGGACTCACCAAGACCGCGGCAGCTATGTATTTGAGACTTCGATTATGTGGATTTTGGGATGAAAATTTATACTCTTTATTCAAGTCTATAAAGTTTAATTTTTGAATTGTTTTGTTCACAAATATATGACTACATGTATTGAGTATAGTGCTTAGTAATAATAATTAAAAGTAACTTAGATATTTTTAATGTCTTTTTAGTCTAGATATTTAAGAAGAATACGGTTTATAAATTTGAAACAGATGAAGTATCTCTGAACAATCTCCGAACAGATCTATCGCTTCTGCAGCATAACTTAAGTTTCGTTTATGTTGTGCCGAATATGGCTTAAATTTACTAATGAGCCGCAATTCCAAGGCTTGGCAGAACCTTCTTGGAAATCCCTGCCCATCATATCTTACATTGTTTTATGTAATAAGAAAGATTTTTTTTTATCATCTTCAGGTCTGCTAAAATTTACATCGGGTAAAAATCAATATATACCAAAAATTTAAAGTGTGGATACCGGCCTGCTAAGATGGTAAAAAGTCCCAATTTTTAAATTTGCGCCAAGCTGCGTAAAATTGTACACCATGTAAACGGCAAAAGCGCAGGAGTAGATGGAGCACAGTAAACCACGTTACCGCATAGAAGGTAGACATACAAAGAACAGTTCCGTTCGACAGTGATATTTTGCATCTACATTACAGCAGATATACGTATACAAGCACACAACATAAGAACACAAGATTACATTACAGCAGATATACGTATACAAGCACACAACATAAGAATACAAGATGTTGTAGCATGAACCATCAGGGAGACTTCAAGACACGGCACGAAACTGGAAGACTGCAGCACGCAACGCTAGCTGCGTGCGTGTCTTCATTCCTTCTTTCCGATGCCATGAGACAAGTTGTAGATGCCTCGTCCCTGCGCAACAATGGCGCTATCATGCCTTGCCATGTCAAACAGAAGGCGTAGAAACTCGTAGTTTCAGCGGAACTCCTAGCAGCATGTGAGATTTGCGGCTTACGATGAGGAAGACGCTAGAGGCGGCCAGGGCGACGGGGAGGGCGACGGATGTCATCGCGTCGTACCGCCCCTTGAGGTAGGTGTGCTTCTGGATGTTCTGGAAGTATCTCTGCATCTCAAGGAGCTTATCCCTCGGCCGGAACGGCGGCTCCAACTCCGGCATCCTGCAGCCGGAGGAAATCGACGATGGTATGTAGGGCCCGTGTATCCTTCGATGTCCTATTGATCTAAAAAAAATGATCTGGTATTCTCCTGCTCGTTTTGCCTTAATTTCCTTGGATTATAATCATAACCTACTAACCTTGGTATGCGTTTTGCTCTGTACTTGCTTGCTGGTCATGGGGAAACAAACATGGACCTCCTCACGGAGTTGCGTCCAGATAAAATTGATGATACATGGTATAATCATCGCATTAACAGATGAAAGAAGGAACGGAGCATGCATACCTGGGATTCTGGGAATGGAGACGGATAGGTGATAGCCGAGAAAATCTGCAAGGATCTTTGAGGAGGCAGCAGCAAGGGGCAAGATAGGATAAGCCCGACGGCTCGGGACCACGGGGGAATCTTTGCGAGCACCGAAGTAGTGTCAAGTTTCAACTGGAAACTCCCAGAAGCGAACGGAAAGCTGCCCTGATAGGGACGGCATCAACGTTTGTATTTGCATCGCAGCCGTCCATCCTGAAGTCAGCAAATCAAATCACGTCCGCAGCCGTCTGATTCGATTGGCGTAGAAGCCACGGCTGCCGGAATATTCTGAAACTAGATTAGCTACCTTAGAGCATCTCCAACAGTTTTCCTATAATTTAACTCCCAATAACCTTGGATTGGGAGCTGTTTTGGACGTGCGAAAATTTTGGGAGTAGAATGAGGAACTGTTGGAGCGTGTTTTTTTCCATCAAGTCCAAAATCAGGTTTTGGAAATGGATTTGAGGCACTGTTGGAGATGCTCTTATACTGGTTGCTAGCTAGTTTTTTTTATTGTCGTCCACTGTGTCGTTTCCGGAACATGTGGTTGGTGTAGGTGCTTAGCTGCTCACCATTATTTTATTGATTAACCACAAGGATGTCTCGCGCACTTTGCGGTTAGATTTGTTATAATATTTTTAGTATTAAATAATATAATTTAGATTAATTTAGATGTTTGAGGATGCGTGTCTTGTAGATTATTTAGGATTTTAAAATGTCAGAAATGATAATAGAAGCTTGATGGAAAACATAATATGAAGAATGTAATTGATATATGGGTTGGATAGAAAAAAAATTATTGAGCATACTAAATTGTTGATGTTCTTAAAAACATAAGCACTCTTTATCATGCATGAGGATGGAAAAGACAAAATTGAGTGAGGGGAAGAATAGAGGGGGGTCGTGCACACCGGTGACACGGATGAACTGAGAGTGGAGCTTGGGAGCGGCGGCGGCAAACCATGGGCGTGACGGTCGGATCTTGGGAAGACATCGAGCTTGCGACGGTGTTTCGGGCGGGAGAGGAGAAGAGAGAGATAAGTGAGGGCTGAAATGGAGTGTGGGGCGTTGGAACACCCAAGCGTCGTTTGGGCAGGGGGGTTAATGGGTGCGAGATAGTGGCCATGCCTCCCGCCCCTCACGACCTCGCGCCCTACCGCGCCAGCTCATTAGAACTGGCGTGAGCCCATTCCGCCATTGCCCCCACCTCACCCCTTAGTCGTCGACTCCTGAGCCCTGAGGACAACCTCGCTCACTCCACCGCCACAAGGCCACACATGCGCCTCCTCCATGGCCACGCGTCGCCCACCCACCTCCTCCATTCTTGGGGCACCAACGGCCCCTCACGGACCTTGCCCCCTTCGTGGAGCACAATGAGTCGTCCTCTCATCTCGCCCGAGATTTAATTAGATATTTGAGGATTGGATTGGAGTTTGACTGGAGATTGAGTTTGGTTCAAGTTAAACTATAGCTAGTTATTTAGTGAGTTGGTCTTGTGACACCATACGTAGACCGTTTGGACTCTTCTCTCGTTCAAACTCAACCGGTGACTCCTCCTTTGGTGCATCTTGCCTCTGTCCGCTCCACCACCAAAAACCATAAATAAAAAAAAATGACGCCGATTCTTAGGGTTTCGAAGGGACACGATGGGCAAAACCGGTGCGCTAGCCCTCTGATGTACCCCCTATGCGTCTGCCAGTGAGCTCAGGAAGGCCGACACCACGTGTACCCCGTGTGTGTCGCACGGCCGGCCCTGGGGTGGGGCAAGCGGGGCGGCCGCCCCGGGCCCCTAAATTACCGGAGGCCCTCCGTGACTCTGTCCTAATGTGAAGACTACGCACCTACTCGAGAGCCGAGAATAATCACTGTTGGTAATCAGTCCAAAAACTAGATGTCAGCGATAAATTTTCTATTCCTTGTCTGAAAACGCTCCAGTCGGACACGCTTCGGCTGAAACATTCGTGTGCAACTCTTAGCTGAAACTAACTAGCAAAAGGTTCAGACTTAAACGTTGTTTTCAAAGAAAAAACAACAATCAAACTAAAACTACATAACATACTTGTTTTTGCGATGTGAAAATTGCTCACGTCTTTTCTGATTTTATTGCAATATATAGACTCAATTACAAGAGTTGGGCTACTTCACATCAAAGCAGAAATTGAAACAAAACTAGACTGAACATCTATTTTCCATCGCGGGTACTGTAGCACATCCAAGACAGAGACCGAACACAAAATACAGTGTCTATCTAAAAACTGAAAAACTGTGCAGCTACTGTGGAATTGTTGTTTATCGGATCTTATTTACTATGCCGGTAACTATGGCATCAGCTAAAAGAAGCTTTTCAAAATTAAAATTATTGAAAAACTATTTAAGGTCTACAATATCTCAAGAAAGGTTGAATGGTCTGGCAACTTTATGTATTGAGAAGAAAAATTATTAAATGACATTAATGTTGAGGCCATAATTGATGATTTTGCATCTAGAAATGTTAGAAGATACTTCCTAAGATGATCTCTACAAAATATTTGAGATAAATAATCTCACTTTTGTACTTTCATTTATTTATTGGTAACAATTTATATAATACACTGAATATTATCTTTTCAGTTGATACATGGTAATATAAAAATATTTCGATACTTATATTATGGAGGGGCCTGCATTTATAATTTCACCCCGGGCCTCTAAAAACGACCGGCCTGGTGCGTCGTTGCCTCGATCGTCGTCATCGGGGAAGGATGGACGACGTTTGAATCTGGGCTCATAAACTGATGAACTGACCAGAGGCCTTGCATTGGGTAGCAAGCGGAAATCAATTTTGTGTTTGTACAATCTGCTTTATAGTCGGGACTAGATCTAAGGCCTAGTATTTGTTCGGCCTTCTATTAAAACTTAGGCCTGAGAATAGCTGGATGTATGTTTGAAATAATACGAGTTTCAAGCCTGGACCGGCCTTTAGGCTGGGCTTCCGCTCTTTATAATAAATAAAAGCCGGATGGGCTTCCAACGAAAAACGAAGTGCTATGCTTATCGAGTCCTGAACTCTTTTCTTTTTTCAGACTAGTTCTGAATTCTGATTACTCCAGGCACCTCTGACTCTGTCTGGCAAACTTGTGAATTCACCGATGTGTGAGAGATCCCTTCCACTAATTCTGTTGGCGCATTGCAAACAACAGATTTCCTGCGTGTCCAGCGAAGCGAAGCTCACGTTCCAACAGCACCGATTTGTCATATTCTTATTCTTATGCCTAGAATATTTAGAGCCTAAAGAGAGTGCCACATTAGCGTTTTTGCAAACACGTTCTTCAAAAATTCAAAACTATATGTAGATTCTTTCACCGGTTATTTTATATATATAAAAAACCCTTAGTTTCGTATATTCGCGAACGGCTGCTCCACCGGTTTTTCTGTTTTCGCAGAAGGGCCCTCCGAAAAAACCAAAATTAGACCTAGATCTTTCCACCGGTTATTTACAAAGAAGATCCCGCAGTTCCTAGATTCGTGAACAGGCCATCCACCTTTCTTTGGCGAAGAGGACCCCGCCCGCAGTCCCATTTTTTTTTGGCAAAAATGACCCCACATGTAGTTTTGTTGATTCACAAATGGGCCATTCACCGATTTTTTTTTGCAAAAAGAACCTTATGAATACGTAAATTTGCAGACGTCTCCGGACAAACCTATTTTTGGAAAAGCATCCTGAGAAAACCAAAACTTTGTTATGATCCTACTACTGTTTTTTTTAATAAAATCTCGAAGCAAATTTTGCATGACACAGTATAGCATTCGACTCTATCTAGCGCATATTTAGCCGGTGGCAGTATACAACTCTACAAGAAGACACACTGGCTTTCTGTAATGCGTTCCCTCCGTTATAAGGTATCCCACTGAAAGCAATCTTATTTCATTATGATCTTAATGATTTTTTTTCTTCCGAAACATATTCTGCATTTCGTTACAGCCAAACTCTGTGCTTCTCTATCGCGCCGTGGAGAAGCAAAATCATAGGTAGTTGGTCAAGACTCAAGGCACAAATACAAGACCAAATAGTAATAAACCATGCACCGCCCACAGATCCACGTTGTTGCAATAGTCCACCACGTGGTAACCTCAAGTTGAAGCAAGGTGAAGAAGTGGGCAACATCGTACACAGGTCGCTTTCCCTCCTCTTGCTGTCCCTCGAACTCACCCATCGCCGTCGTACAACCACTGCACGTTACCAGCGCGGAACCCGGCCGATAGTTACGCGTGACGACGCTTCACGTTTGCCGCCTCATACTCTATTTATTAAAATCCATAGGTTTCTATACAACTAAAGTGTCGACGTCATTATATTTACAAAAAAACCTAATTGTTCTTTATAATTGCGTAGAGCTTTTGATAGCCGACGACGGCCCATCTTCCGTGTTGATGAAGATCCGGCCATCCGCGCGTCCTCGAAACCATCGAGAAACCTCCGGTGCCCTCTTCTGTTCGCCCTTTCCACATTGTGGTCTCATCCTCCTTCCTCGTGCATCCTCTTTGCTCGCGACGCCCGCGACGCCGCCACCATCGCTGTCCTCAACCCCGTTGTCGCCTTCCCAATCCAATCCAGCCCAGCCTCTGGCCTCTTCGTGTTCGTCGAGAGGGGAGCCACGCCGACCCCCTCACATGCACCGTGCCCCCCCCGAAACTTCGCTCTGTTGGCCACCGCCCACTTCGATGGACCTTTGCTTCTCCGCGACCGACCTCACCGTCACCGACGATGATGAGGGGAGCCTCAGCCTCCACCTCCCGCCCCCTCCGTCCATCTCCCTCTCCACCTCCAGCCCTTTTGTTCCCATCCCCACCACCTCCACTCCAAACTCTAACTCCAACCTAACCCTGCGCCTACACCTCCGAACCCCACCCCGTCGTTCGACCTCTGAGACACGGACGAGTGAGGGGCAGTTGTCGATGAATCCCCCGCAATGGGCGAGCCCACTTCTTCAGATCCCTTCACTACGGCGCCGGCCCCGCCAGGCCAACCGATAGAGCTGCCTCGCGCGTACACCATCAAGATCACCTGCGCCGGCTTCTTGTTTCATTTCCTATTCGGCTACTTCACTAAGAACCGGCAGAATGAGCCGATCACGCTAGCCTCGGCGACCAGCTTCGCCGCCAGTATTATTTGACATTCGTTGGATTGTCTCTAATTACTAGCTATGAACTGTCAAATTTGCTGCTTTATTGAGAGGATTAGTGTAGCATCTTGATATTAATTATGGATCTAAACTAATGCGTTTGTTTGGTATGCAATTTGTTCTCTTTTAGTGCTATCTTGCTGAAGTGAATCGATTCAATCCCGATAGAAGAGAGGCTGCTGGACTATGTGAAAGATCCGGAGCCTGCCACCTACGACGCCATCATGCGAAGATAGCTAGGTTCGTCAAAAATACCTCATTGAAATCAGTTCCTTGTATTGAGGAGGTTTTAACCTCCATTTGTATTTTCAGGCATTAGCATCATGTCCCATTATCTATGATCCTTCTTTGATGTTCTTTCAAATTGATCAGATTGACAGAAGATGTAACCATCTTAATCAATTTTGTCTATTTCTGCATTGATGCACTGATGCTGTTCACTAACTACGATTTTCTCTCTTTCTTTACAGACCAAACTGCTCAATCATTTTGATCAGGCTCAATAACCGGTGCATGGTTAGTGCCAAAGGAAGTTTTCTTTAAGATGGCTTCAATATAGCTTACAGAAGGTTCTATTTTTTATGACACTTTCATTATCTTTGCATGCTTCGGTAAATCTAGCACAAAGTTCTATTTACTGCGCCCATGAAACAATTTTATACCGTATATAATGATGGAGAGTTAGGTCTTCATCAGAGTAGCTAGAAGTGGTTTTTTTAAGGTTGAGTGGTTGTTTATGGTGTTATTTCCTCTGATCCAGAGTCGGCAATCGGAACTCCTTCGATCGAATACTTCAGTTGACGACTTTTCTTCTTTAATATATGTAGGTAATTTTAGATTGATATTCCTTATTTCTAAATTGCTTCGCTGATGCTGTTTTTCATTACTTGACTACATGCCGTTTTTCATCTTACCTAAATCTAGTAGGGATGGCAAAATTACCCGTGGGTTCGGGTATCCGTGGGTACCCGACCCGATGGGTTCGGGTATGGGTTTGCTTTCAGACCCGCGGGTTTCAAATTTCGGGTTCGGGTTCGGGTTCGGGTTCGGGTTCAATTCTGTACCCGTGGGTACCCATGGGTACCCGAATTAATTAATATAAATTAAAAATAATGAAAAGTTAATTCAAGATTTTCAAGCATCGTTCGAGATGTAAGATGCGGTAACTTTCATGATTATATACACCATATATTTTTCCTTTAAACATAGAAATTACAATAAACATATAAATTACAAATGAATTGATTAACAATTGATGGTTGAAAATTTGATTGCGAGGTGAATTTAATTTCGGGTTCGGGTACCCATCGGTTTCGGGTATGGGCGTGGGTATATACCCGTGAGAGATTTCGGGTTCGGGTTCGGGTATGAATTTCGGGTTTCGAGTTCGGGTCTGCGGGAGGTCTACCCGCCCGATTGCCATCCCTAAAATCTAGGAAGTCTAATAGTCAATTTATAAAATTTTGTTGCTCATGAGCATACCTACACATAAACTGCTCTGGTTGTCTCCATGTTATTTTACGTAGTTCACTATTAAAACAAAAGTTGCATGCAACGGCCCATCCAAGACTTCATAACTTATGCAGTTCCAACTCACTCTTTTTTAATACTAATGCTT
This sequence comes from Rhipidocladum racemiflorum, assembly GCA_036346355.1. NCBI lineage: Eukaryota > Viridiplantae > Streptophyta > Magnoliopsida > Poales > Poaceae > Rhipidocladum > Rhipidocladum racemiflorum. Next base: position 22,769,299 of record CM070570.1, on the reverse strand, counting down.
TATGAACCATGCTTCTTCGATGTTCTTTCAAATTGATCATATCGACAAAAGATGTGATCGCCTTATTCAATGTTGTTAATTAGCGATGTTGACAGCAGAGCTTCATTGTGCCATTTCTTTCATCTGGCTGAAAAGTACTGCAAGCTTTGACGTTAGCAACGGTTGGCTTCAAACTGAAATCTATCGAGGTTATTGCCTTTGCTCATCCTTCTTCAGTGCAATAGCCAAACTTTCTTTCCGAGCGTTCGTTTGCAGTTAAAATCTCGTTTTAAGAGCACAACATTCTTTTGCTTCATAGGTTCTCCAAAACAGCCGATCAAATTTGCTAGAGTGGGGTGTGATAATACTACTGATTATTCAGATTGTCATCTCACTGTAGGAAATTATCAAGGACCCAACATCATCTTTTGAGTGCAGCCTATCCAACTATAATATGCCGACCCAAACCCTGTGACAAGAGAGCAGCAAGAAGGTTAAGTGCTTGTTTATAGTTTTATTGCCTCGCCCGTTTTTTAATGCTAACACTTATGAAGGAGTGTGAAATGTACGATAGAGTGATTTTCATTAGTTTCAAATATATGCTTTGCAGTCCAAATTTCTCCTGTCATTTTAGGACCTTTGATCTCCCTGTAAAATAGTAAATGGACGTTTAAGTGCATCGTTTTACTTTTGGTAATAGGAATATGTGCTTTATCTGTAATACAAGTCACACAACAACAATCAAAGTATAGCTTATTCTTGCTGTGGTTTTTTTAAGGTTGAATTCACTAATTCGTTAATCCCCTATCCATGTGTCTATATATGTACTCTAATGTACAAACTAGAAATGCTGCTCATGCCAACTTCATTATCCTCTCTCTGTCTGCCTTAGCTCTTTCAGTGATTAATTGCTCAATTACTACTACAATTTTGGAGTTACTGGTAATGGGTCGATTTCTCTTTTGATTTTATAGTACCTCTTTTGTTGGCCGCATGTTACTTACATGATTTAATGTTGTGGTTGAAAGAACTGACTAATACTCATCAGTTAGATGTCATAGGTACCACTACTAATCCTACAATACCATCTATATTCAATAACACACTTAGTAAGTTGGCTTCTAACAATTTTTGTCTTTGATTGTTGTGCAAAGTCCTGTACACTTCATCAAAGAAGGTAAGTCTGTAGTTAAGCTATCATTTGTGGGCATCTAGGTTCAGGTTTTCATTTTTTAGGCTAAATTTTCTATTTACTACCTCGAATTATTAGCTTTGTTACACATATGCCTACGAATCTACTTAATTTTTTTCTCATTTCGCTTTTGTTATATATATACTTTGTCTCTTCTATGTGTTTAGGCTGCTTGCAGGAAAATTTGATTTTGGACTTACAACAATTGCCAAAAGATGAAGGTGTGTGTTGTTGTTTCTTTCCTGATATGTCTTCTGTTTTAGCTAACATACACTTATGATGCCTTATTTTGCTGAGCCATATCTCTAAAATAAATTTTCCCTAGAGAAGATTGTAGGGGGAAGAGTTCCTGCCTTACAGACGGATTCCTTTTCTTGTTTTCCATGCTTTTCGCTTTGCCCTTTTTGTAATATTTTTTTTTCAAAGCTGTTTAAGGAATCGCAGGTGGTGTTAGAGAACTATGCTAAATTAGCTAACCCTCCTCTATTTGGCAGGTCTCTTGATATCATAAGACAACCATCTAATCTATACACAGTCTTTCACCCATTATAAGTAGCATCATGCTTATACCCTTTTACATTAGATTGCCATATGTGCTTACTCATATACCCTTAAATGAAATTGTACAACCTATTGATTTTTCGCCAAGCTATTTAGAATTGTTGCTTTGGTATTGTTAGTAGCTTATTTCCTTTTGTTTTCTAGCTCTATAAAATAAACCTTAACGAATGGGTAGAAATCTATTTACAGTCGATTCATAAAGAGAGCAGACTCCTAGGTAAATTTAGTGTTGATCTTGCTATCTTCAGATATGTAGCCTGCATGTATTGGTTGTTTATTCGTTATGATTTACCATTTTCTACAGAGTAGTAAGAGAGAAAATCAAGACTAAATGGATGATTTCCAGGTACTTTGTTCCTTTAACTATTTGGAATTGCTGCTTTGGTATTGTCAGTAGCTTATTTCCTTTTGTTTTCTACCTCTATGAAATAAACCTTAACGAATGGGCAGAAATATGTTTATCGTCGATTCATAAAGAGAGCACTCCTAGGTAAATTTAGTGCTGATCTTGCTATCTTCCGATAAGTAGCCTGCGTGGATTGGTTGTTTATTCACTATAATTTACCATTTTCTACAGAGTAGTGAGAGAGAAAATCAAGACCAAATGGATGATTTTCAGGTACTTTGTTCCTTTAATAACAATGTCTCGCTTCCCATGTATGTGATAAACCGATGATTTTGCTATCTTGTGAGTAAATGCACCCTGTAATTCACGCTAATATTAGAATACGCATATTCAATTAAATTGTTGATATATTTCTATTACTCCTTGGAGCTATTACATCTACTTCTCAAAACATCGAAGATAATATTCTGTTTCTCCATGCCTACGTGCCATCAAAGTATAAGGAGCCTGAACATTTCGTTCTCCGACCTTCATAAGTAGGAAGAGTGACTTGCTTCATACTTTTGTTCTTACTTATATAAGTAAATAAAACGTCAACGAAATATGGTTATCTAATGTTGCGACACCTTCACTGTTACTATCTTTCTACTTACTATAGAACCCTATTGTCTGCATTCTAGAGATAGCTAAACGCAGTTCTATTGAGTGAATTTGCATATTTTCTTAGTACATACAATGCACAAATATTTTGTTTTGGTACCTTCATGTGGCATTGGATAGATTTGTGTTTACGTGTCTACAACAGCATGCCTTACTTCTAACATTTTAACATCTTGTGGTTGTAACCACAATTATTGTGGTGTTCCATTTGCTGGTACCAACTATTTTCCCTTACAACTAATATATTATTAATTTTTGCCCGTGCATCCATGTGGTGATTTAATTACTTTGTTCCCCATTTTCTACGTGCACAAAACGATGTTGCATGTTCATTTGTGATGCAACATATGTGCCTTCCTGTTGAATATACCATATAGCTTTCAACCGAATAGGATTGCACGATTCAGTCTAGAATTTGGGCAGCAGATGAACATTCTGTATTTATTGGTTGTGCAATTGGCTAACTACTACAGAAAGCATGATTCTTTATGCTTCTGATTATGCTTGAGCTTACCATTATACAACTAGAATTCACTGGCCAAATTATTTCTACAAGATTTTGCTTTGTTGATCTACAATTAGTTATTCTTACTCATCGCCATGATCTATATTCTCATGAATAGTTATATACTAAATAAAATAGTTACCGATAGGTCGCATATTTCGAGTTCAAAACCGCATACACATTAACTATGTTTCGTCTTTACTTTCGTGTATATATGGCCAGTTTCACGCTATCTAAGGATCTGTGAAGCACCCACTATTGGTTCTTTGCTTACGAGCTTTGTCCACTTGCCACTTTCCATCGGCGGGTATTAGTTTCTATAGTCTGGACTACCGAGACCCGAATGTCCTTTAGAAAAAACGTTCATATTATTATGGTACTACTATCTGCTCTTCTATATAGTCCGGACCAATTGTAAATTATTTGCATAGATTTCCATCACATTGTTCAAGATTTTCCTTTGGTCTATTATATAGAAAGCCCCATATAGATTTGGATAACATATCCTTACTTTATTACATAGTATCCGCCTTCAATTTCCATTTATAAAACACACGTATTTGTGAAATCATGTGCTGAAAAATTGGCTTTGAACTGAAAAATTAACTTAGAATTGGTTTTGCAAAATGTGCTTGTGCATGTGTTTGACAATTTGACAAGAAACAGTAAGTTTCGCTTTTGCGCCGGACCAAGCTCTCAAGAAAGCAAGAAGTTCCCCATCTGCGCCAGATCGTTTTTCGTATGTACGACGGACCAATTTTGTTGGTCTGTTGTAAACATGTTTTTGGCAACCTCTTTTTCCCATGTACGTCGGACCAAGTTTTTGGGTCTGTCGTGGACGTGCTTTTGAGCTCATGAGCCGAACTCAATTTTCCAAGAAACCAGTAAGTTTTGCATGTACGTCGGACCAATTTCTTTGGTCAGTCGTGAATGGCCTTTTTGAGGATTGATTTCGCATGTACGACGGACTGATTTCTTTTAGTCCGTCGTGAACGTGTTTTCGCCGAAATGTTTTCTTCTTGGAACAGAGACTTTCACGTGTACAACGGACCGATTTTGTTGGTCCGTCGTGAATGTTTTTTTGAGTGACTTTTTCTTGAGTACGCCGGACCATATTTTTTGGTCCGTCGTGAATGCGTTTTTGCTCGATTAGGGTTTTGAGCAAACTTGAATTTGAGTTTTTGGTTTGACCTTGAGATTATGAAATTGGTGAGAATTTCATAATGCTTGAAGTGGACTTTATGCAATGCTCGTGTGAGTATTTGCATGGATTGATGTAAGTCAAGTCGTGGACTTGTGCTCGGAATTGTCTTGTGGTTTGTTCATGTGCAGGTATTGCTCGAAGACGAACGTGGTCGATGACGGGACCGGAACTAGGTTCATGGAGGAGCTGAGGTTCGGGACTAGGTTCAGGGAGGAACTGAGGTCTTGGTGGTCAAGGATGTCATGCGGGACGTTCGGGCTAAGAGAATGGTGCACATGAAGAATGGTTAGTCACGTGAGAATGGCAGAAGGTCATTCGCGTGCAAAGTGTTAGTCACGTGAGTATGGCAGGTGGCCATACGTGTGCAAGAGTTGTACTCGGCCAGGTTGGGCCAAGAGGAGTTGTATACATACTCCTTCTAGATTAGGAATTGTATTCAGAACTCCTTGTGTTTTGCTCCTTTAAATAGGAGGGGTGCCTCCTGTTGAAGGGCATCAATCGAATTAATCGAAGCTGAGCGCATTGAGAGCCTCAAGCTCAGTTTTAGGGTTTGTACTCTTTTGATGAGAGTACTTTAGACAAAAGAAATAAAGATCAATTCTTCTAGATCCTTGCGTGCTACAGTAACCGCGTTGCTACAGTGTTTCCTGTTTTGGTTCTTGTTTGCATGCTTGTTCTTTTCTAGATTGGTTTTTGTTCTTTTAGTTTTATCTTGATTTGATCCTTCAAAACCTTTCTAGAGAATTGATTTAGGGTTTCTCTAAGTTTAGTTGATTAAACTTTTGTCGTTTCTGTTAAACTTTCAAGTTTTGGTTAGATTAATTCTCATCATCTTCTGTCATAGCAAGCTTGCGAGATTCATAACTTTTGATCCGTAAGTCCGATTGAGCTGATTCTTTTTGGGTTCGATTCGTATTGGAATCTAGTTTCTCGTGTCCAAATTTCAGATCAATCTAACGGTTGGATCTCCGGGAATTCTCGCTTTACCGAACCTCTGTCATTCTGTTTTTGTCGAATACGAGGCAATTATTTGGTTCTGTTTTGGGGTGAACTTTTAGTAGATCAAGAATTTGGTTTTAGCTTCCGCACAATCATTCACCCCCCTCTGATTGCTATATTCGTATACTTCAATCCTACAGTATTGCATTCTCTACCTTTCTGGGAGCATGCACTTATTTTATTTTTTACTTATTGGTTAAGTAAGAGAAATACCTTCTGTCACAATACTTGCCTTTCTAGCAAAAGACAGATATTTTTATTTTCCCTAATGTTTGCCGAAATACTTGAATTTATTTTCTCGCAATAACATTTCGAGATACTTGCTATATTCATGCCTATTCCAGATTGCTATGTGGTCTACGGTTATGGTTCCCTAGGCTTGCTAGATTTTTCGCCTTATATCCTACAACAGCTTAGGAACCATGTCGGTAATGTTCCCCTATTCCATGACATAGAAGGAAGCCTTATCGTCTTGTTTATCTCATTTCCATTCTATTTGGTGTTCCGTTCCTTCTCTTTCCATTGATAATTGCTTCTAGAGTCAAACCACATCAATGATTTGGTGAGTTGGAGTGTCGGTGTTTTGAGCACCGGCAATACGATTTTTCGGTCTAGGGGGGTCGCGCGTTCCCTCTCCTCGAATGGCCTGACTCAAGGGAGCCCAAAGTGTATACTGGTTCGGGCTGAATATCCCTACTCCAGTTTGTTCGTTGTGTATATGCCCTTCTGAGGTATTACAATCGCCACTTCCAGGAGGAAGTTAGGGTTTGTTCGTTGTCCAAGTGTTCTCTCAAAATGTTCTCATACCCCTCTCCTCCTCACACCCCATGTTCTCCCTTATATAGGCGGAAGCAGCGGGTTACACGGGAGCTCCTCTAAAGGAAGGAAAAAGAAGAAGGAGAAGGGGTGTCTTGTCTCGGGGTTTGATCTTCGGCCTTGGCGTCCGACCGGCCTCCACCTCCCCACGTGCTTGGTCGGTAGGCTTGCGGTGGAAGGAAGGTTTCGTCCTGTTGGGGGGACGTGACGCGCCGTTCGTTACGCTTGTCAGGCGGCTGATTTTAATGGCGAATGACCTTTGAGACCTTAGGAGTGAACGATCCCTCCTGTTGCGTGTTAGAGCGATGGGACCGGAGCCTGATTTCGCAGGCGGCTCCCCTAACACCTTGGGAAGCAGCCACCTACCCTGACACCGACGTCCCGGGACATCGCGTTTGGCAGGGCAGGTACTCGAGTGCCGGAACGCCCAACCGGGGGGACTCTCCGACCCGGGCGGTCGAAGGTTGGACGGGATGCTCGAGCTGGAGCCCACAGGTCTCCGGCTGGAGCTGGGCCTTGAAGACAGCCTGCTCGAGGTTCCGGGCTGCTGGGAATACCCATGGTATAAGTATTCGTCATGGAGCTTTCATGACCTTTTCAAAAAAAATGCAAACCATGATTATGTATTGATAAAGTAATAACCAATCAGGTGCACACAAGGAGATAAAAAAAAGCATAGAAAACACTTCAAATACTTTTCTTTTATTTCTATTTGGAAAACATTTCAAGTGCTTGATCAAAGAGAATGGTGTGAAGAAGATATGTGTGTGTATGTCATCATGGGGCCAGTTCATTCATTTTAGAAGAGAAATGTTTTTAGTGTTTGTCAACACATCTCATCCGTAGGATCATATTATCATGTATCTATATTGCTTCTGTTACTACTGAAAGCATCTGATATGAATTCATAGTAATTGTCCTAACATACTTTTGTCTTCTAGTCCACAATTATAATAAGTGTTTTCTAAAGATACTTATACAAGATTTTTTTTGGTAATTCCAGGATCGCAATGTTGTTCGCCTCTCCATCATAAGTGAATCAAGTAATTATTGTTATTTCAAAGACGTGGTCCACATGTTAGTGAGAACATAACCTGGTAATTTTTTCAATATACTTTATTATCAACTTAATCATTCTACTTTCTCACATATAAGAATCCCACTTTGTTATGTTCCTGAAGTCGCTTCGTGCTGCACAAAAAAAATTGACGAGCAAAAATAGAATAGCATTGTAGCCTGTTTCAAAAAAAAAATACAATGCTTCCACTAGGTTTTCTCATCTGCGTTATAGACTAACAACCTTTGATGAGCAAATTGGTCTGAATTATCAAAACTGCAAACACCTAAAGATGGAGCCTCCTGACTAAGAACTGCATGATTGTATACTTAAATTATTTATCATCTCTAGATAGCATTTCACAAGATGTTATCCTCGCGCGGCGTGCCACCACGCGTCTGTACCTAGTACTAGTTACACTAGGTAGGATCTCGTGCTGCATGGCTCAGTAGGATTAGATTGGTGATTATTTTTTGTAAAAAAAAATAGTACAAGAATATTAACGTAATTTTTATTTTCTCGAGGGTATTGTAAAAAAATGGGCTAGCTAAGAGTCGATGGTGAATTTGCGTTACCACGAAGTTTTTTTTGCAAACACAACAGGTGGAGGACCCTTTCGCGAATATACGGAACTACATGATTTTTTTTGCAAAATTACCATGGAAGGATGTGGATGTAATTTTAACTTTTACAAAAACAACATTGGGAGGACCCATTTGCGAATATGTGTAACCACGTGTCCTTTTTGCAAAATTATCGTGGAAAGACCTAAATGTAATTTTGGGATTTAAGGAGAGCCTTTTCGTAAAAAAGCAATGACACGTGGCATAGATGGCTGCTCGGCAATCTCTTCGGCTTTAATAGATACTAGGCCGAGTCGTGCGCGATACTGCGACGTGTAAAATTTGGTATAAGGTTCTTGTTGCAAAAAATGTAATTTAGGTTTTCTCGATGGTGTTCTTTTAAAAATTGGTTGGCTAGGAGTCGTCGGCGAATCTGCTTAACTACCGAGTCATTTGTGGAAAAAAATGGTGGATGACTTGTTCGTAATTTCTGTTTTCTCGATTGTGTGTTTTTTTTAAAATAAATGGTTGGCTAGGGGTTGTCGTCGAATTTGCGAAACCACGAAAATGTAATTTTGGTTTTCTCGGTGGGTTTTTTTTTTTTTTTGCCAAAAACTGATAGAAGGACCTGAACGTAATTTTAAATTTTTCAACGGACCTCCCGATTTGCGAAAGCAAAAAAACGTAATTTCGATATCTCAAGGTATTTTTTTAAAAAAATTGACTAGCTAGGAGCTGTCGTCGAATTTGTGTAACCACATAAACAAAATTTCGATTTTCTCGGTAAATCTTTTTTACAGAAAAACTGACAGAAAGATCTGAATATCTCTACTATTATAAAGCAACAGTTGGTGGCAGTGGTGAGTTCTACCCACGTCATTAATTGCCCTGCTTAATTGCCCTACCTAATTGCCCTACGCAAAAAACGAAGCGTTGCTTTAATTAGCCAGCTTTCGCAAGAAACGAAGCGTTAAAGATAGATGTTTGATCTTGTGAAATAATTTTTTTATTTTTTAATCTTTATTTTTCGTTATCAATTTTGTTTTTCGTAGCAATGCACGGGCATGTAACTAGTAATTTTAAAAAATTTAAAGGATCTCTTTGTGAGACCGACCGATAACGTGGCATGCTTGAGAGGCCTCAATCCCACCGACGTCAACGGCCGCTTTGGGGATGTGGGCTTCTTTTTTGCTTGCGCCGCGCAGGGAAAAAAATGCTGGAAAAAGCTGAGGTCTGCACGCGTACGCGCGGCTTCCCGAAGCTTCCAGAGCGTGGCCAATCGCTGCACGCCTGCACCCTTCACCGACGGGGTTGGTACGGTGCCGCTCGTGTCGTGGCCCTTCCAGAAACTCATGATTGTCATACGATCCGAGTTATTGGAATTGCATCGCATAATTCCTGAGACAAGTGACAAGAGAATGCGACTCCACGGCAAAACAATGATGCAAAAGGATTTTTCACTATAGGTAATAAGCTGCATCAAGAATAGTCTGTGCTTTGCGTGTGTACAGTGGACGTATCTATACGACTGATAGGTTTTGAAAGTATTAGCCAGTGGTCAATGGACCTAGCTCGATACAAAGCATATGACATACCTATGTTAGAGAAAAGCGTAGTCGTGTGATCGACTTGATATTCTAACTTTGGATTAATTTAAGTATCAAAGTTTCAAACAAATAATTATAGTTGGTATCTTTTTTGGAACACAATAAATATAATTGTTGCTCATTGGCATCTTCAAGTAATCTTATCCTTAACAAGCAAACTCTAATCCTAGGGAATCGTCGTTTGTCAACTATAATCCTAGAAAATTGTCGTTTGTCTAGCCCTTACAATTTTTTTAAACAAATGTAGCCACACATACATTTATAAATTTGGTTCCTTTCTCTACCACGAAGGCGCGGCAGGCAACAGGCCCCAACTCCCTTAGAGCTCAGTCGACCATAAGAGCAAGGCATGGCCCACCACAATAGTGTTCCATCCACGCTACTCGCGTGCACCCATCCACTTACCATCTTTCACGTCCCACCGCGTGCCTTCCCACACTCACGCCGTGCTCGTCTGTGCAGCCGCAGAGAAAACCACTTTCTGCACTATCAGGCCGTGAAAGATAATACGTGTCACATATCGGGTATTCGAATATCTAGAAGGCCATTTTTAGAAGAAAAAAAACACTACTACAGTGAACGATTCACTATCAGCATGGGTGCACGGTGCACCGTATTCGGCCTCGTATTTTAATTGGTGGATGTCAAACCGCGGTAGTCTCTCCGGGCCCCACCTCCCACTGCGTCTCCTGGCTCCCATCGCCGCGACGTGGCCACCTCCACTGACCGACACGTTCCCCAAAGGGCCCCCGCCCACTGACCTTCCAGAAACTTCCGGCCATTTCCTGGCCAGGAATCCCCGTCCCAATCCAGCGGCCCGGCGCACGCCACGTGTCTGGGCCCGGCCACGTCGGCGTCCAACGTGGCGCCCCCGGCCCCGAGGAAACTGATACGCCCAAATCTCTCTGCTCACAGCCTGACGCTTGGAAAGCAAGTGGCCGCCGCTTCCCATTTCGCCAGACCAACGCCATCTTCCTACCGTGGCCGCGAGCCGAGAGCGAGAGCGATCGAGATGGAGAAAATAGCGGGGAAATCGGCGTTTGGTACGGGGAGGCCGGGGGTTTCTGAGGAGATGAACGGCCGCAGCGGCAGCGGCGCCGGTGGCGGTGGAGTGGTTGTGGGAGGGGGAGTGGAGGAGGAGATGGAGGAAGACGGCGCCGGCCGCGCGCGGGGGTTGGAAAAGGAGCGGGTGGTGCTGATGTGGGGGTACCTCCCCGGCGTCTCGCCGCATCGCTCGCCGCTGCTCGGGCCCGTGCCCGCGAGGCTGCCCCCGGCGGCCGCCGCCGGCGATGGGTGGAGGGACGTGTGCGGTGGCGGGTGCGGCTTCGCCATGGCCATCTCCGGTGACGCCTCGCGCTCCCCCTTCTCATTGTTGCTCTGTTTGTGTTCTGTTGCTTCCAGTTCGTTCGTTGGTTCTTCGTGTGGGCTGCTGTAGATCTGCAGGGGATATCGGATTTTTTTATAAAATTACAGGGGCAGATTGCTGGTAGGGATCGTTCAGAGGATTTGGTGTAAATTTGCGGACTGATGAGTAAAGGATGGGCTTCTGGGATACAAGTAGTTGTTAGGAAAATTTCTGAAACTAGCAGTTTTGGAGACATTTCAAACTGCTTGATGCCAGGTATATTTTAAGGGGAGGTTGATGTTTGCGTGAGTAATGATTCGGATTGCGAGGTGTCTCTTCAATTGGTCCGGCAAGGTTGAGCGCAAGAGTGGTTTGCATATTCTGATTGTGCTGCAAGTAGAATCATTTGTTAGTGGTAAGTGAATGTGTTAGGTCGGGACTTGTTTCTCGAGTGTGAAATGTTGAAAGAGGACTAAAGCACGGACCAAATTTGTGAAGCAAAGCTTATTTTTGAATTTTCTGGAACCTTGTTGCTGCGTTGCTCTCAGGGATCAAATCATAACTGGTGTGATTGAAGAAGAGGATGAAGGGCCTCAGATTTTTAGTTGTCTCTTAACCATGATGATATGACTGGCTGTTCAGATCTTTGTTCGCTTGAACGTGATTGGAAATTTGTGCTTTTGTTGGTTGGACCAATTTCCACAAAATTCGTTGAAGGACCAAATCAATGTCAAATTCAGACTGTTAGTTCTAGCTACCATCAGAAGATTGCATTTGTTCAGTGATATGCCAAAATGAACGTTTTTTTTGTCATTGCTATTGTGATCTAGTTTGACTTTATACTGAACTTGGGGTTTTCATTTGTTTCAGAGTCTGGAAAACTCCTCACTTGGGGTTCTGCTGATGATATGGGCCAAAGTTATGTTACTGCTGGGAAGCACGAGGTAAAGTTGCGATATTGATGCTGTATGCTCTCCTCTTCACTATGAGAATATTCAGAAGCTATTATTAAAGGAGCATCTTATACCTGTCAGGAGACTCCAGAGGCTTTTCCTCTTCCTAGTGACGTTGCAATATTGAGGGCCGATGCTGGGTGGGCTCATTGTGTTGCAATAACAGGTATGGCACTTGTCAAACATGCAAATGCCGTACTTTGGGACTACAAAGACCTCATAATTTTGGCATTAGCGGTTCTATTCTTATAAATGTTATGCTGGACCAGATGAAGGGCATGTCTATACATGGGGTTGGAAAGAATGTGTTCCAACTGGAAGGGTCATTGCAGACCAATCTTCAGTTGGAATTTTGGAGAAGGATGAAAGACAGAGTGCCTTGGCCACTGACCAAGGTGGTGATGCTTACTACCAAGCTTGTTTCTTTTGTGCATAAAAAATATAAGCTTCTCTACACCAATTGTTTACAGATATAACAAAGGCAACTCCATTACAGTGAGCCCCAGGTCACAGGTGTCTAGGACAAGCAGCGGAGCGGCATCTGGTCCTTCTGAAAGTAGAGGTACTGAGGATAGCACGAAGAGACGTAGGTTGTCTTCGGCAAAACATGGACCTGAAAGTTCGACATCTAGTGATGAAAGCCTATCAGCACCCCCTTGCGTTGTGACATTTAATACGGGAGTGAAAATAATGGCAGTAGCTGCTGGTGGTCGTCATACATTAGCACTATCAGGTAACCTACATTTGGCACAGTGGCATTTTTAACCAGGTAGGGAACTTTGCAGAATAAAACCAAATGTTTTTCTTGAAAGCTTCAGATTTAGGTCAGGTATGGGGTTGGGGCTATGGAGGAGAAGGGCAACTAGGTCTGGGTTCTAGAATCCGGACAGTTTCTTCTCCACATCCCATACCGTGCATTGAATCAGCATTGTACAGCAAGGATCGGCCAGCAGCTATGAAAGGCAACAAAACTGCTGAAGGACAGATTAATAAAGTCATGGGAAATTGCGTGAAGGCCATTGCATGTGGAGGCCGCCATAGTGCTGTAGTGACAGGTCAGTCCTTTCTTGCAGGCTTGTTCTGGGTTCTCTTTTACCATGTTCATGTAGAGACAATATCGATCATCTTTGGTCTCAAGGCGGCATGGTTCAATAACTCAGTTGGACACATTTCTGTGTGGAGAACAATAGATACTTTCAAATTGACATTTCTGGTCTGTTGTGATACAGTGTATAGTAATGTTTGGTTATGTATTTCAAGAATGGAAAACATATTTTTACCAGTTTGTTCCACAGTAGAAAAGTGCTAATGCTTAGGGCCAAAAAGGTGCAGTACTTACTTAGACCTTCTGGAATAGTCAGCCTGTAAGGTACTACTAGCTTGTTTGTAAGAGATTATCTAATCTAGCAGCACCCAAAAAGTTGTTCAATAGAATTTTTTTTTAAAACAAAACAAAATGATGCGCACAAAGCCCTTATCACCAAAATTATAAATCTGAGACGAGTTGCTTCTAGGAGGAATTTCTCAGTTCGAAATCCAAATCACAATATTAGCAACTGTTCAGCTGTAGCAAGGTTGTATCTTCATGTGATTTTCAGCCCCTTTGTTGAGAGACAATATAGTACCCTCAATTCTAGTCAATAATCTCCCCCTGCTCTTTTGATAGCTAACTCTTGCTTACAGATTCAGGAGCACTTCTTACATTTGGATGGGGACTCTACGGACAGGTTAGCTTTTCTATGTGGCCACATTGATCAGACCAAACAAATGTTTTATTACAATAATTGAGCATTTCTTGCATGATTAAACATATTGAAGTATCTAACAAAATATATAATCAGGAGGTAGAAATGTATATTGCTTCGAATGGGCTAATTCAACTATGGATTCAACAAAACCAGGCATGGAATAAGAGTTGTTTATTCAAAAAATATATATTGTCATATAAATCGATGCCATAATATGAACAAATAGTTTATGTTCGATCTGTTTTCCAATTGAGACCAAGTAGGACAAATAATTCCAATCTGATTTTATTTGTCTATGATGAAATTTGTATCATAAAATAGTTGGATATCACTTTTGTTTTAATAATTTTTACTGTTACATCTTCCATATTAGTGATAATGATATGTTATGCTTATTTACTTGAGTTGTGTTATATGTTTTGACACTATACATTTCAGAATATTTGTCCAGTGATCAAGGAAAAATGCTGTGTCTGTATTTTTAATAACTATTATCTTTCTTCTTCAGTGTGGACAAGGGAACGCAGATGATGTTTTAAGTCCGACATGTGTATCATCTATCCTGGGAGTCAAGATGCAAGATATTGCTGCAGGGTTGTGGCATACTGTATGCACATCTGCAGATGGTGATGTCTATTCCTTTGGAGGCAACCAGTTTGGACAGCTGGGGACTGGTTCTGATCAAGCTGAGGTAGAAATTATATTCGTTTTTCCTATGCTAATAAATGCTAATTGCATAAACTGAGATTTAGGGCGAATAACTACAGTCAGCATGCATATCTGTCTGGTAAGTTCACCCATTACATGATAACAGTAAGACAAATGCTTTCTTGATGCAGACTCTACCGAAATTGGTAGATGCCTCAAGCTTGGAAAATAAGAATGCGAGAACTGTTTCTTGTGGAGCTCGTCATAGTGCAATAATAACAGGTAATTTTATGTGATCTTGCTTTTTCTAGAAGAAATTTTCTGTTCTATGTGCACGCGTGCCTATAGAATTTTGGCTAAGCGCTCTGGCTATTAATTTTAACCTTGTTTTATGCCATGCTATTAGCTAGCCCGTATCAATGTCTTATCGGGCTCATTTAAACCATGAAAGATCTCTGGGAAGCAGAATTTGATCTGTCATTGCACAGCTGTTATGTGCTCGGGTGTAAGTACGGTTAATGGGTCTAGAGGATTGCAAAGTAGAGGGATTGGTTGAGGATGCCGTGATGGCGGATAACTTGTCGCTTAGCCGGAAGCGATCACCGGGTTGGGAGACCTTCCGCCTACTAACTAAATTCTAGTTTATTGATTTATAGCATAACCCATTACAGCATGTTGCTTCCTTTATATAGGATTAGCGGCTGAGTTTCTAATCTACCTAGGGATAAGAGCCCCAAGAGATTTAAACGACCAAGGATAAGAGTCCCAAAAGATTTAAACTAATCTGTCATCTAATGGCAGCTTTCAAATAAGTGATAGGAATATATTGAAACTACTAATCTACAATTTAAATACTAATCTACTGCTGATCCATATCATCACTCCCTTTCTCCAAAACAAGCTTGTCCACAAGCTCGGACTGAGGATAGACGCGATGAAAGGTGGACGCAGCCATCCATGTAGCATCCTCAAGTGATTCCTTCATCCAATGTAACAAAAATTCTTGTTGGCCATGAATGACGCGAGTGCGCGGGATTGACTCTTTTAACGTGAGATGGCTGCTCTTGAGCTGAAGCCAACGGGATCCAAAAATTTATGGCCGCGAAGATGGAGCCACTTCGGGAGCCAAACCGGATTCAATCCAGTTATGGGATCTCTTTGGAGTCCGACCGGCTGGCCACTTGAGGTGTCTCAGTCACGAGCAATCACAGGCCCGCGAGCGAGGCATCGAGGTGGCCGGTCAGGGACCGGGGCGATCGGCTGGTGAAGAGGGTGCCTGAGCGGAGGCCGACGCGGAGGCGGCCTAGAGGAGCGTCGCGGAGGATACGGCGATGCTCGATGAAGCGGCGTCACGAGAGGCGGTGCATGGCGGCTGTTGGCAGTTGGAGGCCGAGCGGTGTCAAGCCAGGTGGGCCAGCACGTAGGCGTCCTGGAAGACCGATCGACACGGGCCGGAGGGCGGTTAGCTTTGGTCGGTGCAGAAGACGAAGCGACAGCGATTGATGGCAACGGCGCGGGTACGACGTCACCAGCAGGCGAGCGTGGGGCCGACTGCGTCGGAGACGGGCGGGTAAGCGGAGGCTGGCGAGCGGCGGCGCCCGGAGCGGAGTGGATTGCGCAGGCGACGTTGTGGATCCTAGAACTGGCAGGGAAGGTCTAGTGAATGTGCCCATGTGCGCAGCCAAGATCTGGGAGATGTTCGCCATCCCTTGCCCATGTATTGCTGCTCCTGTTCTTGTTGGCAGCAAGGAGGGAGCAATGGCCAGTCCATGGCACCGGTAGCTACCGCCCCACAGGGATTGTGTTGGGTGGTTGGCCGGGCGGGACAGACGCGATTTGCGCCAGCAAACTCTTCACATAAAGTTTGCATGCTGATGATCTTCTCTTCGGAGCTCGTGAACTTATCTTCGGTCGCCTTCTTAAATTTGGCGAATTCTTGCGCAAAAACATGGTTGTCAGTCATGATACCAGAGTGTTGTGCTCTGATACCAAAATATTATGTGCTCAGGCGTAAGAACGGTTAATGGGTCTAGAGATTGCGAAGTAGCGGGAGTGGTTGAGGATGATGTGATGGCAGATAACTAGGGGTGAGTATTTGGTTTAGTTTGTTTGGTTGAAATTTTTTTCAGTTTTTGGGAACTGTAAATCGAACCGACCAAAATTCAAAACCGAGCCAAATTAACTGAACAAATTCGGTTTGGTTAATTCAATTTTTTGGTAAACCGAAATTCAGACAGCACATTGGACGGGTTGTATGTTAAACTATTCTTCGTACATGTCACAACATGAAAAAAAAATCAACTGTTCGAGTAACCAGTAGCTAAATTTGGAAGAGTTCTCGGATGATCTAACTAAACCTAGAACTCATGGATGCTAGGTTTTCTTCCACTAACCAGTAGCTAGCAAAACAATAGCAATCAATCTTGCACACAAATGAATTGGAATTCGAAAGCTACACCAGTATCAAATTTGCTAAGCAACAACATGCACACGTCACAAATCACAAGAAGTAATGAAGTGAACAAGCATAATGAGATTTGGTCATATGGAACACCTACTTACAACTCAGGCCTCGGGGGATGGGAGGACGGCGACGGCTCGGCCGGCGGCTGTTCAGGGGTTGGTAGACGCTGACTGCTGGCGACAATGGCCTGAGTCCTCGGGAGATGGGAGGAAGGCGACGCGTCGACAGCTCGGGGGATGGTGGGGCTGCGATGGCTCAGGGGATGGCTGGATGGGAGGGCGGCGATGGCTCTGGGAGAGGTGGGAGGACTGCGATGGCTCGAGGGATGGGAGACGGGAGCCCGGAAGGGCGACACGGTGGTGATGATTAGGAGATGCACTGGCAGGGCAAAGGGCAGAGATCCAGGCGGAGGGCAAAGATCCAGGCGGAGGGTTGGAGGGTGGAGCTCGGAGGCGACAACGACGGGGAATGGCCGAATTAGGGGGTGGGGAATTTTGTTGTGTAACCTGTGAGCTCATTCGGTTTTTCGTTTTTCAGTTTCCGAAAGAAGAGAACCAAACCGAAAATCGCAAACCGAACAGCACCGAAAAAAATCGAACAGAAAAACGAACACCGAAAAAAATTAATTTCTTGGTTAATTCGGTTCAGTTTAGTTTTCTGATTTCGGTGAAATAATGCCCACCCCTACGGATAACTTGTCGCTTAGCCGGAAGAGATCATCGGTCTCAGATCGGGAGACTTTCCGCCTTCTAACTAAATTCTGGTTTATTCATTCATAAGCATAATGTTACAAGCCGGCACAGATGGATGTACCTGCTCGTAAGCTCGAGTTCCCGGCCGAAGACCGGGTCGCAGGCTTGACGAAGAAGAATTCGACGCCACGGCCGCTTTGGTAGGGTCATTGTCGGAGCCACCGCCTTATTCCTTGGAAGAATCAAAATGCCAAAAGTCCCTCCTCTCCAGCGCCTCTGCCCTTTTATTCACCTCCCAGCCGCATGCATTGCCATGCAGATCCTCTTTTATTGCAAATCCTATTTTATTGCTTTCTTTCCTAACTAACCACAGACTGCCATCTTTATTAAAGCCAATCAGCAAATTTCGCCTCAACCTCGCTTTATGGCTTAGGTCCATGCCGCTCGACAAAGACCCGCTAAGGCCGGCCCTAACATTACTCCCCTTCGAATTCAAATTTTGTCCTCAAGCCGACAAATGAAAAGAACGCCGGAGAGTAACCGCGTCCATCCAAGTAGCCTCTTCCGCCGATTCGCCCGCCCAATGCACTAAGAACTGACGGTGGCCCTCCACGAATCACGATTCAAGAAATGTATGGTTCTCGGGCCGATTCACGTCGGCCGCAGAAGGAGGTCATCCTAAGATTCACCATCTCCTCCGGTGGAGTGCCCTTAAAGCGCTTAAGCAAGGAGACGTGGAAGACATTATGGATTTTGGATCTGCTCTGGAAGTGAAGTTTATAAGCGGCAGCGCCAATCCATTGAAGAACCTGGAAGGGCCCATAAAACGAGGAGACAGCTTGGTCCAAGTCGAAGAACCATGAGCCGAAGGCCGCCGGTGACGCTGAGCTTCAACCAAACCCATGATCCCGCCAAACGACTCATCTCTATGCCGACCATCATAATATTGTTTCATCCGGTTCTGCGCTTGAAGTAACTGAAGCTTGGCTTGTTGGAGAAGAGCATCTCGGTCCACTAGCGCACAATCCACCGAATCGATAGAAGTAGCACCTTGCTGGTATGGCAGAAGGGGCGGTGGTGTTCGTCCATAAACCAATTCAAACGGTGTGAGGCGATGGGCAGAATGGAAGGACGTGTTGTAACAGTACTCTGCCCAAGGAACCCACTGAGCCCAAGAAGAGGGATTTGACGCGGTCAAACAGCGCAGATACATCTCAATGGTCCTATTGACGACCTCTGTCTGACCATCGGTCTGGGGATGGTAAGCCGTGGAGAGTAGTAAGGTTGTCCCGCTTCGCTTAAACAACCCTTGCCAAAAAGCACTAAGGAACACCGGATCCCGATCGGAAACAATGGATTCCGGAATGCCATGCAACCGCACAATCTGGTCAAAGAAGAGTTTGGCCACTGTAGAAGCTGTCGCCGGCCTATTGAGGGGCAAGAAGTGGGCATACTTGGATAACCGATCAACCACGACCAACAGTGCAGTTTTTCCTTGCGGTTTCGGAAGATCGGTGATGAAATCCATGGAGATATCAGCCCAAACTTGATGTGGGATATTCAGGGGCTGTAACAAGCCGGTCGGAGCTTGAGTACTGGTTTTGTGTTGTTGACAGATTGCACACTTGGCCACAATTTCTCACGGTCGCTTCGATGCTCCCACCAATACATTGCACTGAGTCGATGAAGAGTTTTCACTCCTCGTGTGTCAAATCATGCACCGCCGCAACCATTTTCTCTATTAAAGGAGACGAGCTGGGCACCCAGAGTTTACCATTCCGGCAAATCAGCCCCTCCTTAACCTCCCATTGTACCTGCGGTGGTGCCTGATCCGAACTGGGCTCCTCCACTGACCGCTAAGTGCGCCACCTTCTGTTGCACCTCTTGATCTTGTTTCAATATCTCCAGCCACTGCTCACGAGTAACCTCCTGTCCAACCGACAAAGCCGCACATGTCCCAGGGCCCTCCGGAGTTCGTGACAAAGCATCTGCTGCCTGATTGTGCTTGCCAGGCTTGTACTCCACTCGGAAATCGAAACCCATCAACTTACTCAACCAGTGTTGTTGCGGGGGTGTGATCAGGGCCTGTTCCAGCAAAAATTTGAGACTCCCATGGTCCGTTGATCGTGAATTCCTTGCCCCATAAGTATGGCCGCCAATGACGAACGGCCTTGGATAGCCCGATAAGTTCTCGCTCGTATGCAGCGAGCTTCCGGTGGCGTTCCGCCAGTTTCCTACTAACATAAGCAATCGGGTGGCCTTGTTGCTGGAGGACGGCCCCAATTCCGGTTCCCGAAGCATCACATTCCACTTCAAAGG
The DNA here is from genome assembly GCA_036346355.1 of Rhipidocladum racemiflorum. Lineage (NCBI taxonomy): Eukaryota > Viridiplantae > Streptophyta > Magnoliopsida > Poales > Poaceae > Rhipidocladum > Rhipidocladum racemiflorum. The sequence goes on along the minus strand of CM070570.1, from coordinate 22,749,641 downwards.
ACGACGAAAAGTCCCAGATCTGAATACGGGCCGGCGAGGCTGCCTTCAACCGCCGAAGCTCCTTCTACCGGGCCAGATTCCACGCAAAACTATTCTTCTTCAACAAATCGTCGCGGATCTGCGATGGTTGCATAGTCCTTGATGAATCTCCTGTAATACCCACCAAGCCCAAAAACCACGTAGCTCGCTGGCCATCACCGTGGGCCACTCCTCGACTGCCCGTAGCTTGGCGGGATCCGCTGCCACTCCCGTGTGTGAGATAAGATGCCCCAAATACCCAATCTGCTTCTTGTGCAAAGGCACACTTCGACTTCTTGAGATATAATCGATTCTCCAGTAACCTCACCAACATCGCTCCCACATGATCCTTGTGCTCTGAAGTGTCCTCATCAGATATCAATATATCATCAAAGAATACCAAAGACGAACTTACGCAGAAAGTCCTGAAGTACTTCATTCATCAATGCCTGGAAGGTGGAAGGCGCATTTGTGAGACTCAAACGGCATCACGAGAAATTCATAGTGTCCATGATGCGTCCGAAAAGCCGTCTTCAATGTCGGCTTCATTCATACGAACTCGATGGTAACTGGACCTCAAGTCCAATTTAGTGAAATAGCGGCCGCCTCCCAATTCATCCAGGAGTTCTTCTATGACTGTATCGGAAATTTATCCTTGATGGTCTTTGCGTTCGTGGCTCGTGAGTCCACACAAAACCTCCACGTTCCATCTGCTTTCTTCACTAGCAAGACAGTGACGAGAACGGGCGATCTCTTGGCCTCGATAATGCCTTGTTGCAACATCCGGGCACATTGCCTCTCTATCTCATCCTTCATGCAGTAAGGGTACCGATAGGGTCTAACGCCCACTGGGTTTGTTCCTGTTTCCAATGGAATGCGATGGTCACGCACTCGGCGGAAGGAAGCCCCTCGCGCTCGCAAAAACATCCCCAAACGAGTCCGTAAGAGACTCGAATATTTGAACTTCTTCTCCACCGACCGCATCACTCCCGCCTCTCTTCTTGCGCAAACCTGTAGTTTCACCTCCTCCTTGGTCTTCAAACTCCATGGTTAACTCTCCAAAGTCCCACCTCAGACTACCAAGTGTTTTCAGCCACTGAACTCCCAGGATCAAATCAAAAGTATCCACTGGCAGCACCGTGAATGGGGCTGAGAACCGCCTATCTTGTATGGTGAAGTCCACCTCCATGTGTCCCAAGCAGGGTAGATGCCACCCATCCGCCACCTTGACTCGCAGGTTCCCTTGCATTCCAGTCCTCACCTTCCCCTCCACTTCTAATCGCCACAAATAAGCACTGATGAAGTTGTGCGTACTACCGCTGTCAATCAGTCCCAACCACTTCTTTCCTTCCACCTCAACCTCCACTTGCATTGTTTCCCCCTGTTTTGGTCCTACTGCTGCGATCATGGACAGGGCCGCCTCTACTGCTACCTCCGGTTCAAGCTCTTCTTCCCCAAACTCTGCGGCCTCTTCTTCTTCCACTTCCAGATGAAACAACCTTTTGCATTTGTGACCGCGAGTATATATCTCATCGCAGTTATAACAAAGTCCCTTCGCTCTTCTTTCCGCCAACTGATCAGCTGTCAACCGAAGACGATGTGGATTTGAACCCGCTGTGCTCTGAGTGCTGATTGCGGGTGCAACCCGCATTGATCCCCCGCTCAGACTTCCTCCTCCTGCTGATACCCCCTTGCTGGCCGAAACAGAGCCCGACTGGCCGCCGCAGCATTACTCCTCCCACCGCTGCCTCCAGTTCCTCTCCGATCGATGCTCCACCTCCATGGGAGTGCTAGACGCCCGAGCATTCCAAGGCCGGAACGTCGTGTCTCTCCCGCGACCCGTTTGTGTCCACCTCTGCATGGCCTCGGTGATCCAAGCTTCCTTTCTTGCTTCCGCCTCCCTAGCAGCTCCGACCGCTTCCGCTAGATCACGTGGTCGCTCCTTGCACACCTCCGCCTCAACAAGACGGATGCCTCTGGCCATGAACAGCTCAACTTGATCTCGGCTTCCTCATCCTTGGGACCCTTGTCAAGAACCTCTCAAATTCTTTCAGATTCATCCACACTGGTTGTCTTGTTTGAAATTTGCCAAGTCTCCTAATGGTCCCACACTAGATTGGCGTGTAAACCTCTGGATGAACGCCTCATAAAAGTCCTCCCAAGCAATCCACTGCTCCTCTTCTTGCCAATTATCAAGCATATCTTGCGCCTCTCCAGTGAGGTGCAACCCAGCAATCTCAACCCATTCCTCCTCCTTAATCCTGTGAACGCGGAAATAACGCTCACAACGACGCAGCCAACTTAATGGATCTCCCTGGCCGTCGTACTCCGGCAAATCCAGCCGAGGTAGCCGGGGATTCCACCTTCGATCCTCCTCTTCACCCCGGCCCTGGTTTCCCCTCCGCGCGGGGGTCCTTTCCATCCGCAGGCGTCCTCCTGCCACCCGGCTCCCTCCTTCCCCATGCGCCTGATGCTTCTCATGTGCGCCCTTCCCTGTCTTCCCCATGGGATCGCCCATCCTAGGGTCTCAGACTCCGGCTCCCTCTCCTGTTCCTCCACCATTTTGCCCTTCCAGGTCCGCATCATCTCCCCAAACATCTCCCTCAATTCCTTGATGTTGGCCTTCACTTCCTTCATCTCCTCCTCAAGTCCGGTCATTCTCCCTTCCATTTGGATCGAACTGTCACGCCCCTTCGACGTGCCCGGCTCTGATACCAAATTGTTACAAGCCGGCACAGATGGATGTACCTGCTCGTAAGCTCGAGTTCCCGGCCGAAGACCGGGTCGCAGGCTTGACGAAGAAGAATTCGACGTCGCCGCCGGCGCCTTGGGTAGGGCTGTTGTCGGAGCCACCGCCTTATTCCTTGGAAGAATCAAAATGCCAAAAGTCCCTCCTCTCCAGCGCCTCTGCCCTTTTATTCACCTCCCAGCCGCATGCATTGCCATGCAGATCCTCTTTTATTGCAAATCCTATTTTATTGCTTTCTTTCCTAACTAACCACAGACTGCCATCTTTATTAAAGCCAATCAGGCAGCCCGCCCCTCAACCTGCCTTATGGCTTAGGTCCATGCCGCCTGACAAAGACCCTGTCAAGGCCGGCCCTAACACATAACCCATTCCAGCATGCCGCTTCCTTTATATAGAATTAGTGGCTGAGTTCCTAATCTACTAGGATAAGAGCCCCAAGAGATTTAAACAACTATGGGCAAGTCCTAAAAGATTTAAACTAATATGTCATCTAATGACAGCTTTCAAATAAGAGAGACTGAAACTACTAATCTGAAATTTAAATACTAATCTACTACTGATCTATATCAACAACACCTTAAGATGAGTGGTGAGATAGACATAACTTAGGATTTTGGCTTATAACCTTAAAAAAGGAATTCTACAACAAGAAATATGTGAATTGTGAAATATATAACGAAACGGCAGGAGTAGTTATGTTTTTCCACCCTTGGGGCTTCCTGTCTACTGTTGAAACATGGAAGTAAGTAACAAGTGGTGTTTCTGGTCCAACATCTAACAAATTGTCATGAAATTTATGCAGATGAAGGCGAGGTCTTCTGCTGGGGATGGAATAAGTACGGCCAGGTGGGCACCTCTTATCTTGGAAAAGAATATCTTCATTTTACACCAGTGAAGTGAAATAATCTGCTGTTGTTTTCTGAACTTTGAGTTGCGCGTGCAGCTGGGTCTCGGTGACTCGATGGACAGAAACGTGCCTTGCAGTGTTCCCGTGGACGCATACCATCCAGTGAATGTGTCGTGTGGTTGGTGGCACACCCTAGTGCTCGCGGAGTCTCCTACATAAACCTGACGAAGAAGAAACTACCGTAGTTTGACAATTTTGCTAGGAATTTGGTAGGATTATCCAGGTGCGGTCATGCTGCACTTCGTGTACATACATGGCAGTGCATACGGATGTGTGTATTCATTCTTTCCGATGCGCTCTTCAACGTGCAACGTAGACCAAGCTTGTATTGCACTGCGTATACAGTTTGAGTAGGGATGCTTGTACGCTTGTTGCTTGGAAGTGGCAAAGTGCGTGTGATGATGCTTGTACGGTCATACTGCTCTCGCGTTTCCAGTGGTGATATGATGCTAGCCAAGTAGCCAGGATGCTGGCTTAACAGTTCGCTAATAGAAGCGGGAGATAGGAGTACAAGACGGCAAGTGCGATGTGTTAAAGCCGATCTTCTCGGTTTGTTCTGTCGATTCTACCGGAGTCACGAGTCGAGTTGCTGACATACTGGTTTTATGATATGGGCGTTTCTGTTTGGAAGATGAAACGGCGTGACCACGCCAAGATCGCTGAATTGTGGTCTACACGTAGCCACAACCGCACCACGCCTAGTTACGAGGTATAACATAATACCTTGCAAATCATTTAACTTTTTGTATAGCAACAACACGATACCAGAGTATAAGGCTCCCCATCTACATAGAAGCATCAAAATAATAAAAAGGGCCGCCCCATTTGCAAAAAATACATTTATGTACAACGAACGGGGAAGCTACAGAGAGTCGAGGATGGTAATCTTACAGATAACTCCTGCAGCAGCTTGTCGCGAACAATTTGTCAGTAACTGCTATCCTTTTGAGTACACAAGCATCGGCCGTTTGCCCATAGATGCTCATAGATTTATTGTGCTTCCATTTGCTAGCAATCCTCTCAAGTTAGAGACTACTGGCGAGTTGTATGTGAAATGTCCGAGAACCTGGACAAAAACCTTCAAGCGGTTAGTTGTGAGAAGAAAAGTTCCACGTTCTGATAGAATACAACAAACAAGACAGACAGGAAAATATTTCACTTTGGAGTGGTAACTATTTGCGATAATACGAGCTTTGTTAAAACTTATAAGTATCTTGTATTTTGTTGTAGCCGTGGTGGTTAGACTGTAATGGCTTCACCAAAGACGAACAGATTCCAGATTTTGCCCAGGAGAGCCAATAATCTTGCATCACGTTACAAAAATCACTACCAGGAGAATGAAGCAAATACTAGAGGGTCAGCAATTAACAATCAAATTTGGATTTGTGTAGCATATACAGTTATTGCACCTTTCCATTCATTATCCCCGAATGACCGAAAATTCATGAATAGACAACAACTAATGGCATCTAGTATTTTGAATACTAATCACTTGGGATGCAGCAAAGGTTAAGAGCCATCCTACCTAAGAAGGTCCCCCCAGACAGTCAAAATTCACATATTCCAACTCCAAACGGGATATTAGTACTAAAGAATAATCCAGCGTGACCCGCATTGTTAAAACAAAGAAAAGCAATGCATATATCTGCTGAATGGACTTACAAGGAACTTTCCTTCCACGGAGGAGATCATAACACTCAGAAACGGGGCACTTTTGACAGAGAGCCCACTGTGGGCATCGGTGAAGGCTCTGCAACTGGAGCTCTGATTTGATGGTTGCCAACTGAATTATTAGCAACCAGCTTATTGCTCGTGCTTCTAGCACCAGCAGCTTCACATTCCGGTTGTTGAGGGTCCACCAATGCTTTTACCTGTTGCGGTTTTATAATTCAATCAACTGTTTGTTTGTACATGTTGATGAAAGCAGTAGTGCAGATGTAGTAAAAACGAATAAAAAGAAGGGTTTGGGGGAGTGGGGTTGGGGGATTCATTTAAAAAAAATGCGGAGCAATACCAAAGCTAATATTCTGACCATGATAAAGACTCTACAGAGAACTAGGTTTTGGTAGGAGTAATATTTCTAATTTTCTATACAGCCACATAGGAAATGGGTACACCATGGCGGCGGTAGGTGAAAGTCATTAGTATCAAAAGTATTGGAATGAACATTCAGCTTCTTTACTAGACCACTTATCACAAGTTGCTTCTACTTTGAGATTCAAATAGACAACATGAGTCAATTTAGAATAAAATGCTCTTTTGTGAAGTTAAAATTCTATAAAGCACTAAATGTTTTTACTTTATACTATGCGAGTGATTACACACAACTTCTGAAGTTAGAGAGCCCACAAAATAAACTCAATAAATTCACTACAATAGTCAGGACAATGCCATCATAAGTTGAGTTCAGTGGGCTTATTGCATAGCACAAATGCATAAGTACTGAAGATAAAGGAACCACAGCATTGTGGCGAATTCATAAAGAATAAATAAAAGTAAACACAAAGTATCGCTTAATCTTACAGGATTTCTTTGTGGGTTCTTATCCTCCCTAGAGAAACCAGGAACAGATAAATGCCAATTTCTCTCTGCATGAAATCGATATTGAATTATATAACCACAGATAATTGCTTGCCGCAGCACATGAGGGGGGGGGGGGGGGATGAGTGCAGCTACAGACCTAGGTGCAGCAACACATCCTTGGCTTCAAGGACTGATGATTTCCTGTGCTTTGCCAGGCTGCACGCGAATGCAGTTACCTAATGACAAACCCAAGTCGGTTGAATCACAAGATGTCTCCAAAGGACAAAATATGACCAAAAATCAGAAGACGAAAGACGAAGGTGCTCTGATTCTGAATCAAATAGGGAACCATACTTAAAATGTGATTTACTAAGCACAAACATTTTACCGAGTCGATGAAATCATCAGCGATCTCTAAAAGCAAATCTTCCACTTCTGGATCAACCTTGCCAAGGGGATCTACCTGTAATAAGAGTTTACAATGTAAAGATACACCAGAGTATTATATTCAATTCAAAAGGAACATACTTCCGAACAAAACAGAGTGTGATCCTAACATTTCCTGAAAACATGATCAGTAACATGAATCACATATCACCACTCACCAGTCATACAGAAGTTAAAAAGCATATACCCAGAAAAGGCTAGGTTGTTACCTGTGCAACCAAATCTTGTATTTTTCTCTTCCCAAGAAGTTGGTTAGTTCCTTCTGGTACTTGACTTGCACTTCCACCTGCCGTAGTTCCACCTGACAAAGGTGTGCCTGGTTGTGATCCTGTCAAGTTCGCGGACTTCTGAGAACCAGATGCTGATATCCTTGGAGATTGTTGCTGTTGCTGCTGTTGAAGTTGCTGCAGAATGTGTTGCTGCTGCATTATCTGTTGGGCATTGGGATGTGGATGCTGCTGTTGGGCTTGTGCAATTTGGTGTTGACTCAATTGTGACTTCTGCTGAAGTTGTTGCATCAGCATCATCCTTTGTTGCTGCTGAAATTGATGTGGAGAAACAGGTGAGGCCATCGATGACTGAATTTGCTTCAACCATTGCTGCTGCTGCTGCTGCTGAGGCAAAGGCATTTGCACCATCTGCCCATTTTGTGATGATCCAGGTAGTTGTGAATTTAATGATGCAATTGATGCTGCTCTCGACAAGCCTTGATCAGATACCTTCTGATAAACGAATCAAGATAAAATTAGTCCTGAGTCTTTCCAAATGAAGCAAAAATTCTGGCTTTGTAGCAAATTCAGCATATAACATGTGCGTACAACATGAGAGTTGCAAAAATTGATATAAACAAGCGACTTGTAGCAAATTCAGCATATAACATGTGCAATGCGGATTTAATAAACTCTGGCTCTGATAACTCCTAACAGAAAAGAGGAATGGGCACACAAAGCCTCCATACTCTCAATCATTTTTAGTAACACACTGTGCATAAAAAATTGTCAGAGCAATGCTGCCAAGAGATTGATTATTGCTCTTTCAGCATTAGCTTCTTAATACACATGCTTCCAAAAAGAACCTTGGTTAGTTATAGCATTTCTTAACACCAGAACCACCACAAGGCCATGGACAGATATAACACCAAATATGATGAGTACGTAAGGAAATGAATGCAGGAGAACCAAAAAGGCAAAGATAACAACTTTCGCTTACAGATAAAAATTAAATCGTCCAAGATACCTGTGGAGATAGCGCGGCTTGCTGCGATGGTTGCTGTGCCCTCATCTGTGCATGGGCAAAACGTTGTTGAGCACCATACGGAATAGTTCCATTTGGTCTCATCTGGTTCATTCCCAAAGTACCCAAAACTCCCATGGACTGCATCCCTTGCAATGCTTGAGCCGCGTTAGCAGTATTAAATTGCGCACCTTGTCCTATGCCCTTTTGCCTTGGCTGCGGTAAGAGGAAAGGTCAATTACTCTCCTAGGATTATAACCAGCTGATTGTAGTTACCTTAAACTGAAAATGTTTTTCCCCTCATAACTACTCCCTCCGTTTCTTTTTATAAGGCGTATTTGGTTTCGTTAGGACAAGGCTTTGACCAACAATTACTCTATTAGCATATAATTTTTATGACACAAAATTGATATTAGCAGATTTGTATTCAAAAGTACTTATATATAATTATGATTTTGTATTACATAAATGGTATATTAATAAAGTAATCGTTGGTCAAAGTCTTGTCCTAACAAAACCTAATACGCCTTATAAAAAGAAACGGAGGGAGTATAATTTATAAGCAAAGGTAAAAACGGGCAGTATTGTTATTCACTTCTTATTAACAGGTTTTACACTTTTACCATTAAAAAACAGAAGGCATTTCATTCATTTGTTAAGCAATTCTACATCTAATACAGATATTTGAATATTTGTGTTTGCTCTTGTAAAGACTTCAAAAACAGAAGGCCTTTCATTGGAGCTAAAAATGGAGTCTTGAATTCTTTACAAGCACAAGCACGGATATTACTAATAGAATAAGTTGCTGAGCAATTAAATCTAATACAGATCTTCAGTTTTATTTGTTTTGCAATGCACCATAGCACCCAAGAGGTTACCTCCTTCCATCCTTCATGTCATGGAAACAATCAAAACCTATAAAACAATTCAAAATTCTGGACCCACTACTGATTTTATTTTAATTCTTAATTGATGGCTAAATTTAAGTTTTAGCCACTCTCACTTCCATTTAAATAGCTTCAATTTTTCATACCTACACTTCCACAATTCTTTGTCTGGCCATTTGACTCATTAATTCGCTATGCAACGCTATGGAACTGAATCCATGTGTGAAACGCTACACAATTGAACTGGTAAAAACAAGCAATTTCTGCCCACAAGTAATCGAGACGTCTCTAGCATGAGTAATTCACAGTTAAAAGAACCGGTGTTTCTTCCTTCCTTGCTGTTACAAGTGGCCATTATGCATGACGTGGTGTAAAATTCAGTTTACTTAATCGACCCCGAGATCCCAAATTCACCTGCGCCATCATCTGTGACTGGAGCCCGTAGTGCGCTGCAGAGGCCGCGTTGCCCTGCCCTTGCAGCATCCCCAGCTGCCCCTGCCCAAGCATGGCCGCGCGCGCTGCCAGCTGCTGCTGCCCCACCTGCCCTCCGCCGCCCGAGAAGTTCATCTGCGCGCCGTACATCCTAGCCGCCGCAGCGGCGTACTGCGGAATCTGGGCGACGGCGGCGAGGCGGGAGGCCGAACCCGAGCGGTGGATCTGTCCGAAGCCCCCGGCGCCGGCCGCCGCCTGCGTGGGCGAAGGCGCCTGCAACTGCGGCGGCCGCGGCGGAAAGTCCATGGATCCACCGCCTCCGGAAGCCGCGGCCGGGTCGAGCTGCGGGGAGGAGATGACGGAGAGGTCGGAGACGGTGGGGGACGGGGGGATTTGGGGGGCGAGGAGGGGGTTAGGGTTGGGGTTTTGTGGGGTGGAGACGGAGGCAGAGAGCTGGTCGGGCTGCGGCGAGGCGGTGGCGGCTACGGACGGCGGATCCGCCATGGCGGGCAGGGTGAGGTTTCGGCGGCGGTGGTCGGAGACGACGCCGGGTGGACGGTTGCGTCGGGGGCCGGGGCAGATACGGATCGTGTGGGACACTTCGACGTGTGCGCGTAGCCTTTTCGTGGTTGAGTCGGGCGGTGTTTGGGTCACTGCAGGTGGCCCCACGGAATATAATAAGAATTCGGTACGGAGTTTGGTACTACAATCACTATGCTTAAGGCACCTATGATGAGACACCTTAGACTATGTTTGTTTCGATTTGGTTTTTTTTTATTTTTATTAAAGCTAGTTTTTTGGCTTAATAAGTTTTTAAGCTGTTTATTTTTAAGTCAAGACATGTTGTTTGGTATCCTGGTTTATTAATGGGTAAGATGGTATAGTTTATAGATGGAAAGTCTAAAACACCTTAAATGAGATGGGAGAGAAATTCTCGATTTATATATGATGGTATTTGGTGAGTAATTTTGAAGATTTTTATTGGTAAATGGTTATTTTATTCAAAAAGCCTAAAAAAGCTCATCTTGTTATAGTTATACATGGGCTTTGGGCTTTTTAAAAGCTCGTCTTAAAAGCCAGTCGTTTGTTTCGGCTTAGACTTTTTGACTTTTAAGCCGATAAAAAACCCGAAACATACAAGGCCTTAACTTATTATTAGTGTGTGTGTATATATCTTTATCCGATATGAAAGAGTAAGAAAAAAGAAGAGAGGAGAGAACCGACTCTTATTTAGCAATCAACATCGTACGGAAAACAACATGCTATCGTCAGCAAAAAGTCGGTATTGGAGCAAGTATGCTTACTCTAGATAGTATGTGTAACACCCCAAAATTTTGCTTTCCTTGAATTCATGTGTGATTTGGCACTTTGATGAATTTTTGGAATTTTCTGGAGTTTATTTGGAATTATTTGGAATTTATTTGAATTTATTCCATTTTGAAATAATTAAAGAATTTAATTATGCAAATAAAATTTTGTTGGAAATATTTTATTTGAGTCCAAAATGATCCAAAGTATTTTCCAGAATTTTTCTGGAATTTTTCTGAGTCATTTGCTATTTTTAATGAATTAAATGAATTACTAGGAATTATTTTAAATATTAAATCGCTGGAAAATCAAACTCGGGTCAAGTATCGTTTCATCCGACCGAGCCCGAAGTCGACTCGAAGTTCGAAGTCCGACCCGGACCCGGCCAAGTTACCGCTCGACCGAAAGCTGCTTCAAGACGCTGAAAGCCGTTGGATCGAGATCCAACGGCCGCGTCATCGTTCCCGATCCGACCGGAGACGGACTGCTCCGCCGTGGCCGCCGTGTGCGTTAGGGTTTCGTGTGTTGCGCGCGACGCCGAGGCACTATTTAAAGCCCCAAGGCCGCCTCCGCTGAAGCCTCAGATGCGCACCTTTTCCTCGAAGTTTGAGCCCTAGCCGCCGCCTAGCCGCAAAGCTCGCCGTGGTGCCTCTCGCTTCCACCGCGTTCCTCGACGATTCCGCCGCCGGCAAGCCGTTTCGCCGCAACCAAGACCGGATCCGAACCCCTGGCCAGCGCACTCGTTGAGTGCACTCACTTGGCCGGAGACGCCCGGCGCCGCCGCCGTGGTCGCTATCCTCGCCACGGGTGAGCCCAGCGCCGCCGCCATCGCCGCCCCGAAGCTCGGTGAACCGCCGATCCAAATCGGACGGTTGAGGTGAGCCCACGTTCTATCCCAACCCTAAGATCCCAGATAGATCGGGACCGCTGGATCAAGATCCAACGGCCCATAATCGCCACGTTGCTTGTAACGTGGGTAACGCTGAGTTAGGTTAATTTCAACCGCTGGATCAAGATCCAACGGCTCAGATCCGCCGTTAATCCAAAACGTGAAACCGAGACCCAATCCATACCGCCGGATTTTAAATCGACGGCCGTGATTGCGCCACGCGTCGGAAGCTTGACCGCCGCCGCCAAGCACTGCGTGACGCCGACACGCCGGCCCGCTGGCCACGGACAAATAAACCGCACCATGACGCTATCGCCGACGCCACGGTGGGGCCCGCTTGTCGCCAGCTGTCCCAAAGAAGCAGGCCGACGCCAAGAATGACGTCATCTATAGGCCCACATGTCGGGCCTCACGTGGAAGCCGTGGACCGAGTCCACCGTAGACCCGAGCCAAGCGTGGACCAAGTCCATGGACCGGCCGACGCCACCAGCCAATCGAGGCTGCCACGTGTCCATGCCGACGCAATAATTAATTTCCGAAAAGAAAATGATTTATTAATTCGAAATATTGATTCAAATTTAGATTCAAACTTCAAACGCTTATAACTTTTATGCGTTTCAACTCCGATTTGAGCGATTCAAATTTCTAAATTTGTATAAAATTGAGATCTACCTACCTCTGAATTTTATTTAATTTTTGGACTAAAGTTTTTCTCTGTAATATTATTTAATTGATTATTTAAACTTTAAATAATCATAACTTTTATGCTTTAACTCCAAATTTGATTTATTCCAGCTTCTAAAAATCCAGAAAATTATGTTCTCTCTGTTTATGGATTTTATTTGGAGTTTTGGGATCTTTTGCATAGTGTTTATTTGTGTATTTGCTATTTGCACGCTTTACGAGTAGACGTTGAAGTGCCTTGGGAAGGATTCGAAGGAGAAGTGTTGACTCAGGATCCAACTCAAGACCAAGAGCAAGTACTTTTGAAGGCAAGTTGTGCTTTGACCATGTTGATCCTATTTGAAATCTATTTTGATTTAAACTATTGCATGCTAGTTCAATTAGAAAAATACTTTGTTTAAACATGGGGTTAGATAAATACCAATTTGCTATATGACACCTTGATTACTTAAGTATGTGCCATGACCCTTTGTCACCCTAGTTGTGGTTTACTAGTTGGACATTATTAAATTGCCAACATGGGTTTAGACCATTGTAGTATACTGCTTAGACCTGCTACGTGCTCATGACATGATTTTGGACAATCAAATGCTAATATGGACTTAATGATATATTGAACCTGTTTTGGAAAAGTATCATGTGATGTTGACGGCACGTGGTGCATGGTAATCAAGCGGGGTTTGATAAACGATTTCGGCCAGGGCATGTGGCAAGAGTAATCAGTGGGCCGCCAGGCATTGGGAGTGATGATTTGGTTTTTCGGGTAGTCTTGCCCTGGTCACTCTAAGGACTTAACCTTGCAAGCCTTTGAACTGGGTCATACTTGCAACCACATGGGGAATGGGACGGCCCTAGTTGACTAAGTCGCTAAGGACTCACTTGTGGAGCCTCAGGGTGTCGATTACACCGCTTGTGTGATTGTGCGGGGAGCGTATCGTGGTCGTGGGCAGTACCCATCTAACGGTGTGTTGGTCCCATACTTCGCCTTGGCTAAGGGAAGGGATGGTGTAGAGCACGTCTGAGAGGACCACCTGTGTTGTTTGAGGCTTAGAAGGCTTTGTTACTGAACTCGCCTTTGTGGTGTTTGACTGTATCTTGTGGGTAAAGTGCATAACCTCTGCAGAGTGTAGAATCTATTTGAATAGCCGAGTCCACTGTGATCGACAATGCTCTGAATTACAATCAAGGGTTAGACTTTCTGAAAATAACTTGGATTTGAAAAGATGGGTTGGTTTAACAAGGAAGATGATGGAAATATGGTTTAGGATGGGAAAAATGTTTGTTAAACTTCTTGAAAAGTTATTTATGCTTTACTTATTTCTACCGCTTTGAATCTACTTTTATTACTTGTCAAAAGTCAAGCATCGCAAATATACCTGAGCTACTCCTTTGTACCAAGCCATGCATATAGTATATTAGCTTGCATTCTCAGGCATGACTTGCTGAGTACCAAGTACTCACCCTTGCCTCAACACAATACCGCTTGAAGAGGAGACTACGCCAGCTTTGAGGAGGAGTTCCAAGAGGACCCGTCTACTTAGGGAAGCGAGCCCGGCCGGTTGCCTGTGGTATCTTGGATGGCGCCACGAAGTTTATTTGATTTTCATTCTTTGTTATTTCTCTTTTAATAAGTTTCGCCTTGGCATATATTTGTAACTTGGCCATAAGGTCGAGTAACCCTTTGATTATTTAAATAAAGTACTTTGATAGTATCGTTTGGTATGATTGTGATATATACCGATGTTAAGACTGTGTGCACTAAGCGCGTTCTCGACTAGTGCTGAATACACAGAGGGTCCGGATTTGCAAATTCGGGGTCCCGACAGAGGTGGTATCAGAGCCATACTTGACTGTAGGCTCAACCCTAGCTAGAATGGTCGTAGTGAGGATAAAACCTATTTTCTAAAAGCTAAAAATTTGTGAAGACAAGAAATGACATCTCGACTTATCCCTTCTCTCTTTTCTTGTCTCTTGCTGAAATTTTCCCTTACCTTGTCACAATTTAAAAATTCCGAGTTCTTACGTAAAGCACTCTTGTGACAGATGAAGGTTTTCTCGATGAGTGAGCATAGGTTCTATAGTGAGACTCCTTCGCCGAGTCGCGTCATAGAAGAAAGAGTCACCCTTTAGGCGATAGACTCCAGAGTTAGTTCGATTTGGATTTGCTTTGTTTCTTTGAGTGTGCAAGATGTGTTGCAAGGCCCTTAGGCATTGTAAGCACCATACCAAGTTATTAATAATAAAGTTGGACCTTAAGGCTACACCTTTTGCCCCGCATAAGTTCCATATTACTTGTCTATTCTTGTTTCCCTCTCATCTCTAAACCTAGAGCAAATCAACAGATGGTGAACACCCGTGGAAACTTGGGAAGCAATGGGAGTGGATCTCGCCAATAGAAACCCCAATGATGGAGCACCAAGCACCACCAGTTGATATGCAGAGTTTTGGAGCCTTTCTTGCTGCCTGCACTCGGTTGATGCATGCTATGATGCAACAAATGCGGCACGTCCTTTGCCAGGCCACGCTAATCAAGTTAATCAGGGCCACGCTGTAATACAAGGCCGTCGAGTTCATGAGAACTCACCCACCCACTTTCTCTCGGGAATGCCAATCCATTGGAGGCCGATGATTGGTTAAGATCAATCGAGAGGAAGCTACACATAGCTCAATGCATAGGGAATGAGAAGGTACTTTACGCTTCTCATCACCGAAGGAACAAATTACCGAATGGTGGGAGAACTTCGTGCCACGCAGAGAACCCTCAAGACATCACTTGGGAAGAGTTCACACCGCATTCCGACAAGATCACGTGCCTGAAGGAATCATGGACCTTAAGAAGGAGGAGTTCAGAGCATCAAGCAAGGTAATCACCGGCTGGCCGACTACGAACAAGTTCACCAGCCTAGCACGCTACGCACTGAGGATGTAGCGACGGATAAATCCGCATACCTCGTTTTATGAAGGGACTTAACTCGGGATTGCAAGTAGGGTTGATCACCCACACCTTTCCAGATTTCCAAGAATTGGTGAATAAGGCGCTTATTCTTGAGGACAAGCGCAAGGAACTGGATGAGAACAGAAGCGCAGGATGCAACAAAGAAGGATCACGCCAGGAACGCATAAATACCGAGAGTTGCACCAAATCAATTCTTCAGATTCCAACCACGAATGCAACGAGGACACCATCCCCAAAGACCAAGACCGCCAATCGTAACTACCAAACCCCACCCCGCTAGAAACGCTACCCCAGGCAAAGAAGGAACAATGAGACGCCGTTACAACCGCAACGAGCCAGGACACTTTGCCAACAGCTTGTCCAAAGAAGACAGCGAAGCGACCCGATTCGCTTCAATCTAGGAACCACCCCAGCTAGGACGCCAAAGACCAGGAGCCACACCCTGCATCGTGGTGAGAGGCCGAGTCAACCATGTCACCGCAGATGCACCGCATGCTACTGACGTCGTCTTGGGTAAGTTACTAGTTAACTCGATACTGCAATTTTGTTTGACTCGAGCTTCAGATTCGTTTGTTTCGCAAGGCTTTGCTGCTAGAAATGACTTGAGAATTGCAAGACTTAAGTGCGTGCTTTTAGTTCAAACCCTGGTTCGAACTCCGAACGGAAGTAGGATGTTCCGGGTGAGAATACTAATAGATGGAATA
Source organism: Rhipidocladum racemiflorum (assembly GCA_036346355.1). Classification (NCBI taxonomy): domain Eukaryota; kingdom Viridiplantae; phylum Streptophyta; class Magnoliopsida; order Poales; family Poaceae; genus Rhipidocladum; species Rhipidocladum racemiflorum. The sequence continues at coordinate 22,733,904 of CM070570.1, read as the reverse complement.
GAGTTCCTAGCAAACCTTATAATTTTGGAGACCCGGACCTTAGATGTTATATTGGGAATGGATTGGTTATCCAAGCACAAAGGTCATATTGGATTGTGGACGAAGGACTATCTCGATTGAGAGCCCGTGTGGGAAGAAAGTGGAATTTCAAGCCACCGCGGTTAGAGATGGACAGCTTGATGGTTAATGCATCAAGGCAATCAGCATAGAGGATGTCCCAAAGAGTGAATGAGTACCCGATGTTTTTCCCGAAGATCTACGGTATGCCGGACGAGGGACATAGAGTTTGTGATAGAGCTTGTACTGCACAAAGACCGATAGCAAAGAGACCCTATCGGATGTCTACCGAGGAGTTGGTAGAAATGAAGAAACAAATAGAAGAGTTAATGGAAAAAGGATTTATCAGGCCGAGTTCGTCGCCGTGGGGAGCACCGCTTTGTTTGTCAAGAAAAAGGACGGGAGTTTCAGGATGTGCATTGACTACCGTGCACTCAACGAAGTCACCGTGAAGAATAAGTATCCGCTACCCAGGATTGATGATTTGTTTGATCGATTAAGAGGAGCCGAGTTTTCTCCAAGATTGATCTCGAGATCGGGATACCATCGATTGAAGATCCGATCGGAGGATATTCAAGATCGCATTCTCGTCAAGATATGGACATTACGAGTTTACTGATTATGTCCTTTGGGCCGAATTTAACGCGCCAAATTTTATTTCATGAATATGATGAATAAGGTGTTCATGGAATATTTGGACAAGTTTGTAAATCGTGTTCATAGACGATATCCTAATCTACTCCAAGACAGAGGATGAACATGCCGAACACTTAAGGCGAGTTTTGGAAAAGGCGAGGAACAGAACTTTTCGCCAAGTTCAAAGAAGTGTGATTTTTGGAAGGACAAGGTGGAGTTTCTTGGACATGTAATGACTGGCAGAGGGAGTCGCCAGAGATCCAAGCAAAGTAGAAGCTGTGTTACATTGGGAACAGTGAGGACCGTGACCCATTCGGAGTTTCCTTGGAATGGCAGGATACTACCGCCGTTTCATCGAAGGCTTTTCGACAATCGCGAAACCTCTTACGCAATTGCTGAAGAAGGAAAAGAAGTTTGCATGGACGCTTTAATGTGAGAAAGGATTTCAGGAGTCAAGAAGCGATTGACATCAAGACCGTGTTAGTTCTACCGATGTTGCTCAAAGCTTCGATATTTATTGTGACGCATCGCGCCAAGGACTTGGATGTGTGCTGATGCAGAATGGAAAGGTCGTCGCTTATGCATCAAGGCAGTTGAGGCCGCATGAGGAAAATTATCCGACACATGACCTAGAGTTAGCTGCCGTAGTGCATGCCTTGAAGATATGGCGTCACTATCTGATTGGAAACAGATGTGAAGTGTATACGGATCATAAGAGCCTTAAGTACATATTCACCCAGTCGGATCTGAATATGAGGCAAAGGAGATGGCTAGAGTTGATCAAGGACTATAATGTTGGAATCCATTACCATCCCGGGAAGGCCAACGTAGTAGCCGACGCTCTGAGTCGGAAAAGCCATACCGTGAGTACGTTGCTAGCCACAAGTCAGGATGAGTTATGTGAGGATTTTCAAAAGATGAAGATTGAGGTAGTACCTAGCGGATTCTTGGCCGCATTGGAAGTAAAGCCTACCTTAGAGGACCAGATCCGAGAAGGACAGAAGGATGATGACAGGATCCGTAGGATTAAGTCCAAAAAGGAGGAAGGCAAGGCAGAGGACTTCAAGTTGGATGAGCAAGGCACGTTGTGGATGAAGGATCGCATTTGTGTGCCTAACAAAAAGGAGTTAAAGCAATCGATTCTCGAAGAAGCCCATGACTCCAAGTACTCGATTCATCCCGAAGCGCCAAGATGTATCAGATCTCAAGGAGAGATTCGTGGCCGAGTATGAAACGTGAAGTTGCCGAGCATGTTGCATTGTGCGACGTATGCCGAGAGTCAAGGCAATGCATCGAGACCAGCAGGATTGCTACAACCGCGAAAATACCTGAGTGGAAGTGGGAGGAAATCGGAATGGATTTCATTCTTGGTTTGCCGAGGACTCAAGGAGGTTATGACTCCATATGGGTTATAGTGGATCGTTTGACTAAAGTAGCCCATTTTATCCCCGTGAAGACCACTTACTCGGGAGATAAATTAGCGTAGTTGTACATGATCGAGGATCGTTTGTTTGCACGGAGTGCCAAAGAGGATTGTATCTGACGAGGTACCCAATTTACCTCAAGGTTTTGGAATAAGTTGCATGAAGCCATGGGAACCCGTTTGAACTTCAAGATGTACTTATCATCCACAGACGGATGGGCGACAGAAAGAGTCAACCAGATTCGGAGGATATGTTGAGAGCTTGTGCATTGGCTTATGCTACCTCTTGGGATAAGAGTTTGCCGTATGCCGAGTTCGCCACAACAATAGTTATCGAGGCTAGTTCTGAGATGTCACCTTTTGAGGCATTTGTATGGTCGACCACTTCGGACGCCATTGAATTGGAATGAGACCGGCGAGCGCCGTGTCTTTGGGCCTGATATTCTTCAAGAGGTCAAGAGCGGTCGCTATGATTAGGGAAAGGTTGAAGATAGCCCAATCTCGATTAAGAGTTATGCTGACAATCGTCGCCGAGATTTGAGTTTTGAACCAGAAGACTTTGTATACCTCCGAGTTACGCCTCTCAGGGGAGTTAAGAGGTTCCATGCCAAAGGAAAACTTGCACCCCGTTATGTTGGACCATTTAAGATTTTGAGCCGCAGAGGCGAAGTTGCTTATCAGCTGGAGTTGCCACAGTCGTTAGCAGGAGTACATGATGTATTCCATGTGTCTCAGTTAAAGAAGTGTCTTCGAGTTCCTGAGGAACAGACACCGCTAGAGTCAATCGAGTTGCAAGAGGATTTGACTTATAAGGAGTATCCCGTGAGGATTCTAGACACAATGGATCGAGAAACTAGAAACAAGTCAACTCGTTTCTGTAGAGTTCAGTGGAGCAACCATGCAGAGAGCGAAGCGACTTAGGGAGTCGAAGAGGATTTGAAGAAAGAATTTCCAAACCTATTCCTTTAGTGAGCCACGAATCTGTGGACGAGATTCTATTAAGGGGAGGTTTGTAACACCCCAAAATTTTGCTTTCCTTGAATTCATGTGTGATTTGGCACTTTGATGAATTTTTGGAATTTTCTCGAGTTTATTTGGAATTATTTGGAATTTATTTGAATTTATTCCATTTTGAAATAATTAAAGAATTTAATTATGCAAATAAAATTTTGTTGGAAATATTTTATTTGAGTCCAAAATGATCCAAAGTATTTTCCAATTTTTCTCGAATTTTTCTGAGTCATTTGCTATTTTTAATGAATTAAATGAATTACTAGGAATTATTTTAAATATTAAATCGCTGGAAAATCAAACTCGGTCAAGTATCGTTTATCCGATCGAGCCCGAAGTCGACTCGAAGTTCGAGTCCGACCGGACCGACCGCCGTCACCGCTCGACCGAGCCTGCTCAAGACGCGAGCCGTTGGATCGAGATCCAACGGCCAGCGTCATCGCTCCCGATCCGACCGAGACGGACTGCTCGCCGTGGGCCGCCGTGTGCGTTAGGGTTTCGTGTGTTGCGCGCGACGTCGAGGCACTATTTAAAGCCCCAAGGCCGCCTGCTGAAGCTCTGACCGCGGCGCACCTTTTCCTCGAAGTTTGAGCCCTAGCCGCCGCCTAGCCGCAAAGCTCGCCAGAGTTGCCTCTCGCTTCCACCGCGTTCCTCTGACGATTCCGCCGCCGGCAAGCCGTTTCCGCCGCAACCCAGATCGGATCCGGACCCCTGGCCAGCGCACTGTTGAGTGCACTCACTTGGCCGGAGACGCCCGGCGCCACGCTGCGTGGTCGTCATCTCGGCCGCCGGTGAGCCATGCCGCCGGGCCATCGCCGCCCCGAGCTCGGTGAACCGTCAGATCCAAATCGGACGGTTGAGGTGAGCCCACGTTCTATCCCACCCCTAAGATCCCAGATTAGATCGGGACCGTTGGATCAAGATCCAACGGCCCATAATCGCCACGTTGCTTGTAACGTGGGTAACGTTGAGTTAGGGTTAATTTCAACCGTTGGATCAAGATCCAACGGCTCGGATCCGCCGTTAATCCAAAACGTGAAACCGAGACCCAATCCATACCGCCGGATTTTTAAATCGACGGCCGTGATTGGCGCCACGCGTCGGGAAGCTTGACCGCCGCGCCGCACTCAGCGTGAGACGCCGACACGCGGCGCGTCAGCGGACAAGCGAAACCGCACCATGACGTCATCGCCGACGCCACGGTGGGGCCCGCTTGTCGCCAAATGTCCCAAAGAAGCAGCCGACGCCAAGAATGACGTCATCTATAGGCCCACATGTCGGGCCTCACGTGGAGCCGTGGACCGAGTCCACCGTGAGACCCGAGCCAAGCGTGGACCAAGTCCATGGACCTGGCCGACGCCACCAGCCAATCGAGGCTGCCACGTGTCCATGCCGACGCAATAATTAATTTCCGAAAAGAAAATGATTTATTAATTCGAAATATTGATTCAAATTTAGATTCAAACTTCAAACGCTTATAACTTTTATGCGTTTCAACTCCGATTTGAGCGATTCAAATTTCTAAATTTGTATAAAATTGAGATCTACCTAAATATGAATTTTATTTAATTTTTGGACTAAAGTTTTTCTCTGTAATATTATTTAATTGATTATTTAAACTTTAAATAATCATAACTTTTATGCTTTAACTCCAAATTTGATTTATTCCAGCTTCTAAAAATCCAGAAAATTATGTTCTCTCTGTTTATGGATTTTATTTGGAGTTTTGGGATCTTTTGCATAGTGTTTATTTGTGTATTTGCTATTTGCACGCTTTACGAGTAGACGTTGAAGTGCCTAAGGATTCAAAGGAGAAGTGTTGACTCAGATCCAACTCAAGACCAAGAGCAAGTACTTTTTGAAGGCAAGTTGTGCTTTGACCATGTTGATCCTATTTCAAATCTATTTTGATTTAAACTATTGCATGCTAGTTCAATTAGAAAAATACTTTGTTTAAACATGGGGTTAGATAAATACCAATTTGCTATATGACACCTTGATTACTTAAGTATGTGCCATGACCCTTTGTCACCCTAGTTGTGGTTTACTAGTTGGACATTATTAAATTGCCAACATGGGTTTAGACCGTTGTAGTATAACGCTTAGACACACTCGTGCTCATGACATGATTTTGGACAATCAAATGCTAATATGGACTTAATGATATATTGAACCTGTTTTGGAAAAGTATCATGTGATGTTGACGGCACGTGGTGCATGGTAATCAAGCGGGGTTTGATAAACGATTTTCGGCCAGGGCATGTGGCAAGAGTAATCAGGTGGGCCGATTGTGGCATTGGGAGTGATGATTTGGTTTTTCGGGTAGTCTTGCCCTGGTCACTCTAAGGACTTAACCTTGCAAGCCTTTGAACTGGTCATACTTGCAACCACATGGTCGGAATGGGACGGCCCTAGTTGACTAAGTCGCTAAGGACTCACTTGTGGAGCCTCAGGTGTCGGGCCATACACCGCTTGTGTGATTGTACGGGGAGCGTATCGTGGCGTGGCCAGTACCCATCTAACGGTGTGTTGGTCCCATACTTCGCCTTGGCTAAGGGAAGGGATGGTGTAGAGCACGTCTGAGAGGACCACCTGTGTTGTTTGAGGCTTCCGAAAGGCTTTGTTACGGGAACTCGCCTTCGTGGTGTTTGACTGTATCTTGTGGGTAAAGTGCATAACCTCTGCAGAGTGTAGAATCTATTTGAATAGCCGAGTCCACTGTGATCGACAATGCTCGGAATTACAATAAGGGTTAGACTTTCTGAAAATAACTTGGATTTGAAAAGATGGGTTGGTTTAACAAGGAAGATGATGGAAATATGGTTTAGGATGGGAAAAATGTTTGTTAAACTTCTTGAAAAGTTATTTATGCTTTACTTATTTCTACTGCTTTCGAATCTACTTTTATTACTTGTCAAAAGCTGTTTACTGCAAATATACCCTGAGCTACTCCTTTGTACCAAGCCATGCATATAGTATATTAGCTTGCATTCTGTGCATGACTTGCTGAGTACCAAGTACTCACCCTTGCCTCAACACAATACCAGTTGAAGAGGAGACTACGCCAGTTTCGGAGGAGGAGTTCCAAGAGGACCCGTCTACTTAGGGAAGCGAGCCCAGTCAGTTGCCTGTGGTATACTGGATGGCGCCACGAAGTTTATTTGATTTTCCGCTGCTGTTATTTCTCTTTTAATAAGTTTCGCCTTGCGAGGCATATATTTGTAACTTGGCCATAAGGTCGAGTAACCCTTTGATTATTTAAATAAAGTACTTTGATAGTATCGTTTGGTATGATTGTGATATATACCGATGTTAAGACTGTGTGCACTAGCGCGTTCCTGGACTAGTGCTGAATACACAGAGGGTCCGGATTTGCAAATTCGGGGTCCCGACAGTATGAATGAGAGATAGTTATTCCACAAGCTTTAATGTCATAGCCAAAAGTGTTTCTCTAGAGAACATTTAGAGATAGTTATTGTACAAATTAGATTTATTGCTTACTGTAACATCCTGGCACCCCATGTGCCCAAAGTGCTACCAAAACGTATCTAAAAAAATTTCCACAAAAAAATCGGCAAGACCTCCCCTGCTAAATGGACATCCACTTAGTAGGCAAAAAAATCACAATTAACATAATAGCCACATTATCAACACGTCATGGAATCAATCAACCATCATGACATGTGAATATAATCAACTACAATAGCAAGTAGCAAAAGACAATTACCATGCATAAAGAGGCTGCCGACATAAACACATACATCTAAGCATAAGATCATCAATCATCAATCATCAATTAAACTTAACTACAACATGATTACAAAAATGAATTCAACTAGTTAACAAGGTGAACCGATTAACCCAACTAATCTTTTAACATGACGTGTGCGTGAGTAGAAGTGCAGCTAAGTCCCATCCTGATAAGTCGCTCTCAGGGTGCCTAAAAACATTAAACAAACAAGCGTGAGTCCAAGACTCAGCAAAGTGCATCACAAAAATCAATTAACACAATTAAATCAACAGTAAGAGCATATTTCTTATCTAAATGTACAAATTCATAAAACAATAATCTCAACAACCTTACCTCTTTTCACTTCATTACTTAATTCCTACACATACCTCTTTTGAATCTCTTTGGATGAGTCTACAACTCGATCCCAAATCTACACATTTCCATTTAACTCAAAACCATCGTTAGTATGCAATGCGATATGCATGCTCATGTATGCTCTTTTCGATGCACGTACCAGTACTGCCAAGTGCACACCCGTCGGTGTGCACCCTCACGTCTCTTCCATCCCGTGGAAGGTGCCTACTATTACTATCTCGCCCTATTCACCTCGATGAATGGGACTACGAGGTAGGACTTTCGTATTCACTAAGTGTGACACACAGAGGCCCGCATCAGAATGGGTCGCCTCTTCCATTATGAATTTACAAATGCAATTAACACAATTAAATTGCAACTACATTCATTTCTAACATTTCATATAGCCAAATTTAAATGCATTATCATCAACAATACTCACATCCAATACTTAACATTCACATGCATCTAATCGATTCACACACATATGCCATACTCATATATCTATGAACTTATCATTTGTATCATCATAATTATCAACATAATCAAAATCACAAAGCAAAGCATGCCACATTCCTTTTGTCATTTAACCGACATGATACACTTGCCTTTTAACCCCACAAAGCGATGTGGCGCTAGGTTGAAGCCACCTCCGAAGCCACACCTCCTGAAATAAACACCGCGTATTTGTTTTCATACAATCTATAGCCAACAACAACAACAACACTTCTTACTCACTACAACAAAATTCACCCCAAACTCTGAATTTCATACCAACTAGCTTGGATAGCCTACTTAGCCATAGCATAACTATTGCTAAACAACTTCAAATTGAGCAAACAAAGACATTTTAAGCACCTACACAGAATTTCCTATCAATCTCTAGACAATTTTAAATTCCAATTCGGTCTCCAACTTACTCTAAATCACAGAACAAAAATGAATCTGCTACTAGTCACAATTTGGACAACAAAAGGCAAAACTTGCATAACTTTTTAATGGTTGAACAAAATTCAAATTCTTGGACTGCAAATGAGCACAAGAGGGTAACCTATAATTACCCCACAGCCATTTGTTCAGCACCTGAAAGTAATGTCCTCAAACTGCCCTTTGAACTTTGGACCAAACTCTGAACATTCAGCAAAGTTTCAGTTCTGGACAGCAACTTCAACATACCATAACTTTTGATTCCTAACTCAAAATTAAGGAAACAAATATATTTTCTAAATCTACAAGAAATTTCCTAGCTTTCTCTAGGCAAATGGAAAGTCCAATTTGGCATGTAGCTAGCTCAAATCCTCAGTTGAACATTTCGGATACAATCAAAGACTCAATCTGGACAGTCAACACTAAAAATGGTATAACTTTCAAATGGCTGGTCAGATTTTAGTGTTCTTGTGCTTCAATTAAAGGGGAAATGATAATATACAATTTATTATACAACCAAAGAATCATGAGACCACTATAACTACCTCAAAACTGAGCTACAAAGTTGGGCAGAAAGCTGCTCGAAAAATCAGCAAAAGGGTTCCCTCCAAAATTTTCACATCTAGCAACCCTAGAACACTCCAACAACTAGGAAACTAACCCTAGAATAGCAAGGAACTCAAGATTGAAGAAGACCTCACCTCCAAAAATCCAAAAAATGAAGGAGGAGGAAGGAGGTGGAGCTGCTGTGCTGCATCCAAGGGGGAGGGCGCCAAGAGGGGAGCTTCACGGGGCAGCCATGGCCGGAGGGAGGGGGTGGCGCCCATGGATGCTGGTCTCCTTGCTGGTTTGGAGGAGCTAGAGGGAGGAGAAACCTAGGCTTGGTGGTTTGGCTGCTTGGGAGGGGGAGAAAAACGTGAAAGGGGGAGGTTGCCGAGTGGGAGGGGTTAGGTGGAGCCGGCTAGTGGGAGAAAAAGTGCTAGTTGTTTGTGAAAGTGCATCTAGGCCCCCTAAATTTGTTTTGGGTGATTAATGACAAACGATTAAAGAAACTAATGTGTTCAACTAGTTTATGATCAGGCAAATGCTTCAAGAAGAGATCGTCTATGCACGTGAAGTGTCCCCTAGTAGCGCTGAGTAAGAAAAACGGTATTTAAGCTTGAAATTTTAATCTATTGAGTCATAGGAATGCCGTACTATTAAGAGGGATGCATTGAAATTGACTTAGAGATGTTCTCCTCACTCAAGATGAACTTAGGCGAGTCTCTCAAGGGCTAGAAGTGTTCTCTCTCGCTTCGGAATGTAGTTTGTTTTAAGTTCAGGTCGGATGTTCCGAATTTGTATCGGACACTCCGATAGTTCAGATGTTCCGAAGTGCAGTTGTGCTTCAGTCCGATGTGTTCTGTTTGGGTCGGACATTCCGATGTTCTGTTTCGGATGTTCCGATACCTGTTGTGTTTTAGATTGGGAGCTCTCTGTTTGGTTCGGATGTTCCGATATTGAGTATCGGAAGGTCCGATGTGTGCCTTCTTGTGTAAAGGTGCTCTCTGTCTAGTTCGGATTGTCCGAAGTTGCGTCTTCGGAAGTTCCGAAGTGGTTGTTTTCCTGTTTGGGAGCCCACTGTTTTCTTCGGATGTTCCGATGTCTATTTTCGGACATTACGATGTGGACTTAGCTTGATTTGGTGAGTTCCCTCTCTGAGAGTCATCGGATGTTCCGATGTTGTTATCGGACTTTCCGATGCGTGTTGTTTTCGACCGTTGGAAGCTTTCCAAGTCTGGTAGTTTGCACACATCGGATGTTCCGAAGTTCTTTTCGGACATTCCGATGTGAGGTGAGTCTTGAGGGTAACGGCTAGTTTTGATCCAAAACTATAAATACCCCTCTCTCACTCTTGTCTTTGGTTACACACGTGCTTGGGCTATTCATTTAAGCTTCTTGTGTATTCTCTAGAGCATCCTTTGAGCTTTCTCTCCTCCTTGATCTTAGGGATCATTTAGTGAGTGAGAGTTTGTCAAGTGTGATCGAAAGTCAAGGGCTAAGTTGGTATTCATCTTGAGAAAGTAGAGAACCTCTCCAAGATCGAAATTCGAGTGCATTCATTTCTCTTGGAGGTTGAAGGACTCCTAGACGGCTAGGCGTCGCTCACGAGCCCCCAACGATTGTGGGAAGCCGTGAGAAGTTTGTGAAGGCCGGTTCCGCCTCCGAAAGGGAAGGAACCAAATAGTGGAACCAAGTCTCAAGTGAGACCGAGGTTTGGGAGGAAAGGGTTGGAAAAGACCCGGGCTCTTTGGAGCCTCCTCAACGGAGACGTACGATCCCCTCAAGGATCCGAACTCCGGGAATCAAACTATTGTGTTCTCTCTTGTCTCTAGTTGCCTGATTAATCTTATTAATTTTCTTCAGTGCAATGTTAGTTGTCTAGTGCTAGTTGTCGAACTGCTCTTTCTACTTGACTCTTTCAGTCAAGTGCTAATCGGATAGTCCGAAGTAATTACGGAAGTTCCGAAGTTTTCGGAAGTTCCGATATTAATTCGGAATATCCGACCTGTTTCCGCTGCATTAAATTGTTTTAATTTAAAATTAGCCTATTCACCCCCCCTCTAGGTAATCTTCTAACCTTTTCAATTGGTATCAGAGCCAAACCTTCTCGAAGGCTTAACCGCTTGAAGGAACGTGATGGCCAACACCGGGTTGAAGGTTGTCATGACGGACGAGCAAAATAGTCCAAGAGCCGGAGATGGAACTCCCGGCAAGAGCAAAGAGGAAGCTACCTCTACATCTACTCAGGGAGCTCAAATTCCATTCAATTATGAAAAATTAAATACTTCCTCCTCGCATTCGTATATCACTGTGCCCTCCGGGCGTGCTCCTTTCTTTGATGGCACGTACTATTCCGCTTGGAGGCACAAGATGAAAATGCACTTGATGTCACTCCATCCTAGTGTTTGGAAGATTGTTTGCACAGGTTTAGATATGCCGGAAGACGATATGGAGCTCACGCCGGAACAAGAGCAAAACATCCACCGCAATGCTCAAGCCGCAAGTGTGTTGCTTGGAGCGTTGAGTCCCGAGGAATTCAACAAAGTGGATGGCTTGGAAGAAGCCAAAGAGATATGGGACACACTCCAAGTAGCACATGAGGGTACATCAAGTGTAAGGGAATCAAAGATTGAATTGCTAGAAGGCAAGTTGGGGAGATTTGTCATGAATGATGATGAGACTCCACAACAAATGTATGACCGCCTGATGATCCTCGTAAACAAGATAAGAGGGCTTGGAAGCAAGGATATGACAGACCACGTCGTGGTAAAAAGGATGTTGAGAGCCTTTGCCCCAAGGAACTCTACTCTCGTAACCCTTATACGAGAGCGAAAAGATTTCAAAGGCTCACTCCAAATGACGTGCTCGGAAGAATTCTTTCACATGAACTCATGGAGGAAGAAGCAAAAGAAGTGAAGAATCTTGCCAAGCAAAGCTCTAGCTCAAGACCAAAGCAAATAGCTTTGAAGGCAAGCAAAAAGGAAGAATCAACATCAAGTGATGATGAGGAAGATGAAAGCGAAGATGAAGAAGACTTGGCATTGTTTGTGAGAAAGTTCAAAAATTCCTCAAGTATGACGGTCAAGCAAATACAAGAAAAACTTCAATGACAAGTCAAGGAGAAGAAGAAATGTGAAGAGGGCGTGCTATGAGTGCGGTGAAGTTGGACACTTCATCGCCGATTGTCCAAAGAAGAAGACCTCCTCAAATGAGCAAAAGAAGAGTGAGCCAAGCAAGAAAAATAAAGGCTACAAGAAGAAGTACTGGCGAGCCCATATTGGCGAAGAATGGGATTCAAACGACTCCGACCGACACCGATGATGAAGGAGTCGCCACCGCCGCCATTGAAGCCGCTCCTCCAACAAAATCACTCTTCGCGACATGAGCGACACCGACAACGACGACGCACCCGCTTGTCTCATGGCAAAGGGCGGAAGGTAATGACTAAGTCAAAACCTCCAAGTAGTGATAGTGAATTGGATAGTGATGATAATGATGATGATGATGCTCTATTTTGTGACTTAAGCAAAACGGCTATTGATAAGATTCATAAACTATTGAAAAGAATAGATAGCCAAGAGGAAACTCTCGAGAAGCAAGAAGAGTTGCTAATTTGTGAAAAGAAGAAAAATCTTGCTCTAGAAGGTTCTCACAAAAGAAAAGGAGACAATTGAATTGTTAACCAAAAGCTTGATTTGGCTAATAATTCAATAACATTACTTAAGGGTTCAAATGAGTCACTTCAAGAGAATGTCATAAGTCTGGAAAACAATCTTCAAGCTCTTGAAGTGCAAATTGAATCTCTTAATGATCTTAATTCTCCAATTGTTAATCCTTCAATGGCTTCTACTCCTTCCACTAGCAATGGTTGCTCTCGATGCTATAATATTGATATAAATGCTTGTACTACTAACTCTCAATTCGTACAAGTATTAAAAAGCGAAACAGACTAAGTGCCTTGGTTAGATACGGTTGCATGAAAACTTATCAATCCAAGGATGCCCTATACAAGACCATAAATGGTCGAGGCAACAAAAACAAAGAAGGGCTAGGATATGATAAGTATGAATGCAAAGGAAATGACCGTGTGGTTGTAAAAGGTAAGAAATGCATCAAGTTTGTCAAAGGAAATGACAAACAACCATTGACCACCACACAAGTCATCAAAATCGGGCAAGATTCAAAGAAGCATCCTCAATGTCATACATCTCATTCCATTCACTTTGCTTCTTACATATTGAAGAGAAACCACCGTGGTAAAGTGGTTGCTCATTTTGTCGGTGCCCACCACTCTAATGATGTGAGCAAAAAGAAAGTGTGGGTACCAAAAGTTTTAATTACTAACATGCAAGGACCCAAAAGAATTTGGGTACCTAAAAACAAGACTTGATGCGTTTTCGTAGGATTATACCTCCGGGGGATCAAGTTGGGTGCTTGATAGTGGTTGCACAAACCACATGACCGGAGAAAAGAAAATGTTTTCATCTTTTGATGAGAAAGGGTCACAATATGAAAATATTGTGTTTGGCGATAATGGTAAAGGTGAGGTAATGGGATTAGGTAAAATTGCTATTTCTAATGATCATTCAATATCAAATGTCTTGCTAGTTAAGTCCTTAAATTACAATTTGTTATCCGTGTCGAATGGCTATGCGAGATGGGTTATAATTGTCTATTTACTAATTTGGATGTGACCGTCTTTAGAAGAGACGACTCCTCAATTGCTTTTAAAGGATATTTGAAGGGTAAGCTCTATTTGGTTGATTTCAATTCAAATAGCGCTAAACTTCAAACATGCTTGATGGCAAAGTCTAGCATGGGTTGGTTGTGGCATCGCCGGCTAGCTCATGTTGGCATGAGGAACCTCGACAAGCTTCTAAAGGGTGACCACATCATTGGACTAACGAATGTTGAGTTTGAGAAAAACAGGATTTGTAGCGCTTGTCAAGCCGGAAAGCAAGTTGGAGCGCGTCATCCCGCAAAGAACATCATGACAACGACAAGACCATTGGAGCTTCTACACATGGACCTCTTCGGACCTATCGCTTATATAAGCATCGGAGGTAACAAGTATGGTTTAGTCATTGTTGATGACTTTTCACGCTTCACGTGGGTGTTCTTTTTGCAAGAGAAAGTGAGACACAGGGGATAATTAAGAAATTTGCAAGAAGAGCCCAAAACGAATTCGAGTTGAAGATCAAGAAGATTCGAAGTGACAATGGAAGCGAATTCAAGAACATTCAAGTCGAAGAATTTCTTGATGAAGAAGGGATCAAGCACGAGTTCTCCGCTCCATATTCTCCTCAACAAAATGGAGTGGTAGAAAGGAAGAATCGGACGTTGATTGAGATGGCAAGGACAATGCTTGGCGAGTACAAGATCTCCGATCACTTTTGGGCGGAAGCCGTCAACACCGCATGTCACTCCATCAACCGTTTATATCTCCACAAAATATTGAAGAAAGCGGCTTACGAACTCCTCACCAGGTAACAAATCAAATGTTTCATATTTGAGTTTTCGGTAGTAAATGTTTCATTCTTAACAAGAAACCCAAGAACTCTAAATTTGCTCCTAAGATCGATGAAGGTTTCTTGCTAGGATATGGATCAAATGCCTATGCCTATCGCGTTTTCAACAAAACCTCGGGTTGCGTTGAAATAGCGAGAGACGTGACATTTGATGAATCTAACGGCTCTCAAGTAGAGCAAGTTGATTTAAATGTGCTAGAAAATGAGGAAGAGCCAAGTATTGCGATCAAGAAGATGGCAATAGGTGAAGTGAGACCGCAAGAAAAGGTGCATCAAGATAATTCATCTACACAAGTGGAGCCTCCCACTTCAAATCAAAATCAAGACATTCCTCAAGATAGTTCAAGCAAATTAATGGAGGATGATCAAATTGAAGATAATGAGCCAATTCAACAAACGTCTCAAATGCCGCATCCAAGAGTGCATCAAAGTGTCCAAAGAGATCACCCGTCGATAACATTCTCGGTGATATCCAAAAGGGGGTAACTACACGCTCAAGAGTAGCTAATTTTTGCGAATTTTACTCTTTTGTGTCTACTTTGGAACCTTTGAAGGTTGAAGATGCACTAAGAGATCCGGATTGGATAATGGCTATGCATGAAGAGCTTAACAACCGTTAGAAACAAGGTGTGGTCGTTGGTGGAAAGACCAAATCAAAACGTGATTGGAACCAAATGGGTCTTCCGCAACAAACAAGGCGAACGGAGTTGTCACAAGAAATAAAGCTCGGTTGGTAGCTCAAGGATTCACTCAAATTGAAGGTTTGGATTTTGGTGAGACTTATGCTCCCGTTGCTAGATTAGAATCAATTCGTATATTAGTTGCATTTGCTACTCACCATGATTTCAAGCTTTATCAAATGGACGTCAAGAGTGCATTCCTAAATGGTCCAATTGCCGAATTGGTTTACGTTGAGCAACCGCCGGGAATGGAGGATCACAAAAACCCTACGCATGTCTACAAACTCCATAAGGCGCTCTATGGGCTTAAGCAAGCACCTAGAGCATGGTATGAATGTCTTAAGGATTTTCTTATTAAAAAGGGTTTCGAAATTGGTAAAGTCGATCCTACTCTCTTCACAAAATATGTTGATAATGATCTATTTGTGTGCCAAATATATGTCGATGACATTATATTTGGTTCTACTAATAAAAGTTTTTGTGAGGAATTCAGTAGGTTGATGACGAAAAGATTTGAGATGTCAATGATGGGTGAGCTAAAGTTCTTCCTCGGATTTCAAATCAAACAACTCAAGGAAGGTACATTCTTATGCCAAACAAAGTACATCAAAGATATGCTCAAGAAGTTTGACATGGAGAGCGCCAAACCTATTCACACACCCATGGCTACAAACGGACATCTCGGCCTAAATGAAGAAGGTAATCCCGTGGATCAAAAGGTATATCGATCCATGATAGGTTCATTGCTTTATCTTTGTGCATCTAGGCCTGATATTATGCTTAGTGTGTGTATGTGTGCAAGATTTCAAGCCACTCCTAGAGAGTGCCACCTAGTAGCCGTGAAAAGAATTCTTAGATATTTAGTTCACACACCTAGTTTAGGGCTTTGGTATCCTAAAGGATCAAAATTCGATTTGATTGGTTATTCGGATGCTGATTATGCGGGTTGCAAAGTGGATAGAAAAAGCACTTCGGGGACTTGTCAATTTCTAGGTAGATCACTAGTGTCTTGGTCCTCAAAGAAACAAAATTCAGTTGCTTTATCCACCGCGGAAGCCGAATACATTGCCGCAGGAAGTTGTTGTGCACAATTATTATGGATGAGGCAAACCTTAAAGGATTTTGGTTTTTGTATGGAAAAGGTACCACTCTTATGTGACAATGAGAGTGCAATCAAAATAGCCAACAATCCTGTTCAACACTCTCGGACCAAGCATATAGACATCCGACACCACTTCCTTAGAGATCACTCTCTTAAGGGAGACATAGATATTACCTATGTGAGAACCGAGAAACAATTGGCTGATATCTTCACCAAACCTCTTGATGAGAAACGATTTTGCGAATTGAGAAGTGAGCTAAACATCCTAGACTATCGGAATGTGACTTGACATCTTGTTCGCATATATAGTTACTATTCTTGGTGATTTGAAAATAAAAGGATTGCAAAAATTAATTATCTGTCTTTGAAAGAGTTGAGTTGTAAATTGCATCTTTAGTCATTCCACCTGTGATCATAGCTTCGACTGTTGCTTTGGTCTCTGATCACAAGTAGGATGACTGCCGAGTTCACTGTCTCAAAGTCTCAATCTCTTCCATCTCAGAAATCCTATCCTTTCTCCTTGTCAGCTGGAAAAATCAACTCTTCGGAATTTCCGATTGTGTCATCGGAATATCCGAATTCTGTGTTTTTGAACTCTTCGGAACATCCGATATTTTTATCGGAATATCCGAATCCTGCTCAGCTTTTGGTTCGCTGGAAACTTGAACTCTTCGGAACATCCGATATCCTATATCGGACACTCCGACTTTCTGGAAAATCAAATCGTTCGGAACCTCCGAACTTCAGTTCGGAACTTCCGAAGTGTGTGTAAACGCTTGAAAAGGACCGCTCGGTTGGCCCCTCCTCCTCATTTGTTTTTGCTTAGCCTCCGTACGGTTCTACTTTCTTCATCTCTTGTCGTCTTCGGAGTCTCCGAGCCTACGGAAACTCCGATCTCTCTCCAAGGAAGTTTTTACTTCGGCTTGGAGGATCTCTTCTCGCGTTAATCTTGTGTTCTTTCGTATTCTCGTGTAAACCTAGATCCCCAATCTCGAGATTATTCCTCTTTGTAAAATTCTTGATCATATCTTTCGGTAGACTTGTTGCACTAGTGTTTCCCCGCCTAGATCTCAAGTTTTATCGAATTCCTTTGGTTGATTTGGTTGGAATCCTAGTTTTAGGGTTGTACCGAATATATCGGAACTTCCGAAATTCTCTGTCGGAACTTCCGATGTAAATTCGGAACTTCCGATACTTTGTCGGAACTTCCGATGTTGACAGTACAGCACTAAAACCAGTGTTCTCTCTAGTTTCTTTTATCTTATCAATCTATTCCGTGTCAGCTTTCTCAAATGGACCCAAGTCAGGGTGATCAGCCTCCTCAGGATCCGGCTAAAGTCACTTTCAGTCGAAAGCGCAAAACTCCAACTGGGGCAAGAACAAAGCGAGCTTCAGCTCGAGGATCTCAACCAGGGATTACAATCAGTGAACCTGCTGCACAGGCCGCTCAGACAGTCAATGTGCCTCGTGGAGCACCGCTACCCTCTAGGAAAGGCAAGGGTATTGCAGGTGCCTCAGGATCTCAGGCTAGAGACATGCCGAGATTGAGAGCACCTGAGAGGAACCCTAGACTGCAGAGGAAGCCAGTGAGCTACAAAGGAAAAGCAGCACAAGTGAGAAGAGCTCGTGAAGAGAATCCAAAGCGAAATGACCAGTTCTCTTCTGACTCACGTTTCTGGACATTCTTTCAGCAGGACTTTTATGCCTCAGTCATTTACCCTAGAAAGAATCCGGTAATCCAAATGCAATGTGTTGATTGGGAGTATATGGCTGCAGCAGATGATGCTACATTCAATGAAGTTATTGCAGCCTGTGAAAGAACTAACACCAAAAGAATCATGGCTTTTCAGCATGATTGGAACACAGAGATCATAGCTCAGTTCTATGCTACAATGTATGTCTCCAGGGATCGAGTCTCTACTCTTCACTGGATGACTGAGGGAACTTGGTATGAAACTACATATGTTCAGTTTGCCAGATTACTTGATTTCACAGAGGCAGACTCCAGGGACAAAGATCAGATCCACAATGAGGTCTCTCTTGGTGCTTCAAACCTAAATTTCTTGTATGAGGATAATGCAGAGGTCGAGCCAGGTGACACCAAGGGGATGAAGCCCTTCTTTGCCATTACGAGCAGACTCTTCAGAAGACTTTGGCTCCTAAAGAAGGTGATGCTTCTCATGTCCTGTCTTTCACCGTAAATCTCTGAAGCGAGAATGCAAGATGGTCAGAGACCCTTCGATGTCTTTGACTTCATCTGGAATGAGATCATACTCATTGGACAGGAGCCCAGAAGGAGCTGTGGATATGCTCCATTTATCATGCATTTGATTGAACAAGTGACTGGGCAGCAGTTTGAGTGTGATGGAAAGCATGTGGCGCTTCAAGTCGTGGCAATCAAGGCCCCTTCTCGTGAGCCACCAGGGCTTCCACCAGGAGGACTACTTCTTTGTTGCTACTCCTTCACACGCTCCCGGCGGATCTTCTTCACCTATTTTGCGAGCTTTAAAATCAATATTTGTTCTTTGCAAGAGCAACTCGAAGCGAAGAAGAATGCCAAGCGACTCAAGGATATCCAAAGGCATCTGAATGCTGGAGTGCTCGGAGGACGAGGAAAGTGAAGAAGAGATCGAGGATCCCTTTGCTCCAGCACCTGATGCGTCAGAGTCTGAGGATGACGACGAAGAATCTAGGTCAGATGAAGCTGCATCAGAGGAGTCTGATTAGTCTCTCTCTCTCTCTCTCTCCTTCCTTTGTGGTGCTTGATGCCAAAGGGGGAGAGATGGACAATTTTATCTATCTATCCCTGGTTCAAAGTCGTTGAGTCCGTGAACTTGGAACTTAATTTATTTGGTTTAAAACTTCGTTGTTGAATGCTATTATCGTTTTAATCTCTTTATTGTTTTTGCATGGAGATCTCTTGCTAACTTGATGGTTATTATTTATCCATACTGTTTATCCTGTCTACCTTGTGTTAAATCTCCTATGCAAGGATATAGGGGGAGCTCCATTTCTTTTCTTCTCTCGAAAAGTGCATTTGTTTTCAAGTTTCATTCTCAATGCACATTTTGAAAGGGAGTTCCGTCTATATTTATTCTCTCTTAATGTTTTTTAAACTTGTCCTGAATCGTGTTGTCATCAATCACCAAAAAGGGGGAGATTGAAAGTGCATCTAGGCCCCCTAAATTTGTTTTGGGTGATTAATGACAAACGATTAAAGAAACTAATGTGTTCAACTAGTTTATGAACAGGCAAATGCTTCAAGAAGAGATCGTCTATGCACGTGAAGTGTCCCCTAGTAGCGCTGAGTAAGAAAAACGGTATTTAAGCTTGAAATTTTAATCTATTGAGTCATAGGAATGCCGTACTATTAAGAGGGATGCATTGAAATTGACTTAGAGATGTTCTCCTCACTCAAGATGAACTTAGGCGAGTCTCTCAAGGGCTAGAAGTGTTCTCTCTCGCTTCGGAATGTAGTTTGTTTTAAGTTCAGGTCGGATGTTCCGAATTTGTATCGGACACTCCGATAGTTCAGATGTTCCGAAGTGCAGTTGTGCTTCAGTCCGATGTGTTCTGTTTGGGTCGGACATTCCGATGTTCTGTTTCGGATGTTCCGATACCTGTTGTGTTTTAGATTGGGAGCTCTCTGTTTGGTTCGGATGTTCCGATATTGAGTATCGGAAGGTCCGATGTGTGCCTTCTTGTGTAAAGGTGCTCTCTGTCTAGTTCGGATTGTCCGAAGTTGCGTCTTCGGAAGTTCCGAAGTGGTTGTTTTCCTGTTTGGGAGCCCACTGTTTTCTTCGGATGTTCCGATGTTTATTTTCGGACATTACGATGTGGACTTAGCTTGATTTGGTGAGTTCCCTCTCTGAGAGTCATCGGATGTTCCGATGTTGTTATCGGACTTTCCGATGCGTGTTGTTTTCGACCGTTGGAAGCTTTCCAAGTCTGGTAGTTTGCACACATCGGATGTTCCGAAGTTCTTTTCGGACATTCCGATGTGAGGCTGAGTGCGAGGGTAACGGCTAGTTTTGATCCAAAACTATAAATACCCCTCTCTCACTCTTGTGCTGGTTACACACTTGCTTGGGCTATTCATTTAAGCTTCTTGTGTATTCTCTAGAGCATCCTTTGAGCTTTCTCTCCTCCTTGATCTTAGGGATCATTTAGTGAGTGAGAGTTTGTCAAGTGTGATCGAAAGTCAAGGGCTAAGTTGGTATTCATCTTGAGAAAGTAGAGAACCTCTCCAAGATCGAAATTCGAGTGCATTCATTTCTCTTGGAGGTTGAAGGACTCCTAGACGGCTAGGCGTCGCTCACAAGCCCCCAACGATTGTGGGAAGCCGTGAGAAGTTTGTGAAGGCCGGTTCCGCCTCCGAAAGGGAAGGAACCAAATAGTGGAACCAAGTCTCAAGTGAGACCGAGGTTTGGGAGGAAAGGGTTGGAAAAGACCGGGCTCTTTGGAGCCTCCTCAACGGAGACGTCTGATCCCCTCAAGGATCCGAACTCAGGAATCAAACTATTGTGTTCTCTCTTGTCTCTAGCTGCTGATTAATCTTATTAATTTTCTTGATTGCAATGTTAGTTGTCTAGTGCTAGTTGTCGAATTGCTCTTTCTACTTGACTCTTTCGGTCAAGTGCTAATCGGATAGTCCAAGTAATTACGGAAGTTCGAAGTTTTGGAAGTTCCGATATTAATTCGGAATATCCGACTATTCATTTGCATTAAATTGTTTTAATTTAAAATTAGCCTATTCACCCCCTCTAGGTAATCTTCTAACCTTTTCAATTGGTATCGAGCCAAACCTTCTCAAGGCTTAACCGCTTGAAGGAACGTGATGGCCAACACCGGGTTGAAGGTTGTCATGACGGACGAGCAAAATAGTCCAAGAGCCGGAGATGGAACTCCCGGCAAGAGCAAAGAGGAAGCTACCTCTACATCTACTCAGGGAGCTCAAATTCCATTCAATTATGAAAAATTAAATACTTCCTCCTCGCATTCGTATATCACTGTGCCCTCCGGGCGTGCTCCTTTCTTTGATGGCACGTACTATTCCGCTTGGAGGCACAAGATGAAAATGCACTTGATGTCACTCCATCCTAGTGTTTGGAAGATTGTTTGCACAGGTTTAGATATGCCGGAAGACGATATGGAGCTCACGCCGGAACAAGAGCAAAACATCCACCGCAATGCTCAAGCCGCAAGTGTGTTGCTTGGAGCGTTGAGTCCCGAGGAATTCAACAAAGTGGATGGCTTGGAAGAAGCCAAAGAGATATGGGACACACTCCAAGTAGCACATGAGGGTACATCAAGTGTAAGGGAATCAAAGATTGAATTGCTAGAAGGCAAGTTGGGGAGATTTGTCATGAATGATGATGAGACTCCACAACAAATGTATGACCGCCTGATGATCCTCGTAAACAAGATAAGAGGGCTTGGAAGCAAGGATATGACAGACCACGTCGTGGTAAAAAGGATGTTGAGAGCCTTTGCCCCAAGGAACTCTACTCTCGTAACCCTTATACGAGAGCGAAAAGATTTCAAAAGGCTCACTCCAAATGACGTGCTCGGAAGAATTCTTTCACATGAACTCATGGAGGAAGAAGCAAAAGAAGTGAAGAATCTTGCCAAGCAAAGCTCTAGCTCAAGACCAAAGCAAATAGCTTTGAAGGCAAGCAAAAAGGAAGAATCAACATCAAGTGATGATGAGGAAGATGAAAGCGAAGATGAAGAAGACTTGGCATTGTTTGTGAGAAAGTTCAAAAAATTCCTCAAGTATGACGGGTCAAGCAAATACAAGAAAAACTTCAATGACAAGTCAAGGAGAAGAAGAAATGTGAAGAGGGCGTGCTATGAGTGCGGTGAAGTTGGACACTTCATCGCCGATTGTCCAAAGAAGAAGACCTCCTCAAATGAGCAAAAGAAGAGTGAGCCAAGCAAGAAAAATAAAGGCTACAAGAAGAAGTACTCGGGGCGAGCCCATATTGGCGAAGAATGGGATTCAAACGACTCCGACTCCGACACCGATGATGAAGGAGTCGCCACCGTCGCCATTGAAGCCGCTCCTCCAACAAAATCACTCTTCGGCGACATGAGCGACACCGACAACGACGACGCACCCGTTTGTCTCATGGCAAAAGGGCGGAAGGTAATGACTAAGTCAAAACCTCCAAGTAGTGATAGTGAATTGGATAGTGATGATAATGATGATGATGATGCTCTATTTTGTGACTTAAGCAAAACGGCTATTGATAAGATTCATAAACTATTGAAAAGAATAGATAGCCAAGAGGAAACTCTCGAGAAGCAAGAAGAGTTGCTAATTTGTGAAAAGAAGAAAAATCTTGCTCTCGAGAAGGTTCTCACAAAAGAAAAGGAGACAATTGAATTGTTAACCAAAAAGCTTGATTTGGCTAATAATTCAATAACATTACTTAAGGGTTCAAATGAGTCACTTCAAGAGAATGTCATAAGTCTGGAAAACAATCTTCAAGCTCTTGAAGTGCAAATTGAATCTCTTAATGATCTTAATTCTCCAATTGTTAATCCTTCAATGGCTTCTACTCCTTCCACTAGCAATGGTTGCTCTCGATGCTATAATATTGATATAAATGCTTGTACTACTAACTCTCAATTCGTACAAGTATTAAAAAGCGAAAACGAGAGACTAAGTGCCTTGGTTAGATACGGTTGCATGAAAACTTATCAATCCAAGGATGCCCTATACAAGACCATAAATGGTCGAGGCAACAAAAACAAAGAAGGGCTAGGATATGATAAGTATGAATGCAAAGGAAATGACCGTGTGGTTGTAAAAGGTAAGAAATGCATCAAGTTTGTCAAAGGAAATGACAAACAACCATTGACCACCACACAAGTCATCAAAATCGGGCAAGATTCAAAGAAGCATCCTCAATGTCATACATCTCATTCCATTCACTTTGCTTCTTACATATTGAAGAGAAACCACCGTGGTAAAGTGGTTGCTCATTTTGTCGGTGCCCACCACTCTAATGATGTGAGCAAAAGAAAGTGTGGGTACCAAAAGTTTTAATTACTAACATGCAAGGACCCAAAAGAATTTGGGTACCTAAAAACAAGACTTGATGCGTTTTAGTAGGATTATACCTCAGGGGATCAAGTTGGGTGCTTGATAGTGGTTGCACAAACCACATGACCGGAGAAAAGAAAATGTTTTCATCTTTTGATGAGAAAGGGTCACAATATGAAAATATTGTGTTTGGCGATAATGGTAAAGGTGAGGTAATGGGATTAGGTAAAATTGCTATTTCTAATGATCATTCAATATCAAATGTCTTGCTAGTTAAGTCCTTAAATTACAATTTGTTATCCGTGTACTTAGCGTGCGAGATGGGTTATAATTGTCTATTTACTAATTTGGATGTGACCGTCTTTAGAAGAGACGACTCCTCAATTGCTTTTAAAGGATATTTGAAGGGTAAGCTCTATTTGGTTGATTTCAATTCAAATAGCGCTAAACTTCAAACATGCTTGATGGCAAAGTCTAGCATGGGTTGGTTGTGGCATCGCCGGCTAGCTCATGTTGGCATGAGGAACCTCGACAAGCTTCTAAAGGGTGACCACATCATTGGACTAACGAATGTTGAGTTTGAGAAAAACAGGATTTGTAGCACTTGTCAAGCCGAAAGCAAGTTGGAGCGCGTCATCCCGCAAAGAACATCATGACAACGACAAGACCATTGGAGCTTCTACACATGGACCTCTTCGGACCTATAAACTTATATAAGCATCGGAGGTAACAAGTATGGTTTAGTCATTGTTGATGACTTTTCACGCTTCACGTGGGTGTTCTTTTGCAAGAGAAAAGTGAGACACAGGGATAATTAAGAAATTTGCAAGAAGAGCCCAAAAGCAATTCGAGTTGAAGATCAAGAAGATTCGAAGTGACAATGGAAGCGAATTCAAGAACATTCAAGTCGAAGAATTTCTTGATGAAGAAGGGATCAAGCACGAGTTCTCCGCTCCATATTCTCCTCAACAAAATGGAGTGGTAGAAAGGAAGAATCGGACGTTGATTGAGATGGCAAGGACAATGCTTGACGAGTACAAGATCTCCGATCACTTTTGGGCGGAAGCCGTCAACACCGCATGTCACTCCATCAACCGTTTATATCTCCACAAAATATTGAAGAAAACGGCTTACGAACTCCTCACCGGTAACAAATCAAATGTTTCATATTTCAGAGTTTTCGGTAGTAAATGTTTCATTCTTAACAAGAAACCCAAGAACTCTAAATTTGCTCCTAAGATCGATGAAGGTTTCTTGCTAGGATATGGATCAAATGCCTATGCCTATCGCGTTTTCAACAAAACCTCGGGTTGCGTTGAAATAGCGAGAGACGTGACATTTGATGAATCTAACGGCTCTCAAGTAGAGCAAGTTGATTTAAATGTGCTAGAAAATGAGGAAGAGCCAAGTATTGCGATCAAGAAGATGGCAATAGGTGAAGTGAGACCGCAAGAAAAGGTGCATCAAGATAATTCATCTACACAAGTGGAGCCTCCCACTTCAAATCAAAATCAAGACATTCCTCAAGATAGTTCAAGCAAATTAATGGAGGATGATCAAATTGAAGATAATGAGCCAATTCAACAAACGTCTCAAATGCCGCATCCAAGAGTGCATCAAAGTGTCCAAAGAGATCACCCCGTCGATAACATTCTCGGTGATATCCAAAAGGGGGTAACTACACGCTCAAGAGTAGCTAATTTTTGCGAATTTTACTCTTTTGTGTCTACTTTGGAACCTTTGAAGGTTGAAGATGCACTAAGAGATCCGGATTGGATAATGGCTATGCATGAAGAGCTTAACAACTTCGTTAGAAACAAGGTGTGGTCGTTGGTGGAAAGACCAAATCAAAACGTGATTGGAACCAAATGGGTCTTCCGCAACAAACAAGACGAGAACGGAGTTGTCACAAGAAATAAAGCTCGGTTGGTAGCTCAAGGATTCACTCAAATTGAAGGTTTGGATTTTGGTGAGACTTATGCTCCCGTTGCTAGATTAGAATCAATTCGTATATTAGTTGCATTTGCTACTCACCATGATTTCAAGCTTTATCAAATGGACGTCAAGAGTGCATTCCTAAATGGTCCAATTGCCGAATTGGTTTACGTTGAGCAACCGCCGGGAATGGAGGATCACAAAACCCTACGCATGTCTACAAACTCCATAAGGCTCTATGGGCTTAAGCAAGCACCTAGAGCATGGTATGAATGTCTTAAGGATTTTCTTATTAAAAGGGTTTCGAAATTGGTAAAGTCGATCCTACTCTCTTCACAAAATATGTTGATAATGATCTATTTGTGTGCCAAATATATGTCGATGACATTATATTTGGTTCTACTAATAAAAGTTTTTGTGAGGAATTCAGTAGGTTGATGACGAAAAGATTTGAGATGTCAATGATGGGCGAGCTAAAGTTCTTCCTCGGATTTCAAATCAAACAACTCAAGG
The DNA here is from genome assembly GCA_036346355.1 of Rhipidocladum racemiflorum. Taxonomy (NCBI): domain Eukaryota; kingdom Viridiplantae; phylum Streptophyta; class Magnoliopsida; order Poales; family Poaceae; genus Rhipidocladum; species Rhipidocladum racemiflorum. The sequence goes on along the minus strand of CM070570.1, from coordinate 22,708,411 downwards.
AAGGTACATTCTTATGCCAAACAAAGTACATCAAAGATATGCTCAAGAAGTTTGACATGGAGAGCGCCAAACCTATTCACACACCCATGGCTACAAACGGACATCTCGGCCTAAATGAAGAAGGTAATCCCGTGGATCAAAAGGTATATCGATCCATGATAGGTTCATTGCTTTATCTTTGTGCATCTAGGCCTGATATTATGCTTAGTGTGTGTATGTGTGCAAGATTTCAAGCCACTCCTAGAGAGTGCCACCTAGTAGCCGTGAAAAGAATTCTTAGATATTTAGTTCACACACCTAGTTTAGGGCTTTGGTATCCTAAAGGATCAAAATTCGATTTGATTGGTTATTCGGATGCTGATTATGCGGGTTGCAAAGTGGATAGAAAAAGCACTTCGGGGACTTGTCAATTTCTAGGTAGATCACTAGTGTCTTGGTCCTCAAAGAAACAAAATTCAGTTGCTTTATCCACCGCGGAAGCCGAATACATTGCCGCAGGAAGTTGTTGTGCACAATTATTATGGATGAGGCAAACCTTAAAGGATTTTGGTTTTTGTATGGAAAAGGTACCACTCTTATGTGACAATGAGAGTGCAATCAAAATAGCCAACAATCCTGTTCAACACTCTCGGACCAAGCATATAGACATCCGACACCACTTCCTTAGAGATCACTCTCTTAAGGGAGACATAGATATTACCTATGTGAGAACCGAGAAACAATTGGCTGATATCTTCACCAAACCTCTTGATGAGAAACGATTTTGCGAATTGAGAAGTGAGCTAAACATCCTAGACTATCGGAATGTGACTTGACATCTTGTTCGCATATATAGTTACTATTCTTGGTGATTTGAAAATAAAAGGATTGCAAAAATTAATTATCTGTCTTTGAAAGAGTTGAGTTGTAAATTGCATCTTTAGTCATTCCACCTGTGATCATAGCTTCGACTGTTGCTTTGGTCTCTGATCACAAGTAGGATGACTGCCGAGTTCACTGTCTCAAAGTCTCAATCTCTTCCATCTCAGAAATCCTATCCTTTCTCCTTGTCAGCTGGAAAAATCAACTCTTCGGAATTTCCGATTGTGTCATCGGAATATCCGAATTCTGTGTTTTTGAACTCTTCGGAACATCCGATATTTTTATCGGAATATCCGAATCCTGCTCAGCTTTTGGTTATTGGAAACTTGAACTCTTGGAACATCCGATATCCTATATCGGACACTCAGACTTTCTGGAAAATCAAATCGTTCGAACCTCAGAACTTCAGTTGAACTTCCGAAGTGTGTAAACGCTTGAAAAGGACCGCTCGGTTGGCCCCTCCTCCTCATTTGTTTTGCTTAGCCTCCGTACGGTTCTACTTTCTTCATCTCTTGTCGTCTTCGGAGTCTCCGAGCCTACGGAAACTCCGATCTCTCTCCAAGGAAGTTTTTACTTCGGCTTGGAGGATCTCTTCTCGCGTTAATCTTGTGTTCTTTCGTATTCTCAGGTAAACCTAGATCCCCAATCTCGAGATTATTCCTCTTTGTAAAATTCTTGATCATATCTTTCGGTAGACTTGTTGCACTAGTGTTTCCCCGCCTAGATCTCAAGTTTTATCGAATTCCTTTGGTTGATTTGGTTGGAATCCTAGTTTTAGGGTTGTACCGAATATATCGGAACTTCCGAAATTCTCTGTCGGAACTTCCGATGTAAAGTCGGAACTTCCGATACTTTGTCGGAACTTCCGATGTTGACAGTACAGCACTAAAACCAGTGTTCTCTCTAGTTTCTTTTATCTTATCAATCTATTCCGTGTCAGCTTTCTCAAATGGACCCAAGTCAGGGTGATCAGCCTCCTCAGGATCCGGCTAAAGTCACTTTCAGTCGAAAGCGCAAAACTCCAACTGGGGCAAGAACAAAGCGAGCTTCAGCTCGAGGATCTCAACCAGGGATTACAATCAGTGAACCTGCAGCACAGGCCGCTCAGACAGTCAATGTGCCTCGTGGAGCACCGCTACCCTCTAGGAAAGGCAAGGGTATTGCAGGTGCCTCAGGATCTCAGGCTAGAGACATGCCGAGATTGAGAGCACCTGAGAGGAACCCTAGACTGCAGAGGAAGCCAGTGAGCTACAAAGGAAAAGCAGCACAAGTGAGAAGAGCTCGTGAAGAGAATCCAAAGCGAAATGACCAGTTCTCTTCTGACTCACGTTTCTGGACATTCTTTCAAGCAGACTTTTATGCCTCGATCATTTACCCTAGAAAGAATCCATTAATCCAAATGCAATGTGTTGATTGGGAGTATATGGCTGCAGCAGATGATGCTACATTCAATGAAGTTATTGCGACTGTGAAAGAACTAACACCAAAAGAATCATGGCTTTTCAAAGATGATTGGAACACGAAGATCATAGCTCAGTTCTATGCTACAATGTATGTCTCCGAGGATCGAGTCTCTACTCTTCACTTTGGATGACCGAGAACTTGGTATGAAACTACATATGTTCGGTTGCAGTTACTTGATTTCACAGAGGCGGACTCCGGGGACAAAGATCGAGATCCACAATGAGGTCTCTCTTGGTGCTTCAAACCTAAATTTCTTGTATGAGGATAATGCAGAGGTCGAGCCAGTGACACCAAGGATGAAGCCCTTCTTTGCCATTACGAGCAGACTCTTCAGAAGACTTTGGCTCCTAAAGAAGGTGATGCTTCTCATGTCCTGTCTTTCACCGTAAATCTCTGAAGCGAGAATGCAAGATGGTCAGAGACCCTTCGATGTCTTTGACTTCATCTGGAATGAGATCATACTCATTGGACAGGAGCCCAGAAGGAGCTGTGGATATGCTCCATTTATCATGCATTTGATTGAACAAGTGGTCAAGCAGCGATTTGAGTGTGATGGAAAGCATGTGGCGCTTCAAGTCAGGGCAATCAAGGCCCCTTCTCAGCGAGCCACCAGGGCTTCCACCAGGAGGACTACTTCTTTTGTTGCTACTCCTTCAGCTTCTGCTCCCAGCGGATCTTCTTCACCTATTTTGCGAGCTTTAAAATCAATATTTGTTCTTTGCAAGAGCAACTCAGAAAAGCAGAAGAAGAATGCCAAGCGACTCAAGGATATCCAAAGGCATCTGAATCTGGAGTGCTCAGAGGACGAGGAAAGTGAAGAAGAGATCGAGGATCCCTTTGCTCCAGCACCTGATGCGTCAGAGTCTGAGGATGACGACGAAGAATCTAGGTCAGATGAAGCTGCATCAGAGGAGTCTGATTAGTCTCTCTCTCTCTCTCTCTCCTTCCTTTGTGGTGCTTGATGCCAAAGGGGGAGAGATGGACAATTTTATCTATCTATCCCTGGTTCAAAGTCGTTGAGTCCGTGAACTTGGAACTTAATTTATTTGGTTTAAAACTTCGTTGTTGAATGCTATTATCGTTTTAATCTCTTTATTGTTTTTGCATGGAGATCTCTTGCTAACTTGATGGTTATTATTTATCCATACTGTTTATCCTGTCTACCTTGTGTTAAATCTCCTATGCAAGGATATAGGGGGAGCTCCATTTCTTTTCTTCTCTCGAAAAGTGCATTTGTTTTCAAGTTTCATTCTCAATGCACATTTTGAAAGGGAGTTTCGTCTATATTTATTCTCTCTTAATGTTTTTTAAACTTGTCCTGAATCGTGTTGTCATCAATCACCAAAAAGGGGGAGATTGAAAGTGCATCTAGGCCCCCTAAATTTGTTTTGGGTGATTAATGACAAACGATTAAAGAAACTAATGTGTTCAACTAGTTTATGATCAGGCAAATGCTTCAAGAAGAGATCGTCTATGCACGTGAAGTGTCCCCTAGTAGCGCTGAGTAAGAAAAACGGTATTTAAGCTTGAAATTTTAATCTATTGAGTCATAGGAATGCCGTACTATTAAGAGGATGCATTGAAATTGACTTAGAGATGTTCTCCTCACTCAAGATGAACTTAGGCGAGTCTCTCAAGGGCTAGAAGTGTTCTCTCTCGCTCGAATGTAGTTTGTTTTAAGTTCAGGTCGGATGTTCCGAATTTGTATCGGACACTCCGATAGTTCGAATGTTCAGTGCGATTGTGCTTGATCCGATGTGTTCTGTTTGGGTCGGACATTCGATGTTCTGTTTCGGATGTTCCGATACATTGTGTTTTAGATTGGGAGCTCTGTTTGGTTGGATGTTCCGATATTGAGTATCGGAAGGTCCGATGTGTGCCTTCTTGTGTAAAGGTGCTCTCTGTCTAGTTCGGATTGTCCGAAGTTGCGTCTTCGGAAGTTCCGAAGTGGTTGTTTTCCTGTTTGGGAGCCCACTGTTTTCTTCGGATGTTCCGATGTCTATTTTCGGACATTACGATGTGGACTTAGCTTGATTTGGTGAGTTCCCTCTCTGAGAGTCATCGGATGTTCCGATGTTGTTATCGGACTTTCCGATGCGTGTTGTTTTCGACCAGTTGGAAGCTTTCCAAGTCAGTAGTTTGCACACATCGGATGTTCCGAAGTTCTTTTCGGACATTCCGATGTGAGGCTGAGTGCGAGGGTAACGGCTAGTTTTGATCCAAAACTATAAATACCCCTCTCTCACTCTTGTGCTGGTTACACACTTGCTTGGGCTATTCATTTAAGCTTCTTGTGTATTCTCTAGAGCATCCTTTGAGCTTTCTCTCCTCCTTGATCTTAGGGATCATTTAGTGAGTGAGAGTTTGTCAAGTGTGATCGAAAGTCAAGGGCTAAGTTGGTATTCATCTTGAGAAAGTAGAGAACCTCTCCAAGATCGAAATTCGAGTGCATTCATTTCTCTTGGAGGTTGAAGGACTCCTAGACGGCTAGGCGTCGCTCACAAGCCCCCAACGATTGTGGGAAGCCGTGAGAAGTTTGTGAAGGCCGGTTCCGCCTCCGAAAGGGAAGGAACCAAATAGTGGAACCAAGTCTCAAGTGAGACCGAGGTTTGGGAGGAAAGGGTTGGAAAAGACCCGGGCTCTTTGGAGCCTCCTCAACGGAGACGTACGATCCCCTCAAGGATCCGAACTCCGGGAATCAAACTATTGTGTTCTCTCTTGTCTCTAGCTGCCTGATTAATCTTATTAATTTTCTTCAGTGCAATGTTAGTTGTCTAGTGCTAGTTGTCGAACTGCTCTTTCTACTTGACTCTTTCAGTCAAGTGCTAATCGGATAGTCCGAAGTAATTACGGAAGTTCCGAAGTTTTTGGAAGTTCCGATATTAATTCGGAATATCCGACCTGTTTCCGCTGCATTAAATTGTTTTAATTTAAAATTAGCCTATTCACCTCCCCCCTCTAGGTAATCTTCTAACCTTTTCAGTTTGCCTCCCACACACGGATAATTAAAAACTCTTCAAATCGCAAGACCACCGAACAACCGGACCAAATACTCAAACTTTAGAGGAAAACTCGAAGCATTACACTTACTCTAGACGACATGGATATGAGATGAAGTAAGTAGTGGGATTGTACAAGTTAGATTTATTTCTTACTCTAGACGACATAGACATGAGATGAAGTAAGTAGTGGGATTTGTTTTTTGTTCCCGCTCTAATACTAGGTTGAATGGTTGATAAGAAGTTGTTCGAAGCATTCGATCTGAAACAAATGGCTTGCATCAAGGATACATCAGATACATTGCGTGTATGGGTGTATTGGCATGGATGTAGTTTTTTTTAGAAGTATCTTTCGGCTACGCTGCATTGCTGAACGTTTGGACATTAGAGGTTTGGCGTTTGGTATCTTGAATTTTATGTACGAGGGGTACGGGTTGTGAATGGAGGTGAGAGGGCGTAAGATTTGAGATTTTATACTCGATAGAAGAGTCTTTTAACTCTAATTATCAAGTAAGAACCCTAACCTACCAAAGCCGTGGGAATCTACCCTAAACAAGATTTTGGTTTTCAGCTTCTTTTAGTACAAATAGATTGATGGTTTTTGGCTTCTGGCTACGGAGAAATATGCTGTTTGGGACATCTTCTGGCTTTCAGAGGTAACAAGTCGAAACTTAAGTCATCCTAAATAAAGCCTTAAGCCATTCGTTGCTAATACCCTGCTTGGGATGATTTTAGCTTCACCTTCTCCCCTCTAGAAACCGGAAGCTGTCCAAAACGGTTGGCTTCTTCGCAGTTGGAAGCCAAAAGAAAACATACCATCTGTACTAGAAGAAACTGCAAACTAAAATCTGGTCTAGGATAGCTTCTTAAGGCTTCTATAGGTTGGAGTTCTAACTTTGCACTAAAGTTGAAGAAAATTACCCTTTCATACCAAGTATAAAATCCCACCCCTCTCGCAATCATTCCCGACCATACCCCTCACACCTAAAAGCCAAACTGCCAAACCCGAAAACTATTTAGCCCAACTGTTCAACCGTGCATCCCTTCAACCATACAGTCCACCCAAAAGTTACTTCTCATAAAAGTTACAACCATACAGGGCCGACTAGTTTGTGTTTAGGTTCTAGTGGAATTTGTAAGTTTACTAGGTAGATTCGCGCGCTCCGCTGTGCTAGGTGAATTTTGATAGAGCGCTTGGATGGCAAAAATAACATGAGAGCAATTTTTCGGAACCACAAGATTTTTTTTTTTTTTTTTTTGCAAAAGGGCTCAGCCTAGACTCGTGTGTGAATTTGCGAAACCGTGGGATCTTTTTGCAAAATGGGCCTAGCCGGGTCGGCGGCAATTTTCCAAAAACGCGAGGATTTGTCTGCAAAAGGGCTGGTTCGAAATCGAATGTGAATTTGCGTAACCACGGGATCTTTGTTGCAAAATAGCCAGCAAAGGTTATAGACATAATTTCGGATTTTTCGGTGGGCTCCTTCGGAAGCCTATGATGTGGCATAGCTAGGAGGGTTCGAATTTATTCCACTTTAAAGAGAGTAGTTATTGAAGTGAAGTTCAAAAGTTCATACGAAAATAAAAAAATAAAAGCTGGGATTATTAACATTACAGAATTTGGTACAAGGTTCAATATATATTACTTCGGGGCATCCGATCTAAAAATACTTAGTTGATCTGTAGCAACGATATATTAGATACGTTTTTTTTGCCGAATTGGTTGTACTCCCTCCAGTTTTCAAAAAGCTGGCGTTTTGGATGCAGTGATGGTCAAACTTTCGAAACTTTGACTACGATATATTTTAAAATATTTAAATCGGATACGTAAAAATTATATGTGTAGACTTGTCCAAAGAAGTACTTTTATAATATTATAATTTTATTGAGTTTTATAAATATATTATAATAAAAACTAGTGATTAAAGTTGTATTTTAAAGATCATATCGAGCATGAGCTAGACATCGCCCAAAATGGATGGCTTCCTTCTGCGCTTCCCCATGTGGAAAGCTCCGAATTTTTATTTCATTTTGCTTCATAGCTCTAACCGTGTTAACTACCTAATCCGGTGGTGCTTGCCGTATTAAACCACTTACCCATCCATTAACCCCGAAGCCAACATAGCCTTGGGTTCAGGTTAGATGTGTACATTGTAATCATCCACCATTTTTAAAAAGTTGTAACCATGCAAATGCAACTAACTACGAACGACAATTCCTAGCCTGTCTTTCGTTGCCTGGGAACAATGCCACAGTCCAACTGTGCAACAGTGCGAGTGCATGCCTTCTTCCTGTAACGAAGAGGCTAGCTAGCTGGTGCACGAAGGACAACCCTTTGTCAAGACTCAAGAGTCCCCAATCCGTTTTGCAGTTTGGACTTTGGACCTGCCGAAGGGATGGGCAGGGCTACCCCCCTGCGGAGAATAATTCCAGGCGCACGTCGGCCGCATATGGCCGTTGGAATCTGCTCATGGCGATCCTCCTGACAGCGTCCACCGAACCGAAACGTCGATGTTGCCGGGTCAGAGACTTGACCGCGCGGGCGTACGTGCATGCAGCACAAGTTGTCACCTGCCACTGCCCACACCGAGGCACTGTCCCTCCACGCAAATGAGATCATCTGCAGTCACTTCTTTTAACGTTGGAATTCACACGCCGTAAGACCCATATAAGATCAGAGGCGGAGGCGTCGGTGGGGCTGGGTGGGGCTGGAGCCCACCCAGCCCCCAGCGCAAGGAGCCAAGGACCCCACCCCAAGGACCCCACCCCCATGTAGGACACAAGCACATACGGCCTGCCGGTTGCCGGCCTGGTTCGAATTTGAAAGCCCATGGCTAATGGCCCAGCCGCCCAGCGTATAATACGCATACCGCCTATACGGTATAGGTTATAGGTAGACATCGTGTACTCGCGTCGGCGCGTCGCGTGACTCCCGATCGTCGGTTCGTCTAATCGTCTTCCGCGTCTCGGCGAGTCGTCGGCTACTCGGCTTCGTCTCTTTGCGATCTCGTCGACTGCGGCGACCGAGCGACGAGCGGCACACCGACCGGCCGACGTGATCACGTGATCTGTGATAACGCTTCAGTGGCTTCACGCCAGCGAGGAGATCAGGAGACGGCAGTCGGCCAGACGAACGTTTTGCGATCCTGGTTATTTGTAAGTTATTTTCACAAACTTGTTATTTGTTAACAATCACTGGCCGCATATTCTATGCCTGTCTAGTTTTTATTCAATTCAATGACTTCAATCTTACAGAATAAATTTAGACAAGTGAGATATTTTACAACATTTTCAGAACATACTTATATTGTATACAATTTAAATTTTAACTATTTTACAATATATCGGCAGTCATAATAACTAATTTTGAATGTCTTTTTTTAAGCCCCCGAACTTTCTGGCTCCGCCACTGTATAAGATCCATGTGCAGTGACGCTCCCCCTCCACGATACCGACGAGCGAAGCACATCACGTCCCATCCACGCCGAGTTGCTCGCCGCCATCGCCATCAGACGCCCGGAGATAGGGGTGGAATCGAGCCGAGCCGAGCCGAGCTCGGCTCGGCTCGGCCGAGCTCGCCAGTTTTCGAGCCGAGCCGAGCCCGGCTCGTTGCATACATCGAGCTCAATCTTGAGCTCGGCTCGGGCTCGCTCGAGCCTCGAGCCGGCTCGCGAGCCGGCCTACAAGGGCACTGGCAAGGGCCTAAATGCCCTTCATTCTCACAAAAAAACGAAGCTCCTCCATCCATTCTCATCGTTCTCAGGCTCCAGCCTCCTCTAGGGTTCGGTTAAGAAGCAATTTCATATTTATGGGACGCCTTTTTAAGCACAGATGGTTAGACTGCTCTTTCAGTTTATAAAACTGCAAACATGTAATCTGGAAAAAGAATACTCCGTTTACTTTTATCTGTGCAAAAGTAATCAGTAGACCCAATACAAGACATTTGAAGTAATAAGAAGAGTAAACTCAAAAAGTAAGGTAAGACAAGCATTGCTCATTAGATATCTAGCATTGGGTATACTAATTACTATATTGTGAATTCATACCTTATATAACTCAATGACTGTCGAGCCTAACGAGCCGCTCACGAGCTAGCTCGGACTCGGCTCGTTGGCCAAGCGAGCCAGGCGGTAGGCTCAGGCTCGGCTCGTTGGCCATGCGAGCCGAGCCGAGCCGAGCCTCGAGCCTCGAGCTAAAATTCCACCCCTACCCGGAGACCAGCGGCCTCGGCTTAATTTCCTAGACCGTCTGCAAGACGACCGCAAAAAAGTCGACGCGCTCGGTCCCGCTCCGCGCGGACAGCGGGGTAACCGGGAGTCCGGAACCGGACGTGCCACGCCATGCCGGCTGCCGACCGATGCGCGCTCGGGTCAATGCCACGGTCTCCACTTTTCCATTCCCGCTCATCTCATCTGATGGGATTTGATCGGGTCCCGTGCCAGCGTACCGTTCAGAGGTGACACGACGAGAAAAGAGTAGCACGAGAACCTGCGGTCGGCGTCCAAAGATTTTTCTTCCAGTCCGGCGAAGCCTGCACTCCCAGTCCAATCCCGCCGGGCGGTTCAATTCCATGCATGTCGGTAGTCAAATTCGTCGCCGCGTGCATATACGCCTGCGCGGGATGGCAGTGGGTCCGGTACCCGTGATCCGAAGTTTGAACTCGGACCTGGATCTGGACCCGACGGATACCTATACCTGACCAGGTATCCGAACCCGAACAACAAAGCAGCATCTCAGCCCAGTTGTCTCAGCAACAAAAATAACATCACTTAAAGCAGCATTACAGTAGCACTTGAGCAGTGTTTCAGTAGCAAAAATAGTAGCACTTCAGCAGCAAAACAACAGCACTTCAGTGGATACTGCGGTGGCCCACATGTCAGTGCCTCGTCGGGTCTGGGTCTGAATACCCACGGGTTCAAAATGAGACCCGGATCCGGACCAAAACCCAAACCCGAAGTAATATACCCGTGAATCAAATTTGGACCCGAACCAGACCCGCCGACCGGGTACACCGTACACGGTATTTTTTGCCATCCCCTGCGCCAACAGAAACCCCCGGCTGCTCATGCAATATACCCGCGGCCGCGCTCGGGATATATGCCTCCAGCGCGCAGCTAACTTGAGAAAGTTGAGAAACACGAGATCAGTTCCAGTGGACGGTGGAAAAGTAGCTCTTCCAAAACCGCCGCTCATGGGCACACGATTTATTAGTTTTGCTCCATGATCGTCGCCGCGCCCACCAGTTGAACTATGCTCATCGATATGTCTTACGCACACCGGAATCTGGCAACTGGCGGCGGCGCACGATTAAGCTGGAAAGTCTAGCCCTCGAGCTAATGTCCAGCGGATCACGACACAGCCCAGAAGGTTGAATGTTTCTACCGGATATGGATGTGCATATCCATATATCACGATCGTGGAGGAGTAGTTTCAACTCTCAAGCGCTGAAAGGGTCATAAACGTTTGCATGCCGACATGATCACTGTCCAAATGTCCAATCGTAAGGTCGCCTTGTAAGACTAGCCAACCCGGCCTTTTCCTCCAAGTCTTCCTGGATACCACTGCCCAAAACCCATTGGCTATCCACTCCGCTGAAATAATACCATGGAAATGTCGCCTGTCAGACCACCAGACATTCACGTCAGATCACAGTTAAGCTCAAGCTGCCAGAGAGCAGCAGCTACATTCTGTGGGATTTTATACGTTGTTTGGGTTCCGGTCTCGGCTCAACCCTGCCGTTCGTTCCGAGGTCTTTCCGCTGGACTATTGGATTAGCTCAGGTATGTCCCTTTCTTGGCAACTTTACCTGCCCTTTTTATAAACCATCATCTCCACTGTCCCGGCTACTACTCATCCTACCCAGCACTCTTGCTCTCTCACAACAACTCGCAAAGGCAAAACTTTCCGATTTCTGAGCTAGCTGCTCTCATGGAAGGCCTCATTCCATTCATCTTCAAGGCCATGGCCCAATACAAGGAAGGAGGGCGTGTCTCTTTTAGCGGCATGATCTCGGACGAGCCGGCGCCGGCGTCGTACGTGCTCCTGCCGGGGGACTCCGACAGGCGATACGGAGAAGCTCCAGCTGCCCGTCGTCCAAGGTCCGAGGTCGAGGAGGTCACCACCAGCACCGCGTGGCAGTCTCCCCTCCGGTGCTCGACACTGCGCCGGCGAGCCTAGGATCACACGAACAATTAATTACGGTTGTCAAAGGGCAGGTTGATACAACAAAGTGAAAGGAGTATAATAACACGACGGCCGATTGAAGGGAAAATTGTACAGGCACCAATCGTTGAGAGGCGGTGTATGGCTTACGATGATACGCAGACAGTAAGCAAGACGGGAAGCGAGCCTATTAATTTTCAGGTTTCTATATGCATCCTTTTCTTTTCTTTTCTTAATTTGTGCTGCATAATGAGGTGTGCAGGTCTCCAAAGTAGGCTTTGCATGCTGACGAGCGAATGCTCGTAGTATGAGAGAATAAATTTGTAATAGATGCTGTGCGCACAAACAAAGCGCCTGTATGCAAATGCAAGCATGGTTGCCAAACAGTGGTGCCATCACGATTATTTACCTATTATCTATAAAAATTTCTATTATAATACTAGATTTCTTAGGGGCCGATGGTTTGGGTAGGGCTTAATTAGACTAGTCTTTCCCAAGTTGCAGTTTGAAGCCCAGATGATATGTCCACAAAGGCCCACTATTGCACAGAAAAGTGCAAGCCCAGTGGCCGATATGGGTCCATAAAACAGTCGAAGAACGGCAAAATGCCCAACACATGCCATTGCTAGCTCCTCCTCCTCCTATCACGAAGATAGTACTAGTATTTTGAGCATCGTGGTCCTGGACCTTACTAACAAGAAGCACAGAAAAGAAACATTCAGATTCCAGTGGCGCTACACGAGATCAAGTACCTAATCACAATATCAATAAAGAAAAGGAGAGGGTAAGCTCAACGGAGCGAGCACCGACATGACATTACCTCCCCGCGCGTATCACGCTGCGCTCGTTTCAGCGTCTCTCGAAGTTAATAAAGATAGAGGTTTTCCCATTGTATGATACGCTTCTCCTTCTTCTGTTGGTGTGTTTGCATTGGCGTATCGTTGATTGCGTGTGTGAACAATCTAGTTTCACAACAAGTACCAGTATTTTCAGCATCGTGGTCCTGGACCCTACTAACAAGAAGCACAGAAAAGAAATATGCAGATTCCAGTGGCACTACACGAGATCAAGTACCTAATCACAATATCAATAAAGAAAAGGAGAGGGCAAGCTCAACGGAGCGACACCGACATCACAATATCACGCTGCGCTCGTTTCAGCGTCTCTCGAAGTTAATAAAGAGCAAGATGCAGATTGCAAGCGATCTGGTTTCTTGGATCCACCGAAGAGGTTTGAACCAAAAAAACGCCCGAGATCAAGCCGGGTTCCCCGACGCATCAGTGGGTGCGTGCGTCGCATTGCGGAACGCCGGAACCATTCAGTAGAGTATTACGAACTCATTAAGTACTCGAGTAGTATAGCAATACTGCCTCGTCAACTTGGCACACTGGTAGAAAAAAACTGGATCCCGAAGGAAGAATGACTTGGATCCAGCTTTGGGGCTTTGTTGTCGCGATACCATGAGCTCATCAACAACAACAATAAAAACGCCGTAATTCACGAAGAAAAGGCATGTCTCCACTAACCATACTAGGTGCAAACACAATCGAAAGAACGATGCAAAGAATAAAAAGAGAGAGTAAATAATGGAGAAAAAAAGAGAGAAAATAACAACCTTCAAAATGGGACTACAATTTGCACATGGAACCTGAGATTACCCTCGCTGCTTCTTGGGGTCCTCGTCAGGCCGTCATCAATCTCGGCTATCCATGCTGCCTTAATCGAAGTCCATCGATAATTAACTATTCCTTGTGAACGTGGAATTTCATCAAGCCTCTGGACTCTGGTAGTCTGGCTAGCAACGAGCGTCGAGCGGAGCAGGCAGAGCCAGCATCCCACGTGCCCGGAGCATGGATCAGCGGTTGAACCGAAAAAACCGAACCATGCACCAAGGTAACTCGGTTTACTTGAAGAACCGTCCATGCAACTAGACCGAAACCAGATGAGCCGACCAGTTTTTTTTTTTTTTTTTTTTTTTTGAGAAACCAGGCCTAAGGAAACCGAACCGCTTATGTCTATGGAAAAAATTGCATGAAAAGATAAGAAAACTTCGCAGAAATTTCCTTTGGAGGGGTGACCTGCAGTGCAAAGGCGGGCATTGCTTGGTAAATTGGAAAAAAAACTTGTAGGCCCAAGGATCTAGGGGGACTGGGCATTAAGTAGTTTGATGCCTTCAGCAGGGCTCTCAGATTGCGATGGTTGTGGTACAGTTGGAAGAATCCCACAAGGCTTTGGGCTAACATGGCGGTCCCATGCAACGACACAGACATAGCCCTCTTCAATGCAAGCACAACCATTTCTTTAGGTAACGGAGAGCTGGCAAAATTTTGGACTTCAAATTGGCTCTTTGGACAGGCCCCAAAAAATATCGCCCATCTTTGCTTCAAGTTGGTCCACAAGAGAAACAGATCGGTCAAGCAGGAGCTCTCGAACAATTCCTGGATGATTCCTCTAAGAAGAATTTCGATAGGGCCGCAGTTGCAGGAATTTCTTTGCCTTTGGAGCCGTCTGCAGGAAATCCAATTGCAACCGGCAACCCAAGACGAGATCACATGGAGATGGACCGTGGACGGCCATTATTCTGCGAAGTCGGCCTACAGGATCCAATTCAGGGGAGGTCTGCCAGATAGAAACTATCCAATGGTCTGGAAAGCAAAAACTCAGAACAAATGCAGGTTTTTTGCTTGGCTCTTACTCCAAAATAGGCTGCAGACAGCAGATAATCTAGCCCGGAGAGGTTGGCCTCATAGCCCAATTTGCAGTCTTTGCGGTTCGGGTGATGACTCAGCGGTCCACTTGTTGCTGGCTTGCCCCTTTGCCAGGCAAACCTGGACCTCTTTGTCAGGGCATCTACAGATTCAAATAGTTCCACAGTCGGTACCTCTTGTGCCAGTTTCGATCACAGCTTGGTGGCAAGAGATTCGCAGCGCCCAACCAAAGAAGTGTCACAGCACGGTCGACGGTTGGTTGATCTTCACTCTTTGGAACATCTGGAAAGAGCGGAATGCTCGCATTTTTAATAATCTTTACTCCCCGGTGTCCTCAGTGGTTCAACAAGCCCTCAGAGATATCGCAGATTTTAAGCTAGCAACGAGGTCATCTTTGGCAGAGTAGTCCTTTTTCTGTAACAGGTGTTGGTGTTGGTTTTTGTTTTGGTCCATTAGCTGGCCGTGTCTACCCCGTGTTTCGTGTACCTGAACTTCTTTCTTCTTAATTGATTGCGGGCAGAGCTCCTGCCTTACCTTTAAAAAAAAAAGATAAGAAAACAAAAACCAATTAGGCTGCCCTAGTTTAGCCCAGGTCGAGGGAATCCTAGGATTTCCTACACAGAGGTGCTTCTATGCTTTTTTTTAAAAAATTTTTTTGCATAAATATTAAAGCATGAATGGAGGGTAGATGGTGATTGCTTACCCCTTTGTTTGCTTCAAGATTTGTACAACTTATATTGAAAGGAAAAGCATAGAAACACTTCTCCTTCCTACACCATAGTTGTGGAAAACAAAAGGTCCAATTTATAACTCTAAACTTTGTCCATAATTCGATTTTCAACCCTAAACTCGAAAATCATTCAAATTAGAATATCAAATTAATGAAACCATTTGCTTTACCCCCCCCAACTCAAATCAGGATGATTTTGTCTAACGTAACGTCCAATTAGACAGAGTTACTACCTACATGTCAAAATTGGGCCAATATGGCATCCACTGCTTCGTCCTTATGCAATAGGTCCACATGTGATTGTCTTAGAGAGGGGAGGGAATGCTGCTCCTTTGCTTCAAAATAGAGGAGCAGGGAGGCGCCCATGGTGGGCCTCGCCACTAGTGGAAAAAGTGACAGCGACGTCGGGAGAAGGAAAAATGGACTTTGGGGCAACGATGCGAGCTCGTGGGCGATGGCATCGTGGTTGGACATGTACTAGGTTGGGCGAGTTGGGTCGCATGGCAATCGGCTATGGGCAAGACAAGAGGGTGATAGCATTATTGGAGAAGGATAATTGGAGAAATAGGGGGCACATGAGCATCAAAGATGAGGGACGAGTTCACCTAGTTGGTGAGGGTGGGGAAGAGAGGAGGTGGGCAGGCGCAGGCGACCCAAGGCAGTGCGATGAGGTCCACACGGTGGCGGTGCTGCGAAAGGAAACGGTCAGAATTAGGGCTTGGAGGAGATAGAGGTCCATGAGGAGATGCTCTGGTAGAAAAGAATCAAGTTGAAGCTCACTCGGATGGGAATGATGTCGGTGGCGGTGATTTTGGCTGGTCCCGAGGAAGACGATGGCATTGCCGAGTTGCTGCGGATAACAACCAAAATCGGGTGAGGGCAACAACCATGTCCGGCGTCCTCGCATCGTTCTAGCTCCGGATTCACAGTCCCCTCTTTCAATCCGTTGCTGGCTTGCGGCCTCAGCACCCACGATATGTGCCCATTGTTGCAATTCGTCGTCATCACTTCTCTTTAGCTTGATTCAGTCCTTGTCGGCTAGATCTGGCTATCGCTAGTGGAGCTCGCCTCGCCATCCCCTTCTTGTTGCATGCCGACAACGGTGGCTGGGGCGGTGTTGAGCTGGAAGGAGGTGGAGATGTAGGTTGTATTTGGACACAACTATGAATGGAGAAGAGGGGTAGCACCGAGCTAGAAGGTGGTGGAGATGGCGGTGGTAGGGGTGGCATTGAGCTGGAGGGAGACAAAAAACAGTGGCAGTGTCATCTACGCATGCTTCGGAGAGAGCTCAGTTCTATTTCCCTTCCGATGAAGAGAGAGGAGAGAGACGAAGGGGAAGCAGTGGATGCTATGTTGGCCAAATGTTGATGCGTGTATGACAATTCAGCTCATTTGGGATGCCACATCAGATCAAAACCACCTTGATTTGGATCAAGAGTTAAACCGAACAATTTCATTAGTTTGTGATCTAGATTTGAACAGTTTCAAGTTAAGAGTTAAAAATCGAATCAAGCCCAAAGTTCAATCATGTAAATTGGACTCGTTCCTTATTGAAACCAAACCAGACAGGTGGTTCGACTGCCTATATGATTCCTTTTAGGCCTACACCAGTCGCCTCCTCCTGCATACTCTCGTTTATCTCCATTCTCCAATCTCCACCATGATTTTCCCACTACTACACAAAGGTTTATATTAGACGACCCATCACGGATGGTTTTGAAAAATCATCTGTAATGAGGAACATCACTGACGGTTCTATAGTGTAAACATCAGTATAGCTATCACAGACGGTTTTAAATTATAACTGTCTGTGATGTACACCAATATCACAGACGGTTTTATTATAAAATCATTTGTGATGACTCTCGTAGCTATCACAGACGGTTATAATTTAAAACCATCTGTGATATCTACAGTCGTCATCACATACGGTTTTATACTAAAACCGTCTGGGATTCTGTATATATCACCGACGATTTATGAATACAACCATCTAGGATATCTCCTAGCAGTATATAAAACAGAGCCCCAAACCACTTTGTGTTTTTTAGGGTTTCGAGATCTATCTTGAGGCTGGCTGCGGCTGTGAGACGATTGTGTGAAATAAGACCATTGATTTTGAAGGGTGATAGTAGATTCATTTGATTTTGGTGATCTAAGGTTAGTAATGGGTTCTAATTGCATTATATTCAATATCTAGGTTGATTATGAGAGAATAAAGATTGTTTAGATCTAGCTTGTAGATCCATGTTGGTGATTTATGGTTAGTAATGGGTTCTAACTGCATTATATTCAATATCTATGTTGATTAGGAGAGAATTTAAAGATTGTTTAGATCTAGCTTGTAGATCTATATTGGTGATTTATGGTTAGTAATGTGTTCTAATTGCATTATATTCAACATCTAGCTTGATAAGAAAAGAATTTGATGATTTTTTAGATCTAACTTGTAGATCCATGTGTTGTTGGGTGATCTAAAGTTAGTAATGAGTTCTATTTAAATTATATTCAAGATGTAGCTTGGTAAGGATAGAATTTAAAGATTGTTTAGATCTAGCTTATAGATCAATTCAAGTCTTGGTGATCTAAGATTAGTAACGTATTCTAATTGCATTATTATATTTAAGATTTAGCTAGCTAGTTTAGTAAAGAGAGAATTTGAAGATTGTGTTAATTATTTCTTTGTGATATAAGGTAGTAATTGGTTATATAATTGCATTATATTCAAAAAGTAGCTAGCATTGTATAATTAATTTAAGAATGTGTGCATATGCACACCTGGTGTACTTAATATTTAACACTAAGTGTTACATGTGTAGCGTAGATGGATCGAAGTTGAATGTATGCTGAGAACCGTACGAATGGAGTACCTTAATGGCATCTCCGCTTTTAAAAGAGCTACAGATGAGGATATGTTCAATAAGGGGGTGCAATTTATGTCTTGCTCTTGCATTGACTGCGAAAATCTAAAGATGTTTCAAAACTCAGCGCAGATCGAAGCACATTTGATTCGGAGGGGTTTCAAAAGGGGGTATACATGTTGGACCAGTCACGGCAAAGAGCATAATATACAGGAAGCAATTGGTAGTGTTAATATCGTCGATGAAGTCAATGATATGTTGAATGATCATATCAATTGTGCTTCCGATGATGATAGGTTGCATGATGACAACCTGGATCAGATGCTGCGCGACGCAGATGGAAACCGTGATAACAGGAAATATGAAAAGTTCCAGGGCTTGATGGAGGACTCGGAGAAACCTTTGTTCGCAGGTTGCAAGTTGAAATACACAAGGTTGTCATCTGTGCTTTAACTACTGAAATTGAAGGCAAGCAATGGTTGGTCCGATAAAAGTTTCACAAAGCTATTACGTTTATTGGCGGACATGCTTCCAAAGGGAAACGAGTTGTCGACAATCACCTACAAAACCAAGAAGGTTTTTTGTCCCTTGGGAATGAAAGTAGAAAGAATACATGCCTGCCCGAACGATTGTATCCTGTATCGCAAAGAGTACGCAAACTTGTATTTATGTCCGGTGTGCAACGCATCCCGATACAAACGTAAGAGTCATTCAGATGATGACGGCGAGAGCATCGAGGTGAAAAAGGACCTGCCAAGGTGGCATGGTATCCGCATGTAGTTCACCACGTGAAAAAGGACCTGCTAAGGCACCCTGCTAATTCCATCTAGTGGAGAAACATCGATAGGAGGTTTCAAGAATTCGGTGTGAATCCGAGGAATATAAGGTTTGGATTGAGTATATATGAAATGAATCATTTTGGTAACATGAGCAGCCGGCATAGCACTTGGCCTATGAATCTCTGTATCTTCAACCTTTCTTCTTGGTTGTCTGTGAAGCGAAAGTACATTTTGTTGTCCATATTTATCCAAGGACCGAAACAACCTGGGAACGGTATTGATGTGTACCTAGCTCCATTAGTGGAAGATCTAAAAACATTGTGGGTTCCTAGGGTACAAATATGGGATGCGTACAAACGAGATAATTTCACTTGCACTGCCTGTTCTTCTGCACCGTAAATGATTACCCTGCACTTGTTAACCTGTCGGGCCAGAGTACAAAAGGATCCAAAGCCTGCACTCACTGCTTAGATGATACCGAGAGTGTATGGCTGAATCACTCTCGTAAAACCGTGTACATGCGTCACCGTAGGTTCCTTCGGAGGAATCACCCATACCGTAAGATGAAGCAACTTTTCGACGGAAGGAAAAAAATGATTCAGCTCCAAGGCCTTTAAGCGGGAGAGATATTCATGACATTGTAAGTGTGTGCTGTCACAGTCTACATTCATCTAATAGCGATAAATATCCGCCAATATATATATAATTCGTCTTTGTATATAAAGAAACATGATACTCGAAGCGACAAGGTATATATAGAAACATGATACTCGAAACAACAAGGAACAAACAATCGGTGGGTTTCCTCAACCCACACATAGTCTCCAAGCAAACAATGGATGAAGATATAAACATGGTCGAAGAATACGTGAAATAGGCATTTCTGGCTCAAAAAGATAAAGATTTGATACTTATACCCTATAACTCAGCGTAAGTGCTACACTACTTGCTATACTTTAATTTGTACTATGCACACAACTCAGTTTTGTTCATTGATCATTGTGACATATCTATGTAGGTTTCACTGGGTTCTAATTGTAATTCATCCAACCACAAATCGGGTTACTTACTTTGATTCCTTACAGAGTGACAGCCACGACTTGAATCCTATCGCGAAATTACTCATCAGGTAATCATGTTTCCTCCATAGATAACATGGCTATGTAAGTTGTTCCAGGTTTGCTACTGGAATGGCTGAGGCTAACATTTTGTAATCACGTAGGACGTTAAAAGTGTACAAGGACGGGGCGAAACTGTAGCACGATTTTAAGTTTTCGGTATCCGCTATACACAATAATCCTATATCAAACTCCGTAATAGTGACTCTGGAACTAACCTATTCTATATTTGCAATGCCAGCAATAGGGAAAGGAAAATAACCTATGTAGATTTTACGTTTGTCACAACATAGAACTCATCCTCACTACAAAAAAGAGCAATGAGGTTGTAACTGCGTTAAAAGATACCGATTTGAGCAATATTCGAGGGAAACTTTGTTTCGTCCTACTCACTGAAGTCATAAATAAAAAAGGCGAGTTCCACGCTGCTAACTGCTGGAGTTGTACATTTTTTTCTGAATTGCAACTTGGGTTCATTTATGAAACTTGTGATGTGAATTTGTGAATTGTAGTTGTGCATTCAATTAATTGGTTAATAAAATTGAGTTTCATTGGTTAACATATCTGACTTCATTTATGAAATGGATGTGCCATACATGCTGTGATGTAATTGAGTTAATTGCTGAAATGTATATAATCAATATATGCTTGTGATGATCTGTAATATGTTTGTTTCAGAGAGCATGGCTAGCAATGTTCTGAGGATAGCCAATAAACAGAAAAATATCTATCTATGTAAAAGTACATCACAGACGGTTTCTATTTAGAACAGTATGTGATATTCGTATTATCATAGGCGGTTCCTATTGAGAACAGTTTTTGATGTTCCTGTTATCACAGACAGTTATTATTTAGAACCCTCAGTGAGAACATTAATATCACATACGGTTATGAATAGGAACCGTCTTGATGTATATTTTCACAGACGGTTCAAAATCCGTCTATGATGATTTCTTTCATCACTGACCTATTGTTACATATGGTTTACAAAACCGTCTGTGATAAGATTTATGAACCATCTGTGATGAAGGTTTGTGCAGTAGTGTCTGCTTCTCCTCTCCTCTCTTCATCACCATTGAGTTCGGTCCCCTTCGGCCGCCATCATTAGCCCTTGCTAAGCATGAGTTGGGTGATGAGCCTATGGGGGCAACAACAGGTTGGGCTTAATTTATGGGCAAAGTTGATTCCCTTTTTTGGTTTATCCTTATCTCTTACTTCAAGAGAGTTCTGAACTTCCCTTCTCGTTGGTTGCTTCAGTTTCACTTTGTAACACGTGTAGGAATCCAATTTGTGAGCTACATGTCTTGAAAGAAAAAGGGTACGACCTAGAATCGAATGTTCGATAGGATGAAAACCAAATTCCCTAATGTGCTAAATCAACAACCTATTGCATCGAATACTTGCCACAAGATTTGGACAAGATAAATTGAAACAAACAAAAACACTTTGCAACAATAGAGTAAAGGAGTTGCAACAATTCGAAGAAATACATGCAACATGCCTACATAGTGGTGGAGACACCTGGCGATGGCGAGGTGCAAAACTTGTCGGGGTAGATCACGGTGATACCGACAAAGGAGCCCGTAGCGATGAAGTTCAATTTGCGCTCGTTTAGACCATGCTCTGGTGGTGGTGACAGAGCTCGATGCGAGGCTCATTGAGGCCGCTCGTGGTGATTGAGGTTGGGATACCATAATAGTTCGCAGAGGCCATGGCTAGCATCAACGGAGGTGAAGCTCACGAAGGCCATGGCTGGAGTGTTGGATGCTATGTCCAGTATTGGTGGAGAGGTCATAGCTATTTGAACGATCTCCTCTTATATCCACGGAAGTGGGATTGTCATGTGACAAAAAGAGCATTCACGTTCAAGTCGCAGCGAATGGATTCATTTCTCGATGATCGTGTACACCGCAAGTGTTGCCAATGGTCCTTCCTGTTGATTTTACACTAATATTGCTCTCCTGCTTACTATCTTTGCTTTTCAAGACTCTTTAGCTATTGAAATTGGTGTATAACCATTTGAAATTAATATTTGTATCAGAGATAACTGTTTTCGCATTAAAATGTCAATATTAAGAAGAGCATAGAAACACCTCTCTTATTAAGAAACCCGCCGTTTCAACCGGTTAAAGACCGTGAACCAGTAGGTAGGCTAGTTCGACCACCGATCCGGTTTTTAAGATATGGCCCGGAGAGTCCCAGCGGCGACGGAGATGTGAAAAGGGCAGGCCCTATAAATAACGCAATCCCGGCCTTCGGGCCAGCACAACCGCTGTGAGGACTCATCAAGAGCCTCCACCCTACACTACAGGTCCGTCTGGTTTCCTCTTCGGCTCTTCGTGGTCGTTGCCTCGCGCGCTCCAAATCTGATCCTATCGCCTCCTTTTCCTGGTAACTTTTCGCATCAGATGTTTATCCATCCTTTCCGATTGATCCCGGTACTAGCCCCTCTGAGGCTTTCTCCTCTCGGATTGATCTGGATTCTTGCGGATCGATCCCGCAATTTTTATTGCTGTACGCACTAGATAGCCTGAGGTTATCTTCCTTGATTTGATTTCACGACTTGTCGATAGGGATTGGGTGGAGTAAGGGAGTTAGGAAAGGAGGTGCTTCACAATGAAGGCGCTCATTCTTGTTGGAGGCTTTGGAACCCGCCTTCGGCCTTTGACGCTCAGTTTCCCCAAGCCTCTTGTTGATTTTGCAAACAAGCCCATGATTCTGCATCAGGTAAATGGTTGTGCTGATAGGGTATGAATATTGCAATGTCAACCAGTAAATTGTGCACAGGTTATTAGTGTTGTGACTGAAGGGAGCTAAGATGCCTTTTAGCCCTGCAACTGTTACTAGTTACATCTTTGCCAGGTTCAACTTTTCGTTGGAAACCGCTCGGTTTTCGCGAAATTCGCGCGTACCGCGCCGGTTCGGAAAGAAATACCGCTTGGTTTATCCAAAAATTCAAAAATTTGAAATTAGGGTCAGGTTCAAATTCAAATTCAAATTCAAAAAATTTGAAAAAAAAATTATCCAAAAATTCTCTAAAATTAGTATTAATAGTTTTATGACCTCTGGTGTGAATATTTTTTGAAAAAACAAAATTTGGAGACGTTTTTGAGCCATTCGAAATGTAGAAATTAGAAAATCAAAAAACATAGAAGTATTTTTAGTAGCAATATTTATTCAAGTATGGCAAGTAGCAATATTTACTTCAACATATTTTAGTAACAATATTTGTTCAATTATATTAGTAGCAATATTTGTTTAAATATGTCAAGTAGTAATATTTACTTCAACATATTTTAGTAACAAATTTGTTCAATTATATTTAGTAGCAATATTTGTTGAAGTATATTTAGTAGCAATGGACGACACCCAAAAATAGTACTATTTGTTCAAGTAGTGATATTTGTATGCACAAAAATTATCTAGCTATGGTATATTTTAATATATTAATGTTATCCAACATTGAAAAGCTTACTTCTCGTTGTATGCATGCATGAACTATCAAAATTTCTCGTTTCATTACTATTGTCTTACATTTTAAATTTACGTTGAATTTTATCCTTACCCATCTATTATTGTTTGACATGTCCATTAATAACCTGGTATGGCTATATTAGTAATATGGATGGCCGATCTTTAAATGATAATGTTGATTTAATGTTAAAGAGCTCTTGTTCGAACAGAACACAACATCTCATAGTTCACAAAATATAGCAAGCTTAAGCTAGTTTTTCTGTCGAGTATTATCGGCATAACAAAAATAGTGGTATACTAAATATGTCGACAACCATTTCATGCTCCTATACTGAAACTCAATTCATAAAGTTAAACATCTTGGCTCTCAGGCTCAAGCTAAATAGAAACAAAAGACAATGTCGCTTAGCACATCACAGTACAATCAGGACAAAAAGATCAATTAATGTTGTTGCCCGAAAAACAATGCTAATACTAAAGATTGTTATTCATTTGGTGAATTGGATGCTCTGCGACAACATTGAAGATGATATGACCTTTAATGGTTTTTTACAAATTTTACAACATTTTTTTGTTGCAATTTCCTTTTTTTTCAATTTCCCCCTTTTTTTCAACTGTGACCGGTTTTTTGCCAGGAACCGCTCAAAATTCGAGCCCTTTAGAGCAGTTTTCGTCCAAAAACCGCAAAAATCGCTTGACAGTTTGACTAGATTTCAAATTCATTTGACTTTCCAAACCGTTCGGCTTTCAACGAATTCCAAGCGGTTTTTTGTAAATTTCAGTACCACCGGGTCATCGAAATCCGAGCTCGAAACATTATTGTTAACCCCGCTCTTTGCTCGCAAGATTATTGTGTGTGCTTGGAAAAACCTTGATGTACTCACATCGTGATTTTCTGTTTTTCTCAAAAATGCCAAACGGTTATCATCTCAAGGGATTTTGCTTTACATCGAAATACATTTGTTAGCACCAAGCAACTGATTCTTTGATCCGAGAGAAACGTGTTTTTAACTAAAACCTATCAATTTGTGCAGATTGAAGCTTTGAAAGAAGTTGGGGTGACAGAAGTTATTTTAGCCATCAACTACCGCCCAGAGGTAAAAGAAGAGATCATTCATCTTGTTTGTTATCTCACGTAGTTATGTGTACTAAACTCGCACTCTATTTGGTATGCTCTATATCTTTGATCAGGTGATGCTTAACTTCTTGATGGATTTTGAGGATAAGCTTGGCATCACAATCACATGCTCCCAAGAGACTGAGCCCTTGGGAACTGCTGGCCCTCTTGCTCTAGCGAGGGACAAGCTTGTGGATGGCTCTGATGAGCCATTCTTTGTCCTCAATAGTGACGTCATAAGTGAGTACCCATTTGCTGAGCTCATAGAGTTTCACAAGAGCCATGGTGGTGAGGCAACAATTATGGTCACTAAGGTATTATCCTTTCTCTGACCACTTTCTTGTGTAATGAACTCATATATGTAAACTGACTATTCTTTCAATACAGGTGGATGAACCATCAAAATATGGTGTTGTGGTTATGGAGGAGGCAACTGGAATGGTGGAAAGATTTGTAGAGAAGCCAAAAATATTTGTAGGCAACAAGATTAATGCAGGAATTTACTTGTTGAATCCGTCTGTCCTGGACCGCATCGAACTGAAGCCAACTTCAATTGAGAAAGAGGTCTTCCCTCGAATTGCAGCTGATGAAAAGCTATATGCCATGGTCCTTCCGGGTTTCTGGATGGATGTTGGTCAGCCAAGGGACTACATTACTGGGTTGCGTCTTTATCTGGATTCACTTAGGAAGAAATCAGCTGCCAGGTTAGCCGCCGGAGCACATGTTGTTGGGAACGTCCTGGTGCACGAGAGTGCCAAGATTGGAGAGGGTTGTCTGATTGGTCCTGACGTTGCTATTGGACCTGGATGCGTCGTGGAGGATGGTGTGAGGCTTTCCCGATGCACGGTGATGCGTGGTGTGCGTATTAAGAAGCATGCTTGCGTCTCAAACAGCATAATTGGATGGCACTCAACTGTCGGTCAGTGGGCGCGCATAGAAAATATGACTATCCTGGGAGAGGATGTACATGTAGGTGATGAGGTCTACAGCAATGGTGGCGTTGTTCTCCCACACAAAGAGATTAAGTCAAGCATCCTGAAGCCTGAGATCGTGATGTGAGCCCACCATTTTTCAGCTATGGTGCACTCGGAAGTGCTTTGATGAACTTTTGTCCTAGCGCAAACAAGCTTGATACTCGTGAGACTTGATAAATTATTGACCACGTATGTGTATTATTCACTTCAGTACTGTTCTTCAATGAGAATTCACAAATCGCTGTGCCGTCATGATTCATGAATGATTGTGATCATTTCAGCTTGAAGCATCAGGATAGCTCTGTGGGGATGTTCACCTATTTCTTACTGTTCTTTGTTCAGCCTTGTACCAAGAGGATCAAAAAATATTTGTCAAAAAAGAGGACCATAATTCCAGATCATTTATTTTCTGACAAAATAAAAAATAATATAAAGGAGATCCATGGGATATTGCTCAATTTGGCTGCACGTGACGCACAAGTGAATAACAGCACGATCACACAGATCCGTTTACTATAGTGTTTGCACCAAAATCTGGCATATATTGGAATCAGTCTGAATCGGAAAAGAAACGTTCGTATAAAAAGGAATCGGAAAACGAATCGGAAAAGGAATCCGTTTCTAAAAGGAAAGGAAATCAGATTAGAGGCCGATACGGATAAACGCACCGTATCCATGTACAACTCGTATCGGCCAGGTGTGTTATAAAAGGGGGCGGACGCTGGTTTAAAAGCAATCAATCAATCCAACAACACACATCTACTTTTTACAAGCTTTTCTTTTACATTGTTTTAGCTTTCATAGATCTCTCTGCAAGTCGACGGAATCAACATAGTTGCGCATCGCCGATTGTTGATTTTTGCTGATTTCACCCAGGTTTGATCTGCTTCGTTTTGTTGCGCATCGCCTTCCCGAAGCCGATTTTACCTTGTATCCGGATCAATTGTAACCGATTGATCTAGTTATCTCCTAATCGGTTCTCGCCGACTAGCGAAAAGCCGATAGATCCTCGTTTATCGGCTTTGATCAAATTACAAACTCTACCTTGTCAATTTCAGGTCAAATTGACTAGCACGCTCTGCAAACCCGGCGTTTGTCTTGTGTGTTCGAGGCCGAAAACCCTCCTTCACGTTTTTTGCGCGAACATATTTTGGCACGCCCGGTGGGACCACGAAGAAAATCAAACATGTCGTCAACTGATAAGCCTGCGGTTACCGCCGATATCAACACTGATGCTATAATCGCGCCTCAAATGGCCGATTTAACCCCTGAACAGCGAAAAGAAATCGAGGACCGAAAGGCAGCTTTGGAAGAAATGATGTTGCGGTGCTTCCAGAAAACACGCCGTGGCGTTACTCAAAAGACTGCACTCCCAAGCCTCAATCCTATCGGAGATTCGTCATCCGAATCGGTAAGCCGATACGCACCCGCTCAAGCTGATTTATCAAGTATGATCGAGCAATCTGTTCATCACGCATTAATTAATCAGTCATCGGCTCTAGTATCCACATTAAAGCCGATGATAGAAAATAGTGTGAAAATAATTGCTCAGGAATTGGCTGTGTCTGAAAGCCTGCTAGATCCACCACAAACCATCCCTACGTACCCAGTATATTCCATAACACCTAACACCAATACAGTAAACGTGTCGGCTCAAACGCCTATTACGATGCCAACTCAACCTACTGTTTTGAAACCAAGCATACAGAGAGATGGATTTACACACTACCATGGGCACACGGATGGGGCTAAGATAAGCGCATCAAATCCGTCAAATGGGCCCTCCAATAGCATCGGTTTATCGGCTTATCAGCCGATCGAAACGGATCAGGTTCCGCAATCACGGGGAGCCACAACCGTGAAACAAGCGCCGTATAGGGTGGTGCCGTACGTCGAACCTTTCGCGCCCATACCCGATGCATTGGGTTTTAATCATGATTATGACCAAGTGCCAAGACCTCCTGCGGTGCGATTTGGACAAAGACCCGAGTTTGCACTCGGGGGGCAGGGCGTGAACTATGAAAATTGGCAATGTCCGGTTGCACCACAAGCCGACAATGTCAATTGGGCGGAACAAATTGCTAACGTTTTAAGAGAACAGTTCGGTTTACAGCCCAGAGGAAGAGTGATCGGCTATAGGAAGCCGTATCCCGATTACATAGATCGAATGCCATACCGGCACAACTTTCGAATACCAGACTTTGCCAAATTCTCAGGTGATGATTCCGTCACCACGATTGAGCATATCGGACGGTTTATGGCTCAAAGGTGGAGAAAGCACAGTCCGATGGACTAAAAATTAGACTGTTTCCTTTATCATTGTCTGGTGCTGCATGCACTTGGTTCACTAATCTACCCCCAAATTCAGTTCACGTGTGGAACGATTTAGAAAGCCGATTCCATGAATACTTTTTTTCGGGAACTATGGAGCTTAGGATTTCTGATCTTAGTTCAAATCCAGTATACGGCGAATCGGTTTTCGATTATATCAGAAGGTTTAGAGGCGTACGGAATAGATGCTTTAGTGTAACATTACCCGATGATCAATTGGCCGATTTAGCGTTCCAAGGGCTAATACCGCCATTAAAAGAGAAGCTATCGGGCCAAGAGTTTCCAGATTTAGGCCACTTACTCCACCGCCAGACGGCACATGAAAGCCGATATGCAGAGAGCAAAGGGTTTAAAGATAGATTTAAGCCAAACGGTAATGAAAAGGCCAAAGTAAACATGGTAGATTACAATTCAAGCGACACCTCCGAGGACGAAGCAGAGATAAACATAGCCGAGTGGACCAAGGGTTCTAAAAAGCCACTCGTATGCTCTCTGCTCAAGCCGATGAAAAATAGGGCGGAGATCAAGTATTCATATGACATGTCAAAGTGTGACAAGATATTTGATTTATTACTGCAAGAAAAACTCATAAGGTTGCCGGAAGGACACGTCATACCATCGGCCGAGGAAATTAAAAAGCGAAGGTATTGCAAATGGCACCATTCGTTTTCACATAATACTAAAGACTGCAATATTTTTCGACAACAGATTCAATCGGCCATCACTGATGGCAGGCTAAAATTTGCGGAAGAGTCGGCTATGCAGATAGATATGAGCCCTTTTCAAGTCAACATGGTTCAATGTTCACGAAAAGGAAAGAGACCTGCAGAAGAAGATAAGCCGACTAAAGGAATTGTATCACGAGACGAAACAGTGCAGATTACTATCGGTTCTATACAGATAGAAGCCGATAGGAATGGACAAAACTCAAGAACGGTAAAACCAAGAGGGGACTTGGAGGTCGGCAAATGGTATCGGGCCGAGAGAATTCCGAGAAAGGTTAATTTCAAGACAAAGCCGACCTTCTCACAACTTCTTGGAAAATATGAAAGAATAGGCCAGAGATACAATGCCAGACAAGCCCGAGGTTTTCATCGACCAGAGCAAAAGAGGGACGAACGTTGGCGGCCAGATATGCCATGTCGGCCAACTACTGAAGAGGAGAAGCATCGGCAATGTCCCTTTTGGCAATTTTGCTGGGAGAGGGGGATGACTTTACCAACAGTTGTGTCTTGTCCTATGCAACACTCGCCTGCATATCGGCCAAACCAATCTGTAAAAGATAGGTTGTCTAGACCGATACACAATCGACTAGAAGTGAGAAGCAGGAGGCCGGTCCATGAAAGATTGTCGACATCAGAGCAAGGCGAGTCCTCCCGAAATCAGGAATTATCGGCTAACGCAAGCAGAATGGAATCTGACAGCGAAATGAGCAATTTAGCTGGAAAGATAAGAAAGCCGATAGAACCGAAACCTAGGTGGTGCCCCTCGGGTCTCAGCAAATCACAACGCAGGAGGCTTCAGCGATTGAAGACACAAGAAGAAAGGGAAGCCGAAAAGGAAAGCGAGAGGGATCGGATGTTCAATAAGTTAAGACCAGTACCGGTTTTGAAAAAAGAGTGGAGAAAGAAGGAACAGATCGATAGTGATTCAGATCAATCGGTCGAATCCGGTTCTCCGATGATCCGAGATGATACGCCACCAATGGATATAAACATGGTATTCACTCTACCTGCCGAGTTCAAAACCGAAGAATCGGCTGAAGAAGTGTTCGCCCAATTGTGCCTCGGAGCACCAGACGCTGTGTTCGAAAAGCCACAAGACATGCATCGGCATCTAAAACCGTTATATCTAAAAGGGTACATTAATGGCCGACCGATATCTCGTATGTTGGTCGATGGTGGGGCGACAGTTAATCTGATGCCGTTAAGTACTTTCAGAAAATTGGGTAAAGCCGATGAAGACTTGATCAAGACCAATATGGTGCTAAATGACTTCACGGGAGACCCAACTAAGGCTAAAGGCGTAATGGTGTCAGAACTAACAGTCGGTAATAAAACTTTACCGACTGCATTTTTTGTGATTGAAGCCAAAGGCAATTACAGTGTGCTCCTTGGGCGGGACTGGATCCATGCCAATTGCTGTATACCATCAACTATGCACCAAAAATTGGTGCAATGGGACGATGATACAGTAGAAGTTGTACCGGCCGACACATCGGCTCATATCGCCATGGCTAGCCCTGATACCAATTGGCCACACGAAGAAGCCGAATGTATATCAGGAAAAGCCTTAGACAATTGCGATTTTATCTGCGTCGAGAAGTCAGGATTCAAGCCGATCAGCGTCAAACCCAACACGTTTGATCGGACAGACGAAGTAGTAAGAAGATGGAGCACAAGACACTATCAAAGCTGCAGGAAAAGGCAAGAAGCTATCGGCAAGAAGAATACGAAGAAGCTGTTGAGGATTTTGAAGAGGAAAGAAAAGGGATAGGATTTACTTCTGCCGATTTGCTCGAAGAAATCGATATTGGGGAAGGTGATAGCAAAAGACCAACGTTTGTAAGTGCTAAATTAGAACCCAGTTATAAAGCAAAGTTGGTCGAAATACTCAAAAAATATAGAGATTGCTTCGCGTGGGAGTATTACGAGATGCCAGGCTTAAGCCGACAGCTAGTTGAACATCGGCTGCCAATAAAACCTGGATATCGGCCATTCAAACAATACCCTAGGCGATTTAATCCTACATTATATGACGCTATAAAAGAAGAGGTAGGACGATTGCTAGAGGCAAAGTTTATCCGGCCCTGCCGATACGCTGAATGGGTCTCAAACATCGTCCCTGTGAAAAAGAAAAATGGCAAACTTAGGGTATGTGTCGATTTTAGAGATTTGAACAAAGCCACACCGAAAGATGAATACCCGATGCCTATAGCCGATATGCTTATTGATGCTGCTTCCGGAAACAAGATCATAAGTTTCTTGGACGGAAACGCCGGATACAATCAGATATTCATGGCCGAAGCCGATATACCCAAAACAACTTTCAGATGTCCGGGGGCTCTAGGGCTGTATGAGTGGAAAGTTATGGCCTTCGGTTTAAAAAATGCCGGTGCTACTTATCAGCGTGCTATGAACCATATTTTCCATGATTTGATCGGCAATACCGTGGAAATATACATTGACTATGTGGTGGTAAAATCCAAAGAAGACTGGCAACATTTAGCCGACCTGGAAAAGATGTTCAAAAGCACAAGGTTAAATGGGTTAAAAATGAACCCTCTCAAATGTGCTTTCGGAGTATCGGCTGGACAATTTCTTGGGTTTACAGTGCATGAAGGAGGAATTGAAGTAAACCAAGCCAAAGTAAAAGCTATAGCCGATACTAGAACGCCGACAAACAAAAAGGAGTTGCAAGTATTGATTGGGAAAATCAACTACTTGCGACGTTTCATCTCGAACTTGTCAGGGCGTATTTGGGCCTTCACACCGCTGCTGAAAATTAGAGACAACCAAGAATTCAAATGGGGAACGACCAACAAAAGGCCTTTGACGACATAAAGGGTTATCTGATAAGTCCACCAGTATTGACTGCACCAAAACATGGTATACCTTTTAGACTATATATATCGGCTGAAGGTGATTCAATTGGGGCAGTTTTAACACAGGAAGCCGATAGGAAGGAACGAGCAATATTTTATTTAAGCCGACGTCTTTTAGATGCAGAAACCAGGTATCCCCTAGTAGAAAAATTACGCTTATCATTGTATTTTGCTTGCACCAAACTAAGACATTACATGCTGGCTTCCAAATGCATTATAATATGCAAAACCGATGTAGTCAAGTACATATTATCGGCGCCAATTCTGCGGGGTCGGCTTGGTAAATGGGCATACGCCTTAACAGAGTTCGAGTTAACCTATGAGTCGGCTAAATCTGTGAAAGGACAAGCTGTGGCCGATTTTATCACAGGAAGTGAAACATTAATAGGAACAGCTGATGTAACTCCTTGGCAGCTGTATTTTGATGGATCCGTTTGCCAGGAAGGCGAAGGCATCGGCGTGATATTGATTTCACCTAGAAAACAGGAGTATGACTTCATGTATCGGCTAAATAGCCGATGTTCAAATAACCAAGCAGAATACGAAGCATTACTAAGGGGTCTACAATTGTTAGATAGCATCGGGGTGAAAGATGTCGAAGCTTTTGGAGACTCGATGTTAATTGTACAGCAAGTCAAAGGAGAATACCGATGCAACGACGGTGCGCTAACTCGATTTACATCAATGCCTCCAGATCATCGAGATGTTCACTACATTTTCTATAAAACATATCCCCGCAGAAGCCGATGATAAAGCAAATCGATTGGCACAATGTGCATCGGTACAAGATTGAAAGCCGACAGCGACCAATCGGGCTAAACGCTTGGCCGATTTTATGTGTTCACCACCTGTCGATCGAGAACAGAGATAAAGGATTATTTGTCGATCCATCCAAGCCGACGAGCGTAAGGTCAGCGCAAAGCACTCAAATATGTTCTACTAGAAGATGTATTATACTTTCGGACTATGGAAGGTTTGTTGTTAAGATGCCTGGGAACCGAGGAAGCCAAAGTAGCAATGGGTGAAGTCCATGAAGGCATCTGTGGATCACATCAATCGGCCCATAAGATGAAGTGGATACTGAGACGAACAAGATATTTTTGGCCGACGATGTTAGAAGACTGCTTCAAATATTATAAAGGATGCCAAACGTGCCAAAAGTTTGGTAACATACAGTCAGCACCAGCATCGGCTTTACATCCGATCATCAAGCCATGGCCATTTAGAGGATGGGGTATAGACATAATCGGCCAAATATTTCCGTCATCCAGCAAAGGACATAAATTCATCCTTGCAGCCACAGATTATTTCTTAAAATGGGTTGAGGCTGTACCACTTAAGAAGGTTACTAGCAAAGAGCTGATCGACTTTGTAAATGAACACATCGTTCATCGGTTTGGAATTCCACAGACAATTACTACTGATCAAGGGACTGTGTTCATGTCCAACGAGTTCAAAAGTTTTGCGGAAAGTCTTGGGATAAAATTACTCAACTCTTCCCCTTACTACGCTCAGGCCAATGGACAGGCCGAGTCGTCAAACAAGACATTGATAAAGCTGATAAAAAGAAAAATTGAGGAAGAGCCGAGGAAATGGCATTCAACGCTATCGGAGGCTTTATGGGCTTATCGGCTATCTCATCACGGATCAACTAAATTGTCACCTTTTCAGTTGGTATACGGACAAGAAGCCGTCTTGCCCGTGGAAATCAACATCGGCTCAGTAAGGCTATGTGAGCAAGATAAGGTATCAGCCGATGAATACAAACAGGCGATGCTCGACAATCTAGATGATTTGGCTGAACTAAGGCTGATCACGCTAGATCGGCTTAAAAGGAATAAAGAGAGGGTTGCCAGGTCGTATAATAAAAAGGTGATTTTAAAATCGTTCAATCGAGCCGATTTAGTATGGAAAACCGTGTTGCCGATCGGGTCTAAGGATAATCGATTCGGCAAATGGTCTCCAACATGGGAAGGGCCTTATAAGATCAATCGGCCGATTGACGGGAATTCGTATATACTGGAGTCCTTAGACGGGTTCGTCCTACCTAAAGCGATCAATGGAAAATATCTAAAGGCGTATTACCCCAGCATATGGATTGGGTCTTGATCACAAAGAGAACCAAGAATCAATTACAAAAGCACGTGCATATAAAATCGGTTATACGACCGATCAAATCAGATTCAGATGACCACGAATTAAAACATTGTTCACAAAAATCGGCCACATAAGACCAACATGATTGGCAGTTCCAGCATACAAGTTTAAAAATATTACAGCCCAGAACCAGGCAGACGGGCTCCTAATCCCGATAAGGCCCCCGCAGCTTTGGCAATAGTGTCCTGAACATTATCGACAATACGCTTGTCTTCAATCGCGCTCCCCGGTACTACTTTAATCTTAGCCGATTGATTCTTCACTGCCACCACCATATCACCAAGGGTGTGTTTTTGCGCTGACAAAGATGAAGCCGAAGAAGAGATAGACGTCTGAAGATCGGCCAGCTGCTGGGTCACCTGGGCCAACTGCTCTTCCAGGGACTTCCTCGTAGATTACAGGTCTTGTTGCTTCATCTTAGCCGATTTGAAGGCAGACATACCTTGGTCATACTGATGTTTCTTGGCTTTCGTATCGGCCACCAATTTGTCCAAGGTATCTTGATCGGCTTGCTGCGCAGTACGTTGGGCAATCCTCTCTCTGGCAGCTGCAACTGTGGCATTCTGAGCGTCCAAGTGACAAACATCCAAAAGGGCCTTCATGACATCTGGGGGCAAATCGGCCTCCATTGCGGCCATAGCTGTTCTCAGAGGTTGCGTATCAGCTAGGAGACGGGCTTCAGGCTGCATGACTGCGTCAAAAAGGCGATTGAGCCTCTCCTGCATTCCTGGTGCGGAGGTCACGACAGCCGATGCCTCTGCGGCAGCATCAATAATTTGCTGAACGTCAGCCGGATAGTCAGTAGTAGCTATGATCTCGGGGTCGCCCAGATCGTCCAAAGAAAAGCCTAGAAGATCGGCAGGGTCCGCTTCAAGCGTCGGGGAAACAGCAGCAGGTTTTTGGGTTGAGGAAACAGGCGATGGTACGGGAGCAGGAGCCGATAAGACCAGCACATATGTTGGATTTTTCTCAGCATCGGCTAAAGTTTCTAACATCTGAATGGAAGGAGTTTCCTAAAATAATGACTTGGTATCAAAATATAGCCAAATACGGAAAACTAAATTAAGGATCGAAGCTAACCGCAGTAGCCGATCCAGCTGGAGATGACGCTGCATCCCGACCAGCGGGTTTTGAAGATCGCTTGATGACGACTCTACGGCTCTTCTTCTTTTCTGAAAATGGCAAATACGGGGTTAGCCGACGGAGGACATTTTGAGCAAGAAAACAAATATAAACTTACTCTCAACGCGCCGCTCGGCGAGATCAGACAATGATGGGCTGTCAACCCTCAACGTGCCAGAAGATAAACCAACAAGAGGGGTCGACGGCCTTTGCCGTTTCGAACGGTCGTCGGCCGATGCGGTTTGCGCTGGAGTCGACCTTTTGCTAGTCTGAAAAAGGCAAAAGATATGGTTAAGCCGATGAAAATCTTATTTCAGTAAACGTATCAAAATGAAGATACCTCTAAAGACGAGTTAACATAGCCTGAACTCGAGCTAGACCCAGCGGCGGCCTCCGTCGGCTCTTGAAAGCCAGGGAGAAAAGAGGACAAGACCTCATGAATAGTACGCCTCCGCAGGAGCGACTCGGCTATGGAAGCCCACCACGAGGTAAACTGGCCCGATCGACGTGTGTTCAGCACGAGGAAAGGCAAGTCCACCACATGGAGCTCATCAGCTAGTTCGATAATAAGCTCCGCCGCAGTAATGTTAGTGACTTTGTTTCGTGGCTTGATCATGTTAAGTAAAGGAAGGCAAGGAATTGTTTGTCCAAAACCCAGCTGGCGTGCATACACTGAAGGGTGATAGAACTCATAGGTCGGCTGAAATGTTCTATTTCGAGTACTCAAGCCGACGTGAAGAATGCAAGGAGAAATCGTGAGGAAGCAGATCAAGAGTGGACTGGGGCATTAGAGAGCTATCAGAATTTAAACGAAGAAAAGAAGGCCATGGGAGATCGGCTAATTGGCTATACGAAAAGAAGTCTCTACGATTAAAAGTGGCTTGGTTAAGATTCAAAAAGAAGGACAAGTACTTATGAAAGCCGGCCGGGGAGATTTTGGGTTCATCAGACGAACACATGATGAATTTTTCGCCTGGAGATCGGCTAGGCTGGAATCTGGGAGTTGCGCCTTCAGGAAAATCTTCTATTGGGAAAGCCGATTCTTCCAAAGGATCCGGGATAATGAGGCGGCCAAAAACGCAGTAAAGCCAGATCTGGATAAACCAAAGTGGGCCACCAACATTGCCCACGACATAGGAGCCATTGCCGGTAAAAAGCCGACTCCGAATGATATGCATCATATGGTACACAGCCCCCAACAAAGATTTCCCTAAAGCTAGCCGACGACCCATGACTAGTTGCTCCGACATAAATTGATAAACCTGGGTTGGTCCTAAGGAAGCGCCACAGAAGAGGAATCGGTCTAGCCATAAGTTGAGGAAAACTACATGTTCCTCATCCGATACAGGGCCGGTTACTTTGTTGTTATTTTGTATATATCTGGACCAACCTTCTCCCTTTTTCTGGTCAATTTGTACTGAGGTTTACCGCTAAAAGCCGATATTTGGTCTCCATCAGGCCTAAGGCAGCACAATTCGGCCATGTCTAGGAGGGTTGGGCCGATAGGACCAGTTGGGAAAAAGAAGGCGTTAAAGGAATCCGACCAAAAGTAGCAAGCGGCGGCTACCAAGGATTCATTAGGTTCCGGAGCGGCTAAGGACATGGGAATACACTCGGCAATACCCATTCTTTCCCACTCCGCCTTCTTTTGGGCCGATACTCTAATATACCAGGACCTCCAGCCCTTGAGAGCTGTCGGCCAAGCCCTAAAGCTTTTGGTCCATTCCTTGATGTTGTAGCCAGGAGCCGACAAAGGGAGTCTAGGGATCTCATCTCCAACAACCGTATCGGTTTCTATAGTTCCTATTGGGCCTAGAAAATACTGATGGTCGCTATCTGGGATCGGAATGAGTACCTGGGATGCGTCCATTTCAGCCGATGCGACAGGAAAAGGGGATTGACACGGAGAAAAGCCGATTTCAAGATGAGCGAGAGCACGCCAGGGTGAAAATGACCGCAGGGGGGACCTCATATTTATACCCCGGTGAAAAAGGTGAAAAGGCGGGAACAGTTGCTGCATTAAAAACGCACCGAGGGCATTGCGGCGCCATTAATGGGGAAGTTACCAAGGTGAATCCTAAACGACAAGCCGATTACGGAAAAAGGGCGAAGGGATTTTTGAAAGATATCAAGATACCTTTCAAAAACGGGGGGCATATGTTTGCACCAAAATCTGTCATATATTGGAATCAGTCTGAATCGGAAAAGAAACATTCGTATAAAAAGGAATCGGAAAACGAATCG
Source organism: Rhipidocladum racemiflorum (assembly GCA_036346355.1). NCBI lineage: Eukaryota > Viridiplantae > Streptophyta > Magnoliopsida > Poales > Poaceae > Rhipidocladum > Rhipidocladum racemiflorum. The sequence continues at coordinate 22,671,709 of CM070570.1, read as the reverse complement.
GAAAAGGAATCCGTTTCTAAAAGGAAAGGAAATCAGATTAGAGGCCGATACGGATAAACGCACCGTATCCATGTACAACTCGTATCGGCCAGGTGTGTTATAAAAAGGGGGCGGACGTCAAGCGAAAAGCAATCAATCAATCCAACAACACACATCTACTTTTTACAAGCTTTTCTTTTACATTGTTTTAGCTTTCATAGATCTCTCTGCAAGTCGACGGAATCAACATAGTTGCGCATCGCCGATTGTTGATTTTTGCCGATTTCACCCAGGTTTGATCTGCTTCGTTTTGTTGCGCATCGCCTTCCCGAAGCCGATTTTACCTTGTATCCGGATCAATTGTAACCGATTGATCTAGTTATCTCCTAATCGGTTCTCGCCGACTAGCGAAAAGCCGATAGATCCTCGTTTATCGGCTTTGATCAAATTACAAACTCTACCTTGTCAATTTTAGGTCAAATTGACTGGCACGCTCTGCAAACCCGGCGTTTGTCTTGTGTGTTCGAGGCCGAAAACCCTCCTTCACGTTTTTTGCGTGAACATATAGGTACTGCAGTTGGTGTGTTGTTATGAGATCTGAGCAGCTATTTCCAATTGGTACGAAACTTCTTGCAAACAAACTACTGGTATGGAACGCCCGTGCGCTCATCCTGCTGTTCCGGGCTTTGCAGCCGTGACTCGTGGTGGTGGTTTTCCTCTGTACTTGCAACTATTTCTCTCGCTTTCGTCTTCTCCCACACGTCGTTCTAACAAAGCCCGTCGATTCCTGTAGGCATCTCAGTCGACAAATCAGATTGAGTTAGTGCTGCAATTTTAGTCAACAAGATGAGAAACCATCCTAGGTCATGCTACTTGCCCTTCCATTTGCCTATTGTAACCCGAGGGATGGGGATGGGACTGTTCCATATTACTTCCCAGAAATGGATAGACACATGACGGCAAGGAGAAATGCATAAAGGGTATATGCTTTGAACCTGGAGAGTATGGATGTGAAATGCGGCTGCATTAATTTGCATCGTTCATTTCTTGTTGGGATAATATATATATATATATGGTTCCATACCCCTGGGTGTACGTACTCCCACTCTCAATATACCGCTTAAATGATGTTGCTATACCTCTTTATCCTTTTAAGTATACTCTAATACTGATTATAAGATACTTCAAAGTGAATTCTACGAAAAATTTCATTAAAGTCCACCCTTTATAGCATAATTTGTTTATATACTCTTTTTACATATGAAAAAGAGTATATAGCTAAAAAATAAAGGGCTCTGATCAATTTTTTTCAACAATATCGCATTGTAGTATCTTAGAATTATTATTAGAGTATACTGAAAGTGATAAAGGAGTATAACGTATTCGTTTAAGTGGTATACTGGAGGTGGGAGTACGTACTCCCAAGAGTACGGAAAAGGCTTCCTATATATATATATATACCTATCATGGTGTAATTACCAGGATCACTTGAGATCATGTCGACTGGTGTTTCTAGAGAATTGAAATCACATCGCTTTCGGTTGCAAGTCATTGGATTCTTTAGATAAGAGCTGTTTGATCTCAGTATGCTGTATGCCTATCGTCTTAAATTACCCGGAGATTTGCCATGCCTGATAAGAGTAAATGCTTAGTTTCTCTCTCAACGCCCGTATCTGCTTGGGCACTATTCAGGTACCCATCGCTGTTCGGCGAAATTATTTAGGGAAAATGAGTTGACCTTATTTATGAGGTGCCCAATGTGTCGTTTCTGTAAATTCCAGTAGGCAAAATGGGTTGGAAAACTAGCCTAAATTTAGGGAGCTAATCAACAGCTCGACCTCTATATTAGGAACCAGGTTATCTTTTGCCCGAAAGATCAACCCCAAAAAACGACAACAGGAATACTCGCCCATTCGAAGAGTGAAATAAGGCATATATTTGAGTATATGGCACAAACATTCCTTCACATGTGTCATTCAATGAAATGCTGTTAGAAGAGTTCATGGAGCTTGCAGATCTCTGAAATTTCAGGCCTTTTTGTTGTGTGGTCCGCTTGGAAAAACAGATCGTATACAAAGAGGGGGTCAAACAACACTACGGACAGAGTTTGTACAAAGCTATTCACAATGAAGCGAGGAGCCAAAACATTACAAGGGCAGATGTAACACTAAATGCCCAAGAAAGAAAAGCAAATGCTGTAGCGAGTTGAAATGTCCCGCAAGGGAGTTGCGGATCCCTCCTGCAGAAGTAAACATCCCTATCGAAAAGAACAACTACACCTCCTGCTGAGCATGCAGCAGTGAATGACAGGATTGCTGTTACCTGCATCATACAGAATGATTACCTCAGTACTGCAGAAGGAACATTTCAAAGTTCAAACACCTGATGCATAACATGTTTTCATATACTCGTGTCCAATCCAAGTTAATACAAACTGCAGAGTGTGGTTAGATGGGTCTAATCCTAGGGTCGTAATGAAACCAGCGCATAAACTCATGCAAATGAATTGCTATCCATGAAACTATTTCAAGCACTTATCTTCATCTTTCAGGTCTGCCTCAAACTGGTTTTGATCATTTGGATGCCACCGGAAACTATTAATTGAAACTAAGAAAACAAGATCCAACTTCAGCAACATATAATGCTATCTGCGAGACTGCAACTGCGATACAGTGTAGCTGAAATTTTGCTAGTATGCAATATTCCAACATAAGTTGACTAATATTGCAATCTCTTAGCATATAATGTGATTACACAAACCAAAACAAAATGATTCAGAATACTTAACATGTTTCGAAATACTGCAGGAATATGATATCCTAATATAAGAACTATAATTCAGTAACAATGCGAAAGAAATATGAGAAACTTAGAAAGTTTTCAATTTGGTTTTCAGAATATGGTCACTTAGGATGACCATGGGAACAAATGAAGTGCAAAAAAATATAGCATGCAATAATCTGATAAACAGTTAAGGAATTACCCAATCGCCAACAACAAATAAGCTGACAAGAACAGCATTGTGGAGATCCTTTTTCAATTTCAAGGCATAGCCATCAAGACAGGCAAGTCCCAAGCTCCAGACTGCTTGTAGTCCCATCGATGCAATCAAGTAGCTGAAATTTGAGAGTTGTAATAGAACTGGTTACCCAATTGGAAACCATGACACTATCAAGTAGCTGAAATTGGAGTTAAAAAAAATTGTTACAAAATTGGAAATCATGCTGTAAGCCCTACGAAGGCTACAGTCCCAATCCCAAAAGGTTGATAAAATTTTTACTACATGGGCATAGGTAGTTGCATAGACAGATGTTTTCATAAGCACACACAGTCACACATGCACAATTGCACACCCCTGGCCGATACCCTTCCACAAAATGTACACATCAATCTTATCAGCAATATTCAACCTTAGTACAGATGAAAGCAATCATCAAATCAAAGGCTGAGGCAATGGTGTGCAGAGATGGCCTGTCCCTTGCTAGAGGAAAGGGGCTCATAAGACTCACAGGTATTGCTGATTTTGTGGGCCGACATCACTCTGGAAGATTAGCGATTTCTGCTATTTTGAGTGACACCAAAGGAGTGAACAAAGGCTTTGAAGAATTCTCTTTTATTGCTGTTCGTAGAACAGTAAACGCAGCAGCTCACGCTTGTGGCCAGCATGTGATGTCGACCAATACGAGGAATGTATGGCTAGATAGGGGTTCCAGGTTTCCTTTCTTCAGTTGTATCCAAGGATTGTGACCCTCTTTGCCATGATACACAAAACAACATACTAGTCCTAATGTACTACCCATATGCCTTGTTATACTTAACAGAGAAACAACTTGGATTTTTTTCGTTAAAAAAACGATTGGAGAAGGGTCCGGTGACTCAATGTTCCCACCGAAGGGATATGCACATGTAAGTTCCAGCAGACATACTTCCATCAAAGTCGTTCTTCCCTAGTGTTTCAAAGTTCAACCTGTATCCTCAATAACCGAATTGTTTTTGTGGCTGATCAATTTGCAGGAATGGCTATTCATATCCTATATTACTTCAATGTTCCGAAGCGTGCAAGTTTGCATCCCCAAATGAAGCATTTTGCGAATGAATTGTACAAATCAGACGAACATGTCCAAAGGGAACCTGATTGCCGCATTGTCCCACCCCAAGCATGGATCCAAATCACAGCGAGATTTCGGACACCCCCTGATCCTAAATCTCGACCGGGTAAAAAAATTCAAATGCGACGGTACCCATCCAAATATCGGCGAGATCTCGGTGATTTCAACCGAAATCTCGACATTTTTTTACCAGATTTTCATTTTTATTGGCCGGATTTGATTGGATCTAGGGTCAAAACCATCCACAAAAAATTGACGTGTTTTTTTTATGATTTTTCGGTCAAAACAAGTTGACCAAAATCTCGGTGATTTCGTCCAAAATTTCGGATTTCACGATAAAAAAAAACCAGATTTAAAATTTAATTTTTGGATTTCGTCCAGATTTTGTTTGAAATTCCGAAATCTCGCTGAGATTTCGGATTTCGGCCACCCCGAGATTTCTACAAAAACGAAATTTTGAACCTTGCCCCTAAGTACAACAGCAATTCGATGCAAACAACGGAAGTAATAAGGCAGGATCATGCCACATCCAGTTTCCGTTTGGAAAAAAAAGCCACATCCAGCTACAGAGCAGATACCTAGCTATTGTATCGTATCATACTGTTTAAAGTGTACAAAGAAGTCATACCCAACGGCTCCAGTTACTACGATCCGTAATCGCACTACCTAATCAGTAAGCACACCATACGCCGTAAAGCGCGTACCAGTTCATAGCAACAAATCGTATAGGTGGTGGTGGTAAGCTAAACACGCGTTGATCGACGGCTACCGGTGTTTGGCGATAGATAAGGCTCAGATTCGGGTGTTAGGGGGAGGAGGGCATACCAGAAGGCGGTGTAGTTGGCGAAGCCGAGCGCGGAGGCCATGGCGCAGATGGACGCGGCGGCGAAGGCGAACTGGCCCACCCGCAGCGACAGGCCGCCCCACGTCCCGGGGCTGCCGACCAGCTCCCTCATCTCGCCGGCCTGGCCCCCCACCGCCGCCTACTCAGACGCCGCTTCGGCGATCGGCGGCCATGCGGTGCGGGCTGGGCGGATTAGGCGAAAGCGGGGCTGGCGGCTCTCGTCTCGGTGGTGGCGGCGTGCGCGGAAAGACGAAAAGTTGGTGGTAGTTTTGCCTTTGGTGCGGGGAGTTGAAGTTTTTGGAATTTTTCAATGCGAGGAGGGGAGACTTTCTGCGATGGATGGAGAGAGGTGGCGCGTCCTGGGAAACGACCTCTGCCATGCGCGGTGACACCGTCTTGTCACGGCGTTGAGGTTCTCCAGAAAATAAAAATATTATATTATATTATATTTATTACATAAAGCTGGTAAGATTGAAAGCTGGTAATATTTTTATTATCCGTAATTCAATCTTACCAGCTTTATTTTTTTAGACCATCTCCAACCCTTTCCCAGCGTTTCATTCCCTTCCCAGCCCTGAAGGGATTTCCTTCCCAGCAAATGACTCCAACAGCATCCCTTCCTCATTCCCTTCCCTTCCCTTCCCAAAAGTGTAACTAACTTTTTCTTATCCCCTCCCAACCATCCTTGCAATTCTATATATGATGGGGTTCCATGCATCTGGTTGCCCACCCCCAAAACACATTGCCAACCTCTCTCAACAGGTTCATGATGTCTGTGAATCAATTGAGTCCTGAGTACTTGTAGTCGTCAACTGATGAGGACAAGGTTTTGCTTCTCATGGCTGAAGCAGCGGAGGAGGAGGAGGCCGGGAAAAACATGCCCTGTCGTAGGGGCTCAGTTCCCGGACATGCGGTTACGAACAGAGGTCACCGTGAAGGAGCGGCTAGGCTCCATGCTGATTACTTCGCGATTTCCCCTGTGTACGGGCACACATTGTTCAGGCGGAGGTGTGTTTTCTAAGCAATATGTTAGCAAAAACGATGAAGCATTCATAATGTGTGTTATTTTCGAAGAATGTATGATTTTGTGGTACGCAGGTTTAGGATGAGCCGGTCCCTCTTTGTACGCATAGCCGAAGCTGTCGAAGAACACGACGATTGGTTCAAGCAAAGAAGGGATGCCACCGGGAAGCTCAGCTTGCACCCTCTACAAAAGATGATTGCAGCAATCCGGCAACTTGCGTACGGTGTCCCTGCGGATGCTGTGGACGAGTACGTGAGGATTGGGGAAAGTACCGCGCTTGAAGCTCTAAAGAAGTATGTCAAGGCGGTGGTGGAGGTGTTCGGCGTTCAATATCTCCGTTCTCCCAACGCTGCTGACACGGTTAGACTCCTACAAGTTGGTGAGCAGAGAGGTTTCCCAGGGATGCTTGGTAGCATCGACTGCATGCACTGGACTTGGAAGAACTGCCCGAAAGCATGGCATGGGGGTTTCACAGGGCATACCCGCAAGCCTTCCATAGTCTTGGAGGCTGTGGCTTCGTACGACCTATGGATCTGGCATGCTTTCTTCGGGATGTCGGGTAGTTTGAACGATATTAATGTTCTACATCGTTCTAACATATTTAGCAGGGACAACGATGGTTCAACTCCGGAGGTCAACTACTCTGTGAATGGAAACCAATACAACATGGGATACTACCTCGCCGATGGCATCTATCCTGAGTGGGCCACTTTCGTGAAGGCCATTCCAGCCCCGATGGGAAACAAGAGGATGTACTTCTCGAAGATGCATGCCGCAGCAAGGAAGGACGTCGAGAGGGCTTTCGGAGTGCTCCAGGCTAGGTTTGCTATTGTACGGGCCCGGTCATTCCTGCAATCAGAGGACACTCTGGTACATAATGACTGCCTGCATCATTTTGCATAACATGGTTATCGAGGATGAGAGGGACGGTCCACCACTGGAGGAGTATTTTGACTATATGGGTACCCCTGTGTTGACGAGTACGTCACCCGGGGGGTCGGTTTTGCACTGCATCGAAGCAATGCAAAGGCGAAGAGACCGCGAAGTGCACCATCGGTTACAGGCTGACCTGGTCGAACACCTTTGGGCCCGCCACGGCGAGTAGTATTATCATGTTACTCAACAGTGACCATTGTATCGGAGCGACTTATGTATCGTACGTACTGTTCTGCAATGCATGCAAGTTTAATAATATCAACATGTTTACATGTTCTGCATATACAAAATCCATGCTCGGAATAAATACTTAAAACATGCAAATGATAACAGGGTCCATACACAAAATATGAGGATCCATACGAAATGACTAAAAGGTTCCATACACAAAATATGTAGTTGAAACATGCAAATGATAACAGGGTCGAAACACAGAACAACAAGGTTCATACACACATTAACATGGGTTCCAGACACAATAACATGGTCCATACAGACAATATCAACTAAACGGAATGAAGTCAAGTCACACAATAACAATCAAGGAAGGTCTGCTGGCATCTTCTTCAAAATTTCCTACTGCCGCTTCCTATAATACTCACGAGCTGCACCCATCAAGTTGTTCAAATCAATGTTAATAATCCTCTCCTCCTCCGCCAACTCCATCAAGTGCAATTGTCGACGCTTGATCTCTACCATAGCTTCTTTGGCTTGGCCGATTCGGTCGAACTGCTCAGTATGCAGACCCACTGATGATGCACTCGAGGTACTACCCCTCTTCCTTGCCGCCTTTGCCGCCTCCCGGCCAATGGGTCTAGTGGACTCGTCGCCAGAACCAAATGGGTCAAACTGATCTGGATTGTTGTTCGACCCACCCGGACTGGCGCCATGTGGTCCTTCGCGCGTTGTCTTGTGCCTCTTGTTGCCCAAGTGCGCAGCCCACTTTGGGTGCTCAGCTAGAATCACCCAACAGTGTGGAAAAGCGAAGGTCTTACCCTCAACATCCTGGTACATCCTCGCCGCATTAGCCATCTGTCCATCCAACGCACAAGCACAACACAGGAAAACACTTCATTACCCACAGCAATGAGTGATAGCATGTAAGATATCATGAAATGTAAATGATGCGTACCCTGTCACGCTCGGTGGTGCCACTCTTGTTCAAACCATCTATCTGAGAAAGAAACCCGTTGCATACCGACTCATTGATCAAAGCCCAGTGGTTCACCATTCCCTTCATGGATCTCTCGGTGACATGCTCTTTCTTATGAGTATTGAAATAATCCGCAATCCGAGCCCAGTATGTATCTGACGCTTGGTCCTTGCCCACAATGGGGTCCTGGCTCACATTCAGCCAGGCGGACACAAGGACCTCGTCCTCGTGAACTGTCCATTTCATCCTCTCTGTCTTGGACATTGATTTCTTCCCCTTCTTTGTTGACAACGGCACAGGACGAACGCCTTCAAATATACGAGCATTGGCAGCAGTCATTGTCGGGACCCCGAATTTGCAAATCCGGACCCTCTGTGTATTCAGCACTAGTCCAGGAACGCGCTAGTGCACACAGTCTTAACATCGGTATATATCACAATCATACCATACGATACTATCAAAGCACTTTATTTAAATAATCAAAGGGTTACTCGACCTTATGGCCAAGTTACAAATATATGCCTTGCAAGGCGAAACTTATTAAAAGAGAAATAGCAGCAGCGGAAAATCAAATAAACTTCGTGGCGCCATCCAGTATACCCCAGGCAACTGACTGGGCTCGCATCCCTAAGTAGACGGGTCTTCTTGGAGTTCCTCCTCCAAAGCTGGCGTAATCTCCTCTTCAAGCGATATTGTGTTGAGGCAAGGGTGAGTACTTGGTACTCGACAAGTCATGCACAATGCAAGCTAATATACTATATGCATGGCTTAGTACAAAGGAATAGCTCAGGGTATATTTGCAAGAAATGACTTTTGACAAGTAATATAAGTAGATTCGAAAGCGGTAGAAATAAGTAAAGCATAAATAACTTTTCAAGAAGTTTAATAAACATTTTTCCCATCCTAAACCATATTTCCATCATCTTCCTTGTTAAACCAACCCATCTTTTCAAAACCAAGTTATTTTCGTAAAGTCTACCCCTTGATTTGTAATTCCCGAGCATTGTCGATCGTGGACTCGGCTATTCAAATAGATTCTACACTCTGCAGAGGTTATGCACTTTACCCACAAGATACAACAAACACCACAAAGGCGAAGTTCAGTAACAAAGCCTTTCGGAAGCCTCAAACAACACAGTGGTCCTCTCCCAGACGTGCTCTACACCATCCCTTCCCTTAGCCAAGGCGAAGTATGGGACCAACACACCGTTAGATGGGTACCTGGCCACGACCACGATACGCTCCCCGCATAATCACACAAAAGGTGTAATCGACACCCTGAGGCTCCACAAGTGAGTCCTTAGCGACTTAGTCAACTAGGGCCGTCCCATTCCAGCCATGTGGTTGCAAGTATGACCCAGTTCAAAGGCTTGCAAGGTTAAGTCCTTAGAGTGACCAGGCAAGACTACCCGAAAAACCAAATCATCACTCCCAATGCCACAACGGCCCACCTGATTACTCTTGCCACATGCCCGATCGAAATCATTTATCAAACCCGCTTGATTACCATGCACCACGTCGCCAACATCACATGATACTTTTCCAAAACAGGTTCAATATATCATTAAGTCCATATTAGCGTTTGATTGTCCAAAATCATGTCATGAGCACGAGTGTGTCTAAGCAAAGATACTACAACGATCTAAACCCATGTTGGCAATTTAGTAATGTCCAACTAGTAAACCACAACTAGGGTGACAAAAGGTCATGGCACATACTTAAGTAATCAAGGTGTCATATATCAAATTGGTATTTATCTAACCCCCAGGTTTAAACAAAGTATCTTTCTAATTGAACTAGCATGCAATAGTTTAAATCAAAATAGATTTCGAAATGGGATCAATATGGTCAAAGCACAACTTGCCTTCAAAAAGTACTTGCTCTTGGTCTTGAGTTGGATCCTGAGTCAACACTTCTCCCTCGAATCCTTCCGGCACTTCAACGTCTACTCGTAAAGCGTGCAAATAGCAAATACACAAATGAACACTATGCAAAAAGATCCCAAAACTCCAAATAAAATCCATAAACAGAGAGAACATAATTTTCTGGATTTTTAGAAACTGGAATCGTCAAATTTGGAGTTAAAACGCAAAAGTTATGATTATTTAAAGTTTAAATAATCAATTAAATAATTTTACAGAGAAAAACTTTAGTCCAAAAATTAAATAAAATTCATATTTAGGTAGATCTCAATTTTATACAAATTTAGAAATTTGAATCGCTCAAATCGGAGTTGAAACGCAAAAGTTATAAGCGTTTGAAGTTTGAATCTAAATTTGAATCAATATTTCGAATTAATAAATCATTTTCTTTTTCGGAAATTAATTATTGCGTCAGCATGGACACGTGGCAGCCTCTGATTGGCCTGCTGACGTCAGCCGGTCCATGGACTTGGTCCACGCGCGGCTTGGGTCTACCGTGGACTCGGTCCACGACTCTACGTGTCGCTGACATGTGGGCCCTCTCGTGACGCCATCGGCCGACGTCGGCGGGCTCACCACGGTCGACAGGTGGGACCCATTGTGACGTCATGGGTGACGTCGGCGCTGGCGGGTCGACCAGCGACATGCGGCCCCTCGACACGGGCCCGGCGTCGGCGTCTGCCTGCACGCGCGTGGGCCGGCGTTGACCGCGGCGGTCCATCTTCCCGACACGTGGCGCAATCTCACCGTTGGTTTGAAAATCAACGCGCGGATTAGATCCAGGGTTAACACGTTGAAACTACTCGTTGCTCGTGGGCCGCTCGATCTAGATCGGACGGTCGGATCTAATCCTATATTCGCCTTTGCTACAAAGACGTGGCAATTGTGAACCGCTGATCTTGATCCAACGATCCGAATCTAATCGGGTTTGGGAACACGTGAGCTCACCTCAACCGTCCGTCTGGATCCGACGGTCCTCCGAGCTCGCGGACGGCGATGGTTTCCTGGCGCTGGCTTGACCGGAGACGGGGACGACGACGAGCCCGACGGCGTTTGGGGCGTGCTCCGGCGAGATGAAGCCTCGCCAGTGCGTCTCGTCGCGAGACTCGGATCTGAGCTCCTTCTCGGCGGAAGACGACGGACGACGGCGGACACCGGCGCAAACCGCAGCGGAGGGAAGAGACCACCCCGGCGAGCGATTGCGGCTCACCGGTGGCGGCTCCGGCGAGATGGCTCGAGAACGGTGCGCAAGGATGAGGGCAACCTCGGGGGACGTCTCACGCTTTAAATAGCCTCGGCGTCCGTGCCCTAGACGGAAACCTAGTTCGCTACGGCGGCGGCGCGGCGGCGAAGTCCGGCTCGGACTCGGCGAAGACGACGAAATCGTGGCCGTCCACGTGGCGCGATCAACGGCCACGATCGCACGGGCGCGATCGGATCCGGCCCGGTTACGGCTCGAACCGGTACGGGCGGATCTCAGCCGTTGGATCTTGATCCAACGGTTGGGATTGATTAGGTTTAGGAGTGGGTTCGGTCGAGTCAACTGGCTCGGTCGGGTTCGGGTCGGACTCGGGTTCCGACTCGGTCGGATGAACAGTACTTGACCCGAGTTGGATTTCCAGCGATTTAATATTTAAAATAATTCCCAGTAATTCATTTAATTCATTAAAAATAGCAAAAGACTCAGAAAAATTCCAGAAAAATTCGAAAATATTTTGGAACATTTTTGACTAAAATTAAATATTTCCAAAAAATTTTTATTTGCAATATTAAATTCATTAATTATTTAAAAATTGAATAAATTCAAATAAATTAAAAATAAATCCAAATAAATTCAATAAAATTCCTAAATTTCATCAGAGTTCCATATCACAGATGAATTTAAGAATAGCAAAATTTTGGTGTGTTACAAAGCTCACCCCCTTAATAGAATCTCGTCCCCGAGATTCGTGGCTCACTAAAGAATAGGTTTGGAAACTCTTTCTTCAAATCCTCTTCGCTCCCAAGTCGCTTCGCTTTCCTCATGGTTGCTCCACTCGAACTCTACGGAAACGGGTTGACTTGTTTCTAGTTTCTCGGTCCATTGTGTCTAGAATCCTCACAGATGTTCCTTATAAGTCAAATCCTCTTGCAACTCAATTGACTCTAGCGGTGTCTGTTCCTCAGAACTCGGAGACACTTCTTTAATCGGGACACATGGAATACATCATGTACTCCGCCAACGATCGTGGCAACTCCGGTGATAAGCAACTTCGCCTCTGCGGCTCAAAATCTTAAATGGTCCAACATAGCAGGTGCGAAGTTTCCCTTTGGCATGGAACCTCTTAACTCCCCCGAGAGGCGTAACTCGAGGTAAACAAAATCTTACGGTTCAAAACTCAAGTCTCGCGACGATTGTCAAGATAACTCTTTTGTCGAGATTGGGCTATCTTCAACCTTTCCCTAATCATAGCGATGCTCTTGACCTCTTGAAGAATATCAGTCCAAAGACACGGCGCCGCCGGTCTCATTCCAATTCAATGGCGTCCGACATGGTCGACCATACAAAGGCCTCAAAAGGTGACATCGTAAACTAGCCTCGATAACTATTGTTGTAATCGAACTCGAGATACGGCAAACTCTTATCCCAAGAGGTAGCATAAGCCAATGCACAAGCTCTTAGCATATCTTCCGAATCTGGTTGACTCTTTCGGCCTGTCCATCCGTCTGGATGATAAGCCGTACTGAAGTTCAAACGGGTCCCCATGGCTTCATGCAACTTATTCCAAAACCTTGAGGTAAATTGGGTACCTCTGTCCGATACAATCCTCTTTGGTACTCCGTGCAAACAGACAACCACGATCATATACAATTACGCTAATTTATCTCCCGAGTAAGTGGTCTTCACGGGGATAAAATGGGCTACTTTAGTCAAGCGATCCACTATAACCCATATGGAGTCATAACCCCTTGAGTCTTGACAAGCCGGTAATGAAATCCATTCCGATTTCCTCCCACTTCCACTCGAGTATTTTCACTTGTAGCAATCCTGCTGGTCTCGATGCATTGCCTTGACTCTCGGCATACGTCGCACAATGCAACATGCTCGGCAACTTCACGTTTCATACTCGGCCACGAGAATCTCTCCTTGAGATCCTGATACATCTTGGCGCTTCGGGGTGAATCGAGTACTTGGAGTCATGGGCTTCTTCCAAAATCGATTGCTTTAACTCCTTTTTGTTAGGCACACAAATGCGATCCTTCATCCACAACGTGCCTTGCTCATCCAACTTGAAGTCCTCTGCCTTGCCTTCCTCCTTGATGGACTTAATCCTGCGGATCTTGTCATCATTCTTTTGTCCTTCTCGAATCTGATCCTCCAGGGTCGGTTTTACTTCTAATGCGCCAAGAATCCGCTTAGGTACAACCTCAATCTTCATTTTCTGAAACTCCTCACATAACTCATCCCGACTTATGGCTAGCAACATACTCGCGGTATGGCTCTTCCGACTTCGAGCATCGGCAACTACGTTGGCCTTCCCGGATGGTAATGGATTCCAACATTGTAGTCCTTGATTAACTCTAGCCATCTCCTTTGCCTCATATTCAGATCCGATCGGGTGAATATGTACTTAAAACTCTTATGATCCGTATACACTTCACATCTGTTTCCAATCGATAGTGGCGCCATATCTTCAAGGCATGTACTACGGCAGCCTAACTCCAGGTCATGTGTCGGATAATTTTCCTCATGCGGCCTCAATCGCCTTGATGCATAAGCGGCGACCTTTCCATTCTGCAGACAGACACATCCAAGTCCTTGGCGCGATGCGTCGCAATAAATATCAAAGCTTTGAGCAACGTCGGTAGAACTAACATCGGTGCTGATGTCAATCGCTTCTTCAGCTCCTGAAATCCTTTCTCACATTCGCGTCCATACAAACTTCTTTTCCTTCTTGACAATTGCGTAAGAGGCTTCGCAATTGTCGAAAAGCCTTCAATGAAAGCAGCGGTAGTATCCTGCCATTCCAAGGAAACTCCGAATCTGGGTCACGCCTTGGCTCCCAATGTAACACAGCTTCTACTTTGCTTGGATCTACTGGCGACTCCTTCTGCAGTCATTACATGTCCAAGAAACTCCACTTTGTCCTTCCAAAAGTCACACTTGCTGAACTTGGCGAAAAGTTCTTTGTTCCTCGGCTTTTCCAAAACTCGCCTTAAGTGTTCGGCATGTTCATCCTCTGTCTTGGAGTAGATTAGGATATCGTCTATGAACACGACGACAAACTTGTCCAAATATTCCATGAACACCTTATTCATCATATTCATGAAATAAAAGGCGCATTCGTCAAATCGACCCAAAGGACATAATCAGAACTCGTAATGTCCATATCTTGACGAGAATGCGATCTTGAATATCTTCCGATCGGATCTTCAATCGATGGTATCCCGATCTCGGATCAATCTTGGAGAAAACTCGGCTCCTCTTAATCGATCAAACAAATCATCAATCCTGGGTAGCGGATACTTATTCTTCACGGTGACTTCATTGAGTGCACGGTAGTCAATGCACATCCTGAAACTCCCGTCCTTCTTCTTGACAAACAAAAGCGGTGCTCCCCACGGCGACGAACTTGGTCTCGATAAATCCTTTCTCCATTAACTCCTCTAGTTGTTTCTTCATTTCTACCAACTCCTCGGTAGACATCCGATAGGGTCTCTTTGCTATCGGTCTTTGTGCAGTACAAGCTCTATCACAAACTCTATGTCCTCGTCTGGCGGCATACCGTAGATCTTCGGGAAAAACATCGGGGTACTCATTTACTACCGGGACATCCTCTATGCCGATTGCCTTGGTGCTGTTAACCATCAATCGCCCATCTCTAATCGCAGTGGCTTGAAATTCCACTTTCCTCCCACACGGGCTCTCAATCGAGATAGTCCTTCGTCCACAATCCAATACGGCCTTGTGCTTGGATAACCAATCCATTCCCAATATAACATCTAAGGTCCGGGTCTCCAAAATTATAAGGTTTGCTAGGAACTCTATTCCATCTATTAGTATTCTCACCGGAACATCCTACTTCCGTTCGGAGTTCGGAACCAGGGTTTGAACTAAAAGCATGCACTTAAGTCTTGCAATTCTCAAGTCATTTCTAGCAGCAAAGCCTTGCGAAACAAACGAATGCGAAGCTCGAGTCAAACAAAGCATTGCGAGTCTTGAGTTAACAAGTAACTTACCCGATCTGACGTCAGTAGCATTCTGCGGTGCATCTGCGGTGACATGGTTGACTCGGCCTCTCACCACGGTGCAGGGTGTGGCTCCTGGTCTTTGGCGTCCTAGGCTGGGGTGGTTCCTAGATTGAAGCGAATCGGGTCGCTCTGCTGTCTTCTTCGGACAAGCTGTTGGCAAAGTGTCCTGGCTCGTTCTGATTGTAATGACGTCTCACTGTTCCTTCTTGACTACAGGGTAGCGTTTCTAGCGGGGTGGGGTTTGGTAGTTCCGATTGGCAGGTCTTGGTGCTGAGGATGGTGTCCTCGTTGCATTCTCGTGGTTGGAATCAAGAATTGATTTGGTGCAACTCTCAGCGCCGCTATGCGTTCCCCGACGTGATCCTTGCTATTGCATCCTGCGCTTCTGTTCTCATCCAGTTCCTTGCGCTTGTCCTCAAGAATAAGTGCCTTATTCACCAACTCTTGGAAATCTGGAAAGGTGTGGGTGATCAACCCTACTTGCAATCCTGAGTTAAGTCCCTTCATGAAACGAGGCTATGCGGATTTATCTGTCGCTACATCCTCAAAGTGCGTAGCGTGCTAATCTGCGTGAACTTGTTCGGTAGTCGACCACCGGCTGATTACCTTGCTTCGATTGCTCAACTCTTCCTTCTTAAGGTCCATAATTCCTTCAGGCACGTGATCTTTGTCGAATGCAGTTGTGAACTCTTCCCAAGTGATATCTTGAGGGTTCTCTCAAGCGTGGCACGTAGTTCTCCCACCATTCGGTATTGTTCCTTCCAACCGATGAGAAGCGTAAAGTACCTTCTCATTCCCTATGCATTGAGCTATATGTAGCTTCCTCTCGATTGATCTTAACCAATCATCGGCCTCCAATGGATTGGCATTTCCAGAGAAAGTGGGTGGGTGAGTCCTCATGAACTCGACACCTTGTATTCTCAAGCGTGGTCCCCGATTAACTTGATTAGCAAAGTGGCCTGAGCAAAGGACGTGCTGCATTTGTTGCATCATAGCATGCATCAATCGGGTCTGAGCAGCAAGAAATGCTCCAAAATTCTGCACATCCGATGGCGGTCTTTGGTGCTCCATCATTGGGGTTTTCATTGGCGAGATCCACTCCCATTGCTTCCAAAGTTTCCACGGGTGTTCACCATCTGTCGATTTGCTCTAGGTTTAGAGATGAGAGGGAAACAAGAATAGACAAGTAATATGGAACTTATGCGGGGCAAAAGGGGTAACTTTAAGGTCCAACTTTATTATTAATAACTTGGTATGGCTGCTTACAATGCCTAAGGGCCTTGCAACACATCTTGCACACTCGAGAAACAAAGCAAATCCAAATCGAACTAACTCGAGTCTAACGCCTAAAGGGTGACTCTTTATTCTATGACTCGGCGAAGGAGTCTCACTATAGAACCTAAGCTCACTCATCGAGAAAACCTCCACGGCCTGGTACGGCATCGCGGCATAGGCGCGAAAGCGATCGCCATGTCCAGCGACTATGTCATCTGTGGTAGTCGAAGAAGCGGTGTCCTCATCGAGATCGACTCCTCTGGATCTGGCTCGTAGCTCGAATCTTGGCTCTGGGTGCAGTCCGTACAAAGTCATCTCCAACTCGTCAATCCTTCGTAGAAGGTGTGCCACATACTCTTGAGCTTCCCGCCATCTGTTCTTCTCTGTCGTGATCTCCTTGCGGGCCTTCGTAGCTCCTTGCTTGTATTATCTAGTACATCTTCTGGGCGACGGCGAATCGTGCCAAGCGTATGTAACCGTGGCATTCTCATCCTGAATCGCCTTCGGGTCAAGAAGGTTATCGCTGCGCGGATGATAACGGAACACCGTGCTTTCCAACTCTGGCGTGGATACGGTAATGTGCCGCATTGCTCGTCGTGAAACTTCTTGGATACCCATCTGCATTGTAGATCTTCTAGCGGTCAGGTGTATCGGCGATAGCCTGGCCCCTCTTCCCGACAGTACCTCAATCCTCACGTCACAAGCCTTGATCAATCCTGCTTGTCTGATCACTTCCACTTGGTATTGGGGCTTCTCAAAATCTCCAAGAGTTTGTAGCATGTGCCAAAGTTCCGCGGCGTGACCAACTCCTAGATCAACGTAGTTGAACTCTTCCTCCATCTGTCACAAGAGTGCTTTACGTAAGAACTCGGAATTTTCGAATTGTGACAAGGTAAGGGAAAATTTCAGCAAGAGACAAGAAAAGAGAGAAGGGGATAAGTCGAGAGGTCATTTCTTATCTTGACAACTTTTTAGCTTTTAGAAAATAGGTTTTATCCTCACTACGACCATTCTAGCTTAGGGTTGAGCCTCACGGTCAAGTATGGCTCGATACCACCTCTGTCGGGACCCCGAATTTGCAAATCCGACCCTCTGTGTATTCAGCACTAGTCCAGAACGCGCTTAGTGCACACAGCCTTAACATCGGTATATATCACAATCATACCATACGATACTATCAAAGTACTTTATTTAAATAATCAAAGGGTTACTCGACCTTATGGCCAAGTTACAAATATATGCCTTGCAAGGCGAAACTTATTAAAAGAGAAATAGCAAAGAAATGAAAATCAAATAAACTTCGTGGCGCCATCCAAGATACCACAGGCAACCGACCGCTCGCATCCCTAAGTAGACGGGTCTTCTTGGAGTTCCTCCTCCAAAGTGGCGTAATCTCCTCTTCAACTGATATTGTGTTGAGGCAAGGGTGAGTACTTGGTACTCGGCAAGTCATGCACGAATGCAAGCTAATATACTATATGCATGGCTTAGTACAAAGGAATAGCTCAGGGTATATTTGCAGATGTGACTTTTGACAAGTAATATAAGTAGATTCGAGCAGTAGAAATAAGTAAAGCATAAATAACTTTTCAAGAAGTTTAATAAACATTTTTCCCATCCTAAACCATATTTCCATCATCTTCCTTGTTAAACCAACCCATCTTTTCAAAACCAAGTTATTTTCGGAAAGTCTACCCCTTGACTGTAATTCCCGAGCATTGTCCAGTACCGTGGACTCGGCTATTCAAATAGATTCTACACTCTGCAGAGGTTATTCACTTTAAACACAAGAAAAATTCAAACACCACAAAGGAGAGTTCCCGAAACAAATCCTTACGGAAGCCTCAAACAACACAGTGGTCCTCTCCAGACGTGCTCTACACCATCCCTTCCCTTAGCCAAGGCGAAGTATGGGACCAACACACCGTTAGATGGGTACCTGGCCACAGCCACGATACGCCTCCGCACAATCACACAAAAGGTGTAATCGACACCCTGAGGCTCCACAAGTGAGTCCTTAGCGACTTAGTCAACTAGGGCCGTCCCATTCCAGCCATGTGGTTGCAAGTATGACCAGTTCAAAGGCTTGCAAGGTTAAGTCCTTAGAGTGACCAGGGCAAGACTACCCGAAAAACCAAATCATCACTCCCAATGCCACAACTGGCCCACCTGATTACTCTTGCCACATGCCCCAGTCGAAATCTGTTTATCAAACCCCAGTTGATTACCATGCACCACGTGCCGTCAACATCACATGATACTTTTCCAAAACAGGTTCAATATATCATTAAGTCCATATTAGCGTTTGATTGTCCAAAATCATGTCATGAGCACGTAGCAGGTCTAAGCAGCATACTACAACGATCTAAACCCATGTTGGCAATTTAGTAATGTCCAACTAGTAAACCACAACTAGGGTGACAAAAGGTCATGGCACATACTTAAGTAATCAAGGTGTCATATATCAAATTGGTATTTATCTAACCCCCAGGTTTAAACAAAGTATCTTTCTAATTGAACTAGCATGCAATAGTTTAAATCAAAATAGATTTCAAATGGGATCAATATGGTCAAAGCACAACTTGCCTTCAAAAAGTACTTGCTCTTGGTCTTGAGTTGGATCCTGAGTCAACACTTCTCCTCGAATCCTTCCAGACTTCAACGTCTACTCGTAAAAGCGTGCAAATAGCAAATACACAAATGAACACTATGCAAAAGATCCCAAAACTCCAAATAAAATCCATAAACAGAGAGAACATAATTTTCTGGATTTTTAGAAACTGGAATCGCCAAATTTGGAGTTAAAAGCATAAAAGTTATGATTATTTAAAGTTTAAATAATCAATTAAATAATTTTACAGAGAAAAACTTTAGTCCAAAAATTAAATAAAATTCATATTTAGGTAGATCTCAATTTTATACAAATTTAGAAATTTGAATCGCTCAAATCGGAGTTGAAACGCAAAAGTTATAAGCGTTTGAAGTTTGAATCTAAATTTGAATCAATATTTCGAATTAATAAATCATTTTCTTTTCGGAAATTAATTATTGCGTCGGCATGGACACGTGGCAGCCTCTCGATTGGCCTGCTGGCGTCGGCCGGTCCATGGACTTGGTCCACGCCGGCTTGGGTCTACTGTGGACTCGGTCCACGACTCTACGTGTCGCTGACATGTGGCCCTCTCGTGACGTCATCGGCCGACGTCGGCGGCTCACCACGGCAGTCGGCTGTGGGACCCATTGTGACGTCATGGGTGACGTCGGCGCTGGCGGGTCGACCAGCGACATGCGGCCCCTCGACACGCGGGCCGTAGCGTCGGCGTCTACACGCCTGCCAGCGTGGGCCAGCGTTGACCGCGGTCCATCTTCCCGACACGTGGCGCAATCTCACCGTTGGTTTGAAAATCAACGGCGCGGATTAGATCCAGGGTTAACACGTTGAAACTACTCGTTGCTCGTGGGCGTTCGATCTAGATCGGACGGTCGAGATCTAATCCTATATTCGCATCGCTACAAAGACGCGTGGCAATTGTGAACCGTTGGATCTTGATCCAACGATCCGAATCTAATCGGGTTTGGGAACACGTGAGCTCACCTCAACCGTCCGATCTGGATCCGACGGTCCTCCGAGCTCGCGACGGCGATGGCTTCCACGGCGCCGCTTGACCGGAGACGGGGCGGCACGACGAGCCCGACGGGCGTTTGGGGCGTGCTCCGGCGAGATGAAGCCTCCTTCGGGTGCGTCTCGTCGCGAGACTCCGGATCTGGGCTCCTTCTCGGCGGAAGACGACGGACGACGGCGGAAACCGGCGCAAACCGCAGCGGAGGGAAGAGACAACTCCGGCGAGCGATTGCGGCTCAACGGTGGCGGCTCCGGCGAGATGGCTCGGGGGAACGGGTGCGCAAGGATGAGGGCAACCTCGGGGGACGTCTCACGCTTTAAATAGCCTCGGCGTCCGTGCTCTAGCGGAAACCTAGTTCGCTACGGCGCGTAGCGGCGGCGAAGTCCGGCTCGGACTCGGCGAAGACGACGAAATCGTGGCCGTCCACGTGGCGCGATCAACGGCCACGATCGCATGGGCGCGATCGGATCCGGCCCGGTTACGGCTCGAACCGGTACGGGCGGATCTCAGCCGTTGGATCTTGATCCAACGGTTGGGATTGATTAGGTTTAGGAGTGGGTTCGGTCGAGTCAACTGGCTCGGTCGGGTTCGGGTCGGACTCGGGTTCCGACTCGGTCGGATGAACAGTACTTGACCCGAGTTGGATTTCCAGCGATTTAATATTTAAAATAATTCCCAGTAATTCATTTAATTCATTAAAAATAGCAAAAGACTTCGAAAAATTCGGAAAAATTCTGGAAAATATTTTGGAACATTTTGGACTCAAATAAAATATTTCCAACAAAATTTTATTTGCAAAATTAAATTCTTTAATTATTTCAAAATGGAATAAATTCAAATAAATTCCAAATAAATCCAAATAAATTCCAGAAAATTCCAAAAATTCACCAAAGTGCCAAATCACACATGAATTTAAGAAAAGCAAAATTTTGGGGTGTTACAGTCATATCTGTTGCAAGGGGGATACATGTGTCATCATTGCTGTGCAGAACTGGTTGAGGTGTGTCATCATTGCTGTGCAGAACTGGTTGAGGTGACGGAGGCCATGATATCTGCCCGGACTGATCCTCCATCATTGTAGCGAAGAATGGGTCCATAAGGTCCTCCCTGAACAATCAGAAAGCACGTTGATTATTTGTTAATGACAAAACTATCATAGTCTTGACAATGTAAACAGTAGTAGTTCAAAACATAATCTGAGCACTACCGTTCCAAATCGCTAACACTGCGTATCATGCTACTTTGCTTATGCACATATATGCCAAAACAAATACATCATAGTATTGACAAACTAAGCACTAACAAACCAAATCACAATGTCATCACTACCTTTCCAGGTTGAGAATAACACTGAATGCCATGCTCCTTTGCTTATACACATGATTACTAAAACACTTCCATGGCACTTCCTGGCCAAATCACAATCATAATAGTTTTGACAACGTAGACCATTTCAGGCCAAATCACAATCTGGACACTACGTTTGCTTGTACACATGCTAATAGCAAAGCATAATAATGAGACTCCTTGCAGGAAACAGCACACAATCGCAGAGCATTACAGCAATGAAAGGTCAGTGCACACATTCAGTCATGTTGTGAGAGCACATCATAACGGGCTAAAGTTTTAATCGGGCAATCTGACTGCCCGTATAAAGATAGTCATATGCCACTGTACTACTACATTCGGAGTTTCGGACTCCATGTAGTACATAGCAAAAGAAGGTTCAATTCGGAGTGGCTAAATAGTACAGTACCCATATTACCACAAACTCACATGAAAGTTCCAAAAAACAACACAGCAAAAGTCGTTCGAGATGGCTAAGCAAAGTACGATACGAAAGTTGAACATAATTAAAGCAAACGATCTAATGTAGGTGGCCTGAACGATCAGACTCGATGGAGAAATCGGTATCCCTCGAGTACTCGCTCAACATAGATCCAGAACTGCTTTCGTAG
Source organism: Rhipidocladum racemiflorum (assembly GCA_036346355.1). Taxonomy (NCBI): domain Eukaryota; kingdom Viridiplantae; phylum Streptophyta; class Magnoliopsida; order Poales; family Poaceae; genus Rhipidocladum; species Rhipidocladum racemiflorum. Next base: position 22,649,654 of record CM070570.1, on the reverse strand, counting down.
TCGGCGGGCAATATGTTGTCGGCAGGAACCCCCTCCTCCGATGCACCTCCTTCCATCACATTGCCATTACGTGAAGTCCCAAATTCTAATGTCTCCAATGATATGTGCTCCAAGCTCTCGGCTACGGACTCGACCTGAAGAAGAGTGTTGTTCAACTCAATAGCCCAAATGTGGTCACTTGGACTGAAGTTGTCCGTAGCGAGCTTTCTTGAGCTGCTCAGCCTTGTCTTCCAGCATAGCTCGCATCTTCGAGATGACCTCTCGAAGCTTGTCGGCTTCCATCTATAAGAACATGTTAACACATTTTGCAACAGCCGCCGACAATTCAGCAATGAAACTTCCGAGTGTAGATACAAAAATTTTGATAAGTACAGCCACCAAGTTAGGCCATGACGGATCAATTCAAGTAGTATACTACCACTTAAAACAGCACCAAGCAGTCTACCTAACAAGACAGGGCATCACGAAACATCTTTCAATAAGGTTCAAACAAACACCATTCTTGATTCGTTTGTTCCCACTCCAGTCTACCAACAACATTTCATACAAGGCAATGCATGGAACTAGACCGCTTTAAGTGAACTGAAAACAACCTGCAAGTACAAAGCTTCAGGTAAACTACCTCCAACTGTGTTATTAACACTGTTCCATTCGTAATGAAAAAAACATCCATGCTGATTGTACGACAAAAATCGATTGTTCAGACAATATCTCCGTGAGAACTAGACTTGAACAATCTAATAATCAAGGTAAAACTCGGTTGTTCAGACAATATAGATTGTAAAAATCGTTCTGAATGAGGACGACTTCACTCATTCAGCAACCTCCCGAATATTCATCCCACAACGTAAAAAACGATTGTTTAGACAGTATCTCCGTGAGAACTGTACTGCACAGAGTGTAATGAGCCGCAACAATTTTCTCGGTTCAGTATTAAACGGAGAGATCGTTCAATGGGTAAACCTCGGAACACATTGGTTCAAGACCATAATCAGTAAACAATAGTGCCCTTACAAATGCGAAGAATGGTACAAATGGTACCAATTTGAAGATTCGGCCCGGAATATTCGTGCATGAACTACCCAGCAGGAACAATCGTGACTTATCTATTCTCCAAAAGATCGGTTGAGCCAGGAGACGCGCGGATTTGGGTCATTCGTCGGGTTATTCTTCAACAAGAATGAGTACATGACCAAATCCGCGCTTCGATTGCCAAATCGGCCCAAGAATCGCTACATTCCCGAAACGGCGAAAATTCCCCAATCCATTCCTAGGTTGAGCGCACTGAAAATCTAGGTTTCTAGCGGGGATTGGGCGTACCTCAACCAGTCGACTACTCCCTGCTGCTTCTCCTCTCCGGCCGGTGACGCGCACGACCTCCCCTCGTCGCGTCGTACCCCCTTCGCTACTTCCGCCTTGTCCGTGCCGCCGCGCGAAGGAGAAGCGGTTGACGCCACAGCGGGAGGGGAATGCGAGCCGAAGCCCTCCGCGGAGGGATTCTCTCTCCTCTCCCGAGCCGAGTCCCACCGGGAAGGGACACCGTTGCAGCAGCTGGGAACCCTCCCTCGCCGCCGCTTTTCCATGGGGAAGGGAACGGGACGAGGGACGGGATAGCGTTGGAGATGGTCTTAGGCTTGGGGCTCACCCACGCGGTGCCAGTGCGGCTTTTGGGGGACTGCGGGTTAACGGCGTCGGCCGGGACGGACGCGACTGCTTGCGTTGATGGCCTGCCTGGGTCCATATCATGTGCACATATCTATCCTGTGCACATATGCAATAATTAAATCCGAGCCGTCCAGATCCCATCCAACGGTGGCTTCATCGGGGTGGAAATTGCAAAATGTGCATAGATTTACAATTTTCACCCTGATAGAGCCACCGTTGGATGGGATCTGGACGGCTCGGATTTAATTATTGCATATGTGCACAGGATGGATATGTGCACAGGATATGTAGCCGCCTGCCTGATAAGATAGCGGAAATTTTCGCCGGTCAGAAGCCGAAGCTTCTTCTCCCCGAAATGGATATTTTTTCAAAAAAAAAAAAGTTTTCTACTCGTCCACGGAAAACACGACCAGATAAAACATATACTAATATACTACACCCATGTACCACGGCAGGACAGTAACCACGGCAAGAGACGCTGCCAAGCCAGAACATAGCGGTAAGACTGGTTTGCTGCCACAGTCGGCCAGTCCCTACAGTCGGCAATTATATAGGTATAGAGGCTAGATTTGAAAAAAAAAAGTATTAATGAACAACTAAGCTTTGGCTTCTTGCCGATTATAAACTTATAATGGTACTCGCTCTGATGTGCGGATAATATGACCTTTTGTTTTTCCCGTGAGAAGAACTCGACAATGTAGGTTCTCTTTCGAGATTAACAACAATCAAATCTATTTAGTGAGGTTGTGTGTCTCGTCCCTTTCTCCTTTTTCCATTCATATAGTTAAAGAACCGTACTTATACTGAGAGCATAATAAGACTCCGTTTGGTACGGTTTCAGATAAAAGAATAAAGAGAATCTCAAAGGAAAAAGAGCAAATAGGTTTCAAGTTTTCAACTTTCATAATCATCCATCACTGTGGCGAGCGGACAAAAGGTAAGAAGAATCTTTTGGATAAAATCCTTCTATAGCCGTTCATGTTAAACATTTCTTGAAGGTGTTCTTCTATAGTTCTATTAGACCTACGAGGGTGAAGAGTTGACGCAAAAGGTCGACGAGGGATGAGCCAACGGCTCATCGTTGGGAGCCCACACAAGTTAAAAGTGCTCTCTCGTTTCTCCTCTGTTTTTGACACGAGAAGCTCTCGTGTATATATATCTAGTATCTGTTTAGGGCCCCTAAAAAGCTATTTTTTAGTTTTCTGGTCTGAAAAATACTTGTATTTTTTTTATAAGAGACTGTTTGACAATTTTTTTTCCTTTTAGCAATAAGCTGCAAAAACAGGCCCAACCCAGCTTTCAGCTTTTGGCTTTTATATATAACTTCTAAATTATATAAAAAACCGCTTAAAAGTTGATCTGTTTGAGAGAACTTACTAATTTTTTGAAAGCTAAAGCTGACTTTAAGCCCCTACAAATATATGGTCCTGTTTGGAACGGCTTCTACCTCAGCTTTTATCATGTAGAAGCCGAAAGCTATTCCAAACAATAGATTATTCTGAAGCCGAAAGCTGAAAGCTATAAATCCATTTGTACATAGAAAAGCCAAAAGCCTGGTGAGGGTACCTTCCCGCAGCTTTGGTGGGTCAGAGTTCCAAGTTTACTCCTCAAGTTGATCAAAATTTATCCACCTTATACCATGTATAAATGGGTGAAACCTAACCCAATTTTCTCCACCCTGAAAGATGTGATAATTGCCTAGAGGGGGTGAATATGTTATTTCAAAATTTAAAGCTAAATTAATCGCAACGGAAAAGTAATCGAAACTTCTGATAAATAATCAAAACTTCCGGTCAAGTATCGGAATATCCGATCAGTACAAGGATTCGAGAATAAGTAACTAAATCTAGCAAACTACAAATTACTTCTACTCCAATTGAGTGCAAGATAGAATAAATGATCTAGACAAGACAAGCAACAGGAGTAGAACTACAAAGAGAAGAGTAAATTCAATTCACACAAATAGTAATGGAAACAAGGAGACAAGGATTTGTTCCCGGAGTTCGAATCCTTGAGGGAATCCTATGTCTTCGTTGAGAAAGCTCACAAAGAGTCAGATCTCTTCCAACCCTTTCCTCCCAAACCTCGGTCACACTTGAGATTTGGTTCTCTTCTGATTTCTTCCCTTTCGGAGGCGAAATCGACCTTCACAAACTTCTCGCGGCTTCCTACAACCTTCAGGAGCTCGTGAGCGACGCCTAGCCGTTTAGGAGCCCTCAATCTCCAAGAGTAACAAGTGTAATGTGGTTTTGATCTTGGAACCGAACTCTAATGCTCAAGATGAATTTGCTCGGTTTCGCTCGTGCACTAGATTCCTTTTTCACACCTCACTCTCCAAAAGATCGCTAAGATCAAAGAGGAGGGGACAATGAACCTCAAGAAAGTGTATTGGAAGCTCTAGTGTTCAGTCAAGAAGGAGTCTCTCCTTCAAATGGAGAGGAGGTGGGGTATTTATAGGTTTGTGCAAAAACTAACCATTATACCCACTCTCAGCCACATATCGGAACTTCCGATACCAACATCGAAATTTCCGATGTGTCTAATTCTCCAAAATTCAACACATTCCAACGGTCGAAAAAACTACACATCGGAACTTCCGATTTCATGATCGGAATATCCGATGTATCCAGAGAGAGACTATCCAAACGAATTCTAAGTCAAGATTGAAACATCCGATAACCATATCGGAACTTCCGATCTGTCCAGAGAGCACCCGTTTTGGACTATACACTGATCGGAACATCCGACTGGAAAATCGGAATATCCGAAGTGTCCAGAGACTACACAAATAAACACACCGGAAACTCCGATGGATCGGAACATCCGATATATAATCGGAATGTCCGATCTGGACAGAACAGTACACCACTTGGTGTGTGTGAAGTGACTCGTGTCTCTCAACTAATTCGAAGTAGCATTCATCTGAGCATAGAGACTAACCCTTGATCAACTACGTTGCACCCCTCTTAATAGTACGGCATGCCTATGACTCAATGATTAAAGTAAATTACATTGAAATGACGCCATTTTCTTTCTCGTTCCTTTTTGAGTGTATCCATCGTCCGTAGATGATCTCACTTTGGGACTTATACCTGTTCACAAGCTTATTGAACACATTAGTCCCTTTAATCGCTTGTCATTAATCATCCAAAACTCACTTAGGGGCCTAGATGCACTTTCACACCCACCATCATTTTCTCCACCTGTTCATCTCCCTGTGCCTCCGCTTCTTGCCGCGATAGGTCATCCACACTGCGCCCGACGGCCCTGGCACCGCACCGCCCCCGATGGCCCTGGCACCGCACCGCCCCCGATGGCCCTGACACCGCGCCACGCCGATAGCCCCTCTACCAAATATATGGTCCTGTTTGGAACGGCTTCGACCTCAGCTTTTATCCTGTAGAAGCCAGAAGCTGTTCCAAATAGTAGATTATTCTGAAGCCGAAAGCTATCAATCCATTTGTACATAGAAAAGCCAAAATCTTGGTTAGGGTAGCTTCCCGCAGCTTTGGTGGGCTAGAGTTCCAAGTTTACCCCTCAAGTTTATCCACCTTACACCATGTATAAAAGGGTGAAACCTAACCCAATTTTCTCCACCTGTTCATCTCCCTGCGCCTCCGCTTCTTGCCGCGATAGGTCGTCCACGCCGCGTCTGACGGCCCCTCTACCCTGCCTCCACCCTACCTGACGGCCTTGTCACTGCCCCGACTGTCCTGCCTCCACCCCCACCCCGATGGCCACCACGTCGCCCCGACGGCCCTGCCTCCGCGCCGCCTCGACGACCCCTTTGCCCTACCTCTACGCCGTGACTCCCCAACGACCATTTGCCTCCTCAGGTCCGGCCGGACCAGCTGTCACACCACTCGACGATTGTCTGCAACACCTCCCGGTCCAGCCCTCCTTTGAGCTCCGTCTGTGGTACATCCCGACCTCCCGTTTGCTATAGCGTTATTTGATAATCACCTTCTGTGAAATCATGTGCTGAAACATTGGCTTTGAACTGAAAAATTGGCTTAGAATTGAATTTGCAAAATGTGCTTGTGCTTGTGTTTGACAATTTTCCAAGAAACAGTAAGTTTCGCTTTGGCGCCGGACCAAGCTTAAAGAAAACAGTAAGTTCTGCATGTACGACGGACCAAGTTTTTGTGTCTGTCGTGGACATGCTTTTGAGCTCATGAGCCAAACTTTTTCTTCCAAAGAATCAGAGACTTTCACATGTACAACGGACCAAGTTTTTGGGTCTGTCGTAGACATGTTTTTGAACTCATTGAGCCAAACTATTTTTTCCTCAAAACCAGGTTGCGCATGTACGACGGACCAAGTTTTGGGTCTGTCGTGGACATGCTTTTTGAGCTCATGAGCTCATTCTATTTTCCAAGAAACCAGTGAGTTTTGCATGTACGACGGACCAATTTCTTTGGTCAGTCGTGAACGGCTTTTTGAGGATTGATTTCGCATGTACAACGGACCGATCTTGTTGGTCCGTCGTGAACGTGTTTTCGCCGGAATGTTTTCTTCTTGAAACCGAGAGTTTCACTTGTACAACGGACCGATTTTGTTGGTCCGTCATGAATGGACTTTTTCTAGGGTTTTTATTTTTGGTCCGTTGTGAACGTGTCTTGCTCGGTTTGGATGTTTTGCAAGAATTGAATTGAGTTTTTGGTTTGACCTTGAGATTATGAAATTGGTGAGAATTTCATGATGCTTGTTTTGAAGTGGATTTTATGCAATGCTCATGTGAGTAGTTGCATGGATTGACCTTGAGTCAAGTCGTGGACTTGTGCTCGGATTTGTTTTATGGCTTGTTCATGTGCAGGTATTGCTCGAGGGCGAACGTGGTCGATGACGGGACCGGAACTAGGTTCATGGAGGAACTGAGGTTCGGGACTAGGTTCAGGGAGGAACTGAGGTCTTGGTGGTCAAGGATGTCATGCGGGACGTTCGGGCTAAGAGAATGGTGCACATGAAGAATGGTTAGTCACGTGAGAATGGCAGGAGGTCATTCGCGTGCAAAGTGTTAGTCACGTGAGTATGGCAGGTGGCCATACGCGTGCAAAGTGTTAGTCACGTGAGTATGGTAGGGTTGCCATACGCGTGCAAGAGTTGTATTCGGCCAGGTTGGGCCAAGAGGAGTTGTGTTGAATACATACTCCTTCTAGATTAGTAATTGTATTCAGAACTCCTTGTGTTTTGCTCCTTTAAATAGGAGGGGTGTCTCCTGTTGAAGGGCATCAATTGGAGCTGAGCGCATTGAGAGCCTCAAGCTTAGTTTTAGGGTTTGTACTCTTTTGATGAGAGTACTTTAGACAAAAGAAATAAAGATCAATTCTTCCAAGATTCTTGCATGCTACAGTAACCACGTTGCTGCTTGTTTTCTCTGCCTTGGTTCTTGTTTGCATGCTTGCTCTAATTCTAGATTGGTTTTTGATTCTTGAGTTTCATCTTGATTTGATCCATCAAAAATCTTTCTAGGGTATTGATTTAGAGTTCCTCAAAGTCTAGTTGATTAATCTTTTGAAGATCTTGTTTAATCTTGAAGTTTTGATTAGATTAGTTTTCGTCAAGTTCTGGAACAGCAAGCTTGCAAGGTTCATAACTTTTGATCCGTAAGTCCGATCGAGCTGATTCTTTTTGGGTTCGATTCGTATTGGAATCTAGTTTCTTGTGTCCCAATTTCAGATCAATCTAACGGTTGGATCTCCAGGAATTCTCGTTTTACCGAACCTCTATCATTCTGTTTTTGTCGAATACGATGCAATTATTTGGTTCTGTTTTGGGGTGAACTTTTAATAGATCAAGAATTTGGTTTTAGCTTCCGCACAATCATTCACCCCCCTCTGATTGCTATATTCGTATACTTCGATCCTACAAGTGGTATCAGAGCAAGGTTTTTCTAATCTATCTTAACCGGTGATTAGATCAATGGATCATTATTCGACAAAACCATGTGTGTTCGATGGTGTTGATTTTCAGTTTTGGAAGGCCAAAATGGAGGCGTTCATCCAAGCACAAGGCTTCACAATTTGGGAGAAGGTCTACAAGCCATATGAAGTCCCTGCAAACGACAACGTCAACGACACCAATCGCACACATGTTGAAGCAAACAGCAAGGCGCGCAACTTGATCATCCAAGGTTTGGGACGCAGTGACTTTGACCGTGTGATCCATCTCAAGTTCGCATATGAGGTATGGAAATCTCTTTGTGATTACCATGAGGGTTCTAACACTATTAAAGAGGTTCGTCAAGATCTTTACAAAAAAGAATACATGCGATTTGAGATGAAACCCGGTGAGTCGCTAGATGACTTCTTTGCACGTTTCAATAAAATTCTTAGTAATCTTCGTGCTGTTGGAGTTAGTTTTGATGATGCTGCTAATGCTAGACAATTGCTTGGTGCTTTAGACATGTCTATTTGGGAGATGAAAGTTACATCCATTAGAGAATCTACTGTCATGAGTACACTTACCTTAGATGTTCTTTATTCCAAGTTGAAAACTCATGAATTAGATGTTCTTGCTAGAAAGAATGATCATAAATCAATTGCTTTGACATCTCAATCTAGCATATCTCATAATAGTGTTGCTTCAAGTTTTGCTCTATCTTTCTTGTCTTCACTAACCGATGAACAGATTGAGCAATTCCCAGAAAAAGACTTGTCACTACTCTCTTCTCGCTTTAACAAAGCTTTACAAAATGTGAGAATGAGAAAGAGAGGTGGTGGTGGCCCTCCAAGATGCTATGAGTGTGGTGATCTCGACCATATTCGTCCAAACTGTCCTAAACTTGCAGGTAAAGCATCAAGGGAGGAGAAGGACAACGACAGAAGAAAAGAGAAGAAGTTCTCTTCAAGTAATAGAAAGAAGAAGAGCTTCATCAACAACAAAGTTGTCCACCGAGTTCTTTCCGCTCTTGAACAAGTCAATTTGAGTGATGTGGATTCAGGGAGCAGTGAGGACGATGCAACTCCAAGCAAGCATGAGTTGACGGGGTTGTGTCTCATGGCTAAAAGCGACAATCTTTATCGAGGGCGACCACGGCAATGACTTCAATGAGGTAGATCCTTCTTACGATGAATTAGCTATTGCTGTTGCTCGACTTGGTAAATTGCTTGATAAACGTGACAAGAAAATTAAGAAACATGATTTTGTTGTTGAGTCATTGAATGCTGAAATTGCTAGACTTAAAACCTTGATTCCTGATGATGATGCTTGCAAATCATGTGACTTAATTTACAATGAGCTTACTTTGCTTAGGAAAGAGCATGTTACCTTGTTAGAGCAAATCAATGCTGAAAATGAGAAAAATGAGAAACTTGTTAAACATGTTAGTTGTTCTACCATTGATTTACATGATACAATTCCATGTTCTATATGCTCCATACTAGAATTGAAGTTGCATGATGCAAATGCTAGGGTTTCTCAAATGACAGAAGATTTGCTTACACATGAGGTTCTTTCATGCTCAACTTGTCGCAAGCAAAAAGGAAAAGTGGACGTTCCCTGTAATAATTGTTTAACTCTTTCTCGAAAAATTGATTACTTGGAAAAGTCATTAGAACGTTTCACTAAAGGAAAGAAAAACCTAAACATGATCTTGGATCAATCAAAAGTCAGCACTCATAACAAAGGTTTAGGTTTTGATTCTTATGCTCATCATAAATCACATGCTCCCACTGTTGTCAAAACACTTGAAAGTGGAAAATTTGAAATTGTCAATGAGCCTAAGAAAACTGTCTTTAAATCTGCTGGTCTTTTATCTTCTACTATGATGAATGCAAAATGTGCTTCTACTGTTAAAGCAAAACATCATGTTAAGTACACTTGCACTCATTGTGGTAGAGATGGACATTTAGTAGACTTTTGCTTTAGACTAGCTAAACAACAAAAGAGAGAAAGGTTTAATGCTATGTCTAATTTCAGAAAGGCACACTCTACTTCTCATTATGTGCCTAGGGTGAAACAAACACCTTTTGTTTCTAAAAACACGGAAAAATGCAAATCTATTTTTGTGCATAAGAATACTCGTGTTGTGCCTACTGTTGTGCGTCGTGTGTCTCGATCGATTCCTAAACATCTTATTTCTAACCCCGATCGAGGTCTCGACAATTCTGCTTCTATGTAGGCTTCTCACGAGGAAGGAGAACATGTGGCTAGTGAATTTCGGATGCTCACTTCATATGTTCGATAAGTTTTGGTTCTTCTTCACTCGTGCATCTCATGCTAAAAGTGTTGCCTTTGGAGATACTTCTTCCCATACATTTTTCGCAAAGGCACTAATCCAAATGATGCAAGTACAGGTGCATATGTTCAGGGGAGAGTGTCTTTGTTCATAAAAGATGATGATGATCTTTGTTGAGGATGAGATAATTGGAGGTTTACATGAGAGACTCTTCCCACGTGCTTGTGTGTGCTTGTTTTCAAGCTTCCCACGTGCTTCACATCGACAAGCGTTCAAGTGAACTTTCAGGTATCTCCATGGTACTCAAGATTTTGGCATTTGGCTTTCTGCTTCCTTATGCATTAGTTTAAGAGCTTATTCTGATGTTGACTTTGGAGGATGTTGAATTGATTTGGTTCGTGCCACCTCTTGAGTAATCCCCTTTCTTGAGCATATTGATATTGGATTTCACTTTCTTAGAGATCATGTTGAAAAAGAAAATATTGTGCTTCACCATGTGGATACTGAACATCAATTGGCAGACATTTTTACAAAACTTTTGTCTTCTTCTCGTTTTGCTTTTATTCGGGGAGAACTTGGGATTGTTCATCCAATGGGTTTGTTTTGAGGGGGAGTTTCTTTGCCAAGCTCTTTCACTTGATGAGCTCACTTTATCATATTTCTTTATATGTTATGTAATTGAGCTAATATATGATAATCTAATTGTCTCACTTGAACTAAAAATGACATTGCGAAATTCCCTGGACTGATTGCCTATAGCTAAATACTCTGTGATATCTCACTCTTCTAGGCTTGATATTGAATCCTCTTAACAAATTTGGGCTATGAAGCAAGTGTGGTTTCAACTTTACTCTTTCATAAGACCTTTTAATCACTTTTGCATGTTTATAATCAAAGAAAAATGAAAAGAAAAGGGAATCAATAAAAAGGGGTTGTTAAAAGCAAAAGCCTCAAGTTATGAGCTTCAGGATGCTTTCCCTAAAAGATAAGATGTATGCTTCAAGCATGCCATTCCCTCAAAAGACAAGATGTATGCTTCAAGCATGCCACTCCAAGGAAATAAAAGAAGTATGCTTCAAGCATGCCACATGCGATTCTTGTTTAAAGATTAAATTGGTCCACTAGATTGGAGTTGAAACTACTTGCTCGACCTGATTTGTTATTTGCTTCAACTTTGAGCCTTTGTTTTTCTACTAAAGGTTTTACTTAGTACTTGGCTATAGTTGACTGAATTGAGGTTGAGATGCATGTCATTCCCTAACTTGTTAAAATCACATCAAGATCATGTATTTTGCATATTATGTGATATATAAGGTTATATGATCGAATGAGCTCATCTTTTCCTATCTTGGCACTCCCTTGTTTCTTCTTGTGAAATCTTTGCTACAGGAAAATTTTTGAACCTGTTCTCTCTTTTGTACTCTTGATGAATCCATTGTCAAAGGGGGAGAAATTTGGGAATCATTGAAAAGTTTAAGAAAAAGGGGGAGAAGAAAAAGGGGGAGTTGTTTGAGAATTTTGGAAGAAGTTTGGAGAATTTTGAAATTTTTGGGCACATTGCACATTCACACACATTTTCCTTCTCAGGGGGAGTTTTTGTTTTGCTTTTTGGTCAAAGGGGGAATTCTGTGTTTTCTTACTTTGGTCTTTGATCCTTTGGATTTCAAAATATTTTGTAAAGTGAATGCCAAATGTTCAATTCTAAGTGGTGTTGCCAATGTTTTCATCAAGGGGGAGATTGTGAAATCATGTGCTGAAACATTGGCTTTGAACTGAAAAATTGGCTTAGAATTGAATTTGCAAAATGTGTTTGTGCTTGTGTTTGACAATTTTCCAAGAAACAGTAAGTTTCGCTTTGGCGCCGGACCAAGCTTAAAGAAAACAGTAAGTTCTGCATGTACGACGGACCAAGTTTTTGTGTCTGTCGTGGACATGCTTTTGAGCTCATGAGCCAAACTTTTTCTTCCAAAGAATCAGAGACTTTCACATGTACAACGGACCAAGTTTTTGGGTCTGTCGTAGACATGTTTTTGAACTCATTGAGCCAAACTATTTTTTCCTCAAAACCAGGTTGCGCATGTACGACGGACCAAGTTTTGGGTCTGTCGTGGACATGCCTTTTGAGCTCATGAGCTCATTCTATTTTCCAGGAAACCAGTGAGTTTTGCATGTACGACGGACCAATTTCTTTGGTCAGTCGTGAACGGCTTTTTGAGGATTGATTTCGCATGTACAACGGACCGATCTTGTTGGTCCGTCGTGAACGTGTTTTCGCCGGAATGTTTTCTTCTTGAAACCGAGAGTTTCACTTGTACAACGGACCGATTTTGTTGGTCCGTCATGAATGGACTTTTTCTAGGGTTTTTATTTTTGGTCCGTTGTGAACGTGTCTTGCTCGGTTTGGATGTTTTGCAAGAATTGAATTGAGTTTTTGGTTTGACCTTGAGATTATGAAATTGGCGAGAATTTCATGATGCTTGTTTTGAAGTGGACTTTATGCAATGCTCATGTGAGTAGTTGCATGGATTGACCTTGAGTCAAGTCGTGGACTTGTGCTCGGATTTGTTTTGTGGCTTGTTCATGTGCGAGTATTGCTCGAGGGCGACGTGGTCGATGACGGACCGGAACTAGGTTCATGGAGGAACCGAGGTTCGGGACTAGGTTCAGGAGGAACCGAGGTCTTGGTGGTCAAGGATGTCATGCAGGACGTTCGGGCTAAGAGAATGGTGCACATGAAGAATGGTTAGTCACGTGAGAATGGCAGGAGGTCATTCGCGTGCAAAGTGTTAGTCACGTGAGTATGGCAGGTGGCCATACGCGTGCAAAGTGTTAGTCACGTGAGTATGGTAGGGTTGCCATACGCGTGCAAGAGTTGTATTCGGCCAGGTTGGGCCAAGAGGAGTTGTGTTGAATACATACTCCTTCTAGATTAGGAATTGTATTCAGAACTCCTTGTGTTTTGCTCCTTTAAATAGGAGGGGTGTCTCCTGTTGAAGGGCATCAATTGGAGCTGAGCGCATTGAGAGCCTCAAGCTCAGTTTTAGGGTTTGTACTCTTTTGATGAGAGTACTTTAGACAAAAGAAATAAAGATCAATTCTTCCAAGATTCTTGCGTGCTACAGTAACCACGTTGCTACAGTGTTTTCTGTCTTGGTTCTTGTTTGCATGCTTGCTCTAATTCTAGATTGGTTTTTGATTCTTGAGTTTCATCTTGATTTGATCCATCAAAAATCTTTCTAGGGTATTGATTTAGAGTTCCTCAAAGTCTAGTTGATTAATCTTTTGAAGATCTTGTTTAATCTTGAAGTTTTGATTAGATTAGTTTCGTCAAGTTCTGGAACAGCAAGCTTGCAAGGTTCATAACTTTTGAGCCGTAAGTCCGATCGAGCTGATTCTTTTTGGGTTCGATTCGTATTGGAATCTAGTTTCTCGTGTCCCAATTTCAGATCAATCTAACGGTTGGATCTCCGGGAATTCTCGTTTTACCGAACCTCTATCATTCTGTTTTTGTCGAATACGATGCAATTATTTGGTTCTGTTTTGGGGTGAACTTTTAATAGATCAAGAATTTGGTTTTAGCTTCCGCACAATCATTCACCCCCCATCTGATTGCTATATTCGTATACTTTGATCCTACACCTTCCTTTGTGGTTGATATGGTGATAACTACCATAATAACATGTTCATTAAGTTCCTTTTCCTTTATTCTTGGGATTCTAGCGATAGAATGTGTGCTTTGAGAATTATGCAAGGAGAGTTCAGAAATCTCAGAACCACAAGTATCCAAACTATTTGATGAAAAATCTAGTTGTTTCTCAACTGTTTTCGTGACATCCATTCTTTTTGACCTTATCCGATATGACGTGAAACATCAAAGCTCCTTACAAAAGATGATATCCCATCAAGAGAACCCAATGACAAAAAGGATGCAATTTTATTTATTTTTTAGCATAGACAACCGTGAATTCACTGACTGCCTTGGACATGTGTTAGTGTTCTTTGTTTTTAGAACCATAATGGCACCTGGGTTTGATGATAGTAGAACACATTTACACGCTCAATGTCTTGGTTGTATTGACATGTAATGGGTATTAGTCATTATATATGTTGTTTAGAATTTGTTTCTCAAATCTATTTTATTGTTCCAGTGAACAAGAAACAAGGCACAAGATCTACTCAGTGTCAACTCAGCATTACTATGGAGGTAATGATGATGTGTACCATTAGAACCTTATGATTAAATTCAAATAATGAACAAAGAGTGAGTATACCCTTAAGCAATTGAAGAATCATTGGGATAGCTTGAAAAGAGATTATGTCAATTGAAAGACATTGAAGCTACATGCATCCGGGCTAGGAATCGATCCTAAGACTGGATCCATTGAGGCAAGCAATTCATGGTGGGCCGATCAGATTAAAGTGTGCAATCTTTAATGTCGTTGCATGTGTATATGAATTGAAAAGGATTAATTGATGTTTTGCCCTGAAGTTGAAGTGCAATTGATTATTTGCCCCCTGATATCTCAGTGACATGTGGGTCCTAGGGCCACATGTCAGTGAGACACTTGGGGCAAATGATCAATTGCACCATGAACTTTAGGGCAAATGATCAAATCTCCCAATTGAAAAAGTTATAACTTACTAATAAAATTGTTCAACCTTGTTTGTAGGCCATGCCACATTGCGGAAAGTTCAAGAAGGGACCCTTGTAGCATGAGGATAAACTCGGCATCATTTTTGAAAGTACGAGTTGCACACACGAATCCGCTTTTGCCCCTGGTGCTAAAGGGCCAACCCATGTGAACCTTGAAGATAATGAGCTTGAGGGTGAGGGTGATGAGGGAAGCCCTACACCCAATAAGACAAGGCCAAAAAGAGCTGCATATGACTCACCAAATGGGAAGAAATTGAAGAAGTCTAATAGAGATGCTCAATTGGCGCGGTTGGTGGATATTGTTGACAAGTTTTTTGGTAGCAAAAATTCTGTTAACAATGCGCCTGGTTCAATGATTGATCCTGTTAGGTACGAGATCACTAAGATGATTGATCTGGTTATTGAGGCTGGGGCTAAAGAAGGGAGTGATGAGCATTCCTATGCCACACCCTCGTTAAAAAGGATTACCGAGATGTCTTCCACACACTTAAGACAACTCAAGGGAGGCTAGAATGGTTTAGGAGGACATGGGAGGAGAAGAAGAGGCGTTAGATATTTGACATATATCATAAGAGTTGAATTTTTATCTTTTATTATGTCATTCAATGTGATGCCATTCACCTATTTATCTTTTGTTATGTGAACTATTTATCTTTTGTTATGTCGTTCAATGAGTCTATTTGTCTCATGTTTGTACTTGGGTTGAACAAAGTTCGTTAATGTAATGTATTTGTGATATTACTATGGTATGTATTATTTATTATGTTGTTCACTTATTATGTCATGTTCTTGTATGTTGTTACTGTAGGGTCGAGGATGCGCCTAGAGGGGGTGAATAGGCGATTTAAAAAAATCTTCTACTACTAATCGAGGATCGCCTCTAATCAACCCTATGTCAAAACCTACACATTAAATATGCGCAAGCGGAAGACTAATGTTTTGACAATTAAAACCTAAATTAACTAGGCTCACTAGTGCACTAACTAATTATGTCTCTAACTAGAATTGTTAAGTTGAACAAGCAAGCTACACTAAGCAATTCTATTCACAATCAAGCATTAGATAAAGATGCGATAAAGTAAATGCTTGAAAGTAAAAGAGACACAATACTTTTTACCATGGTTTAGAGACTTCTTTCCTACTCCACGTTGAGGAAGTCCAACTCACTTTGGACCGGCTCACTCACTTGAGCCTTCCACCTTGAATCCATTAATGGTTGCTTTTTACCCCGCCGGGTAGGCTAAGCACCAACCTTCACAAACTTCACCGGGGCTTCTCACAAACCTTGAGAGCTCCCGCACACGACGCACCTACGCCGTTAGAAGGCATCGACCTCCAAGAGTAACAAGTTGAGCACTCCCTCAAGCTTCACCGATCGCACCTCCGCGACTCCGGTGATCACCTAGTGCAACCAATGCAACTAGGGTCCTCTCAATCCTCACTAGATGCAATTCATGCAAGTAGGATCACTCTTGAGCTCAAAACCAAATTGGGGAGAAGAAAACCATCCAAACCCTCCCACAAACTCAAACCAAGCTCAAGAACACTCAAGAGTGCAACAACTCCTAAGCTAATGCCCCCCAAGGGGGTCTTATATAACCCCAACTCCAAAACTAGCCGTTGGAGGGGCAAAACCCTGAAAAATCAGCAAATGCGGTAGTACCGGCGGCAAAACTGCAGTACTACCGCCCCTTAGGGCAACAGCTATAAAACTAGCCGTTACACAGCAAACCCGGTACTACAGCAGGTAAAAACCCAGTAGTACCGCTTCTCCGGCAGTACCGGCCTCAAGCCGCGGTACTGCCGCTCCAGCAAACAGCTCCAGAACACACCGTTCTGGTAAAAAGCTACCGCTATTCAAAACCCGGTAGTACCGCAATAACACCAGCGGTAGTGCCGGACTCCAAAAACTCAGAAACATTCCAGAAAACACCTCTCTGGAAAATAAGTACCGGCACTAGCGGTAGTGCCGGCCTCAAACTTCAGAAAAACTCATTTGTGCCGGACCGAAAACTTGGTCCGGCGTTAACGCAATTTGCGCCGGACTAAAATTTGGTCCGACGTAAGCGTGCTTTTGGCAAATAACTACCGCACAACAAATACCAGTATTACCGCACCTACGGTAGTACCGCTATTAAAACTCCGGTACTACCGCACCTACGGTAGTACCGCCAGTAAACCTGCGGTAGTGCCGGACTTCAAACACTTCTAGAAAACACCTGAATATGGAAAACAAGTACCGCTTCACAAATAGCGGTAGTACCGTCCGAGCGGCAGTACCGACACCCATACGGCGGTACTGCCGACCTCGCGGCACTACTGACCTCGCGGTACTACCGTCATTAACACTGCGGTAGTGCCGGCAAAACAGAGAAAACAGGGTTTTAAACTTAACCCTTTTCTCCGAAACTTCAACAACAATTCTTTGAGCCAAATGGTGATCAAACCACGATCACCTCAGTTGCAAAACACTTTTGCAACACCACTAAACCATGCTCAAAGAATTCAACCAAACTCCAAATCATTTGCGAAGAACACAATTCGCAAATGTCTCAAAGATTATATTTGCAAGAACATATTAAGCAAATAAATCCCGGAGTCTATAAGGTTTATCCTCCTAGCCATGTGATGGTCAAACCACGACCAAACGGACTTGCAGAAACCATGGTGCAAATATCACATGCTTTCAGGACCGAAACCCATAGACCTCCCGTTTATTCGCACAACGAACTCGCAAATAAACAAACAAACCAAATCAGAGTGCATAAGCTCTCTAATTGCAACTCCTGCAATTCTCTAGCTCCATGCACTAAACCAAACACTTGCTTGAGCTCTCTCCTTTTGCAACTCGTGCAAACATAGCTCCAAGCAATACCAAATAAACTCAATAAGGATTTTGGTTTGAAAACAAAAACAAAACATGAAGCTTCATCTATTGCAACACATGTAAAGAATGAACTTCATGCAAAAACCAATGCATTAGCTTATCCTATTTGCAACTAATGCAAATCAAAGCTCAATGCGAAAACTCCAAGCATAAGCTTGACATATTTGCAACAAATGTCAAATAGAGCTTATGCAAAAACCAAGCACGAGCTTCACCCATTCGCAACACATGCCAAATGGTTAGCTCTATGCAAACACCAAATCCAAATAAGATTTGAGATCGAGTGACTACGGGATTAAGACCACCAACACATTATGAAGCTCAAAGCAAAGACTCAACCCCTCTTAATAGTATGACGCTAAAACTAGACACAAAGCTAGGAAAGCTCCTTAGCCTATCTAGTTATACCTTAGCCGCCGCAAGCAATACCCTTTGGGGTATTTATGATATTCAATCATCTTGTTCCACCGGGATCGTCACCCTGGCTCTTTTATCTCTTTTCCGGGATCTCCTCTTGACGTCCATCACCTCATGATGTCGTCCTTGTCCCGTTTTCATCATCTCAACGGCTTTGGACTTAACCTGGCTCATTCATCACTTATGAAAATGGCTAGTCCAAGATGCATGGTTGTCTCAATCATCTAAGCACTCCATTAACACATAATGGATACCACTTACATCAATTGAGCACAACCTAAATCAATTAAATGAATTTATATGTGTCTTGAGCACATGCTGCAACTAATGCTTCATAATACTCAAGAACTTTTCACTTGTCCTTAATCGATCACAAGAACACCATCAACACATGATGAAATGTCCTTTGATGATTAGGAGACAGATGAACTCAATTTAAATATTCATTTAAATTGATGCGTTTTAATGTATTGATCCTTTATATATGGAGTGAAGAATAGATCAATACAATGATACATCAAGTTCAAGTGTGAGAACTCCCCCTAGATATGTGTATCCATGTAATATATGGATTGGGAAACATAATGCACATTTTGTGGTAAATGCAATGGAGAATTCATACTTTAATTAGAATCCAAAGTATGCAATTTATACTAGAATGGATATGCATACATACCTTGGGTTTTCTATTTTCCATCCAAATATGAGATTATTGAATGTAACTCAATAAACATGTTAGTCTCAATAAGATTAGATTTGTCATTAAACAAAGATTAATTATTAATCTAAACCAATCACCAAAACCAAATGGAGCTTGAACTTACAATTACTTATGCTACGTCTTTTCAATATCTAGATGAGCTCTTCAAGTTCTTTTGATTCAAGTGATGATGACTCAATTGATGAAGTTATTATGGATGTTGATGATGGAGGACCAAATTTGTTCTTGCCACTAGTTGCAATTGATGCATTTGCATGTTTTGATAACTATGGCGACTCTAATACCAAGAATTCAAAGAAAATACCAACAGTGATGGGCCTCCAATAGGTATAGGATACACTTAGAAACTCACAAGATTGTTATGACATGTTTAGAATGCGAAGGTCAGTTTTTCTCAGACTTCATGAATCTCTTGTCAACAATTATAACTTGAAATCAATTAGGGAGGTGAGCTCGAAGGAAGCATTAGCTATGTTCTTATGAACTTGTGGAGCTCCTCAATCCACCATGCAATTAAAAAACCGATTTGGTCATTCCAAAGAAATGGTTAATAGGAAGTTTGGAGAGGTGTTGGAGTGTGTGTATAAATTAGGTGCTGACAATATAAAGCCCAAAGATCCTCACTTCTCTTCAGTGCATCCTAGACTTCAAGATGATATATTTTTTCCTCATTTCGATAATGCCATTGGTGCAATATATGGGACGCACATACCTGTGATGGTGCCACACGATAAACAACCTATGCATTTCAACTGACATGGATACACAAGTCAAAATGTTATGGTTGTTTGTGATTTCGACATGAGGTTTACTTTTGTTTGCACCGGATGGACCGGGTCGGCATACGCGCATATTTCTTGATACATTGCTAACATACAAGGATTGCTTTCCACATCCTCCACAAGGTACTTTACATGTTTTTTTATTAGCATATACATTTGTACTTTACAGCTCAATGTGGAATGTTACTATTTTTTCATTTATATTGTAGGAAAGTACTATCTTGTGAATTTCGGTTACCCAAACCGAAAAGATTATCTAGCTCCATACAAGAATCAAAGGTATCATGTACCGAAATTTCGAAATGGTGGTAGACCGGTTGGAAAAAAAATAGATGCTTAATTATCTTCAGTATTTCCTTCGAAATGTTATCGAGCGTGCATTTGGTATTTGGAAGATGAAGTGGCGTATTATTTTGAATATGCTAAGTTACCGTGAAGTCAAGCAAAAGAAAATTATCATCGTAACATTGGCTTTACATAATTTTATTCGAGACATTGCTTTGCTTGATAGAGATTTTGCTAGTATGGAGGGGGATGAAGATTATCATGGGGATACGTCAAACAACACAAGTGCACATGATATTGCGACTGCTAGCAATGATGTTGACATAGACAATGTGTGTGACGCTATTGTAGATGCTTTGGTACCATGATGATAGTTCAATCTATTTTTTTATAATTTCATGTAGACAGGTATATGCAATATTTTATATCTAGTACTTGGTAAGTATCTCAAGTACTCAGCATTTCAGTTCGGCTGGTTATATGCTTATAGTGAAAGATGAGGATTCCATAAATTGTTCGTGCATGTTCATGTCCAAATATTCTTTTCTGGCACATACATCTGGCATGTGACACATCCTCTACCTAACCTGACATAAGTATGATGGCATATGCATG
The DNA here is from genome assembly GCA_036346355.1 of Rhipidocladum racemiflorum. NCBI lineage: Eukaryota > Viridiplantae > Streptophyta > Magnoliopsida > Poales > Poaceae > Rhipidocladum > Rhipidocladum racemiflorum. The sequence continues at coordinate 22,629,449 of CM070570.1, read as the reverse complement.
GACCCTTGCAGATTGATTGAAGCTTAGCTTATACTAGACAAATATTGGGACTATATCGTGTGTGTGTATACTACAAGTTGCCTTTGCAGTTTAACCATCTCATGTGCAAAAAAAAAAAAAATCTACTAGCATGTCATGTGCAAAAAAAAAACTCGTATGTCTTTCAAATAACGTCAAATAACGGCGCCGTTATTTGACTCATGGGTATTTCAGACATTTTTCAACTCAGACAGCCAGTCAGCCAATCTAAAAGTTAGATTGCCAAACAACAAACCTTTTTAGTCCAACCGTTCGGCCATATCCAGTCGAAAACTGCTTCTCAGAAAAGCTACAGCTGTTCCCAAACAGGGCCATAGCTCTAATGGTGGAAATTCTCCGTGGGCTTTGGTGTTCCTAGGCGGCTAGACCGTGGGTGGGCTTTGCACAGCGCCTTTCGGCAAGCCGTGCAATCTGCCAATCCTAAGCCACGAACAACGTCGGCCAGGTGCGAACCGCGGAACCCAACCCAACACGCAATTCCAACAGGCTTGCCTGCTTGCTTGACAACCCACCCTGTACGGCGGGCGTGCCTGATGGCTCAGCTCTCCGCTCTCCCACGCGGAAAAGTTGGGCAAAACTCCTGCCGCAGAGGGGCTCCTGGCCTCCTGCCCGCGGCCCGTCCAGGATGGTATGGCATGTTTCTCCCGCTCTCCCTGGTGAAATGGCCTGTTGAGCACGAGTGCTGCTCCTGCTCGACACAACCAACCGTCTGTGCATCAATGCTGCTTTGCCGTTTGCATGCTTCCGCTCTGAGAAATTTAAAAATGTAGCGTATTATATGATGAATAGTAAAAATCAGATCTAATCATTGATTTATTGAGGATTTTTTGCTATTCTACTACGAAAGAAAGTATAAATAATTATTAGATAGAAAAAAGTAAAAGATCCATACTAAATTTAGCGTACCTAAGAGTGCTCTTCCCTCCTGACTTCTGAGATGGCATCTCCAGAAAGAGTAGGATAGAGGGCGGTAAAGGCCGAGATCGACGTCAATCCTGGTGGGCTGCTGTGTGGCCGCTTTGGAGCCCGACGTACCTGGGCCTCTGGAGAGGCCGGAAGGACAGAAGCAATGGGACACTGTTGGGACAGTGGCATCGTGTCAAAAGTTCAAACGGAGGGAGAGGAGCACTTTTATTGCGTCACTGCTTACGCTTCTTGCTGTGTCAGGTCTAGTAGTAGCCACCAGCTAGCGCAGCGGAGAACTGCGGCTTGCTTTGCGTCGCTCCGAACGACGACTCGATCTGAACTTGTGGCATGGATGTCACGACTCACGATTCGACCGGTCACTAGTCGCTGCAATCGCTCGCGATTGGCAGATGCTGCGTTCGGTATCTTGCATTGCATGGTGTTTGCACCAAGATTCGGCACATACAGAAAATATCGGTCTAATTCAAGATATGGAAAGTTTGACGCGTATGCAACGGGTAAAAATGTACCGTGATCAACAAAGACTCGGTTGCCAAAACGGAAAGGAAAAAGATCGAGTCATAGCCGATTCGGTTGCCGTGTCCATGCAAGACTCGGATTGGCCGAAGCATATAAAAAGAGGATGAGCCAGAAGACAAAAGAATCAATCAAACACAATTACGCATCTACTTTTGCATCTTTTTCGTTGTTTTTCTAGTTTTGTAATCTTTCCACTGTAAGACAATGAGGTCAATAAAGAGTTGGCGCGAACACATGGTCTAAATATTACGGGACTGGCTACCTATTAGAGTAGGATCGACGATGTCGCGACAAAAAGGTTTCCCGCTTCCACATTCGGCCCGGAGATGCTAAACCGAATCCGGAAAAGCGGCACAAGCGGCCAAGGGAGGTAGCCATAATTTTCATCCTGCCCGGGCCCTATACAAATGGCATGAAATTTTAAATGGACAACAAGTGTGAGAAACAAGAAACTTATAAACATTTGCTACTTGAGTATCATGCATTGTGAAGCACTCGCTCCGTTCATTTTTATTTTTATAAGACGTATTTTGACTTTGCATAAAGATTAAGTTTGCGTTAAAATTGAGAAAGATATAAAATAAAATGACTTAGATGCCCCTACTTAATTATTTTGGAAGAAAATAGATATACTTTATGTGGATGGTAATAAATAAATGCATATGATTGTGAGAGAATAAATAGAGGTATAAAAGAAAATGGTTTATTAAATTTATATGCAAACTTTATATTAATGAACAAGAGTATTTAAAAAATAATCCTCATAGAAATAAACGAAGGAAGTATATTTGAGACGCACTGTAGCAACCGATACCAATCAACCGGTAGCTGGTCCAAATTTGGAGAGCCAACTTTTTTTCCCTTACCGCTGGTGTGTCCCATCCCATGGCTTGAGTAGCATCTGACACCTTGCCAACAACTCATCTCGTGCTCGTATGTTCTACTTGCTTTCCCACAAGTATATTTCCTTGTTGCCTTCATTACTGGTAGACACCGACCAAAAAAATCAAAAGCAGCTGATGACCATAGCCGGACTGCTCACAGTAGTTGCTGGTGTTGCTCCAAGGGTTTACAAAATAGTTTTGAGGTTAAAAATCGGATCCTCCTTAGTACCGTTTTTCGTGAAAATCGGTTAAAATCGTAAAAAACCGAAGAGTTTCAAAACCGAACGTTTGAACACAAAAAAAAAAAAAAAAAAAAATCAAAACCGACGGTTTTGTGAACCATGGTTGCTCCTTCGTAGACCACAAATCTTGCTCCCTTACACGTTGCAAACGCTACATACTTATTCTTTCGGAGTCGCCACAGAATACGGCAAGACGATCGTGGCCGGAGGAATGTGAGATCCGAAGATGAGGGGGCTGGGCATTTGTGGAGTTCCGTGGCTAGGGCAAGAGGGCCTCCTGGGCTCAGGGAAGAAGTTGGAGGAGGCTATCCTCGCCCACTGCATGATCTAGGTTTGCCGGTGATGAGGCGATGGTTTGAGCCAACCTTCTTCTTCTTCTCGTCCAAGCTTATCTCTAGTGTTACAAATAGTTAAGTCGAGTTGTTATATGAGTTTTTTTTTTTCTAAATGTTGCTGCACTCTTCAAAATAATGCAGTAGTTCTCACTTATTTTTCATTTGATACAATAAATAACGTGTACTTATTGGAGTGTTTTTCTTATATGCTGTGTCAGCGGTTCTTATTTATTGCTTTTTTAATTATGCTTTTATGTATGTTGCGATGGATAGTCTTCTTATTGCAAGCTTAATAATAAACTAGTATGGAATACACATGAGACCCTCGGGTATTCTACGCCCGGTTGGGGACCTCAACACAATCTATGCTAAAATAATGTGTTTATAAAAATATAATAAATTTGTAATACTAAGAAAGTAATTCTAAAACAAATCTACAAGAAATCATTTTCAAATATCCAATCTGAACATTCATAAAGATAAAAAACAACTAAATCTTATAAAATTTGATCGAACATATCTCAAAACATCACTCTTTTGTGAGTAGGGGAGTACTAAGTAATGAAACAACCTTCATGACTAATCAGCGGTCATAATAATTACCAGTAGGAGTGATCATCACTAAGCTACAGGATAACTACTTAGCCCCTGTTTGAAATGTAAGATTTTTGTAGAATTTTATAAGGAACCATTCGATTTCTATGTGTCTAAACAGGGCGTGATTGGGTTGCCTGCCTCCTTAGCTTTAACCTGACTTAATGGGGCAAACTGGTTTACTCGGGATATTATATATCGCTAGGTAGGGTTGTGTGCGATGCCGCGTTGTGCGAAATTTAGTTCGGAGTTCTTTTTGCAAAAGCAGTAGGAGGACCTAAATACAATGTCTGTTTTCTCGGGGGATTTTGTAAAAAATATGCCGGGTAAGAGTCAATGGCGAATTTGCATAACTACATATCTTTTTTTTTTTTGCAAAAATGATGTTGTTAGCGAATATGCGAAACCACAGGTCATTTTTACAAAAAAAAAAAAAAAACCACTGGAATCTCAATGTAATTTCGATTTTCTCGAGTTTTTTTTAAATAAGTTAGTTAGGAGCCGCCAGCGAATTTGCGTAACCACAGGTTATTTTTTGAAAAAACATTGTAGGACCCGTTCAGGAATCTGCGGAACTATGGGTCCTTTTTAGCAAAAAAAACCGATGGAAGGACTTGTTCATGATTTCAGAATTTTAGGGGGCGTTTTCAAAAAATGGTGATGTGGCTGTCTTGGCCTGGCTGGAATCCTTCTAAGAGTAGTAATAACTAGCCACGTGGGCGCGGCGCACGCCGCGTGCCGCCACGTGTCAACGCTTGAAACAGGGATTTTTTGGGCCCAAATCTGATTTTCAAAATTTATGGGCCTTCTTAAAAAGGACGGTTGAAATTTGTAATTAGTCTAATTTTAGGGCCTTTTTTTTAAAAAAAAATACGGATTTTCAAGGGTCTTTCCGTTAAAAAAGGGTCTTTTCTGGGGAAAAGGCTTTCGGATGTAAGTGTGAAAATTTTTAGGGGCCTTTTTTTTTAAAAAAAAATAGCGAAATCCAGGTTTTTAGGTATTTTCGCAAAAAAAGGACTTACACATAATTTCTAGAATTGCCAGGACCTTCCCACAAAAAAAATCGTGGCAAAAAAAATGCGCGGGCAACACACACACACGAGCGGGATATGGGCTCAAACCCGCGCCCTTGATGCCGCAACGAAGCGGTCTGTCGCTGCGCTACGACGGTTTTGTGTTCAAGCCACGGTAGAATTTATTTAAACTATACAAGCGGGTGGGCAAACGTGCGATGCGGCGCGACGGCGAGCAGCCATGTCGGCCCGAAATCGACGTGGATAGCTCCACTGTCCAGAAATCTTCGGTTTATAAAACATGGAGTATGTTAGGCCCTGCTTGGCAATAAGGTTTTGCAAAACCATAGTTTTACAAAACCATGGTTTGAAAATTGTCTTGCATAAAAAACATAGTTTTACCAAACCCCATTGAAACCATAGTTTTTCTTGGAACCCCCAACTGTTTGGCTACAAAGTTTTTGGTTGATATTTTCAAAGCTTTTGAGTTGTTTTGGCGCTAGCGCTCAGAAAATTTTGTCCAAGAACAAAATTTCCAAAACAGAGAAAAAACCATGGTTTTGTGAAAACTATGGTTTTTAAAACAGAGTTTTTTGAAGGGTTACCAAACATCTCTTGGTTTCTAAAACAGAGTTTTTCTCCAAAACTATGGTTTTGTCTCGAAACTATGAAAAAACCTTGTTACCAAACAGGCATTTATTGTGTATCATGATTTCTTATTATATAGATTATAAAACTAGTATTTATATCTTTAAATAAGATCCAACGGCGAAGGTGGGAAAGGTAGTTTTTTAAAAAAAAACAAGAAAAAGGATGCTAGTTGTCGCTTCTTTTTTCTGCATCGTATGGGCACAGGCCGCTCCACTTGGCGCACACAGCACCATCGTAATTGTTAGGAAACCGGATCCGTATCCGATATGGACTCTTCCTTATCTCTAAGCAGAACCGCTATATATAGGAGGCAGGGGGTCACCCCATTGTACAGAGAAGCATACAGAATAATAAAGCAGTCCCGTTCCTCCTCATATTGTGTCTCTCGCCCTCTCTCTCTGTTCTCCACTTGAGATCTATTAGGCAACCCCGGACTATTCGATAGCGAGGTTGTCTAACACGTTATCAGCACGAAGCTCTACCGGAGAAAGATTGAAAGGTGAGAAAAGACAAGAAGCGAAGGATCATCGACGACGACGAACGTCTACTACCGGCGATTGATCGCCCGATCCGATCTGCAATCAACTCGCCATCAAGCCGGCATCCACTCGGATTGCCGAAAGAAAGTCCTACGCGACTCTATCCTACGCGATAGCCTACCGAAGAATAGATTGAGAATCGGTAAGAATCAAGTGATTGACTCTAATCGCTTGTTTTTTCTAGCATGCATCTAATCGTGGCACGAAGCTGCGAGTATGCATCTAATCTACAGATTGTGGCCTGAAGCCACAGTACGTATCGATATTTTGCAATTCGTGGCACGAAGCTACGTTTTGCAATCTTTTACAGACAACACGAAGCTACCCGACATTTTTTACATGACTATCTACAGTACCTTGCACGAAGCAAGGAACCATGGCATGAAGTCAAACACTGTTCAGATCATAGCGATCTCCGCCGGGCCGTCGCGTAGGGCTGCCGGGCTGCCGCGTCGCACCTTGCATGCATGTAAACGTGAAGAAAAGCTTTGCATGCATATGAATCTAGCAAGCGTGCATATGAATCGTTTCCAGTTTGCAAACCAGAAAACTTCTAGTTTGTTGCTTGCATATATGCACGCAGTAGCAAGCCATCCAACGATTCAACGCAATATGCATGCTAAATGTGTCTACGAGAAATTCATCCGGCCACGAAACGCCAGGCAGCCGTTGCACCTTAATTTGCCCGGCCGTCGCCGCGCCCCTCGGCCAGTCGGCCTCGCAGTTCGCATCACCGCACCGGCCTGCCGTGATGCCTCACCCGCGCATGGCTCGCGACGGCCGCCTCCGAGTGCTCCTTAGCTGCACGGCGACAGCGGCCCTTCGCGCCTCCGCCGGCTGACCGGCCAAGATCGCCGCCGCCACCTCCCGGCTTGGCCTCGTCGCGGCCCGCAGTCGTCACCTCACCACCGACCGCGCATCGGTTTTGCTTCGCCGGCGCTCGGCCGGACTCAAGTCCATGGCAATCGCAAAGCCAATAGCCCAAGCTTGAAATCGGCGCGCATGGCACCGACTGGCCGCGACGGGCGCCTCGATCCGCCGGAACCATCTCCCTCACGCTGCATGCGCACCGCCCGCTGCTTCATCGCGGCGCCCGCGAAGCCCGACACGCGTCGCCGCACACACCTCCGCGCCTTCGCGCGCCATTGGTCCTCCACGCGCGCCCGCCCGTCCATCGCGCGCTCGGTCTCGCCGTGTCGCCGTCGATCGCCACGGATCCACCGCCCCGCCCCATGAGCTCTACTCGGTTTCTTTGGACATGAAGTCCAAAGACTTCAACTTGAGGTACTTTTGTCCATGGAAGTGATGAACCGAACGGACATGGATCGGCTGAAGAATTGGATTGAGTCCAACCGTGACGCCCGGGGCGAGAGGAAATCCCCCCCTTGCCCTCAGTTTATTCCTTTTCTGTTTTTCTTTTCTTGAAATGATTAGAAACTCAGAAAAAATTGATAGAAAATTCCAGAAAATCCTGAAAATTACCAGAAAAATATGAAAATACCTAGAAAAATCCAGAAAATTATTTGGCTCTGTTTAAATTTGTACTTAGCCTTATTTTCTGCATTTATGAATTTTTGCATGAATTTTTGCAATAATTGCCCGTTTAGAGTATCGGAAATTCATGAGAATTTATTTTCCGAATTTATGAATTTATAAATTATGTCATGTTGATATTTGCTGAAATTCAATTTCCTGTTGTAAAGTAATTCTGAAAATTGCTTGGAAATTAGCAGAAATTATGAAAAGTGTTAGGAAGATTCCAGAATTTCTCATACAACAGTTTATGAGAACATGAGTGGTTGGGATTTGATTTTGGTAATGAATAAACAGATATGAGACAATTGGTGTCTAGGAAAACACACATGAGGCTTGGTTCTTTAATTGGCACCCGGAAACGGGAAGTGCTCCCTCCCTCATGTGAGCCCTAGGGGCAGGTTGACCTGGCCAAGAGTCAAATTGACAGAGATATTCATTACTGCTTTCGTTCGACCAACAAGAATTATATAAGTTGTAATTAGACTTATGCCATGTTTAATTCATGTTGCAATTTATTTTACATTTGTCAAGTGATCTTTGGAAAATTCTTTGTATAATTAATGTAAAATTGCCAAATACTAAGAAAAATTCGGAAATTTCGAGAATTTATTTCGCATTTATGAAGTTATGACTTGTGCAATTATTGTTTATGCTGAATATTGATGAACCTGTGGATATATGAATTTTGCAGTTATGAATACTGTATTGCTGAATCCTGCATTTAGGAATCTCGCACTTATGAATTTTGCATTTATGAATTCGCACTTATGAATCTTGTACTTATGAATTTTGCATTCATCTTTGAATATATGAATCTTGATATTATTGCTTTCTTTTAGTTTGCTGGAAACTCATGAGAATTCAATTATGCATTTTATTGAATCTAGCAGCCATTTCCTATTAGATTACACGTAATAATCTAATGGAAGAACCTTATGAATGTGCAAAGGTGTGGCATTATCTAACGTAAGTTTTTGAAGAACTGACCTGAATTGTCAGAATTATCTCACATAGACATCAGATTGCATAATGAATAGTAAGCTCTCGAAGAGCATACTTTTTCTCATGAATAGAATTACAATTTATTCTTTATTCCAGTATTCTTTCTTTACAAGCAATTTTTTTTGAATTACTTAGCCACTTTATGATTAGAATTATTTTTCTTTTCATCTAGAAATCGTGTAGCGCCCAATGGAGGAAATATGCATTGTTGATAGTGGCACAACAAATACCATCTTAAGAGAGTCGAAATACTTCCAGACGATCACGAAGAACGCTGGAAGGATTACGACTATCGCAGAAAGCGATACGCATATAATAGGCTCAGGAAGAGCCACAATTATATTGCCAATGGGTACAACTTTGGTAATTGAAGAAGCCCTCTTGTACCTCGAATCAACCCGCACTCTCTTAAGTTTCAAAGATATCCGCGCCAATGGGTTTCACGTAGAAACCAATGAAGAAAATGGCAAAGAACACTTGTGCATTGTGAAGCACGCGAATACGGAAAGATGGTACTAGAAAAATGTCCCTCATATGAATCAGGTTGTACTACACGAAAATCAATGCACACGCAGTTATATACTTCTTTGAAGACTGTCTTTAGAAGCTCAATTATTTGCTTTATGGCATTGTAGATTATGTCATCCTGGTCTTAGATTGATGAGAAATATAGTTAACAACTCACAAGGTCATGGCATTAATGTTAAGAATTTCCCGAATCACGAAGATTTTATGTGCCATGCATGTGCCACCGGGAAATTAATAACTAGACCCTCTGTTATGAAAGTGCAACATGAAATCCCTGCATTCCTGGAACGCATTCAAGGGGATATTTGCGGTCGATTCAGCCCTTGTCGTGGCCGTTTCGATACTTTATGGTGCTCATTGATGCTTCCTCGAAATGGTCGCATACATGTTTCTTGTCAACAAGGAATCATGCATTCGCAAAGTTGATCTCGCAGATCATCGTAATTAAGAATGCTTTTCACGACCATCGCGTGAAGTCCATTCGATTGGACAATGCCGTGAATTTACTTCCAAGGCATTTGATGATTATTGTACAAAGAACGGGAATAACTGTTGAGCACTGCATCGCACGTCCATACGCAAAATGGGCTAGTGAAGCACTAATAAAGAGGATTAAGTTCATTGCCGGACCGCTCTTGCAGAGTTGTAACTTGCCCAACACTTGTTGGGGACACGCAGCCTCGCACGCAAAGAAGACTCATCAATTATAGACCATCGGCCTACAACATCCATTCACCAATGCAATTAGTGCAAGGGGTCATCCAGAAGATTTCCCATCTTAGAAAATTTGGTTGTATGGTATATGTACCTATACCACCCCACAATGGATCGCAATGGGCCCTCTCCGCAAGTCCGATATACGTTGGTTATGAGAGTGCATCCATAATCAGTATTTGGAACCCATGACTGGAGACTTACACACACCCGATTCGATTGCATCTTTGACGAGGACCATTTCCGTCATTAGGGGAGAGAATCAACCATTGGATGAAAAATCTTTGGGAAATAGTATGGCATTCCACTGGGATCCCCACGCATGATCCTCGCACTAATGAAGCAAATCAAGAAGTCCGTAAGATAATTGATTTGCAAAATTTAGCAAATGAACCGCTCGATCATTTTTGTGATCTCAAGAGCGTGGTTAAGTCGCATGTACCAGCAAGAAATGCACGAGAGAGGGTGGAAATACCAAAGAAAGCGAAGGTATCCCTCATCCTGTTCAGAGGCCTCAAAGAAAAAGAACAGAGATCCGCTTCTCAAACCCAAAGTACCCGGAGACGTCTGGGAAAGCAAGCGAGAGGACTTACCACACCAATCACAAAAGTACCCCAAAGCAAGAAGGGGAGCCAGTTGAGACCTGCACTTTGGAAAGAAGCCTGTGGAAAAGGCAATTCCAGATCTGAACCTTCCATTGGAAGAAGCGCCGGAAATAATGTGTGCGCACACATTGGCGGAGAAAAACTAAAGGAACTTGCTCTGGAATGGGAAATAGCAATGAAGAGCAAGTAGAAGTGCACAAGCACCCCATGATGAAATGGCCATAAACTTTGTAATAACAGGAGAATCAATGAATAGAGCAACGACCAATGTCGATGCATACTTTGCAAAGAAGATTGCCCACGATCATTAATCATGATCCCGAGCCCGCATCTCGCAGAGTGCAAGAAAAGGCTCGATTGGGAAGATTGGAAGAAGGCAATCACCGCAGAGTTAGTCTCTCTGAACAAAAGAGAGGTGTTTGGGCACGTGTGCGACGCCTCCCCATATAAACCCGTAGGTCACAAATGGGTTTTTGTTCGCAAGAGAAACGAAAACAATGAAGTTGTAAGGTACAAGGCAAGGCTTGTCGCTCAAGGTTTCACTCAACGTCTGGGGTTGATTATGAAGAAACCTATTCTCCTGGTCATGGGTGGAATTACCTTTAGATACTTGATCTCAATGGCGATCCAACTTGAAGTTGAAAATGAAGCTAATGGATGTTGTCACAAAGATATTTGTATGGAAACTTGGATTCGGAGATTTATATGAAAGTAGGAAGGTATCCCTATCCCGAACCAAGACAGAGCAAACAGAAACCTATACAAGGTGAAATTGGAGAAATCAACTGTATGGGCTAAAACGATCGAGGAAGAATGTGGTACAATCGTTTGAGTGACTTTCTCTGCAAGAAAGGCTACACGAGCAATGAAGATTGTCCATGTGTATTTATACAACGATCCACGAATGGATTTTGTATAATCTCCGTCTATGTAGATGACTTGAACATCATTGGGACGGATGAGGAAATTGAAGAAGCATGCACATACTTGAAATCTGAGTTTGAAATGAAAGACTTGGGTAAAACCAAGTTACATTTAGGCTTGCGGCTTGAACATGTCCAAGGCGGAATCTTGGTACACCAAGCATCCTACACGCAGAAAGTGTTGGAGAGATTTGGCTTTGAAAAGGCATACCCATAAAGACCCCAATGGTCGGAAGGTCACTCCAAGCAGACCTAGACCCGCATGCAGGCCTAAAGAAGAGGGGAGGAAGTCCTGGGAGCGGAATTCCCATACTTGAGTGCAATTGGAGCGCTCATGTACCTTGCGAATAGCACTAGGTAGGACATTGCGTTCGGCAGTGAATTTGCTAGCGCATGCAGTCTGAGAACCCACCAAAAGGCATTGGAAAGGGGTGAAGGACATCTTCCGTTACCTTCAAGGAAGCAAAGACCTCGGCTTGTTTTACGTAAGAAACAATGAATTGAATTTAGTTGGCTACGCCGATGCTTTGGTACCTATCGGACCCGCATCTTGGCAAGTCACAAAGCGGGTATGTTTTCCTTTGCGGTGGAACGGCAATTTCTTGGAAGTCGTCTAAGCGGACTCTTGTCTCGGCGTCGACTAACCACTCGTAAATCATTGCATTGTATGAAGCCTCTCGGGAATGTGCATGGCTTGAAGAATGGTTCACCACATCCGTAAGTCATGTGGTCTCGAACATGGAACAAACCCCCACTATTATCTATGAAGATAATGCGACTTGTGTTGCACAAGTACAAATGGGATATGTGAAGAGTAACCTTACAAAGCATATCAACCCCAAGTTCTTTTATGCTCATGAAATGCATAAGATGAACGAGATAAAGATATTGCATACTAAGTCGTGTGAAAATCTCGCAGATTTATTCACTAAGTCACTCCTGGCATCTTCCTTTGAAAGATGTATTAGAGGAATCGGGATGATGAGGCTTAGAGAAGTGCAGATTTCAGGGGGAGATTTTTCACATACTCCTACATAAATCTCAAACATGAAGTTTGAGTACCCAACGTAAATCTTGAAGATTAACATTGAAGTTTGGGTGGATTGTACTCTTTTCCTTAAGTAAGTTTTTCATTGAAGTTTTCTTACATAAGGTTTTTGATGAGGCAATCCGTGCAACACAGCAAGCGTGTGCTATGTACTCTTTCTCCAATTATTTTTCCCACTGGGTTTTTATGGAGTTTTAATGAGGCATATGCATCTCGCAGTGAAGAGTCCAAGGGGGAGTGTTAGGAAACCGGATCCGTATCCGATATGGACTCTTCCTTATCTCTAAGCAGAACCGCTATATATAGGAGGCAGGGGGTCACCCCATTGTACAGAGAAGCATACAGAATAATAAAGCAGTCCCGTTCCTCCTCATATTGTGTCTCTCGCCCTCTCTCTCTGTTCTCCACTTGAGATCTATTAGGCAACCCCGGACTATTCGATAGCGAGGTTGTCTAACAGTAATAACTGCCACCACCACGAAGCCCCAGCAACGAACCACCCGTGGCCGTGCCGTGCCGAGCCAAGCCTCGCCGACCGCTGCCGTGGCCTATATAGCAAGCAGTACGCGCCACTCGCTCCTTGCCGCCTCCGGTGGTTCGGTTCCCGTGCTTTGCGTGCCCTTCCCCTCTGTGGGGAGACAGGGAGTGGAAGTCGAGAGGCGGAGATGGCGACGCACTTCGTGCTCAACACCGGCGCCAAGATCCCCTCGGTGGGGCTCGGCACCTGGCAGTCCGACCCCGGCGTCGTCGGCGAGGCCGTCTACGCAGCCGTCAAGGTCCCCAGCACAATGTCTCCTCTCCTCTCCTCTCTGCTCTGCCCCCTTTTCTCTCACCTCCTGGCTTCAGTTTTTTCCCCCTCTCCCCCTTTCTCCAATCTTGCTTGGTTGGGTGTTCTCTTTGAGAATGCCGGCGAATCAATGTATGATCGTTTTCGTGCAGGCGGGGTACCGGCACGTCGATTGCGCCAGAGCTTACAACAACGAAAAGGAGGTAACTAGGTTTCTCCAAAGCTTCGAATCCCTCCTGCAGATTCTATATTTACGATCCTAATATTCATGTGTAAACTTTGCATCTGTTTCCTGCAAATACGAACACACGCTCTAGCTCATTAACAGCAGAAGAACTATCAGAAGAAGGGAGCATAACATCCAAGTATTACATGCAATCTGTCCCATCTCCATTCATGTGGAAACTTGTTTTCTGTCCAGCCATTTTAACGTGTGGGCTAACATCGAACTGGTTAAGAAAGTATAAGGACCAATTTGGACTACTTTAAAGCACATGAACCAATTTGAGTTGGCAATCAAAACTCAAAAGTAGCATGGCCTTCTTACGTTAGTACATGCTTTATGTCCAACTAGCAAATTTACCCGCGCAATTGCGCGGCTAGATATTATGATATGATTATCTTTGATATATAACTATATTTTCTATAATTATGTATTTTTTATATAACTCTAATATCTATATAGATTAATATGCACCATTATAATCTGGTCTCACCAAAATAAGTGGTGGAAATCTTTGGACTCTTTCTTTTAAACTAAACTGTCATTGTATGAAATTCAATTTCTAATTTTTTAGTTATTTGTGTAATGTAAATGGTACAAACTCTTTCTTTTAATCTAGATCGTTATAATCTAGATCATGTATTATGCAATACACAAACTCTCTCTTTTAATCTAGACCGTTATAATTTGGATTCACCACGATCAATGGTGTAGATCTTTCTTTTTTTCTTCGATTAATGTGGGAATTTCTAGCCTTGAGAGCAAACGTGGTGGCTTCTTTTGCCTCTACTTTAATATTATAATAGATGTTGCCTCGGTTCAAGTTGCGTAACAATTAAGATTTCTTTTTGTTTTTACAGGTGGGTTTGGCTCTGCAAAGGCTATTTGAAGAGGGTGTAGTCAAGCGTGAAGATCTGTTTATCACCTCCAAGCTATGGTAAGCCCAAGTTTCTGGTGATACCCCTGTACTTATGTCTTTGCAGTTCAATTTGAGTACTTACATGCCTGCTTGGAGCTTTTAATCCTTTTTGTCCACACAGTCCAACTGATTTCTGGTGTGGGCATGCTTTTCAGGTGCAGTTATCATGCCCCGGAAGATGTACCTGAGGCACTTGATGAAACCCTGAAGGACTTGCAGCTTGAGTACTTGGATCTTTACCTTGTATGCATCATCCTTTTTTAAGAATTTTAGTTCAATACGCCATTTGTAGGGTTCTGGTCTCTGTATTATCAATGTGTTGCTTCATGACCATTGACATCAATTTACAACAAGTAGCTACTTTAGTTTTAGATATCCCATATTTCCATTCCTTTTTTTTTAAAAAAAAATAAGTATCCCTCTCGATCAATGAACATTGATACAGTCTGATACATTGCCCTCCAAAGTTTCTGTGAATCATCAGCAGTCTGTTACACGTGCTAGCTCATTGCATGATGATTCTATTCAGAATTTGTGATGTGGAGACTGGAAATGTAGTTTCCTCTTATGATCCATTGGATATGTGGGAAGCTATTCCTTGAGTCCTGTCCTACAAACATATTCAATAAAATAATATTCAATTAGCCTTATTAAATCTATGGGATGTTTCTCCATCTTGTTTTGGTGTTGATTGCCATTGTTTTCTTGACTTCTGGTAGACTTGGTTTGTTGTTCTAAGGTTATTTCTGGGGTTTATTCAGTCAGCTTGAATGCATTATAGAAAACATTATGTATGTTTGATGATTTGATTATATTGTTCTGCACAAATTTGTGATAATGAATTGAAGTTTTCTCTTCACATAAGACAGGTGCATACCTCTGGCTAACTTTTGAGTTAGATGATTGCTTGCTGAGATGTTTTAGCATACTGTTATCCAGTAATGTCAACTCAAACCTTTAATGAAATACATTTTTGCAGATCCATTGGCCATTTAGAGTCAAGAAGGGAACCAGCATTAGTAACCCTGAAAACTATATACCACCTGACATTCCAGCTACATGGGGAGCAATGGAAAAATTACATGATGCTGGCAAAGCTCGGGCAATTGGTGTGAGTAACTTCTCATCGAAGAAATTGGGTGACTTGCTTGATGTAGCTTGTGTGCCTCCGGCTGTTGACCAGGTGGAGTGCCATCCTGGTTGGCAGCAAACTAAGCTCCATAGCTTTTGCCAGTCAACTGGTGTTCATCTTTCTGTAAGCTCGCTGTACATTTTTACTATATTTTTTGTACGGGTCAAGGGGCTGGCTGGTGGTTCTTGTGCTTTTTTTTTTTTTTTTGAAAACCTGGTGATAGTGCATATGATTCTGCATCTGAATTTTGCAGGCATACTCACCACTCGGTTCACCTGGTACAACTTGGATGAATAGTAATGTCCTCAAAGAACCCATCGTCATCTCAATTGCAGAGAAGCTTGGCAAAACTCCTGCACAAGTGGCGCTGCGTTGGAACCTTCAGATGGGTCACAGTGTACTCCCAAAGAGTGTGAGTGAAGAAAGGATGAAACAGAACATTGATGTTTATGACTGGTCTATTCCAGACGACCTACTTGCAAAGTTCTCTGAGATTAAGCAGGTGAGTTATACAACGGCTTTTTCTTAGCAGACAGGAGCTGCTTTATATGATCGGGATAAAATCACATTGATATTTGGCGACAATAATTAGAAATCTATGTAGAATAAAGTGATGTTCCGAAATTCGATCACAAAATGTTCTTTTTAAATTTCATAAGGTGACCTACCCTGACAAACAAAGGCATGTGTGGATGCTCTCCAAAGATGTCATTTGTTTTCCTTAGTGCATGCTAAATTGCCCTAATTAAGTAGCATTTGTGTTTTTAAAGGTTTATATCTTCTTTTCATAGCTTCTACTTGGCTTCGAACACAATCATAAGGACCTGTTCTTTTCTCCCTCAATAATGCCTGTTCAGACTTCAGAAAGATACATGCGCATCAACAAGCAGCAATAATATAGTTCAAAGATATAGCATCACACACATGCGCGTTTCAAGGTTTCCCATTATAAGATATGAAAAATGGCTATGTATTCTTTTAAGCAAGCAGCATTAGCGTTTTTTTTGTTAGAAACCAAACTACCTTTTCAATGTCCAGTGGTGGCTATCATGTGCTGCATGACCCTTTTTTTTTCGAAGTTAAGGGCAGGAGCTCTACCAATTCATTAAGATAGAAAGAAAGCCTCCGAAGAGGAAATTACACTAGAGAAGAACAGCTAGGCCAACTAGCCAAAAACGCCTACGCAGTGCTGTGTCGCCCACTACAAACACAACACTGCCAACACCACCACCAACCAAACCCGCTACTAAGGGGTTTAACGCCGGTCAGACATCGGCGCTCGATTCCTGCAACAACCAAACTACCAACGAGCTGAGACGACCTGACCCGACCCGAACCGGAGACCCTGCACGACCTTGTGCACCGCTTCGATCTCTGTGACCCTCCCCGAGCTACCTTGCCTTCCCCAGGCCGAGCACACCTCCTTGAACCTGGTAGGATCCAACACTCCACGGCTCTCGACAGGCTCTTGGCCGGCCCCACGACGTCCCCTCAAACTGGTCTTGATCAGGACGCATCCCTGTTTCACTTCCTCCTGTTGATCGGAGCTGAGATGAGCACACGCCTTGAGCTCGTCGACCCAAGCAACACCACCTCCTCAGCAACTGTTGCATAGATGCTCACCGGAAGGCCATGCCGGGCACACCGTGACACCCTCACGCCACTCTCGAGGCCGGCAAGCTGGTCGACCGAAATATCCTCCACCCTGAATCCCCAACGGGCGGAACCAGGGGGAAGACACCACCGACCCCTTCACAACGGTTGCCAACCACATCGATGCTCCAATTCGCACCAGTACACTCCACGACGTAGCTCGCAGTTGTGTTCCTCCCTCACGGCCCTTGCGCTTCAACCATCCGGGCACACCGTGGGGCGATGATGGCGGGGTGAGAAGTGCTCCATTGCAGTTGTTCCTGTCATGGTTGTCACGGCGGTAAGGCGTCCGCGGCGTGCCAGGACCTTTTTACCTTTTAAGAGGTTAAGGCGCGAGGCGAGGCGCCTTTTTAGACATATATGTAAGGCGATGTAAGGACCCACTATATTAACTAGTTAAATAATAGTATTAGTGGTTAATGAGGTTATTAATTAGTGTTCTTTGTTAGTGTAAAATTTAAAAATGCGAATAGAGCGAATAGAAATAGAAAAGAGGATTGCCGTCAGACCCGCCGGTGAGGTATTGATCACCGAGATACCAGACCCGTAGGGCCGGGTCAGCACCTCTCGCTAGACCGGTTCATCACTCGGCAATCTGTACTTACCTGTGCGGATTGCGGGCATCCGTAGCAGCCTTTTACCCATCAATTAACCAGTAGCATTGCAATACCCAGAGAACAACCATTGGGGCCATTGCTTTGCCCACTGGACAACTCCATGCATTTGACCATTCCATGCCTTGCAGCCAGCTCACAGCCAACGCCCAAATGCATGCCCCCAAATAGCACTCACCACAGACAAACCAGGAGAGAAGGCTTCAGCCTTATCCCTTCCCGTTTGCAAAGAAAGCTTCACTCCCTTCTCAGTCCCAGCCGAGAGCAGCTAGCTCAAGGCAGTAGCCTCCATTCAAACCAACCAAAGCAAGCCTCCATTCTTCACTCCCCTCCCAGCCGAAGCCTAGAAACCAGCGAGAGCAACAGAGAGCACCAACACACAACCACACTCAGTCCAGAGAGCCCAAGCGCACGCCACTCTTCCCAGTTCACAGCGGGAGAGAGAGAGAGAGAGCTCCGAAGATCACGAAGCAAGGAGTCCAGAAGCCGGAGATTCCCCAAGCCGAGCTGAGCAAGGAGGTCCCCAAGAAGAACCCGGAGGGACCACAAGCCCGAACAAGGAGATTCCCCAAGAACAGCAGAACCAAGCAAGAACCGAACCCGGTGGTCCCCAAGAACCGAACGGCACCAGCTCTATCTTTCCCCAACCGAAACCACTCCGATCCTCAGGTGCACCACCATCGCAGTAGCAAGCTACTCCTCTAGTGCACCATTGAGTAGATCGGGTAACTCGTGGTCTCAGTAGGACTCTAGGGTTGCTAGACCAAAGTCTTGCCGTCCCGCTAGAAGTCCTTGAATCATCGACCCCAAAGAACTTGCATGCAGTAAGAAATGAAGCAAATGAATAGATCAGGTAGTGTCTGTTCTTGTCATCAACCCAGAAATGCGAAATCAAAGGTAGAATAAACATAAAAAGAGGCAAACGTAAATACCGAGTAGTATCTGTTCTTCCTTAGCCATTAGGGCAAGCAAGGGAGTAGAGGGAGAGTAGCAGTAGAGAGGAGAGGAGGCAGAGAAGAAGTAAGGCGTAGAGGAGGGGAATGGAGTCCCAGAAAAGAGGGAGAGGGAGAGCCGTGGCCGAGGGGAAAGCCGGCCATGGAGGAGGCGGCGTGCTGGAGGCGAGCGGCGGCATCGCCAGGGAGGCAGTCGGCCAGGGGGCAACCGAGAGGAGGAAGGAGAGGTAGGGAGTAGGGCGGCCACGGCGCGTTCGCCCGATCAGCCGATAGAGGCCGGCCGAGGCGATGAGACCGAAGGGAGCAGGCAGAGAAGGCCTTCGGCCAGGAGGAGAGGAAATAAGAACAGAAGGAAAAAGAAGAGAAAGGAGAAATGAAGGAAAGAAAAGAGGAAAGAAGAGGAAAGAAAAGAAAAGAGAAGAGAAGAAAAGAAAAGCAAGGAGAAGAAAAATAGGAAAAATAGGAAGTTCTATCTTCCGTGCATCTGCGTAGGTTAACTTGTCGTATTCATATCGTAGGAAAACTGTATTTGATTTCTAAAATCTGCGAGTTAGTAGTTAATAATTGTGTAGATTGTTTATTGTTGTATTAATTGAATTGCCATGTTCATTGCTGCTAGAATATTAAGAATCGGGTTAAGTTAGTGGGTTTAGTTAAATAAGTATTGTCCGTAGATTCAGACGCCGTAAAGTTGTTGTGGGTTAATTCCCGTAGAGTTGATACGTTGTATTTGTCAGGTCCAGAACCGAACCAGTTATACCAACCACCTCTGTGTTCGAGCGAGGCCGTACTTGCAAATCCTACTTCAGGCAAGATTTCCTTTGAGCAAATTTCATTAAATGTTTTCAACTTGATTTCAGTATTATTACGAGTATCATTCATGCATTGCAAACTTTATATATAAATTGAAAGTACCCGATTGAATATGGGTGGAAATGTGGTGTGGTGGAAATGAAAGTATGGATGATGATGAGGTGTGGAGTGTGTTGGCAAGTCCAGCTGATGGAGCAGCTGGCTTGTGTTATTTATTATGTTGGTGTGGTGTTAATATGGTGGGTAGAGGGGGCCAAGGTACTTGGAATGTGGCCGGTGGGACCCTCTACATAGGCTATGATATAAGAATAACCAACTACACTCGGGCAATGAGCCGTATTTTCAGTATCAACCATAGTGTGTGGAAGCGACCAGAAAAGGTTGTCCTAGGAAGGTATTATGATCTCCACATTGGGTAAGAGTAGATAAATCTGGCGTGTGAAGTCGGGTATCTTGGAAGGCCAGTGAGGACACAGAATATCACCGCGGTTGATTCTTTCGTGCTATATATGAATAAAGCCTTGGGTTGAGTATCGGTTGTCTTTGCTACGGTAGCCTGGATAGTTCGATACAAGCTGATGGCCATGGCCGTGGGATTGCCTAGTGAAGGAATCCGCGACTCGGGTAATGTGGTTGGAGATCTAATCTTGGACTAGTGATAAACATTCAGGGCCTCTCATGCTAGGGGTCACTATGGGTAAAGTGGTACAAACACTGCGCAGGTCAAATCATGAATTCATGCCTGTCTCTGGATTGGAGGCTACGGAAGCTAAGTCCGCCTCATATACGGGTGTTAGTAGTCTCTTGAATTAAAATGTGCAACTCTTAAAGAAAATCAAAACCTATTTCCAATAAAAATCAGATTTTGGGAAGGAGGTAAGCTGGATTTGGAAAAAGGAGGAAAAACTCATGTATTGCATTCTATACTATTACTTGCTGAGTACTCTGTACTCACTCTTGCTAACTCTCCCCCTGCTAGATATTTGTTCTGAGGGTCAAGCTTCTGGTTGGGACGTGGATCCCAATTGGTCCGACCATGAGACTTGGAGTGAGGGTCATCATGAGAACCAAACCTACGCGAAGGACTACCAGGGAGAATAGAGTGCTGAGTATCTGTGTTACACTACGTCGGTCTTTTGTGTAACTAGTAGTTGTGTCTTATGCTTATGTTGTACTTGGATCCTGTCTAATTATGTATTGGACTTGTAGCCTGCGTGGCTTGGCTTGTAATATAATTACATTCAGTCTCTAATTATTGTCCTGTTGCAACACTCTGAACACGGTATAGTAGCTAATAAAGTACCGGGACGCCCGTTATTTTGTTAGCCACTATGCCGAGATTCGCTTAATTAACCGGGGGTAATAGCAGCTGTTGCTAATTACTCTGGGCTAATTGGGCGGGTCGCCACAGGCGAATAAAAACAACCAAATTGCAACATAATAAGACATTAAAATAGTTGACAAGTTGACACCACCAAGTCTAATACATAACATAGTTCACAAAATAATGTAGTTTGGCGCCACATGACCACAATGACATAACATAGTTAACAAAATAACATAGTTTTGCATCTCAAACCCTCTCTCATCTAGGCATAACCGCATAATCAATAATCATCCATCAAATCGTTATCGGTATTAGTAGTGTCATCCTCTCCTCCTCCACCCTCTTCAAGATCCGTGGGATCTTCACCGTAGTCATCAACATCATCATCATCACCATAGTCATCAACATCATCATCCCGAGAGGCCGGGCTGCTCGACATGCATGAGGACAAGGAGATCGACACCTTTCGGTCTTATTTGGAGCGGAGGAGGAGGAGGTCGGGCTCATTTGCCTGACGGCGGAGGTCGCTCTGGCTTCGGCATGGGAGGTCGAGGTCGAGAGCGGCATGGGCGAGGTCGAGCGGAGCGGCAGCGGCGGGCGGAGGTCGAGCAGAGCGGCGCGCCACGGCGCAGGTGGGCGAGGGAGGAGCGGCGCACGGCCGGGGAGGAGCCAGCGACACCACAAGACGGAGGAAGCAGCGCCACGCGCGACGAAGCCGGAGGTCGGCGGTGCCGCAGCGCCTGGTGATCCCCTTCTCCTCAAGTCTGCGGCTGGAGGTCCCAATACCTCTTCTTTTCTCTATTTTGTGGGCTAGGGTTAGGTCTATGGCGGCCGCCACGGACGCCACGGCGACGCCTCGGCGACCATACGCGACCTCGGCAAGGCGTCCGCCGTGGCGTCCGCTCCGGACCGCCACGACGCTAAGGCGTCGATTAGGCGTCCTTTCAAGGACGCCATAACAACCATGGTTCCTGTACTCGGAGCTGGAGCGGGATTTTCGGCAGCAGAGCAAGAAAAACATCAACGTGAGCGGCCACAATATGACCTCGTCTACATCGGGTGGTGCATCTAGCGCCAACCAGCCCGATGCGCTCAACTTCCACAACAACTACCTCGGCGCCAACTAGCCGGCCTTCACCCTCAACTTCTCCACAGCACCGTCGACCTGCTCCCATTCTTTCTCCTCGCCGTCACACCATGCTTGCTCAAGGGGGATCTTGAGGGGCCCTAGATTTGTGACTTCAACACCTAGATCTGCAAGTGCTCGGTAGACTTCAACCTTGCTGGGCACGCACGAAGGTCTCGTAGGTCTTCATCAGGAGCCGCGCCATTTCCGCCGCTCATGGATTCCGCCCGACCTCGGCGGCGGGGGCGACAACCTCTATCTCGGTCGGCACCGCAACGATCTGAAGAGGGGAGGGAAGGAAAGAAGGAGGCGGTCTGAAGGCAGACCCCTTGCCACGCCGCCGGCCGAAGGCCACCGGCCCGGCGGGAGGAGCTTGGTGGTTGGGGGACTCTCGCCGGAAGTGGAGTCGCCTCCCAAGTCGCTCTGTGGGAGCGACT
The DNA here is from genome assembly GCA_036346355.1 of Rhipidocladum racemiflorum. Classification (NCBI taxonomy): domain Eukaryota; kingdom Viridiplantae; phylum Streptophyta; class Magnoliopsida; order Poales; family Poaceae; genus Rhipidocladum; species Rhipidocladum racemiflorum. Next base: position 22,607,366 of record CM070570.1, on the reverse strand, counting down.
CAGTAGGTACTTTGCGACATATCGATGTCACCAAAGAGGTGATTTCCCTGCATGACCTTACCTGGGCAATTTTGTCTCTTTGACAATTGTTCAAAACAACTTTAGGTTCCTAATAGATCCATAAGATAGATTGTAGGATCAACGATAACCGACTAGGGGTGGGGGGGGGGGGGTGAATAGGATGTTTTTGAAATTTTCAGAACCAAGGCACAAAAGGCTGCTCTCTGTAAAATAAGTACCGCTGTGTTGGGGGCAGTATTGCCGCTCAATCAGCAATACCGCTCCACACGGCCGGGAGTTACCAAAACCATGGGTTCTGTTAAATAACTACCGCCTTTTTGTGGGCGGTACGGCCGGTAGTGCCGTTCTGACCAGACAGCCGGTATTTTGAACTTGAAACTGTATGCTAACGAAGAATATAAGTTATCACAATAATTGAGCCAATTAGATACACTTAATGTCGAGCTACTAATCAAGCCCCCTTTAATAGTACGGCACACTTAATGTCAAGCTACTAATCAAGCCCCCCTTAATAGTATGGAATCTATCCTAGCAATCCGATCTCTTTCCAAACACCGAGATCGGCAAAATGCTATAAAAAGATCCTTAATATTTATACCTTGATTTTGAACTTGACTTTGAATAGGGACTCATGCTATTGCTTTTTGTATTGCGTTGATAGGGACTAATCACCTTTTGCACACTCAAAGCAAAATATTAGTCTACTAAAATCGATTGTCATTAATTACCAAAATCATGCGAAATTGGGGAGCCCTAGATGCTTCATAGATACCGGTCGATGAAGTCCTTCTGACCCCTTTTTAGTGATAGCATTGCTAATCATCAGAGAACTACAACATGCATTTTCCAGGTGTTACATTCGGAGTGGAGGTTACTGCATAGCATAAATTTCTATATTTGTTTTCCATCAACAAGTAGTTCATTATTAGTATGCACCCTTTCGGCTCTAACTATCTGCAGGACCTTCTCGTGGCACAGCGTGAGTACAGCGCACCAGTTATTTATGATGTTTCTTGTTTTGTGATCTTCAGGTTAGGCTGCTCAGGGGCAACTTCGCTGTTAATCCACAGAGCGTTTACAAGACCCATGAGGAACTCTGGGACGGGGAGATTTAGGAGCAGTTCCGCGGCTGATTCTGCCCAGGGAACAGTGTACATTACTGCCACTCACTTATTGTGCATTCCCAAATTTGCGGTTAAGAAATGTATGGTTCGGTGCTCTTGAGCTCGATTGTTATCCTATTCCTATATGACGAACTGCTTGACCGGCAGCTTTGTGCCCCCCTTGGCATGGCAACTCTTCTGTAGTGTTGGTGCTCCTTTCGATCATGTTTTTCTGCTATAACTAAGACTTGCCCCTGTCATCTCTACTATTATAAAGCAACAGTTGGTGGCAGTGGTGAGTTCTACCCACGTCATTAATTGCCCTGCTTAATTGCTCACGCAAAAAACGAAGCGTTGCTTTAATTAGCCAGCTTTCGCAAGAAACGAAGCGTTAAAGATAGATGTTTGATCTTGTGAAATAATTTTTTTATTTTTTAATCTTTATTTTTCGTTATCAATTTTGTTTTTCGTAGCAATGCACGGGCATGTAACTAGTCATCTATCATGTGCTAGTGCTACTTGTTTGTTTCTGTCCCTGGCATTTTTTTTTTGGTCTTGTACTGCTCGTGTGTCTTGTACTACAAACAAATGGTCCGCACTCCGCACCCTCAATAATTGGTGTTGAAGCATGCCGTTGACTTGCTGTACCTCCTACTCTTGATCATGAATTCATGATACGCAGAATGAAAACCGCTGTGCAGAAGCTGGCAACAGGCGAAACTTTAGAGCAGTTTGCCACTCCAGTGGAGTTCATCTACACTGGAACGTTGACTCTGATATGCTTTCTACAGGCGTATGCACCTTTGGGCAGGATGAAAGTTGTCGCGAGTAAATCCAGCGGTGTGACATCAGTAGCCGAGAGCTTAGGAAAAACTCAGGAGTCTTCAACAGGGTCAGAGTGTCCTTCGCAGTGGAGTATACAGGAGAAAAATAGAGGGGCGTTTGGTACTACTGCATTTTCTTATGTTCATAGTAGGAGGCTGGTATGACGCCTTGAAGACCATCGGAAAAATGCTGTGAGACTAGAGGGGTACCGGGGGCATGATGATCAGAGCCGATACTCTAGCCGCTTCGCGACCCCTCCTTGCGTCTGCCACTTCCCAAGAGTGCAAATGGATCGAGGTCGAAGGAGAATGTTTTATCTGTTTGCGTGGTATATTCCTGAAGAACTGTGTGCCAAGTTCTCTGAAATTGAACAGGCAAGTACACAACGTAGTTTGATTTCTTGCTACAATATTGACACTTGCAAGTTTGCATATATGAAATTTCATAACATGAAAATAGTTCTAGTTGATTAATAATTAGTCCTAATAAAAAAACATGCTAGTATCTGTCTGACTGCGTTTCTTATGGACAATATTGTTACTGAAATATGCCTTGTTCACGCTGAACAGGTTAAGCAAATCAGAGGCGATTCATTTGTCTGCACATTGACGGAGAAATCTAAAAGAAAACATCACCGATGTGAAGCTGGATGTATCGCTAGAGTGGAAGGTTATGCCACCAGGCATCATGTTGCCGTTGAGAAATAACATCAGGCAAACTGTTTGCACCAAAATTCGGCATGAGTAGAAAAACGGAAAGACCATGCACGGAAAAGGAAAGCCGTAACCGATAAAGACTACATCCGAAGATGAAAGGAAATCTGATCAAAGGCCGATACGGGTCCGGTTGCCGTATCCGAGGAGAACTCGGATCGGGCAGGGTATATAAATCAAAGGCCACGGGTCGATGAAGGAATCAATCAATCCAACGCAACACATATACTTTTACAAGCTTTTCTCTTGCATTGTTTTAGCTTCATAGATCTCTCTGCAAATCGACGGAATCAACATAGTTGCGCATCGCCGATTGTTGGTTTAGCCGATTTCACCCAGGTTCGATCTGCTTCGCTTTGCTGCGCATCACCTTCCCGAAGCCGATTTTACTTTGTATCCGGATCAATCATAATTGGTTGATCTAGTTATCCCCTAATCGGTTCTTGCCGACTAGCGATAAGCCGATAAGTCTTTGTTTATCGGCTTTGATCAAATTACAAATTCTACCTTGTCAATTTCATGTCAAATTGACTGGCACGCTCTGCAAACCCGGCGTTTGTCTTGTGTGTTCGAGGCCGAAAACCCTCCTTCACGTTTTTAGCGCGAACACAAACCTAAGCTGATACTTGTTACTCACTGCTGTTCTTTTTTCAGACAAATAGGTGGCATCGGCATCATCCGATGGAAGATCCGATCCAAGAAACCAGATGAGAAATAACAATTCACATGCTTTGTGCATGCGGAAGCCTCATCAGTATGCTTTGCTCTACTTTCAGATAGACAGTAAGTAGAAACGATGAGCAAGCATCAAAGGCTAACATTTTTTCTCCAGTGTCTTGGCTCGGGACTAGAGTGCGAGATGCAGAGGTGAGAACTGGGTAGGGAAAGTGAAAACTTCAATGTCACAGCGCAAGATCAAACCTCGCGGCCAGCCGGCCATCCGTCTCCGGCCATCTTCCCACTGACACCCTGACTAAACCCCGCACCGCCTGCCGCGCGCCTCCCCTAGCAGAGGTGACGGCGCTGAACCGTTTAACCCACCCCGCACCGTGTCTAAACGTCGCTCGCGCCGCCAGTGGCTCCGGGGTCTCCAGCAATGGGCGGCCAAACCCACCCAGATGCCAGAACCGGGATAGCAAGGACTACACGAAATTTGTTTTCCATCAGTTGAATCATTGCAATTGGCAACGCCGTAGAAATTGGAATAAGCCCGCCCCCACTTGATGCAAGCTCGAGCGGCTGATATATATCAGAACGGTCCAGAGTGATGAAACGTAGAAGGCGTTTCACAAAGTCACAAACAATATCTACTTTCTTCACTTGAGGATAGTTGTTTTTACACGCTGTTTTCCCCCAAATGTTCCAAAATACAGCAGAAGCTCCGGATCAGAAGGTAAAACTACCGAGATCTGTAGGGTGGACAGTGTGATATACCAGTTCCACCATCTAACAATACATAGCTGGAATTGGATGATCCAAAAGAGAAAATCAGAAACAGGAGCAATTTTGGGAATAATCGATGATTTGCCCTTATTTACGTGTGTCATTGATCATTTGTCTCGGTGAGATATACGGGGCAAATGATCAATTGCACCAACTAAAACGGGGCAAATCATCAATTATCCCGCAGTTTTGGCACTTGGAACCATTTATTTATCACAAAAACCTGCACAGAAATTTTTTTAAGAATTCAGCAAGCGCGCTAATGCATTGTGCTTCCACATCATATCAACGCAGGTATTTATTAGGAAACTCTGCAATAAGGATGGGTGAGTGGCCTAGTGGTGGGAGCAAGGGTTGGGAAAGCAGCAACCCCTGTCATTTGTAGTCAGATGCACGTGAGTGTGCATGCGTGTGGTGTGAGTGGGTGTGTTTCCTCCCTTGAACCCACTCTGTGATGACACTCACGGGACATGTATGCAACAATTTCAAGTTTCGAGCCAAGATATTCATGAAGGCACTCGTATGGAACAAACAAAGAAGACATTCACAGGTCTCTATAGTTCCGCCATACTGCTTGGAATTCCTCCCTGAATGTGTTCAGACGAGCTTTCAGATTAGGTGTTCTGAAGCTTGCATGAAGCAAGGTTGCTGCAAGACAGGAACTCAATTATTAGGGCATAGTATTGTATATGAACATTTGAAAAATCCAAATTTCGTTGGCATTACCAAGTAGACCAATAAGCAATTCCCACAGAACCGTGAGGAGGCTGCAGGAGGTCAACCAGAGCATGCAGCTAACTGCAAACATAAAATCAGCTATTTTCTGGGTCGATCGCAACATAAGTTATAAAATTTTTCGGCTCTAATTGCAATAGATAACTAATTGAAACAAAGAAGACATTTACAGGTCTCTATAGTTCCGCCAAATAGAAATGGACAAGGGAGAGGGGGGAGGGAGATTGGCTATAGGATCAAGGATAACTGACTAGAGGGGGGGGGAATAGGAGGTTATAAATTTTTTTGGCTCTAATTGCAATAGATAACTAATTGAAACTAGGAACTAGAGAATTTGCAATCAAAGCCTAAAAATTCTACGTCTTACTAATGTGCACCAACAAAGCTACGACTAGGAACTTAAATTGATTTTAGCTAGAGTTCAACTTAAGTAAACTAGTGAAGCAATTTAAACAAATTAGAGACGAATATGCAACAAGATTTATCCCGTGGTGTTCGGAGACTTGTTGGTCTCCCCTAATCCACGTTGAGGTAGCTTGACTCACTTCAAGCTGGCTCCTTTGCGCAATTCAGCCTTCCTCGTATAATCGGGGTAGCTCTTCCCCACTCCGGGTAGGCGAGCTCCATGCCTTCACAATCAATTGGGCCTTCGCACAACCTTCTTTGAGAAGATCACCAATTTAACTCCACCACACCGTCTAGGAGGCGGCAACCTCCAAGAGAATAGAGAGTGGATCCTCACTTGAGTGTAAAACGGTTTTCAATTTTGGCTCAAACACACTCAATGCAATCAAAGCTTTTAACTCCTCTGACAAGAAGAATTCAATGCAAATGAGAGAGGAGAAGATTGCTAGAGCTCAAGAGTATTCAATGAGGGACCAAGAAGACCTCCAAATGCAGTTGGGGAGGTATTTATAGCCTCCACCAACCAAAACTAGCCGTTGTAGCCAAAACCCTGAAAAATCAGCAAATGCGGTAGTACCGCAAGCACAATGCCGGTACTACCGCTCGACTGAAAACTATTTAGTAACGGTCGACTGTGCGCATTAAATGCATGCTAAAACGGACCGTTGATGTGAAGTCCGGTACTACCAGAGATCAAAATGCAGTAGTACCGCTAGTTAGTTCAAGATCGAACTCAAACTAGACACCTTCTGGAAAATCACTACCGCAGTTTAAAACCCGGTACTACCGCAAACCCGGTAGTACCGCTTAATGCATGTCGGTAGTGCCGGTTTTAAAATTAGTGCAGATGAGTTCAAAAACACCCCTTACAGGAAAAAGACTACCACTTAAACAAGTCCGGTACTACCGGTAAACCAGTAGTACCGCATTTAGCATGGCAATAGTACCGCTTAAGAGCTGAACACAAAAAGGGGCTATACTGGAATTTAACTACTGCTAAGATTGTCAGTGCTACCGCTCTAACGGTAGTACCGCGTTTTTACATGCGGTAGTACTGGCCCAGAGAGAAAAGAAAATATCAAAAAATGACTGTCTCTGAAAAATAGCTACTGCTATATAAATATCGGTACTACCGCACTTGCGGTACTACCGCAAATATAATGTCGGTAGTGCCGGATTTACTGATGATGCAAGTTTTTAAAATTGAACTTCAAATGAAACTTTTATATGAAATTTTGAGAGATATTTGAGCCAAGTTTCAAACCATTTGTACCTTCAAGATACTAATCCACTTTCTCTCTTTATAGTACGGCAACTATTCTAAGAATCCGAGCTTTTTCTCCGAAACTCCGAGATCGGTAAAAACATAAAAAGATAATTTTCTACACTTGTACCTTGATCACAAGTCTTTAGCCTTCTTTTCTTGTCCTCTTTATGCTTTAGTTGCGATCAACCTATTCTCAAATTCTAGAGAGAGATGATTAGTCCTTTAGGTCGATTGTCATTAATTACCAAAACTAAAACAAATTTGGGGGCCTAGATGCTTCAATGGCCAGAGTAGAGGAGGCTAGAGGCTGGCCGGAGAGAAGTTACAGCGGCGCTAGGCCAAGGTGGTGAGCCAGAGGCCAGTCGGGTAGAAGGGGTAGAGTAGAGAAGGGAAGCTGGCGCTGGTAGGAAGGCCGACGAGCTAGGCCAGTAGAGGAGTAAAGGAGGGAAGAGATATTAGAGGGGGAAGGAGAAAGATCGGTCGGAGTAGAGAAGGCTGGAGGCCAGCCATAGAGGAGCAGCGGTGGCCGGCTAGGAGCCAGTCGGAGGAGAGGTAGGAACGGCTGGAGAGAGAGATGGCCAAAGGGGAGAAGTCCGATGAGCCTCAGGGAGGTGGCAAGCGGGCCGGTGAGCAGAGGCAATGAGCAAAGGAGAGGAGAAGCCAGTGGGGAGGAGTTGGCTAGAAGGGAGGAGAAGCCGAGGGAGGAAGAAGGCCAGAGGCTTCGACCAGGGAAAAAGAAAAGAAGAGAAGGGGGAGGAAAGAGAAAAAAATAAAAAAGAAGAGAGGAGAAAAGAAAATAAGAAAAGAGGAGAGAAAAGAAAAGAGGGGAAAAGAAAAGGAGGGAAAAGTTTAGAAATTTGGCTTCCATTGCGAAATGCGTTAGATTAAATTGGTTGTCTTATAATCGTAGGAATTTTGAAAATAACTTGATCAGTTGCAATTACTTAGGTAGTTAATTTTTAAAAATGCAATTCTTGTATTAATTAAATTGTTGATTGTAATGCTGCTAAAATAATGAATATTGGGGATCAAATTGGCTATTTTAGCTAAGGGGGCAGCACCCCTACTTTTGCCTGTAGCCTTCTCAAAAAGATTGGACACCGTAATAATTTGCTATAGATTAAAGGACTAATTGCCATAGATTAATACATTTTATTGTCATGATTCGATCAGAATACACTTGGGCAATGGGTCGTAATTACAGTATCAACCATAGTATGTGAAGTATGTCAAAAAAGGTTATCCTATGAAGGTATTAGAATCTCCACATTGGGTAAGAGTAATTTAAGTGCACCCCTTCGAATATACCGGGAGGACCTTGGGGGTTCGTAATTGTAATAGCATTATATGTGAAGCCATGGGTAGAGTTACTATCGGCGGATAGCCGGAGTACAACTATTAGCTGCAAGTCTAGTGGGACAGCCTGGGATAGGTGTCATCGACTTGAGTAACAGGGTTGGAGATCCCATACTGGAGTAGTAATAGACGTTCTAGGGTCTCTCTTGTGGGGGCACTATAGGTAAAGTGATACAAGCTTGTATAAAGTTAAAATCATAAATTCATATCTGTCTCCTACATTGGAGGCCGCGAAAGCTAAGTCTGCCTCATATACAAGTGTAGGATCGATACACACAGATATAGCAATCAGAGGGGGGTAAATGATTGTGCGGAAGCTAAAACCAAATCTTTGATCTATTAAAAGTTTACCCTAAACCAAAACCAAACAATTGCCTCGTATTCGACAAAAACAGATTGATAGATGTTCGGTAAAATGCAAATTTCGGGAGATCCAACCGTCGGATCGATCTAAAATTTGGACACAAGAAGCTAGATTCCAATACTAATCTAACCCAAAAAGAATCAGCTCGATCGGACTTACGGATCAAAAGTTATGAACCTTGAAATCTTGCTATGGCAGAATATGACGAGAATTGATCTAACCAAAACTTCAAGATTAAATAAGATCTTCAAAAGATTAATCAACTAAACTTTGAGGAACACTATATCAATACCCTAGAGAGGTTTTGGATGGATCAAATCAAGATGAAACTCAAAGGACAAAAACCAATCTAGAACAAGAACAAGCATGCAAACAAGAACCAAAACATGAAACACTGTAGCAACGCAGTTACTGTAGCACGCAAGGATCTGGAAGAATTGATCTTTATTTCTTTTTGTCTAAAGTACTCCAAACAAAAGAGTACAACCCTAAAACCTGCCCAAGACTTGATGCATAAACAGGAGGCGCCTCCCCCTATTTATCCAGAGCAAGCACATAGAGTCCTGAATACAATTCCTACTCCTAATCCTAGAAGGAGTATGTATTCAACACAACTCCACTTGGCCCAACCTAGCCAAATACACCTCTTGCACGCGTATGGCAACCCAGCCATACTCACGTGACTAACCATTCTTCATGAACACCGTCCTCTAGCCCGAACGTCCCGCATGACATCATTGACCACCAAAACCTTGATTCCTCCCTGAATTTAGTCTCGAACCTCAGTTCCTCCATGAACCTAGTTCCGGTCCTGTCATCGACCACGTTCGCCCTCGAGCAACACCTGCACATGAACAAACTACAAAACGATTCCGAGCAAAAGTCCGCGACTTGACTCAACATTAGTCCATGCAAATACTCACACGAGCATTACATAAGTTCAAAACATGCATTATGAAATTCAAACAAATTTCATAACCACAGATCAATCACCAAACAATTTTCAAAATCACAAAAAACAACCCCGAGCAAAAAAACCATTCACGCCGGACCAAACATCGGTCCGGCACAGCTCATGACGGACCAAATATTTGGTCCGGCGTACATGCGAAAATCTCGGTTCAATTCAAAGCAAACATGTTCAAAAACACATTTACGACGGACCAAATTTTTTGGTCCGACGTCCATGCAAAAACAACGCTAAAAAATGCGTTTACGACGGACCAAGAATTTGGTCCGACGTGCATGGTCCGGCGTAACATAGAAGCTTACTGTTTTTCAACAAATTTGGTCCGGCGCATATAAACTCAAAAATTCCTTTTACGACGGACCAAAAAGCTTTTGGTCCGGCGTACATGTGCTATCAAGGACAATTTGTCTGGCGCCAAACACGTTCACAGCGGACTAAAGAAAAGCGATCCGGCGTACATGCGAAATCAAGCTTCAAAATGCCGTTCACGACGGACCAAAAGTTTGGTCCGGCGTGCATGTAAAAAACAGGCTTCAAAAACTCATTCACAGTGGACTAAAGTTTGGTCCGGCGCAATGGTCCGGCGTAAGATTGAAAACTTACTGTTTCTTGGAACCTTGGTCCGGCGCAAAAGAGACACACTGTTTCTTGTCAATTTGTCAAACACATGCATAAACTCATTTTGAAAATTTAACTCTAAGCCAATTTTTCAGCACATAATTTCACAACAAGTGCTAGTAGTCAATTTTATTAAATTAAAATTGTCAGCCCTTGAAGTATTTTTAATAAAAACTAGAATTTGAGAGAAAGTGAGCTTCTGTGGAAAATAAGAGGAAAATTCATGTCATGCATTTGTTATTAATGATTGCTGAGTACGTCTGTACTCACTCTTGCTTAAATCTCCCTTTGCTTAGAAGGTGAATCCTATGGAGCCACCGACGAGGCATGGGGTGAGGGTGATATGCAGAACTTGAACCTTCAGGAGGACGCTTACTACTGCTGCTGCTGCTGCTGCTACCATGAGGACTGGAGGGTTGGGTAGATAGTATTCTCATTTTGGACGGTCATCAGGGTAATGAGACTATTGTAATATATTTTTGTTGTACTTGGATTTTATGTAAAATTATTGTACTGAATATTTAGCCATGCGTGGCTTGGAATGTAATATATTTCCATTTTAGTCTCTAATTATTGTTCTGTTGCAACACTCTGAACACAGTATGGTAACTGATAAAGTGTCAGGTTGCCCGATATTTTGTTAGCTAATATGCCGAAATTCGTGTATTTACTGTCATTACCCTGGACTAATTATGCGGGTCGCCACATGAAAATTGTCTTACAGTCCTTGCGACTTCCTCATTAAAAATAACTACAAACTGCAATATCAAACATGAGAAGTAATTGATAGCATCATCCTAATGAGAAATATGATATATCATTACTTCCCTATGTACAAGCACTCACTACAAGGAGGAAAAATGAATAATTTCTAGTATTGCAATAAGGACGGACAAAACTTGGGAGCTGTGGCCCTGTTGGTTAAAGAAAAACAGATAGAACCTGATGCCCATCTGTTCAGTGTCATGCATATCAACTGCTTATGGGTACTACCGATATGAACCCTTCATCTGAAATACAAGTTGCAGATACCCTACTCCTATCTCAACTGCCACTAAGAAGGGCCTCTTGTAGATTGAAAAGAAGGAAGAGAGCCTTCGTGCTCATTTTGGTTGGAAGGAAAAGGAGTAAACATAAAGATAAGAAAAGACAACAATGGTTTATCAAGTAAACAATGCCACACTCTGAACCATCATAGATTGTAAATATCTACAGTCAAAACAATAGGTAAGAGGTAGAGTAAATGGAATGTAGATCTTACTTCAATTTTACTCAATGGATATACAGTTGATGACCATTAGGAATAACCAGTGTTTGCGCTGCTTTTCTAATTATAACAGAATGAATTGTGTGAGTTTGTGATTGGATCAAGAATTTTATGCTCCAAACGATTAACAAATAAGTTATTAGTATTTCAAATGAATGATGGTAAAATTAGCTCCCTCAAATAAGCTAATGCACTCTGGTCCAAATCAAAATTCCTTGAGACTGGCAAAACTTATGACATTACTCATAATATAATCTTCTTAAGTCATTTTTACTGCAGCACAAGAGTTTGCAGAACATTTCAGCTTATGGTAGGTAACTAAACATGAGAACAATTTTTAAGTTGCAATACTTGATAAGTGATAACTGCACAAATATAGGTGTCTCATTAATGAATATGGAGATGATAAATATGGTTTCTCAAGTAACATTTAAGTTAGCAAGCAAACATACCCGCGCAACTGCGCGGCTAGATATTATGATACGATTATCTTTGATATATAACTATATTTTCTATAATTATGTATTTTTTATATAATTCTAATATCCATATATGATTAATATGCACCGTTATAATCTGGTCTCACCAAAATAAGTGGTGGAGATCATTGGACTCTTTCTTTTAATCTAAGCCGTTATAATCCGGATCCACTAGAAAGACGGTTAGATATTTTCTTTTAAACAATAACATCGATGGTGGTTGTAAATAGGGTCCACCAGATTAAGTGGACACTTTCTTTTAATCTAAGCCGTTATAACTTGGTGAAAGCGTGGCGTAGCTGGACAATCACACAATGATGTGTTAGACGGATCGTGTCATGCACACGTCTACGGCTCCAGTGTTGCACCAAGACCTGCGACATTCTCGTCACTAGGAGGACTCCACGGCGCCTCGTTTGCTTAGGTCCAGGTGCATTGTATAGGATCAGTGCTATTTTGGCAACTGACTAGGATTAGTCTTTTTCCTTATTTAGCATGCATGCAATCCCATGCAATCCCAGGATTAGTTGCCTTGTTTACGCCTCACGGGTTATTTGTATCGCACTGATCTTTTGGAATGAATCACTGCGTGATTGTCCAGCTACGCCACGCTTTCATGGTATCACGAGTGGTTCGCATCCCGTGACCCTCACTTCCGCTCTCTCATTGCTAGTGATCCTCGTCGGCTCCTCCTCCACGCCGCCGGCAGTCCTGCCTGCACATCCTCTCTTTGTCCTCTTCACCATGAACGACTCTTTGTCGAAGGCTGAGCGCCGCACCGCTCTTGACGCCAAGCATGCGCGTCTTGATGCTAACCGGGTACAGCTCGACGTCGCACGTCTGCATCTTCAGGAGGCCGAGCGCGCCTTCTGAAGGATCGTTATTTTTTATTCAGTTGATTTTGATGATGAGTATTTGAAAAAGATTTGAAACCAGTTTGATATTTCGACAAGATTTATTTTTTGGTTTCTTTATTTGAAAAGATCTGAAATCAGTTTGATTATTTGAAAAGCTTTTTGATTTTTGCAAAGGTTTTTGTTCGTGTTTTGAAATCGTGTTCTTAGAATATTTAATGCAATGCACTCCTGTGAGTGGTTGCATGGTTTAATGTGAGTCAAGTCGCGGACTTGTGCTCGGAATCGTTTTGTGGTTTGTTCATGTGCAGGTATTGCTCGAGGGCGAATGTGGTCGATGACGGGACTGGAACTAGGTTCATGGAGGAACTGAGGTTCGGGATTAGGTTCAGGGGGAACTGAGGTCTTGGTGGTCAAGGATGTCATGCGGGACGTTCGGGCTAAGAGAATGGTACACATGAAGAATGGTTAGTCACGTGAGAATGGCATGAGGTCATTCGCGTGCAAAGTGTTAGTCACGTGAGTATGGTAGGGTTGCCATACACGCAGTAAGAGTTGTACTCGGCCAGGTTGGGCCAAGTGGAGTTGTGTTGAATACATGCTCTTTCTAGGATTAGGAGTGGGAATCCTTTTAGGATTAGGAATCCTTCTAGGATTAGGACTCCTTCTAGGATTAGGTGTGTTTGCCTTCTTTAAATAGAGGGGTTGCCTCCTGTTGAAGGCAATCAAGCTTTGAGCAAGCTTTAGGGTTGTACTCTTTTGTTTGGAGTATTTTAGACAAAAGAAAGGAGAAATAAAGATCAAGTTCATCAAATCTTTCATGAGCTACAATTCTAGTTAGATTTATTCTCGCCATCTTCTGGAACAGTAAGCTTGCGAAGGTCATAACTTTTGATCCGTAAGTCCGATTGAGCTGATTCTTTTTGGGTTTGATTCGTATTGGAATCTAGTTTCTTGTGTCCGAATTTTAGATCGATCGGACGGTTGGATCTCCAGGAATTCGCGTTTTACCAAACCTCTATCATTCTGTTTTTTTCGAAAACGAAGCAATTATTTGGTTCTATTTTGGGGTAAACTTTTAATAGATCAAGAATTTGGTTTTAGCTTCCGCACAATCATTCACCCCCTCTGATTGCTATATTCGGTCCTACAAGTGGTATCAGAGCTAGGTTCTACTAATCCATCTTAACAGGTGATTAGTAAACGGTAAGTTATGGCAACAGAGAAATACTCGAACAAACCGCCAATCTTCGATGGCACAGACTTCCCCCACTGGCGGATCCGGATGACTGCATATCTTCAAGCTCAAGGTAACGCGATTTGGCGCAAGGTAAAAATTTCGTACGAGCTTCCTTCTAATGATGATATTGATAAAATCGAGTTTGAAAAAGATGTTGAAAACAATAATAGAGCTAGAAACATATTGCTTCAAGGACTTGCTAGAAAAGAATTCGATAGAGTCTGTCATTTACTCACTGCTCATGAAATTTGGAAATCTCTTCAAGATTATCATGAGGGTACTGACTCTGTAAAAGAAGCTAGGCAAGATCAATTTAAAAAGGAATACACTAGATTTGAAATGAACTCTGGAGAATCTCTAGATGATTGTTTTGCTCGCTTTAAAAAAATCTTAAACAATCTTAGAGCTGTAGATGTAAAGTACACTGACTCTGAAAATGCTAGACATTTCCTATCATCTCTTGATCTTAAAATCTGGCAAATGAAAGTGACTGCTTTTAGGGAAGCTCACAAGATGAGTGAAATGACTTTGGATAAACTTTATTCTAGTCTCAAGACTTTTGAAATTGACATTGTTTTAAGAACTTCCAATGATAACTCTATGGCTCTTAATGCTAATTCTTCATATGATAATGCTACTAGTTCTTCATCATCATATTCCATTACTGCCTTGAGTGCTCTTAGTGATGAACAGCTAGATAAAATACCAGAAGATACACTTGCTCTTCTTTCCAAGCGTGTCAATGCAGCGTACATGAGATCAAGGGAGAGAAGAGGAGCCTCCATCCACTGCTACAACTGCGGCAAGGCAGGGCACATCCGTGCTAACTGTTTCAAGAACAAAGATAGAGAGGAGAAGGAGCAAAGCAACTCCTCCAAGTCCTTCCGGCCAAGAGAGAGCAAGGATAAAAATAAACAACGAACAAAGAAGATGCTCAACAATGTCTTCGAGGCAATTGGTCGCTTTGACTTAGCGACATTGATGACTCAAGCGAAGATGAGAAGGAAGCGAAGCAAACGAAGGCTGAATGAGAAGGATCTCACCGGACTATGCTTCATGGCAAAAGGGAACACTAGTGATTCTAGTAACAACGACAAAGACCTCCAAATGACGGTGATGAGGTAATGCCTTCGTATGATGAGCTTTGTGAAGTTTTAGTCATATTGAGAAAATCTTTAAGAAAATCTTCACTCAAAAATAAAAGCTTAGGAAAAGATCTATCCATGCTAAAATCTGAAAACTTTGATCTTAGAAATTCAAATTTTGAAAATATTTGCGATACTTGCTTAGATCTCAAATTTGAAATTAAGTCATTAAAAGAGGAACATGTGATTAAACTAGAACAAGTTTATGCCGAACAATTGAAAAATGAAAAACTTGTGAAAAATATTGGTTGATCTACTGATAGTTTACATGATCAAATTGCTTGCTCTAAATGTTCTATTCTTGAGTTGGAATTAAAAGATGCAAATTGTAGAGTTACCCAATTAACAAATGACATGTTCACTCATGAAATTAACTCGTGTTCAAATTGCCAGAAACAGAAAGCTAAAATTGACACTCCTTGTGATAATTGTTTAACTCTTGCTAAGAAAGTTGATTACTTGCAAAATTCTTTGGAACGTTTCACTGATGGCAAGAAAAACCTAAACATGATTTTGGATCAATCAAAAGTCAGCACTCAAAACAAAGGTTTAGGTTTTGATTCTTATGCTCATCATAAATCACATGCTCCCACTGTTGTCAAAACACTTGAAAGTGGAAAATTTGAAATTGTCAATGAGCCTAAGAAAACTGTCTTTAAATCTGCTGGTCTTTTATCTTCTACTATGATGAATGCAAAATGTGCTTCTACTATTAAAGCAAAACATCATGTTAAGTACACTTGCACTCATTGTGGTAGAGATGGACATTTAGTAAACTTTTGCTTTAGACTAGCTAAACAACAAAAGAGAGAAAGGTTTAATGCTCAGTCTAATTTCAGACAGGCACGTTTTATTTCTCATTATGTGCCTAGGGTGATGCAAACACCTCTTGTTACTAAGAACACGAGAAAAGACAAATCTGCTTTTATGCATAAGAATGCTCGTGTTGTGCCAACTGTTGTGCGTCATGTGTCTCAGTACTGGATTCCTAAACATATTATTTCTAACCCCATGCGAGACCTCGACACTTTCTGCTTCTATGTAGGCTTCTCACGCGAGGAAGGAGAACATATGGCTAGTGGATTCCGGATGCTCACGCCACATGTCCGATGATAAGAATTGGTTCTCCTCCTTCACTTGTGCATCTCGTGCTAAAAGTGTTATTTTTCAAGATGCTTCCTCCACATGTCCAAATAGTGCAGGTACAGGTGCATATGTTCAGGGGGAGAGTATCTTTGTTGATGAAGATGATGATGATGCTGTTGAGGATGAGATAATTGGAGTTTGCTGTGTGCTTGTGTGCTCGTTTTCAAGCTTCCCCGCGTGCTTCACATCGACAAGCTATCAAGAGGATTTTAAGGTATCTCCGTGGTACTCAAGATTTTGGCATTTGGTTTTCTGCTTCTTCACGCATTAGTTTAAGACCTTTCTCTGATGCTGAATTTGGAGGATGTGGAATTGATAGAAAAAGTACATCTGTTCATGCCACTTCTTGAGTAATTCTCTTTCTTGGACACATTGACATCAGATTTCATTTTCTTAGAGATCATATTGAAAAAAGAGCTATTGAACTGAAATTTGTTGATTCGGGTGCTCACTTTGTCGATATTTTCACTAAACCGCTTGATTTTTCTCGTTTTACTTTCTTACGCGGTGAACTTGGGATCATTCATCCCCATGGGTTGATTTGAGGGGGAGTCTTGAGTTTATCTCTTTTTGGGTTACTTGACTTTGGTTCCTAGAAGTGATTTTTTTATAAGTGGTATTTTCACTTTACACCTCAAGTAAAAACCCCTGTTTACATTGCATCATGTAGTACAAAGCTTTGGTGATTATTCTTGTGTATATAGCCAAGTTAATGCTCAATGCTTTACTTATCACTAAAAGGCTAAAATAATTCAATTTGAGATGCTTTTCGAGAATATTTTGGCTCTTGTTCATTATGGTATTGCATTTGTGAAATAGGCTTAAAAGTTTCTTGTCATCTGTTGAAAGGCTAGAGCTGATTAGAAACTATGTGTGAGCTTTTTGTTGGACTTCAAATGATCATTATGAGTCTCAAGCAAAATCAGTGTTTTAATGTTAAAAGCAAGTTGAAAAGATGCAAGCAAAAGCTACTTGGCTAAACACAAGTTTAGTACAATGTGCAGCTTCCTTGCCAGGGATTTAAATGCAAAAGATGCAAGAAAAGGCTACTTGTCTAAACAAAAGTTCAGAACAATGTGAAGCCACTTGCTAATTTAAACTGAGAAAGATACAAGAAAGAACTACCTACTCATACACAAGTATGGGCTAGTGTGCAGTTACTTGTCATCCCTGTTGATCACAAAGCAAAATTGTCAAACTTGCTAAATGAGAAAAAGGAAATTCAAATGGTTGAAAAAGGCTTGAGACAAATATTAGTGAATTTGAAAGTCTCTCTATGCTCATGATAGATTTCTTTTTCGCTTTGGCAAAATCTGTTTATGACATTTTACTTGTTTGCTCTAATTTGCTTATGCAATAACTATTCTATGTGTTAGAGCCTCCATATTCTCACAATTTGCTTTCTCATTGGATAATTTGATACAAAATGAGAAAGTTCTCCTAAAACTCTTCAAATGCTTTACTTTGATTATATACCTTGAATATACTTCAAAGCTTGAGATCTGCATTCATTAAGGGGAGTTTTGAGATCTTGATGACTATTTTGTCAAAAGGGGAGAACAAGTCAAGGAGGTTTTGAAATTGGGATTATTTGGTCTTTTGGTTCTTGCTCAATCTCTTGTCAAATCTTATATTGTGTTTTGTCAAATTACTCATCAAGGGGAGATTGAAGGATCGTTATTTTTATCCGATTGATTTTGATGATGAGTATTTGAAAAAGATTTGAAACCAGTTTGATATTTCGACAAGATTTATTTTTTGGTTTCTTTATTTGAAAAGATCTGAAATCAGTTTGATTATTTGAAAAGCTTTTTGATTTTTGCAAAGGTTTTTGTTCGTGTTTTGAAATCGTGTTCTTAGAATATTTAATGCAATGCACTCCTGTGAGTGGTTGCATGGTTTAATGTGAGTCAAGTCGCGGACTTGTGCTCGGAATCGTTTTGTGGTTTGTTCATGTGCAGGTATTGCTCGAGGGCGAATGTGGTCGATGACGGACCGAACTAGGTTCATGGAGGAACTGAGGTTCGGGACTAGGTTCAGGGGGAACTGAGGTCTTGGTGGTCAAGGATGTCATGCGGGACGTTCGGGCTAAGAGAATGGTGCACATGAAGAATGGTTAGTCATGTGAGAATGGCATGAGGTCATTCGCGTGCAAAGGGTTAGTCACGTGAGTATGGTAGGGTTGCCATACACGTGCAAGAGTTGTACTCGGCCAGGTTGGGCCAAGTGGAGTTGTGTTGAATACATGCTCTTTCTAGGATTAGGAGTGGGAATCCTTTTAGGATTAGGAATCCTTCTAGGATTAGGACTCCTTCTAGGATTAGGTGTGTTTGCCTTCTTTAAATAGAGGGGTTGCCTCCTGTTGAAGGCAATCAAGCTTTGAGCAAGCTTTAGGGTTGTACTCTTTTGTTTGGAGTATTTTAGACAAAAAAAGGAGAAATAAATATCAAGTTCATCAAATCTTTCGGCGAGCTACAATTCTAGTTAGATTTATTCTCGCCATCTTCTGGAACAGTAAGCTTGCGAAGGTCATAACTTTTGATCCGTAAGTCCGATTGAGCTGATTCTTTTTGGGTTTGATTCGTATTGGAATCTAGTTTCTTGTGTCCGAATTTTAGATCGATCGGACGGTTGGATCTCCAGGAATTCGCGTTTTACCAAACCTCTATCATTCTGTTTTTTTCGAAAATGAAGCAATTATTTGGTTCTATTTTGGGGTAAACTTTTAATAGATCAAGAATTTGGTTTTAGCTTCCGCACAATCATTCACCCCCCCTCTGATTGCTATATTCGGTCCTACACCTTCAATTACCAGCAACATGCGCTCGAGGCCACCACTATCGCCGCGCTGCACGCCCAGGCGGTGGCCGTCCTCAACATCCGTACCGTCATCCCCGTCGTTCTCGACTCTGACTCGCCAAACTACACCAAGTGGTGCGGCCTGTTTCTTCTCGTCGTCGGCAAACACGCGCTCTCCGATCACGTCCTCACCGACATCGCGTGCACCGTTGATTCGGCCTGGGCACATATGGAGTGCATGGTGCTAAGTTGGCTCTACGGCACCATCTCATCGAGTTTCATCGAACTCGTCATGACGCCCACCACCTCCGCCCGCCGGGTCTGGCTCGTCCTAGAGGAGCAATTCATCGGTAACAAGGAGACCCGCGCCCTGTACCTCGACGTTGAGTTCCGCAATTTTGTCTAGGGCGACCTCAACGTCTCCGACTACTGTCGCAAGTTGAAGTCCATGGCGGATGCCCTCGGCGATCTCGGCGAACCGGTTCTGGATCGCACCCTTGTCATCGCCGTGCTGCGCGGCCTTAATGATCGGTTCGCTCACTTGGCATCTCTAATCCAGCGTACCAAGCCACTCCCGTCCTTCGTGGAGGTGCGCTCGGATTTGCTCCTTAAGGAACTAATCATGCAGAATCGCCCCGACTCCATGTCCACGGCTCTCCTCGCCATTGGTCAAAACGGCGGCGGCCGCAACACTGGGGGCGGCAACTACAACGGTGGCAACGGAAACGGCAAGCCTCGCAACAACCGCCGCAGCGGCCGCAACAATTGCGGTGACAGTGGTGGTCCCTCCGTGCGCGACGGTCAGCCTGCTCCAACGTCCGGCGCTGCGTCCAGCACTGCTCCCCCACAGGCCGGCCTCCCCTCCGTTTGGAATCCATGGACCGGAACGGTCCAAGTGTGGCCGCACGCAGGCTCTGCCTCGATTCTCGGTCCACGATCGCATTTGGCGCCTCCGCCATCCCACTCCGCCCCGTCCACGCCTAGCGGGCTCTACGAGGCCTCAGCGCCAAGCGGGTCGCACACGCTCCCCACAGCAGATCCTGTGCCTGGTGGGATGTACGTAGCCCACCCCCTGTGCTCTCGGGCGCTGGCCTCCAGCAGGCTGATGGGCCTACCCCTGGACGCCCATGTCGTCTCCTAGGCATTGGGATCAAGCAGCTCTGCTCCACTCTTTCAACACGATGTCAGTCAACCTCCGCCATCTGGTGAATGGTATATGGACTCCAGTGCCACCTCCCACATGACCTCAGATGCCGGTAACATAACCATTTCCCACCCTCCCACCCCCTCCCACTCTTCTGTGGTCGTGGGAAATGGATCTACTCTTCCTGTCACTTCTGTTGGCTCCACTATTCTTCCAATTCATCATGGTCACTTTTCTTTATGAAACATTCTTGTTACACCTCACATCATCAAAATTTTGATTTATGTTCGTCAATTTACTATTGATAACAATTGTTCTGTCCAGTTTGACCCCTATGGTCTTTCTGTGAAGGATCTTCGCACTCAGAGCGTGATCGCCAGGTGCAATAGCTCTGGCGACCTCTATCCTCTGCTGCCACCCCAGCCCCGAGCCCTCGTTGCCACTTCATCGTCCATGCTTGGGCATCGCCGCCTCGGTAACATTGGTGATGAGGCCCTCTCCAAATTGGCTAGTGCTTCTGTTATTTCATGTAATAAGGCCACCGAATCTATCTATCATGCTTGCCAACTCGGTCGCCATACTCGTTTACCTTTCACTAGCTCTAGCTCTCATGCCACTGCAAACTTTGATTTAATTCATTGTGATTTGTGGACCTCCCCCGTGATTTGTGGACCTCCTTCGAGGATTCACCCAACGCCCGGGCATCGACTTTGATGAGACTTTCAGCCCAGTGGTCAAGCCTACTACTGTTCGCACTGTTCTTACACTGGCCCATCCATCAGCTTGATGTAAAGAATGCGTTCATGCAAGGCACTCTCTCGGAGACAGTTTATTGCATACAACCGTCTGGTTTTGCTGATCCTACTCATCCGGACTAGAATAATAAGATAGTATTTGTAGCCTGAAACAATAGTCACGGGGGAGGTCCAGAAATCACAATGAATTAAATCAAAGTTTGAAGTGGCATGAGAGCTAGAGCTAGTGAAAGGTAACGAGTATGGCGACCGAGTTGGCAAACACGACAGATAGATTCGGTGGCCTTATTACACGAAATAACAGAAGCACTAGCTAATTTGGAGAGGGCCTCATCACCAATGTGACCAAGGCGGTGATGCCAAAGCATGGACGATGAAGTGGTGACGAGGGCTTAGGGCTGGGGTGGCAACAGAGGATAGAGGTGGCCAGAGCTATTGCACCTGGCGATCACGCTTCGAGTGCAAAGATCCTTCACAGAAAGACCATATGGGTCAAACTCGACAGAACAATTGTTACCAATAGTAAATTGACAAACGAAAATCAAAATTTTGATGATGTGAGGTGTAACAAGAATGTTCCGTAAAGAAAAGTGACCATGATGAACTGGAAGAATAGTGGAGCCAACAGAAGTGACAGGAAGAGTAGAGCCATTTCCCATGACCATAGAAGAGTGGGAGGGGGTGGGAGGGTGGGAAATGGTTATGTTACCGGCATCTGAGGTCATGTGGGAGGTGGCACCGGAGTCCATATACCATTCACCAGATGGCGGAGGGTTGAGCGACGTCGTGTTGAAAGAGTGGAGCAGAGCCGCTTGATCCCAATGTCCAGGAGACGACATGGGCATCCAGGGGGCAGGTCCATCAGCCTCTGGAGGCCAGCGCTTGGGAGCACAGGAGGGTGGGCTACGTACGTCCCACCAAGCACAGGAGCTGCTGCGGGGAGCGTGTGCGACCTTCTTGGCGCTGAGGCCGCGTAGAGCCCGCTAGGCGTGGACGGGGCGGAGTGGGCCGGCGGAGGCTCCAAATGCCGCCGTGGGTCGAGAATCGAGGCAGAGCCTGCGTGCGGCCACACTTGGACCGTTCCGGTCCACGGATTCCAAATGGAGGGGAGGCCGGCCCGTGGGGGAGCAGCGCCGGACGTTAGAGCAGGTTGGCCCTCGCGCACGGAGGGACCGCCACTGCCGCTGCGATTGTTGCGGCTGTCGCTGCGGTTGTTGCAAGGCTTGCCATTTCTGATGCCGCCGTTGTAGTTGCCGCCCCCGGTGTTGCGGTCGCCGCTATTTTTACCAGTGGCGAGGAGAGCCATGGACATGGAGCCAACGTGATTATGCATGGTTAGTTCCTCAAGGAGCAAATCCGAGCGCACCTCCACGAAGGACGGGAGTGGCTTGGTACGCCGGATCAGAGATGCCAAGTGAGCGAACTGGTCATTAAGGCCGCGCAGCATGGTGAGAACAAGGGTGCGATCCAGAACCGGTTCGCCGACATCGCCGAGGGCATCTGCCATGGACTTCAACTTGCGGTAGTAGTCGGAGACATTGAGGTCGCCCTGGACAAAAGTGCGGAACTCGGCGTCAAGGTATAGGGCGCGGGTCTCCTAGTTACCGATGAATTGCTCCTCTAGGCCGAGCCAGACCCGGCGTGTGGAGGTGGTGGGCGTCATGATGAGTTCGACGAGGCTCGACGAGATGGTGCTGTAGAGCCAACTTAGCACTGTGCACTCCATACGTGCCCAGGCCGGATCGGCGGGGTATGCGACGTCGGTGAGGACGTGATCAGAGAGTGCATATTTGCCGACGACGAGAAGAAATAGGCCGCTCCACTTGGTGTAGTTTGGCGACTCAGAGTCGAGAACGACGAGGATGAGGGTACGGATGTTGAGGACGGCCACCGCCTGGGCATGCAGCGCGGCGATAGTGGTGGCCTTGAGCGCATGTTGTTGGTCATTGAAGGCACGCTCGGCCTCCTGAAGATGGAGACGTGTGGCGTCGAGCTGTACCCGGTCAGCATCAAGACGCGCACGCTCGGCGTTGAGAGTGGCGCGACGCTCAGCCTCCGACAGAGAGTCACTCATGGTGAAGAGGACGAAGAGAGGACACAGTAAGCAGGACTACCGGCGGCGTGGAGGAGGAGCCGACGAGGATCACCGGCGATGAGAGAGCGAAAGCGAGGGTCGCGGGACGCGAACCACTCATGATACCATGAAAGCGTGGCGTAGCTGGACAATCACGCAATGATTCATTCCAAAAGATCAGTGCGATACAAATAGCCCATGAGGCGTAAACAAGGCAACTAATCCTGGGATTGCATGGGATTGCATGCATGCTAAATAAGGAAAAAGACTAATCCTAGTTAGTTGCCAAAATAGCATTGATCCTATACAATGCACCTGGACCTAAGCAAACGAGGCGTCGTGGAGTCCTCCTGGTGACGAGAATGGCGCGGGTCTTGGTGCAGCACTGGAGCCGTAGACGTGTGCATGACACGATCCGTCTAACACTCGGGTCCGCTAGATATTAAGGGCTAGATGCTTTGCTTTTTTGTGAGAATTTTTAGCCTATTTCTCTTTTTTTCTTAACGACTCTCATGAGCTTTTAATATATAATATATGTACCATTCATAAGCCAAAGCAAATAAAAGTGAAGTCTTTCTAGTACTCTTGCAAAGAAGCATGAAGCATCTCTATCAAATAAAATGAGAATGTTATGTCGTCAACTTTGTTACTGACTGAAAAGGACCCATATTATTGCGATTTTGTATATGTTATAACTTTTTTGTGTGGAGAATATAACATCCGGTTATTTTGAGACATTAATATGGAGCTTTGAAGGGAATTTCAAGATGAAAAGGAGTAGGCATCAAAGTCGTAAGAAGATAACTATAGATACTAAAATTCGTAATACTAACTCGCCCTAATTTAAGTAAAGTTCTGTTAAATATGCTTCACCAAGTACAACAATGGCTTCCAGGTCACAGGAAGACTAGCATATACACAATCGAAAACATTTTTTTTCGCAAGATTCTTATTGTAAGCATAACATGAGCACTCAGAAATAGTTAAACACACCTGTCATTGAGAAATGCAATGCTGAGGCCCGTTGCAAAAACTGCAAGGATAGCAACTGGCTTCCGAAGAAAGCCCATCCCTGCATAGTGCAAACACAAGAGGAAGGAAATATATATGAAACCCAAAACCCAGCCTAAATAGAAACCAGAAACACTGCCACACGCAGAGGCCTCAATGCATACCAAGAATGAACATGATCAAGATGATGTAGTTCGTCCTGTAACTGCAAACCATCGAAACAATTGGAAAGGAACCTTAGTAAAAGATCAAACGGAACGGCACAAATATATATTATACAAACTGGTCCAGATTTTAAACTAAATTGGTAATTTCGAAGTTACCTTCATGAATCATAATGTACACTTAGGCATCCCATTCTAGTTATCCATCAAAATATTCAAGGTATCTGCGCACAGAGTCGTGACTCGAGTATCTTCTTAGCGACAAAACGTTCTAGCTCACTTAACACAGAAATAAATTTCATATCGAAATCAGCAAAGATGGAAAAGAGCTTTCTTTAATCCTTATCACTCTCTCTTCAACAAATTATGGCATTATGTATAACCCAGTGATAACTCAAAGAAAATGGCTTAACACACAGTTCAGTTCATTTGCAGATACCAGCATAAATAATATGAAATGATTTTTAAAAATACCAAATATGTACGAATCCTATATACCCGCTACACTTTCGTGCAAGGGCGGAGCAAGCCCAGCCACGCCTCGGGCCGCCAGGCTCTCTACCAGGCTGGTGACCTCTCTAGCAGGCCAGCCCAAGGCCAGTTCTTACGAGCCACGGTTCCCAGGCCTCGGGCCTAGGCCTGGGTGGTCTGAGGCCTGGATCCGCCCCTGCTTTCGTGAGTTCCAACATTCCTTGTGCACAAGGTTCACACACTATACTCTATTGAAAGACCCTTCACACCATCGGCCCAGATTGGAATTTAAAACAAAACTGGCATTTAATTATGGGGTGTTTTAACTGATCCTATGCATACCCAAACATAATGTGTTGAACATCTAGGTATTATTTTGATTTCAGATTTGAATATAAAACATAATTCCAAAATAATCAAACACAACAAGCAAGACAGAAGATACCACATATTTCTAAAAAGTAGATCTAGAAAATACCACATATTTTCTAGATCTGATGAACAGAGGGAAGAATTCTTACGATGGGCTTGATGACGAAATGGAAGCAGCGCAGTAGCGACCGGCCGTAGAGGAAGTAGTCGACGCAGAGGAAGCTCGAGCGGTCGCGCAGTTGCGCTGCCCAGAAACCTTATTGCCACCCCCGTGCAGGTTCTCGCGGCGGCAACGGTTCGGAGATCCCGCTCTCCCTGCCTCGCGGTGCACGCCAAGAGGAAGGTCGGTGAAGAACGAGTGCAGCACGAAGACGCAACACAGATCACAAAGGATGAACGCGAGTACCAGAGCAAAAAACTTGCTTTAGTCTGGACGTCTCCAGATTTTATAGCCTCGCACCAGTAACGGTCATTTAAACGCTAGTAAACAGGATTTAATCCAAATGACTGTTTCTATTAGAAACTGACGCCATTATCATGGCTGTTTCTATTAGAAACTGAAAAATAAAAGGGTTTAAACGTGCCAGGATTTAATCCACTGCACGGCGACCCGCGACGTCGCAAGTGACAAGTCATGCGGGAAAAAATACGCGGTAATTTACGAAATACGCGCGCGCGCGTGCGTGTGACTTTAGCCGTGCTCCTCACCCTCCATGTGCCTTATTACAAGGCATGGTGGGAACTCTCCCTTTTAAATTGATATTCTCCTCTCTCAACTAGCAATATGATACTATTCTTTGTAGCTTTGGCATTAGAGATAAATAGGCCACTTGAGCCTTATTTCTAACATAATGCAGCGGAGGTTAGCTGGTATTTCAAGGTAGATCGCTCGCCCCAGACTATTCACCATCTAAAATTTTCAGCAGCGACAAAGATGATGCTACGTACATTCCAATAACAGGCTATAACCACGTTGACGCCGCCGTTCGAACTCGACGAGAGTGGCGCGCGCGGGTGGTACGTGGAAGCCGTTCAGCCGGCGTTTTATGGTTTCCACGGCCCGGTCGGAATAAGCCTACTGTTTGACTGCACGCGTTTCTGACCGTCCGATCCATGGCTCAGCGGATCAGATCGAGCGTCGCATCAAGCGTGGAGACAACCAATTTTTCGTCGATCCCTAGCATTGGCTCCCCAACGTGTAACTACTTGTGCATTGCAATGTCACAGACTCACGGCTCTACAACACATCGATTTAGTTAAGCCATTGGCTATTTGATATCATCTTTTGCTACATCTCAGTTTAGGAGGGGCACGTTTCCTTGAGCTAGCATGGTATGTGATCGAATGATTAAAACGGCGTTTAATATATCTGAGCATTTGATTGGCTTGACTTAGTTTAGATGCATACTGAATTTTGATTGATCCTGAGGGCTTGCCTCTCAACTCAGTTGTTTAAAGGAATGTCTAGTTAGTACTTAGTAGTACACATACAACAGGCTATCTTAAAGAATGCTTGGTTGTTTGACTGGATTCTCATTTATATTAGGCATGTCAGTTTTCTTGAACTTGCATTGCATGTGGTAGAAAATTAAAACAACACGGAAAGAAGGCTTACCTGTACATCTCCAGTCTGTAAAAGTCGTGTTGCAAAAAAAAAAACTTAGGATGCGTTGGCCGCTGTGAAATTTTGTCCGTTCATTTGTTTGTCGCTCTTTGCCGGAGTCGACAACTTAGGTAATATACCTTTCTCGCAGGTCAGGTGCTCACGTAGTATTATGAAACTGTTGCATCGGGCTAATATAAAAGCAACGTGGTGCATATACATACATGCATGTTTGTAAAAGAAGGTTGTGCACGAAATGTTGAGGTTGCTCGATATAACTTAATCCAGTGGTGGATTAGGTGTGACACCGGGTATTGTATCTTTAGTAAATTTCGAATATATGATCTGTTTGATCTATAAAATCGCAAAATTATTATATACAATTATAGAGTTATACATATAAAATACGTACCTTATTAAAAAGTTTCTAGTTTCGTCACTACTCCCAGTGCTATTTATTTAATGTTATCGCACGTACGTGTCTCTTAATCTTTCCTCTTATTACACACAGTGCACAAAAAGCCAACTTAATATGAAATATTGATACGGCGCTTTGAGTAGTCACCTACTTCTACTTGTATTACAAGTAGCACGAGAGGCTGTAACTCATCAGAGCAAATATGTTACCACGTTCCAACTCAATATGTACCTGTGTTGATCGGTGTTATCTCAGCCAAACAACATACAGATATGAAACTATTGACGTGCATATAGAGTAACATTATTGACATCTGATGAACAGCGAGTAGCAGCTCCGGTACATGCAAAAGCTAGCAAATATGTTGCGGCGCGCATTAATTCCAACTCGATGTTTGCTGCGTTGATCGGTGCTATGCTATCTCAGCTAAAACATACGGATATGAAACTATATATGCAAGTAACTTCTAAGAGCATCTCCAGCAGAGCCCCTAAACCAGCCCCTAAACTTTAAAATAGGGGGTGTAGAAAAAAAAACAAATCCAGCAGGGCCCTAACTCAAGCCCCTAAAATTAAGAGGCCCCAACTTTACCCACAAGACATGATCATCTCTTGATGCCATGCAATTAACACACTTCTTTTGGTGTGTCGGCAGAGAGATCATGACAAGGCCTTTACAATGTATGCGCCTAATCCGACCCACCCGCTGAGGTTTCACCGCTGTTAGAGTTCTAGCCACCCAGTACAGAAGCCCCCTCTTGCGCCGTGTGAGAAAAACAGTCTTGCCTCTATCCGGCACTCACATTCCACCATTTGGTGAGTCTAAGTTAGGTTTCTAAAAATTATTTAACCAGGTCGTACCATTATAGACATGTGGTAGTACGGTTATGCTCAGAATGGACAATCATAAGCGTCGGTCCTTAATTGACTTGGGGCGGCACTTGCACAATACAACTAGTGCTCAATCTGCACCCACCCGACATTCCATTCCGCCCAAGTCCAAACCATTTTTCCTTTTCTTTTTATTTTATAAAAACAGTACCAAAATCATTATAATCATTTCCAATTCACACTTTAAATCATCATTTTTGTATAATCCCACCCATGGGTTATTTTCATCAATATTGGTCCTAAGCAAATCTACCGTACTATTCAACAAAGGTCACCATATAAGGTAAACATGGCATAACAAATGTCCTAGGGTTACAAGTAAGCATGAATATCAATAACAAAGGAGGTATTCACAAATTGGATTAACTATTCATCTATATTTGACATACGATGATAAACATAGCATGCAAGTTTATAAAACACTTTAAAACACATTTGTAAACATAGGGTCAACATGCGTCAAGGAGACTTGCCTTCGGTCGCAGCGAGGTCGTCGAACGCTTGAAGTCCGGCGGCGGGGTCGGCGGACTCGGACGGCTCCTCGACTACGCGCAAAACGAGACAACAAATAAATACAAGAAAATAAATAAAATCCAAAAAATATAAAAGTAGTACTGACAGGTAGGTATTGATTTTAGATGAATTTAGGAATTTTAACGGAGTCAATCGGAGTTCGGACGGAAAAGATATGAGCTTCCGAAGTTCGAAAATCCTGGAAAATCGAAAACCGAGGAATATTCCTGGAATATTCCTTTTCTTTATTTTCTGATTTTTGGGTTGGATTGAGTGTATGGCAAGTGGGGCCATGATGTCATAGGGCTACGCCCTTCTTCTCCAATGCTTTGGCCATGGGAGGAGTGGAGGGGAACTTGGAGGGTGGCGGCGGCGAGGAGGTTGGCCGGCGACGGCGGCAGCGGCGAGCGGCGTGAGGCGCCGCAGGCGAATCTTGCCTGGGCGCGGAGTCTTGGCAGGCGTGGCGGCAGCGGCGCCGGGCACAAAGAAGACCAAAAACAGAGACTTTGCCAAATTTTCCAAAATCCGAATTTTTACACCAATTTTTCATGAAATGTTGCAAAATAAAAAGATGGATCATCTAGAGGACATCCTAAGGAACTTATAGGAGCAAGGAATTGAACCAATTCTCACCGGAGACGACGAATTTGGCGAAAAACTCAAGTTCGGCCGAAGCGACAAAAATGCGAAATTCGTCTTCAATTCTTGATGGAACCTAAAATTGATGGATGAATTAGAAACTAGACCCACACGATCACAAGGAAACAAACGGCATGAGGATTGACCCACCGGAGAGGGAGGAACAAGGATGAACACGAAGAACACCCGAAAATAGTGACCCGGCGTCGGTTTTCTTGATCTAGTGGATGAACGAGTTGGAGAAGCTAGGAGTGAGTATTACCACCAGGAAGAGGGTCCTAATACGCAGCAATGAGAGGTGGAAGCACGCCGTTTGGAGAAGAAACGGCCGAGTTATGAGTAATCAAAGCAATTTCGGTTTTTGGCCGATCGTTCAAATTCCGGCGAGATCCCGGGTTGAAGATCATGGGGGATGGAAAGGTTGCGCCGATACGGATTCAACGGATCCGGCCGTGATTGATTTGGAGCATTATTGGTGAAGTTATGAAGGTTTGAATGGGTGGAGGTGGGTATGGAATACAACCTCCATTGTTGCCTGCTTCCAAACGTGCATGACCAGAGGTTGAAGATGAAGGGTACAGTAGCGCCACGTGTCAAGCTCCGATTGGCCGAGAGTTACGTAAATAAACCGCTCTAGGGAAAAATTAGCAAAAATGGTCTAAAAATTCCGAAAAATTCCTAGAACCATTTTGGAATATTTGGAACCCAATAAAATTAGTTTCGCAGAATTTGAATGAAATTTGTGGATTTGAATATTCAGGCGCGAATAACGGGCATTAAACGAAAGCCGCGCGAGATAAAATACCAAAGAGCTTCCAAAAATCTTGGGAAACATTCCAAAAATCATTTTGGAATATTTGGGACCTAATTGAAGTGATTTCGGGATTTTTGGAGCATTTTTGGACTCGGGGTGAAATATCGGGTACCGACGTGAATCTGGAAATTCGATTTTCGAACGGAGGGGAATTGAATCCTGATTTTGGATGGGAAAGGATGCCAGGTTAAGTTAAACACCAATGAAACTCCAAATTTTGAATTTAATTAATTTAAATTAGATTTTTCCCAGAAAGCGAAACTGAGGATGTTACAACCTATGTATTAATGTATTTTTTAGATATCCTTTTAATAAAAACCTATGTATTAATGTATTTTTTAGATATCCTTTTAACAAAACCTATGTATTAATGTATTTTTCAGATATCCTTTTAATAAAAACCTATGTATTAATGTATTTTTTAGATATCCTTTTAATAAAACCTATGTATTAATGTATTTTTCAGATATCCTTTTAATAAAAAACCTATGTATTAATGTATTTTTCAGATATCCTTTTAATAAAAACCTATGTATTAATGTATTTTTCAGATATCCTATTAATAAAAACCTATGTATTAATTTTTTCAGATATCCTTTTAATAAAAACCTTTTGTATTAATGTATTTTTTAGATATCCTTTTAATAAATACATACATTACATTTCTATTACCCCACATAAAAACCTATCATATATATTAACTACTGCCTACACATTACATTTCTATTACCCCAAATAAATATAGACATTTTTGACATTACTCCACATAGGCTTTGTTAAAAGGTCGTAAGAATTTGTGGATTGTTGCAAGACTGTGAAATGAGCGTGTTCGAACAAAAAATGGTCGTAAGAATTTGTGGATTTCTTTCCTATTGCTCCTTTCCCAGCTAGCCTCCCCTTATGGCATGATACAGGCACTCCTACTGGTTCAACCTCATCCATGTAATCAACGCAGAACTCAATAACCTCCTCAGTTGCATAACCTTCTACAATGGAACCTTCTGGCCGAGATCGATTACGTACATATTTCTTTAGAACACCCATATACCTTTCGAACGGGTACATCTGATGCAAGAATACTGGGCCACAAATATTTATCTCATTCACAAGGTGAACAATGAGATGAACCATGATATCGAAAAATGATGGAGGAAAATACATCTCTAGCTGACACAGAGTCTTGACCACATCAGCCTGCAGATCATAAAGTCCAACGGGATCAATGACCTTCTGTGAAATTGCGTTAAAGAAAAAACACAACCTAATGATTACCTCTCGGACCTTGTCAGGCAAAATACCTCTAATTGCAATAGGGAGCATTTGTGTCATCATCACGTGACAATCATGAGACTTCATGCCAGTTAACTTCAAATCTTTCATCGATACCAGTTTCTTGATGTTTGCGGAGTAACCGGATGGAACTTTCACACCATGCAAGGACTTGCAGAGGTCTGTTTTCTCTTTCTTGGATAGAGTGTAGCATGCTGGGGGAAGGTAAAGTCGGCCTTTCGCGGTGTCTTGAGGATGTAGCTCGGCTCTGATTTTCATATCTTCCAGATCTCTTCGTGCCTTGAGTCCATCCTTTGTTTTGCTAGGAATATTCAGTAAAAGACCAAGCACGCTGTCACATACATTCTTCTCCACATGCATGACATCGATGCAGTGTCGAACTTCTAAGTCCTTCCAATAGGGCAAGTCCCAAAATAAGGATATTTTCTTCCACGTGGTTTTCTCAGTACGGGACATCGATGTATTATTAGTACCCCTCTTTCCAAGTACAACATTAATATCCTTAACCATGTCATATACCTCTTCCCCATGAAGAGGCCTTGGAGCTGAACCGTCTTCCTTTGTACCGTCGAATTGTTTTTTCATATTGCGATAAGGATGATTCCTTCGAAGGAACTGGCGGTGACGCATATAGACTGTTTTCCTCGAGTTGTTAAGCCACACACTACTAGTTTCATCCAGACATTGGGGGCAGGCTTTAGCTCCTTTTATAGTATGGCAAGACAGGTTACCTAGGGCTGGAAAATCATTGATGGTGCAGAACAACAATGCGCGTAGAGTGAAGTACTCCCGTTTGTATTCATCCCAAACCTGTACACCTTCGTTCCACAGTAGCACAAGATCTTCCACCAATGGTTGTAGGTACAAATCAATATCGTTGCCAGGTTGTCTCGGCCCTTGGATAAGCAGCGACATCATAATGTACTTTCTCTTCATGCATAACCAAGGAGGAAGGTTGTACATACAAAGAGTCACAGGCCAAGTGCTATGAATGCTGCTCATGTTACCAAAAGGATTCATTCCATTTGTACTCAACCCAAACCTTATATTCCTCAGCTCATTTCCGAAGTTCTCCCTGAAGAGCATATCGATGGTTCTCCACTGGGCAGAATCAGCTGGGTGTCTCAGCTTTCCATCCCTCTTACGCTCTTCCGAGTGCCATCACATCAGCTTGGCATGCTTTTTATTTGCAAATAAACGCTTCAGAGGAGGTATTATTGGCAAATACCACACCACTTTAGTGGGAGCTCCTTTCTTCACATGTATGCCTTCGCTGTCCTCGCCCTTACGCTTGTATCGCGATGCTTTGCACACCGGACATACATGCGTGTCTGCATAGTCTTTGCGATAGAGTATACAGTCGTTTGGACACGCATGTATTCTTTCTACTTCCAATCCCAAGGGACAAACAACCTTCTTGGCAAAATATGTGGTCTTAGGCAACACGTTTCCCTCTGGAAGCATGTCCGCTAAGAGATGTAGCAACGCCGTGAAACTCTTGTTGGACCAACCATTGCTTGCCTTCAATTTCAGCAGTGAAGGCACGGTGTGCAACTTTGTGTATTCCTCCTTGCAACCCGGGAACAAAGGTTTCTCCGAGTCCTCCATCAAACTCTTGAATTGATTAAACTCTCTCTGACTAGTGTAGTTTCCTTCTACATCACGCAACATTTGAGCCAGATTATTGTCATCATCAACGGCCAACCTATCCTCATCGGATCCATAACCGATGTCAGCTGCCATACTGTCGGCTCCGTCGTCGTCGACATTATCACATTGAAGTATGATCTCCTTTTCACCGTGCCTTGTCCAACATGTATAGCTAGGTACAAAGCCCCTTCGAATCAAGTGCAAGTGGATATGGTCTTTGTCCGAAAACATTTTCTCATTCCTGCAATCAATGCATGGACAATGTATGCACTCCGTCTTCTTTTGCAATCTGTTCTCCTCGGCTTCTCTTAGAAAAGCAGATACGCCGTCGATGTATTCTCGACTGTAACGGTTCGCATTGTACATCCATCTCTGATCCATCTACAATTAATTAATGTAACAATTATTAATATGCAATAATCTTAATTACATAAATCATTAATCCAATATCCACTGATAAAGCCATCATGATCACCCATCTACCATATTAACTAAAATTTAATATTTGTTACTATCCAATAACCTACATATAAATATCCAATATCCACTGATAGAGCAAGGTAGTAATTTCATCATCTACACAATTAATCTATAAAATGCTAGGTAACAAAAAAATAAATTAAATATTAACTTTGCATTTGAAGAGAGTAGAACCTTAATTAAACCATCACTGATAAAAATGAGCTAACAATAGTCACTAATGGAGCAAGATGTATATGCACGCACTAACGGTAAGAAAATTAATGGTAATTAGAAACAAATCTTAAGTACCATGCATAGCCAAAATTACATTTATCCTCTCAAGGAGCTAGATTATTAATTAAATTTAACGTTTATTAATATCCAACAATCTTAATTAAATAAATTTAATATATGCTTGCCATAATTTCTCATCTAAAAAAGGTAGACAACAATTAATCTAATGGAGCAAGGTAATGAATTCATCATCTAGATAAATTAATCTACAGAATGCTATGTAAATAACAAAAAAAATTGAATCTAAGCTTTGCAATTGAAGAGAGGACAATCTTAAATAAATTTAATATATGCTTGCCATAATTTGCCATCTAAAAACGGTAGACAACAATTAATCTAATGGAGCAAGGTAATAAATTCATCATCTAGATAAATTAGTCTACAAAATGCTAGCTAAATAGCAAAAAATTGAATCTAAGCTTTGCAATTGAAGAGAGGACAATCCTAAATAAACTAGATCTAAACATTAAATTGCAACTACATCACCACGAAGAGAGGACAATCCTAAATAAACTAGATCTAAACATTAAATTGCAACTACATCACCACAAATGAAGAGAGGAGAACAAATTACTCACATTAGAACAACCCTAGGAAGTAAAAGCTCAAGATTCCTTGCAAACAAAATCTCAAATCTTGAAACTTTGCTTTTTTCTCAGGGAGGAAGATGACCATGAGCTCCTGTAGAGTGCTGTAGCGACTAGTATTTATAGGGAATATTATTTGTGGCGGTTCTAAACTCAAACCGCCACAGATAATAGTATCTGCGACAGTTCTCAACTAAAACCGCCACAAATACGCCCATTATCAGTGACGGTTTTTACTTTGAACCGCCACAAATAGTCCTCAAGTATCAGTGGCGGTTTTTATTCCGAACCGCCACAGACAATGGACTATCAGTGGCGGTTTGTGGGTATAACCGCCACTGATAGTGCTCGAAGTATTTGTGACGGTTCTAACTACAAACCACCACGGATAGTCCATTATCTGTGGCGATTCGGAATAAAAACCGCCACTGATTATACTGGCACCGGTATCAACTGAAAAACCGCCACTAATGATCCTATTAGTAGCGGTTCCAAACAAACCGCCACTGATAGGGTGTCTCCTATGTGCAGTTTTGTAGTAGTGAGTGCACTTGAATTGGCGTGAGTAACTCAACATCACACGCGGGGCAATCATTGCACAATGTTGCACAATCGAAATCAGAATGTTTCATGTGCTATCTCAATTGTTAAGTGGGAGAATACCTTAGTGTTGTGTTTTGTGTTGCAATCCAACGGATTTTTGTTGCACTTCGATGTATACTTTGTTGCAATCGGAGGTATTTTGTTTGCACATGCTGATTATAATTGTTGCATGCATTGTCTAGCGATGTTGCACTGATGCGTCCGATGAGAAGCTTCTCATCGGACGTCTAATTCTTAGTTGTTCCCTTAACATATAGAGAGATGTTTCTATGTATCATTTTATAAAAATTGCATGCAAATATTAAAGCATAGATTAAAAGTAGGTGGGGATTACTTATCCCTACGCTTGCTTTAAGATTTTGTGCAACTTGTATTAAGGTTAGAAGCACTACTTGTGTGTGTGTATTTCAAATGCATGAATTCAAACAAAATTCGGGTATTTTTTGAAAACAAATTCAGTATTAAGGTATATATATTCATCTATAATAATTCAAATGAAATACATACCATTAAAAAAATATACTCAAATTCAAATATTTTGAACGAATTTAGATCACATACTTTGCTGATTTATATATAAAATCAGCATATGCCTATAACCAAACTATCATAAAAAGGAAACCCTAGTTTGAATTTCAGTTCAAAATTGTTTGAACTAGTTAGTAAATTGGTTAAACTTAACATCCTAAAAATTTCAAAAATATTCGTGTGCAATACATAGGGGGAATACCCGTTTTAGATCATGGTGTCCAGCCACCATGATTTCAAATGTGTGAATTCAAGTCAAATTTGGGCATATTTTTTGAAAATTTTAGTTTTTGTTTATATAACCATGTATAAAAATTCAAATGAAACACGTACGTTCAAAAAATATACTCGAATTTAAAGATTTTGAACGAATTTACATCACATACTTTGCTGATCTATATATAAAATCATCACATACCTACAATCAAACTATCATAAAAAAAGAAAACTCTAATTTGAATTTGAATTCAAACTTGTTTGAACTAATTAGTAAACTGGTTAAACTCGATATCCTAAAAATTTCAAAAAAAATCCGCATGCAATTCATAGTGGAAATACTCATTTTTGGATATGTGTGTGTATAGCACATATCCAGTGTAAACCACTCTTATCGTGTAAACTCCGTGAAAAGTGTAAACCACTCTCACAAATAACCATACATATGGGATGTGAGCTTATAAAAACGCTGTAAAATTTGAAGACCAAAATCAATTGCTTTTGAAAGATATGAAAAAGACAAATTTAGCTTAAATAGTGATTTTCACTGTTTAGAACTATTTATTTTGCTGCTTGTCAATTTTATATCTTTAAAATATGATTGAATTTGGTCTTCAAATTTTACATAGTTGTAGAAGCTCACCTCCACTACGTGTGGTAATGTTTTGAGAATTTTTAAAATTTTATGCATATAGTTTTTACGGAATTTACACAATAAGGGTGATTTACACTGCATACGTGCCCATATATATAAATATATAAATAAGTATATATGAAACCTATTTTCACTCACGGGAGTAGTTACTCCCTATGTCGTATCGCACGTAATATGTATGTGTAGTATATGAGTATATAATACTATCTAAGTGGTATATACATTTTTAAGATATATTTCTTTTTATGTGCATATATGAATGCATTTGTAAAATATGCCAAAAACTACAAACTTCCTTATAATTTTTTACGTGTGGTTCATATTGTAGTATCTTATAATTAGTCTGCGAATTCATCCAAAATGATAACAGAGTATTTTAATTTCATTTATGTGATATATCATATGTGAAATTAACTACCCAAGAGCGTAATGTATTTTTGTCGGAAGCGGGCTGGGATCGAACCTGTGCCCACAGGCCTAGTCCAAACCCAAGCTACCCATGAGGCCATGAACACCTCTAGATACAAGTGGAAACTACTTTCCCTATATTCTAATATTCATTTTCGCTCCGTGCAATCACAGCTCCATGATATTTTTTGTAACAGTTTTAAGGGTTTATTTGTTTTTGTTTTGGATTTTTTAAAAGCTGATTCTGGATTGTGGTTGTAGATAACTTGATTGTTCAAAAGCTGAAATCCAAAAACACATATAAAATGAATTATGGATTCTCGTGAATCGATTTTTAGAATTAAACTTTTTATTTTTAATTTAGTTTTTGAGATAGAATTAGAATCATAAGCAAAATTAAACAGACCCTTGAACCACAAGCGGAGCCAGTAGCCACGGGTGGTAAATTTTCGGAGGCCGTTGGGCGATGGTTACGGGCCCGTCACGGGCTCTGTTCGCCGCAGATAGGATTCTACTAGGGGGCGGATATCGCCGCACACGTATACTACGCCCGTGGCGCGACGCGGCGCGGCGCGGCCTTTAAAAGCAGCCCCCACCAGTATCCCCCCGGTTCCATCCATCCGTCGCAGCACGGAGCGCTCGCGGAGCCGCCACGGCGAGGGGAGCAGGGGAGGGAATGGGGAGAGGAGGGATCGGAGCGGCAGGGACGGCGGCTGCGGACATGGAGAACACCGACCCCACCCGGAGCTTCGTTAAGGACGTGAAGCGCATCATCATCAAGGTGATGTGCCGTCGCTGCTGTTTCACTCGATCGTTCTCTCTCTCTCTCTCTCTCTCTCTCTCTCTCTCTCTCTGATGATAATGCGAGCTGTCTTCCCGTCTTCTGCGAATGCCGCCGTTGTTTCGTTTTTTTTCTCTCTCTCGCGTGATTCTGGTTTGGGTAATCGGAGAAACGCGAGGCTAGAACGAAATGATTTCGATCTGATGGTTTGCCGTGTCGTCGTATGGTTTATGGTGAGGAAGGGTGAGAAAAGGGCCGAGAAAGGAATATTTTCTCCAACCAAGTGTTGTTCGGTTTGCAAACTGCAAACGATAATTTTTTTTGGGAGGTGTGAGCGATTTTTTGCGCATTCCGGTAGTTTCAATCTGGTTGTTCATGATACGTGATCGGTGAAACGCGAGAGTAGAAAAAACTCACTGCAGTCATTAACTCATTATGATAGCATGCTGCCAGGTTTGATTTTACCTTTTTTTTTAGTTCAGAATTACGTTCTAGATTTTTTATCACTTCCCGCTAAATAGCGAAGAAGGAGATTAAAGCTAAATTCCCGATTATTGTTGCTCCGCTCGTTGGCTTCGTCTAATTACTATCTCCTATGACAGGTCGGCACCGCTGTTGTCACCGGTGAGAATGGCCGATTGGCTATGGGCAGGCTCGGGGCTCTGTGTGAACAGGTAAAATTTCTCAAAAAGTATGTGCTTTGACCAATTGAGCTTGTGGTTTCCAATACCAATTAACCGGTACAATGCTTCAATCTTCAGTTGAAGCAACTGAATTTTCAGGGGTATGAGGTGATTCTGGTCACCTCGGGCGCTGTTGGCGTCGGGAGGCAGAGGCTTAAATACCGGAAGTTTATCAATAGCAGGTTGCGGATTGCTCAGATCACTTTGTCGGTCGTCACTAGCTTTTGTATAATGGCATTGCTTGCTGACAGTTCTCCTCTCTTGCAGCTTCGCTGATCTGCAGAACCCACACATGGACCTGGATGGGAAGGCCTGTGCCGCCGTCGGTCAGAGTGGCTTAATGGCGATCTATGATACATTATTTAGCCAAGTGCGGTTGGTTTGCCTTGATGAATTTGCATATTACGAGATGCTTTTCTTCTCAAATTGTTGATGCTAATATGTATCTGACATCGAAATTATTTCATTGCAGCTTGATGTAACGTCATCTCAACTTCTCGTTACGGATCGTGATTTTCGGGATCCAGGTTTTGGGAACCAGCTTCGCGAGACTGTTATCTCTCTGCTTGATCTTAAAGTGATACCAGTGTTTAATGAGAATGATGCCATCAGTACTAGGAGACAACCATACGAGGTGTGCTTTCTCGTAAAAACTTTGCCTTCAAACTTCAGCGTTATTTGTTTTTAGCGTTTCCACTTTAGTGGTTATAATAATTTACTAAATGTGTAGGATTCTTCCGGTATATTCTGGGACAACGACAGTTTGGCCAGACTGTTGGCAGTGGAGCTGAACGCTGATCTTCTTATCATGCTCAGTGATGTGGATGGACTCTATAGCGGTCCACCGAGTGATCCTCAATCAAAGATTTTCCACACGTACATCAATGAAAAACATGGGAAGCTAATTAGTTTCGGGGAGAAGTCTCGTGTAGGGAGAGGGGGAATGCAAGCTAAAGTGGCGGCTGCTGTTACTGCTGCATCGAAGGGCATACCTGTTGTAATTGCAAGGTGAGTAAGACTTTTTTGCTTCTATTATAGCATGAAACGTAGCAATATGCATATATACTAGATATTCCTATCAGTTACCATACTGCAATACCACCTTCTATATTTTTTCCATTGTAAGAATTAGGGGTGCAATCGGCTCGGATTTGGTCGGATATCGCTCTTTCCATATCCTAAACCATATTTTTTTTGTCGAACTCGGAGTCAGATATGGATAGTGCTGGGTACAAATACGGCGCGGATAATATCGGTCACGAATTCGAAGATAATACAGAACGAAATCGATACGGTACCAGATATGTTTTGTCGGATATCGCGCGAAAATAGATATCACATTTAGAACACATATAGAAATGATTGATCAACTGTATGAGTTCAATATGCAATAGGATTGTTGCAATTTAACAAGTCATTTTATCATGTAGCCTAACAAAATTTCAAAAGTATCAAATATTCATTTATGTTTTGCAAAAGAATACTAGATATTCACATAGGCAAGTGGAAACATGTTCTTACATGTCAAGCTCTGGTGGCGACCAGCACCGGCGGGCGGGATGGTGGATGGGACGGTGGCAGGAGGATGGAGCCGTGGAGGGAGGGTTTAGCTTGGGCTATTTGGCTGGGCCCAATCGAAGCTGCTAGAATATGAGTCGTGAATACCTGGATATCCGAATAGAGTTTTCCATAATTATCCAAGAATATAATCGCAATACCATGATCCAATGGATAGTGCTCTCCCGAATCCGATACCGAATCCGAAACTAACTATCCGAAACCAATGCCGAATCCGACAACTATCCAACATGACTTGTTGAATTCTAGCCGAACAGATCCGGCCGGTCGTCATCTATCCGATGCGATTGCACCCCTAGTAAGAATGCTGTATTCTACTTATTAATGATGGTTACCCAAAGTGCCAGTTGTTACCTTTGTACAGCCAGTTCTTACAGATTGACTAATCATTGTTATAATTGGGTATTTCAAAAGTAAGTGAAAAAATTTGGTAATTTTTTATGGAGACTGGAGAGTTGGTGCATGAAAATTTTGCAGTAGATAATCTAATGGGGAACTGCTGTGGCCAGCTTGTCTTGAATTTAATCTGACTAGCGTTCTAAAGTACTGTCAAATTTCGCATCTTGAAAATTCTGCTTGCCACATGTAGTGTTTGATTGCTTGATTGAAGCTGTTATAATCTAGGGAGACTTGATTTTTTCGTTTTGATAAGTAGGGAAGCATGTTGTGCATTTTGGCTCCTATCAACGCTTCAACTGCCAACAACAGCCTTGTGCTTGCCGCTGTGATGCAACCAAATTTACTTTAAGTCTGCTTGTAAGTTACTTCAGTTTCGCTTTAACTTTTGTTACTATCCATGAAGTGGATTTGCAACAGATAGCATTATTAAGATTCTACAAGGAGAGAAAATTGGTACACTTTTCCATAATAAAGCAAATTTATGGGATTGTTCCAAGGAAGTGACAGCCCGTGAGATGGCAGTTGCTGCAAGAGATTGCTCAAGACATCTACAGGTATTAATTCTTTCTTTTCTTTGGAAACAAGCAACCATTGAAATTTCCAAACTATGATGTACTTAGTTTCTGTTTGTCATGTACATGTTGGAGGGATACAAAAATATATCGTCTTTTCTTTTGGAATAATAAATGCCAAAGGAAAGTCTATATTATCTCAATATTTTTGTTTTCTTGTTGCCCTTGCTAACTTATTGTATTGTATGTGGCCACCTAAACAGAATTTATCATCGGAGGAACGTAAAAAGATATTGCTAGACATTGCAAATGCTCTAGAAGCAAATGAGGATTTAATTATATCTGAGAACAAAGCTGATCTGGCTGTGGCACAAGATGCAGGTTATGCGAAATCATTGATTGCTAGGATGACCATAAAGCCAGAAAAGGTAGGTCAAACATATATCTTCATCTTGGCAGTATCTCCTTCATGTTCATTATTTATCTATTTTATTCTTTTTGGTCATTTAAAATGTTCTTTTTATAATATCTATTTGTAGATAACATTCCTTGCGAAATCCATTCGCGCAATTGCTGACATGGAGGACCCTATTGCCCATACATTGAAAAGAACAGAGGTGAAAGCAATGAACCACATTTTGCATTTGAAATCTGAAATGAACAAACAAGACATGTTGTGATATGTGGTGTACTAAGATTTGATGATAACTGCATGTAATT
The DNA here is from genome assembly GCA_036346355.1 of Rhipidocladum racemiflorum. Lineage (NCBI taxonomy): Eukaryota > Viridiplantae > Streptophyta > Magnoliopsida > Poales > Poaceae > Rhipidocladum > Rhipidocladum racemiflorum. Next base: position 22,566,382 of record CM070570.1, on the reverse strand, counting down.
CAGGTTTATAACCAGTCAAGGGACTTTTTTGTAGGTTGCTAAAGATCTAGTTTTCGAGAAAACATGTTGCCCATTGGGTGTTCTCCTAATTATTTTTGAGTCTCGTCCTGATGCCTTGGTCCAGGTAAAGACTTTTGAGTTAGAAAAAAAAACTATTAACAACTAGTTGCAAAGTCAATATTTATTACAATCAAAATATTATTGTACAGATTGCATCTTTAGCAATACGAAGTGGAAATGGTCTTCTTTTGAAAGGAGGAAAAGAAGCTATGAGATCAAACGTAGTATTACATAAGGTATCATGCATTTAGTTAGCTTATCGAGTTACTAGTAAAGCAACAATGTATTTTTTAGCTTAAGTATGCTTCAGAAATACTGATTTGTCACTTTTATAGGTTATAACTGATGTGATTCCAGATGTTGTTGGTAAAAGGCTTATTGGTCTTGTAAAAAGCAAAGATGAAATTGTTGATTTGTTAAAGGTGAGTATGTAATGTGATTCTTTGTTTGTAAAAGGCTTATTGGTTTTGTAAAAAGCAAAGATGAAATTGTTGATTTCCATTTGTTAAAGGTAAGCATGTAATGTGATTCTTTGGATGGTAAGTACATAATTATGTCTAAACCGGATGTGCACTGTGCAGCTTGATGATGTTATTGATCTAGTTATCCCAAGAGGAAGTAATAAGCTCGTTTCTCAAATCAAAGCAGCAAGCAAGATTCCTATTCTTGGACATGCTGGTAAGCTATTTTTTATCATCAAATTTTTGTACCTCATTTTTATTACAATATTGTTTTATTTTAGCATTTGTTATGTAAATTATATTTTCTTTGTGATTTTAGTATACATTGAGTGAAGTTATTTTCATTTTTCTACAGATGGTATCTGTCATGTTTATATTGATAAGTCAGCTGACATGCATATGGCAAAACGTATTGTGTTGGATGCAAAGGTTGATTATCCGGCAGCGTGTAATGCCATGGTACTTCTCTATTTTAAAAGCTTAATTAATGCAAAATGTTCAATGCTCATATCATTCTAATTAAACTAAATTTTAAATAATTTATTAAAACACTTCCCAAAAACAATATACCCTCATAGAAAGATAGTTTAGATTATTTAGCTGATACCATGTCTTTGCTATTATTATTTATTGTAGTTTAGATTATTTAGTTGATACCATGTCTTTGCTATTATTATTTATTGTATTTTTAGTTTTTTTTTATAAATTTGTATGTGTGTTCTTCTACATCATTGCTGGCTACTACAATGAACTTCAGTGACAAATATCCTAACTTTTTAGTGAGAAACTGAGAATTTACTATATTAGTCTTCATAATGAATTTAATAGACATTATTTGTTAACATTTTAGCGTAGCATTGGTTTTATATTCAAGCAATTAGTTTATGTTTAAATCTGATACACCATTTGTGACATGAATTCCTAAATAAATACTCTTATAATATACTGTACAGGAAACACTACTTGTTCATAAAGATCTGAACAGGACAGAGGGCCTTGATGATTTACTGGTGGAACTTGGAAATGAAGGTTTTAACTCACACCCAAACATTATTCTTATGTAATTTTTGTATTTTGCGTGTTATGCAAAAGTGCTCTTTTTGAATTGGAAAATAATGAACAATTTTGTAATTCCGCTTCATTAATAAATGTATTATATGTATATGATGTTCTGAGTATGCTAAATCAATATCAATTTAAATTTTATCATCTTGCATCCTAGGAAACTTACTCTCTGATACGGACTCCATATCTAAGTCCTAGACACTAATGAATATTGAGTACTCATTATCGTAATATCATTATCTTTAATCTTTTAATCGATGGCATATTGCAGGGTTAATGAATATTGAGTAGTCATGATCATAATATATTATTTTAATCGATGTCATATCGCAGGAGTTATTATCTATGGTGGGCCTATTGCACATGACACATTGAAAATACCAAAAGTAGATTCATTTCATCATGAGTATAGCTCAATGGCATGCACTCTCGAATTTGTCGATGATGTACAGTCAGCGATTGACCATATAAATCGTTATGGAAGGTATATAGTTTTTCCTTTGAGCAATCCTCATCAGTTGCTAAATTTTTTTAATTACATTGAATTTGATTGTCTTGAACAATTTCTTTTTAGTGCACACACAGATTGTATCATCACATCTGATGAAAAGGCTGCAGAAACTTTTCTACAGCAAGTTGATAGGTATTTAATCAACTTACTTTTTGTGGTTCTTGTGGTTGCAACTTTTAGTAGTACTAGCTTCATTTGTTATTGATTAATTGGATAAAGCTTTCACTCTATAATAAATATGGATGTGACCAGTAGCGTGACATTTCATCTAAACTGCAACAGTGCTGCCGTGTTCCATAATGCAAGCACACGGTTCTGTGATGGGGCTCGCTTTGGTCTGGGTGCAGAGGTATTTCCTTTCGACTATTTGTGCATAAACTATTTTTAGTTCACGTCTTTTGTCACTTTATATTGAACATTTTTTTAGATCCTAATATTACTTGTGTTTTTTTTATTATTTTCACTTCCATCTCAGGATTTGTTTAAAACATCATCTGTTAAGTAAAATTATCTGATTTCAGAAATTTATACAATTAGATAGATAATACGATATAATTATTTATGTATAACTTAAATATTAGGTTGGTGTATCATGATAAAAAATCGGAAGAGGAAGAAAGTTAGGAATTTGTGTGAAATATTTTAATCTATATTATTTGAGTAATTGGTTGTTATGATTCCAAATTTCAAGAGGCGAGACCTTAATCCTAAAAAGAAAACTAGGAGTCAAAGATGAAAAAAAAAATACATTAGTCTTATTTTGTATTTTAACAGTTGAAGTCTATTGTGAGAATATTTAAACATATTTCCCCTCCATCTAAGCACATTAATCGAAGACAATTTATTATCCACTTACTATTTCATCTATATAATAGTTATCCATCTAAGTACGTCAATAAGGACAATCTACTTGATGTTTTTGAGGACACTTGTTGATATTTTGACCTTATAAGAGAGGGACATGAAGGTTTCCAGTACGGTCCACACTTTCTGAACTAATATGCACCAATGCTTTCATGTTTGTTGGATGCAAATCGGAAGGGATGAAACATGATGATATGGCACTATCTAATTTATTTTTTTGCACTTAGCTTTAATATAGAATTAAGATTAATGAAACGTTTGCAGTTTATGAACTAGATATTATTTATATATTTAGTTGGGTTAGGGTCATATGTTCAAAATATCATGTTTGGTAGAAGGATTATTTAATAATAGTTCACAAATATTAACACCACTACTCACGTAGGAAACCGGGAGCAACTGGCCCCCCCACGTGTCACCTGCATTTTTGCGAAAAACCCCTCCGGTTTCTTTCAAATTACGTCCAAGTCCTTACGCGATTTTATGTGAGAGAAAAATAGTTTTCCCGTTTCGCGTTTAGGTCCCTGGTTTTTCGTTTTGCATGGAGGCCCTCCCGTTAAGTGCGAATCGCGAGCAAGCCCTTTCCTAATTTTTCAAAATAGCGAACAGGTCTAAAATTATAACAAATAGGTCCCCGCGCTTTACGTTCGGGTCCTTTCTCCGTTTTGTCTCAAAAAAATATTTTCGGGGTCCGTTTTTTCTCCAGAGCATGTGAAAAATATTTTCGGTGACCCGGGAAAAAAGTTTTCGTGATCCGTTTTTCCTTCGGAGCATGGGAAAAATGTTTTCGGTGGCTATTTCGCCCCCAAAAAAAATGAGAGCCCGTTTCCTTTCTCCGTTTTACCCGAAAAAAATGTTTTCGTGATTCGTTTTCCCTCCGGAGCATGAGAAAAATGTTTTCGTTGGCCGTTTATCAAAAAAAAAATAGAAAACCGTTTCCTTTCTCCGTTTTGCCCGGAAAAAATATTTTCGTGATCCATTTTTCCTCCGGAGCATGGGGAAAATGTTTTCGGTGGCTATTCCCCCCCCCCCCCCCCCGAAAAAAATTGGAGGCCGTTTCCTTTCTCCGTTTTGCCTGAAAAAAAATATCTTCGTGATCCATTTTCTCTCCGGAGCATGGGTAAAATGTTTTCGTTGGCCATTTCCCCCCCAAAAAAATGGGGATTCGTTTTTCGTCCGTCGTTTCTCCGTTTTTACCCGTTTTCCCTCATTTTTCGCGGGAAAATAAACGCATAGGATGTTAAACTCGGCATCTAAAATTTCTTTTGCGGCTCGATCTCTAATATTTTTTAGGACATGTATTATTGCCCATTGACCGCATAGGGTGTTAAACTCGGCGTCTATAGTTTTTTTTGTTTGGGATCTAATATTTATCGGAACATGTATTATTCTTTTTTTTCCCCAAAAAAGCGCCGTTGTTTCGCTGGTTCGTCGACGGTTCTTACTTAGCGTCTTTTTTCCAAGAAATAACCAGGCGAACAAAAAAAACTCGGATATTCCTGCCTTTTTTTAGAGATAAAAATTTGGATTAAATTTCGCACGGCGCGGTGGAGCGCGCAGCTCTCACTAGTGTCTTATAAACCTGCTAAGTAAACATGCATTACTAGATTTGGACGCCTAGCACAGTAACTTCAACTAAACGATTTTGTGGAATTGTTTTTTTTTAACTGGCTTCCTGGTGCATGCGTTTTACCAAGCCCCCTTTAAAACCATCCTAAATAAACCATCCAGAAGACTGTAGAATATAAATTACTTCGGTGTGTCCTACAGGCAGCAATGTCTCTAGAATGAGGCTTGTTAGAAATTGAAGTTGGACGATGCATGCATTTGGTGTAAATTAGTAGTCTTTAGTTGCCAAATGCTAAAAGGCTAAGGTTTCAAATGGCTCTGATGCACAAATCTTTCAGTTCTCTGTTTCTGAATCTTTACAAATTCCTTAGGTGGGCATAAGTACAGGGCGCATACATGCTCGCGGACCTGTTGGTGTCGACGGGCTTCTAACTACTCGATGGTAGGTTTTTATGTTGTATATTTGTCAGCAATTATTTTTCCTCATTGCCTTGCCTCCAAGAAATATTAGGAAAGATCATGTGAGGATGCAATATTTTTTCAGATCCAATGTTATTATCACACACAAACACCATAGAGAAAAAAAATAATCACTAGCTTTATGCACACTATCAGTATCTTCATGTAATTTTTATCCATTATTTGTTCATTATGTACAGCATTCTACGAGGTAGTGGACAAGTCGTGAACGGTGACAAGGGAGTTGTATACACCCACAGGGATCTTCCATTGCAATGATGTAAGTCATGGTTTACTTTGCTTCGAAAGAATGCACTATGTTATTATTTGCTAACCTTCGACTCGTATGATTGCAGGTGAGGGACCTTTGTTGTAGATCAGTTTTTTGCAAACAAATGGCCGGACTCCCTCTTCAAAGCTTCGTCTCTTTATGCCATGCAAAGAAAACGAGTACCAAAGCATCGGTGTAATAAGAAGAAAGGAAGAAACCGATACTATGTAGTTCTGCGACGTCTGTTATTCATTGTACAACGATTTATTCATACCATTTTGGTACGAGATTATTTGTAACTTTAGGATTCGCCGATATATAATTATACTGGAGGCGAGGTTCTAGTCTTTTAGATGAAACCCCCTTTAGATGACGTCTCAACTCTCGAGTCCATCTACTCTTCCCACATGTATCTTCCGAAATGGTGCTTGACAGTGACACCATGCCACCGGTGTGGGAAGTGGAAATCATCACGCGGAGGGTAACGTGCGGGGCGACGGCCGGTGGTTTCCACTGCCAGAATCAGGCCGGTGGAGGGGGTATTGTGCGGGATGGATCGGGCACTCGGTGTGAGCATATGCCGCCGGGTGCCGGTTGGTAGGAGCCGGAGTGGCGCCTGGAACGGAGGGAGGCGGACGGTGTTTGTTTGGCTCGAGGCTAAGCTTGGAGCCTGCACCTGGTTGGATGCTTTGCTTGCGCGAGCCCTCTAAATACTGCCGGACTCGGCGGCCGGTACCTTAGAGCCTTAGGCCTTGTTTGAGGGGTTGTGCTTCAGTTTTGAGCCTAAAACTCTTTCAAACAGTCTAGCTGCACAGCTAAGCCACAGATCAAATTAACACCCCTAAAGCCACAGCTGGTAGAAAGATACTCCCTCTATCCATTATTGATCGGCGTGTAAGCAAAAACCAAAAAATCGATATATGATCAGCGTGTAAGCATGCAGGAGAGCGTTGTGCCGCTTCGGCCACTTCGCTAATTAAATGTGACATGCGAATGCGAACGGCCACCGCATGCAGCTTCGCCAATCAAACATGCATGCAACTTCGGCCACCGCATGCTCGCATGCAATGCCGCTTCCATTCACATGCCCTGCGCCACACCCGTTCGCATGCATGCCCAGCGAGCTGCCCTTCGCAAGCCCTGCGTGCTTCTCTGTCAGTCCTGTCGACGGCGAGGCGATGGAGGATAGTGTCGAGCGTGGCATTACCTGGGCGTCGGACTCTAGCAATGAAGAAGATGGCTTCGTCTGTGGAGTGAACTGGGTGCCCGACTCCACTGACGAAGAAGACGAGAAGGACAAGCAAGTGGTGGCCCGAGAGGGATGCAAGCATGCGGTGGCCGTAGCGGAGGAAGACATGGATGAAGCGGTGGACGTTGCACATGCCCTCATGCACCTCGCGTCAACAAGATGACAATCTTCGAGTTCCACAAAGAGGTACAAGAGGTCTCCAATTTTATGCTGCCTTTCATGCTTCCTCGCTTGTATGGAGAGCACGATGAGGATGTAAATGGTGTTGCGACAACCTTGCTTTCGATCGGGCATGGTTATATGCACGGTTATGGATCGGACAAGGTTCCTGATGAGGCTCATGACGATGACAAGTTTCAAGATGTGAAGGAGCCCATGTTCAAACTAATCTACCCGTTATTCTATGGAAACAACATTTAGGTGGGGTAATTTTATTTAACTAGATGGAATGTGTCAAAGTATGGGTTTAGTTTGGTTATGTAAGTTAAGAGTGGCAGTAATTTTGTTAAAGCGTTGTAACCATGCTATGGTACTCAAATTGTTTCCAAACATGAATTGCAATTGAAAATGAGCACCAATCTTCTAAAGTTTTAACCAACGAATTGCAACGCTTGATTGTAAAGTTCTAAAGGGCATTGCAAGCTTGTGGGAAGATCACCCTACATCTCCAATGTCTTCTTCTTCATGTGTGGGATGTTATAGTGTTGGACTCCATTGTGCTTCATGATCTCCATCATGCAACCCTGCTGAGTTAAGAAAATCCGGTTGGCCCTTTCCACTGGGTACTCCCGATATGCCTGATCAACCTTTACCACAATTTGCTCAACATTGTTTGGAGTTCCTTTCGCAAACAATGCCTGAATTTCTGCAAAGAAACCGAGGTCCAAAACATTCAGATCAGGTGAGTTCGGAGGTTGGCATGTTAGTCGAATGTCCCACCCATCTGCTTGGGCAACTTGTAGAAATTCTGGGTCGTTTATGTCAATGTGCGTCTTGGCGTTGTCCTGTTGGATGAATATGGGCAAGCCTCTTTCTTCAGGTGGCCACTTTGATTTCATTGCGGCCAAGACTTTGTTCACAAGGAAATCTCGACTTACTTCCTAGGTAACCGACGGCATTGCCTTTGTTACCAGAGTACCTACACATGGAAACAATGTTAGTTTAATTCACATAGTTAAAGTACGCAATTTTTTTTATTCATATCATACCTCTAGGCCTATTTGTGCTCGTCCTCTTTGCTGGTTCTACATTCACAAATGGAAAGATACCGATTTCACCATCAAATGTGCATGTACCGTCTTCGTCAAATCTGGGCCGAGTGACCACAACAAGCAACATCACCTTCTCTATGAAGTTCTTGCTTTTAACCTCCCTTTTTGGTCTTTCTTCATCGTTTAGTATTTCTGGTTCTGACGCGTCCTATAGAACCACTTCTCATCAATGTACACGATATTGTACATTGGTTTGAAGGTAGGAGCATTTGGTATGGTGTTGAGCAGCATGAACAAGCAGTACTTGACACGAGCCTTTTTATTCTCATCGGTTAAGCTAAACTTTAGGTCATTGGTGTGACGACGAAAGTACCCTTTCTTGAAACGGTTATGAAGTGTGCTCTTCACACCCAATGCAATGGCAAGATCCTAGATGGTTGTGCGCTCCCTCAGAGGCACGGCTTTGATGGCTTCTAGATCTATTTCTATTCTTTTGCGACCACAATTCTTAGCCAGCTTGTTTTTAACACCTTATATCCCACCGTAATCCTATCCGTTGCACCACACAGACTGTACAATTCTCAGAGGCACGCCAAATTTTAGTGCTACTTGCTTTGAAACTCCACGATGCAGCACATGAGGATCTGTCTTAGCCAACAACTCAAGGTATATGGCGATCTTTAAGTCATCCGGGTAGAACCTCCTTTTCTTCACATTCGAACCTGCAAAAAACTAATGAAATTGAAAACCAGAAAGTACAAAATACTGTACCAATACGACAATAAAAAGTTCATTGAAAATAATCGAGTTCACTGATTACTGAAAATACTCGAGTTCACTGTTGGCGCGTCGGTGCAACAGCAGGAAGGTGTAGCAGATGGGAGCGTCTACGAATACGTAGTGTCCCAACCACTAGAAATTACATGCAGGGTTACAGTGCCATGCACTGGCTATGTGCATGTGTTGCGTGCGTGATGAGTGCCATGCACGGGACAATAGAGGCAAACTTACCCTCTATCTATCTGTGCAGGTTCTCCATTTACTGGCGCAACTCCTCCATATGTCGGTGCAGCAACTACACGATATCAGAGTTCATGTGCACAATGAGATCAATTGCACTATACCAAAACCAAACAAATCATACCAGCATCTTCATCTCCATCATCCCAAATCATGGCGTACTCGAGTTCATGCGTAGCACCCTCCCAATCGCCAATTTCAATCCAATCTATGGGATCATTTAAGTCCCAATCAGGTGGCTCAAGATTTAAGTCCCAATCTGCCATTGTTGTTATACATAGGCATAGAAGAGGAAGACATGATAGAAAATTGATGGACCTTATTCCTCCATGGCGACTTATATGGAGTCATGGCACCAGGCTTCTTTAATTTTGAATTTTGGCGACCATGTGCGCGAGCAATGAACTTGTGCAAAATTTTCATCTGCCGCTGGCAATGAGAGGCCATAGCAAAAATCTGATTAGGCGTGGCCAAAATTAGCAGGCAGGCAAAAATCTAATTACATGTGCATAGCAAAAATTAGTAGGCGCGGACGGCGGTCATGCATGCAGGAAAGTGAACCGACGTCGCACACGACCATGCATGAAAGTGAACCGGAGTACGACACGAGTAAATGGATTAAGAAGGAGATTTGTAATCCTTGGTCTTGGTGCCTCTTGCGTATGCGCTGATCAATAATGGATGGAGGGAGTACTTTTCAGCTGTGGCTTCGCTTGACTGCCTCCCCACTTGCTCCGGCTCCCTCCTCGCCCCGTCGTCTCCCTGCCCAATCGTCTCCTCGACTCCCTCCAACTCGGACGCCTCGGGCGCCGCCTCCCCGACTCCCTCCTCACTTGAGCCCCACTCGATTGCCCTCCAAAAACTATAATTGCAGCAGCCAGTTTGCCAAACGATATATCAAGAAAAGCTATAACTGCCAACTACAACTGCTTTATAGCTCAACAGGCCAAAAACAGCTTTTCAGTCCAGTCGCAGCCCTCCAAACAGACCCTTAGATGCAAAGTAATCTTGCCCCGAAAAACGAGTGGCTGCCTCGGTTTGCCTCGCGCGTTCTGAAACGGTCTCGGTTACGGACCAGTGGAACCGATATGCTCGTGACCATCGGGGACAATGTGTCTGACTGTCTGCTGCTAAAGCCGGAGGCAGGCTTGGGCACCAGGCGGTAGCACACAACTCAGGCTAGTGCGCAGAATATATTTTTTTTGACAAAATAGGTTCGATTCAATCGGTCTTTATTCTGTGACAACTTACAGGCCGTACTTGGCAATCGCAAATAATGAGAAAAACACCATCAATTGCATAAACGAACTCGCCAACAAGACAGGCAAATCACACCAAAAGGAACAAGCCACCGGTAATCTCCACAATTCTCAGAAGCCCATAATCATTCATTATGCCCCACAGCGCATATCAAATCACAGAAACTATTAATCTGTCAACTCTAATCATAACTAATGATCTATACTTGTATATCTTCAACAAATCTTATGCCAATATCAAGAGTAGTTGGGACATTACAAGAACTACATCCATATCCAGTGTCCACGGTGGTGGAATTACTATTTTGTGTCGAGGCACCACTACTACTAGAAATGTGTTTAAAGGGGTTCCATTGAGAATGTGTCAAAATTGTCAGGCAGAAGTCTCCAAACAAAGACTCAACAATCAATTTGAGGTTCCTTCCGAAAGACGCTTAGAGCATCTCCAACAGACTCTCTATTCAACTCTCCATCTCCATATTATACCGAACCACCCCATTTGGCTATCTCCAAAAGACTCTCCATAGCAGTCCCGAAATTTAGCGAGGGGAGAGAGAATCGCTACATTTGGCGACTCTCTCTCCGCTCGCTATCCGGCGATTCGGCAACGGCTTGATTCATTCACAAGAACCGCACGGACGACGTCTCCTCGTCGCCTCCACGCCAAGACCGACCGGCTGCGGGCGGCGAGGGCGGCGTCAAGGGCAACACGTCGACTCCAAGAACTCCATGGCCACCATGGACCTCCTCTCCTCCAAGCTCGTCCGCTCCTCCCTCCACCTACACTCTCCCTTCCTCCTCCTCCTCCTCCCCATCACTCCCCTCCCGTCGCCGCCGCCCCTCCGCCATCCACTGCCGCCTCACCACCTCCTCCCCTTCCACCACTACCGCCACCACTTCCGAGGAGCAGGAGGCGAGGCAGGACCTCTCCTCCCTCCTCTCCCCCTCCCCCGATGACACCGCCGGGGCCGGCAAGAAGAAGCGGTCGAGCAGCGACGCGTCAAGCATTCCGTCGGGGGTGCGGCTGGAGAACATCTCCAAGTCCTACAAGGGGGCGACCGTGCTCAAGGACGTGTCATGGGAGGTTCAGCGCGGGGAGAAGGTTGGGCTCGTCGGCGTGAGCAGCGCGAGGAAGACGACGCAGCTCCGCATCATTGCCGGCCTCGAGGATCCCGACGGCGGCAACGTCGTTAAGGCCAAGGAGAACATGGAGATCGCCTTTCTCAACCAGGAGTTCGAGGTCTGCGCCTCCCGGACTGTCAGAGAGGAGTTCCTGAGCGCGTTCCAGGAGGAGATGGATGTCAAGCGCCGCCTCGAGCAGGTGCAGGCTGCGCTTGAGGGCGCCACCGAGGACATGGACCTCATGGGGAGGCTCCTCGACGAGCTCGACCTGCTGCAGCGGCGGTCGCAGGACGTGGACCTGGGCATGGTGGAGGTCAAGATTCAGAAGCTCATGCCTGAGCTCGGGTTCGCGCCGGAGGACGCCGACCGCCTCGTCGCCTCCTTCAGCGGCGGGTGGCAGATGAGGATGTCGCTCGGCAAGATACTTCTTCAGGTATAATGTAAAACTTTGAGCTTTACATGTAGGAAGTGATGGTTTCAATGGTGGACAGGTTCATCTGCTGTGAACTACTGACTGTGAAGAATTGTGATGAGAGGAAATGGAATGACATTGCCTCAAATTGGCAAAGAATTTAGACAGTGTTGCTGGATTGTTGACGGCAATTGGTTTTATTTTTAGCTTTTTCAAGTGTAATATTCTATAGAGCGGTGTGTATTTACATTCTAAATTTGACAAATTTATTTTGATTGTGAGCAGGATCCTGACTTGCTGCTACTTGATGAGCCCACAAATCATGTCGATTTGGACACCATTGAGTGGCTGGAGAGCTACCTTAAGATGCAAGATGTGCCGATGGTCATTATATCTCATGACAGGGCTTTTCTTGATCAGTTGTGTACAAAGATAGTGGAAACTGAATTTGGTGTGTCCAAAACATACAAGGGCAACTATTCAGAATTTGTTCTTGCAAAGGCGATATGGGTGGAAACTCAGTATGCTGCATGGGAGAAGCAGCAGAAGGAGATTGAGCAGACAAAGGAACTGATAAACAGACTTGGGGCTGGAGTAAACTCGGGACGTGCTTCAAGTGAGCAAAAGGTAACTACTTGAATTGCATGTCTGCCGCTTGCACCAAATCAACGTGATCGATCACTGTATTTCAACCACTATTTTGTTTCATTTATTTTTGCTTACTCTTGCTGTTATTACTAACTTTTGTCTTATTTCAAACATTAGAAATTGGAAAAGCTTGAAAAGGAAGGGTTGATTGAGAAACCTTTCCAAAGGAAGCAATTAAAGATCAGATTTCCTGAGCGTGGGAGAAGCGGTAGAACATTGTTAACAATAAAGAATCTCCAATTTGGATTCAAGGATAAGGTCAGCATTATTCTATGCCAAACCATTTCGAGTTTTTTCTTCTTCTATTAATTTACAAAGTTTTATATTATGTACCCCCAACTGTTTGTAAATATATCTCAACTTCTTTGGTCATGTGTCCACTATCCAGACATTGTTCAATAATGCTAATCTAATAGTCGAGAGGCGAAAGATAGCCATTATTGGCCCCAACGGATGTGGGAAGAGCACATTGCTTAAACTTATTTTGGGGATGGAGAAGCCACAAGGAGGCGAAGTGCTTCTTGGGGAGCATAATGTGTTGCCTAACTATTTCGAGCAGAATCAGGTACACCAAATTCTCAAATGGGCATCTTCTTTTATGATGACTTAGTATCTCATATGGTTGCTAAATTGTTTCAAGTAAGATCTAGCTACCGGGACACTTGGTTATAATCCTATAAAATAACTGTTACATGCCATCAGCCTTGCATTAGATTCATGGGATATGATTTCTACCAGGCAGAAGCTCTTGATTTGGAAAAAGCGTGGCAGTGCTTGTAGCGAAGGCTGAGAGGATTGGAAAATTGATGATATGAAAGGTCTCCTTAGTCGTTGTAACTTCAGGGATGACATGCTGGATAGAAAAGTTCAATTTTTAAGTGGTGGGGAGAAGGTAATGTGCCTTTTCAGTGTAGTTCTGATTTTCTATACATTAGTGTTCTTTGATTTGTGTATGTTTACTCATTCTTTATCTGTTGTACCCTCGGTCGCTTGCCTTCCGCAAGTTCTTGGTGACTCCATCTACTTTCTTGATCTTGGATGAACCAACAAATCACCTTGATATTCCATCGAAAGAAATGGTTGAGGTTGCATGCGATTCCCATTCTTTGCAAAATCGTTTTTAATGATCTATCAATTCCTTATTTTCTGTTGATATTTCTTGAGCAGTTCTAATAAATGCTTTTGTGTGCATGACAGAGGCAATATCGAATACACAGGCACCGTGATAACAGTTTCTCATGATCGGTATTTCATAAAACAAATTGTTAACAGAGTCATTGAAGTGACAGATCAAACTATACAGGACTATCAAGGAGATTACAATGTAAGTTATCCTATACTTGCTTCAAATTTCTGATTGCATTGGGAGTGAAATATGTTCTACTCTTTCTTGCTTATAATAATTTCATGTAGTACAGCAACATACTCATTGAATCTATCTATGGTGTTCTCCACTTAATGCAGAGTTAAGTGCTTCATCTTTTCTACCAAATTATATGCTGGTGACATGCCAAAATAGTATGTCAGCAACTGTAGCGATAGTGATGGTGAAAGATAATGAATCAGAATCTCCAGTTTAATGAAAGAGAGGTTCCCCTTTCGAATCTGACATTAACCTTTGGGGCAACAAAATCATATTGCCCATGCTGATTATTCAGTGAAAAAAATATCAATAAGCCTATGAATTTTAATCTCAGGACATAAGTACACCAAACACACATACACACACACAAGATGGTTCCCACATTGAAATATAGCCGTTGGAATTTACCCGTTGAAAAATAACCGTTGAGGCGTGGTCATTACAACCAATTTCAAATTTTAAATTCCCGCCTTGAAAGATAGCCGTTCGAAATTACCCGTTCAAAAATAACCGTTGCAGCGTGGTGCCGTCCAATAACTGTTATGGCGGTTATGGAATATGATTAAAATATAAGGGAGATAAAATAGAGAGTGTGATATAGAGAGTGCTGTTGGAGAGGAAGAAGATATAGGGAGTCAAATTTTTGGAGAGCTCTCTAAATATGACTTTTGGAGAGTGAAATTTGAAGAGGCTTGTTGGAGATGCTCTTACTATTGTGAATATAAACATGCAATAGTTTTCCCTGCCAGAGCGCGCTCCCTCCTGCGAGTCCGTGCGCGTAGCTGTAGCTGTCGACGGGAACGCCGAGCTGCCCCATGTCGGCCAGGCGGGCGAGGGCCTCGTCACCATGGTCGGCGAGCTCGAGCGCCTTGAGCAGCGCCTTCCACACGAAGATGCTCTTCACGGGCGCCTCGTCGAACACCAGGCGTGCGGCCGGGAGCGCGGCCTAGGCGTTGATGAGGAGGATCAAGAGGAACGGGTCAGAGCGGAAAGCCGGGTCGGCCTCGAGCCTGCGGTGGACGGCCGCGTCGAGCGCGGCGGCGAGGAGGGGCGACTCGTATGTTCGCTGCGTCGGCGCGGGCAGGCCCTGGGGGAGCGCCGCGGCCCGCGCGAGGTGGCCGTTGGCGCCGAGCGTCTGTATGAGGTGGTTCGCGTTCGCCGGCAGCGTCGCCCCCGACGAAATGGGCGCGAGGGACGCTAGGCACCTGCAGAGCGTCAGCCTTGGAGGCCTGAGGCCGACCGCCGGGCGGGAGACGTGGCGGAGGCGTGCGAGGGAAATTTGGTTTGGGCTGTGGGCCTGTGGCCGTCTTTGGTCGGAGTTCGGACAGTGGATGGAGGCGGAGGCGAGTGTGGCAGCGAGCCGAGCCGCGCGGTGGTGGGGCAGAAGCGTGGGGAATTTCGTGGTTTCCGCAGATCGATGGGCTCGGCGTTCGTCTTACACGGTTTGGGCACCTGGTAGATACATTTTTGGGCTTCGCGTGGTGCTTTTTGTTATAATAAAGATGGAATTTTTGTTGAATGATTCTATTTATTGATGGGAGAATTTGAATTTATCTGTAAGTTAGTTTTGCTATATATTAGATATTTTTATAAAAAAAATAATCTAATAAAGAGATAGTACTTTGCCCACTATATTATGTATGCTCCTTGATTTATTCGTGTGATTGCATTGACATGATATTGATTGATCATGCGTGAACGACTACGTTTTATAACACGTTATCAGCACGAAACTCCGCCAAGGTCGATTGTGATCGTCTGCTTATATCAATCGACACTGCATCAAAATCGATCGGCAACACGCAATTAAATCTACCACAAACCCTACGTAAGTGCATCTATACATATTTTAATCCTGCATATTATCTCATGGGGTTACAAATTAATTGACTAATCTAAATCAGTAGTACACACTAATTATTGTTTATTAAATTGTACTCCCTCCGTCCCAGTATATAGGGCGTATAATTTGTTTCACCAAGACCAATACAGAGCCATGCAAACAAGTTTATACCTATATTACCCCTATTAGTTCTCTTCGGTTACCGTGCAATTCAATGCCAACTGATTAATTACCTGCAAGGCACAACAAACTAAGAGACACAATGGAGGGGTAAGTTTGGAAGATTTGGGACTAAATTGATTTGGTGCCCTATATTTTGGGACAAAATTTGAAAACTAATATGCCCTATATACTGGGACGGAGGGAGTACTGTTTATCAACAAATATATATATATAAAAAGGGAAAAATCATCCGCCACCGCAACCGGTCACGCTCATCGGTGCGCCAAAGTGCCCTGCGCGCCGCCACCGACAGCCCCACTCCGTGGCTTCCCGTGCAACTGACGCTCGTAGCGCCACCTCGCCGCGCAACGCCCGCAACGCCTAGGCCTGGGCGTTCGGTTTAACCGAATTATTCGGTTTTGGTTTTCGGTTGATTTGAAAATTCGGTTATTCAAAATCTGGAATCGAACACTGTGCGCAAATTTCGATAACCGAAACTTCGGTTAACCGATAGTTTGGTTTCGGTTTCGGTTTTAACCGAATGAACCGAACTGTGACAGAATGACAGAATAAAGTTTAAGTACTGAATAAACTAAGCACACAGCCTGTAACAAGGGTACAACCGGGGAAACAACATCGCGATTCCAACATATACACACAGAATAAACTAAGTACTGAAGTCCAAATCAACTTGGCATACAAAATAAACATGCATGTTGTGGTCCAAATCCAACAGACATGGAGAGTCCAAATCCAATAAACATGCATGCATACAAAATAAACTTGGCATAATGGTTCACTCAGTTTCTAAAGCATGAAACATGGAGAGAGAGTCCATCTAGATCTAGGATACTAAACAATAAATTGTAGACTGCATTGCTAATGTTGACAATTGAAACATGGAAATAGTAAAATCCAGTGAATTCCTCAATGCAATTTGCAGTTCTCCTTTGCTTCAAGCTTTCAACTGACATTTTTTGAAGAGGACCAAACCAGGATGGCAGGATTGGCGTGATGGCGTCAACTTCCCCTCCAAATCAAGAAGACCTTTTGCAAAAGTGGCAACAGACATCTATGAATCTATGATAAAACAACTAGCAAATATTTTCCATGAAAGATTATGTCAAGAAAATTCTATAGTTCAACTGCACTTGGTCCATTAAGACCATTAAAAAGAAACATATTGTTCATAGCAACTAAACTTCTAATCCATTGTTTATCTTGAATTCAACGATTTTATCATTATGAGAAAGTTAATTTTATCAGAAGATATATCCTTTCTTAAATTCTTACATGACAAAGAGGCCAATAATTTGTCACCCCTTTTACCAATTGACAAGGAAATAATAACCCAAACAAGTAGATTTTATCATTTTGTAAGATTTTAAAGAAAACTACACAATACACACATTGTATTTATACTGCATGTGTACCTTCAATCAACATTAACAGAAGTTGTAGTAGAACTTGGCTTAGTGACAGACTTGCTGCTTGATTGTATTGTCGACTTTGATTTTGTAGAAGTAGCAGCCTTTTCAGCTTCATACTCTTTAAGCAATTCTGAAATAAAACAAAAACAATATGTAAATAATTAGTTGCAATTAGAAGAACAAGGAAATTATGTCAACAACAGATTATTCATTGTTGTTAGCTTACCTTCTTCGATTTTGGCTAACTCTTCCTCATTTTCTTCAATATTGATAGGAGTGGAACGTCGTATCCAATCTTGTGTACAAATAAGAGCTTGCACTATGAATGGTGTAAGCAAGGTCCTAAAATCATCTAGGACTCGTCCACTCGTACTAAATGCACACTTTGATGCAACCGTTGATATTGGAATTGCCAACACATCATGAGCCATATGTTCCAATATAGGAAATCTGGACGAATTCACTTTCCACCAATCTAGAATATCAAATCTGCTACCGTCCTCTTCATTATCTTCACCAAGGTATTTCTCAATTTCAGATTTGCTAGTGCCAATTGCACAATTACCGGTCCTCATCTTTTTGGCAATTAGGGACTTCATCAACCTTCCTCCCTTTTTTGTGGTTGTTCAGAATCATTGGTTTGAGTCGCTGAATCACTTGGAGCATATATATTTCTGCATTCTTCAAACAACTCATTGAAACAAACATTCACTGCATCCCAAACTTTACATCCTTTTTCCTCACCAAACATTTCCCCAATGGCTAACTTAGTGTAACTAGATAACTTGTATCTTGGATCAAGTGCAGTAGCAATAAAGATGAGCAGGTTCATGTTCTCCTTCTCCTTCTCCCTTGCCCTGCCCTTCCCCCTCCCCCTCCCCTCATTCTCATTCTCATTTTCCTTCTCATGCCAATTACCCCAATACTTATCATACTTATCCTTCATCCTCTTGGCCATTGTCTGGCGCAATTCATCTTCACTATCAGCCCATTCTCGCAGCAATACATTGACTTCACCAATCTCATGAAAGAACTCATTAGCAGTCACTTGTAGTGTAGTGGAAACATGAAGAGTGAGATCATAAAAATGCCCAAGAAATTCAGCTATCTTCTTTGCGTTCTCCCAATCGCATTTATCAGGAATTCCAGGGCCTTTTTCCCCACATAACTCTATTGTATATGTTGGATCTTCTTCCTCATACCTTGCAAATACTTTCTCATAAATGATTGCAGATTTCAACATAAGATATGTTGAATTCCACCAATTGCATACATCTAGTGTCAAGAATGCATTGCTTTCCAAATTTTCTAACTGCGTGAGTTTTTTAAATTTGACCAATCTAAAGGTTCCATTCTTGATAAACCTAATAGCAGCACGAACACGCTTCACAAAGCTATGCAACACTTTCAAGCCATCAGAAACAATCAAATTTATAATGTGGGCAGCACATCTCATATGAAGATACTTGCCTAAAGCAATGCTAGTTTTTTTATTGTTCATTTGCCTCCGTATGTAATCTACTCCACCGTCATTGGGGCTAGCATTATCAACTGTAATGGTCATGACTTTATTAATTCCTCAGTCCACCAAGAATCTCTGTATGTTTTTCCCAATATCATCTCCCTTATGGCCCTTTACCTTAAAAAAACGAATGGTCTTCTTATGCAATTTCTATTCATGGTTAATAAAATGTGTTGTGACAGCCATGTAACTATCTTGTAGTTGTGAAGTCTAAGTATCAGTTGTAAGACAAACCCTTTCACATGATTGCTTAAAAAAGGTTTTGAGCTTTGCTTTCTCTTCAAAGTAAATAGAAATTGTCTCTCTAGTGATTGTTCATCTAGATGGCACACTCCAACGTGGACAAACTACATACATAAATTTTCTAAAGCCTGACTTTTCACAGCTAGCAAAAGGAAGCTCATCTTCAATAACCATTTGAGCTAAAGCATTTCTAATTGCATCAGGATCATACTTGTAAGTTGTAACACTATCAGCCTGATTTAGTTGCAAATAGCCTTTCTTCGGATCCTTATTCCTATGAGGATTGCATTTGCAAGTGTTAAAATGAGTCCGCAAGGCAGACGTACCATTAACATTTGGATCGGCCTTGATCTCTGTAGAAAGAAGTTGAAGGAAACTTAAATTAGCCATAAAAATGAGGATAAAGCTAAAGTGATGACAAAATGAAGAAATAGAGATGATTACTCTATAAACAGAAGCTAAAGTGAACTTAAATTAGCCATATAAAAATGAGGATGAAGCTAAAAGGGACGGAAAAAAATGCTTCACACAGGGTTCAACCGTTCAAGGTTCAACTATCTATGTGCGAACCAGTTGAGCAATGCTACCTTTGTGACATATGGTGCATGTTTACACAAAAATTTGGGGGGTGCAGCTGTACCCCATGCACCTATATACTAGATCTGCCACTGACTAAAATGTTTCTATTATAATGATATAAACACCAAGTTCCTTATTTTTGGTATGCACACTCTAATCGAAGATCAATGTGAATATGCAATACTCCTCTTTAACTACAGAATTTAGCTTATTACGTACACGGACTGATCTGGTAAAGAAAGCAATAGAATAATGATGGTCAATAAAATTAGCAGGTTGAGGGATTAAAATCAACCAACAACAACAAACACACGGCCACAAGCACACTTGTGATTTGATGTTTTGCTGACATCAAGACAACTTACTAAAGATTAGAAACAATCACACACGTTGTTATTGGCATTGTTGCAAGTCGACTGTTGCGTTGCTGCCGCCAGGCCCACCATGGTCGAAGTTGGAGAATCGGAGGACGCCATCAAGCTCGCCACCAGGAGGCCCAGGATGAGGGGAGGGGCGACGGCGTCTGGTGGCTAGAGTGGGGAGGCGGCGGGATCGGGAGGGGATGGGAGATGGCTGGAGTGGGGAAGGGAGGGGAGGGGAGGGGCCAAGGCGTCCAGTGGCCGACAGCGGGATTGGGCGGCGTCGTGGCAGGATCGGGAGGGGGAGGCCCGGGAGGGGATCGGGAGGGGCGATGGCTGGAGTGGCCGAGTGGGGAAGGGTGGGGAGGCGCCGCCTAGAGTGGGGAAGGGAGGGGAGGGGCGACGGCGTCTGGTGGCCGGTGGCGGGATTGGGCGGTGGGATTGGGCGGCGAGATCGGGAGGGGAAGGGCAGGGGCGCAGCCGCGCAGGGCCGCAACCGAGTAGGGGATCGGGATCGTAAGCGCTCGAGTGGACTGTGCTACGGATCGCTAGGGTTAACTTGGTCTGGGTAGTCTGGGACTCTGGGATCTGGGTTACTAGTTCGGTAGTCCGGTTTGTTCGACTAACCGAGATTGAAAACCGAAGTAACCGGAAAAAGTTCGGTTATTCCAAACAGTAAACCGAAGCAACAACCGAACAATTCGGTTCCGGTTTGTTCAGTTCCGGTTCCGGTTAGTTCAATTTCGGTGTTCGGTTTCCGGTTTATTTGCCCAGCCCTAGCAACGCCTACAAATGCAGCTGACATCCCCTTAAATAAATCAGGCAAACCAAAATTCAGGCATACAGAAATGAAAACTTGCATCATCTAATCTGGCCAGAGCGAATGCTTCCATCCGACCGACGAGCTAGCTAATCACCCCCGTAGAGAACTGAAGACCGATGACGGATCTACTCAATCATTGGTCGACACCTGAGAAAAGGGTCAGAGAAAAGAAGCAAAGCATGTAGTCGTACTCGTACCACTGAACCTAGGGGTAAAAGAACTGATGGGAAAGGGAGGGTGTCCCCCGTTGATGCTTACTCGCGCTGCGCTGTGTGTCATTCCGAGAAAAGCAATTATTCTATGCGAACAGTACGTCCATGTCATTTCCCAGACAAAAGCAGCAGATGTGCCACGGCCATTGCCATTGTAGGCTGTGGTGGGAGCAGCAGAAGCAACAGGTGCGAGAGACCACTGGCTTGCGTTGGGTTGGATTGGATCAGATATCGACAAACCAAGCAAGCATTTTTAAAAGCGTTTCCAAAATCCAAATCCAAAGAGGGGTCAAATCAGCCATATCTTAGAGTGGAAAGAACATATGCTTAAGGAGAATCAATCAGAAATTAGATTAGGGAAAGGCCAGTAGGCCACTGCCTCAGCTTTTGATCATGTATGCGGCCTGCGCGGCTATGCCCAGGCAGATGCAGTGCTCCCAAGATATGTAAAGAAAAGTAAAGGAGTAAGTGGAACAAAATAAAGCTTTGCTTTCAAGAGGCGTGTACCTGGAAAAGGAAGCAAGGAAAGGCCTAGTTACTCAAGATTTTTGTAGAGCCAGGGTGAGGAAAACTCCATCCGTTTGGCGTATTTTTTGCCACATAAACCATGAAGATTTTTGTAGAGCCAAGGTGAGTAAAGGTAGATCTCTCGTGAATACTCCATCCGTTAGGCCTATTTCGTCTTGTCATATAGACCAAAAAGATATTAAAGATGACTAAATTATTAGGTAATATGAAATAAAGATAGATATTTATTAGGTGTATATAGAGAACATCACACTACTTTTGCATTAGAGTATAAAAATACGTCATATATTTATGAACATGATTATTCAAAAAATATACCTTATAAACTTGGACGAATAGAGTAATTAAGATTTGTTAATGACAAAAATTAAGAGATCAAAATATATATAAGAAAAACTCTAATTGGAAGCGTGAGGTTTATTACGATGAACTAGCAGATGAAACAAACATAAACAGAGGAAATTTGAAGAACAAGACGAACAAAGTATCTAGTAACAAATTTCTTTCTCTAGTACTTCATATATTCCGAAATTGACTTGTTGATGTCTAGCCTCTAGAGTCCACGCAGGAAATACATGACTAGCTTGATTTTGATTCGACATAAGAATATAGAGATGTGGGATAGTAATTTTGAGTTTCCCATGCGTAGTTACAGTGTTATTGTCTGACTGAGTGGAAGAAACAATTGTGTGCCCATCCACTACCTGACGCCTAAAAGCAAGTACAATAGCAAAATTCACTCAAGGTTAATAGTAAATTAAAAATCGGCATGTAGAATAATTGTCTCTAAAATTTGTCTTTAGATGTTGTGCAACAACTATTTATTCTCTCTTGTACATAAATAATCTATTTGTGCTCCCGTGCAAAGCTGGCTACTAAATAAGAGCTAGTTCTCTTCCCTCTCCTCTTTTCTCACTTTTCCATATTGACCAAAACTGATGTGTACAGGCTAAAAACTAGCAAGGTGTTCTTATTGTACATACTCTAAGAAAGGAAGGAACAGTGCTCTTTCATACATGAACAGTAGTTACTGTAGCTGCTACATTTTCTCTTTAGAGAGAGCTCTGGTTACAGTAGTCGATGATGTGCATGGATTCCCTCCAAGCAAAAACAATGTGCATGGAGACATTGGACGATGGACCCCACAAGCTGCCTATTAGATAGGTACAAAATCATCCTTGGCATTAATCTGATGCTGCAAAACTACAACCACATACTCCCTTCAGTTTGATAATAGATGTCGTTTTGGACATCGACACGGTCTTCAAAACACAACTTTGACCGCTAATTTTTATTATAATATTATGAAAGTACTTCTCGAGACAAATCTACACATATAATTTTCATATATCCAATTTAAATATTTAAAAATATATCAATAGTCAAAGTTTTAGAAGTTTGACCATCACTATATCCAAAACGACATCTATTATCAAACTGGAGGAAGTAGCTGTTGGAGTTCTAGGATCTTAGTGCCTTAGATTAAACACCTAGATGAGGGTCTTCGCAGTACCTTCGGGATTAGAAGAGCTTGAGGACGCCATTGCCAAGATGGGGAAGGAGCAGTGGCGCCGTAGGTGAGGGAGAACGGCGGCGCTCCGGTATGAGCGAGGAACGGCAGGGGCCTTCCCGTTGCTCCACACGCACGAGTAGATCGGGTTCGCTAGGTTCTGTTGGGGTGGTGTGCACAGGAGAACGTCGGTTCTCTAGGCCGGTACCGTGCTAATTGTCTTGGACGAAATCACGGGAAGAAAAGCCGGCGTCGCCACCAGGCGTCCGGGCCGTTGCACACCGCTGCCTCTGCGGACGCCGCCTCCGTCTTGCGATCTCCAGACCGCTGGCCGGGCTCTGCGCGCTGCGGCGTCTCAGGCTGTGAGCGAGGACCACAGCCACATCGCGCTGCCGCCGCCCATGTGCCGCCAAGCGCCTACTCGCCCGTCGCGGCGCCAGCGTGCCGGCCGCCACCGCCATCCCGCGACGCCATTCCAGCCGCCGCTTATGCGCGCACGCCACGATCGACGCAGAGCCGCCACAACGCGCCAGCCGCGTCAAAGCACGGCTCAGATCCGGTTTTTTTCCGGGAGCTGTTAGGGTTTGTTGGGAGCTGCCGATTTTTTCGGTGTTTATTGCTTACCAAAATAAATCTCGTCCATCCTTTTGATCGGACGGTGAAGGGCTTGGCTGGGCCACTTTTGGCCCAGGCAAAGGAGGGGCTCTGCCCGCGCTTGCTTTGGGCCGTTCAGCCCAAATAGATTAGCTATATATATATACATATATATATTAAGTGTTCATTTTTGCTATGCATGATGAGCTTAAGTACTAAATTAAGTCTGTATTTCCGCTGCAAGTTTAAGTTTTCTTTTCTCTGATTAAATTGAAACCAACGTGGATATTTAATTAAAGAAAATAGTAAATGAAAAATAATAGTTTTATAGTATTTCACATAGTTGTGGTAACTTTATTTTTCTGACCAACGTTGAAAATAATTTTTGCCATGACCATGTTAAGAATGATAGAAAGTTTTTGAATAAAGTTTGCTCTATTCTAATACTGCCCAACGGTGTTTTAGAAATAGATCAGTCTTTATTATAGTTGAGAGCATGTTTAATTGACCAACGTTAATTTATTCATGCCAAAGTTTATAATTTTTAGTTTACTGATTAAATTCTTGTTTTATTTAATGAAGCTTTTCCAGCTGAGATAGATTATGCTTTGCTTCATCCAAGGCCTGTGGCACCGGTTCTGGCAGCAGCTGGGAGTCCGGAAGCCACAAATAATGCTACGGCAGAATTGTCGTATAGTATTGAGAAGGCAAAGTGGGACAACTCAAATAGAAAGTGCCTCATGGTGATCAAAGGCACCATCATTGAGTCCATAAGGGGAGCAATCCCAGAATGTACAGATGCTACTGAGTATCTGAAGAAAATAGAAGAGCAGTTTACTGGATCCACAAAGGCCTATGCAGGCACATTAATCAAGAAACTTGTCAATGACAAGTATGATGGATCTGGGCTGCGTAATGGACCAGGCATTAGAGAGCATATTCTTAAGATGACTAATATGGCTCACTCTCTCACATCTTTTGATATGCCTTTAAAGAATGATTTCATAGTCCATCTTGTACTGGTTTCATTACCAAAGGAATTTAAGACTTTTGTTGTAAATTACAACATTAGTGAAGAAAAATGGTCTATTGAAAAGTGCATTGCCATGTGTGTCCAAGAAGAAGAAAGATTAAAGGCACAAAAGGCTGATGAACTGAATCTGGTTAAACATCCTCAGAAGAAAAAGAATTATTTCCAGATTCAGAATAAGCCAAATTTCAAGAAAGGCAACTACCAAAAGGGCAATTATCAGCAGAAAAGGTTCACCAATTTTGAGAAGGGTGAACACTCAAATGGAGGACAGAACTCCAATGGAGGACATGGTTCCAGTGGACAGCCTCCTAGGCCTCAGCCGGAGCACATAGATCCAGACACCTGCAGGCGTTGTCATCAGAAAGGGCACCACATGAAAGATTGCGTTCTGTTCCTCAAGTGGCTGAACAAAAAGGGTAAAGATCAAGTTACATTCATAGATGAATCCTTGTATATAGATTCACCAACTAATACTTGGTGGATGGATTCTGGTGCAACTGTTCATGTTGCTAATTCTATGCAGGGATTCCGCATTTAGGAGGATCCTACAAAGAGGAGAAAGAGGAATTAGAGTGGCGAATGGAGTTGAAGCTGATGTGGAAGCCATTGGAGATCTTCCATTAGAGTTGGATGGCGGCTTCATACTCCATTTGCGAGATGTTCTATTAGTGCCTTCTTTAAGAAGGAATTTGATTTCAGTGTCTTGCTTAGATGATGAGAACATTCAGTGTCATTTTGGGAATGGAAAGTGTGTAATAAAGTTTAATAATATAGACGTTGGTCTTGCCATACGACAAGACAAGCTTTATTTGCTATCCCATTATGATATTGTGAATGACATAAGTACCTCCTCGAATGCGAAAGTATGCAATGTTAATACAAAGCGAAAGAGAATAGAAAGTGAATCGTCATCGAAATTATGGCATTGTCGTTTAGGCCATATTTCGAGGGGGAGAATTGAACGATTAATCAAAGAAGAAATTGTTCCTCCCCTAGACTTTTCAAACACAGATCATTGCATAGATTGTATTAAAGGCAAGTATGTTAAACAAATAAAGAAAGGCGCCAAGCGTAGCACAGGAATCTTGGAAATAATCCATACAGACATTTGTGGTCCTTTTCCTGTAAAGACAGTGGATGGTTTTGATTCGTTCATTACATTCACTGATGACTATTCTCGCTATGGCTACATTTATCCTATCAAAGAAAGATCAGAAGCATTAGAAAAGTTTAAGATATTTAAAGCTGAAATAGAGAATCAACATGATTTAAAGATTAAAGTAGTAAGATCAGACCGTGGAGGTGAATACTACGGTAAACACACCCCTTATGGCCAAGTTCCAGGACCTTTTGCAAGGTACCTGCAGGAAAATGGCATAGTAGCTCAGTATTCTATGCCACGAACCTCAAAGAAATGGAGTAGCCGAAAGGCGAACTGCAGTACCTTAATGGATATGGTGATCCACTTTACCGGTTAGTCTATGGATGGAGGCTTTAAAAACCGCTGCCCATATTCTTAATCGGGTACCCAGTAAGTCGGTGCCTAAAACACCGTATGAGTTATGGACTGGGAGGAAGCCTTCACTAAACTATCTACATGTGTGGGGCTGTCCGGCTGAGGCAAAAGTATTCAACCCAAACATAGGAAAGTTAGATCCAAAGACAGTGAGTTGCCATTTCATTGGCTATCCTGAAAGATCAAAGGGTTATCGTTTCTACTGTCCAGACAGACATACCAAGTTTGTAGAAACTAGACACGCTGTGTTTATAAAGGATGATATGATCAGGGGGAGCATGGTACCCCGAGAAATTAGCCTTGATGAGAAGCGGGTTTGTGCCCCAACTCCTATGATTCAAGAGCCTTTCTTCTCGATACCTGTTGTTGCTGCATCACCTGAAGTTACAAAGACTGCCGGTGTTTCTCGAGTTCAATTCGGTGTGCCAGAGGCACCTGTTGTGGAGCCCGAGGCCCCTGCTGTTGCTAGTGAGGAGCCTGAGCAGCCTCCTGTAGAGAGCAATGAACCTGCTCAAGAACCACTTAGAAGATCACAGAGAAACAGGAGATCAGCTATTCCAGCTGATTATGAAGTTTATGTCAGTGAAGACATAGAGATAGAGGGTGATCCCACCTCTTATGAGGAAGCGATGAGAAGTCCCAATTCATCGAAGTGGCTTGATGCCATGCAAGATGAAATGAGATCCATGAGTACAAACAAAGTCTGGGATTTAGAAGAAATTCCTAAAGGAGCCAAAACAGTAGGCTGTAAATGGGTCTACAAAACCAAACGTGACTCCAAAGGGAATGTTGAAAGATTTAAAGCTAGACTTGTCGCAAAAGGCTTCACTCAGAGAGAAGGAATAGATTATACCGAAACCTTCTCGCCTGTTTCGACAAAGGATTCTTTTAGAATCATTATGGCACTCGTTGCTCATTATGATTTAGAATTACATCAGATGGATGTTAAGACGGCATTCCTAAATGGGGATTTATATGAAAATGTATACATGGCGCAACCCAAAGGTTTTGTCATGCAAGGAAAAGAAAATATGGGATGTCGATTAAAGAAGTCCATTTATGGATTAAAACAAGCGTCTAGACAGTGGTACATTAAGTTTGATGAAACCATAAGAAATTTTGGGTTCAAAGAGAATGAGGAGGACAAGCGCATTTATGCAAAGTTTAGTAGAGGGAAGTATATTTTCCTAGTTTTATATGTGGATGATATCCTATTAGCAAGCAAAGGATCGAGGATCTGCATTGCTAGAGACAAAGAAGTTCTTGTCCTCAAAGTTTGATATGAAAGATCTTGGTGAAGCATCATATGTATTAGGAATTGAGATACACCGAGATAGAAAAAGAGGGGTGCTAGGGCTATCACAGAAGGCATACATAGAAAGTGTTTTGAAAAGATATAGTATGCATATGTGTAATGCCACGCCTGCTCCAATAGTCAAGGGCGATAAGTTTGGTAATTTTCAGTGTCCAAAGAACAAGTATGAGATCGATCAAATGAAATCAGTACCATATGCTTCAAATTGTCGGAAGCATAATGTATGCTCAAATATGTACTCGCCTGACTTAGCATTTACAACCGGATGCTTGGAAGATATCAGTTAATCCAGGAGTTGATCAACTGGAAAGTCAGAAAGAAAGCCTTGCGGTATTTGCAAGGGACAAAGAGCCTCATGCTAACATATAGAAAGTCAAGTGCTCTAGAAATTATGGGCTATGCAGATGCAGATTGGGCAGGGTGTAAAGACACTGGAAAGTCCACATCAGGATATGTGTTCACCCTTGCCGGAGGAGCTATATCATGGAAAAGTATAAAACAATCAGTCGTTGCAACGTCAACAATGCACGCTGAGTTTGTGGCATGCTATGAGGCAACCGGGCAGGCAATGTGGTTTAAAAAGTTTGTACCCAGGTTGAGAGTGGTGGACAGCATAGAAAAACCACTCAAATTATACTGCGACAATGAGCCAAAGAGTATTTTACTCCCACAACAACAAGTCAAGTGGTGCTGCCAAACACATAGAGATCAAGTTTTATGTTGTGAAGGAGAAAATCCAGGATCAAACAATAGAACTTGAGCATATAAGCACAAAAGACATGTTAGCGGATCCGCTCACCAAAGGTCTTCCTCCCAACGTGTTTGAGAAGCACGTAGCCGGCATGGGTTTAAAGGAAAGACTATGATTCTGGATAATAGGGGTCATTGAAAGCAACCGTCTCCCACAAAGACAAAGTTATTCTGCTTTGAAGTAGAGAGGTGTGCTATAGTCATTGAGTTCAAGAAGACGTGAATCGATCGCTGTGACGCCTTGGTCTTGGTACACTAATCTATGGAGGAGTGGAATGTTAAGTTAAAAGTGTGAGATATAAAAGGTTAATAGATCAAGATATAAAGTTTCAAAGTTGAATTCGAGATCAAGGGGGAGAATGTTGGTTGATCTCGCGCCCTGATCGGGGGCGCAACCGACCTTTTATGGTTGTGGCCCCCTGTTGCACACGCGCTATATAAAATAGAGGGGATAGACCGGCCCAGAGAACCGACGTTCTCCTGTGCACACCACCCCAACAGAACCTAGCGAACCCGATCTACTCGTGCGTGTGGAGCAACGGGAAGGCCCCTGCCGTTCCTCGCCTGCGCTGGAGCGCCGCCGTTCTCCCTCACCTACGGCGCCACTGCTCCTTCCCCATCTTGGCAATGGCGTCCTCAAGCTCTTCTAATCCCGAAGGTACTGCGAAGACCCTCATCTAGGTGTTTAATCTAAGGCACTAAGATCCTAGAACTCCAACAGTAGCTAACTATGCTCGATTGCCCACCTCCACTCCACACAAGCAAGACAGCCAGATTCCATCGTAGCTTTGCCATTTGAGGTACTATGCCAATAACTTAATGTATTGATCAAAAGATAAGCCAATCTACGGCAGGCACCCCAATAAAATTTGTTGGTGTGACAAAGCCAGTTACAGGTTAACAAGAGGCCTAATGATGGTTTATACAAACTCTAGGTCTAGAAGGCTACCCGAACCCGAGGATAAGGATACAAGATACTCCGTAACACAGATATTTGATTGCTTAGTTTAATACACATAGAAAGGCTAACAAAACAGGCTGTAAGATAAGGCCAGACGGCCATATTCTACAGACAAATTGAAGCTTCGGCTACAGCATAGCGAATCAAGGCCCCCCCACTTTTCAGGAGCTGCCCTTTCCTCTGCCATGTGGGAACACTACACGGTGGTACAGTGCCCAAGCCCAAGGCTTCCATTTCATCTTCACAGGTTAATCTAAGTTCTTATAACAAGTAGGAAACGACATATGCCTTGGGAAGGGGTATTGTCATGCTCTCTAGCCCACAAGGTGTCAGAGTATTTGACAGCATACCTGCATCTACATGAAGGGCATATCAATGTTTTTTCCACCCTCCAAAGAAATTGACTCAAACCGAATAAGCCAAGCCGCCAAGTGATTGACTTATATACCATCCTAGCATTACTAGTAGTACATTACACGCGTGCATCGTCATCAGCGCGATGAGCCAGCATCACCCAACAAAATCATGAAGCAAGTGGCCACCAATCTCCTTTGCAAAATGCCGATCCTGGCCGCCAAATGAGCCGCCCCCCATCACGTTGGCGTCATTGACATCCTCAAGCCCGAAACGGCGGGCGAGGTTGGGCGGGAGAGTAGTAGCTCGAAGCGGATCGACGGTGCAGCCCTTGTTGTTCTGGTGGAGACCGAGGGTCAGGGAGACGCCGCCGTTCCCCGCTCCGCCGACGCCGATCCCGACTCCACCGACTTGCTGATGTTGTGATGACCCGATGCTGTGCTCTGCGGACAGTCCGTCGTACGCGAAGCACACCTGTCCCGGGATGGAGTGGGACATCTGGGAGAGTTCATCCGGGAAGCTTTGGGAAGCAGCGGTGTTGTGGTTCCTTGTGATGCTGCTACTTTGCCCGGGCTGCGAATCGGAAGGACCAGAGGGCTTCCCGCCGCACTGCGACGAATGCTGGGCCTGATGGTGCATGCCGCGCTGGCTCTTGTCGATCCCTGAATGCTTGTGCGTCTGCCTCATCTCGAGGTTGTGAATCTCTTCCACCATCGGCTTCCAGAGTCTAACCCTTGCATTGATAAACCAATTCGATACCTGCACGAGCATTACCAAATCTATCAGCAAGTTTTAGGAGCAATAAGGGCAGATTAGAGTTCCCGTAATTTAGTAGAACCAGTCGTGGCAATCACTACAACGGGCAAGCATCGTTGCTATTCACCTGATTCCGTGTTAAGCCTGTTTGTTTTGCCAGCATTTGCTTGTCGCCATCAGTAGGATACCTGGAGAATTGAAATCTGAAGATGAGACTAAATGTACTAGTATAGTAACACAATCGAAGGGAAATGAATCAACAGAGAAGCTTTCACGCATCACTATGCTATTCCAAATTTGACTAATGCCATTTCAACAGACTGCCCCGCGGTGGAAAGCAAGGATTAGTAAAGAAGCTAGGTGCTACTCGCTTCACTCGGTGTCTCGGTCCAAAACTTAAAAACACAAATAACTTTGTAAGGAAGACAAATGGGTTCACATCTTAATAAATTTCTCTTATGGCCCCATCTCCATCTGAGAAAGACTTTGAAAACATCTCTGATATCCAAGTTGGTGCTAACAAAATGGTAATTGTAAAAAGTGAAGGCTTCTCAAAAATAAATTTAGCCAATCCAATGCGCTGGTTGTTGATATGGGATCTAACAAAAGGGCAAGAATTGACAAATTATGGGCTTGAACTTACTTTTTTTTCTTTCCCTAAAGGCCAGGAAACATTGATAGCAATAATTAAGGAACTGATTGAACTCATATAATAGCAAAATCAGTGCAGAATGGAAATGACTTGCATTAAAAGTCATAATGATTAGCAACTGAACATCTTGACACTGTACCAATCAACTTGATGTAACCACTGGGGCATATCACAGCTTTTAGATCGTACTACAAAAACTAGATGTAATATGCAAAACAAACTAAATAATGATGATGTTTAGTATAGGTAGGTGCCACTAAAATTAGGTTGAAAGTAAAGCCCACTGGCAAGTTGTTTCACAATCAGCATGTACTAAGAGCTACCCAATATATGAGAAATTGGGGCCCTTACCAAACTCATGCCCACTGGCAGGTATCTAAGAAGAATGCAATGAGTACTAACTAGAATACTTAAATCCACTAAGGCGGCCGCTCCTTTATGATGTGTACAGCTCAAAATACACTTCAAGTACAGGTTTACAAGCTGACCATCCATCATGTTATTAACTCCAATATAACTTGGAAGCCATGAACTCCCATCATGTAAAGTCTATCGCCAAGATTTGTAAGTCTATCGTAACGATTCAAAACTCCCATTTTGAGATGTAGCATAAATCATGTCGAAGAAACAACGACTCATCATCATGCATAGCCAAGTCACTATTACCCAACTAATAGCTGTTTGCAATTGCAAACCACAGACCTCGGCAGAAGCAAGTAATTTTAAATTGCATCATCACAGTCAAAATGCTTCACAAAAGTGAATATAACAATCATCATATTGAGAAAGGTGTAAACTACCGTAGCCAAGTGCTAATGACTCATGATTATGGCTAACACAATCGGCGGTAATTTAAGTGGACAAATCAACTCACGGATGCAGGAAGTGCTCGAACAACCAAGCGCGGAGAACAGACACGGCGCGCTCGGGAAGGCCCCTCTGAGGCCGCCAAATGTTGTGCGGCTGAGCGAAGGCACTCACGTTGTTCCCTCTCTGGAGGCCGGCGCTGCCGCCCGCAAGCCCAAACATGGCGATGTCCCTGTTCAGGCCCTCTTTGACAGCAATCTTGCTTGTGCTGCGCAGCTGGTTCAGTATCATGCCCTTCAAGCATTTGAAGTGCTTCGCCATCGCCCTCAGCGCCATTGCCGCGAACGGGGCGGCGTTGCTGAACCCCGCGACGGTCTCAAACGAGGCGATCACAGCCTGGACCTGCTGATAGTACTGCCGGTATCTCTTGCAAACCTGAAAAGACATAGCAATTGGATTAGAGTTCAATGCGAGATAAACAGCTACTAACAGCGTTTAAATACAGTAAATCCATGTTAGAAAAGGAAGCAGCACGATTTTGTTTTCATGTGGATATGACATCAACAAAGCAAGCCTACTACCCAATTATGGAAGTAGGACGGTATTAAGGAACTCTGGCCAACAAAATCGCCTATTGAGGGCACGAGAAATAGAAGCTTTCTACATTGTACGTGGATTCTCATCCATTGCCCATGCTCGGAGAGGACGCTACGAGCGAGTCTAATACGAACCACGTGAAAGCATTTAGCCGCAACACAATTTTCTTAAGGTGACATACGGGAGAGTTTATAGCTGCGAGCATCGCCCATCCCTCATCTTCCCAGAATTGCAAGACAGACACTATTCAGTTTTAGTTGCATGTAGATGACATTCCAAAGTATTCTCAGGGCCAAACACCCGATCCTAATCATTCACGAGAAAAATGGAAGGAACGCAACTGTTCAACATGAACAGTACAGAACTGCAAAGGGGTAAGGTAAAAGAAGAAGAGAGCCAAAAGATGTTTCAACAGCAAAGGAAATCATCATCAAATCAAAAGCACATGCGACCACAGTATATAAAAGCAAGACACAACTGCATCGGTGATGTGACCACTCTGTGTAAGATTCTTCTCCAACCAGAAGTAGCGATAATTGCAACACCGCAACATGGTAAAAAAGATGCAAGCCACAAGAAACCTGGAAGGAGAAATTTTTAGACGACGAAGCCACGAGCTTAGCTAGCTAGCTAGCTCACCTCTTCCATCATGGAGATGAGCCTTGTCTTCTTCCACTGCTGCTCGGCGCCCGAGATGGGGCCACCGTCGCCGGCCGCGCGGCTGGCGGCGTCCAGGTCGTGATCGACGGCGTCGGCGCTGTCCATCGGATCCGCGTCCAGAAGGCCCTCGTCGGGGACGCTGCGGTCGACGTGGGCCGCAGCGCCGCCCACGTCGCAGATCTCCTCGAGCAGCTTCTGCGTCGGGCCGAGGAACCTTGACCGCCCGAGCACCGACGCGTAGCCAGTGAAGGGCCCGTAGGGCCCCGTGGCAGGCGTGGGGCCGACGAACTGCCTCCTGGGCGGCGGGGGAGGATTCGACGACGCGGAAGAGAGGGACAGCGAGAAGTTCTGCGCCGAGATCTGCGGAATTGGCGCGGCCAGCCCGTGCGCAACCAGCTGCGCCTGCGCCAGGGTCGGACTGTGCAGCGAGTAGGACGACGAGGAGGACGCGTACGGGTAGAACGACGGGGGTGGCGGCCACGTCCCGGGATGCTGCGGCAGGGCAGGAGGCGGCGGGGGCGAGTCCGCGGCTTCCGGCGGGAACCGGAGCTTCTCGCGCCGGCTGTGCTGCGGCACGTGGTACAGCTGCCCGCCCGCCGCCGCGCCGGCCACGTGCTGTGCATGATGCTGAAGCAGGAGGTGCACGTGCGCGTTGCCGTGGGGCTCGGCCCCGCTCCCCGCCCCACCACTGTACCCGCCCGCGGCGAACGACATGGCGAGCAATCAAGCTCGCCCGGTCCTTCCCTCCCGCACGTACGCGCGCTCGCGTCGGTGGCCTCCTCGGGGTCGGTGTCGGCGCGCGCTGTACGTACGGCGGGGTGGTGAGCAGGGCGAGTACCTGGCCCTGGAGAGAGTGGAGATAGAGGGGAAACGGCTCCGCACTTTCCGAGTGCCGGGCCTGGCTCCCTCGCTGGCTGGTCTCTCTTCTTCTGCTGCTGCAGCTGCTGTAGCCTTCCTTCTTTTGCTTCCCACCCTCGCCTTTTGTTTTTCTTTTCTTTTTCCCTTTGTTCTTTGCGAGGTGCTGCTGCTGCCCCTGCTGGTGCTATTGTTGTTGGGTTCGGGCGGGGTGCCTTTCTTTCTGCAAAGGCGAGAGACCGCGAGAGGGAGAGGGGATAAAGAGACTGTGTGAGGGAGGGAAATGGTAAGCCGTGAAAGCGAAAGCAGGAAGGCCGAGCTCGCCGGTGAGATGAGTCGGAGATTGGAGCGAGCCAACGAGGCGCAAGTAAAAGTAGGTGGAAGCGGGCGCCGGAGACGTGGCCCGTGCGTGTACTTGCCTTGGCGCGGCTCGCTTTTGGTGGTATTTATCGCTTGCTGCTTGCTGCTTGCTGCTTGCTGCTTGCTGCTTGCTGCTGCTGGGAGCCAGATGCCAGTGCCTGCGTGTCAATTTTTTTATATTTCCTCTCCTCCCCTTGTTTTAACTTACATACTATACACTTGTGTAGGTTTGACCACTAGTCCAGGAGTGGAAGACATTCCATGTGCAGCGCGATGAAGTCCCCTAATAAATGTACTCTACCCCTGGTACAAATCAGTGCTCAATCCTCAAAAAAGGAGTGCGTTAGTATCCAGAGCTATCAGCCTGACAAAACAAGGATTTCCCGAAAGCAAGTCGGCATAATAGGAAGAACCACCACCCTTGGCCGCTTGTGTAGACCAGCTATACCTACTGCCTCGTATAGCCGTATGTGTTTGAGATATAACTAAGTTTAAGTTTTAGTAGCCGATTTTTGAAACTAACTCTCATAAGTTTTGGCTGTAAATATAACATATTATTACATATAATCAATAATAAGAAACAGTTTGAAACAACCCAAATTCAAAATGAATTTAAATTTGGATTTTGATTTGATTTCGTTTTCGTTTTGGGCCTTTTCCTTTGCGGTTGGGGCCGTCGCTGTTTTTCCGCGCGGTTGTGCCTTGTGACTGCGTCGACCAATGACCCGGCTCGCCTCCGACCGCAGCGCCCGCTGTCTTGCCGTCGCACACTCGGTCGCCCCACGTCACCACGCTGCCGTCGTCACGCGCTTCACGCCGCCCATGTCGCCATTCGCCCGCTCGCGCCCATGCCGCCGCGTCTCGCCGCCACCGCCGCCAAGACGCCGCCGCCGCGCTTCGCCTCGCCGCGCCATGGCTATAAAAGCCACGATCGCACCGAAGCTCTCCTAGCCCCGCTCCCCGCCCAACCGGTGAGCCCACCTCTCTCCCCGCGCTCGTCCCCTTCGGGCTCCGATCGCCGCCACGATCGTCGCGCATGCTCCACCGCCGCATCGCCTTGGGAAACCCTAGGGTTTCCTCTCCTCGCTTTGGCCGCCCAGTGGCCTCGCCGCCACTGCGTCTGGCGATGTCAGGCCCACGGCCGGTTTTTCTTTTTTTGCGATTTTTCGGATTTTTTAATTTAATATTAATTCCAAATAATCATTTTAAATTCAGAAAATCCCGAAAAAATCCGGAAAAGCCTAGAAATCCCACAAATACATATTCCTAACCGTTTCGTGCCACTGAGTCCAAAAATGACCTCTGCTCTGCAATCCGAAGTCTCTAAAATTCCAAAATGACCAAATTGCCCTCCGTTCTCTCTCTCGGCAAAGTTTCGGTTTCCGTTTTCAGTTTTCGTTTCTGTTTCTTTTCGTTTTCCGTTTATTTATTGCCGTTCGTCCTTTTCGCGCTAGATCCGATCGTTGGACAGTTCGAGGAGCAGCCGCAGTTCCCGGAGCAAACGTTGGACACGACAGGAGCCCAGTACGACTACGTCGATTACGGTTCAGCCGACCCGATCGCCGAGCAAGGCAAGCCGTACACCTTTGATCATGTTGATCCGAATCATGCCATGTTATAGTCATTAACTATTTTCTATCGCATTACTTTACGGTATGTTGAAATATTGAAAACTGTTATTTTAGAATGACATGATACATAGATAATGCCAAATTGCTTACGGAACTTCCGTGAAAAATATTAAATTCCAAATAAATCCTTGTAACCATAGGAAGTAACTATACCTGGTTAAGTTAGATATTATTTAGGTTAGTATAATCTCAAAATCTTGGAAAAGAGTTGGATTCGCTTTTGTCTAGCAAAATACTCTTGTCTTTTCCAACAACTAGTCTTCCTGGGTAGCTGTTGTGATGTCTTGACTTGCCCCTAAAAAGGTGGGTCGTCACAGAGTTGAGATCCCTATATCCCATGTTTATCTTTATGACTATTCTTCGGATACTCTCAATATTAGGTGATAGGCACTCGGTTAATCTATGACTAAGAAAAAAAAAAGCGAAAATGGCTCTTTTGTGTTCTAACATTTGAAGTTTCGATTAATTTCATAACATTTTACAGATACGGCAAATTTTTGTAAAAAAGACCCTGAAGTTACCGATAATATCAAAAAATAGTTAATAAATTCCGAAATTTCAAATTAAATCCTGGAAACTGAATTTTTAGGTATATGAGTTTCGATAAATTGTTGAACCTTAAACATAGCACATATTTTAATTTTCATATTCTGAGTTTATTTTTTCTAGCACAATTCCATGATTATATATGATGTATTTATGTTCTGTTACTTTAATGATTCACATAATTGCTTAGTAATTAGTAGAAAATTATAAATAATACTAGATAAATTGTAAACAAACTTTAGATAATTATCAACTGGATAGATATAGATCAATTTTTACTGATTCATATATGAGCATACAATATATTGATTTTACCAGTAGTAAAATTTACTTTAGCATGAATATAATATAGAATATATCATACATCGCAAAATAGGAATTTGCTTAGTTTGCCATGAATAGTAGCAATTATCTCACCTGTGTAATGGATGCTAAGAATAACCTAACAGTTCAATCTCTTCGAGCTACTATCATCCAAACCAAAGCTGCTACCCCTACTCTTCCTAAAGCCGCCAAGTGTGCTACTCAGCACTTCCTACGACACTATGTTCATGCGGATTTTAAGGCTGAATATTTGATGGAAGAGGATCGTCAACACTGTGGAATTCCTTGAAAGAATGATATAACCAACAAAGAATGCTATAACAAGCAAAGATCCACCCTACAGCAAGAAGTACAACGCAAATAGATCCTGCTACGCTTTTAGGATTTCAAAACCATAGTAGTTTACAACTCCAACTTGCCAAACTTATCACCAAGCTGCATTTATGTAACCAAAAAGCTATATATGCTGAAATGATAGAGAAGATGTTGTCTACCTTTCTCTCCAACAAGAGAATACTATAGAAATAGTATCGTCGCGCCAAGTATTTGAAGTACTCTAAGCTTATCTACATTTTGCAAGAAACAGAGAAGTAAGACAAACACCTAATAAAGAATCGCCATATTATTCCAAATGTGGCCCATGCAATTCCAACGCGTATGCCAATGCTAAGCAACCTAGCAATAGCCATGACCGCGGAAAAGGCCAAAGGCATGAAGGGGCAAATGGAAGAACGATAAAATACATAAGGACGTAGCCAAGCCTTAATGAAGAGGTAAACGTAAAGAGCTAGGGAGTTTCCATAAGTAAGACTCGCACAATAAGGTTGCTCATCCTCCACAACACTGCTTTAGATGTGGCTAGATTGACCACTTGTCGACAATGCGGTTGATGAATGTAGTGACTGCATATTTAATTATTTATATAGGCTACTAGATACGAATATTTATATAAGAATCCTTGAAGGAGTAAAAATTGCATATCATAATAAAACTAATCGAACATGTATAGCACCGAACTGCATAGTTCGATATATGTGTTAAAACAATGGAGGACAATGCGATACTGTTGACACCAGAATATGGCACATGGCCGATTTGATAAGAGAATTATTAGTTTGGTATAGTTATTTGATTAAGGATAGTATCGGGTTTGGAAAGTATTTTGAAAAGTCATAAGCTGATACAGGTTATCATATTATAACCGATATTAGTTATAAAAAGGATAGTATCTTAGGGAAAGTTGAAACCGATATGGAGTGTTTTACGAGTCCAAAAAGGACATAGTTGATCTGGGCGCTATAAAAGAAGGTGGCAAGAAACATAGAAGACACAGCCAAACAATTAAACAACTCACATTACTTTTTACTTTTTCATCGACTAACAGTAGTATTTTAGATTTGTAATATCTTCTCTATAATTTTCATAAATCAATAAAGTTGTGTATCGCCGATTATTAGTTTCGTTGACTTACGCTATCCACGTGTGTTTTTTCTTCGATCTTGTTACGCATCGCCTTTTGAGGAAAATCTACCTTTATCCTTGTTTAATCAGGCCAATCATGGTGATTCCTTGTTTAATCAGCCCAATCAGGGTGATTAGATCTATCGGCTACTTTTTATCTAATCAGCTTGAATACTTGTTTAGATTAGATCGTATTATATCTGAAAGGATTAATTGGCTTAACGGCCGTTGGGTTGAGGATACGACTTCAGGGGTGAGTAGGCGTTTATAAAAAAAATTCACTAAGGACATACGCTTTAATCAACCCTATGCCAAAAGCTAAAAAATATAGGGAAGCGAAAGACTACAGTTTTGAAAATTAAGGCCTAAATCAACTGGGTTCACTAGTGCACTATGTAACAAAGTATCTAAGTAAGAATTGCTATACAAAGCAAGCAAGCATGAAGAAGCAATTTTAAATACAATAAAGCAATTTATAATAATACAATAAAGTAAATGCTTGAAAGTAAAAGAAACAAGTTACTTTTTCCCGTGGTCTCGGAGACTTGCCGGTCTCCCCTAATCCTTGTTGAGACAAGCTCAACTATTTGGATCGGCTCCGCACTTAAGAACCCTCCTCGAATCCACTAGTGGTTGCTTCTTTACCCCTCCGGGTAGGCGAGCACCAACCTTCATAAACTTTTGCCGGGGCTTCTCACAATCTCGGTTGAGAGCTCCCGCGCATGACGTCTCCTAACGTCGTCTAGGTGTCAGCAAACATCAAGAGTAACAAGTCAAGCCTCCGTTTGAACTTCACCTAACGCAACACATGCGCTCTGGTGACCTCCTAAGTGCGACACATGCACTAGAATCCTCCTCAAGTGCAACACATGCACAGTGAGACTCTCAACCCTCTCTTAATTGCAACACATGCAATTAAGACTCACTCTTAGCTCACGAATCAACTAGAGAGGATACAACACATGCAAACCTCCTCCAAAAACTCACACAAGATCCAAGAACACTTCACAAGTGTAGCCAACCCAAATGTTAGCTTCCAAGGCTCCTTTTATAGCCTACCACACGGCAACTAGCCGTTGAGGAACAAATTTGGCGAAAATCAGCATTTCCGGTAATACCGCCCATCTAGGGCCGGTAGTACTAGCTCCAGCCTCCATGCCAATGGATAGAAAACTAACCATTGCATAGGAAACCCGGTACTACCGCCCTTCTAGGCCCGATAGTATCGGCCCCATGAGCAGTACTGTCGATCTTGGTGCAACTTAAGAGCAACCCTCTTTGGAAAATAGCTACATCCCCATTGGGCTGGTACTACTGGATCTCCGGTAGTACCGCTCACACAT
The DNA here is from genome assembly GCA_036346355.1 of Rhipidocladum racemiflorum. Lineage (NCBI taxonomy): Eukaryota > Viridiplantae > Streptophyta > Magnoliopsida > Poales > Poaceae > Rhipidocladum > Rhipidocladum racemiflorum. Next base: position 22,527,112 of record CM070570.1, on the reverse strand, counting down.
GGTCAGTAGCTCCTCCAGAAACTCCGAGCAACACATGCTCCTCTGAACAATAACTACACAAATGCCACAAACTCACACAAGAGCGAAGAACAGTCCACAAGTGCAGCCAACCCAAATGCCAGCCACCAAAGCTCCTTTTATAGCTTCCCACACGAAAACTAGTTGTTGGGGGCCGGTAAATTGGGTGAAAATCAACATTTCTAGCACTACCGCCCATCTAGGACCGGTGGTACTAGCTTTCATTCCAATGGCTAGAAAGCTAGCCGTTGCACAGGAAAACTGGTACTACCACCCTAGTATGTCCAATGGTACCACTCGAACGCTAGTACCGGCCACATGGGCAGTACTACCGACCTTAGCGCAACTCCAAAGCAACTATCTCTAGAAAATAGCTACCACTCCATTCGGCTGGTACTACCGGACCTCCGGTAGTACCGCTCCCACCTGGTCGGTAGCTCCGGCCTCCAGAAACTCTGAGCAACACATGCTCATTTGGAAAATAACTACCGCTCTCATGCGCGGTACTACCAACCTTCGGTAGTACCGGCTCGCAAACAATGGTACTATCGGACCAGCGGTAGTACCAGCTTTATACCTGCGGTAGTGCTGGCCTTAGGAAGAAAACTCAGATTTTCAAATAAATCTTTTCTCCAAACTTTCAAACATTGATTCTTTGAGCCATATGATGATCAACACATGATCAAGTTATTTTGCAAATCACATTTGCAATCTCTACTCACATGCTCCAAAGAATTGCAATTAAACTCTTCAACTTTATTTGCAAAACATATTTTGCAAATAAACTAATAACCTATGAATTCAATCTTCTTTAGCGATGAGGTGATCACCACAAGATCACAGAACTTTGCAAACACATTGCAAAGGGCTTCTTCGCATGCTCTCTAGGATTGTAGCCCATAACCTCTTTCTCATTTGTAAAACCAATTTGTAAATAGCAATTAAATCCCAATGTGTGAGCTATCTCCCTTTTACAACACATGCAAATCCATAGCCTCATGCAACACCAAATTAAACTAAAATGTCTTCTTTCCAAAAACATGTCTCTTTGTCAAATCAGTTGTTTGTTCCTGTCAAAGAGAGTGTCCTCCGCACGCTAGTCTTATGCGAAAATAACCGCCTCTCCGACAAATTTACTGGTTGGAGCAACTACATAGGTTATCCCCGACCTGCGTATACTTAACTGGTCGGGGTAACGAATATATACTTTATCTCCGATCCGCTTGATAAGCTGGTCGGGGAACTCTTTCACATGACTAAATTTGAAGTTGTAACCAGGTAATGGGTTTTGGGCTTTATCTTTTCTTATGGGCTCCTTTTATTTATGTGCGCGTGGGCCCAAAAAATTATTTAAGGATATATTAATCTTCATCAATTAACATCGTCAATACCCTCATAATTATTTATAAAGATAATGCTGCTTATGTTGCACAAATACAAATGTGTTGTGTTACGAGCAATATTACGAAGCATATTACCACCAAACTTTTCTATCCTTATGAACTTTAGAATAAATAGAGAGGTGAAGATCGTGCAAACTTAGTCATATGAGAGTCTAGCTAATTTTTTCAATTAGTCCTTAGTAACATACATTTTCTAAATATGTATTCATGGCTTTGGAATAAGATGACTTAAACAAATGTAGAATCCAGGGGGAGTAAATCTATAAACCATAACCTATAGTATTTGAAGATAATACCTATTCCTGAAGATTAGAATGTGCACTCTTTTTCCCTTATTAAGTTTTCGTGAAGTTTTTTTGCAAGAAGGTTTTTAACGAGGCATTAAGTGTAACACAGTGTACGGATGGAATGTACTCTTTTCTCTGTTCTTTTTTCATTGGATTTTTAGGAGTTTTTTGTTAGACATATGCATATCACATTATTCGTTTAGGGGGAGTGTTGAGATATAACTTAATTCTATAATTTGGTGGACGAAGTCTGAAACTACTCATGAGGGGTTTTGGCTATAAATATAACACTATATTATACAAGAGAATCAATTTACATTCAATAATAAGGAAGAGTTGAGATCTCTTATATCCAATGTTCATATTTAGAATATTTGTTCTTCGGTTATTTTTAGTATTAGGTAATTGCAGTTTTGTTAATCACAATGATAAATTTATTATTCAATGGTACGGTGGCCCTACCCTCCAAACTCTCTTAGAGCAAGTATAATAACAAAAGTCCACTAATTACTCCATCTCTTATCTATATCATTTAGAGTAAGCGGTGAAGCCAGCTTGTACAATAACGCCCAGTTCGTTTCAACTTATAGATTGTGGATTTTGGATTATGAAAAAAGCTGCTTCTGGTTGTGAAAGAATTTGGCTGGGCCGGTTCTAACTTTTATGTTTCGAATTGGGCCAGCGAAAATCAGTAAGAATCATTGAGAATCGAGTTCCAGCTGGATTCTAATTTTATGTAGAGGGCAGCTTTTGATTATGGAAGAAACTATCTAGAATTCTTCCGTTCGGCAAACAATCTGTTTTTTTTAAGCAGAAGCTGAAACGAACGAGGCCTAACTATATCTAAATGTTGGCTCTAGATGCTATACAATAACTATTTTTTCTCTTGTACATAACTAATATACCTATATTCCCGTGCAGTGCTTGCTACTGAATAAGAGTCAACTCTCTTCTCTGTTTCTTTTTTACTCTTCCACGTAAAATTAAAATAACATGATCTCATTGTACATGCCCTCATTGTACATGCCCTTGGCAGGCGCAGCACTCTAATCGTCCCAAACCAAACCCTTCCATTGGGTGGGGGCAGGCGCTGGGCCCGCGCGAAAGCAATCACCCGGCTGGGCCCCACCCGTGACATGACCAAACATAGCTCAGCCCCTGGCCCACACGGCCTGCCCAGCCTCCGAGCACCCCCACCCACTATACCGTGGAACACCGACAGGTGGGGGCCCCTCGACCCTCGCCTCCATCTCTGTAACACACCAGAGCGTAAAATCGTCGCATGGCGACCAGCGGCGCTTCCCGGGATACAGGGGGGAGGGATCTCACGACGATCGTTACATCGCGGGGGATGTCACTGGGGCCACGTTTCAGCGCGTACGGCGCGGCATACTCTGCTGGTGCGACAGCGCAACGTAACGGCGAAGGATTTACAAGATGCGTGCAGGGCTAGCTAGCTAGGCCAGGGGCGGAGCGGTGACGTGGCTGCCGTTTGCATTGCCCTCACGTCCACCCATCCCTTCGTCCCCGTCCGTAGCAGGAGAGAGAAGCCGATAGAAAAGATAGGAGGAGTACGAAACTACGAATGCACAGCTCTGGGTGAAGGAACTACTCCTCCGGGGTTATGCTTTTGTTGTCACTGTAGGGTTCCTCTGTACAGCAGTGTAGCATGACTAGCCGCTACCTAGGCATCTACTACGTGCATGAACAGGTGAAAGCGAAGCCCTTGATGCGTACAGTAGCATGACACTGGCGCGCTCGAGGGGGACCCATGCTGCAGTGCCGCTTAACGACACTGCTCAATCTACGTGTACATGCGATGCGAGCACATGCACAGAATTGTCCAACGACCGATCCATCTTCAGCCGGCAACTTTTGTCTGCACGTAACAGCTTCCTTTGAGGTTATGTTTGGAACGTCTAAGTTTTACAATAAAATTATAGGAATTAAATAATAGTCCGTTGAGGTCCTACGAAAATGCACGCTCTGTTTCGCACAGAGGCTGAAGGAGAGACTGTCCTATTGCCGTCCGATTGTGATCTCGTAAATTTTAAAGCACAGTCGGACGGTGATAGAGACGGTCCCACGAGGATCCACCCTATAGAATACAAGTGCTTTCGGGGGTCGAACCAAGGTGCGCAAACAGGATGGCAATATGCATGCATGCATGTCTGCGTGATGTCGCCGGTCAGCTGTGGACCTGTGGTTGAAAAATATCCGAACAACAACGTATCGGCGTCAGCCAACCATCCTATCATTATTTTTTCCCACCGGAGCACATCGGAAACCGTTCACGGCCGAGGCGTGAAGCTAGCGGCAAGGCACAAGCACGCACGTACAGGAACAGCCCCCTGTGCGTGTTTCACTGCAATGCGCGCGCGCTGTCTCTACTCCATCACGCGCACGGGCTTGCGTTGTTTTTTCTTAATTGCCACACAGGTGATGGACGGAGTGCGCGTCAGGTCTAGCTAGCGTGCTGACACACTGGGCCAAGCTACGCTCGCACGGTCACATGCGCGTTTAGCTCGGGCGCTGGCTGGGCCGGACGGCGCTAGCAAGCTACTGCTGCAACGTGATCTTTTCCTTGGTGAGACCAAGATCTGGCAAGAGAGAGAGAGACACACACACACACACACACAGAGAAAGAGAGGAGAAAAGCGCGGCAGGATGAGGACTTGAGGAGTCGATCGCGGGCGCCGGAGCTTCCCGTGGAGCCGCGCGAGCCTCGAGGAAAGCACGCGAGGGTGCCAGCGCTCCTCTCCCCTCCATGCACGTCAATGTGTTACCACATGCATGTGCGCGCCGCGCGGCTGACCGGACCCACTCACCCACATGTGTGTGTGCATGCAGTGCGCTGTGCGCGCGAGCGAGAGCGGCCTGGGTGCATGGCAGGACGCGCCGCGCTTTCCCCCTTTGACGCAGCGCACCTGTTGCCTTTCGTCTACTATCGCTGCCGCATACGCCAAAAACGTACGTGAGCGCGCGCGCGCGATGCGAGCCTGGCCCTGGCGAGCTCGCTCGTGTCGTCTGTGCGTTTCCAATTCCGATGGGCACGCCGTCCCCAGCTCACGGAGCAGCTGCCCGCCCCGCCGTTAACCATGCGTGCAAATAAAGACACGTTCCCAAAGACGGCACACGACACGATTTGATATCAACACAGGGGAGGGGGAGCCTTGCTTTTGTGGCCTTGTCCGCGCGCGACGGGTGAAACGGGGACGGAGGCTACTGCGCGCTAGCTAGCCAGGGGGCGGGCCCCACCCCATGCATGGATGCGCTTTTGTATGGGGCGTGCATGCACAGGTTAGGTTATGCATCAGGGTGAGCGAGACAAAGCTGATTGATATGGGCAAAACACCCTTGTGGTTCAATCATTTGTTCCCAATTATTACAGCAGAGGACACCATGCAGAGGCAAAAACCCATAAGTAAAGCGCCTATATAATGCTAGCTTACGAAATGACCGTAACCGTGATCTCTCTCTCTTTTTTCGATCGAACAAGTGCCCATAAAAGTTGCCCCATCCAACCACGGTATTCGAAAGAAACAACTTCAACTAATTTAAAGAAAAAAGTTAAAAGGGGCGCGGAGTTGAGGGGGTAAGACTTTAGTCTCGTATTGTTTTTAATTAGCTAGTGGAGGGAGACCAATTTATATGGGAAGCTCTTGTATGGATTCTAGTATGAGTTGGTGAAATGATTAGAGGTACATATGGTTGGCTATGTTAGGCTATGTACACACATGTACGTACGTGCGCATCGTGACCGAGACGTGCTAGTTGCACTTAATCTTTTTTCCACGTGTATCGGCTATACGACATCACGTTATATCTCGCCTGTCGAGGTGGCACCACGGACAGAACGAGACACACGTTCTCATGCAGTTAGTCTGTTCGCCACATTGCGAGATTCCAGGGGCGGCTCCTAGAATCGTAGCAGGTTGATATGTGTTATCACGATGCAATTTTGGTTGTACGCGCTTTCTTAAGGGAGACGTCTTGTATGTGAAGAAAGGTGCGACAGAAAACCAATATTGTTCTCCTCCAGCGTGTTTTTGCATCCTTCGTGCTCGCTGCCATCGATTCATTCCGTCCCTTCATCCGTTGTGCAACGGGTGTGAGGGAGAGCAGTGTCTCCGAACTGACGATGGCCTTTAACGGCCATAGACCGGCGATGAAGTTTCTGAGAAGTGCCGTACTGCGCCACTGCTCGTCTTCAATCATCGTGTCACGTCGCTCTTTCTTAGCTTCCTGTTCTTCACCAACCTCGTAGTAAGTGTTTTGGACCAATTAGTTGTTGACCTAAATAATTTTTCGGTTGTGATTAAATCTGATGAGAATGTATACAGCTATGATAGAATTATTTACATCTATATATCAGTTGGGTTACCTAGCATATGTAGACATGCATTTTTTACTAGCATATTTTGTGTTCTTTGTATACCTGTTGGTCGCTAGAAATTAGTTATAGACACAAAGTTTAACTTTATATTTATTTTTATTACTAACTATACAATTAAATCAATATCATGACATGTAAAGTACATCGAATGACACTACATGACACTGGCTGTAGTTAAATGGTGATCATACATGCATGTCTGACGTGCTCATGACTCATGAGAGCTAGCGTATACCATGATGCGTAAACTGTAGTTTTCCTTTTGACGTGCGTGATATGCCTGCCTCTCGTAGTCTGCAAGAAATGAGTACGTGGTAGATTGCGTCCCCCTGTAGAAAAATTACTACTCCTGCTGGTACTGCTCCCGCTGCGGAGAGACAGGCCATAGTAGAATCATACTCCTAGTTAGCAACAACACTGAGGTCAATTCAGAGGAGCCAGCTAGCTGCAGCGTTTCTTTTTCTCTTTTCTGACTGATGGACGCATGACATTGTACGTATCTGTTTGGTTCCTTCTCTCTTTAAGGAGGCTGGCTAATCACAGTCCCGTCCATGTACGTACGTACCCCGGGCTAACATAGCTACTCTAGCTCACGACTCCCGTGGTTGTCAGGGACTACAAGGCAGCACTAGCATTCAAAGCACAAAGCGTCTCTGAAGTCTGAACCCTCTCAGATCAGACGAGATATACGTACTTACGTAGGCCTCCCCTGGCCGGCCGGTCGCCGAGGAGCCAATGCAGTACTAGCATTTGATTGACATGCAGCGGCAGGAGTACGTAGGTAACGTGGAGTACTAGCCGGAGATATCTTTGCTTACTGCCTTACTCCTCCAGCCTTACAGTCCCCTTGTCATTAGACTGATGATTTGACACCTTGCTCTCTGTTGCAAACAAGAGCACGATGCATACATGCAATGGAGGACACGGAACGCGTGCAAGTATCGTGTTGCATACTGTGTGTGTCTGAAGATAGCTTCTGCTCATGAGTCATGACGTTAACACGTTGGATCGGTGACCGACCACATTACGTGCTGTCTGCAACTGCAAGCAATGCATTTAAGTTTTGGCTTCTGCCAGTGCCTCAACTTAACCATGCATGCATGAAGCCAAGTAAGCTGCTGCGACACGCCGTTCGAGAACTCAAGTCGGCTCAATGCACTACAGCATCCATCTGCATGCATGCATTGGCCATTTGACGTTTTTCATTAATATTTTTTATTCAAATTACAAAAATATACCTCCATTAATTTTTTTTTTAAAAAAATACCTATGTCGTCATATGATAGGACAACAATGAGTCAAACCATAGGATTACATGACTCAGCGTTGAGGTGGCCCTCTCTATCACAAAATAAAATAAAAATAGGTCTCTGTCGCTCAATCATGTGTCGACAGAGATATGTTGCGAACTGAAATTGCGACATATCTCTGTCGCCAAATGGTTGGGCAACAGAGACCCCCCCTCCTAAAAATGATTAAATTTTTATTAGAGGAAAAAATTGATGACGAACATTTTTTCAGTGATTTCCTAATACTAGGATACAACATAGGTATATACATGTCTTAGGGAATTCATAATACTAGAATAGAACATAGGTATATACATGCCTTAGGGAATTCATAATACTGTGATACAACATATGAAATGTATAGAACCATACATTCTATGGCCATAGTTGTCGGAATAGGTCACTACTTTAGATATGTATTGGCCTTAATGTAATATCATCGTCGAGGTCTAGATGATAAGAAATCGTCATTGTCGTTTGTATAGTTAGTCCTAACCTCATTCTCACTATACTGTTTGGCCACAGAGGGAAGCCGAGGCGAATAGTGCCAACGTGGCGGTGCGCGGGCTTCAGTCGCTCGTTTAAATGGTGACATGTGCCTCTGTCGCCATTTGAACGAGCGATATTTCGCTCTCGCCTACTGAACAAACGACAGAGGTATATTTTTGAAATAAAATTTATCGAGTTATATTTTTGCAATTTAAATAAAAAATATTATTAAAAAAATTCAAACTAATTTGCCTGACAGATATTCCCTCTGCTCATTTCTATAGTGCATATTTTGAGCAAGTACTTGATTAAAAACATCCCATGTTAGAGAAGATATCAAAATTTTTTTAACTAAAGTACACTTTCATTAAGGACTTTGGAATCTATTAAATCATGCATAATAGTTGAGAAAAAAAAATAAGTGCAAAAGAGAAAGTAGCATTAAAGATCTATGCGTGTCTTATAATTTTAAAAAGGAATGCAAACAAAATAGGCCTTATAAAAATTAATTGAGGGAGTATCATTCTAAGCTATTGTAGTTATATTATGATATATGAAAAGAAATTGTATTACATCTTTATTATATATTAGAATGGTATATCCTACTCTATTATATGATAGTAAAAATAGCTAAAAAAAAAGGAGGTGTAGAAGAAAGGATAGTTAAAAATCACTTTGAACTTATAGAATATAATACGTCATGCGGTCAAAACTCAAAAATAGTTATCGGTGTGTCTCTAAAATATAACTTTAACCACTAATTTATATTTTAAAATGTTTGTAAAATCCAATAAAATTATAATATTATATAAGTACTTTTTGAGATAAATCTACCCATATGATTTTCATGTTTCCAATTTAAAAAGATATTTATAGTTAAAGTTTTGAAAGTTTAACTACAATTATGTCCAAAACGATAACTATTTATGACTGGAAGGAGTATATATTTAGCAGTAAATTTTGAAAGTTAAAATAATATATACTCCCTCCATTTCCGAATACATGTTATTATAGTTTTAAAATTTTGTTTCTAAATACATATCATTTTACAATTTAGAGATTACTTTTTACTATTTTTCCCTTCAATATCCCCCCACTTTAGCTATTTGTAATGTTATTTACTATCGTAGACTATAGTAAGATATATCATCTAAAAATATAATAAGAAGTAACTCAATCTTTTGTAGATATTGTTCGATAGAATTGTAGAATCTTTAATACATCTATTCAACCATGAAGTGAGTATTTAGAGCTGAATGAGTAAAACTGTAGCAACAGCGAGACTGCGAGAGTGATGGCCCTGACTCCGAGCGTTTTGGTCGTGTAACTAACGCAGTGTCATGGGCTCACATGTCGATCCACATATCGATCGCTAGTGTGGTACGTACCGGTATCTTTGTGTGATGAATTCGCACGTTACACGAACAGTACACGACCAACCGCGAGCACAGCTACTTCTGCTACAAAGCGACGTTATGTGTAATAACTTTACTTACATATATTGCATGGATACTGGAAACACTTTCTGGTTCAACCTTTCTCTCTTTTCTTTCTTGATAGGCTTTTCGGTTCATATATCTTGGAGCATGACGTGTCTGGACAACGACCAGGTTTGGCCGCCGGCCGGCATGGGCGTACATACCTTTTCTTGTGGAAATTTAAATATGGCCGGGATCGCTCATGATCGGATCGATCAGGCCGTGCGCGCCTATGGGCTATGGCGTTGTAATGCGACGATACGTACTACGCCAGGTAGGGCTCGGTGATGATACTGGACATGCGTGCTATACCTAGACCTAAGGGTTTTTGGACACCTCTCTAGTATTTGGTGCAAGATCTAGCGATTGATGCGGTATCTGGATAATTAAAAGATGGATGCCGAACAATATAGGAGAACGCGGCCCCCACTACGATTGCAGAGCGGAGGAGTAGAGGCTATGACATGATGCGAGTGCGTGCTGTACTAATTATCCCTCCCTTACACTCGGGAGGATTGAAGCCCTCCTAGAGCATCCACCTCACCTCCACCTTCTCTCTCCTCTTTTTGCAAAAAAGCCCTCCCAGTTTTTGAAATTACGGATAGGTCCTTTTGCAATTTTTTGTGAGAGGGAGATTTTTTCCTCGGTTCGCGTTTAGGTCCCTCCTTCGCCGTTTTACGTAAAGAACCTCCTGTTAAATACGAATCGTAAACAAGCCCTTTTATAGTTTTTCAAAATAGCGAACAGGTCCAAAATCATAACAAATAGGTCCGTGCGCTTTTCGTTCAGGTCCTTTCTCCGTTTTGCCCCAAAAAAGTGTTTTTGTGGTCCGTTTTTTCCTCCGGAGCATTGAAAAAATGTTTTCGTTTCTCCGTTTTGCCCGAAAAAAATGTTTTTGTGGTCCGTTTTCCTCCGAGCATGGAAAAATATTTTCGTTGGCGCTTTTCCTATAAAAACCGAAAAAAGTTTTGTGGTCCGCTTTTCCTCCGAGCATGGAAAAATGTTTTCGTTTCTCCGCTTTGCGGAAAAATGTTTTTGTGGTCCGTTTTTCCTACGGAGCATGCAAAAAATGTTTTCGTTTATCCGTTTTTCCTAAAAAAAACGAAAAAAGTTTTGTGGTCCGTTTTTCCTCCGGAGTATGGAAAAAATATTTTCGTTTCTCCGTTTTTCCTAAAAAAAAACAAAAAATGTTTTCGTGGTCCGTTTTTCCTTCGGAGCATGGAAAAAATGTTTTCGTTTCTCCGTTTTACCCGAAAAAAGTTTTTGTAGTCCGTTTTTCCTTCGGAGCATGGAAATTTTTTTTTTAAAGTGTTCTCGTGGTCCGCTTTTTCTACGAAAACATTTTCTCGGTTTTTAATGCAAATTTCTAAAAGATTATGTGTTTCAAATGATCGGAGTGTCTAACTTCTCATATGTTATACTAGGAAATTAAGCGCGGCGGCACGCCGCGCACGTGAACGAAAAAAGTTTTGTGGTCCGTTTTTCCTCCGGAGTATGGAAAAAATATTTTCGTTTCTCCGTTTTCCTAAAAAACAAAAATATTTTCGTGGTCCGTTTTTCCTTCGGAGCATGGAAAAAATGTTTTCGTTTCTCCGTTTTACCCGAAAAAAAAGTTTTTGTAGTCCGTTTTTCCTTCGGAGCATGGAAAATTTTTTTTAAAGTGTTCTCGTGGTCCGCTTTTTCTACGAAAATATTTTCTCGGTTTTTTTTGTATTAAAAATATTTTTTTTTCGTTCACGTGCGCTGCGTGCCGCCGCGCTTAATTTCCTAGTAAGTTACAAAACTTGTCCTGTAGAGCCAACCAGGTCCCCGAAAAATGACATAAGCATGCGTATGTATGACAGAGAAGTCGATACAAACCAGTGGCGACCCAGAATAAAAATAATGGAGTATCCAGTAGGTTAAAGGATCACATAAATCTGCTAGAGGTGTTACTTAAAGAGGTATATATATATATATATATATATATATATATATATATATATATATTTGTAGTACGTAGAGAAAAATAAAAATCTGAGAAGGTGTCCAATACACCCTCCTCATTCTTATTGGGTCCGCCGGTGGTGGAGACACCACACCTTAAAGGAAAAAAAAAATGTACAAAAAATGCAGAGATGGGTGCTGCTGATCAAGGACATGGCTTGAGAATTCCCTGTAAGGCGCCGATAACATGTTCATGGTAGAGGATTTATCTGTCTTGGGAAAAATAGAAAACAAATGGTGAAGCGTATGGTTCAAATGATCGAATCAACATATGATGCGAAGTGTGGATGGCCCAGTCCACTCTTTTGGCCCTAGTTTCTAAACCGTGGTGGGCCAATAATTGACGGCAACTCCAAGATCAGCGAAAGGTGCTCGCTGCTAAAAACTAGAACTCGTACTGAAAATAGCTGCCGCAGGAGTACACTGCTGAAAACTGCAACGAAACAACCTTGTATCTCTGTGCTACTAATGACTAAAACGAGACTAGTGGCACAATATCATTAAATTAACTATAGTTTCAGTTGTTCTTATCCCCTTTGTGCCTACCAACACAACAAGAGCAACTCTCCTGGTGTTGCTGTTGTTGCTGGGGGTAGGCGTAGGCAGGATGAACCAGTAGAGGTCGGCAGCGTGGTCGGCCACGGAGCGGTTACTCATGGTCACATCTGCATATCCAATCCAAGAACGAAGCGCGAACAACCGCGCAAACGAATGGAGCAGAGAGCATGGAGTCCAGTAGAACACCAACACCTTGATGAAGGATGGCTGCAGTGCAGATAGATAATTTTGCAGGTGGGTGTGGGGAGGCCATCAGCTGATGTGAAGCCCACTGTAGCACGGCTGGGACTCATGAATGGCATACATGCCAACGAACAGAGGAGCCTGAGCTGAAAGCACACTAAAACCAAAGGCTACTGGAGGCATCAATGAATCCGAGGACGGAAACGCAACACCAAGACTAACGGAGGCATCAATGAGGAGACACGGCTCAGCTTGATGAAACAGTGCGGCGGATCGGCAGGTTCAGTTCGCAACAAATTCTGAACAGAAAACCAGGACAACTCTAATCAATTCTTTCTTCGCCAGACAGGAGGTGTGCGTGTGCGTGCGCGCGCGTGTATATATATATATATATATATATATATATAGGGGGCATATTCGGTGCAAACCTCCCTTACCGTGAAAACTCCGTGAAAACCACGTGTAAAAGTTTTGAAAAATTCTCAAAAAATTATCATAAGTAGAGGAGGTGAGGTTCTACAACCCTGTAAAATTTGAAGACCAAACTCAATCGCATTTGGAAGATATGAAAAAGACAAATTGCAAAATGAATAGTGCTAAACAGTGAAAAATTACTATTCATACTGAATTTGGCTTTTTCATATCTTCCAAATATGATTGAGTTTGGTCTTCAAATTTTACAGGGTTGTAGAACCTCACCTCCCCTACCTATGATAATTTTTTGAGAATTTTTCAAAATTTTTACACGTGGTTTTCACGGAGTTTTCACGGTAAGGGAGGTTTGCACCGAATATGCCCCCATATATATATATATATATATATATATATATATATATATATATATATATATATATATATATATCCCAAGTTGTAGCTATCAAACGCTGGAGATATTATTTAGGATCTGTTTGGATCCATTAGCAGCTAATAGTTAGCTAGCTAATTGTTCATAGTTAATATTAGCTATCTAACTATTAGTTGGAGGGTGTTTGGATCCACCAGCTAATATGTGGCTAATAGATGCTATTGTCCAGAATACCTATGCTATTAAATGCTATTGGTGGTTGACGCGAAGGGTATTTTGATTAAATACCACATATTAATTGATATTAGCTGGGTTTGGCTATCTAATGAGATAACCATTAGCTGGGTGCCCAGCTAATAGTTAGTTGATCTATTAAATGGGGGCGTTTGGATCCACTCCAACTAATTTTTAGCAGCTAACTATTAGCTGCATGGATCCAAACATGCTCTTAGTAAAAATCAAAGAGAGAGAGAGATGGCAGTCTTGCCCAAAAATTTCTTTCCAAATATTTGGATCTTCTTAATTCTGAGCATAGTTTCCTAAAATGCCCCTGTTAAACCAAACCCGTCACCTTACTTTTCTATCTCGTTATGTGTGTTTGAGATATTATTTAGTGGTATTTTGGTCACACTTTTGTGAAAGTTTGATTTCCTTGGTATATGTGATTAATTAAGAGTCCTAGGTAGATCGAAATAGAGGGAGTATTATTTAACTTACTCTCTCTAATCATAAATAGTTACTGTTTTAGATATATGTGCAAACTTTTAAATTTTTTACTGTTAATATCTTTTAAAATATTTAAATTAGATATATGAAAATCATATCTGCAGATTTGTCTTACAAATATTTTTATAATATTGTAATTTTATTAGATTTTATAAATATGTTATAATAAAAATAAGTGATCAAACATACGTTTTACTGCAAGGAATCGAAGAACGTGCTGTACTCGGTAGCACTGACTCTTTTCCTGATAACAATAATTCTTTCCAGTATCATTTTGCCTTCGAATTCCGTCGTAATGGAATAATAGTCATTTCATTGATATTCAGTAAAGCAGAGCACGACTGACGATGGGTACATGTGATACGTACATTGTCCCGTCTTGACGTGCTGTACTGCTGTTAGATGGGTAGTCTAGAAGCCCAGTAGAGCCTAGGATAACTTATTACACGCTGCAACTTTGGAGTTTGGATATCTATACTTCATCCGTTGCTCCAGCGTTTGATAGCTGCAACTTCTGATATATATATATAACTTTGTACTCTCGGGTGTATGTACTTCCTACCTTATTTGATTAATAATAAATTCTTAATTAAGAGAAATCAGTTAACAACTTTTATTTATGAATGTGCTTCGACTTGCATAACACGAGTTGATGTACAAGGAGTAGGGAGTACATTTTCATACTACTCTTTAAAATTTAAAGACCAAACTCAATCGCATTTAAAATATATGAAATTGAATCGAGTTTGGTATTTAAATTTTATGTTCTTTTCTTCTACCATCGTGTAAACGGATGGAGTAAATACAAAAGCTAAATGCTTTGATTCAGGCAGGTTATAGAGTACGGTAGATAAAAATTTACCGGCCATGGGCTTCGGCGTGAGAACGCCGACAATGTGAGACCGACTAGAAGTCTAGAACCTATACGTGGTGCTGCAGTTCTGCAGAAACAAACGCTTCCAAAGATCTCTTCCTTTGGAAGCAGTTCTTTAGCTGGATCAGCAAGAACCTTTTGTTCTGCTGGATGGCTCAGCCATATTAATGGTAGTTCCTTGCATATGACGCCCGTTCGTAGCTGCAGACTCCTGCGCAGCAAGTGCTTTCTTGCTTACAGTCTCTGGTGAATTTCACCCAATACGGTATGGAATGCCTTCTCCACATTGAGTGCCTCCAGTGCAGATGTCTCAAGGAAGGAGAGGCCTTCCTTCTCAGAAAATGCTTGGCCGTCTTCCTCGGGGACGGATCTTAAGTGGTTCAGGCCTGACTTGTTTCCGACCATCGTGACAACAATATCGGCGTCTGCATGATCCCGGAGCTCTCGGCGCCACCTCTGAACATTGTCGAAGGCCTGCTTCTTTGTTATGTCGGAGACTAGGATTGCTCCAACCGCACCCCTGTAATAAGCACTAGTGATTGCACGGTATCTCTCCTGACCAGCCGTGTCCCATATCTGTGCCTTGACAGTCTTTTCCATCTATCTGTCTCAAAAACAAAACAAACGTTTGCTGAGCTGCACTGCAGAAAAATATGGCTTTATCAAGTATAGAACAATACAATAATAAGAAAGGGATACTATTCCAACTCTATGATTCGCAAAAAGCCATTTTGCATGCTTTACATGGCGATAATGTCTCTATGCATACAGGTTGCTAAGAACAGCGACATTTTGTGTGGTTTGAGCACTAGGAGATCCACATTCGAAGGACAAACCAAGTGCACAGCTTACTGTGAGAAACAGGCAAAACGACAGTCTACTGCTACATGAGCTTAAGCTACCTAGCCACACAATCAGTAATAGACAAACGAAGAGAACCATATGATAAAAAAATGGATCTTTTCGTCTATTGTAAATCTCACGATATGGTTGGATATTGCAGACTGCAGCATCTGCAAATACAAGCAACTTACCCATGTGAAATCAAGGGCAGAACAACCCGAAGTTAACTACCTTACCAAAAATATACATATCGAAAAGTCAAATTCAGTTACAAGTAATTGCAAATCTAGCAGGATATTTTCACCAGCCCTTATTATGGGAATGTTTACAAATCTCAGTACACCGCAGACTACTGAATCTTGATTGACAAGTTGAGCTCCAAGAAACAGAGAAATCTACCTATCAATGTTCTTTTCTTTTTACTGAAGTTCCTGTTTTCAAACCCAGGCAATGAAATGTGCTGGCCAACAAAAACTTGTGGATATACTTGTAACAAAAACTAGTTACAATGTATGTTAAAATAAAAGTAAGAGAGATCATCTTCTTGTTCTAGTTCTCAGGACAGGATCAAGAAAAGGAGGGCTTACCAATAGTTCATTGTTCAATAAAACCAACGAACGAAAAGAAAAAAGAGAGGAAAAAGGTCATTTCCATCCTTATGGTAAGCTGGTAACTGGACAGAGGTGATATGCAGCTAATCTAACTGCAATTCATCACAAAGACAATACATTGCTCAGTCCATGAGTACATGCCAAACATAAGGAAAAAAAAAGGGCCCTACCGATCAATGTAGGTTACACCAGCACTACTACTAAATGGCACGAGGCTTATGAATCCAACAGGTTGTGGACATCAACTCTGCTCTGACATAAATGGTAGGACATCGGTCTATTTTTGTCAACTAAAATTATTTTTCCTTCCAATGCAGCACCAACATGATAGTAGCAGTACGATTAACAAGTACTAATGGTACAGTCACTTTTAAATTTATTAACAATATTATACTCGGGACATGATCTACTATCTGCTTTAAAAGGACAAAGAAATCATGTCCACAATGCATTGGAACTCTTTAACAATCTAACCTAATACTGCCACAAATGTTGATGGAACTGAAGAGAAAACCTACACCAACATTTACATTTTTACTTACAAATTTTACGGCATTATCGTGTGTCCGTCGTGCAATGCAACTAAACAAAACATGTGTTGCATGCCATTATCAGAGCAGGCATGCTACCAACGAGAAGAACATCCGTCCTTGGAGCCCCGGCCGTCGTGCGCTCTACCATTCGTCCGAGATCCCCCCGTCCGACCACAGGAGACGGCGACCTGAGACGGAAAATTCAGCACGCCTCTCTCTTCCCCCCTCGCTCCCTCCTCACGAATCTGGAGCCAAATCTCCTTCGCACAAAAATAGATGCTGTTCGTCCGTCAAAACGGGAAGGAATTTTTGTTGGTGTTGGGATTTGAAATGGTGGGGGCAGATCCGAGGGAGGTACCACGAGAGGAGCGAGGAGGAAATACGAGGAAGTGAACTGTTCACTTATCTAACCTTCTTCACTTTTTTTTTTTTTTTTTTCAAAAATTGACTATCTCCTCTCTTTTTTTTAACAAAACTAATCATTTTCCCCACCGCGGAAGGTCCAGACGCTGACACCTGGCACCTTTCACATCAGAGAATCGCGGAAGACCAAGAACTCACGCTAGGAGACCGTGCCAACTGGGCGACGCGGGAGGTAGCTCTGAGCGTGGCATCATCGGACTTATCGCGCTTTGGAGCTGCGGAAGGCCAGTGCCGCGCTCGATAGGCGCAGGGAGCAGCAAATTCCGCGGAATAGTAGGTTTCTGTGCTACAGTACATCGGAAAGTATTGTTACGCGGTGCCGTAGCGCGGGATAGTACTTTCTGGGTACTATAGCGCGAAACATTACTTTTTTGCGGTGCTATAGCGTGGGATGTGTTTTTTTTTAAAAAAAAATCGGGATGGTATAATTTTGCAAAAAAATAAATAAAAATAAAGGAAGGGGCTACATGAGTGATCTGTTCGGAGGAAGTCTCGTGCTGAGTTGGTCTGGCTTGGCAAGTGAATTGGCGGCAAGATGTACCAGATGTGCTTCTATATATTTTTTAAAAAAAGTTAAAATAAATATTAAATTATGAATAAAAGATAGATAGCAATTATTTATCATTTCGCTTGCTTTAAACTTTATATAACTTATATTAAAAGGGGAAGTATAGAAGCACCGCTTAGTATTTATCTTGTGTCTGGCCATAGCCAGCAAATCGGCACGGATTGGTGCTTCTTTTTGGATTTTTTAAATAATAAATTGTTTACATATTTTTACAAATATAATACACCATTTTATTTATAAAAATAAAGATTGCTTGTTTAGTTGCTGATTGAATTGGCAGACAAATTGTTTAGTTGCGTATTCATTGGACTGACAAGGCTAAAACTTTTGTCGTCAAATGAAATGGCGATAAAACACTATCGTTAATTGAAATAGTGACATAAGTGTATTTTTGTAAAATTATTTAAACAGTATTATTTTTTAAAAAAAATCTCTTTTTGTCGCCGCTTGGGCTGTCAGATCTGGGCCGGGGAATGTGAGCGTGTGCGAGTCGTGGTCCATCGATTTGTTAACGCTTTTGTGCGTACGTGCTACGTGCGTTTGTGTGTTGTTCCGCTCGTGGGCTTGGAGTCTCCGACCTAGGACGGATCGGCTTCTGTCCTCATTGGCGGCTCGAGCCGTCGGGGTTGCGGGGGCTGTTCGACTCGGTCCAGTCAGATATCGCGCAGAAGGTGGCTGCACAGGCCGGCCGTGACCCTCCAAAACCACGCACGTCCTCACAAACGTTGGTGCGCTCTCCCTCTCCTCTCAACACCGGCGCGCTCTCCCTCTCTCTCACCTCACCACCCGTTGCTCCAACGACAAAGTCGTCGGTTAAATTTGAGCAACCAGTGTCTATTCCTCTCTCACCGTCGGCACACTCTCCCTCTCTCTCACCGTCTGCACGGCCTCACTCTCTCTTATCGTTGGCGTGCCCTCCCTATTTCAAAGCCGCCTCGCCTCCCTTCCTCACCGCCACTTCTTTGATCACCACGCCGTCAACTAGATCTGAGCAATCGGTTTCCAGATCCAGCGTCTTCTTTGCTCACGCAATGGACTCTCTAGACCGTGCTTATAAAAATAAAAATAAGTTGTCTTTATGAAGTAATCAGATATTACAAAAGTAGGAAAATTGATATTGCTTCTTTATTAGCCTTAACAGAGTACAAACTTACGGATCATCTACAGAACACGAATGCTATGCTATACTATTTTTTATCTCTTCTTCGATCATATATCCCTTGAAATACGCAGGCTTCTCTATTTAAATAGAGCGAATGGATGACAGTTGTCATCTCCAGAAAGATGTCTTTTTTCGCCAGGGGTGTTTTTTGGTTAAAAGATGTCTCTTCGTAGGGAGTAATTTCCCTCGAGTACTGGTCAGGTCCGACCAATGTAAGTATACTTGATCAGGACAACTAAAATACTGATTGTCCCCGACCAGTGTAGGTTAGTATACACGTCAGCATACTAGTTGGGAATATAACCACTGACTAAATATAACTCTAGTTGAAGTCGTAACCAGTTAATGGGTTGTAGGCCTTATCCTTTATTTATGGGCTTTTTATTTTATAAGGGTATAGGCTCAAATATAGGACATGACTAATTAATCGTTGTCGGATTTGTCGTCGTCTTCTTCGCCAGTGAGTTCTCACTTATGGTCTCATCAGTCCCGATCAACACCATCCATGGAGGTGAGTCTCTGCCTTTGCATTTGGTTGTTAACCGCCATGGGCTCCACAAAGCGTCCCGAGGAGTCAAAAATCGTTGCGTTTGCAATGGATGGCTCGTGCTTGACATGTGGTCAAGGTGTAAGGATGAGGATGCCAACTAGAGGTGGTGAATAGACGGTTTTAAATTTTTTAGCTCTAATGATTGTCTAAGTCAAAACCTAAATAATATGCAAAAGCGTAAATATAAGGGTTTGACAATTAAAGCCTAAATTCTCTATGCTCATTATGTGCACCAACAATCTAAGTCTCTAACAAAGATTTGCAATTCTAAGAGGCAAGTAAAATTTAATTCTATAAATATAAATTGTTTGAATGTAAATGAGCACAAGAAAGCAAACTAAAGAATAACACACAATCTTTTTACCATGGTTCGAAGACTTGACGGTCTCCACTAGTCCATATTGAGGTAAGTCCAAACGAATTGGACCGGCTCCACAAATTGAGCCAACCACCTTGATTCCATTAGTGGTAGCTCTTTTCCCCTCCAGGTAGGTGAGCTTCGACCTTCACAATTTGCCGGATCTTCTCACAACTTTCTTGATAAAGATTACCGCGCACGACGCCTCCCACGCTGTCTAGGCGTGTCGGTAAACACCAAAAGTAACAAATCAAGCTTCTCACTTGAACCTCATAAAGTGCAACATATGCATAAAGATCCTCTCCAAGTGCAACACATGCACAAGGATCTCTCAATCCACTTCTAAATGCAACACATGCAAATAGAAACACTCTCTTTGCTCACAAATTATAACACATGCATATTTGTGAGGACATGCTCACTCTAGCTCAAGAGTATGCAAATGAAAGTCTAAAAAACTCTCCAATAAATTCAACATACTCCCATCTAGGACCAGTAGCATCGATCTCCAAGCCAATGATTGGATTTTTTAATTAAAAACCCCAAAATTAACTGTTGCATAGGAAACTCGGTACTACTGCCCGAGTGGTAGTACCGGTCTCTACCTGCGGTACCACTAGCATAGGATAAAACTACGAGAAACCCTTCTCTGGGAAAAAAACTACCGACCTCTAGGGTGCTAGCACCGACAGAGCGGTACAATAGGCCTCAGGGGCGGTAGTACCGGCCGAGCGGTACAACCAGCCTCACATCGGCGGTGCTACCGCCTTTCTAAATAAACCATGATTTCACACATAAATAATTCCAATTCAAATCAAGAATCAAATCATTGAGTCATGTGGTGATTAACACATGATCACACCAATTTGCAAAAAATATTTTCAAATTCTCATCACATGCTCGAAGATCAAATGCATGAACATTAATATTTTGCAAAACACATTTGCAAAAATAAATCATGCAAACAAGAGCACTTAAGAATTCACAAGATCAATTTTTGAGCCAAGTAATGATCAACACATGATCACACTAGATTGCAAAACACATTTGCAAACTCTAATCACTTGCAATGCAAGAATTGCATAATTGTCAACTTGTTTGCAAAATACATTTGCAAATGATAAAACCAAGCAAATCGACCACAAGATTATGCATGAACTCAAACATAGCCATGTGATAATCAACATATGATCTCTAGCAATTCACAAAACATATTTGCAAATCTAGTCACATGCTAGGAAAGAGTTCTTGCATGATTTTCAATATTTTTGCAAGATACATTTATAAATACCATTATGCAACAAAGAACAATCAAGATCGCATCTTTGAGCCATGTGATGATCAACACATGATTTTTAGATGTTTGTAAAATATATTTGCAAACTCTACTCATATGCCTCAAAGATAAATGATCTTGAGCTTAAATTGTAAAACACATTTGCAAATTTAACATCAAGTATGAGCTACAAATATTTGCAAAACACTTGGAGCTTTCTCTTGATGATCGTCATCATCTCTCCAAGTTGGGTCCACGTCTTGTTCATCAACACATGATGAACTCTCTTCTCTTTGGGATCTCTCTTTGATGCTCATCAACACATGGTGGCATCTAACTTCTCGATTCTTGACTTGATGGCTATCAACACATGATGCCATTCAAAGTCTTCATCACCGTTGGACTTAACCTATTTCATCAACCTCAAAGAAAATGTTAGTCTAACAAATATGGTTGTCTTAAACATCAATGCATTCCATTAACACATAATAGATGCCCCAAAATCCTTTGATCTACTCCTTTGATGATTGACGACAACCCAAAGATAGGAGATTTAAATTAATGTTTGTCTTGAGTATATTAGTGCTACTAAAGCTTCGTATACTCAAGCACTTTCCGATTGTCCTTTGATCACCAAAATACACCATCAACGCATGATTGGTTCTTTGATAATTGAATAACAACCAAACATAATTAAATTGAATTTAAATTGTTATGAGTATACTTCAACTACGAAAGCTTCATATGCTCATTTTGATGGATTTTAAAGTAATGATCCAATTTATATAGAATGGTGGAAAGTGATCAATACTATTGAGACTATCAAACATAGAACAATTTTCATTAAATGTGTGCATATATATAATTAAACTTGAACCAATATGCACATATTCAATTTGAGATTTCTTTGGAGTTTATCCTATATTAACATGAGTATACTACAACAATACAAGTTTTATATATACTCATGGATTAGTTTCAAAGTAAAGATCCTTAATTTATTTGGCAAGAAGAAATGGATCAATACTATTGAAACTTCAAGATAAATCATAAAATCCTCTTAAATGTGTGCATTCATGTATATATGGAATTGAAAATATTATGCACATCTTAAGGTTGAAACAATGGTGGAGTTCACCCTTTTAACTTGAATCCAAGGAATGCATCTAGAAATAAGGTTGCAATGTCTACATACCTTTTGGATTTCCATTTTTCATTTGGATGAGACTAATAAAAAATATACTCAATAAACAAGTTAGTCTCATATTTTGTATTTATCAAAATGTCCAAGAATTATATATCCAATGAATGCAACAATATATACAATGTGTTATCGAATGCATACCTTTGATAATTCTATCCTTGCACCCAAAAGAGATGAATTAAGAGTTAGTCTCATAATAATTAGATTTATCATTAAATATTAATTAAGTTTTAATCACCAAAACCATTTGAGCTTGAACTTACACGGGGCACTCTCTCCTCTCCACCTCGGTTGTGCTTCTATGAGGCATGCCACATGCGACGACTAAGGTGAACTATTGGAGATGCCCTAATTAGACATGTCTTCCTCTCTAAAAGAAAGAAAGAAAGAAAGAAAAAGGAAAAAAAGTAACTAGAGATGTCTAAGTTTGGACTTTGAACTCAAGAGTTCATACAATGTTCTAGGTTCCGATTCAAGCTATCTCAGCCAACTGACATCTCTAAAAAGCTTGTGGCCTATTTGATTCAGGTTTACCTTACCAAACTGACTTGGAAAATTGAGACTAGCTCAACACCGATTTTCATCGAAAATCGGTAGAAACCGAACAAATTGTCAAGTTAAACCTTTTGAATTCGATGGTCAAAAAGCAGCAAAAAAAGAAAACCAACCGGTTTGACCAATTTTGTTTTGATTTTTGACTGGTTTTGTTCGATTTTTGACCTAGATCGGCACACTCAAGGATCAATTTTTCATTTTCCATTGATTTTGTGAGATTTTTGACCAATTTTACATCAAAAATCGGCACACTCAAGGAAAATTGGAATTTTTTTTACAAAAATATGAATAAATCCTAATTAATCTATAAAAATCCTTAGAGAAATTTTAACAATTTTTGAATTCATTTGGTGTATCTGGGAAATAAAAAACAACAATAAATGAAAATGAATAGAGATACCATCAACTTTTAATAAAAATTTACAAGCTTGACCATGTTCTGAAATTTTAATAGTATCATAAAAAGTGCTCAATCATCATGTAGTAAAATTTCCAAAAAATATTAGACTTCATTTAATGCCAGTAGAAAATAAAAAAATAGAAGAATATATAAAAAACATTAGCATTGTCAGATTTTTTTTTAAAAAAATACAGGGGTTTGATCATCATCTAAAAATTTTAAATGCAACATTAGAAGTGCCTCAGGACCTCACAAATTTTTTCAAGAATATTAAACATCATTTAGTGCCCCTAGAAAATAAAAAATAGAAGCTTATACAAAGGAAGTAGTACTTTCAGAATTTTTTAAAAATACATTGTTCTGATCGTCATCTGAAATTTTTTATAGAATCATTAGTATTGCCTCATGACCTCACACAAAAATTTTAAAAAAATTTAGGAAACATTTGTATAAATTTTTCAAAATTTCCTAATTTTTTGAATTTGAATTTGAATTGGACCAGTTTACTGACCAGATCCAAATCTTGAGCTTGCTTGATGCGGCCAAAAATCACTATTTCGTTGATTTTTGGAACCTGGTTTGAGTAACCTGATTTGAGCAAACAACATCCCGAATCAATTAGACCCACTAACACCTTTCCAGAAGACCATGCGGCTTATTTAGCCCCTCGTCCAAGTTTTTTCTCCATGTTTGATCTCAGCCTGAAATTTTAAGTCTAGCACTATTGCTAACCGTACGTTTCTCTACCACAACAAATGTTGACATGGCGACCTGCTGTAATAAAGGAGTACGATAGGTGACATATTGTTGACAACGATTTTGTCCTGAGTTTAAAATATAAATAATAATGTACAAATTATAATATCAAATAAATAAAATACACCGATGGCTAAAACTCGTTAGAACATAAAAAATAACTAAAAGCTGTGAATTATATTTAAATAACAAACATTATGACATACGTGGACTACATAACTAGCAAATAATTTAACGATCAATATTCCACCGACAAAAAATGTCAGTGTATCTAAATATTTAATAATGATTAAAGTCCTTACATGGGTTAGACTAATGTGATGATATCTGGGTCGATCATACGTGAGGCAAATAAACACACACATGTATGCATGGAGTAACTGCTCTCTAATCAAATAATTAATTAAAAATGTGGGCCCACATTCTGGTTTGACTCCTAAATACTCGTACCAAGCCAAAAGAGACATGCTGCCTGAAACAACCCCAAATTTCAAAAGAATTTAAGTTGGATTTTATTTGCACTTTATTCGAATTTTGGTTTGAATTTGATTTTGTTTTCGTTTTGAGCCAAATTCCTTTGGGCCTTTCGGCCCACTCCCGTTCCCAGCCCAGCCAGTCGGCCTGCTTGCCTCGGCCCAGCCGTCCTGGCCCGCCCGGGCGCCGACCCGTCTCCTCCGGCGCCGGTCGCGTGAGCTCGCGCCGCCACGCTCACTGCTACCTCACACACGCCTGCCCGCTCGCCGCCATCACCCCGGCCTGGCGACTGTCAGCCGCTCGCTCTCTCTCTCCGTTGGCTATAAAAGCCACCGAAGCCCCGCTGCCCTCCTCGCCCCGCTCCCCGCTTAAGCCGGTGAGGCTCCCCCTCCCCGCGCCCTTATTCTCTTCCACGGCCCCGGCAAGCCACCGCTGCCGTCATCGAGCCGCCGGGCTCCCGCGCCGCCGCCGCCGCCTGGGAACCCTAGGGTTCCCGCCCCCTTGCTCGCCCAGCTAGGCCGACCCATTAGCGGCCTCGCCGCACGCCCGCTTGGCCGTTGGGCCAGCCATTTTCGGCCCAGCACTGTGATGGCCGAATTTTAATTTTTCGATTATTTAATTCTTTAATTAATCCGAAATTCGTTTTTAAATCCCGAAAATCCCCGAAAAATTCCAGAGACCCCAGAAACACCCCAAATACACTATCTTGACCATTTTGAAGTCAAAAAATAACCTCCGATCCAAAATCCAGAGTCTCCAAAATTCCCAAAATGACCAAATTGCCCTCCGTTTTCTCTCTCGGCCTGGTTCCATTTTCGGTTTTCATTTCCGTTTTTGTTTCGTTTTCCATTTATTTATCGCCATTCGTCCTTTTCGCGCTAGATCCGGTGGTTGAACAGTTCGAGGAGCAGCCGTAGTACCCGGAGCAGGAGCCGGACTCAACAGAAGCCAAGTACGACTACGTCGACTACGGTTCAGCCGACCCGATCGCCGAGCAAGGCAAGCCGTACACCTTTGATCATGTTGAACCCAATCATGCCTGTTATATTTAATAACTATTTTCTATCGCATTATTTTATTGTATATTGAAATATTGAAAACCGTTATTTTAGAATGACATGATACCTAGGTAATGCCAAATTGCTCATGAAACTTCCTTGAAAAATTTGAACCATATTAAATCCTTTGTTAACCCTAGATGATTATTTATACCTTGCTAGTTATTATTATCCGGTTAGTTAGTTCAAATGCTTTAAAATAAAATGCTGTCGAGCCGCTGGCTCGGATGTTTATAAAAGTGCTATAGTCAGGGGGGACAGTATTGGGCCAATCCACGAGGTGGAATTGGGTCCGATCCCCGGCTGATGATTTTTGCCATGTTGGTTTGGTGGCCGGTACGTGTTGGTACCGGGTTAGTTTGTAGTTGTGTGGCTTGATCTTTGGCACAATTAAGATTGATAACCCTCTTGAGCAAAGTAAATAACTTAAGTCCCCGCTCAACCACAAGTCGGACTGGTCAATGGATCTGTTCCCGACATAACTCAGTAAGTTGGTCATCCTGGAATATTTTATTAAAAAATTGTGGTACTATTCTCTGAGGAGAATAGGGGACATCGCTTCCTGGCAGGGAAGTGTCTGAGGGCGTGGAACGGGAATGGACCGTAGTGTCATTCGCCGATTCTCACAACGGTAGGCGCTCATTAGAACAGTTGATTCTAGATGAAGCGTTCAGGGCTACCGGTTAATAAATGAATCCAGGAATGATTCAACCAAAGTTTGTGATAATCTCGACCCGGCAAATGCATTTAAGTTGCATAGCGTTGGCATTAACGGTCGTAGATATCTTGTGGGTAAAGCTGAGCATCTCTGCAGAGTTAATCATGATGGTATTCGAATACGCCGTACTTCCGTTAAATGAAGTTAAATTTGATTTGGGGTGATACCCGTAGCTAAGCTCAAGTAATGTTTGGAAGGTTTTATGAATGTGGTTAAGTAGTGTTGAACTTTGGAACCCCCCAGTTACTATTATTTTATGGTTTGTGCTTCAAATGTAAAATGAGTTAAAATAAAAGCTTGCATACAGATACTTAAACCTATCCCATCAAATTGTTATCCCTCTCATGTACTATTTACTATTTCCCTGTACGACTTGTTGAGTACTCCCGTACTCATCCTTGCAAACCCCGACCCTTTTAGAGTACGAAGAAGCTGGAGCGTATCAGGAATACGTAGATGGCGATCTTGTCTGGTTTTAAGGTCTTAGTCTTTTGCTCAGGTTCTGCCTGTGTGGTGTTTTGGTTGTATTATATTAGGGCCCCGCTGCGCCCTCTTTTGTAAAACCTGGCCGTTAGTCCCTTTATTCAATAAAAATAGTTGGAGTTAACTCTTTGTCTGGCAATGAATTGCTTGGTTCCTGACAGCTAATCATCCTGGGTAGTTGTCGAGGCGTTCAGACTTGCCCCTGAAAAGGCGGGCCGTCACACTGCCCACATCATCGCACACAAGAAAAGGTGACGCATAGCCAACTGCTTGACCATGTCTTGCATGCAGAGACTGAGCAGTCCTCCAATAACTGCATGTATAGCATCTCTCCTATGTCTCTAAGAAAATAGCATCATGGCTGTATGCATGAAGGGACTAATTTCCTTTTCAAAATGATAATGATAACTTTTAGAGGAGCAAACACTTGAGAGGAGAGGAAATACTTTAGAAACACATTTGAGAAGAAGAACCATTGCAAACACAAAAAGAAGGGAGAAGGTAAAAGAAGTTGAGAATCATGTTCCTCCTTAGCTCTTAGGCTTGATCAAGTGATACAAGTCAATGAGCTTTCTTCTATCTCCCTCAGCCCTTAAGTTTGGCCATTGCAGTACAAATCAAGAAGCATTCTCCATCAAGATCTCATTTCCTAGTTCGGTCCTGTTAGTAGAAACAAATCAAGAACGGGTGTTTAAAGCCTTGTTTCTTAGTTTCGGTCCCTACACATGGATAAGGATCAAAGGTGAGAAGACTCAAGGCCTCATTTCCTAGTTCGGTCCTGTTAGCAAAAATGAATCAAGAACGAGTGTTTAAAGCCTTTTAGTTTTGGTCCCTACACATATATACAGATCAAGGGTGAGAAGACAAGGCCTTATTTCCTAGTTTGGTCCCGTTAGCAGACACGAATCAAGAATGAGTGTTTAAAGCCTCGTTTCTTAGTTTCGGTCCCTATGCATGGATACAGACCAAGGATGAGAGGAATGAAGACCCTGTTTCTTAGGTTCAGTCCCTTAAAGCAGATACGAATCATGAGTGGGTATATGCTGTAATATAAAAAAATGATACATCAGGAAAATCACTAATTAACCAAACTTTGTCGCGGTTACGCTTGCACATGGGTTCCATGCATATTCGCGAATACCATGTCATGAATAGTAACATGGACCAGAGCCAAAAAGAAGAACAAGAAAAGACATATATAGCCATGCACCATACTGTGGTCGTGCATGCATGAGCTAAATGTTAGACAACCCGCCATCGAATATTCCGGGGTTGCCTAATAGATCTAAACTGGAGAACAGAGAGAGAGGGAGAGAGACACAATATGTGGGAGGACTGATCTGCTTTATTATTCTGATTGCTTATGTGTACAAAGGGGTAGCCCCTGCCTCCTATTTATAACCTACCGGTTAGGGTTTCGGGAGAGTCCATATGGGCCACGACGGCCGGTTTCCTAACACTCCCCCTTGGACTCTTCACCGCGAGATGCATATGCCTCATTAAAACTCCAAAAAAACCAGTGGGAAATATACTTGGAGAAAGAGTACATAGCACACGCTTGCTGTGTTGCATGGATTGCCTCATCAAAAATCTTATGTAAGAAAACTTCAATGAAAAACTTACTTAAGGAAAAGAGTACAATCCACCCAACTTCAATATTAATCTTCAAGATTTACGTTGGGTACTCAAACTTCATGTTCGAGATTTATGTAGGAGTATGTGAAAATTCTTCCCCTGAAATCTGCACTTCTCTAAGCATCATCATCCCGATTCCTCTAACACATCTTTCAAAGGAACGAGATTTTCACACGACTTAGTATGCAATATCTTTATCTCGTTCATCTTATGCATTTCATGAGCATAAAAGAACTTAGGGTTCATATGCTTTATGAGGTTACTCTTCACATATCCCATTTGCACTTGAGCAACACAAGCTGCATTGTCTTCATAGATAATAGTGGGGGTTTGTTCCATGTTCAAACCACATGACTTCTGAGTGTGGTGAACCATTCTTCGAAGCCGTGCACATTCTCAAGAGGCTTCATACAAGGCAATTATTTCTGAGTGGTTTGTCAACGTCGAGACAAGAGTTTGCTTAGACGACTTCCACGAAATTGTTGTTCCACCGCAAAGAAAAACATACCCGGTTTGTAACTTGCCAGTATGCGGGTCCGATAGGTACTCAGCATCGGCATAGCCAACCAAATTCAATTCATTGTTTCTTCTATAAAACAAACCGATATCTTTGCTTCCTTGGAGGTAACGGAAGATGTCCTTCACCCCTTTCCAATGCCTTTTGGTGGGTTCTGCACGGTACCGTGCTAGCAAATTCACGGCGAACGCAATGTTCGGCCTAGTGCTATTCGCAAGGTACATGAGCGCTCCAATTGCACTAAAATATGGAAATTCCGCTCCCAGGACTTCCTCCCCCTCTTCTCTAGGCCTGTATGGGTCTAGGTCTGCTTGGAGTGACCTTCCAACCATTGGGGTCTTTGCGGGGTATGCCTTTTCAAAACCAAATCTTTCTAACACTTTCTACGTGTAGGAAGATTGGTGTACCAAGATTCCGCCTTGGACATGTTCAAGCTGCAAGCCTAAACAGAACTTAGTTTTACCCAAGTCTTTCATTGCAAACTCAGACTTCAAGTATGAGCATGCCTTTTCAATTTCTTCATCCGTCCCAATGATGTTCAAGTCATCTACATAGACGGGGATTATACAAAATCCATTCGTGGATCGTTGTATAAATACACATGGACAATCTTCGCTGTTCGTGTAGCCTTTCTGAAAGTACATCTAGGTCCCTCAAATTGTTTTGGTGATTAATGATGACACAATTAAAGAGATCTAATGTTTTATCCAAGAATACTGCAGAGATCGAGATCATATCGTGCTTGGAATGACATTGGACGCCCCTATGACTACTTAAAATCAAAAGGACGGCATCAAGACCAAAGTTGTAATCTTTTATTTATTTGTGTCTTAAGGATAGCCGTACTATTAAGAGGGTACGACGAGAAATCGACTTTAGGATGTGCATGTGCTCAACATCAAATACTGCATCTCAAATTAGCACTACTTCCTTTGGTTTTGAAAAGTTTCAAATTGAAACTGACCAGTAACCGGAGTATCCGGACATTTGGTCCGAGTCTCGGATTCAATCCGAGTATCCGGACATTTTGTCCGAGTCTCCGGTTGGACCTCTCGGTTGGTTTTGGTTCCGGCCGATCCGAGTATCCGGACATTTGGTCCGAGTCTCGGGTTGTTTGTCCGGACACTCCGCCTGCATAAAACTGGAGTAACGGCTAGTTTTCAAAAGGGTATTTAAAGCCTCCACTCCACTCCAACGGCTAGGATCTCTATTGAGCTCATTCATAGCAGCATTCAAGCCATTCCTAACCATCTCTAAGCATTCAATAGAGCCTCATCTTCCTCCCACCAATTAATTTGGTTGTTGATCCTTTTGGTGAGGAGAGGAAGAAGCAAAAGTGCTAAGTGCATTCATTTCATCTTGTTGAGCACTAGTTCATCCTCCAAGCGATTCTTCGTGGTGCTATTTCTCTTGGAGGTTGAAGGTCTCCTAGACGGCTAGGAGTCACCGGGAGCTACCGACGCGTGTGGTGAGCCCCTGGCTGCTTGTGAAGGCGAGTCTCGCCTCCGAAAGGGAAGAGACAAGAAGTGAAGCCGGCGAGTGCATTTGTGCAACACCGGGAGGAAAGCGGGTTGAAAGAGACCCCGGCTCAAGTGTGACCGAGCCACCTCAACGGAGACGTAGGATTCCCTTCAAGAATCCGAACTTCGGTGAAAAATCGCGTCTCTCTCTCTCTTTTACTTCCTAGTCTTGCTTATTTGGATTTGAATTTGTAAAGTTAGATCTAGCTCTTTGCTTAGCTTGAATTCAAATCCTATCTAGCAATTGTTCTAGGTTGTTCTTGCTTTCAAATTCTAGTAGCTTATTGTGTTTGCTAGAGTAGTTTTTATTGCGCTCCCGAGCCAGCTAACCCGGAGAGTCCGGACTCAATACCGGACACTCCGGACAAGCCGGAGTATCCGGACCAAAACCCGGAGACTCCGGGTTGACCAGCTCGGCCCGTTTTATTCCGCTGCGTAAATTTTAATCCGCCTATTCACCCCCCTCTAGGCGACATCGTTGGTCCTTTCAATTGGTATCAGAGCCAAATCTCCTTTACTTTGGCTTAACCGCTTGGAGAATCAAAGATGTCTGACATAGAGAAGGTTACCGAAACCCTTGGTCAAGAGAAAGCCTCGGGTTCCGGTATAGGGGTTGCAATTCCTTTAGATTATTCCTCCTTTGGAGTCTCAAACTCCTCATCCTATGTTTCCGTCTCGTCCGGTCGAGCGCCTCACTTCGATGGCACTCGGTATGCGGCATGGAAACATAAGATGAAGATGCATTTGAGATCACTTCATCCGTGTATTTGGAAGATTGTTGAAACAGGTTTCAAGCCCGCAAACCCCAACAATCTCACCTCCGAAGAAGACAAAGCTCAACACTTCAACGACTTGGCCGTCAATGCCTTGTTCAATGCTTTGAGCGACTCCGAGTTCAACCGGGTCGATGGCCTTGACAATGCCAAGGACATTTGGGAAAGATTGATGGTGTCTCATGAAGGTGTATCAAGTGTCCGTGAGTCCAAGATCGAACTCATCATTGGGGAGCTAAGCCGATTCACTTTGGAAGAAGGTGAATCGTACACAAATATGTTTGATCGCTTGATGGTGCTAGTGAATCAAGCAAAGGGACTTGGAAGCACCGAGCTCACCGACAAGGCCGTGGTGAAGATCATCCTTCGAGTGATCACCCCACCAACCGCAACCTTGTGCAACTCATCCGCGACCGCCAAACTTCGACACTCTCACTCCTCATGATGTGATTGGCGGTTGATGACGGATGAGATGATGGTGAAGGAAGCGGAAGTGGTGGAGGAGCTCAAGTCCGGCAAGAAGAAGGGCATCGCCTTGAAAGCCGTCAAGGTGGTGCAAGAAGCCGAAGATAGCTCAAGCGATGAAGAAGAATCAAATGGGCCACTCACAAATGAAGACATGGCCCTTCTTGTTAGAAGATTCAACAAGTTCTTGAAGAGAAAAGGATACAAACCTGGAAGCCATTCCAAGAGCTTTGGCAACAAGTCAAGAGGGCGTCACTCCTCAAGAAAGTGCTATGAGTGTGGGGAACCCGGTCATTTCATTGCCGAGTGCCCACACAAAGAGAAGAAAGAAGAAAAGCCCTACAAGAAAGACAAGTTCAAGAAGAAGGACAAGGATAAGAACAAGAAGTACAAAGGCAAGGGTCATGCATACATTGGCAAGGAGTGGAACTCCGACTCCGACTCCGAGTACGAGTCCGAGTCCAACTCCGACAATGAGGGAGGACTTGCCACCGTCGCCATCGCTACTCCACCGACGAAGTCGAAGAGCCTCTTCGACAACTTGAGCGATGGTGATGAAGATGCTCCAATGTGCCTTATGGCAAAGGGGCACAAGGTATCATCTAAGTGCTCCACTCTTTCTATTGTTGATTATGGCTTAGATGATGGTGATGATGCTAGTGATGATGAGGAAGTAGCATTTAAGTCTATGAATGACTTTGATATTGAAAAATTAGACTTGCTACTTAAAGATATTGAAAAATTGGAGGAAGTAGTTGAACAAAAGGAGGCTATTCTTGAGGCTCAAGAGGATCTCCTTATTTTTGAAAAGGAGAAGAACATTGAGCTAGAGAAGAGCCTAGCTTTTGAAAGAAAGAGAAATGAGGATTTGGTCAAAAGTTCAAATTTGACCAAAAATGAAGCAATTAGTCTTGAGATCACCAATGCTTCACTCTTAGAGCAACTTGCAAAAGCAAAGGATGCTTGCAAGACTCTTGAAGTGAAGCTTGTTGATCTCTCGAATAAAGCTTCTACCTCAATCAACAACTCCAATATTTCATTACCTTCAACGAGCAAACGGGTGCGCTAGATGCTTTAATGTTGATGTTGCTACTTGTGCTACTAACCGTGAGACTTTGAAAGTCTTAGCTCATGAAAATGAGAAGCTTAAGGTGATGCTTGAAGATGGACTTCAAAAGTCCTACAAGGCAAGCAAGGGTTTAGAGGAGTATCTCGGTAAGCGCCAAGGTAATCCTAAGAGGCAAGGGCTTGGGTATGTTCCGCCAAAGGGCAAAAAGAGCAACATTGTTGTTGCTTCTTTAAGCAAGCCCATTCATTTTGTAAAAGGCGAAGGAACATCCAAGCACAAAGCTCACTCCGAGTTCTTTGCTTCTTATGTGCTTAAAAAGACTAACCTCGGTCGTGTAGTTGCTTATCATGTTGGGCGTAAGCCGAAGAATGCTCCTTGTGTTCGTTCTATTTGGGTCCCTAAATCGCTTGTTACTAACGTCGTGGACCTAACCAAGTTTGGGTACCAAAGAGCAAAACTAAATATGTTTTTGTAGGCCTATATCTCCGGTGAAACAAGTTGGATTTTGGATAGCGGATGTACGCACCACATGACCGGAGAAAAGGCAATGTTCGCTCAATTGGACGCAAATGGATCAAATAGTGAAAGCATTGTCTTTGGAGACAATGGAAAAGGAGAAGTAATTGGATTGGGTAAAATTCCTATCTCAAGCAATTTTCAATTAAATAATGTTTTGCTTGTTGAGTCATTAAGCTACAATTTATTGTCCGTTGCACAATTATGTGAAGCGGGCTATAATTGTTTGTTTAATGAAAAGGGTGTGGATGTCATTAAGAGGCTTGATGGTTCAATAGCCTTTAAAGGGCGTTTGAAAGGTAAGCTCTATCTCGTAGACTTCAATACGGATAGACTTAATCTTGAAACGTGCTTAATGGCTAAATCTAGCATGGGTTGGCTTTGGCATCGCCGGTTAGCCCATGTTGGTATGAGGAATCTTCACAAACTCGTTAAAGGCAACCACATTCTCGGACTAACCAACATTGTCTTTGAGAAAGATAGGATTTGTAGCGCTTGTCAAGCCGGCAAGCAAGTTGGCGCCTCTCATCCCGCCAAGAACGTAATGACGACCTCAAGACCATTGGAAATGCTCCACATGGATTTATTTGGTCCCGTAGCTTATATAAGCATCGGGGGAAGTAAGTATGGTTTGGTTATTGTTGATGATTTTTCTCGATTCACTTGGGTGTTCTTTTTGCATGACAAAGGTGAAGTCCAAGTGACATTGAAGAAATTCATGAGAAGAGCTCAAAATGAGTTTGAAGTAAAGATCAAGAGAATTCGGAGCGACAACGGCACCGAGTTCAAGAATATTGGCGTGGAGGAGTTTCTTGATGAGGAAGGAATCAAGCATGAATTCTCGGCTCCCTATTCTCCTCAACAAAATGGGGTAGCCGAGAGGAAGAATCGAACCCTCATCGAGATGGCGCGGACGATGCTTGACGAGTACAAAGTTTCCGATAGTTTTTGGGCGGAAGCCATCAATACCGCATGCCACAGCACCAACCGCCTCTACCTCCACAAGATCTTGAAGAAGACGGCGTACGAGTTGCTCACCGGGAAGAAACCAAATGTCTCCTACTTTCGAGTCTTTGGGAGCAAATGCTATATCCTTAACAAAAAGGCTAAGTCTTCTAAATTCGCTCCTAAAGTAGATGAAGGTTTCTTACTTGGTTATGGAACTAATGCTTACGCGTACCGAGTTTTCAACAATACCACCGGTGTCGTTGAAATCTCGCGTGACGTGACTTTTGATGAAACTAATGGTTCTCAAGTGGAACAAGTTGATCGTGTTGTGATTGACAGGGAAGAACCTCCTTGTGAAGCTATCAAGAAAATGGCAATCGGGGAGGTAAGACCTCAAAATTTGGAAACTCACCCGAGCTCCCCAACCCGGAGTCTCCGGACTGAAACCCGGAGTGTCCGGACTGGTCCGGAGTCTCCGGGTCCATTACCGGAGTCTCCGGATGGGAATGGCTCAGGTGACGTTCCCTCCTCATCCAAGCAAGCCCAAGATGGTTCGAACGCATCCCAAGACCAAGAACCTATCCAAGCTCCAAATTCAACCGTTCCTCACCCAAGAGTTCATCAAAGTATTCAACGAGATCATCCGGTCGACAATATACTTGGAGACATTCACAAGGGAGTATCTACTAGATCTCGAATTGCAAATTTTTGTGAATTTTACTCGTTTGTGTCGTCTCTTGAGCCTCTTAAGGTAGAAGAAGCGCTTGATGATCCGGATTGGGTGATGGCCATGCAAGAGGAGCTCAACAATTTCAAGAGAAATCAAGTTTGGGAGCTTGTTCAAAGACCAAATCAAAACGTGATCGGCACTAAGTGGGTCTTCCGAAACAAGCAAGATGAAAACGGGATCGTGACAAGGAACAAAGCTCGTTTGGTTGCTCAAGGGTACACACAAATCGAAGGTTTGGATTTCGATGAAACATATGCTCCAGTAGCTAGGCTTGAATCTATTAGAATATTACTTGCTTTTGCTACTCACCATGATTTCAAGCTGTATCAAATGGACGTGAAGAGCGCCTTCTTAAATGGACCACTTTCCGAGATGGTCTACGTTGAGCAACCACCCGGATTTGAAGATCCAAGACATCCGGACCACGTCTACTACCTTCACAAGGCACTATATGGACTTAAACAAGCTCCAAGGGCATGGTTCGAATGTCTACGAGACTTTCTTCTCGAACAAGGTTTTGTAGTCGGAAAGGCCGACCCTACTCTCTTTACTAAGCATATTGATAATGATTTGTTTGTATGCCAAATATATGTCGATGACATTATATTTGGATCTACTAATGAACATTTGTGTAAAGAGTTTAGCAAGATAATGACCAAAAGATTTGAGATGTCCATGATGGGAGAGTTGAAGTTCTTCCTCGGATTTCAAGTCAAACAACTCAAGGAAGGAACTTTCATTTGTCAAACCAAGTACATCAAGGACATGCTCAAGAAGTTCGGAATGGAAGACGCTAAGCCTATAAGGACGCCTATGCAGGCCAACGGGCATCTAGACCTCGACAAAGAAGGTAAACCGGTCATCCAAAAGGTATATCGTTCGATGATCGGTTCTCTCCTTTATCTTTGTGCATCTAGGCCCGATATCATGCTTAGCGTTTGTATGTGTGCACGTTTTCAAGCCGCTCCAAAAGAGTGCCACATGGTGGCCGTTAAGAGAATCTTGAGATACTTAGTGCACACTCCTCATTTCGGACTTTGGTATCCGAAAGGATCCTCCTTTGAACTCATTGGCTATTCCGATGCGGATTATGCCGGTTGCAAAGTGGATAGGAAGAGTACCTCGGGAACCTGCCAATTCTTGGGTAGGTCCCTAGTCTCGTGGTCTTCCAAGAAACAAAATTCCGTGGCCCTATCCACTGCCGAAGCCGAATATATAGCCGCCGGGAGCTGTTGTGCCCAACTACTTTGGATGAGACAAACCTTGAATGATTATGGCCTTTCCTACAAAAGCGTTCCACTTTTGTGTGACAATGAGAGTGCCATAAAAATTGCCAACAATCCTGTCCAACACTCCCGAACAAAACACATTGATATTCGCCATCATTTCCTAAGAGACCACGCAACCAAATGCGAAATTGATATCCAACATGTAAGTACAAATGATCAATTAGCCAATATCTTTACCAAGCCCCTTGACGAGAAAAGGTTCTGTGAATTGAGAAGTGGACTAAATATCTTAGACTCTCGTAACGTGGCTTGACATGTGCTCACATATTGTTTGGTGAATGAAAAATGAATTTCAAAACTTTATTCATCTTTTTCTTTGAAATTATCCCTTGTTGTTGGCTCTTGATCCTCTGATCTTGTCATTTGATATGTGACCATAGTTTGTTGGCTTTATTGTTCGCTGGTCATGTATCAAGTTGACATCTTAGGAATCTTTCTCCCTCTCGCTCCGCCGAATTCCTTGAGCTATCCTTCTTCGTGTCTAATTCCTAACCGAGCTGGGCAACCCGGACTGTCCGGTATTCAATCCGGAGTCTCCGGATTCGGAGTCTCCGGACTATTTGTCCGGACTATCCGGGTTGGGCCGGAGTCTCCGGTCTGGAAACCCGGAGTCTCCGGGTTGGGGCGGTCGGTTAAACCCCCCATATCCCGCGCGGTTTCTTTTCCCTATTCCTTCGTGTGCCTCTCCCTCTCCCGTGATCCTCTCGTGGTTTGGATGTGCTCCCTTCCTCTTCCTCATCTCCAAGGATCTTGAACCCCTCCTCTTCCTTGGATTGAAGATTGAGGTAAGGAATCTTTGCCCTAACCCTCTCCCCTTCGAGTTTGGATCCTTATTCGCGGTTCTTAGGGCTTCTCCCCGTGCTTCATCTCCTCTAGGGTGCCGATTGCTTCGTTGTGGCCCTCAAGATCGGAGATTCTTGCCCCTAACTCACCCGTTCTTCTCGTTTCAATCCGTTTGAGGTGAGTACTCTCGTTTGTGCCCTAATTCCGCAAAATTTCCTTGCTAGATTGTGCCCTAGTCGTTTATTGCACTTCCTTAAGGCAATCTAGTTTCTTTCATGTCAATTTTGGGGGTGGTTTTCCCAAAATCTCTTGCGCCCGTGCGCAGTTTCTGGCGCATCCGGAGTTTCCGGACTTGTGGTCCGGAGTCTCCGGGTTGGTCCGGAGTGTCCGGACTTTTAGTCCGGAGTCTCCGGGTTAATCCGGAGTATCCGGACAATTTGTCCGGACTCTCCGGGTTGGGTGCCTCGGTCAGTTTCAGTTCTTCGCTGTTTTTCGCGTCGCCTCTCGGCTAATTCCTCGTTTGCTTTGTCTGGTCAGATGGACCCTTCCCAGGGAACTTCCGGAGGCAGCGATCCTCCTCCGCAGGCAGCTGGTGGCAGCGATCCTCCTCAGCAGGCAGCTGGTGGCAGCGATCCTCCTCAGCAGGCAGCTAGTGGCAGTGCTCCCGCTCAGGGCGTGTCTCCCACCAATTCGCCTCCGCATCCTCCGCAGAAAAGGCAGAGAATTGGAGTGGTCAAAAGACTCGTTTCCAGACCTCGAGGCCAGTCAGCTTCAGGGTCAGCACCTGTCCTGTCTCCTCCTCCTCAGCAAGCTCCTGATCCAGATGAGCATCCAGCGGATACTCATGCCAGGCCATGATCGTAAGAGAAGCGGCCAGGCTTCTGGGCACTTCATTGGTCCTCTGATCAAGGCCAAGCCTGTGTGGAACTATCCAATGTCCGTGAACCCAATGAGAATAATCGATTACCGGACAGGATCTGGAAAGGGGAAAGCCATTGTCGAGCACAGGAAGAAAGATCCTCTAGAGCTCCATCAGGATGAGTATGTGGACCGCCGGTTTTGGAACCGGTTTCAGTCTGATTTCTATGAGACGGTCCTATACCCACTTGAGCACCCAGTGGTTCGCATGAAGACCATTGGCCCGGGAATACATGGTCGCTGCTGCGAGCAATCCGAGCTTCCACAGAGATCATTCAGATTTGCGAGCTGCATCAGATCAAGAACATCATGGCATACAAGTATGACTGGAACAATGAGGTTATCATGCAGTTCTATGCCACCTTGTACTTTGACAAGAATGATGAGGCCATATGGTGGATGACTGATAAGATTTGGTATGTGGCTAGCAAGAAGAGGTTTGCCAGAGTCCTCAATCTCAGATATAATGACAGTCCAAAGCTTCATGCAAAGAAAGTGATGACTCCTGAGCAGATTGAGGCTTTGTATGACACTTCGAAGAGTTTCACAGTGGGTACCATCAAGGGATTGAAGGCTGTTCCCGCTGTACTCAACAGGATGTTGAAAGTCACTCTTTCGCCCAAGGAGGGAGATGCTTCTACCATCAGTTCCTATGGGAGGAACTTGCTGTTTCATCTCGTCGAGCGCACCCACCCGTTTGATGTTGTCGATTTCATGTGGGAGTCGATGAGACAGAATGCTCAGAGCAACATGGCGATTGCGACTTTGCACCCTTCGTGATGACTTTGATCTCTTCAGTGAGTGGGCTAAAGTTTGTCAGAGATGAGGAGCATCTTGCTTACAAGGTCCGTCCTCAGTCTACTCCAGCCCCTCCAGCTGCTCCCAGTCCTGCTGTTAGGCTTCGCCGAGGTCGCGCTTCGACCTCCACCTCTGCTTCCTGCTCTGCTGTGCCTCCACTCCTCTTCCGAAAGCGCCCGAGGTCCCGAGCAGCACTCTTCAGAGGATGCTCAAGCATGTCTTTCTTCTTTGCCGTGACATCTCCACCAGGCAGAAGGTGATGAGTCGGCAGATAAAGAAGAATGGTCAAGACATTCGCAGCATCCGCCGCCACAATGGTGAAGCAGTTAGTCCCAGCGACTCCTCCGGGTCTTCCGAGGAGAGTAGCGATGCCACCTCAGCAGATCAGCTTTTCGGCATCACCTCCTCCACTCACTTTCTTCTTTGGAGATGACCCTGGCGAAGTACTCGCGTCGACGACGAAGGCGACGACGAGTGATCTTTCGTGTTCCTCCCTCTTTTGGTGTCTTGATGCCAAAGGGGGAGTGATTCCTTCAGCCGCGTTGTCTTTAGCCTTCTTTAGTCGCGTTGGAGAGGCGTTTGTTCTTGTGCTTTTTTATTCGCTTGTGGACTTGTGTTGCTTTATATTATATCGTTGGCTTATTTCGTGTCGTGAACTCTGTTATTCCATGTAATGACTTTAATGCTTACTTTATGCATAGATTGCTTTCAGTTACTTGTGTTGTATTCTCGGATGCTGTGTTTAAGGGGGAGCTCTCGGTTATCTCTCGTTAAATATGTGCATTTGTTTCCTCTAAATTCTTCTAATGCACACATTTAGGGGGAGCTCCTCTTTTTAATCTTATAGCTAAGTCTAATTCTCGTTATTTTATTTGCTGAATAATTGTGTTGTCATCAATACACCAAAAAGGGGGAGATTGAAAGTGCATCTAGGTCCCTCAAATTGTTTTGGTGATTAATGATGACACAATTAAAGAGATCTAATGTTTTATCCAAGAATACTGCAGAGATCGAGATCATATCGTGCTTGGAATGACATTGGACGCCCCTATGACTACTTAAAATCAAAAGGACGGCATCAAGACCAAAGTTGTAATCTTTTATTTATTTGTGTCTTAAGGATAGCCGTACTATTAAGAGGGTACGACGAGAAATCGACTTTAGGATGTGCATGTGCTCAACATCAAATACTGCATCTCAAATTAGCACTACTTCCTTTGGTTTTGAAAAGTTTCAAATTGAAACCGAACTGGGTAACCCGGAGTATCCGGACATTTGGTCCGGAGTCTCCGGATTCAATCCGGAGTATCCGGACATTTTGTCCGGAGTCTCCGGGTTGGACCTCTCGGTTGGTTTTGGTTCCAGCCAGTCCGGAGTATCCGGACATTTGGTCCGGAGTCTCCGGGTTGTTTGTCCGGACACTCCGGCCTGTACAAAAACGGGAGTAACGGCTAGTTTTCAAAAAGGGTATTTAAAGCCTCCACTCCACTCCAACGGCTAGGATCTCTATTGAGCTCATTCATAGCAGCATTCAAGCCATTCCTAACCATCTCTAAGCATTCAATAGAGCCTCATCTTCCTCCCACCAATTAATTTGGTTGTTGATCCTTTTGGTGAGGAGAGGAAGAAGCAAAAGTGCTAAGTGCATTCATTTCATCTTGTTGAGCACTAGTTCATCCTCCAAGCGATTCTTCGTGGTGCTATTTCTCTTGGAGGTTGAAGGTCTCCTAGACGGCTAGGAGTCACCGGGAGCTACCGACGCGTGTGGTGAGCCCCGGTCGTTTGTGAAGGCGAGTCTCGCCTCCGAAAGGGAAGAGACAAGAAGTGAAGCCGGCGAGTGCATTTGTGCAACACCGGGAGGAAAGCGGGTTGAAAGAGACCCCGGCTCAAGTGTGACCGAGCCACCTCAACGGAGACGTAGGATTCCCTTCAAGAATCCGAACTTCGGTGAAAAATCGCGTCTCTCTCTCTCTCTTTTACTTCCTAGTCTTGCTTATTTGGATTTGAATTTGTAAAGTTAGATCTAGCTCTTTGCTTAGCTTGAATTCAAATCCTATCTAGCAATTGTTCTAGGTTGTTCTTGCTTTCAATTTCTAGTAGCTTATTGTGTTTGCTAGAGTAGTTTTTATTGCGCTCCCGAGCCAGCGAACCCGGAGAGTCCGGACTCAATACCGGACACTCCGGACAAGCCGGAGTATCCGGACCAAAACCCGGAGACTCCGGGTTGACCAGCTCGGCCCGTTTTATTCCGCTGCGTAAATTTTAATCCGCCTATTCACCCCCCTCTAGGCGACATCGTTGGTCCTTTCACTTTCTTGCAAAGAAAGTCACTCAAGCGATTGTACCACATTCTTCCTGATTGTTTGAGTCCATACAGTGATTTTTCCAATTTCACACTGTATAGGTTTCTATTTGCTCTGTCTTGGTTCAGGATAGGGATACATTCTGGTACTTTCATGTATATCTTCGAATCCAAGTTTTCATACAAATATGATGTGATAACATCCATTAGCTTCATTCTCAACTTCAAGTTGATTGCCATTGAGATCAAGTATCTAAAGGTAATTCCACCCATGACCGGAGAATAGGTTTCTTCATAATCAACCCCAGGATGTTGAGTGAAACCTTGAGCGACAAGCCTTGGCTTGCACCTTACAACTTCATTATTTTCATTCCTCTTCCGAACAAAAACCCATTTGTGACCCACGTGGTTTATATGGGGAGGCGTGCGGCACACAGGCCCAAACACCTCTCTTTTGTTCAGAGAGACTAACTCTGCAGTGATTGCCTTCTTCCAATCTTCCCAATCGAGCCTTTTCTTGCACTCTGCGAGAGACGCAGGCTCGGGATCATGATAAATGATCGTGGCAATCTTCTTTGCAAAGTATGAATCAACATTGGCTGTTGCTCTATTCATGGATTCTCCTGTTATTACATAGTTTATGGCCATTTCATCATGGGGTGCTTCATGCACTTCTACTTGCTCTTCACTGCTATTTCCCAATCCAGGAGCAAGTTCCTTTAGTTTTTCTCTGCCAATGTGTGCGCACACATTATTTCCGGCGGCTTCTTCCAATGGAAGGTTCAGATCTGGAATTGCCTTTTTCACAGGTTTCTTTCCAATGCTAGGTCTCAACTGGCTCCCCTTCTTGCTTTGGGGCACTTTTGTGATTGGCTGTGGTAAGTCCTCTTGCCCAGTTTTTTCCGGACGTCTCCGGGTACTTTGGGTTTGAGAAGCCAGATTTTCTGTTCTTTTTCTTTGAGGCCTCTGAACAGGATGAGTGATACCTTCTGCTTTCTTTGGTATTTCCACCCTCTCTCGTGCATTTCTTGCTGGTACATGCGACTTAACCACGCTCTTCAGATCACAAAAATGATCAGGCAGTTCATTTGCTAAATTATGCAAATCAATTATTTTCTGGACTTCTTGATTTGCTTCATTAGTGCGAGGGTCATGCGCGGGGATCCTAGTGGAATACCATATTATTTCCCGGTATTTTTCATCCAATGGTTGATTCTCTCCCCCTAATGACGGGAAACGATCCTCGTCAAAGATACAGTCAGCGAATCGGGGTGTATGCAAGTCTCCAGTCATGGGTTCCAAATACCTGATTATGGATGCACTCTCATAACCAACGTATATCCCAGACTTGCGGAGAGGGCCCATTGCAGTCCGCTGTGGGGGTGGTATAGGTACATATACCATACAACCAAATTTTCTAAGATGGGAAATCTTCTGGATAACCCCTTGCACTAGTTGCATAGGTGAATGGATGTTGTAGGCCAATGATATATAATTGATGAGTGCTACTGCGTGCATGACTGCGTGTCCCCAACAAGTGTTGGGCAAGTTACAACTCTGCAAGAGCGGTTTGGCAATGAACTTAATCCTTTTTATTAGTGCTTAAGCTAGCCCATTTTGCGTATGGACGTGCGGTACAGAGTGCTCAACAGTTATTCCAGTTGCTGTGTAATAATCATCAAATGCATTGGAAGTAAATTCGCCGGCATTGTCCATTCGAATGGACTTCACGCGATGATCAGGAAAAACATTCTTAATTCTGATGATCTGCGAGATCAGCTTTGTGAATGCATGATTCTTTGTTGATAGCAAACATACATGCGACCATTTCGAGGAAGCATCAATGAGCACCATGAAGTACCGAAACGGCCCCGACAAGGGCTGAATCGGACCGCAAATATCCCCCTTAATGCGTTCCAGGAATGCATGGATTTCATGTTGCACTTTCATAACAAATGGTCTAGTTATTAATTTCCCGGTGGCACATGCATGGCACACAAAATCTTCATGATTCGGAAAATTTTTAACATTAATGCCATAACCTTGTGAGTTGTTAACTATATTTCTCATCAATCTAAGACCAGGATGACCTAATCTACAATGCCATAAAGAAAATAATTCAAAGCTTCTAAAAACAGTCTTCAAAGAAGTATACACTGCAGGTGCATTGATTTTCATGTAGTACAACCCAGATTCATATGAGGGACATTTTTCTAATACCATTTTTTCATATTCCGCGTGCTTCATGATGCACAAGTGTTCTTTGCCATTTTCTTCATTGGTTTCTACGTGAAATCCATTGGCGCAGATATCTTTAAAACTTAATAGAGTGTGTGTTGCTTCAGGGTACTAGAGGGCTTCTTCAATTACCAAAGTTGTACCCATTGGCAATATAATTGTGGCTCTTCCTAAGCCTATTATATGCGTATCGCTTCCTGCGATAGTCGTAATCCTTCCAGCGTTCTTCGTGATCGTTTGAAAGTATTTCGACTCTCTTAAGATGGTATTTGTTGTGCCACTATCAATAATACATGTTTTCTCTATTGGGCGCTACACGATTTCTAGAAAAGAAATATAATTCTAATCAGACAGTGGCAAAGTAATTCGAACATTGCTTGCAAATAAAGAATATTGGAATAAAAGAATAAATTGCAATTCTTATTAATGAGAAAGTAAAAGTATGCTCTTCGAGAGCTTACAATTCATTATTCAATCTGATGTCTATGTGAGATAGTTCTGACCATTCAGTGCCAGTTTTTCAATGCTCACATTTGACAATGTCAGACCTTTTCACATTCGCAAAGGTTCTTCCATTAGATTACTGCGTGCAATCTAATAGGAAGTAGCTGCCAGATGCATAATTAAGATTCAGAAATACAAGATTCAGAAATGCAAGATTCATAAGTACATGATTCATAAATACAAGATTCATAAATGCAGGATTCATAAGTACAAGATTCGTAAATACAAGATTCATAAATGCAGCATTCATAAGTATAAGATTCATAAATACAAAATTCATAAATGCAAGATTCACAAATGCAGGATTCATAAGTACATGATTCATAAATACAGCTTCGTGCATGTATGTGATCGGCTTCGTGCATGCGATCAGATTCATGTGCGCGATCGGCTTCATGTATGCGATCGGATTCCTGCGCACGATCGGCTTCTTGCGATTGGTTTCATATGTGCGATCGGCTTCGTGCGATCGGCGTCGTGCATGCGATCGGATTCATGCGATCAGCGTAGCACGGCTTTATGTGCACGGCGCAGTCGTTTCCATGCGCGTCGGCCTTCCTAGCGCGACGGTGGTTATTTCGTGTGGCGTGCTTTAATTTGCAGTAATCTAAACAAAACAATTATTGCAAAAATACATGCAAAA
Source organism: Rhipidocladum racemiflorum (assembly GCA_036346355.1). Lineage (NCBI taxonomy): Eukaryota > Viridiplantae > Streptophyta > Magnoliopsida > Poales > Poaceae > Rhipidocladum > Rhipidocladum racemiflorum. The sequence goes on along the minus strand of CM070570.1, from coordinate 22,483,000 downwards.
AATTCATTAGTGCAGAAAATAATGCTAAGAAAATTAGAAATCCAAGCTAAATAATTTCAGGAATTTTCTGAATTTCTGTAATTTTCTTAGCCAATTTTCTGAATTTCTAATCAATTTTATAAAAAAAATAGTAAAATAATAAAAAGAAACTAGAGAGGGCAAATGGGTAATTTCCCATGCCCTCCCGTGCACGATTCTTCCAAAAACAGGATTGGAATCTGGCTTACAAGCCAAAGTCCAATCGGACTTTTGTCCTTCATGCATTGGACTTTATGTCTTATGGAGTTGGAACTTCAAACAGAAGTTCATGTCCACAACGAAGTGGACTTCAAGTCCATCAGCTTCTTCGACTTCATGTCCGATCGAGCCTATGCAGGCGCACATGGAAAGAAGAAAAAGGAAACGGCCGACGGCTTCGTAGGCGCAGTGCCCGGCGGGAAGGCCAAGGGACGAGCGGACGGGCTCGGGTAGCCTGCGGGGCGCAGCGCACGCAGCCAGTGGGGAGCGCAGCCGGCAGGCCAGGGGAGGATAGCGGCTTCGCGAGCCGTGTGATGCAAGCGCGATCTACGGCGGCGCGAGGCTCCAGGCCAGTTGGTGCGGCGGCGTTTCGAGTGCGGCGGCACGCTGTCCGAGGCAGCCAACCAGGAGCGCTCCGTGGCTGCCGAGCGACGGCGGCGTTTCCTAGCAGAGCCGGTGCGGGCTGCATGCGCGGGTGACTTCGAGGTCGGTCCGAGCCGGTGGCTTCAAGCCAGGAACCGTCGGTGACAGCAAAGGCAGTGAAGAACCGTTCCTGCGGCAGATGGATTCGGGCCGAGGTGCCAGGCAGGCGCAGCTTCGGGCTGTGACGCGCGGCGAAGGGACGACAACAGTCGTTCGGGCACAGCTGTGCACAGCTTCGAGCCGACCGGCGTGAGGATGGCGCTGCTTGCGCACGGGGTGAACGGAGATTGGCCAACGGTGTTCTTCGTGCCGAAGTTGCCGTGTACTTTCTAGCGCACACATATGGTAGATCTGTAATGTAGCTTCGTGTACTGTAGATCACCGTGTAGCTTCGTGCTACATACTTCAAAATTCCTGCGTACGTAGCTTCGTGCCACGTAGATTAGATGCAAAATACAAACAAGCAATTAGATTCAACCACCCGAAATCTCACATTTCTCACCTTTCAATCTTTCTCCGGATAGAGCTTCGTGCTGATAACGTCGTAGACAACCTCGCTATCGAATATTCCGGAGTTGCCTAATAGACCTAAACTGGAGAACAGAGAGAGAGGGAGAGAGACACAATATGTGGGAGGATTGCTCTGCTTTATTATTCTGATTGCTTGTGTGTACAAAGGGGTAGCCTCTGCCTCCTATTTATAACCTACCGGCTAGGGTTTCGGGAGAGTCCATATGGGCCACGACAGCCGGTTTCCTAACACTAAATACTTAATTAGTGGGTCATCAAAGCAAAGAAATAAAAAGGAAAACCATCAATACACATCATTGATGTTTCCATTAATTATTGCATGTACTAATTAATGTTTCCATTAATTAATTAACAAGAAATGATAATGATCCACTAGCAAAATAAACTGTTGCATGTATGAAGGAATAAATCACTTCTCTACCAAATCACGGCCCACATGGCAGTCGGAAAAACGCATGGGGTCTTCACTGTGTGGCGTGCATTGGTGCATGGCTTGCTTGACTTGCATGCATGCATGCGCAGCATCAATGTTGAAGGTGCTGCTGTGCTGCATAGGCAAAGACAAGATGCCAAAGCCTACGTAACATCTGATAAAAAAATTGATTAACATGGAAACAATTAAAATACCCCGAATGACTATCTGTGTTACTGATGTCAAGATTGAAGACTTTCTGTTTTATATTTTTGTAATTATTATTATATATATCATAATTTGGTGTAATTTTTACGTTGAAATGGAGGCAGGTTCACACCCATTTTTTCGTCATCATATGTATCGCATGTCATTGCTTCTATGATCAGAGACTAGATTAACAATTTTATTTGAGAATAAATATAAAGAATAATATATACAAAAAGACCACGTAGAGCAAAACTCAAACCTGACTAGACGTCTCCCAAAAGGTTTCTACCTCATTCGCCAGCAAGCTTCTCGTTGAATTCTTCTCTTGTACCTTCCAAGCTCCAAAAGGCCGCGGCAAGCCAGCGACGTGATGTGTCGACCATGGATACGACGCTACCTCTCAATCCACAAATAATTCTCCCTCGCTGGATCCGCCCCGCCCACACTGCGTTCCGCACATTTCCGGAATACAAATCTGAAATCTCTGCGTTTTCCTGCACAGACTGGGGCAGAGACGGGCTTCGGTCCGTTGGTGGCATCGGCATCTGCGCTTCGCTTTACTTCTCGTCACCGTGCCGTCGCTCTCCGCGGCAAACAAGATAGAAAGCGGGCGGCGGCAGTCGGCAGCAGCCCAACACCGTCGCATCACTGACACATCGGCGTAAACCTCCGCTCTGCCACTTGTACACATCTAGCTCGAAAGATGCATGCTGAGTCGAATTATTGGGCCACTACGCATGTACTTAGCGCATTAATGTTCGGGTCTCGTCGTGGAGCTCGCCGCGCGATGGGGAAAAAAGAAATCGCGAGAGCGAAACGGGTTGTCTGGGTAGCCGGTTTCACGGTGATTCTCGGTGACCCCGCCGCGCGCCAGGCCGTGCGTGGCTTCGGCTCGGACAGATCAATATCGGCGGCGGAATCTTGGACAAGATATCGAGATAAGGATGAACCGAGAAGCGGGTGGTCCGTTCATGTGTGCATCGCGTCCCGATTGATGTTAGAAATTGTTTAAAATTTCAATGTATGCATAGTTTAATACTATATTGTATATTATCTTAATAGATGAAATGAAGATAATTTATAAATGGAGTCATTGCCACTCTTTAAATAATATAATAAATCACATAATGATAATATAGGGAGGATTTTAGCTAAACACAAACACGCATGCGCGGACGCACGCGTATTCACCTAAAAAATCGAATGAGATAAATAAATGTGTATATTATCGTTGTGACAGGGTCAATGTATGATCTATTGTTTGTATAATGATAACATACTTATATTTGAAACAAACACTGCTATAATTGATGAGGTTAAATCTTTCTTATCTTGATGCTTTGATATGAAATTGATTAAGAACAGGGATGTAAATATTTTGAACCAATCCCATTATGCTGAGAAAATATTGAGCTGATTCATCTTTAAGAATTACAAAATTTTCCTAACATCCTATGATGCAATTGTTAAGTTTTGAGAAATCAGTGGTTAGGAAAAAATCAATTGAAGTATTCACATATTATTGGATCGCTTATGTATCTAGCTGGTGCTACAAGGCCTGACATCTCATTTGATGTGAGCGAATTAAGCTGGTTTACGTCTAACCTAGGAGATGATCATTGGAAGACTCTTGAGAGAGTGATGTGCTACTTAAAAGACACAACTTCTTATGGAATTCACTATACTAGGTATTCATATGTATTTACAGGAATATAATGATTCCAATTGAATCTCTAATGCGGATGAGATCAAAGCTACAAATGGTTATATTTTTACCTTAACCGGTGCTGCAGTTTTATGGAGATCTTGTAAATAGATCATACTAATGAGATCAACCATGAAAATTGAACCCATAGCACGAGACACGATCATTGTTGAGGCTGAATTGCTTAGAGAACTGTTGTTGGACTTGCTACTGGTTGAGAAACTGAGACCGACGATCCTAATGTACTATGATAACTTTGCAGTGTTGATTAAGGTTATGAGTATTAAGGATAATATGAAGTTATCTATACATGTGAAGTGTAGGCTTAAATATGTCAAAAAATTGAGAAATTGTGGAGTGATTGTTAATTATATTCGTACTGAGAAAAATCTGATGGATCTTTTTACCAAAGGGTTTGCAGGGAAGCAATATCCGTTGCGTCTATAGACATGAGTGTGGGACCCATTTGAGTTACACTATAATGGTAACCCACGTCTTCCCAATCGGAGATCCCATGAATTAGTTAATAGGAAAAACAAGTTGATGTTGTAATAAGAGATTACATATTAAAAAATTATACATGTGTACAAATAAATAAAGCACTCAACTATATAGAAGGTTGATTTAAAACCTTAATGTATTCTAGTGTCAAATGAGAGAAAAATGTATTGACCTACATGATACCTATAATAAATACACCTACTTGAGCATAACTGTAAGGTCGCAGTTCACAAAAACAAGGTAGTGCCCATGAACAGATAAGGGAGCATGACTATATAACCATCCGTTAATGCGTGGTTCATTAGCAGCCTAATATCAATTGTGATTTCAAGTGAAGTTTGATCACGAAAAGCTGTGAATTCAAGCGTAGTCTATTCGTCAGCTACAAGAGGATGAATCTTGCTAATATAGGTGCAATTTTAACTCGTACAAGATTTACACCAAAATACTGGTATATTAACAACACTTCAGTGCAACAATCTTTGACATCTTTTCTGATATTTGCTTTGCAATTGGTGGAAGATTGTTAGAAATTGGCCCATAAGAGGCTCATTTCCCTTAAAATTCCAAATCATGAATGGTTTAACACCATATTGCCTAGTCAAGTGGATAAAAGATAATTTATAAGTTGCAGTCATTGCCACTGCTTGAATAATGTGTGAAAGTGCATATAGGCCCCTATTTGATTTTGGCTAATTGATGAAAAAATGATTAAAGAACTAATAAGCTTAATGAGTGTCTAAGCAGGTAAAAAGTTCCACTGTCAACAATAGTAGGCTTTTTGGAGATCCCTCAAAAGAACAAAGAAGCGACGTATGATTCTATCAGTGTTACTCAGGTCTTTCTCCTCGGCGTGCACCAGTAAAGAGGGTGAGCAGTATCTCCGAACCATTACCGCAGAAATCACCTGCACGGGGGCGGCAATACGGTTTCTGGGTAGCGCATCCGTATGACCGCTCTACTTCTTCCTCGACGTCGACTACTTCTACGATCATGTTTGCGCTGCTTCCTGATCTTCTTTGATTCCAACTGTAAGTCGATGGTGTGACCGATCGATTATATTATTTTTCAATTATTGAGCATAAATAAGTGTTACATGTTGATTTCTCTCTCTCTCTCTCTCTCTCTCTCTATATATATATATATATATATATATATATATATATATATATATATGTATATGGGGGCATATTCAGTGCAAACCTCCCTTACCGTGAAAACTCCGTGAAAATCACGTGTAAAAGTTTTAAAAAATTCTCAAAAAATTATCATACGTAGGGGAGGTAAGGTTCTACAACCCTGTAAAATTTCAAGACCAAACTCAATCGCATTTGGAAGATATGAAAAAGACAAATTCAATATAAATAGTAATTTTTCACTGTTTAGCACTATTCATTTTGCAATTTGTCTTTTTCATATCTTCCAAATGCGATTGAGTTTGGTCTTGAAATTTTACATGGTTGTAGAACCTCACCTCCCCTACCTATGATAATTTTTTGAGAATTTTTCAAAACTTTTACACGTGGTTTGCACGGAGTTTTCACGGTAAGGAAGGTTTGCACTGAATATGTCCCATATATATATATATATATATATATATATATATATGTATATAGTCTTTTTGTGTTATTTACCACTTAATAGAATCTAAAACTAAAATATTACGCATATTTATACCAACCGTTGTTCTCGTGCGCGCTTCAAAAGCGGCGTCTTTTGAAGGAACCCAATTCCACCTCCGATAATAACGCCAGTCTCCTGTCCAGGCTCTGCTCTCCGCTGGTGTCGATGTGTCATGCTCTTGTTACGTACGCTTGATTTGTATAATTAGTCAATACATGATGCATGGCACAGCGTTTCTCTGAAAATTCTTGGCTTAATCGCTTGATTAGCTTGACCTTGATGGAGTGGAGCTAACCAGTACGCGTCTGGACCCTGGAGAGCCGAGAGCGAGTTGTGGCGCGACAGGTGGGTGGGCAAGACGCATGTTGCGTTTCTTGTGCGTGCCGCCTCGATCGCCAATGCAGCCATGCAGGCGAGAAGCAAGAACAGTTTGGCTCACTTCTTGGAACAGGCCAGAATAAAAGACTGCACTTTGCAAGGGTCCTGTAGTCCTGTTCCGCTACTCCTTTAGGACCAGGCTGCTCGAGCCAATTGAGTTCGGCCGTGTGCCTACAGGCCGGTCACTCTCCACACACATGTAGTATACTCCAGCCAGCTTACAGAAAGTCAGAAATTAAATGCTACGACGACCACAGGTGCCATTGCCATGCTTATCGTGTGCGGACCCGGGCAATGCATGCACCATGCGTGCCGTGCCGCATGCAGTTTGTGTCGTGCCAAACTCCAACTCTTAGAGCAAACATAATTGTAAAGCTTAGTACTACTTATTTTATCTTTTATCTATATTATCTAAGGGTTTGTTTAGAGGAGCTATAGCTTTTTTTAAAAGTTGTTTCTTGACTTTTCGAGCTGAAAAGTAGTTGTAGCTTTCTCTAAGAAACCGTTTGATAAAAAATTAATTTCCCTCATAATAAGCTGTAAAAGCAGGTCTAACCCGGCTTTTAGGTTTTGGTTTTCAGCTTTTATATATGACTTATAGATTATGCCAAAAGCCGCATAAAAATTAAGCTGTTTGGGGGGCTTGCTAGCTTTTTGGAAACTAAAGTTGACTTTAAGCCCCTTCAAACAGGGCCTTAAGTAAGCAAAAAGCTAACTTGTACAATATCTATCTTAAAATTGTCTATAAATGATGTGCAATAACTATTTATTATCTTTTTGTACATAAATAATCTACTTATGATTTCATGTAAAGATGTCTACTAAATAAGAGCTAACTCTCTTCTCTGTCCTTTTTTCTCACTTTTTCATATAGAATAAATCTGACATGTACATACTAAAAATAAGTTAAGATGATCTTACTATACTCGCCCGTAGAAAGCAATCCTCGATTTAAGTATAAGAGTCGTTGGTTATCTTTTTTTTTTTTTTTAAAAAAAAGAAGATCCTCGGTTAATTCGAACAACTCTTTGGGACACACTGACACTTGTTGGCTCGTCACAGAAAGCTGATGCAATCATGGAAAGAAAAAAAGCTAGCGAGCGCCCACGGGAAGTGGATATTCGGTGTGGCAACGGAGACAACGGGGAGTCGAAAGAAGAGGCGACGATAAGGCCGGGGCTCAACATCAATTGGGGGCGGGATATGGAATCCTCCTCCCCGGTGGAGGTGAGTTAGGTCAAAGGGTGCAAGGGATGGGGATACGCTACGCCCGCCCGGCCCCATGGCTGGGTGGTTCTCATCTCAAATGCAAAGTCAAAGTGCACTAGATGTGATGCATTATGCCATTGCGAATCTATCCATCTATGATCTATCTATCTACTGCTTCCTGCACCGAGTCCTGATCCTCCCGGTGTTTCTACTTGTTGATCCGATCTGCATTTTCCTTAGAGCATCTTCAAAAGGAGCCTTAAATATGATCCTAATTTCAGCATCTTCAAAAGGAGATTTAAATATGATCCTAATTTCAATTATAGAGTTTTTAGGGAAAAGATTAACTTCAGTAAAGGCCTTAAATTATTGAAATTTAGCAAATTGTTTTAGGGCCTCTAGGAGAGTAGCTATATTTAGAAACTCTGTGATTGAGCTCTATCTTTCTTGGGTTTTAAGGCATAATTGCTGGAGTGAATATTTATTTGGAGCCCTAAATCTAATTAGTTGGGATCCTAAATTAAAGTTTAAGGCTCATTTTTAGGGCTCTCTCTTGGAGATGCTCTTAGGGGATAGAAATGGACGTTCCAGATCACGCTAAAAGAAGCTTTTTTTTCATGCGAGGTGTTTGTATTTATACTAGTACATCGAACCATTCCAGCAGATTGGAAGTACAAAAATTCAGACCAAATTCGATCGTTAACTGAACTCAATTTTCAGACTGGAAATTGTATAGTATTCTAGTTTCACTGAATCACGCACTTTTATGGTATCTTCAAATCGAAACGAGTCGTCCAATTTTTCTATCTAATGTATCGTATTGGTTAAGATTAAATTATATTTCCCCTGATGTACTACCGGTACAAATCTCACAAGGGGTATAATTGTAATTACCCAACTGAGTTTGAAATGAACACGCTTAGACGGACTAGCAATAGGTTAAGTGAAAAGTCAAAATAGCCTCACGAAAAATTACAGAGAAAAAAAATCTATTATACCATCAACAAATCGTTAACCATATTTAGTTTCTACTACTGCCTTCTTACTCTGATAGAAGGTATTGTATAAATTCCCGCTTTAGTCCATGTACAACAGTAGAGACAATAGTTGTTTATATACTTCTTCATGTCATTTAAAGATAAAACTAAGACGACTTCTACAATACATAATATTTTAAGTTGTCTCTACGAGATCCACAATCTTTTAATTATGATATGAAAAGCTGTTTGTTATAGATAATAATTATTTTGTATTATATATACAATCGTCTTTTCACGAAGAGACAGCTATACACTCTCTTTTTTTTCTCTTTTTCATTTTAGCAAAAATTCTACGTGACAAAGGTTACAGATAGTTGATATCACATTATTATATATGCCCTTGGTTCGATAATCTTCTAAAGTCAGCGTATCAGATCATCCCATTCGGTCGAAAGGGAAGATTAGGTTGTTGACTTGTTGAAGCATGAAACAACCTAGTTTAGTTTAGTTTTGCCTTCGATCGATTTGCTAAGATTTGCACAGTTGGCGCAAGTTTCACCCCGCTTGCACACGTGTCGCCATGACCAGGTCAAGTGGTCCTAGGTCCCACCCGTGGTCGGCGGATGGGCCCCCACATGCAACCTCTTATCCACAGCGTGCCAAATGATTCCGTGTACGCTTCCGTTCACCTTTCGTCGTCATTGACTGCTTCGGAACGCAAATAAGAAACCAGCCAAGGGCTATAATAGAATTTACCCGAAATCCGGAGTTACTAATAGCAATTTTAACACAAATATGCTAAAGTTATGGGTTTGCAAAGGGTTTTGATACGGTTCATATAATAGTATATTCTGATTTGACTTAATTTATTCGATGGTTCTTAAAGATGTTATCTTTTCTCTTAATACAAATAAGAGAGTGCCTATAATACATGTCTATATGTAATCTATGCACTTTTACATATACGTTTATCACCATTCACAGTACATTCTACAGTAGCATTAGTAATTTTAACAAGTATACTAAAAATCTGGATTTGCACAGTTCGTATACGTAGCACACTTCGCTTTGTTCAATGATGCTCTAGATTTATTCATAAGAACAATTTAACAAAGTTTCCGTCTATGGAGTAAATTGTAAAAATAAGAGAAAAATTCTTTATTTACCACTGTAAGTTGATCACTTTCCTAATATGCTTATATGCCACTGGAAATTTTGATTTGCCCTACCCAAGGCTCCGTTGAGCAACGTACCACACTACTGAACACACCACACCCCACTGGATTCGTTGCGCTCCTATTGAGTGCCAAACCACTCCGAGCTCCCGCCTCACCCCGTCGGATATGTCGCGCTGCCACGCTCCTGTTGTTAGGAAACTCGGCCCATGTGGTCCATGTGGACTCTCCCGAAACCCTAGCAGTAAGTTATAAATAGGAGGCAGGGGTCACCCCATTGTACACAAGCAATCTCTCTCCCTCTCTCTTTGTTCTCCAGTTTAGATCTATTAGGCAACCCCGGACTATTCGATAGCGAGGTTGTCTAACACGTTATCAGCACGAAGTTCTACGGAGAAAGATTGAAAGGTGAGAAAAAGACAAAAAGCGGATGATCGTCGACTACAACGAACGTCTACTACCGGTAATTGATCGTCCGATCCGATCTACAATCAACTCGCCATCAAGCCGGCATCCACCCGGATTGCCGAAAGAAAAGTCCTACGCGGCTCTATCCTACGCTATAGTCTACCGGAGAATAGATTGAAAATGCGATAATCAAGGGATTAAATCTAATCGCTCGTTGAAATTATGCATGTATCTAACCTACGCATCTACGTGGCACGAAGCTACGATATGAAGAGATTTTGTAGAGTGTAGCACGAATCTACGAGTTTGCGATTTCTTTTGATTTCATGTACGAAGTATGAATACATCTAATCGTGGCACGAAGCTACGAGTATGCATCTAATCTACGTGGCACGAAGCTACATCATACAACGATCTTTTGCAGTTCGTGGCATGAAGTTACAGAACGCAAGGTTACAGAGGCACGGCTCGAAGCCGCCGCATCGGCCTCGTGCACGCAACACCAAAGCCACCCGGTCGCTACTGTCAGGCTCGCCATCAGCTGTCGTGCACCCAGCCCAGCGCCTTGCAGCAGCGCCACCAGCATGCCGCCGACCGACCCCATCCAACCATGCACGCAGCGCGCCGTCCTTCGCATCTGCAGCCCACCGCTCGAAGCAGCACGTGCACCGACCCCACAGGCCGCCTTCAGCCTGCTAGCTCGAAACCAATCGGCGCCTCGGCCCGAAGTCGCGCAGGACGCCGGTGCCCCGAACCGACCGAAGCCAACCATCCCACACGCTCGCAGTCACGCTGCGCCGGCGCCTCAACTTCCGCCGCCGCCCGACTCCTCAGCCCCCACGCATGGAGATATTGTCGGCCCCGTAGACCGCCACCGTCGTGCGCCTGCAACCCGGCCAGCTCAAAGCCGCACCGCCTGCCCTGGCCGACAACTTGAAGCCGTGCCACCTGAGTGCCGTCACAGCTCTCGTCGTGCATAGTGCGCTGCCCCGGCTAGCCGCCCGCCCGTGCGTGAGCCGCTACCGGCTGTCGCTGCGCTTTCCTGCCTCCGCAAGCCTCCACGCGCGCACCGGGCCATGCAGCAGTGCGTCTCTCCGACTACCGCCGACCCACCGCAAGTCTCGCCGGCCCTCCCCGCTCGGCCTCCGGCGTCGCCGCCGCACCCGACCAGCTTTGCTCCCACACGCGGCCAGCCGGCTCCGCTTTGTTCCGATCGATTTGGGCATGAAATCCAAACAAATCATATCCAATCCGATAAGGCACGTGGGTAAAGGGGATTTTACCCCTTTACCCCCCGGGAATTTCTTTTTCTGAAATTTGATTAAGAGATCCAAAAAATTGAATAAAATAGGTAGAAAATTCTGAAAAAGTGCTAGAAAATTCCTGAAAATTATTTTGGATCTGATTTTAATTTTTCTAGCATTCCCTGCAGCATTTATGAATATTTTTCATGCTTTTGCTGCTATTGCTTCATGTATATTTTAGTTTTTCCTTTTCCCCCCTCTAATATACACATGAAGCACGCCGCACGAAGCGGTCACCGTCGCGCCAGGAAGGTCGATGCACATGGAACTGATCGCGCCGCGCGCATGAAACCGCACTACGCTGATCGCATGAAACTGATCGCATAAAGCCGATCACACACATAGAAATTGCACGAAGTCGATCATGCATATGAATCCGATCGCATGCACGAAGCCGATCGCGCACATCAAACAGATCGCACGAAGTCGATCATGCACTTGAAGCCGATTGCATACATGAAGCCGATCGCACAAAGCTGATCGCGCGCATGAATCTGATCGCTTGCACGAAGCCGATCACATATATGCACGAAGCTGTATTTATGAATCTTGTATTTATGAATCTTTTACTTATGAATCCTGCATTTATGAATCTTGCATTTATGAATCTTGCATTTATGAATCTTATATTTATGAATCTTATATTTATGAATCTTGCAATTATTGCTTTCTTTTAGTTTGCTAGAAATTCATGAGAATTTAATTATGCATTTTATTGAATCTGGCAGCTACTTTTTATTAGATTGCACGCGGTAATCTAACGAAAGAACCTTATGAATATACAAAGGTTTGGCATTGTCAAACATGAGTTTGAAAAACTGGCCCCAAATGGTCAGAACTATATCACATAGACATTAAATTGCATAATGAATTGCAAGCCCTAGAAGAGCATTTTTTTTCTCATGAATAAATATGAAGTTTATCCTTTATTCCAGTATTCTTTATTTAAAAACAATGTTTGAATTATTTTGCTACTGTCTGATTAGAATTATATTTCTTTCATATAGAAACTGTGTAGCGCCCAAATGGAGGAGATATGTATTGTTGATAGTGGCACAACAAATACCATCTTAAGAGAGTCAAAATACTTCCAGACGATCACGAAGAACGCTGGAAGGATTACGACAATCGCAGGAAGCGATACGCATATAATAGGCTCTGAAAGAGCCACAATTATATTGCCAACGGGTATAACTTTGGTAATTGAAGAAGCTCTCTTGTACCTTGAATCAACTCGCACTCTCTTAAGTTTTAGAGATATCCGCGCCAAAGGATTTCACGTAGAAACCAATGAAGAAAATGGCAAAATGGTATTAGAAAAATATCTCTCATATGAATCTGGGTTGTACTACACGAGAAACAATGCGCACGCAGTGTATACTTCTTTAGAAACCCTGAATTATTTTTTTATGGCATTGTATATTTAGGTCATCCTGGTCTTAGAATGATGAAAAATATAGTTAACAACTCACAAGGTCATAGCATTAATGTTAAAAAAATTTCGAATCATGAAGATTTTGTGTGCCATGCATGTGCCACTGGGAAATTAATAACTAGACCCTCTATTATGAAAGTGCAAAATAAAATCCCTGCATTCCTGGAACGCATTCAGGAGGATATTAACGGACCGATTCAGCCCTTGTCAGGGCCATTTCGATACTTCATAGTGCTCATTGATGCTTCCTCAAAATGGTCGCACGTATATTTGTTGTCAACAAAGAATCATGCATTCGCAAAGCTGATCTCGCAGATCATCAGAATTAAGAATGCTTTTCCTGATCATCGCGTAAAGTCCATTCGAATGGACAATGCCGGCGAATTTACTTTCAAGGCATTTGATGATTATTGCACAGCGACTGGAATAACTGTTGAGCACTCTGTACCGCACATCCATATGCAAAATGGACTAGCTGAAGCACTAATAAAGAGGATTGAGTTCATAGTGTGACCGCTCTTACAGAGTTGTAACTTGCCCAACACTTGTTGGGGACATGCAGTCCTGCACGCAGCCGTATTCATCAATTATAGACCATCGGCCTACAACATCCATTCACCTATGCAATTAGTGCAAGGGGTCATCCTGAAGATTTTCCATCTCAGAAAATTTGAATGTATGGTATATGTACCTATACCACCCCCACAGCGAACTGCAATAGGCCCTCTCCGTAAGTCTGGGATATACGTTGGTTATGAAAGTGCATCCATAACCAGGTATTTGAAACCCATGACTGGAGATTTGCATACAGTCCGATTCGCTAATTGTATCTTTGATGATGATTGTTTTCCCGTCATTAGTGGGAGGAAATGAACAATTGGATGAAAAATGTGGTGAAATCATATGGCATTCCATTGGGATCCCCGCGCATGACCCTCGCACTAATGAAGCAAATCAAGAAGTCAAGGAGATAATCAATTTGTAGAACTTAGCAAATGAACTGCCTGATCATTTTTGTGATCTGAAGAGCGTGGTTAAGTCGCATGTACCAACAAGAAATGCACCAGAGAGGGTTGAAATACCAAAGAAAGCAGAAGGTATCCCTCATCCTGTTTAGAGGCCTCAAAGAAAAAGAACAGGAAATATGGCTTCTCAAACCCAAAGTACCCGGAGACGTCTGGAGAAAACTGGGCAAGAGGACTTACCACAGCCAATCACGAAAATGCCCCAAAGCATGAAGGGGAGCCAGTTGAGACCTGGCACAGGAAAGAAGCCTGTGGAAAAGGCAATTCCAGATCTAAACCTTCCATTAGAAGAAGCCGCCAGAAATAATGTGTGCGCACACATTGGCGGAGAAAAACAAAAGGAACTTGCTCCTGGAATGGGAAATAGCAGTGAAGAGCAAGTAGAAGTGCATGAAGCACACCATGACGAAATGGCCATAAATTTTGTAACAACAAGAGAATCAACGAATAGAGCAATAGCCAATGTCAATGCATACTTTGCAAAGAAGATTGCCACGATCGTTGATCATGATCCCGAGCCTGCATCTCTCGCAGAGTGCAAGAAAAGACTCGATTGGGAAGATTGGAAGAAGGCAATCACTGCAAAGTTAGTCTCTTTGAACAAAAGAGAGGTGTTTGGGCCTGTGTGCCGCACACCTCCCTATATAAACCCCGTAGGTCACAAATGGGTTTTTGTTCGGAAGAGGAATGAAAACAATGAAGTTGTAAGATACAAGGCAAGGCTTGTCGCTCAATGTTTCACTCAATGTCCTGGGGTTGACTATGAAGAAACCTATTCTCCGGTCATGGGAGGAATTACCTTTAGATACTTGATCTCAATGGCAGTCAACTTGAAGTTGAGAATGAAGCTAATGGGTTTTGTCACAGCATATTTGTATGGAAACTTAGATTCGGAGATTTACATGAAAGTACTGGAAGGTATACCTATCCCGAACCAAGATAGAGCAAACAGAATCCTATACAGTGTGAAATTGGAGAAATCACTTTATGGGCTGAAGCAGTAAGGAAGAATGTCGTACAATCGCTTGATTGACTTTCTCTGCAAGAAAGGCTACACGAACAGCGAAGATTGTCCATGTGTATTTATACAACGATCCCCGAATGGATTTTGTATAATCTCCGTCTATGTAGATGACTTAAACATCATTGGGACGGATGAAGAAATTGAAAAAGCATGCTCATACTTGAAGTCTGAGTTTGAAATGAAAGACTTGGGTAAAACCAAGTTTTGTTTAGGCTTGCAGCTTGAACATGTCCAAGACGGAATCTTGGTACACCAATCATCCTACACGCAGAAAGTGTTGGAGAGATTTTGTTTCGAAAAGGCATACCCCGCAAAGACCCCAATGGTCGAAAGGTAGCTCCAAGCAGACCTAGAGAAGATGGGGAGGAAGTCCTGGGAGTAGAATTCCCATATTTGAGTGCAATTGGAGCGCTCATGTACCTTGCGAATAGCACTAGGCCGGACATTGCGTTCGCCGTGAATTTGATAGCACGGTACAGTGCAGAACCCACTAAAAGGCATTGGAAAGGGGTCAAGGACATCTTCCGTTACCTCCAAGGAAGCAAAGATCTCGGTTTGTTCTATAGAAGAAACAATGAATTGAATTTGGTTGGCTATACCGATGCCGGGTAACAATCGGATCCGCATACTGGCAAGTCACAAACCGGGTATGTTTTCCTTTGTGAAGGAACATCAATCTTGGAAGTCGTCTAAGCAAACACTTGTCTCAACGTCGACAAACCACTCAGAAATCATTGCATTGTATGAAGCCTTCTGAGAATGTGCATGGTTTCGAATAACGGTTCATCACATCCAGAAGTCATGTGGTTTGAATATGGAACAAACCCCCACTATTATCTATGAAGATAATGCAGCTTGTGTTGCTCAAGTGCAAATGGGATATGTGAAATCTCACGAATCATATCAACCCCAAGTTTTTTTATGCCAATGAAATGCATAAGATGAATGAGATAAAGATACTGCATACTAAGTCGTGTGAAAATCTCGCAGCTTTATTCACTAAGTCACTCTCGGCATCTTCCTTTGAAAGATGCGTTAGAGGAATCGGGATGATGAGTCTTAGAGAAGTGCAGATTTCAGGGGGAGAATTTTCACATACTCCTACATAAATCTCGAACATGAAGTTTGAGTACCCAACGTGAATCTAGAAGATTAACATTGAAGTTTGAGTGGATTGTACTCTTTTCCTTAGTAAGTTTTTCATCGAAGTTTTCTTACATAAGGTTTTTGATGAGGCAATTCATGCAACACAGCAAGCGTATGCTATGTACTCTTTCTACAAGTATTTTTTCCACTAGGTTTTTCTGAAGTTTTGATGAGGCATATGCATCTCAAGGTGAAGAGTCCAAGGGGAGTGTTAGGAAACTTGGCCCATGTGGCCCATGTGGACTCTCCCGAAACCCTAGCAGTAGGTTATAAATAGGAGCCAGGGGGTCACCCCATTGTACACAAGCAATCAGAATAATAAAGCAGAGCAGTCCCTCCTCATATTTATAACCTACTGCTAGGGTTTCGGGAGAGTCCACATGGGCCACATGGGTTGAGTTTCCTAACATCCGCATCTACCGCGCTCCTGTTGAGTGCCAACTGCCAAGCCGCCCAGAGTTCCTGCGGAGCGCCGCACCGTTGCATCCGGATCTGCTGCGCCTGCCCCTATTTGACTTTTCTACTTATTTGGCATGACTAAGCATATGCAGTAATTACTCGATTATATCTGTTAACATTTTTTATAATGTTTACATCTAACTTAGGGTTAACATGGTTCACATGTCAACATTATTAAGGCAATCCCATAATTTAGAAATATAACTACCGATTCCCATAATGTAGCGACTTTACAAAAATTACACGCATGTATAATAGTTTGACGAAAATAAAATAGACATTGTAAAATATGGGATTAAAATGATCAAAGGAGAGTGCTTGCCTTGCTTGTTGAATAATTGGTCTTGTTTTGGTTTATCGGAGTACTAATCACGTCACCTAGTTTCGGACCTCTCACATAGTCCACAATTCGCGTGTACACCCTAACGTTAACATACATACAAGTAAACAAATTCAATGTTACTATTCTTCGATTCAAATAAACCGCATACAAGCATTTCATACAAGGTCATGTATATGAGAATGATGTTTATGAAGATAATGCATGTGAGAATGTTGTCTGAGCCAATCGTATATCTTCTAAGACAACCGCTCAAATAAACATACACGTCTTATGCAAGTTATATAATCCACTAAATGCAATAATTTACAAGGGACCCACTTATTTGACAGACATGTCTTACTACGAAATTTTCTCTAATGTTGCTCCTTACGCACAATCTCATAAAGTATGGATAAAGAATCATCCAATTAATTGTCTCATTATTATTAACCGGTCTCATGACATTCCATTTACACAATCCAATTCATAATGATACAATACTCGCTAAATTAATTGTATGTGATCATGAACCATTCCAATAATCATACTTTACTATACTATTTATACTACTGCTAAAAATCTAGTTGTAATAATCCCACTTTAGAAATCTATGATCATACATATCAAAATTCTACCAATATAGACATATGCAATTGCGCAATATTTACATGAGGCTTCTAGGTTACTTATTCACTATCTAATAGCCTATTGATTGTTCACACACATGCTCACTCTATTATATCACAATGTATGTAATCCACCCATTTGGTCATATCTATACCACCATAATTGATCCATAATCATACATTTATCAATCCAAAATAAAGGCATAGACCTTCTCTAATGGTGTAAGTCTAATATCCTAGCACCTACAATTTACCCTCCAATTTATAAGACGCACCAATCCAATTAATAATCAACCACCGAGTACTCATATATTCTTCACATAAGATCCATCTAACTATCATTTAAATATTAAATCTAACTGTACATGCATTGCTTAAATGGTACACATCCACCGATTAAATATGCGGTATCATCTCCACCAAACCTACCTTATGTGATAAGCATCAATTCAACCATGCGTATAACACTAAGCAATTTAATATATTTGACTACCACTTATCTTGATATGGATAATTCTCATCGATGCAACATAATTACCTATGTCAACCATCCCTTCATGTGCTTGGAAATCTATCCATCGACAATCTTGTAACCATCAACATTATCTTGAGAGAAAATTCCAATAAATTTAACATAAATGATTTATTAATCTATTTTTGGGTCCCCAATAATATTAGTATCTGACCAATTAATCAACTAAATTAAATAATTCCAATATTGATCGACTGTCAATTAATATTTCACTCTGATAATTGAATTAATTAACAAACTCTCGTGTGATTCCATTAATATTCGACTATGACATGGTAATCTACTAAATTAAATAATCCGTGTCCACCAACTAACGAATATTATTTTTCTTCGACGATCAAATTATTCATACAGAAAAAGCAATACTTATTTATACTGTCAAACGATTTAAGACTTAATGGGTAGCAATACAGACCATTAGGCTAGGTTTTACTACACGCATGAATATATGATGATAAAGATTTAAATGCAACAGACACGACTAAAAACTATGCATATTTAAATGAAATCAACTATGAAAATTGTACCCTGAGCACCGCAAATATGACCGCATGCGAATGGCTTCGCCCCCCTTTTTTCTCTTCTTTTTTTCTTTCTTTTCTTCTTTTTTAGCCGAGCTACCCTTTCCTTCTTTTTCTCTTTCCTTCTTTCTTTTTCTTTGCTCTTTTTTTCATTGGCCGCACACTCCTGGTTTCTCCTGGACACCACGCCCTTCTTTTTCTATTATAATCTTCTCTCTCTCTATCCTCACTTTCTTCCCCCAATAGCTCCAAGCTCCAGCCATGGACGAGCTCTTCTCTGGCTGAGGGCCGTCTGCGCCATGCCACTCAGTCTAACCTACTCCGGGCGCCAAGTTGCTGCCACAAGTTGCCACGGTCGCTGACATTGGCCCCAGACCGGGCAATGGCCAAGCCACTCCATCATAGGCCTCAACGCCTGCGCTCTGCGCCGCCGCCCTCGGCGCTCGCCCCCGCTACTACTGCTCTGGTTGTCTTGTGCGCGTACTGAGTCGGCTCTAGCCTCACAAGCCATGCCGCACGCTATCGGGCCTCGTCCTGGCCAACCACGGTGTCCTACCCTGCTGTTGGTCACGTCGTGTTGCTGGTCGCGCGTTGCATCCTCGGCCATGCAGCCGCGCCCGCTCTGGTTTCACCAACCTCAGCCGCCTCTGGCACCACCACGGCCGCGTGAGCCTCAGCCAGCCGCACCTAACTCCACGCCAGGCTGTGCATTACACCGGACCACCCCACTATGTGCCTCCCACACGCCGTGCCAGCTCTCCTTTACTCCACGCACAAGCCTCCGGATGCCCTGCTACCGAGCAAGCCCAGAGCATAGCAATACTACTCCTCTTCCTCCCCTTCTTGCACATCACATCTACTTCCCCCCTCTCTCTCCCTTTTCCAAATTGCTCAAACCTTCGTGCTTGCGAAATGAGATTGCGAAAATGGGATGCTTGAGGTGTGAGGATCCCAGTGATATAACGTGCATTGGCTGATTTTTTTTGTTTTTGTTTTTGGAGGTGATTTGAAGGAGAGAAGTATTTGGAGAGGAAGAGGTGTTCTTGTCTCTATGGTGTTGTTCTTGCTATTCTGAGAGCAAAAGCTAGCAGGAGAAATGGCTGAGTGGACTGGTGTGTTGCCAGGAGGGGAGGGAGTCATGTGTGGGAGAAGGAATGGCAGAGGGGTTGGCTTGGCGATGGATCATATGCATCCATACACATGGCCTTTTTGTGTGATGCATGCCATACTCACTGCTACAGATAGTAGTACTCTCCTCCTCCTTGGATCTCGCCAAAACAAAACTGTACGCACAAAAAGAATTAGTGCATGCATGAATATAGTGCGCCACAAAAATTACCTAGTGGCCATTGAATAAACTTTTCCTTTTATCTTCTTCAAGGTTAAGATACCTTTGCTATCAAACATCTTGTATACTAACCGACAAAAACCGTGGAAATAAATCATATATGTTCATATTCACACCAATTGCGAGGAAACCAGTCGTATCGGTCTTCAGTGGTGACGAGTACCCGTACCATGGGTACCCCCATCAGCCCGGAAACGCGAACGGGCTGACCAACCGCGGCGAAGGCCCAGCACTGCCGAAAAGTACTTGGGCCGCGGAGAGCGACCCCCGACTGCGGCAGACCGACCCTAGACGGTCGGGCGGCTCCGACCGCCTAATGTTGAAGCTTCGCGGTCGCCAAGCTCCACTGCCACGAGCGGCCAGGCCCACGCCGGTGTCGATACCGCTTTGTGCGCAACGTCCCCTGGCGTCCGTACCGGGGCATACGGCTCCTTCCCAAGACTATCAGAGGAGCCACCGAAGAAGTCAAGCCCCCGTCCCATCGCCTGGCACACCGCAGAAGAATACGCCCACTCCCGAGGCCAAGGCAAAGTCAAGCGCCATTAAAGCCACCGAGGCTGACAGGAGCACCACGCGATACGTCATCCAGACAGCACTACGCAAGACCACTCATCACAGAGCCACCAACCCTGCCTCGGGACGGGCAGAGGTCGGTCGGACAAGACAGAAACTGCACTTGAGACGCCGCAGGCCCCCTTCCTCGTGGTTTTCCCAAACTCCCGTGTAACCTGCCTCCTCCGTCTATATAAGGAGAGGCAGGGCCCGAGAGGGAGGGGCGATGGAAAAAACAGTCTTCTAGGTAGCCACAACTCCCTAGCAAAAGCACCGGGGGATCGGTCGGCCGACTCCCTGCCTCGCTTGTACACCTCTTGTTCATCGCCCTAAAATCAATACACCCACACCGAACGAACTGGAGTAGGGACGTTCAGCCCGAACCAGTATACATCATCTGACTCCTTGAGTCGACCATTCGGGGAGAGGGAGCGCGCGACCCCATCCGACCACAAATTCGTATTGCCGGTGCACGAAACACCGACAAGTGGCGTTATATATTATCTTGGGTGATCAAAAGGAAGGTAACCTTCCGACATTTTGATGATATAAATAAGGGACTGCGATATTGTGCACATTAGATGGTCGATTTGGGGCTGAAACTGTGATTCATTTTTGGTCTATTGGGTTTCTGAAGTACATTTTATACCCAAAACTAAATACGATTTGCGTCTTTAATCTACCGACGCCAACTAAATTATCAACTAGCTGTTAAAAAAACTATAAGCTGAAAATCAAGGCCTTACATGAGGGGTGTGACTACGAGGGAAATGGGACCTAGATCTTGCGGAATAGAAGGTGGGAGGCTATATAATACTTTTGTAATAAATAGGTGGATGGTATAGTAATCATTGTAGCCAAATATAATAAAGCACTATATGTGCTATAAGAATAAGACATCATGTACTAAACAGTGAACGTTTCTACTTGTGCATGCTAATGTTTTCTTAGCCGATCCTATCGCTACTATGTCATATAACGATCTCCATTATGTTTGACCTAGTCGAACAAAGTAGAGACGTCACAGCTACCACAACAACCACTTCTCTTACCATAATCCTTGGCATCTCTCCTTTGCAATCTCAAATGGAACCTAATAAGTACTCTTCTCAACCTCAGCTCCACAATGAACCCAAGAAATGTCCTCCCCCATTGATCCCAAGAAATCTTCTCCCCATGCCGCTGCAAATATCGGTGCTCTTGAGATCGAGTGGTCGTTGAGGAGCCTGTTCTACCCGCCATTGCATGAGGTACTATTTCCAACACCTTTTATATGTAATGCGTTACTATGTTTCTATACGGCATTTGGGCTCAAGGTGATATGTACTTTACACGAGTTATATTTTGTTAAAGCTTCAGAAAACCCCAGGTTCAAGGGGTGATTTTGCCCAACCCAGCAACCCTATAGCTTGAAGGAACATATTGTTGCGCAAAACTCAGCTCCGTTGCCCTCCGTTACCTTTGACGGAGTTCTGTTTTGGGGGTCCCTGTGTCAGTGACACATCCCCTATATCCCCCACTTCCTCTCTCGCAGCAGCTCGCTTCTCCTCTGGCTCTCTCTCATACCGGTGTACGTCGACCATGGGGAATCTCGTCGTGCATCATTTCCTTTCCGGTCACCTCTCGTCGTCCTCCTCCCACTCGCGCCGCCACTCGCCGCACCTACCCATCTCGCATTCCTGCTCGCGGTTCATCGCCGCAGCTGCACCTGCCCTTCTTCCATTCCCCTCTGGTGCGGCGACTGAGCGCCAATGGAGATAACCGTGACACATAGAGTGAGGCGAGGAGCTGCAGATCAATTCAGCCGGCGACGACAGCAAAAGTGTAGAAGCCATCGCGTCAGATATAGCCATGGGTATCAATCCAGCGCCTGCGCCGCCGTCCACAGAGAAAGAGCGAGAAGCCGACGGCAACAGGTCCAGTGAGGCTAGGCCGGCGGCGCCGCGTTCAGTGAGGGAGGGTATCTATTTATTTTGTTTTGCTTATAAGCCCTTGAAGATCTACGATATCACGCAACGTAGTCCTCGGCCCAGGCCTTTAAAAATGCGGGCACGCATGGATTCCGGAACAGAGCGCCACGAGGCGAGTGTTCCTAGACTCCCCGCCTCTCGCTCCGCCGCCTCCTATAACAGCTTCACGTGCCCTAATCCTCCTTCGCAGCTCTCCCTTTCACCCCCATCCCCAGATGGAGCCCAAGAAGACCTCTCCTCAGCCCCAGCCCCACATGGAGACCGAGAAGGAGTCCCCTCCCCACACTGCCGTCGACACCGCTGCCGCCGGAGCCGAGTCGCCGTTGAGCAGCCTGTTCTATCCGCCATCGCATGTGGTATTCGTTTCTTGATGCCTTTTGCCTGTTCGATGTTATGCCTCTGGCGTTTGCGCTCGACGTGATATTATCTTTAGACGGAACAATTTTAAGTTTTTTAATGATGATGCAGATGGTTCTCTTCTTGTGCAGGGCGTTACCAGATATTAGATTTTCCCTTTTATCCATCGTTGTTGAATATGCGAAAAAAAAAATAGTTTTTTTAATGTATGTACGCCCCTCATTTGAAGTGAATATGCGAAAAAATAGTAATTTTTTTATGTAGATGCACCCTTCTTTCCAAGTGGATATAGATCATTTTAGAGTTTATTTTTTAAACTTGATTTCAGAGGATTAATATTGTGATATTCTTATTTAATTTTGAGGTATTTATTTTTTCGTTTCCTTTTTTTTTCAAGGCAAACGGAAAAGAGCAGGACTTGTATGCCATTCTTTTCAAAGGGCAGAATGGGAGCGAACAAGCTGGCATTACAGGTAGTTGTGGAATTCCCCTTCTCATCTTATTCCTATATGCCATTAGGACACTATTGTGAAAATGAAACGGAATACACGTCGTACCTCTGTATCAACGAATTTTAAAGCACAGAAATAAATCCAAAATCTTGGTTGAAAAAAAAAAGAAATCCATAATAAGATAAATATTGAAAGTTAGGAGCTCATTTTTCATTTGTATTTACCATTTTCATATATGTAAGTTTCATAAATTTAGGTACAGTACATATACTCTGGTTATATGCGAAGTCAACCAACGAGAAATTACTTTCCATTTCAAACTCTTGTCTCCACTATCATGGACTGTTCTTTTTGCAAACTCTTCTCTCCACTTTTCTAGCCCCCTTACAATTCTTTTTGCAAAGCTGGCCCCTTTTTCGAATACAATTGCAAAAATAGCCTCCTCCCCAACTGCTGAAGTGTCGGTAGGCGACACATGTCCACCTGTAACGCTTCTGTACCGCGAAAGGAGATACGGAGACCTACCGAGCCATCACACCTCAGTAGGGCTTGCCGAGGAGTATCACCTCGGTAGGACTAGATTCCCAATTTAATTAAGTCAATTAAGTGATTAATCAAGTAACTAATTAATTAAGTGATTAATTAATTAAAGTGAATGATTAGTGAGACAATTTCTACCTCGGTAGGACTCTTTCTGAGCTCCTATAGCACTATACCTCTTGCCGCGGTACGGGAGCACGGCAAGTAACACGTGTTACTTGCCGCCACTTTCACGGTCGGAAAGGGAGCTATTTTTGTAATTGTGTTTAGAAGGGGGGCTGATTTGAAAATTTTTTTTGTCAAGGGGCTAGAAAAGTGATCTCTTCTTCTTTTTGAAGTAATGTGATGGACTGTTTATCATCTGGGTGATCATCTTACTCGGTTTGGAGCACTGAGATATTGATACAACAGCAAATTAACTGCAAAAATATTAATTTGTCTTCCAGATGGTAAATCTCAGTGGACTCCTTCTAAAAGTCGCACTACATACACCAAGGATAACAAACACTCACATCCATGTGATTCGGTTGATACGTCTTGTTTTGGTTCTTCTGTGCACTACGGTGGTCGAGATTATTTTTATGGCAGCTCTACAGCCAAGCAAGCCACAGAATCCAATGATGTAAGAAATTGCTAAACCCAAAATACATCTCACGTTTGTAATTCATAATTACTTTGGATTTTTTAAATCAGCATGAGCAGCTCTATACCTCAGCAAGGCTTTGAACATACTTTTTTGTATTCATTTCAGTATAAGGTAGACAATAAGGACCCCGCTGCCGATTCTCATGGCGACTGGTGGCAAGGTATAGTGTTGTTGTATATTTAGATAGATATTATGACTGAGTCCATATTGTTGACTAACATGTTTTTCGTTTTCAGGCTCATTTTACTACTAAGCAAATTTGGCGGCCTCTCCCGCAGTGGACAAGGTAAAAGGCAGTAGCTTACTATTGCTTAAATTAGTATGGTTTGATGCTATTCTCTGCTTGTTATTCAGCTTAAATTTTAGCGCCATTGAATTTCCTTTTGCAAATCCCAGACGTCGCCATCAGTTTGTTAGGGCCAACAATTAGTTATGTCGTCTTCAATATAGTTTCACGACCTAGCACCATATTATATAAATTCACTTTGGGTGAGAAAGCAAGAACCAAATTATGCCCACCTCTTGTGCAGATGTTCCATTACTTGCTTGCTGTTCTATGCCATCATTTTGTTGTTGAGAAACATAAATCCTCCTTAAGAGGATAAGGCTCAGGCTCCATTGGTATTGCAGTATTAGTGCCATGCTCTATGGTAAATCACTCTTGTGTAAATGTTTTATTGTAAAAAATAATAAATATATATTTTCTGCACATCCTTTGTATGGGAAGCAACATGTTAATCCTAACTTTAACTACAGTTCCAAAGAGGCTAAATGATGAGAACACAGTCAGAACCAAGTTATCATACCTAGCTAACTAGATGCCGTTTGTCTTGGGCATCCTGATGATTATTTACCTACAACATTGTCATTGTATCATGCTATTGTTGGTTTTTCTATCATTTTTCTCACCATTTTATTCGGTTGTTTATGGCAGGAACTGAAAGGGGAGGGGTTGAAGCTGGTTTCCTTGATTGGCTTTGTTGGTAGTATCAGTTACCTACATCATAGTGGAGTCGCATTCGTCCATTGATGGTGGTAGTATTTGGATGCATCATCACACCTGGGCAGACGTAGCGTGTCTCTACCTTGTTCTTCCATAATTCGTGCTTTAGATGTGAAATGTAATGAACTTGCAAGCACAGTAAAGAGTTAGGTCGCAGGTTGCATAAAGGGTCCCTTTCCATTCTGCCAATTCTGGTCAGTTTGGTCTCTGACTACTACAAACCAAATCTGTGTTTCTTTACTGTTGGATCCTGCTCCAGAGCAAAAATGCTGGAGAAGCGGAGATCACTTTACATTGTACATCTGTACTCCTTAAATTTCACAGAAGTTTGTGTTAAAATGATGCAGTCGTCGCTCTTATCCTGACGTCCTATCGTGCCGTGCACGTTCCTGACGTGCATGAACTTCTGAATAGGTCTTTCTGTTGGCTGTTTTCTTCTGTTTTGTGATCCTATTTTCTATGTGAAGAAACTAGAGAACAGGGTTCTCATTGCGGCAAACACTTTGTTTTATAGTTTGGAAACTTCTTCTCTCATTATAGCATGAAATTCAGAAAGGTGCTTTATTCCAACAGAGGCAGGACAACCACATTATTTCAGAAAAGATCCAAGATGTTTCACATGACAAAGATCACACGATGTTACAGCAAATGTTGGACAGGACTCAAGAGCTTGGCAGCTTCCAGTTCCATCCCTTGGCAGCTTCCAGTTCCATCCCTTTGCTCCTCATGGCAGGGTATACGCTGCGCAGTAAAACAAAACAAAGCAATTGGTGTTGACGCCATGTACTGAAAACATTCGAAGAGAGGAACTATCTGAAAACCGCAGGAGTATAACTTACGGCCACATTTGTAACCGATGGGGCGGTTGGCGATGGCGCAGCGCTTGGGGATGGTCATGGCGACGGCGGGCTTGACGCCGGCCCTGCGCGCGGTGTCGGACAGCATGACGGCGCAGAGGCACTTGGGGTTGCGGCCGATGCTGCGCACCTGCGCGCAGCAGTTCGGTGGCACCGCAGCGCGGGGGTTCTGCGTGGCCGCCGCGCACGGGGCGAGCTTGAGCGCCACCTGGTCCACGGGCGCGCGGCCGCACTCCCCCGCGCCGTGAGCCGTCTCCAGCCCAGCGAAGCTGCCGACCAGAAGCATCATAACAAAGCAGAGGCACCTCGCCTTGAGCTCCATTTCTTGCCGCTGCACTTCACAACCTTTGCTGCCTGCACCGACGATGATCGTCTCGACGTCTCGTAGGGGTGTATATATATGCAGCTCTGGAGCCTGGAGCGTGAATGGAAACCATCATCGGTTGCTTGAGATTTCGCGGGCAGGTCATGGTGTGGAAGGCCCGAAGTGGAGGCCGCACTAGCGTTCTCTTTGAGCCGCGCGCATGCACTAAGCTCTCCATTTAGAGCATCACCTACTGCGCTCCACTATGCTGAGGGCAGACTTAACGTCCACGAAATTTTCTCTGCAGTCTCTCGATATCTGCCACGCAAACGGCCAGCGATGGGAAGGTTCGGCTCCTTTGTCGGTTCACAATCATTACGGGTATGTCGGCGGCGTGCTTTACCCGGCCGGAGTTGTTGAAAACGCGAGAACAAAGCCACACTGCCTTTTTTTTCGGGTCTTCAGAAACCTCAAATATGTAAAGCAGTAAAAGCTGCAGGTTTTGACTGGAGTCCGTACCAATCCGACAGATCAAGAAATGCAGCAAATTCCCTCTGCTTGTACGAAGCACTCTTTGATGAAGAGGTCAACAAACAGCAGTACACACAGGAGTAGCTTAGTACCAAGAATTCAGAATACAGTAAGAACATCGGCACACATAAATGACATAAGTATGCACAGGGACTAGTCCTTGACGATCTTATGAGCAGGCAATTAGCCTAGCTTTACAGCTCTGTAGTCGCCAAAACATCGATCATCGTACTGCTGTTGATTATCATCCCATTGACTTCTGGACCAGCATGATCTGTGAAGGCTTTCTTTGCGCCAGCCCCCTTGTTACCGTGAGACCGTCTGCCTGCAGTAAGCGCGGTCCCCTCCTTCTTAGATGGGCTTGACAGTTGCGCCGGCGAGAGGCTAGGCGTGGCATTGGCATACGCCGTCACAAATGGTGTGCCTGAGGCAGGCACTTGGTAGCGTGGAACCACGGCCTTGTTGCAAGCAATCTTGCAATCTGCATCACCTGGTGGAAAATGCTCCGCGTGCCTGTTCAGCAAATGGATGTCAAGTAGATCGTCGATGCGAGCCACAATGTTGGAAGCCAGACTCTCCATAACCCTTGAATAACTCTCCAAGATTGATTTGCCCACATCCTGAAAAATTGGTCACCACGCAGGCAGTAAGGTTGTGAGCTCAGTTATTGACTTGAAAATGGCTAACACAAAGGGAAATGCAGAGAGACACACAAACCTTGTTGTATTGAATTTTGCTCATGTCCAAGCTTGTCTGCGTCAGCCCAGGAAACCTTTGCTTCAGGCATATCAGTAGGCCCTCTGCTCGTTTGGCGAGTAGCTCCCTTTTCTCTGTATCTATTATCATGTCTTTCACCATGCCCCAAGATGATCTTGCACTGGCCGCACGGCCAACGCCATTCACTGGTTTCGCTGAAACCCTCCGGCGCCACACGTACACAGATGCCTCGACACGGTTGGCAATTTCCAGGGCTTGGTACTCCGTCGACAGGTCCAGGCAGTCGAGAAGGCACTCAGGGGAGAACTGATCGGACGTTATGTAGCGGTATATGATGTCGCCCAAAGTCGCCCTTCCGTTCTAACATCAAAAGTTTTTCATCAACAAAAAAAATAAAAACGCAAAGTGTTGAAGCAACAAGTTGATATCAAGAAATGTATTGGACATTGCACATGAAGGTTAGATCATGGTATACCTTTGGTAGTGAGTCAAGGTACGATTCAGGGACCTCCATCTCAGCTAAAGCATTGCTGTTGATAGACATGGCAGCCTTCAAGATTTGATTTGCGCAATCGCGTTTATGCTGCAATTGCTTACTCGTTATGTCACGAAGGCCCCCAGGGGGCACATGGGGCACCGGCAGCCACCATTTCTCATCACGGCGGTGGAAAGCCGCCCTGAAAGAAGCAGAGCCATCACAATCCGGTGTGCATATCCCTTGGTCAACATACCAGAACTCCGGGTCCCTGAAGCTGTCCAGGATTTCCTGTCAAGAGATGTTGTTATGATAGACTACCGAATGCTCGCGATTAGTTTGCAATGAATCTACTGATGTGAAAACTCACAAGGAGCATATGGTCTAGTTTCCGTAGTGCTGGCAGATTGATGTATAAATCAGACCGTGGCCTGCTTGTCATGATCTGCGATGTATCATCCAGGAACAATTAACAGTCAGTTTATGAGAGGTGAAGGCTAAACTTGATCACTGAGACACCACAAACATGCTGTGCTTGAAAGTACTTCATGATTTATATCACTGTTCGGCTTGTAATGCATATGCAGTAAGTAGAGGCATTACTATTCCTTAGTAACACGTAGACCACACTGTTAAAGAGCAACTGCACGGTAGGAATTGCAACTACTTTTCAACTGGAAGCAAATAGAGTCATTATCTGTGGACTCAGCACTCGGCACTAGCCGGGGAGAAGGATGCAATTACTATTCGCCAGGCGCATAATATGTGTACGAGGGATTTGGTTTGGTTTCATTAACTAGTACCATTAATCATCTTGCTGTGTTCTGTCTTTAAATTTTCCTTGTTTCTTTGCTTAATTACCCTTGTACAGTTGTACGTATCTTTGTCTTTGTACTACTGTACATACCTCGTATTACTACTAGTACAACCTTTTCTATTGATCGCTTTAAAAAGGGTTCTTCATTGACCTGGAACATTTGCTGTATTGTACTCGCTCGGTCGATAAATGTAAATCATATTTTGACTTTACATGAGGATTAAAGTTACGACGAAATTTAGAAAGACAAGAAAGAAAATAACTTACATACCCCTCTTAATTATCTTAGAAGATGAGATATAATACTTTTTATGGGTGGTAATGACTAAATGTATATGGTTAAGAGAGAATAAATAAGGGTATAATAAAAAAGGGTTATTAAATCCATATATAAATCTAATATTTCTAAACAAGACTATTTAAACTGTAGGGCTTATATTTATCTCTCCTATTTGTTGCATGAAAATGAATGGGATAGATAAAAATCCTGGGTTGCTAAGCGCGCATGTTTATATAATAGTAGCGTTTGTGTCGTACTGGTCCATGTGCAAATAAAGTCCCCATTATAAACTGTTCCCGTACACTGTGATAGTGTCACGCTTCTATGGGCAACCAGCAGTTGCACTTGCTCCTGAACAACTACGTTAATAATAACTCCGGTTTCAGAGCCACTATTATCTTCAGCGTGGCGGTGTTTAATAATCAAATGTACATTCACCGGACAAGCAAGACATTTGATCGACCGTTTGGACTTCCAACTCCCGAGTTGAGCCGGCCTACACGCTCGATCTGTCTTGCATCAGTACGCTTAGGGGGGGGAAACGCGTGATAGCAGCTGAAGATTGCAGCTCTGCACGCCACGGTTGAAGGCTTAAGCCTGAGCTAGCCGCCGTTGTAGTGTACGTACCTCGAGCCTGCTTCCGTCGGGGAACGACTGCCAGTTCGGGACCAGTTCGACAATGTGGTCGCTGACGCAGAGAAGCCAGGCCATCTCGCGCCGCCACATGGCCTTCTTCTCCGGCGGGAGCGGCTCCAGCCTCCACAGCTGCCCGAAGATCGTAGCTGCAAACGGGAACGGGAACCACCACTTGGTGACAACAACTCCTACCAGAATCACCAAGAATTTGGACGAAAGCAAGGCAGAATTCTCACCGCAGAGGTTGGTAATGGCGTTGGAGATTGCGAGGGCCGTGCACACGCCCTTGCCGCTCCCGGACATGTCCTCGCCGAGCAGCAGCTTGGCGAACCTCTCCTTCATCATTTCCATCTCTGCTCACCACGCACGGACATCGCCACATTAGTACACTGTTACACACCTCGCCGCCGCTGAGAAGTGAGAAGACGACGACATTACTCTTGTTGGTGCCATTAACTACCTGATGCAGCTCTGCGCTTCTGCTTGTGCTGCTTGTCCACCTCGGTGTCGGAGGCGCAGCATGTCGTCTTGTTGGGCGCCGGCGCCACGGGCCAGTCGGCGGTGGAGGCGGCGTCGGAGCTGGAGCTGCTCCCGTCGCCCGAGTCGGTGAACGCCTCGCTCCCCATCCGATCGACCGCAGCCGCGCGTTCGTAACAGGTGTCTCTCGATCTCTCAACACGCGCTCGTGCACGCGCGCGTACGCCCTTGGTGCGGGCCGGCCCGGGCGGGTTCAGCTCCGCGCGCGACGAGACGGGCGCGGGGGAAGCAGCATGGCCATGGCGTGCTTGCTTGGCGATTTGAGGGCTTCTTGCGCGGTGGTTTTTGGCGTTTCGGTCTCGAGCTGTGGCGCAGGCAGGGGCGAGAGAGGAGTGACAAACCGGAGGAGGGCTTAAAGGAGTTTAGCTTGGTTGGCTGGCTGGTCGACGGGGAAGAGTGAGTGACCGTTGGGGGTTTTGAGCTGCGCTGGTGGCCTTGTTGCCTTTGCCTTGCTTTTTGAGAGAGAACGGGCGGGCGGCAGCAACGGTCAGCGAGTGAGGGGGAAAGGCGTGCAAATAATAAAGAGGCTGGATCGGCGTGAGGCCTTTCTTTACTTTCACTCCCCTTCACCTGTTGCCGTTGCATGCATTACAGTAGCACTACTAATTAAGAGACGACGGTCCACTGGATTGGACTTTAGACGGAGAAATATACTAGTAGTAGGAAAATAGAGCTGCGACAGTGAAATGGCCAAGGGTCTGGTTGGATGGTGGAGGTAGGAATTTTGGATGGGAAAAGGCATGTACTGGTTACTAGTATTCTTGGTGTTTCCTTCCCTGAATTTGCCCAGGTTCCTATGTTCTGAATTTGAAAGGAAAGGAATGTCCCATCCATATTGAGTTGTGAGTTCTGATATGGATAAGGCCCCATTCGAATTGCTAAAAATTTTCTCAATTCTGTGAAAATATTGAGAAATTTGTATTCATGCGTTTTAAACGGGCTCTAAACGATATTACATTCGTCCATAATAGATAGGGCTGGAAAAAAAGCTCGTTTGTGTGGCTCGTTGGCTTGATTCAAAATTGCTCCAACTACACTCGTTTTTTGATTAATCGTTGAATGAGTTAATTTTGAATGAAATTGGTTTTTGCTCTGGCTAGGCTCGGCTCGGCTCGCTGGCTCGATTATAAAAAGTACTTTCAATTTGTAAATAAAATTATATTAAATCAAACTGTGTCATTTTCGAAAAAACGACGATTTGACTCGATTTCCACCTCTAATAATAGAAGTTTATTTTCTTGAAAAGCGTTGTCCCACAATATAAATGCAAATAAAAAGGCATTAAAGTGTAGTTATTATTATTACAATATTTTCAATATATATATATATATATATATTCCTTTTTTATGTATTTAAAGTAGGAGTAGTTTTAATATATCATTAATAGAAATATACACAGTTGAAGTAAACTCTTTTTTAAAAAAAAACTAGTAATATGCCTGTGCGTTGCTACGAAAAACAAAATTGATAACGAAAAATAAATATTAAAAAATAAAAAAAATACTATTTCATAAGATCAAACATCTATCTTTAACGCTTCGTTTCTTGCAAAAGCTGGCTAATTAAAGCAACGCTTCGTTTCTTGCGTAGGACAATTAAGTAGGGCAATTAAGCAGGGTAATTAATGTGACGTGGAAAGAAACTCTCACTTTATATAGTAGAGATTAGTGTTTTTGCTCATGTACATAGCGTGTTTTACCGCGAGAACGAGACAGAAGCGAATATTATACATTCGAGCTCATGTGTTCGAAGCGTGTGTTTCAATACGTGATGAAAACAGGAAAAAGTAACAACAGTCTGTTTAACTCTGCAGTCACTGGCCACGTTAGTTTTTCTTCCACTACTACTGCTGAAAATTCTACACGAGTCGCTGTCGTCACAAGTTGGGCAGAAAGAAAAGTAATGGATCGAGAAAAAGAGTACCGATCAGCACAACTAATCTGCTCCTAACAATCTCAATATTTTAGTGTTGGATACCTCACTTTCACTGGAAGCGAAGAAAACACATGTAGGTCAGGGCTACTCTGGAGTCTGGACCAGTCCTAGTGCAGTCATTGTTCAATTAACTAGCACCAGTACCACCTAGCAGCGTAGGCGAAACTCTGTTCTGTTCGTCCGAATAAAATCTTCTAATGATGCCGGTCACAAATATTTTCGAGTTTGAATCAGATTTGTTTTTTATCCTGCTTGAAACACAAGTTTCACATAAAATAGTTTAATGCATTAGTTGAATACTCCGATAAAAAAATTATATTAGCCTAATTTGGTGAGTTTGCGTCACACCCTCAGCTGCAACGTGATGCTTGGCTGAGCTTCCTCCCTTCTCGAATCATGCTAGCTGCTATGTTCTTGGCCTACTCGTTCGACCTTACTATCACCACTATGCCAAACCAAGCTAAGTCTGCACCGCACCCTCGATGGTAATATTTCTACAAATCTCTCCCCCAACCCAAAAGAAAACTATAGTGATGACAGTAGCAGCTTAGTTGGCCATGAGAGGATCTAAAAATAAATATACAATTTAATGTTCTCTCCCATTTGTTCTTCTCCAGCCATCTCTCGTCTCCATCAACAGAGTATCCCTCCCTCTCTATCTCTCTTCTCTGCTGAAGCTGGCACGAATCATATTTATATTTATTTTTCTATCATTTGCCTTATAGTTTTTCGTATTTTGTGACTATTATTCATCATTTATGCACATTATATATTTTAATTGCCCGTTGAAATTTTATATTTTTTATCCTTTTCTGTCGATCGGCGCAACGAGGCATATTATATTGGACCGCTCAATATAGAACTATGAGTTGATATTGTCGAGTAGGACCTGACCAAGACAAAATGAAGCACTGAGGGCCAAGTCAGAATATTTCACCTAGTAAAAAGAACCCGATTGCAATTTGTCAGAACTGAGGGAGCACGATGTGAAATTGCTAGACCAGCTGAAACCCTAAAAACTCCTTGCGCGCACCACCATGCAAATCAAGTCCGGCTTCTCTTCTTCCTGTTCCCATTTTTGCTTCCTCCTCCTCGCTTCTCCAACTCCGACGCCTGCGAGGCTGTACCAACATGCCCACAGCTACCTCATCTCTACAGCAATCACCTCCCTCACAGCTGCCCTACTCCATCCACACCACCTTCTACATCACACCACCACACCGCATTATTGCAGCTCAAATCACTGCGCCACCACCTTGCCTTCACCGGTCGCTGCCATTGCCCTCCTCTTGTTCATCCAGACCAAATCGACTGCCACCTTCCCTCAAATTCCAGCCACCATCCTCTACCTCACACACTGACACGCTAGTTGAATAGGACAACCAACCATCGACGGTGAGCTCTGGTCCAGCGCTAACGTTGAGCTTGGTTTCGGTAGGGTAGCGGAGACATTTGTTGGAACTAATCTTGTAATAGGAAAGTTTGTTTAGGAAGTTTATGATTAAGAGTCCGAGTAGGACAAGGAGGTGGATTAGGACAAGGAACTGGAATCCTATTCCGTTCCTTAAGGCTATAGTTTTTAGTATAAATATAGAGGTAGGGTTGAGGTTTGTAAGCAAGAAGTAAGAAAGAAAAATAAGAGAGAATAAAAGAGAGAGTTGTCTCAAAGATTTTGAGTCTCAATTCCAACAACATTGAGCTTGGATTCGGTAGGGACGTAGAGACGTTGAAGAATCATGGGAAGGACGACACTGATAATGCGACCTCCTCGGCCACCTCTACGTCGAGCTCATCTCTTGCTTCCTTTCCATCGGTGGTAGAGGTAAGAAATTTTTAGAGTATGGCAAGCCTAACCAAGCTTTTAAATAGTGGATGTCAGGTTCATATGGCATTGTCTTTAGCATATTAGATACCGAATGTCGACTTGTATATTTCTCACATTGGAATCTTGAATGTGTTCATAAATTTAGTTGGATCAATATATTTACACATGGTATACACGAAAAAATTATATATGAAATAATAATAGCTTGTAATAGTATAGCAAATGTCTAACAGAAAAATTTGAAAAAATAAAATAATCTAAGAAAAATGAAGGGAAGAGAGGTGGGTGGGCTAGCCTGGCACAACGAGATTCTTCTCTCCAATTTTCTTCAATCCACAGTTAACACACAACGAGATTCTTCACTACCGCCGCTTATGGTTCCAGCCTTCATGTCTGTTCTCCAATATCCATGTGCTATAATCGTTGGCTCATGAGCGCCCATCACTCTAGGGCTACTATGTAGGGCGCAACTGGCCACCCCCAACGCCAGTAGGGCAAGGGTCCCAGTTCAACTGTGGCTCATCGCCGAGGTCAGGCAACCTCCTAGGGTCAGTGGGCAGTGGATCCACCAATTCACTGGCGAACTCAAGGGTTGTGGTGCGTGTCCCTCTCTTTTCATCGCTGCATCTACGGAGTTCTCCTCAGTGTTCACCGGACCTCATAGTCCCCAACGCTAGCAGATAGATCCTTCCCCAACGCTCGGCTCTAGCGAGGTGTTAGTATATCTATGTTGTGGCAGCGCTCCAGTGCTGAGCTCATTGTCATCCTAGAACTCACCCCCTGCTTGTTTCGAATCCTTTCCCATGCCGACTAGTAGTGGGTACGACCATCCTTGAGCTCCACTACTACAAAAAGACTTATATTAGACGCCTTATCACAGACGGTTTTGATAAACCGTCTATGATGAAGAACATCACAGACGGTTCTATATTGCAACCGTCAACAATAACATCACATACGGTTTCTAAGTAGAACCGTCTGTGATAGAAGCAATAATACAGACGGTTTCTAAATAGAACCGTCTGTGATGACTCCTGTAGCCATCACAGACGGTTCTATTTAGCAACCCAGAAAATCAGATGGTCGGATCTTGAATTTTTGGGCGAGTACGTGCATGCGAGAAAATCAGAATTCCAAAAAAACGTCGTTTAGGCCCTCAAAACGGCCTCCGAAGTTTTGTACCCGTTTCGATCTTTTTTTGTGTGTTTCCGTGATCTCCAAGCTATATTCGGAGTATGAGAATACTAAAATCGGTGTTCGAGCGCTCTGTGAGGTTAAGGGGAGGGGGACACGTTATATTTCAGATGCTATCATACTAACATTATAGTATCAGATCATATAAGAATTCTGAAGTTAAGCGTGCTTAGGTAAGAGCAGTGCTAGGATGGGTGACCGCTTGGGAAGTGTGCGTATTGTGTTAACATCGGTAGTGATATAGCTCGGATGTTACGTGTTCTTGGCGATTCACGAAATACATGAGTTACGTGTTCTTGGCGATTCTGAAGTACATGAGTTACGTGTTCTTGGCGATTCTGAAGTACATGAGAATAAAATGAAAAATCAACATTACTGAGGCGGTTCTAAATTGGAACCGTCAGCGATGAGGTGCACATTACAGGCGGTTCCAATTTAGAACCGTCAGCGATGATTTTTCGCAGACGGTTCCAATTTAGAACCGTCTGTGATGGCTTTTTCATAGACGGTTGGAAAACCGTCTATGATGATTACGAGTCATCACTGACCCATTCTTACTGACGGTTCACAAAACCGTCTGTGATGACGTTTGTGAACCGTCTGTAATGAGGTTTTCTGTACTAGTGCTCGCCAGTGTCGTATCTAGCCTTCCCCGAGATCCCAAGCTCATCGGCCAAGTTTAGAAGAGAGAGAGGTGCTTAGGGAGAGGAGAGACAGGGATGGAGCGGGGCGAAGGGTGTCAAGGACACTAGGGGTTTAGACACACGGTTTAGACAGCCATGGCCCACCTACCGACTCTCGTGGAATGGCGAGGTGTGAGGAAGACTCACCAACACCAACTAGAATATTTAAGATATAAAGAGGTGAGACCATATGGAGGTCACCTCATGGCTTGTGATGAGTATTTAACTTTGTAATGTAAGTATTGTCGAAGTTTGAGATGTGTTTTTGAAGAGTTTGCAAATTTCAGTTTGGTGTCCGTTGCTACCAATTTTTACATGGTGGTAGCAATATTCCAGAATGAATGATTTTCGAGAGGCTGAGGAAATTGAGAAAGGTTTTAGCTAGCGGTTGTTATTTTCCAGAGAAGTTGTTTTGGTTCAAGGTTGAGAAAGGTAGTACCACCATTGAAAGTGAGGTAGCACTGACTTCCTGTAGTACTTACTTTTAGTTGGCGATAGTACCAGTCTTGGACGAGATTGTTGAATTGAGTTATGAATTGGTTCAAGGTGTTGAGGATAGGTCAATATGTGTTGTGTGATGTGTTTATGAAGTAATGGATCGAGTTGTAAAGAACCCATGCCCGAAAATAGTTGCTTGGTATATTGTTGTGCAGGTGGCTTAAAGTCAATTATGGTCAATGGCGAGGATGAACAGGACTTAGTTTAGAGAACCAAGGTTCAGAACAGTCATGGATGCCAAGTGAGATGGTTGAACTCAAGAAAGATACATGATGGACAAGAACCATAGAAGGGAAAGTTCGGGCAAAAACCTTTTGAGATAAATTGATGCTTTTTGGGAGTAAAGTATGAAGGTATGTGTTCTTGGTTCACTAGGGGGTCTTAGACCCAGAACGGTCAAGGGATCGAAAGTAAGTTAGGAGACCTTAGGTCCAGAATTATCAAACTGTCCTAGAAGTTGAGGTTTAGAATGGTCAGGGAAGCCATGTGCGGTCATGGTGCAAAGTGATGCATGTGATGCACCAAGTGACTTGGGTCTATTTGCAAGCGATCATGGCTCGACGACGAGATCCGAGTGCGTCAAAGGCTTGGTAGGAATTCGTTGGGGCCACATGGATGATGGTGAAGAATTGGAAATGCATCGATGTGAAGTATTCAAGAAATGTCGGTGGAAAGGCATTGTGAACATTTCCCCAATACTGAAAAAGTGAGCAATTTGCAAAGCTGTAGCAATGGCTTAAGTGTTTAGGTCAATCCAATAAATGGTAGCATGGATCGGGTTATTCGAGCGTCATGGTAAAGAGTGCTTTGAAAAGCGTGCTTAAGTGTTTAATTGTAAAATCATTGTCTTGTTGGGTTAGCGGGTTAGCCCATGTGTAAGTGGATGGTATCCACGTGTGTGCTTCAGATATAAGGTTTCAAGGCGAAGTAGTTGGCTTAGTTATCTCTGTAAATGGAGAGATAGAGGTGGCTTAGGGATTAAGCCTTGTAAGCCTCCAGGAGAGGTGCTTTTGAGAGAGGTGTGGGAAGAGATGAGTTGAGTATCTTGTCTAAGTTTTTTCTTGTCATTCTTAGGCTTGTGAGTGATGCTAGGGAGTGCCTGTAAACATTCACCTCCAAATATCAATAAATATCCAAAATTAATCCGAGTCTTTCTTTTCTTTGCTCAAGGATTGAAAGTTTGATCTAACTTGGTTTTTGGTGTATATTTCTCCCATTTTGATCTTGCTTAATGCCAAGGATATGTAAGTGATGGAGATATCTCTTAGAGATCAGATCACATCTATCTAGGCATCCCAATTGTAAGTTCTTGAAATTTGTCTTAAGTTTGCTTGGTTTTGGCTTGAAAGGAGTGAATCTTGAGAGCTTTTGTTCTATATGTTTTGTCTTTGAGTTTTGTTGTGATTTAGCTATCTAGGACGTGTGGTAGCTGCTCTAAGGTCATCTTAACCATCCTTAGCCTACAAGCAAGCTTTTGGCCTCATATTCCTTTTTAGCTCGGCTTTGATGCAATCTTCCTTGGAACGGATAAATATTGAAACTTTGGGAATGATCATTGAGATTATTGATTGAATTAGGTTCCTGAGGTCCTAAGGAAGCTTTATCCCAACTTTTACGAGATTTGGTGGTGGTTAAAACGTTGTGTTCATTTTGATTTTGCTCGAGCTGCAAATTCTCAGTTACATTCTGAGATAAAGGTACTACTGACTCTATCCAGTAAAACTACCGAGAAAATTCCCGTATTCAGTCCGTGCATCGTCAGCCCCGCTCATCATCCCGTGTAAGTCACAGGCTCCCATGGACTTAACTACCTCTGTTACAATATAAGACACAATGTCAGAAGTTCTCTGGGGAAAAAAAGGTAATAAACAAGCAGCTTGATTAGAAATGTGGAAAGAAAGTAAGCACTGTGTGCCAGTCAATCTGTTGCTCCATGTCAGACCTCCAAAGTTAGAGCATCTCCAACAGCACTCTCCAAATTTCACTCTCCAAAAGCCATATTTGGAGAGTTCTCCAAAAATTTGACTCTCTATATCTCCTTCCTCTCCAACAGCACTCTCTATATCACACTCTCTATTTTCTCTTCCCTATATTTTAATCTTATTCCATAACCGCCATAACAATTATTTGTAACCACCACGCCGCAACGGTTTTTCAACTGTAAATTCGAACGGCTATATTTCAATGCGGGAATTTAAAATTCTGAATTTATTGTAACGACAACGCTGCAACGGCTATTTTTTAACGGGTAAATTCGAACAGCTATCTTTCAGTGCGGGAATTTAAAATTCGGAATTTATTGTAACCACCACGCTGCAACGGCTAATTTTTAACAGGTAAATTCGAACGGCTATCTTTCAATGCGGGAATTTAAAATTCGGAATTTATTGTAACCTCCACGCTGCAACGGCTATTTTTCAACGGGTAAATTCGAACGGCCACATTTCAATGCGGGAATTTAAAATTCGGAATTTATTGTAACGACAACGCTGCAACGGCTATTTTTTAACGGTAAATTCGAACGGCTATATTTCAATGCGGGAATTTAAAATTCGAAATTTATTGTAACGACTACGCTTCTAGCGGCTATTTTTCAACGGATAAATTCGAATGGCTGTATTACTCTTCTCTATATATACATATCCATTTGCAGTTTGAAGTATTGCACGCTTCTTGTTGTTCACTACCAATAACACCTCAATGAGTCGTCGAAATTTAGTCTCACAATGTCTCTCAGAAGATGAGGAGTCTAGCTACAATAATGAGTACGTATTTCTTCTGACAACAGGATACCAAGCACACATGGAAGATCAGGATGGTAATGTTCGACGCCATGGCGGTTCTATTCATGGCCATGAAGTCGTTCATCGCAATAGACAAGAAGGACATGCTAGACTGTTCCAAGACTATTTTGCTGATCCTCCTATCTATGGCCCAACCTTCTTTCGGCGCAGGTTTGGAAATATTCGTTTTTTATGTCTTCGCGTATTATGCTGATCGTCCTGTACGCGGCTCAACCTTTTTTTGGCGTAGGTTCCGAATGAATCGTTCTTTATTTCTTCGCATATTGCATGCTGTAGAAGCACATGATAACTATTTCGTTCAGAAGCGGAATTGTGCTGGAATTCTTGGGTTATCTTCTTTGCAAAAGGTTACCGCGGCATTTCGGATGCTAGCCTATGGAGTAGCAGCAGATGCTATTGATGATTATGTGCGGATTGGAGAAAGTACTGCTATATAACAAATAGAATAGGATCATTGTAAAGGAAACATCATCATAATTTCTGATGTAGTAATAAGATGATTAACTGATTGTTAAATCAAAACTTACATGCCAGTTCATATTCTGTTACAGAATAGAATAGGAACAAAAGGGAGTTGCAAATGGATAAAGCAGTTAAGCATTAAAGAATAATTAAAAGTAAAACATAGTCTTTTCCATCCCATATAACAAATACCAATATACACAAAGCAAGCTAGGGCTGGGTTCTTTAAATCTCATCAATTTTGCTCAGAAATCATCGTCATTTTTGATATAATCACATGACGAGCCCATTTCCAGAGCATCCTCATATAATGATAGGATCATTGTAAAGGAAACATCATCATAATTTCTGATGTAGTAATAAGATGATTAACTGATTGTTAAATCAAAACTTACATGCTAGTTCATATTCTGTTACAGAATAGAATAGGAACAAAAGGGAGTTGCAAATGGATAAAGCAGTTAAGCATTAAAGAATAATTAAAAGTAAAACATAGTCTTTTCCATCCCATATAACAAATACCAATATACACAAAGCAAGCTAGGGCTGGGTTCTTTAAATCTCATCAATTTTGCTCAGAAATCATCGTCATTTTTGATATAATCACATGACGAGCCCATTTCCAGAGCATCCTCATATAATGATAGGATCATTGTAAAGGAAACATCATCATAATTTCTGATGTAGTAATAAGATGATTAACTGATTGTTAAATCAAAACTTACATGCTAGTTCATATTCTGTTACAGAATAGAATAGGAACAAAAGGGAGTTGCAAATGGATAAAGCAGTTAAGCATTAAAGAATAATTA
The DNA here is from genome assembly GCA_036346355.1 of Rhipidocladum racemiflorum. Classification (NCBI taxonomy): domain Eukaryota; kingdom Viridiplantae; phylum Streptophyta; class Magnoliopsida; order Poales; family Poaceae; genus Rhipidocladum; species Rhipidocladum racemiflorum. The sequence goes on along the minus strand of CM070570.1, from coordinate 22,442,579 downwards.
AAAGTAAAACATAGTCTTTTCCATCCCATATAACAAATACCAATATACACAAAGCAAGCTAGGGCTGGGTTCTTTAAATCTCATCAATTTTGCTTAGAAATCATCGTCAGTTTTGATATAATCACATGACGAGCCCATTTCCAGAGCATCCTCACTTAGATACCGTCCTCAACGAATCATCACAGCACAACATATACAACCAGCCTCACCCAACCCAAAAATAGGAAAAGTAAAGAAACAGAAACAGGACAGGACACAGAATATGGCAAAATATTCCTGGAAAATTTAAAATTTTCAGAATGATTGCATCACTGAGGTTGCACTGGAATATAACAACGTAAATCATAAGGTTGGGTTGGTTGTCTGGCTAGATTTGCGGGGAAATCCTATTCAGTTTTGGTATAATCAGATAAAACCTCAAAGCAGATCATAAGGTAAATCATAAGGTGCCCTAGAGTCACCCCCATTCAGATACCGTCCTTGTAGGAGTCATCAAAGCAGATCATCCATTGCAGATGGAATAAAAACTCAAAGAAATGTATCTACAACAGAAATGCCCAATTCAACAAAACATTACGAACATTACTTTACTTGCAGCTCTCCAAGCACAATTCAACTAAACATTACGAACACCAGCAATCGTAAGTATCTACAACAGAAATGCCCAATTCATATTCGTAAGTATCTACAACAGAAATGCCCAACAGAAAATGCACGCCAACACATTCACCAGGTCAACAGACAGGTCAAGCAAACCATCACCAATCTAATTGGACTGCACTTTTGCTAATGGTATGCTCAATAGGGGCAAAGTTAATGAAGGTATTGATTTTGATCGACACTATGGCAGACTTGTGATCATGTTTGGTGTTCCTTTGCAATACACACTCGGCAGTGAGGATTCAGTCTCATAGCTGTCTTCAGAGTACACAGATATGCTCAGAGTACACAGGCAAGAAAATTAACATCAAGTATACAAAGCAGGGGCCTTGAGCAAAGGGATGGAACACAGATATGCTCAATTCTGGAACATGGAGTTCGAATCAAACAATAATTACTGAAAGCTACTTGATATCCACCATATAAGCATGTGCCCAACCAAAATTCACCACTCAAATCCATCTGTAAAACACACTGCAAGAGGAAAATGGTGGTACGGCGAATACTTACCAAGAAAACGAGAAGCAACCAAATCTGGAGGTCGAAGCCGGTAGCAGCACCGAATCCGTGTTGCAGCCGGAGGTTGAGACGAAGGCTGCACGACAGGAAACAAGAGCACAGGGGGTAGTTTACCAACAAATCACAACAAGAACACAGGAAGCAACCAGATCTAGAGGTCGACTGGCATTACCGGTACTAGATCTGCCGTCGACTAGCTCGTCGGGGTCGGTGATCCGCCGGTGGCTTGTGGAGCGGAGAGCGACTGCAGATGGCGGCGGAGGAGGCGAGAGAGTGGCGGGGGGACGGCGCTGCGTGAGGTTGCGACGGAGGATGAGAGAGCGATGAGGCTCCGTGAGTGGAGGGGCGATGACGCTACGTGACTGGAGATGGCGGCGGAGGGGAGAGCGAGTGGAGTGGAGATGGCGCCGGAGCGGAGAGGGAGGGGAGAGCGAGTGGAGAAGGCGGCGGAGAGAGCGATGGAGTGGAGTGCGGAGGATGCTCCGTGGTCGCGCGAACGAAGGTTTCCGTTGCGGCTGGCCGGATAGCGAGCGGAGAGAGAATCGCCAAAGATAGCGACTCTCTCTCCGCTCGTAACATTTGGAGAACAGGGTAGCGAGCCTGTTGGAGAGCTGTTTTTTCACCGGCTCGGTAAAATTTACAGATAGAGAGTGGGATACAGAGGCTTTTAGAGATGCTCTTAGGGACCCATGGTCAAAGGGCACCATTTTCCACTGACGAGTACTACCCGACAATACATAAAGAACGTTCCAAGGCCCCTAACGGCCGATAGCGTGATGCGTGCTGCTGCAGCCTGCATTCTGCTGACCTCAGGAGTGGCAGAAGCTCTACTACGAGGGGGCGTACCTGTCCCCACTGCGCGCTGGCTCGACTCAGGCTCGCCTGCACGCGGCACGCCACGCCGGGGCTCGAGCACCCATGCACCCTTGATTTCTTCCTCGGTGACGCGCGCCTCGCTCCGCATCCGGCCGGCGCGTTGGCCCTCCGGCACGGGCAGTTCTCTTGCAGCGGCAAGCGTTTGGGGCAAATTGTTTTGCATTGTTCGGTGCCCCGTTCGCGTCTCGGATGCATCGTGTGGCAAACTGGCAACTGCCCGCATCGGTTCCCAAATGGCAAGATCGGCAACAACTTATTGTGATAGGGTAAGATCTCTCTTATTACGGCATGTACAATGGTACATGTCAGCTGTCTATAAGGGTATGGCACATCAGATTTTGGATGATGTAGAGGAGAGAGAGAAGAGAGAGAAATATGCTGTCTACTATTTAACAGACGGCCTTATAGACAGCTTTATAGTGTGTATACCATTGTACAGACAGTCTATTAGTCACATGAGAGATCATTACAGACAGTCCATTGTATAAGTTATTTTTAGTACTGTCTATAGATGATATGGATGTATATTATAGACAGCTACCGTCTATACCACTGTACATACCCTTAGTGCTGCATGTTCCAAGTAATTAAGCTAAGCAAACTTGTTGGGAGTAGAGTTGGGCATTTGGGCCGGGCTCTTTTGGGCCGGCCCGAAACACGATGGGATGGCACGGTGCAAAGCACGGCACGGCACGGTTCCGTCGGTGCCGGCCGCACGCAATCAGAATACGGCGTGCGGGCCAGGGAACCAGGCATGACGGGCGGCACGACACGGCAGTTTGGGTCGGGCCTGTGCCGGCACAACACGAAATCACGGATTAAAGCCTAAAAGTTGGCAGATATTGTTGATTCAGGGCATCTTCAAGCATTGCATTTATGTTTGACATTTTGTTGATGTGATTCGTTTCTTATGTAATTAAAATAGGTAGTTTAGTAGTAGTGATTTATTTTATTTCTTTGTTCGTCACAATAGTAAAAATGGGTCGGGCTTGAGCCGGCACGGCACGAAGCGTAAATGGGCCGGGCTTAGGCTCGCTAAAGGTGAGTCGGGCTGGCACGGCCCGGCACGGTGGGCATGATGGGCCGTCGTGGCACGGCACGGTTTCGGCCCGAAGCACGATGGGCCCGGGCCGGACCGGCACGGCACGGCACAACGCCCACCTCTAGTTGGGAGTAAACACTGAACTAGCATTATCTGGGCTCTCGTAAACCGGTGAACAGACGGGGGAGACAAAATAGAAGCCTACGTGTACTTGGCTCCTCTACACTTTTTTAATCATTTTTAATCTTTGATCTACTCTCCAACAGCACCACTACAGGTCGACGAAATGTGATAGGTGGCGCATCTCACCTTCCTGCCGAGCTTGAGTACCACAGTAGATGCCAAACGAGCTCGGACACCGCGGTACCCTATCCTATCAAGCTCGGTTGCCGATAACCTACTATCGCGGTTGGTGATATACGTTGTTTATCAATGCTTCTATGATTAAGAAGATAATTAAATTTATAATTTTGTTGAGAGTGAGTCAAAGATTAAAAAAACGTGAAGAAAAAACAGGGGCGAAGCTTTAAGAAAATGCAGGCTTCATTTGGAAGTGTTGGAGAGGTGCTGACGTGCATGTTTAGGGTTGACGTCTGATCCTTGTCACTGTTTGGCTGAGTACCTAGTTCGGCTAGGAGCCGGCTGAGAGAAGCGCGTACCCGCCGTGTCCCCGTGGCAGGTGACCGACCCTGTAATTAATGTGGCACATACGATAGCCAGTTGATGGTCACAATGGCTCCGTCAGTTGAAGTTAATCCAAGCAAAGATCAAATTTTGCCGCATTTTCGGATTTCGTCCTCACAGATTCATAATCCGATAGAATAAAAAATTTGAAAACAAATTCAAATTGCCACCATGATTTTAGCTAATATCATTGAAATTTTGGCTATTTTGACCGGATTGTATTGTGTTTATACCGAATCTAGCACAAATTTGTTGGTGGAGTATTATAATACCATTTGTAAACAATACATATAAAAAGTATCCAATAAACTCACAACCTTTCACTAGCTCAGTTGGTTAGGATTTGAGGTAGAGGAGAAAACCCACACCATTTCGGTGGTCGCTAGCGTTTTACACCAATGCACCATCTCTCATGTGATGTGTAGGATCATTCTCGCAACTTTTTGTAACCTGCAGTGACCATTTAACAGTGTTGAAAAAGACCAAAATTTCAGTTAATCTTGCTGAAATTTCGTTAAATTTCAATGAGATTTCGATTTTCCCGGTTCACAAAATTCTGAATTTGAAATTTTCTCTTTGGATTTCGTCTGGATTTTGTTCGAAATAACGAGATTTCGTCGAAATTTTGAATTTTGGAGGATGATGAGATATGAGCTGGAAACCAAATTTGAAACCTTGTATCAAAGACGGCTGTAGATAATCATAATCTGAATCTTTAAGAGTAGGAGCGGGTTTGGAGCGATGAGAGCCTGTGGATCCACGCCACGAGGCTATGGGTAGGATGAGGAGAAGCATGCCGTCATTAATAAACAAGATTCCAAGCATCACTCCCATCGGGGTCACACGCCAAATGTGAAGCTCCGAAATGAGAAGGCGCGCGCACGTATGGCCTGCTTCTCTTCGCCGTGACGGCCGTCGTGCAAGAATGGCGACAAGCAAAAGCAACACCTTCCGTCCTGCGGACGCTAACAAATACTTTTTTTTCTTTCTATGTGCGATATCCGTAAATGCAGTTGTACACTCGTATAGTCAGCTTCAAATCACGACTATACAGAGATCTTCTTCGCAAATCAAACAAGCCCACGCTTAATGCAGCGGAGAAATTCTCCGGCTGTAATCTAGTGCATGCTTGCAAGCCCAGCGGTACGGCGGAATCGTGTAACTGGAAAAAGATAAGCGGCATCGATGGGACTCGGCTGACGGCTTCAGATATTCAGCACGACTACAGAATGGGGAGATTCAAGTTATGAATCCTTCCGCTCATCTGACCGGGCGTACGTTATTTTACAAATCTAGTCTCGTTTTTTTCAATGTATTTGTGAATTTAACTATCTCTTGTATCATTAAAAATTATAGACGGCACGGGTTGACGTCACCTGCTGCATCTGAAAAGCTCAGCAAGTGATTAAATCCGCGGGAGCTTGACCGACCGTGGCAGCAAACCTATCACGGTAGGATTCTTGCTTCGCTACCATGGCTTGGCAGCGAGGTGACCTGCACGGCTGCACCCCAACTCCGTAGCCACTTCTCGAGCCTCACCTGAGGCGTTGCCGATCACTTGCTGAGCTCCCCGGGCACAGCAGATGGCCGATATTATCTGCCACATCTTTCGCGGTGGATAAGGAGATTAAATTTACAATTACGGAGAGGCTAGATATGAAAAAAAAAATACACCGTACCAGATAATCGAAGGATTATCATGTTATAGCTCTTTTATAGTGGATTAAAATCAATATAAGCCATCCATTCCTTTAAATTTAATGGTTGAAATCACTTTAGATCTAGTAATATTACCACCTGTAATATTGGTAGTAAAATTCAGAAAGGGGTAAAAGTGTAAAAAATTCTATCATATTATTTGTCCTCTACAGTAAAATACGTCATGTAATCCTGATGAATAGCGGATGAATAGATAAGAAGCCTCTGAAGATCATCAGGTATTCGGTGAATCCAAAACTGTGAACGAATTAGGAAAAGTCTAAAATACCTATGATAAATGGATAGGAAAAGCCTAAAAAACCCTTAAGGAATAGACGGTAAGATTTAATTTCTACTACCACTATTTACTACCTATGCCATCCACCGTAAAATTTTTCCGTAAGTATGATCTATAGTAGGCCGGGCCTAATCCCACTCCAAAAGCCACGTTTCCATGCTCTAAAGTTTCGATTCGCCGCTATGATGACGCCTCCTTGTCGATCAATCAATCGGTCCACTGATTCGCCGCTATGTGCTCCGTGCTCACTGCCCTACTTTTCCTTCTCCATCTTTTTATCCCCGGAGCATATTTTTCGTGTCGCCCTCTGTGCCGTGCCGTCTTAAGAACCGTAAGGGCATTCACTTGCACTGCCTTCTCCCGGTTCTTAATCTCTTTTGCTCTCCTGCCAGTTGAACGGAGCTGTAGTAGCGATGAAGGATTGGGCGCCGCCGATCATAGCGTCCGCGCTGTTCGCTCTTCTGTGCCCGGGAGGCATCCTGCAGATGCCCGGCCGGCAGCGGCCGGTCGATTTCATGAGCATGAAGACCAGCTGGGCGTCCATCCTCGTCCATGCCGTCATCTACGGGCTGCTGCTCATGCTGTTTCTTGTCATCTTGCAGGCTCATCTCTACGTATGATCTGTGTATGTTTGCTTGACGATGCCTTTCTCGGTTTTTCATCTGCTCCAGTCTTTGCGCCTAGTTTCCTTCGGCCTTGTGTGCACACTGTGTAGCTCCTGTTATGGAGTAAAGAAGCAACGATGCTTTACCAGTTTAGACGGAATTTGGATGGCTCTTATATTTACTCATTGTTTCAATTGGTTCAAGTCTGGTTGGCCATGTGTTCCTGGAAAAAGTAGTTTGTTTCGACCAGAATTTAATATCAGTTTTCATGGAAAAAAAGAGAGTATATAGGCATCTCCTGGATGTTTTTGTCTTAAATAACATCTAAATTTTAGATCGTAAGATTAAAAATTCAACCGTTAGATCAAATCATAGGATCGGATCGATACTCTGGAATCTCAACAATGATCCAATATGCTCCTAGATTTGGATGATTTCAGCAAACAAAAATATCCGAATGATATTTATCAAATCCCAAAAAAATATGATGTATGAAACTCTGAATGAGAAGGGTAAGACACACAGTACAGGACGATGATCTTCGTAAAATCTTGTCAGCACAAGGCCTTGGCCTAGTCCAAATCGCATACATTTTGATGGCTCCTACAGTAATTCTACTTGAACAGGGTCAATTTGGATTTCCCTGTGTGGTGAGTGCAGATGTATGTGTGTACAGGTATAATAGTAACATGTTCAGAAACAAACGACATGTATTACAGCTTGAATGTACACCAGAGAACTTGGCAAGACTGCAGACAAAGACATCCAGGTCCACTGATAACAAATAAAAGTTCAATGCAATATTTTAGTGACAACAAAGGCATATGTTATAAAATGTATGGCAAAAATAGACATCAAAATAATAGGATACGAAATTAACGTGAAAAAATTCTTTGCAGGAAGATCGTGAACGCACGAAGACAGAACTTAATATACGAGGAGATATTATAATATCGGGGAACCTCACCGTATCTAAATTGTGAGACTACAGTGAAGGACAATGGGTAGGCTACTCTAGCATAAATTTAAAATTTTTTATCGTGTAATCAAGGAATCACTGCAAGTTATAGATCATGAAATTACCACTAGACGCGCATACCCGAAGCGAAATTAGAGTCGCAGGTGTGGGTAGCGGATTGGTCGGCACTGGTCAGACTCTTCTCACAGAAGCGCAGACCCGTAGCGAAAGAGAGTCGATGTAGCTTGCTTATGCAATTGTAGTCGTACTAGCCTCGGGCCTCCTCAACAGCTCCTCGTGAATGACACAGGTTGTGGATCATCCTAGCGTTGAAGCCTCGCAGCAACGCCTCGAAGGTATCCACATGTATGAGGCAAGAACACTACGCGCAAGAGTGCTAGCGCCAGCTACGCAATTTTGGAGAAGGAGGGGTGATGGCTAGAGTTTCAGAAATTCCGAATTCCTAATGTGTCTCTAAACCCTAAAGCTTGTCCCCCTGCCTTTATATAGACGTCACATAATGGACCTCTACATTAGAGGCCCATTAGAAGCTTATAGACCATCAGAACTCGGATTACCATCCGAATTAAGTTCCAACCCTTTAAGTGTGTGATTCTATAGGTTCACGTATGCTTGGATATGGCCCGAATACTTTTAATTCACGTATACTTGGATATGGCTCGAGTATTCTTACTCGACTATTAATCGGTAGGGATCCCTAGCAGAACGTCCTGACTCTTGAATATATGTAAACATCACATCAGACGAACCTTAACAATGTTTAGTTATATACATTTCCCTTTGTCTCATGATATTGATCAAACTCAAAACGAGTATATGCCATCCTAGCTAGTTTAGATAGCTCGACCACTCTTTCTTGATTACGTGACTCGAAATCCTCAACTATGGTTAACTCTTTAACCACGAGTAGTATGGTCATGCATTCCCGAAATTCGTCCACACGAGATGCCTAAAGGATCTCTTCTGTTGTATAGAGAAGCAAATTCCATCTGGATCGATCATGCCTCGCAACATGCTTCACGATAAATCCAAAAACTACCTTTATAACTACTCAGTTACGGAGTAGCATTTGGTAGTAAGTCATTATACATCTCGAGTACATGCGTCAACCTCAAGTATAAGGATATAGCATACGCATTGTATACAAGACCAACTGATGACAAGAAGATTACAACATTCTCGCATTGTCTCAAGATGGGTCGATCTAACTCTATGTTATCTAACATGTGCCCATATTATTGTTTTGATATCTCTATATCTATGACCCATGAAACATAGTTATCAACCAATACATATACTAGTCTATTCATATGTGTCCTCATATGTTTATTAACTACAGATCACTTTTAGAATAATCATCACAAGGTAAGAGTTTCACAAACAAGTCACATACTTGCTAATAAATAATAATAACATTATTCAAGGAATAAGATAATAAATCGTGAACATAAAGAAATATTATCATTTCTATGATTACCTTTAGGGCATATCTCTAGCATACATATTAACTTTTCTTATAAGGGAAGGAATTCCCGGCTTCTCGCGATGGCCACGTCGTCGCTTTGAGCAAAAAGGCCCTCCCGGTTTTTCCCGGCTGTGTGCAGGTCCATCTCCCTGGCGCTACCGTCCGTCTTCTGGCTACCGTCCATCATCCGTGCTGGTGCGGGTTCGGCCATCCGCGTGTCCCGACCGCTGGCCCGTCAGTCACCATGGAATCGCCGCCCGCGAAGCCCTCGAGGCCAGCCCCGCTTTTCTCCGTCGTCGTCGCGGAGCCCTCCGTCCATTCCTCTCGCACACCGGCGACACCGGCAGGTCCCCGCTGCCCTCCGCCCCCCGCCCCCTCCGTCCATCTCCACCAGCTCTTCCGCTCCCGTCCCCACCACCTTCGGTCCCGTCCCCATGGAGTCGGCGGCGGAGAGGAAGGAGGCCGAGCAGGAGGAGGAGGAGCAGCCGTCGCAGGCGGAGGAGAACGAGGCGGAGCGCGACACCGGCAGGTCCCCACTGCTCTCCGCCCCCCGCCCCCTCTGTCCATCTCCACCAGCTCTTCTGCTCCTGTCCCCATCGCCTTCGCTCCCATCCCCATGGAGTCGTCGGCGGAGAGGAAGGAGGCCGAGCAGGAGGAGTAGCAGCAGTCGTCACAGGCGGAGGAGAACGAGGCGGAGGCGAAAGCGGAGGCAGAGGATGACGAGCACCGCAACCGAGAGCTCAAGGCTGGCCTCCACCTCCTCAGGGTAAGACCCGCCGCCTCTAGATCTAACCCTTCTCCCTGGCCCTCATTCGAAAAAAAGGGGGAGCTTTGCGTCTGTAGTGCGCATGGTCGTTGAGATCAAAGAGCTGGATGTAACCACTTTGTTCTTTTGTTCTGCATCCGCAGCGCAAGTTCGTGTTCTGGTACACACGCCGAACGCGTTCTCAATTTTGCTTTCCCCCCCTTTCCCAGTCCGCCCCTGAGGGCCAAGGCCCTGATTTGCTCCGCATTACCCACCGAACCGAAGCAGCAAGAGAGAGGAACGTCGTGGAGCCGCCGGCCGTCGCCATGACCGGGGAAGCCACAGCCGCCTCCCCGGCACCTCATAGAGCGCCCAATTTTGCACTAGCCCTCCTTCGGAATCCGCCCCTTGGTGCTGTGAGTTACGTCTCTGGGCGCCCTCTTGCAGTCTTGCGCTCTTCCTCTTCTACGACTACAGACCTAGCCTGTGATAGTGATTTATGTGGTAGTTTGCTGGTGATGCACGAACATGTGTCAGCTTAAATTCACTGAAAGTTTTAGCAATTGCTGTTAACAGTGAAGTATTCCTGCATCATTGGTCACTGAAAAAGAAAACTGAAATCATGGAAATCGATTGATGGCGATTTGGCTATATATCGAGTTAACAACTGCATATTGGTCTCAACTATTCTCACATGGATGCAACCGTGACGCCCACAGGACATATTTTTTCCCTTATGCGGGTTTATTTGTTAGTGCTAATTAGGGTTAGAATCCAAACATCTGTCATCTCAAAAAGAAAAGGAATCCAAACATCTGTTATCAGGCCCTTAGTCTGTATGCATTATGAGGATTTGTTTGAGGAGTAATTGCTATCAAATTGAGATCGACGCTTGCAAGAAGGCTATGTATATAGTTACAAAGATGTACCGCTTGAGTATCATTGCACCATCTCTGGCTTAAGGTGTAACCAAAAGAAGAAAAATAATAAAGGGGAAAAAGTTCTTGAAACCTGTCTTACTCTAAAGTCCAGACATCTTTGCGTGATAAACGTGACAAGAGTCATCTTCAAATGGATGTACTTTTTGCAAAGCTAATATTCGATTCTAGCTGTTCAATGAAGTGTGCTATTCTATTTTTCAAAGTTGTAAATATCACTACATTTATAACTATTGATATGGTGCCATATATGGTAAACTGAAAAGAAATCCTCTTCAACATTGCGGCCATAGAATTTGGTCTGTTGGGTTGGTCCGTTGTGTGATCATTCAGCTATGTTTTTTTTTTGTTCACAACCCATCTTCAATCGGCATTGTGGCCATGTGGGATGCATGGTGGTTGGACAACCACTCCATTTGCTCAAGTCCAACAAGAAGCCTAGCTTCGCAGCTAGGATCAGATGAACCGTTTCAAGAATGGACTGGGTTGACCCTTCACAATGCCATTCCTCATGTCCACAATGCCAATAGACAATGAGAAATAGGGCCATGCCAAAAAAAATATAAGTGCATAAAAGGCCATTGCTTAAACCAAACAAGCCCTAAATAGTGCATAATGTTCTGCTACTCTGGTATTTATTACTAACTCAAATATGATGGTAGTACTGTTACAAATTTCGTGTTTACAATATGCGCTTATGCAATAAGCAAGTGGTTCAGCAAAGAACATATTTGAGACTAATCCAGAAATGAATTAGCAGTCTTACAAATGTGCATAGCATACTTTGGCTGTTACCAAATGTGTTATGGGCTGGATTGCCAAAACCTATAAATGCTCACAGTTTCTGTTACTTTGGTTTCAGTCTTGTGAAAAGAATAATAAATTGTTTTAAGTTTTTTGATCTTTCAGGAATTGATGGAATTGGTTTAGAACTGATCGAACACCAGGAGTGATTAGAAATGTAAGAGCAATTATATGGGATTTATTATTGCTTTTATTCACTGCAGATAATGATCGTTCTGTTATGCAGGATGTTTGAGCTGTGCTGCTTGCATGTACCCGTGGGAGACCAAATGTCCTTCCAAGGTGCGTGTTTTCCATTTGGATTTTGTCGGAATAATGTAAGTTGGATCTTTTAGGAATTGATGAGGTTGGCTGGATGATAATATGATACCTTATAAACCTCACAGATCAGAATAAACCCATTGTTTTACACTTTTTGTTATAGTTTTCACACATAGTTCTTGCATATTTTACTTTCTGCTGCTGAATCAATAAGAGCTCTACGATATTACTAGCAATGCTAGCGTTCAGTGTCTTCTTGTGCTTGGAATAGTGGCGCTGTTAGGTCAAATATCCATAGCTAATGGAATAATTTCCTTTTTCCTGCTCCGTATGTGTGTTTCTGTATTTGGAATACAAATGAGAAGCCTTTTTTTGGACTGCTCTGAGTAAAGTAACGGAGCTTTCAGATTTCTAGCCTTTGCTTTTGTATCTGGCATCTTTTTTTTGGTAGATTATTACTCTGTACCATCACATGGCTTTAGGATTATTCCTGATGGGTACACATTACAGATCCGATGTGAACCACTCCTATACAGCACTTGAGTCTGCATCTGCCCATGCATACTATATTTATGAGGTAATTCATATTTGGCAGGTTTAAAGTTAAGAGGCTGTATTTTATAGCAGCTATGTTGGATTGGATGTGTACATTTTAATTCTACATTTTATAGCAGTTATGTTCGGTTGGATATGTACATTTTAATTTATATAATTTAAATATCGCTCAGACTCTGCCCGACTGCAGAGAAGTTATATCCTTTTGTGTGAGGTCACGTTGAAGGTCCCAATGCCAGTTGATGATCAGCAGTTGGTTCACAACAACCATTCAAAATTCTTGAGTTGCATGTCTGATGCTCTGCATACAACAGCTGCTCATGATCACCTTGTGAGACCACTCATAGCAATAAACAATAATTTGAGTGATTTGAAGGTATTTAATTTGTAGATTGAGTTTTACAGTGTTTGAACATTAAATAACATTACTATTTACTAGGATGCAATTATTTCCATTACCGATTAATTCATATGGTTGTGTATTCTCTTATCGAAAGTTGCAACAAAGTCTAGAACAGCAGAAAAAGAAACAACCACATAAGAGGCAACAACAGAAACAGCCGAAGGATTTATCCAAGGTCTGATTGCCTTGCAGGGTGAAGTTAAGAATAAACTATCCATTCTTGGTCTGATGCCCCCATCATCTTTAGCTGAGGTAATGTTATTAGCCCTCATATTATTCTTCTTTGTTGTTGTTGTATTTGCTCAAAACATGGTTAGAGTTTGCCCGCCTACTGAATAAATTTATAATTTGATAGGTACTGAAGCAGCTAGGACAAAGCATTGAAGCAAGCAGGGATGACTGAGGGACAATTACAACAGCTGACTGAACTGATAAATTTTGTCAGGGAGAATAGGGAATTCACAAAATCTGACCAGGTCAAAATAAAGCTCGCTACTCAGTGAGTAAACTCTATGAAGTACTTTCACAGTTTATGTTTTCAGAGTTCCATATATTTTACATATACATACACATTATATAAGAATTAAATCAAGCTTTAGAGAATTGGATAGCTAAACCATGAACTGAAATACTAACATGACCATCGCTTTTAGTTTTATTTGCCCGCAGTTTGAGCTGCAATTTTTATATTTACATTGTTGTTCGGCTCCCATTATTGAAACTTCTTATTGTTCGATGCTTACCGTAATTATTAATCATGTACAATTGGATATGCTAGACAGTTATAGTTAAACAACTTTTGTAAGCGCCTCTAGGATACCAGGTATGCGCTGACCAATACAATGATCCACACCAGCGCAATAGAAAAAGCATGGGCCTATGTACGATACTGGACCACTCAGTCGGTGTTCAACTAATGCTAATTATCGATATATTGTGCATGTCCACATATATGACATAGACAATAGATTTGTCCGCACCATACCTTACTAATCCTCTTATCTATATGATTATTAGCTTATCCCACCCAACATTACCTTACTGTATCGTTAGCCTCAAGCCATACGGCGCGGCGTAGCGCGCAACCCACACTAGTTAGTACATATATAGGCTAGAATCAGAGTGAGTCCGTTCAACCAAATCAGAGTTGGATGCTCCAGTTGCTGTTACATCTGACACGACTTGACGTATGCACCACTCGGCGTCACGTTTGACGCAATATTGACACAGACACGACGAAGTATTCGGATTATCACATTTTAAATGTAGAGAGGTGCTTCTATGCTCTTTCATTTTAAAGTTGCAAAAATATTAAAGCATGAATAAAAGATAGATAAAAATTATTTGATTTTTCGCGTGCTTTAAGATTTGTGCAACTAATGGTTTTGTTCAGGTTGAAGACTCGTAGTGCTGGAAGACCAGCGACTACTTTGCCTTTACGACAGTCACAGGGCAAGAAGCATTCGAGAGCACATAGTTCGTCACACTTCCTAGCAGAATCCTGCAGACAAATTCTAACTGTCAAGACAAAAAAAAAAAAAGGTCAATCAAAGTATAATCAGAGGTGTAAATGTGTAACGCATATTTCATGTCCTAAGAATAATTAATGCTCGTACTAATTGATTCCAATTTTCTTGTTACAAACATGCAAGTATGTACTGATGTTTTGTCATGTTAACACCAACAAGGTAGATAGGTATGGACGGTAAGGTTGTCTCGGATTGATAGGTAGCATCTCTGATGATCGATCCTCGCAGTGAACAGAAGTACAATATTCGTGCAACTTCAAAAAGAAGAAAGAAAAGTAAAAAGCACCTCTCGCAGACTTAGAGTCTTCAGAAAACATGCCGATGCAAGCTATTGTATACCTCTGGATCTGGCCGAGACCACGGCTTCCCATGACGAGTGATTCGAGCTTGAGCTCCCCCACCGCCTCGCACACCTTCTCCCTCGGGTCGCCCCAATACATCTTCAGCACCACCGACAACTGATGGTGCATGTAAGCATGTAACATATGATCAATATCACCTCGACTTGAAAAGGAGAAAGAATGATTCCATGCATAGCAATGGCAGGAGCACATGTACACCTCCTTCTCCCGGGCCACAGCGTTGAGCATGTCGAACACCTCGGCGTCGGAGGGTATGTCGTAGCGCTGCCTCACCGCTGGCTCCCTGAGCTCCCCGAGCGGGATCAACGCTGGGAGCGATCAGGCAAGAGAAGCCGCTGTGGATCAGCGAGACGCGGCACGAGTGGCAGCTTTCGTTTCGAACGTGCCGTGGTGTAAGGCGCGCGGGCGAGTTACTTACGGGATCCGGAGTCGGACCAGAGGACGTGCTTGGCCTCGTCGCGGCCGGGGTGCTGGATGTGGAGGAGGATGAGGGTGTCGCCCTTGCGGAGGAGGTTGTCGGCTGTCCACCGCAGCGCCTTCTTGCTGCTCGCCGAGAAGTCCATCGCCACGCCGATCCTGCGCTCTCCCGCGCCCGCCATTGCGTCCGGCTGATCGGATCAAACGGCGATCTCCTTTAGTTCGGTCTCTCCCGTACGTGGCTTGTGCGCGCTCCCAGTTTTGCCTTCGGTTTGCGGAAGAGAACCCCTTCGCCTTTTGATGGCGGGCGTGGCGCGAGACGAGAGATGCGCCGGTGCGCGCGGGCTGCGGCACGTATGAGTCGTGGCACTTGGACGAGACGAGAATAGCGCGCTCAGGAGTCAGGGGCGGACGCGACGCGGCCTGTCAAGCAGGCAAAAAGGCGCCCGTTTTTCATGGTTTTATTGTAAATATATTGTATATATGTTTTTAATGGTTTTATTGTAAATATATTGTAAATATATTGTTTAATGGTTTTATTGTAAATATGTTTTTAATGGTTTTATTGTAAATATATTGTATATTCCATATTTTAATATAAAATTAGTACGATATTACATCTGTATTTTTAATAAATATCTATCTTTATTATATAGTATATACATGTATTTATTGAATATAGTGTTCAGTGAAAATAATTATAGGTAATATATTCATTTTCAGTATCTACTTAGTCTGCATACCAAGAAAAAATAATTCTTATAAACTTGGACGGATGGAGTATTGTTCCGTTTCTAAATAT
This sequence comes from Rhipidocladum racemiflorum, assembly GCA_036346355.1. NCBI lineage: Eukaryota > Viridiplantae > Streptophyta > Magnoliopsida > Poales > Poaceae > Rhipidocladum > Rhipidocladum racemiflorum. Next base: position 22,426,937 of record CM070570.1, on the reverse strand, counting down.
ATGTCATTTTACTTTTCAAATCTTATTTCTAAATACATTTATTCTATAATTTTGATATGACTTTTTACCCTTTCTTCCCTATATACCCCTCTTTTAGCTATTTTCAATGCTATTTACTACTTACTACTCCCTCTGTCCCACAAAGAGTGCATTTCTAGGTTTTTTAAGACAGATTAGTGTGCAAGGTAAATGACCAATGTGACCCTCATTACTCCATACATAAGCATGCTGGTGCTTCGGTTTTCACAGGCACTTAAATGAGCATGCATACACTTACAACTGGGCCCTACAGACTAAAGATGCACTCTTTGTGGGACAAATTTTGAACACTAGAAATGCACTCTTTGTGGGACAGAGGGAGTATGGACTAGAGTAAAACACATAATCCAAAAATAATAATAAATGATCTAATGGGTAATACAACATTATGTAGATATGCATTGGTGAAAGTGCAATATCCTGACATTTGCTCCCTTCATCCAAGTTTATAAGGCGATTACTTCTTGGCATATAGATAATAAGACATTGAAAATAACTAGATTATAACTCTTAAATCAGAAGGAATCGCCAACCACTCCTGGCGCCATGTCATTTTTTGTGAAAAGACCCCCGCAAATTCCAAAACCGTGCGACCCTCTCGCCGGCTATTTTGCAGAAAAAAAAACATATATTTTTGAAAATTCCTCTCAAGCCCGGGATCTCCGTCTTTGTGAAAAACAACTCATGAATTTCCAAAAAATCTTGTTCTCCTTCACCGTTTCTGTGAAAGGTCCCCGCAGATTCTGAAATTGTGATTATTTCTATTTTTCTTAGATTTGTGTAGGTTCTGGCAAAGGAAAAATGACATCTACTATGTAGGTTGATTTTGAGTTCTTCATTCCATCCATGTCGTGTGCTACTTATGGATAATTTATGGTTTAAAAAGTAATTAACTAATTAAGTAAGGATCATTGGTTAAGGTACTATTATGCGATCGAACTCTCAATTTGGGCCATATATTGCTCTTCTTTGATGGTGTCCGACTAGTCATCTAACTACCGATCCTACTGATGAAAGTACATTGTGGAGGAGCTAATTAACAAATGTTCATTAATTGTTTTTAGTGGAGTAATCACTCAGTTAATTATCGTGTCCCATTGCTAGTATGACACAATTAATTAATGATGTTTCATTGAACCTATTAGAGTAAGTATTGATTTCGGGTATTTTGACCAAAAATTTATAATTATAATGTTATTTATGAGGAATACGTGTAAAATACAAAAATAAATGGTACATGAAAAATGGTTTGGGTGGGAGCCGAACTCATGACCCAAGAATTTTAGGCTTTACTGAGAGAAGAAATACATATAGCACCGTAAGGCCTTTAATAGCACCGTCACAATTTTTGAAACTTTATTAGTGATGCATCAGGATCATCTACAAAAATTTTCAAAATTTTCAAACATGGTTTGAACCTTTTTTCTTTCGATTGAAATTTGCCAGTCAGCCTTTAGTAGCACTGTCCAAATTTTTAAAAGTTCCTCAAGCTTTATCATCATCTAAAAATTTTATGAGAATATTATAGATATTTTAAGACCATCTACAAAAAAAAATTTCAAAAGTTTCTAACGTGGCTTGCACCATTTTTTATTAGGTTGAAATTTGCAGATCAGAATTTTTAAAAATTCCCCATGATCTAAAATTTTTATGAAAACATTAGTGATGTGTTAAGAGGATCCAAAAAAATTCAAAATTCTTAATGCCGTTTGTACAATTTTTCGTTCAGTTGAAATTTATTGAGATTTCGGTAATTTCATACGAAATTTTGGATTTTTAGCTGAAATTTCGAAAATCTCAGTCCAAAATATTTTAGATTTGAATTTTGGTTTTTAAATTTTGTCTGAATTTCATTCGAAATAACGAGATTTCATCAAAATTTTGAATTTCAAAGGTTGATAAGATATGAATCGAAAACAAAATTCGGAACCTTGAGTGTAAGATTGCATGGTCCCATGAATCAATAGCTGCCCAACAAACATTACAAACACTTGAGGTCGCCATATTTCGTCGAGCTCGTACTTCAGAAGTTGGGATTGAGTTCAGCCCACTTCTTCTGGGATGCAGATCAAGCTATGCGCCTAGTTCAGGCCAGGGTTTCACTTTTCGTTGAAATCCGCCCGTACCGCCCGAAGCCGAAAAGAGAAACCGTTCTGAAATTCGCTCAAATTTAAATTTGAATTCAAAAATTATAAAAAATTTGGAAAAATTTATCCAAAATTTCTCTATAATTAATATTAATAGCCCTGTGACCATTGGTGTGAATATTTTTTGAAAATACGGATTTTAGAGATGTATTTGAGCAATTGAAAATGTAGATAATAGAAAAAAGAAGAAAAACTCGGCCTACAGGCTTGAATTTATTTAGTAGCAATATTTGTTAGGCAGCATATTTGGTGCAAACCCCCTTTACCGTGAAAACTCCGTGAAAACCACGTTTAAAAGTTTTGAAAAATTCTCAAAAAATTACCATACATAGGTAAGGTGTGATTCTACAATCCTGCAAAATTTGAAGACAAAACTCAATTGCATTTGGAAGATATAAAAAAGACAAATTCAGTATGAATAGTGATTTTTCACTCTTTAGCACTATTCATTTTGCAATTTGTCTTTTTCATATCTTCCAAATGCAATTGAGTTTTGTCTTCAAATTTTACAGGGTTGTAGAACCATACCTTCCCTATGCATGGTAATTTTTTGAGAATTTTTCAAAATTTTTACACGTGGTTTTCACGGAGTTTTCACGATAGAGGGGGTTTGCACCAAATATGCTGCCTATTTGTTAAAGTATATTTAGTATAAATATTTGTTGAAGTATATTTAGTTGTCATATTTATTGAAGTATATTTAATTCCAATATTTTTTTGTAAAAACCAACAGCATGAGACAAGAAGAGCACTATCCATAAAATCATGACCTGTATTTAGAACGTACATGTGAGTTTTTCTTAAAATCACATATAAACTGCTAAGAGATCATTATACTAAATCAAAATCCCCAGTTTAACTTGTTAACAATCAATATAGAATTATATGAGACCTATAGTAATAAACCGTCTATCATTTTTTCCTATTATTTTGATAGAGAGTCATATCATAACTAAATATTCAACACGAATGCAAGTATTAAACTATCAACTATAGTGCATAAAAAATAAATGGAAATACATTGTTGATCAAATAAATGCAACATTTGAATCAGAATTTTAGACTACACCTTCACAACACACTGCATGTTTCAATATTTATTCAATTATATTTAGTAGTTATATTTGTTGAAATAATTTTTCAAATATTATTTTTGGCCTTTAATGGTTTTTTTTTCCAAATTTTACAATATTTTTTTTACAATTTTTCCTAATTTTTCTACATTTCCCCTCTTTTTCAACTACCATCGGTTTTCAAGTCTTTTCGAGCGAATTTCGAGCGGTTTTCGAACCCAGCGGTTTGTCGAGCTTTTCGAGCGAATTTCGAACCTTTTCGAACGAATTTCGAGCCGTTTCGAGCGAATTTCGCTCGGAGATTTCGAGACTTTTCGACTAAATTTCAAATTCATTTGACTTTCGAACCTAACGGTTTTTAACGAATTTCGAACCAAATTTCGCGAATTTCGGTACCGCTTGGACCTCGAAAAGTAGTCTCGAAACGAAAAGTGAAACCCTGGTTCAGGCCCTGCTGCCTCTAGAGCCCCAAGAATTGGGGCCTGTTTTCCAAGGCTACCGAGGGCGTTGTAATTTGCAGGATGGCCGAGCCCATTATTACCAATGCTCTCAGCGCTGCAGCCCAAGTCTTTGTGGCCCGTTACCGGGCTCGTTTCAGTTTCTAGCCCGACTTGCTGCCCTCAGACACTCGCGAAAAGCAGAACCTGAAGGACATTTTTGCTCGCTGCAAAAGTGCATAGCAGTAAAATGCCCCGCATGGAATTAGGTGATAATAGACCGTACACGCAGTGATACCTCTACCAGAGTTTCCACAAGAAAAGCGTACAGTGTAACAGGAGTGCGGAGCCGTTTCTGGAGTATTTGGGTTGGACCTAAATAAATGTTTTCATAAATCCTAAGAGCTCATTAGTGCATAGTAAAAAGTGGAAAGGTTAGTATCATATTATTAATATAGGTCAACATATATAGAATGTCAATCTTACCTAGTTGAAGCCTGACATGGAGGTGAAATGCAATGCGCATGTGTACGCGTTTATTCGCATAGTTATTGCGTAACTTGTGACTCGTCGCGGTGTACTTTTCTTTTTGCCATGTATGTTAATATTGGCACATCATCACTGCCACGTGTCGCTACAGACTGGGAGACGCACTGTCGCGTACGGTTAGTTTGTTGGCGCACATTAAGAGAATCTAGGACAGTTTTATGGAGATAATGCCGTTTGAATATGTCACATTCTTATCTTAAGTATGTCTAGTCCTAATATAAATTGACTACGGAGACGTCCTTAGTATATGAGTTTTTAAAACGTGAAGAGAGAAAATGAGCAAGTTGGTCCTGTTCCTTGATATTGCGCAGCCAGACTTCTCCATCCCTTCGTCGTGCACCAAAACAAGGAAAGCAGTGTCTCCGGAACCCTCGTCCTCAAGATCTTGCACGGGTTGAGGCGAATCAGGTTTTTGGGTATCGTTCGCGCGACTGCTTACAACTTCCACGATCGATCTGCTACATAATATGGACTTCATCAGACTCTACATCAAACTTTGCAGGAGTAATCTACAATGAGTCACGGTGAAATTTTATGGAATACCTTCTAGTAGCGATGCCTCTTACATCTGCTAAAAGTATTCCTATGTTTGTAATCAATCTGGTAGGACCTATGTATGAGATAGGTATATTGCCGTGCATGATCATGCTTCTGTTTATTGTTTCTAATATATCTAGTATATATATCTTGATTACAATAGTATCTGTTTTAAGAATTAAAATAATCATAAAGACGTGCAATTTTCAAACAGTCCCATTCTGGTCTCCGACCAGCTCTGACGGTCGCTCACCAGCTCTACCTGCGCATCGTTCTGTAGTTTTGATGGCCGCCATCCTCAGGTCAACGTCCCAGCACTTGGGAATTGGGATCGGGCGAGCTGTTCCAACCTCCAACTGTAGAGAAATATTTGGTCTGTACTGTTAATCTGCAACTCCGCTGACGTGGACGTCGGAATAACCGGTCCCCGATTATTTGAGCTCGTCTTCGCCGCCGGGCAGTAAACTCGCTGCAACCGCGCAGCGGCGCTTCGCTTTGCAGCGACCGAATTCAAACGTTAACCCCGCGATAGCACGCCCGGCCGGAAGAGCCGCGCCACCTCTGGTCTTCGATAATTTTTCGCCGCGGTTAGGATTGTTTAGTGGGATACGCAACGCGACTTGCCTTCTCGAAGCGAAATGACCGGATGCGTCCAAAATTTTTGGTGTACGACAAGCGTAGATTAGTTATAATGTCGTGCTCTCGTCGGGTTGATTTGGTGAGTTGGCGGGTGATTGCCCAACAAGTCGGCTTTAGTGGTTTCCGTAAGCTGATCGACTGGACAGCGTATTTCGTGACCCAATGCCTAATGGAGTGTGTACAGTGGGCGGGACGACTGTTCAAAATCGTAATAATAGAACTTCAGTGTAGTTCAGTTGCTGTTAGGTATCAAAAAACTATGACTTTTTAGATAAGATTTTGACTGTAGTTAAGTTTGCCCCGATTGCTTCTCCACTGATTGGACGTACACCCTCCGCAGGTGCAACGGTAGGAAGATGGTTGTTCCCCGATCTCCATGAGCTAACCGGATGTCTATGCAGGTGCACGAGTGGAGGTTCTTGGATAGCACTTCACATCATCTATGAGAAAAGAACGCGATTTGATTTTTTTTCAAACTGTTTCGTGGAATTTACGTACTAAACCTGGAAGCAACTAGATGCATTCGGTGCACTTCAGGTCCATCAGATTTCTCAAGAAAAGCATTTTCTGGTCAATTACTGCCCTGAAATTAATAAGATAGACAGCTTTTAATCGCCTCGGTTCAGAATGAGCAGCAGCAAATGAACGAACGCAAAGCACGGAACAGTGAACAGTGGGTGTGCACGCAAGTTGCCAACATTCCGGTTGTGCAACGTGGCAAGACATTTGATTTTCCTTACACCAAAAGGCAAGAACATCCGATCCGATCCGGACCGACCGGCCTTCTTCCTTTTTTCTGTAGACTGTAGAGGTGACGTGACCGGCGACCCATTGCACGGCCACGTCGGCCGACCAATGGAAGCGACCGAAAGTGCGCCGCCCCGTGCGGTCGTTCCGACCTCCCCACGCGAGGTGTGCGAACCGGCCGCCGCCGCCGCCGCCGCCGCACCACTCCACGCTACGTTGTGCTGGTGGGCGCTCCCGCGTCGGCGTGGCCGCACCTGCACTCGCCGCTGCGTGCCTTTTTCTCCGGCCGTGAAGCGTCGCGTCCCGGTTCACCTTTTCGTTTGTATTTCTCGTGCGTACGTGTGCTCTGCTGCTTTCTTAATCAGGTTCCGGTTTGGAAGAATGCGGTGTCCCACTACGGCGCGGCGTCTCTGATATATTCATATATACAAGCATGTTTGTGTGTACGTGCAGGCAGGTCTTTGGTTAGATATTTTCGGGTGGATTACGAATCGCATGTACGAACTTGATTTTCGTACTCTTGTAGTACAAACCATGGGCGTGATTGGAGAATTGACCAATACTCAAAATTAGCATTCCTAATTCAGAGAAATTGTTTGTGGAAGATAATCTTGTTTCGTGGCGTGGCAACTGGCAAGTGAAAGTGTAGGACTGTTCACTTATCTAGCAATTTCCTTTCTTTTCTTTTCTTTTTGCAAAATGGTTTTCTCTTGAATTTTTATTTTTGCAAAATTAGTCTTGTACACCGCGGAAGGGCCAGGAGCAGTGGCGGAAACAGGCCCATGGCAGGCCGGGCTTGAGCCCTAGGCTTAGAAATTAGTATAGTGTATAGCCTAAGTATATCTAGTCCAGCCCGGGTCATCAAAGTCATCTTTAGCCCATAATATTTTGGCTTAGAAATTGCTATTAGTTATATGCTTAAAAGTTTAGCCCGGGGCTTGCAAGTTTTCTGGTTCCGCCACTGGCCAGGAGAACCGCGGAAAGCAGACGACAAGGGAAACGGCGCTAAGCGCAACACCAGCTGACTTGCCGTGCTCTAGAGTAGAGATGGGCATCGTGCCATGCCGGACCGACCGGTATTGGCCCATTGTGCTTCGTGCCTTAACTGTGCCGAGCCGCGACGCAGTCATTGCGTCTTTGTGTCGGCCATTGTGGTTCGCCAGGCCGTGCCGGCATGGCCCATTTACACTATTGCAATGAGAGGACAGGAGCCAGAGAAACACGATGCTCAATGTCTCTCAGCTCTCTCTCGTCCGCTGTTCCCACTTGCATCTTTCTCTCTCGTCCATCTCTCTCAATCTCTCCGGCTCGCTGCTCCCTCTCTCTCTCTCTCGCCCGTCGCTCTCAATCTCTCTCTCTCGCCTGTTGCCTTCCTCTCTCTCGCTCATCGACCGAGAAGAGAACGAGATATAGTCATCTGTAGAAAGTATAACAATACGTTTTCTCTCAAAAAGGTCATCAAACTCAAAACTTCGATAGTAGTGGAAATGTAGTGAAATAAAACCATTGTAGATAAGACACGTAATATAGCCACCAACAACAATGAAGTTGTGATAGTAGATCTGTGGATGTTGAATCAAATCTAAACTATAAATTGCACGTACTAGATACTACAAAAGTGTCCCGGATGAACCAGTCCCACCCATATATCTCAATCTCTCTCAGCTCTCTCTCTACTTTCTCCCATCTTTCGCCCGTATATCTTAATCTCTCTCGGCTCTCCCTCTCCATCTCTCTCTCTCTCTCGCTCGCCTCTTTCGTGGAGTGGATTGATATGGAGAAGGCTAGCATTATTTTTTTTCTCTTTATTTAACCAACCTTAATTGCTCCTGTTGTGGTTTATTTAATTTCTCGATGCCCGTATTGTTTCTTGTTTGCATTAAGGTTATTCTTTTGAGGATTATTATTATTATTTTATTATTTTTATTATTTTATTAATTTTTTTCATTTCCTCTTTTACTATTTTCTTCCACTTTTTTCTTTCTCTTCACTTTTCTTTTTTCCCCCTATTTTTGTTCTTCTCTTTTCTTTTTTTTCCCTTATCCTTTTCTCTCGACCGAACCGGCCTTATCCCTTCCTCTCGATCTCCTCCCTCCCCTTCTCCCTACGCTCCCCGACAGGGTGTTGGGGCCTCCTGAAATGTGAAATAGAATCAAACATGCATTTTGACTTATGAATGAACCTAAATCAGAATTTATAGTTTTCATTCTTTATTTTGGATTTAATTCAAAAGGAAAATCAATAAGTAAATTAGTAAAAAAGACAACAAGTAACAAGGTAAAAAGGGAAAGAGTAATAAAACTTTACTCTAAAGTAATTTTGATCTGTAAATAGCTTTTACTAAGATCAAAAGTAAGTTTGACCATTTAATGAGAAAAAAAATGGTGTAGTATTCTTTGATTTGACGACGATGTTAGGTTTTTATAAACATTTCCATAAAATTTATAAGTCTAAAAATTTACCAAACCCTATTCTTAGTAACTTATATCTTTGGTAAAAATATTAGAAAATAATATTAAGTTTTAATGCCTTTAAAAATTAAAATAATGGTTTTATGAAAATCTGAGATTTGTGGTAAAAGAATTTTTACAAGCAAACTACTTATATTTTCAACTTGGAATTTTTACTGGAGTTTAGTATTGTCTTTATAATCTTTGAGAAAAAATTTCAAAAATTAATAATGCTTTTTGACTACTCAATTAAATCAAAAACCAAAAATTGGATTTTGGAGTCTACCCTGTTGTCAGATTTTTATAAACTAAAATATGTGGTATTTTGTCTTGAAAATTTTACAGCTAGGGCTTAACTCTTCTAGAAGTTTAAATTGAAAATTTAGAAAAAAAAAATTAAGCTGATTTGACAGTGATACCGTGGGTCATTGATCCATTTTCCCTCATCGTGGTAGGCCATCTCCTCGCCGCGGCCGAAGCCGACGAACTCCGCCCCTCCTCGCTGTCGACCCCTTTCCAGCACCGTTGAGCCACCACCGACCAGTGCCCTGACTTTGCCTCCACGCCCTCGAGCTCACCGTGCCCTCACTCGAGCCGCTCCGACCCTTCCTCACCGACGGTGAGCCACGCCGCCACCCTCCCTTGCCTCGGGCGGCTGTTATACAGGTCCCTTCGGTCAGCCTCCCTTGCCTCGGGCTTGCGCACACACGCACAACCGCTGCCAAGCGGGCCCAGCCTGTCAGTTTGTCCGATTTTGGAAAGTTTCCGATAAAAGAAATGCGCTTTCTCAACTGAAAAAATATACATTTCATTTTTGGAATATTTTTCAAAACCTAGATTTCAAATACTTCTAACTTTTGCAATTATAATCCAAAAATTGTGAAATAAATTTGTAAATTCATGTTTTAACTTGTATATTTGGAAAATTTAAAAATATTTCATGTTTGTCTCTATTTAAAATTCAAATTTTGAATTTAAATACTAGGTTTGAAATATGCTTTCAATAGAATTTAAGTAAACGAACTCCAAATTGAATAAAATCAATTTTGTTAGAATCCATATACTGTAAACAACCCAAATATGTAAAAATATTTAAGTTTGCACTTATTCTAAATACATCTTTTATTATGGGTTGATTTCTTTAGGCTTAAATGATCATATAGACAAAAGATAAATACTTGAGCTCAAAATTTTATTTTACTTGCACCTTAGATGATATAAAATAGTAGAGGACCAGATTGTGTTAAATGCACTTATAACTTACATGGTAATTCTTCCAAAAACTAATAATTTAACCTTATTATTACTAATAGGCTTAGCTCTTTAAAATTTGAAATAATGCACATAAACCTATATATTCTTAGCTTCTTGAATTTGTAAAATAAAAGTAAATGATTCATAATGAACAAATAGTGGTACCTTAACTTAACCCATAACCATTGAAATCGATTAGAATGTTAGAAAATGGACTACACTCTACGTACATAAAATCATGCTGGTTGTATGTAGCAATTTGCTAGCTGATGTTCTATCTGTATTCTTTTTGCCCTATTGGGTTTTATTATTTGCTATGTAACGCGGCTTGACGGGTAGAATCCAACGTAGTCGACGCTACCGTTAACGAATCAGAGTTTGTTTTCGATGATCACAACCAGCAAGGAAAACACATCCATCAACATATTGATCCCAGCTTTTCATAAACGTTTTCAAAACTGTTTTTCATGAATGTTGTATGTTCTACATTGTCATTATGGATCGCCTTAATCATTTTTCCATGTGAACCATTGATACCTTAGGACATGGGATGACACATGAATAATGGGTATAATCGTTATATAATGACACATGCTTAGTTATATTTAGAATAGTTAACTGGAATTTTATAAGATTTAAAAATGTTGGATATGGTAGTAAAAGATACTGATATGTTGATAAAAAAATGAAACTAAAATTATGATTTGGACGCGACCGATTATTGGCAATAGCCAGATGTGCGAGGATATACTTGCACGTAGATAGGGGGAGATTTATCGCCCAGGTAAGATTTAGGACCGTACGTAGTGTTGTGGAACAACAATGCTGGTATGGTATGGAACAGCTATAATTAACTAAGTTGCTTAAAACTGACTTTGCATATTGAAATACCGTAGTAGCGCGGGCTTCTGAATTTAAGTTGCTCGAAGGGGTGCCCTCACTGAGGTGTTGAGAATAACGCCTGCCGATGCAACGGTGTACGCTTTGCTATGGGGAGAAACGGTTTTGGTAGGGACGGACTGCCGTGTGAATGATATGTGAGATTATGTTTCGGGCGTGTGCTTCTGCCGCCATAGCAAATGGTAACTTCACTAGGCTGGTGCAAAGTTGGGATTAAGTGATGTAAAGGTTATATATGATTATCTCCGGGGCACAACAAAGGAAGTGTGTTAAATATGCATTGTAAAAAGAGATAATTATTCTTTGTGGGTAAAGTTGTACAACTCTGTAGAGTAAAAACTAATCGATTAGCCACGCTCTCGATTATAAGCACTTGGTGAACTTGCACTGGTTAGTTGCTTTTGACATTTTTCATAAAATGGAAAGAAATAAAGATGTTGGTAATATAAGTTACCCTACATATGACCGAATGCTTGTCATATGTTGACAAGGTTGAGTTCAATTGTCGTGCCATGTGTTGGCAGTTAAGATGAATTTTCACCATATGTTGGCGTTGGATATTTCTTTTCTCACATTCGTGGAGGAGTTGTGAGATGTTATCTGCTTATTTACTTATTCATTATTTTTACATATCTGTCAAGTGATTTTATTCAATTTCGCTTTTAATATATTATTCAGTATTTTATTTAGATTCAATTTAGGTTTATGCAAATAACCGTTGAAACCTCCTTTGTATCAGCTTGCATATATCATAGGTTTTGCAAACACCTTAAGTCTTGCTGAGTACAAAATGTACTCAATCTTGCTATATTGTTGTTTTTTGGTGATGGAATAGATTATGTCGAGGAAACTTATGACGATGCAAGTTACGAGGATAACGACTTTGTTTCTAACTAGAGTTCTTCTTTGTCAGTTGCTTTTGGAAAATGTGTAGTTGGCATACTGCAAGATAGAGAAAATCTGAACTTTTAGCTTGTAATATTCGTATGTAAGAACTGCTTCCGCTACAATGTAATAATAATATATGTTGTATAATTGCGACTTTCATTTGTGTGTATGCGTGCTGACTACTGATCCAAAAACTAACAGAAAACATATTAAATAGCCTGTCTTTTATGATACCCAATATCGTAAAAGAGAGTCTTCACACCCAGCGAGCGCCCTACTTTTTCCAACTTCCCCGACCCCCGCCGCCCCCAACGGCGTCCCAGCCCCCACGCCAATCGACCCCTCCCCGTCCCTCGACGAGCTACCACACCTACGTCGCCTGTGTTGGAACCTATCCCAGGACCATGAAGTCGACGAGAAGACTCGATCTTACGAAGCAAAACTCACGTAATGCATGTTGAAGCTACTATGCAAGAGGCAGCTTCTTTCTCAATGCTTTATTGCTTTTTCTCTGGTTCTTAATCTCACGTCTGCATTCTTCCTCGCTTATAAAGCACAAGTTTCATCCGAAACACACACACGTTCGGACTCCAAACTGTGACTACGAAACCAACTCGGTTCAGCCACTCGGACTCGGACGCCGTATAGAATACGTACACAAAATTATCTCCAACAATCACCCCCCTAATTTTGTAACGCCTAATTTCTAACTCGTTGAGGTAATCGGTCACAACTACGATTTGCCCAACTTTTATTCGACACACGACGATGAACACTTCTTCAAGGAGTTCCTCTTTTCTTCTTGCTAGCCATATCACCGTGGCGCACCTCGCCGGCAATCATGACCTTTAACGCAGCTCCAATTGTCTTTTCACCGTTGTCACAACTTGACTGCGGACGCATCAGATCGGAACTTTCCTGCAAGAGACAACTTGGACACACCTACAAGAACGTTCATCCACCACACATGCATCATGCACGGACTCTTCCTACGTGCATGTATATGCTGACTCACTAAGACACAAAAACTTTACTTGAGCACCTCCCCGCCGAGCTTCAAATCAATACTATCTCGTTATTCGCATTCTTTGTAGCAAGTAATGCCTCACCTTCACCGCTTTTCTTCGCTTCATCACACTCCCTAGCAAAGTGTCCGTGACTCTTGTGATTGTAGCAGCGTACCTTCGCTTTGTCAAAGATGTTCTTCTTCTTGCCATAGTTGGAGCCACCTTCCTTGTTCTTGGCCCTAGACTCCCATTGGGCTCGAGTGAGAAACAAGTGCTCGCCTTCCACCTCTCTAACCACGTGCCGCTCCTCGAACGCCTTCAGCCGCCCAAACATCTCTTCGACTGACATCACATCCAAATCCTCAAGATTCTCCAAGGTGCAGACGATCGGCAAAAACTTTGGCGCCAAAACCCAAGCACCTTATCCACCACAACAGTAGTCTTCAACCCTCTCTCCCAACGCTCGTGCATCTTCTTGAGAGCAAGGGTGACCCTTATGGCGAATGCATCAATTGACTCACCTTCACGCATATGAAGGTTATCAAATTCTTTCTTGGCGGTTTGGAGCTTGGCCTCGCCACGCGCTCAACTCCAACGTACATAGACTTGAGAGTCGCCCATGCCTCCTTGGCCGTTCTCTTGCCATTGAGAGCAAGAAGAGTCTCCTCACTCACACCATGATAGATGGCCGCGAGTGCCTTCTTATCTTGGCGCCTGTCGACGTTGTCATCTTCAATGGCATCCCACACTCCTTGGGCATCCATATACACTTGCATCTTCATTGACCATGCAAAGATAGTTGCTACTAGTCAACAATGGATATTGGAGCGTGACGCTTCCCTCCTTCTCGCCTCGCACCACCGCCCATCTGCGAGCCACCGCTTCGCTGTCACCGCCATAGGTATCTTCTTTGTTGGCCGCCTCCTCTAGGCCACTAGCAACACGCTTCGACGACGATGGAGACAACGACCTTTCCCTCCGTGCCATTACCAACCTTGAAGCTCTGATACCAATTGTTGGAACCTATCCCAGGACCATGAAGTCGACGAGAAGACTCGATCTTACGAAGCAAAACTCACGTAATGCATGTTGAAGCTACTATGCAAGAGGCAGCTTCTTTCTCAATGCTTTATTGCTTTTTCTCTGGTTCTTAATCTCACGTACAGATTCTTCTGGCTTATAAAGCACAAGTTTCATCCGAAACACACACACGTTCGGACTCCAAACTGTGACTACGAAACCAACTCGGTTCAGCCACTCGGACTCGGACGCCGTATAGAATACGTACACAAAATTATCTCCAACAGCCTGATCCTCCCCCGCTTCCTCTCCTCCGCCTTAGATCCCCCACCTCCCTCCACCTCTGGCCTCCCTCCTCCTCCACCATGGGCGTGGCGGGGGCTGGGCGACGCGCGAGGTGTCAGCCCGGCTCCCTCCACCTCCACCTCGGGCACGACATGTGAATATTGATGCAGCGGCTCCGCTCCCTCCTCCCTCCTCGCTGCTTCCGACCTTCCGTCCTCTGGCGGGGCTTTGTGCTGACAGTGTGAGCCATGGGCCCGTCAGCCCTACGGAAATTACAATGACATCATCTACTTTTTTGCTATACTTTTATGGACGGCCTTCTCTATAATTTGCGTGAAGCTTCGCCAATGCGTAAGCTTGCAAGGACAGACATTAGTGATACACTGCTGGTAGCCTGGTACTAGTACGTACTACATAGTGTAGTACTAGGGTTTTAAATATTTAACTTTTGATAGCCATATGACCCATATATCTTTGATGGACGTTTGTGATGTACTGCCAGTACTAGTACACACCACAAGATGTCCCTGGTACTACCATTTAAGAGCAGGACAATGGTAGTGGTGTACCGTCTCCTCACGGATCTCCCTACGCCCGGTAGCATAGCATGCCGTCCTGTGGTTACACGTAGAGGTGGGCGTCGTGCCGTGCCGGCCCGGCCGCCCATCGCGCCGCCGAAACTGCCGCCACGACGCCCATCGCGTCTTCATCGCGGCCGCCGTGCCACCGACTCACTTTTGGCGAGCCCAAGCCCGCCCATTTGCGCTTCAGGCCGTCTTGCGTCGCGCCAAGCCCGACCCATTTTTACTATTGTGACGAACAAAGAAATAAAACAAATCACTACTACTAAACTACCTATTTTAATTACATAAGAGACTAATCACATCAATAAAATGTCAAACATAAATGCAATGCTTGAAGATGCCTGAATCAACAATATCCGCCAACTTTTAAGCCTTAATCCGTGATTTCGCTCGTTCGCCGTCGCAAGACGGTCCGCCTAAATTGTCGTGCCGTGCCGCGTCGCCGTCGTGCTCGTTCCCGGCCCGCCCGCGTACATGCTTGCAGTCGGCCGCCCGCCCGAATCGCGTCGCGTCTTTGCACCGCCATACCATCGTCTTGCCGCCCAAAAAGCCCGGCCCAATGCCCACCTCTAGTTACACGGTTGTACCAGGATCAATTCTTTCAGACGGGGCGACTGCAACGGGGGCATTGTTCGCCGGTATCGTCTTCGTCACCTTTATAACGTACCGTGCCGACTGCCGATCAAAGCAATGACCATTCGAGGCCTGGCATGCCTGGCCACCAGGCTAGGCGTGCGTGTCAGTATTTTCCTGTCGTGCCACGGAACTATCCCAAAAAGTCCGGCACGATACCGACGTCTAGTTATGAGCTTGTCCCTGTCCCTCTTCCCAGAAAAAAAATCTATGAAAAGGAGAAAAGTGACTTATCGCCCAATTCTTTGCTTCCACTCGAAGATTTAGGATTCCAACCTAGCTAGGCCGACGCCTCACTAGATCGTAGTATCAGCGATGGACAGCATCGTTGTGTTTCGATGGACGCACTACAGCGACATGCATTCTTAATTTCTTAAGGGACAGCCTCACACATGGACCCATTCGTGCAACTGTGTTTTTTTTAAAAAAAAAAACAAATATTCACGCTTGCATATGCAGAAGAGATTTTTTTGGTTCATACATCCAAAAGGCGTCGTGGGGGAAAATATCTTGCTAATGGGTAGTAGTAAATGGCGGTTGACAGGTATATATTGCTATGTTCGGTAATCCATTTCTGTGGGCGTCAAAAGAAATAGAGCAAGCAATGGCAGCAGATATTGACCGTACAGACGATTTGTTAACCTGTTTGCGTCCAAAGAAATAGAGTAATTTGCAAGCGTCCATGGCTCCGGTACTGTTCAGTCGCACGATCAACAACTGCATCGAGTTACTAGATGGGCCTTCATCTACAGTCCGAGTGTCCGACCGATGGGGTCCTCACCGCCCCTAGTAGCAGGCTAGTAGATAGGTTTGGTTAACCTGTTTGCGCGAGCGTTGTGCAAACAGTTTGATTTGTGTGGCTAGGGGCTAGGTCAGCGACGTAACCTGCCACGTATTCAGGTGCGATGCGTGTTGACACTGATGGCTTGATGCGGCATAGCGCGGACTGCGCACGCTGCTGATGCGATCGGGCGCCTGCACGATTCGTAAACAAAAGTTGACATCGTTCACGGCACACCTATCGACGGCTGCCTGCTTGGCCGGCATGCCTCCACTGCGGACTTGACCCGGGGAGGTAGCACCGTAGCAGCGCATTATTTAACGTAAAAAATATCTGTATTTTGCACAGAAAAGGCGGCAGCGAGCCAGCGATGCAAAGGGGAAAAAATCTTGCCCTTGCCGGTTTTTTCCGGTGAGGGAACAGTGCGCTGGGGCCACGATATGACCGCTACCGTCCTGGTTTTGTGGCGATTGCCGGAAGAGAAGCTGTATTTGCATCTACGGCGGATCTGCCCCGCCCGGCACCTCTAAACATTTCAAAAACAATGCTACATGTTCAACTTTTTTATAGAGTAAACTTGTTAATTACATTAGTTTTTATTTTGATGGCCCGTGATTTCTACAATTTTTTAACTATTCGTATATATTGTACCTTCGCAAATTTTAAAAATATATATTAGAATTAAAAAAATATTAAATCACTGTAAAAACTATAAAATTATAGTTTAAACCTCTATTGAAAGTTCTTCGGTTCCACCACTTATACATGCACACTTTTTTATTTCATCTCATGATATCTTTCAAATAAAATCGCAACTTTAATTATCTTTTTTGTTCATAAAAGTATTAATAATTTATCATGATAGCTCTCCGACAAATATGACAGATAGCAGTTCTCCGCGTCCTGCCGACCTAGCTCAGGCGCTGCAATAGCTTGTTTGCTAGGGTTGGTATGGTTTTCATGACCGATCGTGATAAAGGCTTGTCGGTGTTTTCAGGGGGCGAAAAATAAATAAATAAAGGTGGCCAAATTGGCCATAGCGTCGCGTTCAGTTTGTCTAGTTTCATGCGGCGGGATGGGCCACGCCGGAGGTAACAGCCATGCAATGTATCAGCAGTCAGCACAGCGGAAGCCCTGTCCCATCAATCAATCACGCACCATTACACCCGGTTATAGGCAGACAAGCACGGATACCGCATCTACGCCACATTACAGCCGTGCGATCTCCCATCGCGAAAGAAGGGAGGCGAAACCCCATCTTTCGCATGTGCCACTGTCGCCTACTCTAATTGGCAACGATGAACATTTGATGGCACGATCGAACGGTTTAGAGTTGCCGTAGGAACGTAAAACACCTGTTCCTGATGTTTCGTGGCGTGGGCAACCAGCGTGGATATACGAGTACCAGGTTTGTTGTGCTTGCACGGCGTTGAAATTGTGAGCAACGGGACAAGTGCTGCAGGCACGGCGTAAGGACTTTGCTAGGAATCACCAAAAATAGTGGAGCCAAGATTTATATAACCCACGGATCTAAAATAAACGACTATTACTATCGTCAAATATTATAAACATTTAGGTATAAACAAAATAAAGCACAAATACATAATTAAAAATAAATATGAATTACATGTTTAACATTTTAATAAAATAGATAAAATATGTTAAAACAACATAGCAATGTAGATTGGAAGAAAAGTTAATACCTAATTAACGAAGATTTATTGCATCTGAGATAAGCATATTCTCATCAACAATACAATAAGAACTTGAACTTGTAAAAAAATGAAAGGGCACATGTAACAAATTGCATATATCAAAACTAGCACGAAGACTACGAGGTAATTGTTGTTTACGTGACCTCATACTTTGAAAATGTTGTAAAAAAATTTATCTTCAATGCTTGCAAATATATCTCGCACAATGTAGTATATCATACTATCGTTCATCCATTCATCATTCATCTTATTACGCAACTAAGTTTTGATAATGTTAATATCTGAGAAAGCTCTCTCTACTACTGCAGTTGCAATGGGCAAAATCAAAGTCAATTCAATGAGACGATATACCAATAAAAAAACTATGTGTCTATCGGTCTGAACCATCTTCACAGCAAGATTACCAATGTCATTACTACTAAAAAAAAATATGTACCAGCTCTCACATCAGCAATGAATATCTCAGGTTACTCCTTAAGTACTATACAATCATATTGGGAGAAGTTGTCGGCGTTCATCTTATCAAATTCAATTAGTTTGTCTTCATTAAAATTGGCAAAAAATTTCTTTAGATCAAGATAAGTAATAGTCTCAATATCTGAGTAGATCTTTCAACAAAGCGATTGTCTAACTCGACAATAATTTGATAAAGCACCATATTAAATATTTCATTATTGAATTGATGTTGGTAAGTTACCAATTGGCTGCCACGGCACCTCAGGCGGACCCTGGCTATCACAATGATGTTATGATGGAGACAAAATGCCTTTACCTCCCGAAAGAGCTCATCCCAACCGTGCTGCTCTATGTCATTAATTTTTTTTGCAATATGGTCCCAACGAATCCTATAGCATGAACAATGTTTTAATCTTTCTTTTCCAAGCAATGTGACAGATCATTAGTTTCCCCCAATGTTTTGATCGTAGGATGCAATATAAGCACAAATTCAAAGCTTTTCATTTGTCGCAACAACCCTACAGCTGTTGTTTTTTTATGTTGTATTTGTTGTATTGTCACATATGTTCTCTAATATCTCAAGGACTTCATCCCACAAAAGGAGAAGATGACATAAGGTTTTGTGATGTGAACCACGTTGAGTATCTCAAGGTCTTACAAGATTAGTGTTGACGGTTGTTGTCGACAATAATGAATATGGGGCTATGCATTGGATCCAAACTCAATGGTAACACGAGACAAGGGTTTATATAAGTTCAGGCCCTCGACGGTGGAGGTAATACCCTAGTCCTGTGTTCTGGGATTATGAATGATGTGTTTCTCACATATTGTGTGTTGCACCTCTTTTGCGTGTGTCTGGTCTGTGTCCTCCAGGGACCCCAGCCCCCCTATAAAGGGAGGGGGCGGAAGAGTCCGAGTCGATTACAATGGGGTATGCCAAGCGATTACGGGATAGGTTTTATCTCTAGTTCTTCCCGCAAGCAATGCTATCTTCTGGGATTAGAATTATATCTTTCCTAATGAAGGTCGGTTGCCATCTTCTACCACTCCTTGTCGGATACGGCGAAGATAGCCCGGATAGCATCAAGCCTTGGGCAATTGATTCGGCCCGTCCCCTTTTGGCTGGTCTTTGCGGCCCGCCATGTAGATACATGGGGTCCACGTATTCCACAGTTAGTTTCTTAGTTTTTCCCTCTTATTGTAAAAATTTCACCGCTCTCCCATCTAATCACAAGATTATTATGGTGTTGTTGGGCCAATTGATCATGTCTCTTAGAAGAAGCATTGACAATCAAAGTAGTGTAGTTAAAGAAAACCAAGATAGAAGAACAACTCTTGGCGACGGAAACAACCATTAATTACACCTGACGAGCAAAGCAATGTATATAAAATGCATATGAATTTTCATCCCGTCTTTATAGCCTGTGGAATTCCCCTCTCATGTTTTGTGCGCCATCATATCCTTGTCCTCGCAATGTTTGGATAGACAAACCATGACGAACAAATATAGCATCCATAGTTTCTTTTAACGGAGTTGATGTCATGTCATTAACGTGTTGAATCTCAAGAAATCTCTCTAACACCTGCCCTAATTTGTTGACATACCTGCATGGAGAAAGAACAATAGTTTTTTATGAGAGCAAGAAGCATAGTCAATCTCTTACTGCTTCCGGAGGGGACTGGTTGGACTGTGACTGTGACGGAAAATAAGATGACAATGTCTTCGATCTCTTTATCCTATATTTCTATTACATCAAATTGAGTACAATCAATTAATCATGAAATGCAATTGACATACAATAGGTATAACCAATTAGTACTAGCTCTATTTATATAATTACACAGTCACGAGTCATACCCAAAGCATGCTCCACAATTCATAATTCATATAGCCATTAACAATTCACATATCACAAAAATTGAAAGGAAGGAGAAAAATTCATCACCTCTCTTGTTTTGATTGGTGTTCCTTTTCTCCTGATAGGCAGATGGTTGAATGGCGACAGAATATAATCCAGGTGGTCTTGAAAACACATAGCGCTTTTGTGAGACACTATGCAATATGATTTTACCAAGCTAGTAGCGATGTATTTCACATAAGAGCTAGGAGCACCGAACACATGAACCATCTTGATATGCACCTGAAAACTTCCACAGCTTTACAGTCCACGCCAAAATTAATGAACATAGTTACACAAAACACTAAAATTAGCAAGGGATATGGAATCTTCCAGGCAGGAGGCAGCGGTGGGCACCTGGGCGGGGCTGAGGGTGATGACCGTGGGGCGGGGCTAGGGGCGGCGGGCAGTGGCGGCGAGTGGGCTGTGGGCGAGATCTACGGCGGCCGTCGCCCGTGGGTGGGCGAGACCTGCGTGACTGCGCCACTGCAAGTTGGATGGGTGGGTGGGGCCGGATGTAGGGACGGTGGTCAGGGGCTGCAGCCGGCGACAACGCGAGGAACGACGGCACTCGGCAATCGTCTCGGGGCCTCGCGCGTGCTCCTCTAGACGCCCCGCGAGCAGGGCTGGAGGCGGGCGTAGAGTGAGGGGCGGGGGCAGCAGTCGGTGGCCCCCAAGCTAGCAAGAGCTGTGGCCAATGGCGGCTCAAGGAACGGTAGCACTCGGCAGTCGGCTCGGGGCTCGAGGTCTTGAACAGTCCTCGCTCTCGCACGTGTGTGCTCCTCTGGACTGACCGGTCAAGGTATTACTCCCTCCGGTCTGGTAATATATGTCGTTTTGGACATCGACACGGTTTTCAAAACACAACTTTGACCGCTAATTTTTATTATAATATATTTATAAAACCCAATAAAATTATAATATTATGAAAGTACTTCTCGAGACAAGTCTACACATATAATTTTTATGTATCCAATTTAAATATTTAAAAATATATTGTTAGACAAAGTTTCGGAAGTTTGACCATCACTATGTCCAAAACGACAGGTATTACCAAACCGGGGGGAGTAAAATGAACAAGCGGGTCTTGATTGTCAGACCTCAGGACCCAAATAAAAAATGAACAGTATTCATTACTATTTTTTGCGCTATGCTTTAAACCGAGGCCTAGCTCCACTCCTGATCACCAACCATGTGTGCATGGGATGCGTACAAGGCTGGTAGTGTGGCAATAATTCGGCCCCGGTCACCGTCCAAGTAAGCGCCAGCACGCTTCAAATTTTGAATTGGCAGGAACAGGTATATTGCCTTGCCCGGAATCATCTCGTGGGCGATAGAGTCCTGTTTGCGCCAAAATTCGGTACATGGCAAAATGGGTTTGAAGCGGATAAAAGCAATTGTATGTGTTTGCATCGGAATTCGATGTGTATTGAAATCAGCCCGAGACGGAAAGGAAGCGTTCGCATGGAAAGAAATCATCAAACGAATCGGAAAAGGAATCCGTTTCTAAAAAGGGAAGGAAATCAGATAATAGGCCGATACGGATAAACGCACCGTATCCGTGTACAACTCGGATCGGCCAGGCATGTTATAAAAGGAGGTGGGTGCCAAAGCAAGACACAATCAAATCCAACAACACACAACTACTTTTTACAAGCTTTTCTTTCACTTTGTTTTAACCTCATAGATCTCTTTGCAAGTCGACGGAATCAACATAGCTGCGCATCGCCGATTGTTGATTTTAGCCGATTTCACCCAGGTTTGATTTGCTTCGTTTTGTTGCGCATCGCCTTCTCGGCCGATTTTACCTTTTATCCTGATCAATCAGAACGAGTTGATTTAGTTACCTCCTAATCGGTTCTTGCCGACTAGTGAAAAGCCGATAGATCCTTGTTTATCGGCCGATCAAATTATAAATTCTACCTTGTCGATTTCAGGTCAAATCGACCGCACGCTCTGCAAACCCGGTGTTTGTCTTGTGTGTTCGAGGCCTAAAACCACGCTTCACGCTTTTAGCGAACATATTTTGGCACGCCGGTGGGACAAACAAAAGAATGTCGCTAATCGACAAGCCCGCGATCACCGCCGATATCAACATCGATGCTATAATCGCGCCTCGGATGGCCGATTTAACCCCTGAGCAACGGAAAGAAATCGAAGACCGAAGGCGGCTCGAGGAAATGATGCTACGGTGCTTCGAAAACGCGCTGCGTGGCGTTACTCAAAAGATTGCACTCCCAAGCATCAACCCTATCGGAGATTCGTCACCGAATCGGTAGCCGATACGCACCGCTCAAGCCGATTTATCAAGTATGATCGAGCAATCATCCATCACGCATTGATTAACCGATCGTCGGCTCTAGTATCCACATTAAAGCCAATGATAGAAAATAGTGTGAAAACGATTGCTCAGAATTAGCTGCCTGGAAATCTGCTAGATCCACCACAAACCATCCCTACGCACTCCGTATATTCCATAACGCCCAACGCCAAAACAAGAACGTGTCGGCTCATGCACCTATTATGATGCCGAGCTCAACCTCTTGCTTTTGAAACCAAGCATACAGAGAGATGGATTCACACACTACCATGGGCACACGGATGGGGCCAAAATAAACGCGTCGAATCAGCTTAGATGGGCCCTCCAATAGCATCGGGATATCGGCTTATCACCGATCGAACAAAGCCAGTCCCGCAATCACGGAGCCACGACCATGAAGCAAGCACCATATAGAGTAGCGCCAGACGCACCCTTACCCGATACATTAGGTTATGGCACGGCACCAAGACCTCCGGGGTGCAATTTGATTACCTGAGCCGAGTTCGCACTCGGGGCAGGCACGAATGAGAATTGGCGATGTCCTACCGCACAAGCCGACAATGTTAATTGGGCGTAACAAATTGCCAATGTTTTGAGGGAACAGTTCGGTTTACAACCCGTAGGGAGAGTGATTGGCTACAGGAAGCCGCACTCGATTACATAGACCGAATGCCATACCCCCACAACTTTAGGATACCGGACTTTGCTAAATTCTCGTGTGATGACTCAGTTACCACAATCGAGCATATCGGGCGGTTCATGGCCCAATGTGGGGAAGTCGCAATTCAGATGGATTAAGAATCAGATTGTTCCCTTTATCGTTGTCCGCAATCGCATTCACTTGGTTCACAAATCTACCACCAAATTCAGTTCATATATGGAACGATTTGGAAAGCCGATTTCATGAATACTTCTTCTCGAACTATGGAGCTTAGAATTTCCGATCTCGATTCGATCAGAAGCCAAATGCGGGAATCGGTCTCTGATTATATCAAGAGATTTCGGGGCGTACGGAATAGATGCTACAGTGTAACATTACCCGACGATCAATTAGCCGACCTAGCGTTCCAAGGGTTGATCCCTCCATTAAAAGAGAAATTATCAGGCCAAGAGTTCCCCGACTTAGGCCACCTACTCCATCGCAGATCGGCACACGAGCCAGATGCAGAGATCAAAGGGTTTAAAGATAGATTTAAACCAAATAGCAAACGAAAAGGCCAAAATAAACATGATAGAGTACGACTCGAGCGATACCTCCGAGGACTAAGCAGAGGTGAACATAGCCGAGTGGGCCAAAGGTTCTAAAAAGCCACTCGTGATGCTCTTTACTTGCCGACAAAGAATAAGGCGGAAGTCAAGTACTCGTATGATGTGTCAAAGTGTGACAGGATATTTGATTTGTTACTACAAGAAAGACTCATAAGATTACCAGAAGGGCACATCATACCATCGGCCGAGGAAATTAAAAAGCGAAGGTATTGCAAATGGCATCATTCATTCTCCCATAACACTAACGATTGCAATATTTTTCGACAACAGATTCAATCGGCCATCGCCGATGGCAGGCTAAAATTCGCGGAAGAGTCGGCTATGCAGATAGATATGAGCCCTTTTCAAGTCAACATGGTTCAATGTTCGCGAAAAGAAAAGAGGCCTGCGGAAGAAGATAAGCCGACGAAGGGAGTCGTATCACGAGACGAGACAGTGCAGATCACTATCGGTTCTATACAAATAGAAGCCGATAGGAATGGACAAAACTCAAGAACGGTAAAACCAAGAGGGGACTTGGAGGTCGGTAGATGGTATCGGGCTGAGAGGGCTCCGAGAAAAGCTGATTTCAAACCAAAACCGACCTTCTCACAACTCCTGGGGAAGTACGAGAGGATAAGTCGGAGGGGTAACACTCAACACCACCAGAATCCTCATCAACTGAGACGGAGGAGGGACGAGCAGTGGCGGCCAGATATGCCGTATCGGCCGGCTACTGAGGAAGAGAAACATCGGCGATGTCCCTTTTGGCAGTTTTGCTGGGAGAGAGGGATGACCTTACCAACAGTGGTATCTTGTCCTATGCAACACTCGTCTGCATATCGGCCGAACCAGTCTGTAAAAGATAGGTTGTCTAGGCCGATATACAATTATCCAGATATGAGAAGCAGTAGGCCGATCCATGAAAGGTTGTCAACAGAGCAAGGCGAGTCCTCCCAAAAGCAGGAACTATCGGCTAACACAGGAAGAATGGAATCTGACAGCGAGATGAGCAATTTAGCTGGAAAGATACGAAAGCCGATAGAACCTAAACCTAGGTGGTGCCCTCCAGGTCTCAGCAAGTCACAACGCCAAGGCTTCAGCGATTGAAAACACAAGAAGAAAGGGAGGCCGACAAGGAAAGCGAGAGGGATCGGATGTTCAACAAGTTAAGACCGATACCGCTTTGAAAAAGAGTGGAGAAAGAAGGAACAGATCGATAGTGATTCGTAACAATCGATTGAGTCCGGTTCTCCGATGATCCGGATGATACACCACCAATGGATATAAACATGGTATTCGCTTCTACCGCCGAGTTCAAAACCGAAGAATCGGTGAAGAAGTGTTCGCCCGATTATGCCTCGGAGCACCGTGACGTGTGTTCGAAAAGCCACAAGACATGCATCGGCATCTCAAAACCATTATATCTCGAAAGGATATATTAATGGCCGACCGATATCTCGTATGTTGGTCGATGGCGGGCAACGATTAATCTAATGCCGTTAAGTACTTTCGTAAAGTCGGGTAAAGCCGATGAAGACTTGATCAAAACCAATATGGTGCTAAATGACTTCACGGGAGACCCGACTGAGGCTAAAGGCGTAATGGTGTCAGAACTGACAGTCGGTAATAAAACTTTGCCGACTGCATTTTTTGTGATTGAAGCCAAAGGTAATTACAGCGTACTCCTCGGGCGGATCGATCCATGCCAATTGTCAGATACCATCAACTATGCACCAAAAATTGGTGCGGTGGAACGATGATACGCTTGAAGTAAATGCCGGCCGACACATCGGCTCATATCGCCATGGCTAGCCCTGACACCAATTGGCCACACGAAGAAGCCGAATGTATATCAGGGAAAGCCTTGGACAATTGCGATTTTATCTGCGTCGAGAAGTCAGGATTCAAGCCGATCAGCGTTAAACCTAACACGTTTGATCGGACATTTAAGTAGTAAGAAGATGGAGCACAAGACACTAGCAAAGTTGCAGGAAAGGGCAAGAAGCTATCGGCAAGAAGAATACGAAGAAGCCGTCGAGGATTTTGAAGAAGAAAGAAAAGGGTTAGGATTTACTTCTGCCGATTTGCTCGAAGAGATTGATATTGGGGAAGGTGATAGCAAAGACCAACGTTTGTGAGTGCCAAACTAGAACCCGGTTATAAAGCAAAGTTGGTCGAAATACTCAAGGAATATAAGGATTGCTTTGCGTGGGAGTATTATGAAATGCCAGGTTTAAGCCGACAGCTAGTTGAACATCGGCTACCTATAAAACCTGGATATCGGCCGTTCAAACAGAGCCCTAGGCGGTTTAACCCTACGTTGTATGACGCTATAAAGGAGGAAGTAGGACGATTGCTAGAGGCGAAGTTTATCCGGCCATGCCGATACGCTGAGTGGGTCTCAAACATCGTCCCTGTGAAGAAGAAAAACGGCAAACTTAGGGTATGTGTCGATTTTAGAGATTTGAACAAAGCTACGCCAAAGACGAGTACCGATGCCCATAGCCGATATGCTTATCGATGCCGCATCCGGGAATAAAATCATAAGTTTTTTGACGG
Organism: Rhipidocladum racemiflorum; assembly: GCA_036346355.1. Taxonomy (NCBI): domain Eukaryota; kingdom Viridiplantae; phylum Streptophyta; class Magnoliopsida; order Poales; family Poaceae; genus Rhipidocladum; species Rhipidocladum racemiflorum. The sequence continues at coordinate 22,400,768 of CM070570.1, read as the reverse complement.
AACGCCGGATACAATCAGATATTCATGGCCGGGCCGATATACCCAAAACGGCTTTCAGATGTCCGGGGGCTTTAGGGCTATATGAATGGAAAGTTATGACCTTCGGTTTAAAAAATGCCGGTGCTACTTATCAACGTGCTATGAACCATATTTTCCATGATTTGATCGGCAATACTGTGGAAATATACATCGACGATTTAGTGGTAAAATCCAAAGAAGACGGCAACATTTAGCCGATCCGGGAAAAATGTTCGAAAGTACAAGGTTACATGGGTTGAAAATGAACCCTCTCAAATGTGCTTTCGGCGTATCGGTGGACAATTTCTTGGGTTCACGGTGCATGAAGGAGGGATTGAAGTAAACCCACCAAAGTGAAAGCCATAGCCGATACTAAACCACCGACAAGTAAAAGGGAGCTGCGGTGTTGATCGGAAAATCAATTACTTGCGACGCTTTATCTCAAACTTGTCGGGACGTATTCGGGCCTTCACACCGCTGAAAATTAAAGATAACCAAGAGTTTAAGTGGGAAGCCGATCAGAAAGGGCCTTCGGCGACATAAAAGGTTATCTCGATGAGTCCACCAAGATTGGCCGCGCCAAGACACGGTATACCTTTTAGACTATATATATCGGTGAAGGTGATTCGATTGGAGCAGCTTTTAACACAAGAAGCCGATAGGAAGGAACGAGCAATATATTACTTAAGCCGACGTCTTCTAGATACGTAAAACCAGGTATCCTTTAGTAGAAAAGTTATGCTTGTCATTATACTTTGCTTGCACCAAGTTAAGACATTATATGTCGGCTTCCAAATGCGTTATAATATGCAAAACCGATGTAGTTAAATACATATTATCGGCGCCATCCTGTGGGTCGGCTTGGTAAATGGGCATATGCCTTAACAGAGTTTGAGTTATCCTATGAATCTGGCTAAATCTGTGAAAGGGCAAGTCGTGGGCCGATTTTATCACAGGGAGTGAAACATTAGTAGGAACAACTAGTATAACTCCTTGGCAATTGTATTTTGATGGGTCTGCTTGCCAAGAAGGCGAAGGCATTGGCGTGATATTAGTTTCACCTAGAAAGCAGGAGTATGACTTCATGTATCGGCTAAATAGCCGATGTTCAAATAATCAAGCGAATCTGAAGCATTACTAAGGGTCTACAATTGCTAGATAGCATCGGAGTGAGAGACGCCCAAGCTTTTGGAGATTCGATGTTAATTGTACAAAGAAGTCGAGGAGAATACCGATGCAATGATGATGCACTAAACCAGTACTTGCATCAATGCCTCCAGATCATCGAGATGTTCACTACATTTTCCATAGAACATATCCCCAGAGAAGCTAATGATAAAGCAAACCGATTGGCACAATGTGCATCAGGGTACAAGGTGGAAAGCCGACAAGGACCAATCGAGCTAAACGTTTGGCCGGTTTTATGTGTTCACCCTGTCGACTGGAGAACAGAGATAAGGGATTATTTGTCAGATCCAACCAAGCCGACCGAACAAAAGGTCAGGCGCAAAGCACTCAAATACGTTCTACTAGAAGATGTATTGTACTTTAGGACTATGGAAGGTTTATTATTAAGATGCCTGGGAACCGAGGAAGCCAAGGTGGCGATGGGTGAAGTTCATGAAGGTATCTGTGGGTCACATCAATCGGCTCATAAGATGAAATGGATACTGAGACGAACTGGATATTTTTGGCCGACGATGTTAGAAGACTGCTTCAAATATTATAAAGGGTGCCAAACATGTCAAAAGTTTGGTAACATACAGTCAGCACCAGCGTCGGTTTTACATCCAATCATCAAGCCATGGCCATTTAGAGGATGGGGTATAGACATAATCGGCCAGATATTTCCGTCATCCAGCAAAGGACATAAGTTCATCCTCGCAGCCACAGATTATTTCTCAAAGTGGGTTGAGGCTGTACCACTCAAGAAGGTTACTAGCAGGGAACTAATCGATTTCGTAAATGAACACATCATCCATCGGTTTGGGATTCCACAAACGATCACTACTGATCAGGGTACTGTGTTCATGTCCAACGAGTTCAAAAGGTTTACGGAAAGTCTTGGGATAAAATTGCTCAACTCCTCCCCTTACTACGCTCAGGCCAACGGACAGGCCGAATCGTCGAACAAAACGTTGATAAAGCTAATAAAAAGAAGAATTGAGGAAGAACCAAGGAAATGGCATTCGATACTATCAGAAGCTTTATGGGCTTATCGGCTATCTCAGCACGGATCAACCAAATTGTCACCTTTTCAGTTGGTATACGGACAAGAAGCCGCTTTTACCCGCTGAAATCAACATCGGCTCAATAAGGCTACACGAGCAAGATAAGGTATCGGTAGATGAATACAAACAGCGATGTGGACAATCTAGATGATTTGGTCGAACAAAGGCCGATCACATTAGATCGGCTTAAAAGGAACAAAGAGAGGGTTGCCAGGTCGCATAACAAAAAAGTGATTTTTAAATCATTCAATCAAGCCGATTTAGTATGGAAAAGCGTGTTGCCGATTGGGTCTAAAGATAACCGATTCGGCAAATGGTCTCCAACGTGGGAAGGGCCCTATAAGATCAATCGGTCAATTGACGGAAATTCGTATATACTGGAGTCCTTAGATGGATTCGTCCTACCTAAAGCGATCAATGGAAAATATCTAAAAGGCGTATTACCCAAGCATATGGGTCGGGTCCTGACCACAGGAAGGAAAACGGTCAATTACAGCACATAAAATCGGCCATAAAGCCGACCGAGTCAATTGAACATCCATCCAGATTAAACAGTTTACAAAAATCGGTTACATAGCCGATCAAGCAAGTTTTCAGAGCGTCATCCCAAGGTTAAGGCAATATTACAAAAAAGATTGACCACACACATGGTACCGATGAATCAAAGTTTAATGTAGTCCTGATCCGGGCAAATGGGCTCCCAAAGCCGATAGTGCCGCTGCCGCTTTGCCAATGGTAGCTTGGACACTATCTACAAGTTGTTGGTTGGCCATCGATCACCCTGAATCGAACTAGTTTGGCCGATTGAGTTTTAACTTGTGCAAAACCTCGCCAATCTCCCGCCTCTCGAACGGCCAAAAGATGTAGAGTCCGAAATGCCAATCTGGCAACCGCAAGTTCTTTTGTGACCAATGCCAATTGTTCTTCAAGCTTAGCTTTGGTTGACTCAAGTTCTTGAGCTCTGCTTTTAGCCGATTTGAGTACGGCAGCACCTTGATCAAATACGCTTCTTCCGATGTTTGGCATCCGCTATGAGCTTGTCCAAGAGTCGTTGATCGGCTTGTCGGGCTTTCCTCTGCTCGATTCTTATTTTGGCTAACTCCACGCCCACCGACGATCGTCCAGGTGGCGTACCTCTAGCAAAGGCATTCATGGCGGCAGAGGGAGATCGGCTTGCATGGCCGCCATAGCATTCCTCAATGGTTGCGTATTGGCGGCCAGAGCCGCCTCGTCGCATCACCTCGCCCAAAAGACGATCAAGTCGCTCTTGCATACCAGTCGGGCAAGAACGGCGGCCGATGCCGGGCGCAGAAGTCGCTATGATACGCCGAATGTCACCGATAGTCGCCGGTAGCCATGACTTCCGGTCGCCCAGTTCGTCAAGGAAAAGCCAAGCGGACGGCTAGATCATCGATGGCACCTTGGGGTCGAGATCGGGATCTCGATCGGCTGCGAACGGCCGGTGGTAGAGAGAGCGATGGAGGGACAAATGATGTAGCACCTTGGGGATCGGCTATAACCCCGCTTATCTCAGATCGATGGAGATTGCTAAAGAACAAAAGCAAGTCGACATCACAAGACGCATAAAGGAAATGACTACACAAACTCACGATGACTACAAAACTTACATCAAGATGAGTGCTCCAGAGCCATCGGATTGTCGCCTCACGGAGTGCAGGTGAACGCCGCGCATTTCTTCCTCCTCTCTCAAGTCGACTCAAGTTAAAACCTTAACTACGCCAATAACATAATAGTCGACGCAAAAGAAACTTATCAAGCTACCAAGCAGTCAAGTCCGTTAAGGATGGAGCTTGAATATCCAAGTTTCTGAAGTATACCCAGTGGTGCCAACAGATCGACCTGACGCCGTCGTTGTCGGCTACTATGGCGTAAACATGGGGATCGGTTGATGGCTCACCAAAGACCCGCGGCCGACCGAAAGATCAAAGGCATTCTAAATAAAAGCCGACAGCCTAGTGAAAACGAAGGGATATAAAACCACGGTACCTCTACAGCCATCGAAGAGTCGCTATAACCCGAGCTTGAGCTGGACCCGAAACTACCGTCGGCTCATGAAAATCGGGAAGGAATAAATGAATTATAGCCGACGAGTCCTGTCCATTAGTATGGCTTCGATATTCTAGTCCACCATCAGCGAGAACGCAAATGACCGACGGGAATTAAGGACAAAATGTGGCGTTGAGAGGATTTGCAAACCATCGGCTACTTCAAGGATGACCTCGAAGAACACCGTTGGTCACTCGGGCTCTGGCTCGACACAAGATAATAGGGGAAAGATGGAATGGTTTGCCCAAAGCCTAATTGACGAGCGTAAACCGAAGGGTGGTAAAACTCATAAGATGGCTGAAATGTTCTGGCCATGTGTTCAAGCCGACATTTAAGATGCAAGGAGTGAGGATGATTTTGTACAAATCTAAGGTAGATTGGGGCATCAAGGAGCTATCGAGAATCAAGGTGGAGGAATGTTGGGTATGGACAATCGGCTACATCGGTATATTGGAAAAAGTCTTGTTGGCGAAGGAAGCCCTATCTAAGGAAAGGAAGAAAGCGAGGTATTTGTGCAAACCGATCGAGTCCATTTTTAACTCTCCTACCGAAGACATGATAAACCTCTCGCCATAGGATCGGCTAGCTCTATATTGTGGAACGACATGCTCTGGGTAATCCTCCCGAGGAAAATTGAGCTCCCGGAGGGTTCTGGATAGAATAGATCGGCTAAACATGCAATGAAGCCATGTTTGAATGAACCAAAGAGGACCTCCTATATTACCAACGACGTGTTTGGCAAAGCCGGAAAAAGTCGGCTACGGATCACATACATCATTTGAAATCGCCCTAGGAACATCTTGCCAAGGGAAAGCCGATGACCCTCTACTAGACGCTCCGCTACTAGCCGAAAGGTTTGAGTGGGGCCAAGAGAAGCACCGCAGAAGAGGTATCGGTCTAACCAAAGGTTGAGAAAAGCGGTATGCTCTTTCACCGATACCGACCGGTGACTCTATTATTATTCTCGATATATTTGTACCAACCTCGCCTTTCTTGCGGATTAGTTTGAAAGAAGGTTTTCCACTAAAGGTCGATAGTCGATCCCCATCCGGCCTAAGACAAAGACATTGGGCTACATCGAGCGTAGTAGGGCCGATTGGGCCTGACGGGAATAAAAAGCATTGAAAGAATCCGACCAAAAATAACATGCCGCAGCCTACCAAGGGTTCATTGGCTTGTGGTCGGCTAGACTCAAAGATAGAGACTGGCTATACCCATCCTCTCCCATTCTACCCTCTTTGAGCCGATACCCTAATGAACCAAGATCTCCATCCTTTCAGGCTAGTAGGCCATGCCCTAAAACTTTTTCCCCATTCGTAAATATTGTATCCAAAGAATTGATAAAGGGAGTCTAGGGATCTCGGTATTGATAATCAGAACCACGACATACTACCTATCGGTCCTAAGTAGAATTGATTGGAACTTTGAGGAATCGGAATGAATACCTGTGAGGGGTCCATGTCAGCCGATTTTCGAAAAGACAAAGAGAGGATGATCAAAGCCGATGGTGCCTGATTCGAGAGCTTGAAAGCGTGAAAATGACCGTGGGGGGACCCCATATTTATACCGCGATGAAAGAAGGCGAGCGGGCGGGAGCAGTTGCTGCATTAAAAGCGCACTGAGATTATTACGGCGCCATTTAATGGGAAGTTACCAAGAATTTTCGACTACAAGCCGATTGCAATTTTTGAAAAGTATCGAGTTCTTTCCAAAAATTGGGGGGGCATATGTTTGCGCCAAAATTCGGTACATGGCAAAATGGGTTTGAAGCGGATAAAAGCAATTGTATGTGTTTGCATCGGAATTCGATGTGTATTGAAATCAGCCCGAGACGGAAAGGAAGCGTTCGCATGGAAAGAAATCATCAAACGAATCGGAAAAGGAATCCGTTTCTAAAAAGGGAAGGAAATCAGATAATAGGCCGATACGGATAAACGCACCGTATCCGTGTACAACTCGGATCGGCCAGGCATGTTATAAAAGGAGGTGGGTGCCAGGCGGCAAGACACAATCAAATCCAACAACACACAACTACTTTTTACAAGCTTTTCTTTCACTTTGTTTTAACCTCATAGATCTCTTTGCAAGTCGACGGAATCAACATAGCCAAGATCGCCGATTGTTGATTTTAGCCGATTTCACCCAGGTTTGATTTGCTTCGTTTTGTTGCGCATCGCCTTCTCGAAGCCGATTTTACCTTTTATCCGGATCAACTGTAACGAGTTGATTTAGTTACCTCCTAATCGGTTCTTGCCGACTAGTGAAAAGCCGATAGATCCTTGTTTATCGGCTTCGATCAAATTATAAATTCTACCTTGTCGATTTCAGGTCAAATCGACTGGCACGCTCTGCAAACCCGGTGTTTGTCTTGTGTGTTCGAGGCCTAAAACCCTGCTTCACGTTTTTAGCGCGAACAAGTCCACTGTTTGATTTTGTGTTCCAGACTTCCAGGTATTAAATCCCGGTGATTATCTATTACGCAGATGTGAAAACGATTTAGTATGAATTTATAATTGATCCCTATCTATCTAAGCATGTGTTAAAGAAGGACACTATGTTTGCGTGGATGTGATGGTATGTGTTTACTCGTGTCTTCTTGTAACGGAAAAAAAAAGATTCCCAGCCATCGGCAAGTGGCGTCAGTCCTGCTGAACTCTCTCGGTCGCACGGTCTTGCTACCTTGGATTGAATTTCTGGACGAGTATGATAGGTTATTGCAAGTATATAAGAGGGCTTGCTTTTAGTTCGGCCGCTCTGCAGTATCACCACTGAGTAGCGCTGTAGTCATTCACTGGCAAGTTTGAACTACTGACGGGAACATTTGAACCCCAAATTATCTTGATCCAAAACCACATAACATAATCAGATTCGATTGTACTCCCTCTAGTCACAATTAGTTATTGTTTTAGACATGGACATAAACTTAAAATACAGATTTGACCACTAATTTGTATTATAATTAACAAAATGGACCACACATTTGCACGTGTATTATCCCTAAAGCGGGTTTAAATGACTTGCCAGTGTGTGTGTGTGTTTAAATGACTTGCCAATGTGTGTGTGTGTGTGATTTTGCTTTTTTAAAAAATAGAATGTTGAAGAACCCCATTTGTGATGTTTTGATATTATTTGAGAAACTATATTCACTCTGTTTCACAATACTTCTAACATGTGATGTACACTTTCTTCCCTAAATACTTGCATAGTAAAACGGTAAATGTAGTATAACATAACATTTTCCATTTATATCTTCTTCTCTTATTGTAATATTTGCCTCTTTCCTTCGTTACTTCTTTTAGTGCACGTCACATTGCTAAAACGGATATATCTGACTGAACACCAATTGATGTATCAATGTATTAATCTTTTCATTCCGTGGAGGTCCACCAAACAAATAGTGAGAATATTCTCTCTTTTTTTTGAGAAATTTAGTTTATTATATATTTTTCTAGCTACTTAAAAAAATGTATCGACTTTCATTACATAACAGTTAATAATTTATAAATATATACCTATCAAATTTCTTACCTTATTTTATTTTTCCTCAAATTATCATATTTATAGAATTTTAATTCTAAATAAAAACAATAAATAATTTCCATTTATTCTCACTCTTCTGTTATTTTTGTTTTTTTTATTTATGAATTTTAGGATTTAATTAAAAGTTAAAATCAAATGGCTAATTTCTCTTTGTTGTTTATTGCAAATTTATGGTAATTGTCATTGTTATTTTTTTAATTAATTTTGCATATCAATTTGATATTAGAATTCATATACTGGCCCAACTGCTATTCTAAAATTTAGCTATGTACATGTTTTAGTTTTGAGTTTGTATAAAAGTTAAATGGCTGACCCGACACGGTATTATATACCGGTCGGCAAACCAGTTAAATTCAGAAAATTCAAAAAAAATTATGTGACGCAAATATCGCGATTATCGAGCCATATCGAGCGAAAATCGCTCAAAAATCGTCCGACAAGGAAGTAGGTTTGGTCGGCTGATTTTCGAGGCAAATATCGCGATTATCGAGCCATTATCAAGGAAATATCGTGATTATCATTTTTTAAGATTTTTTTGTTAAAAAGTTTGAATTCAAAATTCTTCGATTTTTGACAAAAATCGTTACCAGGCTGTGGACGATTTCCCAGCCGGTCAATTTTTCAGCGATTTTCGCTCAATATACCTCGATAATCGCTCGATATAGCTTGGTAATAGCGATATTTACGTCGTATAAATTTTTTTGATTTTTTTATATATTTTTTAATTTAACCGATTTGCCGACCGGTATATAATATTGTGTCGGTTTGATAAGGTCTTTTTGACCGATTTGTTTAACCATGGTCACTAGTCACTACCGCCTCAAAGGCTCAAACTATAGGACACAGCTTTGGGGGCTGAAGTACTATCTGGTTGTGTCCTATACTCCTATGAAATTCTTGCATTGCAAAGAAGACATTCTGCAGTCCGGCAATGAGCACAGTCGTTAGGGACAGGGGTCAACAAAGAGCCTTTCCTCCAAATTGAAATGGCGACGGTACGATGGAGACTCGAGCGTCGTCGCTGGCGCGCTGCTGCCTGCTGCTGCGGCGTTCACCCAATTTGGGCGGGAAACTCAAAAACTTTCGCTGGGACACAATGGCGGTAACGCAGTTCATGCGTTCATTTTTATAAGTTTATTTTAATTTTATATAAGGATTAAGATTACATTAAAATTAAGAAAGATATAAAAAAATAATAATTTAAATGCCTCCACTTAATTATCTTGAAAGAGGAAAGATATACTGTCATTATGTGGGTAGTAATGAATAAATGTTATGGTTGAGAGAGAATAAATAGCGGTATAGAGGAAAATATCTCATTAAATCTACATACAAATCTTATATTTATAGATAAGATCATTATAAAAATAAATCTTATAAAAATAGATGGAGAGAGTACTCATAGCACATGACCAAGGGTGAAATTGTCCTAGCATCTCCAGCAAATGGCCCCTAAAACAGGGCTCCTATTTTGGATTTAGGGACTTCCCCTATTTTTGGGGGCTCTGTTTTCAGAGCACAAGTTCAGCAACAGCCCTAAATTCCAGCCTCTATTTCACTTTTTCTCCTATTTTGACATATCCGCTATGTATAATCTTCATTTGACACCACTAAAATTCAATCAAAAATATTTGTAATACATAAAACATAAGCATATTAACATTTACAATTTAAAAACACGATATTTCAAATTTAAATTTAAAATTTTCAAAACATGATAAATAGATAAATAGAAACTCCGAACAATGAATCAAACTACGAAGCGCTATGAATTGCCCACAAATGCTCAATAAGATCATTTCGAAGCCTCTCATGTATTTCCCTGTCTTCAATAATAGGGGTTGTACTCGTGTCCTTGCGAATTGGGCCTGAGGAGGCAAATTTAGGAGCCTCCTAATTTTAGCGGCTTGAGTTGGGGCTCCCTGTGAATTGGGGCTGAGGAGGCAAATTTAGGGGCCCTCTAATTTTAGGGGCTTGAGTTAGGGCTCTGCTGGATCTGTTTTTTTTACTACACTCCATATTTTAAAGTTTAGGGGCTCTGCTGGAGATGCTCTAAGGAATATAAAAACAAACGTATTACCTACGGGTACTTGTCATTAACTACTCGGTTACATTTACTCTAACATGCAGTACCTGGGCCAGTAGACTGCTACATTTTGTATTAAGTTGCATGCAATGTACAGACTACAGACAGTGCTTTGTGCATGTTGTACATTTTGTATTAAGTTGCATGCTAGATTCTTAGATGTTATATTAATCATATATAGTTATACATATAAATATCTGCTAAGCATAGATGCTTTAAAATAAAAACTTTATCTATACTATACGGTAAAAAAAATCAGATTTTTTGTTGCTAAGTATCTTTCTAAGCACTAGCATTCTACATAATCTTAATGCTCTTTACTTCGTACCTTGTCTGAATTAAGCTGTCGTCGAGTCTTTTATAATCGTTGTGTTTCGCACGTTGAGCTGCGCGAGCGTACTTTTGTGCATCAGGGTAAGGGTTGAAGTTTACGTTGTGTTCCAAGCACAAGACTCCTTTCTTGAGCAGTGGAGCGGTAACGGCACGGGCTGCCAAAGACCCGGTTGAGGCGTACGAGAAACGACGGCAACGTCCGTGAAAAAGGCGCGCCTTCCTCGCATAGCTGAAAGGAATCCAACGCGGACGGCACTTTCATCGAACCAAGGAGAAATTTCCAGTATCAGATATCAATGAGACAATGGGCAGGCATACCTATTAATAAGGCCTATATTTTCCAGCTTGTCCCGGGCAATGTCACCTCTCAAAAAAGACAATCTACACCTCACATATTGATCGGGGAACGTCACGATTTTTACATATCCTAATTATCTTTTGTTACTTTTCACATTCTTTGCCCGCAAACATGGTTTCACAGCATTTATATCCCTTAACATCAGATTATATGTTAAAATAGATATATCGTCTCTCTCTGCAAAATCATAGTTGGTTACTTTTACTTCAACCCATAGCACCACGTATAGATGCTAAAATCAGAAATTCAGTTAAATAAATGCTCAAACTTTCTCATCTTAACTCCAACGTCTAATGTTTAATTCGGTGCAATACAATCCAGGTTTAGAATCCATTACATCAAGGCTCATTACCTAGTTACGACTTCAACAATATATATATATATATATATATATATATATATATATATATATATATATATATATATATATATATATATATATATTGGTCATGAATAGCTTATACGGTTGTCCTCGACCACTTGAGTATACGCGGGTCGGAAATAACCTATTTAGTTGCTCCAACCAGCAAACTGGCCGGGCATTGAATAGTCTTCACTCCGACCTGAAACTGATCGAAAAGACAGTTATCTTCGCCTAAGACTAGCGTACAGGAAACACTTCCTCTGACAGGTACAGACAATTGATTAGAAGTTACTCCGTATGAAGAGACGCCTCATTATCAAAAGACATCTCTCAGCGAAAAGACACTTTTTAGCAGGAAGACATCTCTTAGAAGACGACAACTGTCATCCCTTCAGTAAGTATAAGTAGGAAGCCATAGCAAAGAGTCAAAGGACACAACAGAACAAAGAAGAAGAAAAAGATTAATATTAGTATTTTTCATTCCCAATTCATAAGGCCTTGCTTTGTTGAGACACATGACTGAATAAAGAGCACTCATTTTTTTCCCTACCTTTACAATCTTGATTGACTTCACGCAAAGGTAACTCCGATTACATTCGTATTCGATCGAAGGACCTCGAAGTTTTGAGTATTGACAACCTCTAACAACATTAACTGCCACCTCATATATCTTAACTATTATAAGAATAAGTTGGTGGTGATGGTGAGTCTGTCATGCCGTTTTTGGGCCAGAACAGTAGGGGCCCAAGGCCCAGTAGGTAAGGAATTATGTAGCTATTTGCTGTTTGTCTAGCCTTATTTGCATTTCATTGTATTCCCTTGTTCAGTGATTCTTCAATAACGTATTTCAAATAAGTGATAGCTCAAGTTTTAAATTTTCGTTTTTTTTTTTGTTTTTAAGAGTTTAGAACTTGTGGTGTCATCATCTATTTGAGATCCGTTGCAACGCACGGGCACTTTACTAGTACACATAAATAGGGTGGCATGTTGGTCCTAAAACACATCGAATTGATTCCTATAATGTTATTTCTATCCAGGGTAATAAAGTTTCTACTTGATTGTGCTGTCTTGTTTTTACCTTTTCGTAAGTTTGATAGGGATCTATGGGTCTCAATCGTTGACATGTATAGATCCACATGCTCTAAGGGTACATACAATGGTATAAACAATGATTGCCCCTAATACACCTATATGTTATCTATAGATATTACTAAAAACACCTCAAACAATTGGTTGTTTATATAGTTATTTATAATGATATTATACAATTGTATTTACAATAATATACACAGTAGAAACTGTTTATAAGAACATCTTCTAAATATTAAACAACATCTTTCTCGTTGTTCCCTGTCCCTCTTTTGCATTATCTAGAATGCGATATTACATAGCTTACATATTTTTATCCTTATGCCGGGGAACTTTCCAGCCCATCTAGGCCATCATGTCATCGTTTTTGCAGAAACGTCCTACGAAAATTCAAAATTACGTCTAGGTCTTTCCATCGGTTATTTTACAAAAAAGATCCATAGTTTCGTAGATTCGCAAACAGGTCCTCCACCAGTTTTTTTGTTTTTGTGAAAGCGCCCTCCGAAGAAAATAAAATTATGTCTAGGTCCTTCCACCGATTATTTGCAAAAAAGGACCTGTAGTTCCGTAGATTTGCGAATGGGTCCTCTACTGATTTTTTTGCAAAAAAAAACCTCATGGTTACTCAAATTTGCTAACGGCACCTATCCAGCTTATTTTTAAAAAAAACAACCCTGAGAAAAATGAAAATATGTTAAGTTCCTCTTACTGTTTTTTGAAAGAAAAAAAAAGGACCAAATTTTGCACTGAGTGGCATAACGCGTGGCTCTATCTACTACAACAAATGTATTGTTACATGTTTAGTACGCTCGACGACCATATGCGGCGTTGTAGTCGGCCACGATTGCATTCCCATATTTCTTCTTAAGCCGAAGAATGATCTCACCCAACGTTTTCGTCTTCTGCCTTCCACGTTTGTTTCTACTCGGAGTTGCTTGTGGCTGGTGTATCACGGTGTAGGGTGATTAGCACTGGATTAATATACAATTCTTATTTTATTATTAAATAGTTTCAAACCTGGTCTCTTTAGGACTGTAAATGAGGTGAGCTCAAGTGAGCATAGCCCCCTAGACTCGATCTTGGTAAAAGCTCGAGTAAGATCCGACTCTGGACTCAGACTCAATATCGGCTCAATCCAAATTGGAGTAAGCTCAGTAAAAATAAACAATTCGATATGCACTATTTTTTAAGATTAAAAAAAAGCTCCAACTACAGCTCGACGTGAGCAAGCTCGATAAGAGTTAATATATATCGTAATATTTACATGCAATTCAAATCTGTTTGGAGTGAGGTTAACAACATAGACACCCGACGAGGAAGTCCAGACTTACCGAAGTGGTCGGTTGTCACAATCACCTTGAGTAAGGATGCTTACCAAAAAGATACAACTATTACGCGTAAACTTCCTTTAGTAGTATCTTCTACTATTAGTAACTGCAAGATAGGAAGATTTCTAAATGACGGAGAAGTTCCTTAGATTTACTTTTCAGCCGCACTCTAAATGAAATGCAAATTCCCCATTCTAAGATTCAACCTGTTACAAATATATTTTTCGAAATTGCACCTGGTCCTTCAATAATTCCAATAGAACAGATTGTGTTACATATCACTTTTGGGGATGCTGGTAACTTTAGAACATAATTGATTTCATTTGAGATTGTTCATTTTGAATCAACATACAACGCCATTTTGGGTAGAGCTCAATCCATTAAATTTATGTCAATTACTCATCATGCCTATCAAAATCTTAAAATACATGGTCCGAAAGGTGTGATTAATGTACAAGGTAATCAGGTTACTGCACTAAATTGTGATCGAAAACAACTTAAAATTGTCGATCAATTACTATTAAAAAATTCTGATGATGCAGATAAACACTGCAAGGTCAACAAAATAAGCAAGACAGAGAGGTTGAAGGTGAATCCTCAGCCCAATGAGCAAGTAAAGCAAGTTCGCTTTAATCCCGCTGATCAGTCAAAATTTGTTTGGAAAAGGTCATAAATGGATGCTAAATAGAAAAACGCGCTCATTGCCTTCTTCTAGGCTAATGCAGATGTGTTTGCGTGGAAATCATTTGACATGCCTAGAGTCCCAAAGGAGGTAATTGAGCACATGTTAGCTATTCGACCAGAAATACGACTAGTGAAGCAGAAACTATAGTAGGTACCCGCAGTATCGGATCGTGTCTCCCGCTTTGGCCAGTGGGTCCTGAGAGTTGTAGGCCCTCGAACCTACTGGGTAGTGGCTACTTAGGGGAAGTCCAACAAAATACTATGATCATCTCGGCGCACCCACGTGCATTTAAGTTGCATGTAATTGCGTGGTATCAACGGCCGTAGATATCTTGTGGGTAAAGCTGAGCAGCTCTGCAGAGTGATAATTAATGGTATTCGGATACGCCATGCTTCCGGTTAATGAAGCTAAGTTTGAACTGGGGTGACTCCCGAAACCTCTCTTAAGTAGTCTTTTATATTTAGAATCTTGTGTGTTGTTATAACTTTGTGAAACCCTTGTAATTGTTATTTTATCTTTTGTGTTTCAAATGTAATTGAGCCTTCAAATAAAACTGCATCCACAATACTTAAAACCTTGTGTCAATTCTTGAGAATCCCCCGTATATAGTATTCAGTCTTTCCGTGTGACTTATTGAGTACTGTTGTGTACTCATTCTTGCTTTTTAAATCATATCAGAGTTCCACGAGAATGTAGATGGCGACTCTGTCTGGTTCTTGGTCTTAGTCTTTTGCTCAAGCCTTGCCTATGTGGTGCTTTTTGATAATGTAATCTCTATTTGGGGCTCGTTGTGCCCATTTGTAAAAACTTGGTCGTTAGGCCTTACATCCCCTAAAAAGAGTTGGTTTTTGCCTTTTTGTCTAGCAATTTGCGCTTGGTTCCCGACAGCTAATCTTCTTGTTAGGTGTTGAGGTATTTAAACACACCCCTGAAAAGGAGGTTTGTCGCAAGTGGTATCAGAGCCTGGCTTGAGCATAGATTAAGACCATAATTTTGTTTAGGAAAATCTTTTCCAAAAACTATTTTGACCTATAAACAAAATGAGATAAGAAAATATAATTATTATTGTTGTCTCCTTTCTCTTCTACCTTACCCTTCTCTAGATCTCCTTTTCCCCTTCCCGTTTTGTTTTAAGATTTCCTTACTCAACTAACTTCAAAATTTTCGTTGTTCGCAGATGGATCCTCGAGTTCACCAGTACCCAGGGGTCCTAAGGATGGGTCAACAGGCTTTGGAGGATGCAACAGCATTTGGAAGCAGGAGAGCTTTACTGTCCGATCATCCACACAAAGGAGCAGCTCCATGATGCGGCTAGGTGCTAGTGGAAGGCTTGGGTAGACCTGCACCCCTTGCCCCTTTGCCCCGACGTACCTCATCGGTTTGAGGCACGCTGAGTCTACAAGTGGGTTGCCCTACTGAATGTTGCCAGAAAGGCAGTGAAGTATCTACGTTGCCACTACGCAGAGGAGTTGGATGCCAGCCACTTCCTGTTGATTCCCCAGGAGGGGGATGAGCCTGGACAGGTGGTGGTCTCCATCACTGAGGGAGATACAGATCGACGCCTCGAGGAGATTGCTGACCACGTGTTGTACCAAGAGTACCTCTACAACAGAGTGCTCATGGAGTGTAATTTGCTTCACAAGCAGTTGCACAACGCTTGGAGTGAGATCAAGGATCTTAGGGACGAGTTGAACCAGTTCCAGCCAGAGTATGAGCCCATGCAGGAGTCCTCTGTGGGGGGAGGCCCGTTAGATGTGATCGACCCAGCGCAGCTTGAGGACGACCAGGAGGTAGAGCCCACGGAGCGGGTTTTCTACCTTTTCGACGCTGAGTGACGCCTTCAGCAGCAGCTAGCTTGATAGTCTTAGAGTTGCCGCCTTTTGTAGTAGGCTTATTGTATTGTAAAATGGGTTGTGTCGAACCTTAAAACGATATTTTGTACAATCTATATTGTATAAAATGCTATATTCTCTATATCCGTGTTTTATTTTTGTTTGCTTAAATATCTACATATCCCAATCTAGCTCAAAAGGATTCCTTCCATTCGTCTAAATATGTATCTGTTCTTTCCACTCTTACTTCATGCCCTAGCTCTTACTCATCTTCTGCTTATCTAAAAAGCTTGCTGCATACCGAAAAATATCAGAGGTAAATCTATGGAAGAAGTTGGATCGGGATCCCATCACAGCAACCCAGGCAGCAAGGCAGAATCAGTACGCAACCCACCCAGCCTAGCTCAAGTCTTAGCCATAATGAAGCGAAACAAATACCAAACTAAAAGAAATCAGAACCAATTAATGGAAAGGGTCTTAGAACAGTTACCAGCGAGACCTCAAGGATTTCCCCACTGGAATTTCAATGGACAGGAAGGAATCATGGGAGGATCAAACTTGTCATATTTCCAGAAGACCAGCCACCCATGTTTTCAACATCAATTAAACCCCTGGCAGCAGATGACTGGATCAGAGACATAAAGAGGAAGTTGGACATTATCCAATGCACTGAGAAGGAACGGGTGCTATACGCCTCCCACCAACTATAAGGCCACGCAGTGGCCTGGTGGATAAATATTCAAGCCATCAAGAATGGACAGGAGATATCATGGCAAGAATTCGATGAAGCTTTGCGAAAGACGCACATCCCTGCGGGATTAATGGCCTCGAAAAGAAGAGAGTTTCTAGCCCTCCGACAAGGAGGAAGGACCGAGATGGAATACCTCATCAGTTTAATCACCTATTCCGTTACGCACTCGGAGAGATCGACATCAAATCCTATCCCAGCCGGCTCTAGTTCTATTTGACCCTAGCACAACACATTATTTCATTTCTTTGGCATTTGCTTACAAGATTGATTTACCATATTTTTCATTGCCTACTCTTTGTGTTTTTCAAACACTTGGGAGTCGGTTAATGGCACGGTTTTAATGTGAGAGTTTGGAGATGGTAATTCAAAGAGTTAAATTTAAAGCCAACGTGTTGTTGTTGGAAATGGACGGTCTAGATATCATTTTGGGAATGAATTAGTTATCTAGACACAAGGCACGATTGGACTGTGAGCAAAAGTTGATAGCACCTGTTAATGATAGAAGACAGCAAGTGACGGTACAAATAAGCCCCAAGCTGGTAAAGAGTAACAGGAGTAGCATCAACGCCATCACATCGGTAGTGGATAGGATACTCGTTGTTCAAGAGTATCCGGACGTTTTTCCAGACGAATTGCTAGGAAGACCACCAAACAGAAGTATAGAACTGGCAATAGAATTGGTCCTGGGAACCAAACCCATCTCCAAACATCAGTACCAGATGTCACAAATGGAGCTGAAAGAACTCAAATTGCAGTTAGATTAGTTGATAGAAAAGGATTTATCCGACTCTGTATTTAACCTTGGGCTTCTCCAGTTTTGTTTGCCAAAAAGAAGGACGGAAGCTCAAGACTCTGCGTGGACAACAGGGCATTGAATGCCGTGACCATCAAGAACAAATATCCCTTGTCACAGATTGACAATTTGTTTGATTAACTCAAGGGAGCCAAAGTCTTCTCAAAGATAGATTTGAGGACGGGATACCACCAGTTAAAAATAAGGGAACAAGATAGAGAGAGCACCGCATTTACCACAAGATATAAGCTGTATGAGTTCACGGTAGTACCATTCGGACTCCCTAACGCCACGGTCTACTTCATGAACCTGATTGTAATACCCTAGAAAATCAACCAAGCCGATAATGGTAGTAGTGAGTAATTAGAGCAGTAGTTAATTAAATTGTTTGCGAAAATTTTAATTTGTGAATAGAACGAATAGATGAGAAAGGGGATTGACGTCAGACTCGCAGGCGAGGTATCGATCACCGAGATACCAGACCCGTTGGGGCCGAGTCGGCACCTCTTGCTAGACCGGGTTCATCCTTCGGCAATCCGTACTTACCTGTCGGATTGCGGGTATCCATATCAGTAGAACCATTTAGTAATTCGGTAAAAGGAGCCAAAGGGGTGACTTGGTAACTCCGTAAAATTGACCAAGTAACCACACAGTCATTCCACTGTTGACCGGTCACAAGCCCAGCCAATAGGGGTCCTTCCCTCCCCCAGCCTTTCAGCACGTCACACGAACCAGACCATACTTCCTTTTTGCTCACGGGTCACAAGGAGCAAAGCACCAGCTCCCATTTCTTTTTCCCGTAAGAGAGCAAGCAAGCCTCCCCATTCTTTCTTTCACCTCCAACCAAGAACCTCCAGAACAACCCTCCAAAGGCAAGAGCCGAAGGAGGAGCTCAAGAACAAGCCGAAACCAGAAGGACGACTAGATGCCAGAAGGGAAGCCGAACCAGAAAGGAGGAGCCCCAAGCAAGATATGAACCGCAACAAGGAGATCGAGCAAGGATCCAGTAGACGCGAAGAGGAGCAAGAACCGAACCCACACCGTAATTCTCAAGCCCTAACTGAACCCCCCAGGTGCAGCCTCCTTCATAGTAGTAGCAGTAATACTACTCCTTGAGTGCAACCTAGGTAGATCAACTAGGGTAATGGTAGTCTCAGTGATTCTAGGGTTGCAAAGATCAAGCCTTACAGTCCTGCTAGGAACCCTTGCCTCATAGACCCAATCAAGCAATCAAAACCGAAATCAAAGACTAGAAATGCGAAAACCAACTAGAAGATCACAGGAAGGTAGATCAATAGTATATGTTCTTCTCTTTGACCCAAGAATGCGAAATCAAAGGTAGAAGCAAACGGTAAAAATAGACAAAACTCAAATAGATCGAGTAGCATCTATTCTTATCTCCAGTAGAGAAGAGGGAGAAGGATAGTAGAGAGGAGGGAGAAGGGAGTAGAGAGGACCGGGTTAGCCAGGTGGAGGTTGTTGGGGAACACGGTATGCTACTCTAGCACAAATTAAAATTTCTACCGCAAACCAGAAAAGCTACTCGCAAAAAAGGGATCATAGATCTATTACAACTAGACGCGCAATTGCGGAATCCTTCGCACGTCGTTGTAGTGGATCGTTCTTGGAGTGGATCATCCTCGCCGCGGATCGTCGCCATGGATAGTCCTTGCCACGGATCGTCCTCGCTGCGGATTGTCCTCTCCACGCCGCAGTAGTAGTAGCATCACCACAGCAGTCCACACGTCCAGGGACGGAACGCCGTGCGTTGGTGTGCAAGCACCGGGTCGCTCGGCAGGGGCAACGAGAGGATGTGGCTAGGGTTTCTGACGAAACACCTCTAAACCGCACGAAAAAAGTCTGTTCTGCGTCCAGCCTCCTCCCCTCTTTATATAGCCACGAGGTGAAACCCTAGGCAGTCAGGACCCATCTACGCGCTAAGCCCACGAGGTCCATTAATTACGGATCCAATCCGAATTGATGCGTCCCAGCCCGTTAAGTGTGTGACCCTGTAGGTTCATGCGCATTTGGACATGGATTCGGAAAACTCTTTTCTAATCCAATAGTCGGTAGCGGCTCCTTGCAGAGCATGCCAACTCCCAAACGCATATGATTAAAGTACTGATGTAATAATCCCTTTGCCAAACTATACGAAGATCGAACTCAAGGCGAGAAGCATGTCATCCTTTGACAGTTCAATCCATCTCTCGTATCCGTGATATATTAATAAGTTGTGATTGACTTCTCAATCACGGCATGGCCATGCACTTCCTTAATCATATCACACGGGTGGTTTAGACATATATCTCCGTTACATTGGAGTGGCAAATTCCATCTCGACTGCTCACTTCCCTCTGCATGTTTCATAGTAAACATGAAAGCTACCTTTATAACTATCCAATTAGGAAATAGTGTTTGGTAACCCCAAGGTAAACTATTACACATGTAGGGAATATGACAATCTCAGGTCTAAGGATCATACATCTACTATGTATGAGATACACTAATGACACATAAGAACGTAACATTCTCGCAGTGTCCCATTGTGGGTCTATCCAACCCATGTTCTTTAACATGCGTCCACAATGTATTGATGATATCTCCATATCCCATGATCTATGAAACATGATCATCGAACAATACATGTGCTGATCTATTCATCGTTGTCCTATACGATGATATCCGATCAGAGATATTTATCGAATTATATCAATAAGTAAAGAGCTTCATAAACAAATCACACACTTGTTGATCAAAACAATGATATACATTCATTGGACCAATAATCATATTATTATTCATAAACATAGGCATGTTACAATTATCCATATGATTGCCTCAAGGGCATAACACTAACAGAGGTCGGCGGCGGCTGTGGAGCCGAGCGCTGGAGAGGCACCGAGTGGCGGGTGAAGCGGCGGAGGGAGTCGCTAGAGGAGGAGCGGTGCGCTGGCGTCGGAGGCCAGCATGGAGGAGGGGACCGAAGGGGGAGCTCGGTCCCAAGCGAGTAGGGCAGAGGAGGGAGCTAGGTGAAGAAGAGAGAGATCGAGCGATGAAACCGAAGGGCCAAGCCATGTGCTCAGCCGAACGAACGAAAAAGGGGAGAGGAAAACAGAGAAGAGAAGAGAAAAGAAAAGAATGAAGGAAAGAAAAGGAAAAAGAGAAAGAGAAAGAAAAAAAAAGGAAAGAAGAGAAAAGAACAGAAGAGGGAAGAAAAGAGGAAAATTAGGAAACTGCCTATTTTCGTGCGATTCTCGTAGATTAAATCGCTATAATATGAACCGTAGGAAAACTTTTATCTTAATTTCTAAAAAGCCGCGGTTGTATAGGTAGAAAATTGGTTACGTTATAATAAATGTGCTAGTTGTAATTGTTAATTTGAATTGCTGTAAAATATTGGAAATGTGGGTTAGTAATGGGTTTTAATTAGATTGACACAGTCTGTAGAAAATAGGTTTCCATAGCTTGTTGGGTTGATTGGTCATAGTAATTACTTATTATTGTCAGGTCTCGAGTCGAACCAGGTAGACCATCCCCCCAACAGTTTGAGTGAGGTCGAACCTTTCAGTTCTACTCCAGGCAAGTGCCCTTGATCCATGTTTGTTTAAAGTCTTTTAAATTGACTTCTATATACTATGTGTATCATCCATGCATGAAAAAACTATGTTAGATTAAAAACCTTAAATCGTATGCGGTTGAAATTGTGTTTGAGAAAATGAATTGGTTTGGTGTCATGTGACACGGAAAAGAATTGGTTTTGACTTGTTCACGGAAGAATCCGTGGGCATATAATTATTATGGTGGGTAGAGGGCGCCGATGAGAAGGATTGTCATGCCGGTGGGGCCCTCTACATAGGATAGAATATAAGGATTTTACAAACTACACTTGGGCATTGAGCCGTAATTGCAGTATCAACCATAGTGTGGAAACGGCCAGAAAAGGTTATCCTATGAAGGATTTAGATCTCTATATTGGGTAAGTTCTATAGGGCGTACCCCTGGGATATGTCGGTTGGCCCGTGGGGGTTACAAGTCCCAATGAAATGGCGGTATATGTGAAGCCATGGGTAGAGTTACTGCCGACGACTGACTGTTGGAATACAACTGTTAGCCGCGAGTCGATGGGACTGCTTAGAGAAAGAGTTCTCGACTCGGGTAACAAGGCTGGAGATCTATTTCTGGATTAGTGATAAACATTCTGGGGCCTCTCTGAGGAGGGTCACTATGGGTAAAGTGGTACAAACTTGCGCGGGTTAAAAAATCATGAATTCATGCGTGTCTCCTGGATTGGAGGCTACAGAAGATCAGTCTGCCTCATATACAAGTGCTAGTAGTCAATCTTAAAATAAAATTGACCAACCTTTAAAAAAAACCTAATTTCAATAAAAACCTACGTTTGAGGGAAAGTGAGCTTCTGTGGAAAAAGGAGGAAAAAATTTATGTCATTATGTTGCTATTAGTGCTTGCTGAGTACGTTGTACTCACTCTTGTATAACTCCCCCCTTGCTTAGACGGCGAGCTTGATGGATCCACCGTTGAGGCGTGGACTGAGGGTGATGTGTACGAACCAGGACTTCAGGATGATGCCTACTACTACTACTACTACTACTACTACTACTACTACTACTACTACTACTACTACTACAATTAGGAAGGATAGAAGATTGTAGTAGATAGGTTTCTTCTTTTGGGGCGGTCACCAGGGAGTGTGACTGCTGGGAACAGGGGCGGATCTAGAAAAATAGGTCGCTGGGGTTATTACAGTAACTTATAGCTTATATATACTTATATGCTAATAGACTACAATTAGATTTACATGTGGTTTTGGCAAAGTCATTGGGGTCATTTGACCACACTAATTACATGCTAGATCCGTCCCTGGCTGGGAAATACTTTTGTTGTACTTAAATCCGTTGTAAGATTATGGTACTGAACATGTAAGCTATGTGTGGCTAGAATGTATTATATTTCAGTTCAGTCTCTAATTATTGTTCTCCTGCAATATTCTGAACACGGTATGGTACCTGACAAAGTACTGGACTACCTGGTACTATTATATCGAGATTCGCGTAATTAACTTAGGGTAATATCCAATTAGAGGTTAATTACCCTAGGCTAATTACACGGATCGTGACACTGATGAACCAAGTATGTATGGCGTACTTGGACCGATTTGTCGTGGTGTTCAGAATGTGAAGACTACGTTATAATCCTATTGTTCGGTAGAGAATTTGTTTTTATTTTAAACCGAAGCTATTAGGAACGGGGCCTTAGACTATCTCCAGCAATTTCCCTTCATTCCATTCCCTTCCCTATTCCCTTCCCCACTTTCATTCCCTTTATTTCCTATCATCTCCAACAGCATCCCTTCGAAGGGATTTCTCTCTGGGATTGGAGAGAGAATCCCTTTCTATAGGGATTCATCTGCATAAATCCTTGAAGAGGAATCGTGAAGGAATCACTGGAAAGACTTTGATCTGTTCGCGAAGGGATTTGGAGGGGACGGGAACCCGCTGGAGATAGTCTTAGCGTAGAGAGTTCCGGTTCTTTGGGTCGGGCGTAGCATTTCTTACGTGAGTTGTAGCAGTACCGAGTACCGAGCACGTCGGACACACGCTACTCGCACAAAACTCGCGCCTTCCAATCCCGTACATGCCTTTAAAGAGCTGCTCACGAATTCAATGCGCTGCTAGAATTTAACGTGAACGCGAGTCTCGTGACGTTTGCGCTTTTCTTTCGCATAGTACGCCAGATCGACCAATTTAATTCGTACAGCACCTGTTCTGCAAGGACTTCCCCGAATAATCGAGTGAGCTGGCACGCTATTTTCCGCGTCAAAACCCAACTGTACCAACCGGAGTTGAGCGCCTTCTCGGATTGCTTTGCGATCGAGCGCTTGATGTGAACATAAAAACTAGGAAACTTTTATGCCGTATAATGTGGTTTTGTCACACATTTGTTGAACTGCCAAATAATGGAGTGGGTGGGTTTGCCTTGCATGACATTAATTTGTTGGCAGGACATGGAGGGGGGATGGCAATTGGGTATGACTTGCCTTAATAAGAAATCATAAAAACTCAAAGCTGCTCTCGGTCTCTTAGTACATACTAGGATGGTACGCGCGTCGCACGCCGCGCGCGTTAACGGGAAATGAATTTGTGTTTTTTTTCGGATAAAAAACGGACCACGGAACAATTTTTTCGTAGAAAAACAAGGAAAAACGACGTAAAATATTTTTTCTCATGCTCTGGAGAAAAAACGAACAACAAAACCATTTTTTCCCAACAAAAACGGATAAATGACGGACGAAAAACGAATTCTCATTTTTTTTAGAGAAAACGGTAAACGGAATCATTTTTGCCATGCTCCGGAGGAAAAACGGATCACGAAAACATTTTTTTCCGCGCAAAACGGAGAAAGGAATCTTTCTTTAGAGAAAACGGGCAACGAAAATATTTTTCCCACGCGGCGCACGCCGCACGCGTGAACGGGAAACGAATTTGTGTTTTTTTGGGGCAAAAACGAGGAAAACGACGTAAAACATTTATCCCATGCCCTGGAGGAAAAGCGAACAACGAAACTATTTTTTCCAACAAAAGCGGATAAACGCCGGTTGAAAACAGGATTTACATTTTTTTAGAGAAACGGCAAACGAAAACATTTTCCCCATGCTCCGGAGAAAAAACGGATCACGAAAACATTTTTTCCGAGCAAAACGGAGAAAGGAAAAAAATTTTTGAGCGAAAACGGGCAACGAAAATATTTTTTCCATGCTCCGGAGGAAAAACGGACCACGAAAACATTTTTTCCGGGCAAAACGGAAAAAGGACCCGAACGTAAAGCACAGGGACCTATTTGTTATAATTTTGGACCTATTCGCTATTTTGAAAAATTAGAAAATAGCTCGTTCGCTATTCGCATTTAATGGGGGGTCTCCCTGTAAAATACCGAACGAGGGACCTAAACACGAAACGGGGAAATCTATTTTCCTCTCACAGAAAATCGCACAAGGACCTATACATAATTTTAAAAAAACGGAGGACTTTTTCGGAAAATAGAGGAGAGAGAAGGTGGAAGTGAGGTGGATGCTTGAGGAGCCTTGAAACCTCCCATATGTAATTGAGGGATAATTCGTCCGATGTTCAAGTCACGGGATCGATAAATTGAGCTTATAAATAATAATATTGCAAATCTCTAAGATCACAAGAATGCAAGAAATAGAGTAAAGGACTGTTTTTATTAGCTAAATGGTTTTCACATAGTACAAGTATTACAGAATTATTTAACTAACTCTAGATCGTATAAAAACATATTATAGGTATATATCAAGAGAAATATCAATCGATCTATCTATCTATCTATCGCTATTTTGAGATTGTACAAGATATACCTTATTGATAAAGAACGAAGAGGTCTCAGTTATGCTTCAAAAGGTGTCTTCTGATCGAAAGTTGTCTTCTTGTCAAAAGGTATTTTCTAGTCAAAAAATGTCTTCCAGCCAAAAGATATCTCTTCACGAGAGGTGGCTTTCGATTAGTTAATTGTACCTATCAGAGAAACCCTCCGCACGTCACTCTTGTACGAAAGGTAACTGCTTGTCCCGACCAGTTTAATCTGGTCGAGGTGGTTGAAAAACTGGTTAGAACGGACCAATGTAAGTTAATAGAGTGCATGTCAGTGAACTGATCGGAGCCGTAACCAGGTAACTGATAGTTGGCCTAACTGGTTAGAGCCGTAACCACGTAAATGATTGTGGACCCTATTTTTCTTTGTAGGCTTCTTTTTATAAGTGTATAGGCTCAAAATAAAGTCTGGGTCTTAATCCTTGTTAATATTATTTTAGTTTCTTTTATTCCCACATATATTCATTTATAAAAGAGTGTATTACTATAGAACATAATACTCCCTCCGATTGGAAATGTAAGGGGTTTTAGCCTTGTGCACACATATTTAGAAGCTTGGTGAATAGACTAAAATACCCATAGTTATTGTTCATTAAAAAGCGCGTTCGCATAAAAAAGAGACATGGAAAATTGTACAAGGGTAATAAATAGAACAAGGGCTAAATTTAGCCTTGGGATACTAGACCCCTTATATTTTACAAATAGTATAGAGACCTAAAACCCCTTACATTTCCAATCGGAGGGAGTAGTAAATAACATTGAAAATACTTAAATAGAAGATGTATAGAAGGAAAAATAGTAAAAAATTATGTTAAAAATTGTAGGATACAAGTATTTAAGAACAAATTTTGAAATCTAGATTATTATTGTTTGGAATGCATGAGTCTCACATAACATTCTAAGAAACCAAGGGTTTATTTTGATTGAAGCTAATTTTACCATAGTTAATCCTAGTCAGGTATAGCTTGCCACACATTTTGTGGGAGCAAAATTCAACGTCATAAGTGCGACAAGTTTAGCAAAAGTTATGAGTTTATAACGCGTGAGACACGAAACTAAGAAATTGTGGCAAATAACCAAACACCTGCCTAAGAATCTGTAGTACGCTAAAGTTTAGATCTGAAAAAGTTAGCTTTAAACCAAATAGCAATAGAATAGGTGTTTCGTTCCTTTTATTTTTTTAAAAATATCTACGTATTTCTCGTTTTCTAAAAGCTACCATAGATTACCCTCGCACGTTGCACAAAAATGTTGGCTATTTGGAATGACAATCTCCACGAGAAACACAAAATATACCTACACCAAGGGTTCACAAAATTGACGAAAATCACGTGATTTTCACAATTTTCGCACATATCGCCGCGGCCAGATATAAAAAACAGGTCAATAAAATTGATCCGATTGAAAAATAATTCAAAATTTTGAAAAATTTACGTGTCAAAAACCGGTGGAAATCGATCGATTTTCGCCAAAAATCGCTACAAAAAATCGATCGCACAAAAGTTCAACAAGGTCGTCGACTTTCCACGAAAATCGACGATTTTTTTTTATAAAAAAGTTGGTTTTGTATTTATTACAATTTTCAGCCGATTTTTAACTCGGTTTTTGCGATTATCAAAAATTATTGTTCATCGGAAAATCATCAAATGGATTTTAAGAACCTGCTACACCACCACCACCAGTCCACCACTAATGAAATCTCTCACTACGTTCAATTCCTCTCTCCTCTGCCCGCTTTTATAAACCACCCATACAGCCGGTGAAGAAAAGCTGTTTGCCCTCCAAGATCCGTTTCCTCGCCGCCTTGGACATTCTTCTCCCCGCCGCTTCCCGTCCGTCCATCGGTTTTTCGGGAGATAAATATATCTCATACCTTGCGCTTTACCTTTACGGCCAGTCTCACACAAAGTAGACGAGTATTAGACATCAATCACCCTGTACGCTTGCTATAATTATTTCTTCCTCGAGCAGCAATTTGTGGCCACGGGCGTCCTATAATACTCTCGCGGGGGGGTTGCTCCGTCCACGCTCGCAGCACAGGAGGGTTTCTTGGACGGAATGGCGGAGGAGTGCCCTCACGCCGGCGCGGAGCTCTGGCTCCCGGATGAGTTCCTCAACGGCGATTTCTTCTCCGAGGAGAAGGCCGCCGTGGCAGCCAGGAGCGGGAGCGACCAGGGGGACGGGCTCGGCAGCCTCTCCCGCCGCATGGCTGGCTTCCTTGACTGCGACGGCGGCTACAGTACTACTCCCAAGGTTGGTTTTCTGTTTTGTTACCCTGGTTTTTGGGGAGCTGTTGTTTTGCGCTTGTGTTTTGGAAGCATCTGATTGTTTTTTTTCGCTGTTCTGTGATAGGCGGAGGTGATGGCCGGTTCGCCGCAATCAACGCTGTGCGGGCTGCCGGCTTCGGGGGAGGATAGCCCCAACGGGGGGCCGTCGCAGGTCAGCTCGCCGCTGTCGTCGCCGCTGGAGCAGCAGCCGGCCGACCCTTGGGACCTGCTGTACGAGGCGGCCGGGCAGGTGGCCCGCCTGCGCATGGACACCATCCTGGTGCCCGGTAACCCACCAGCCTACCAAGGCCAGGCCTTCGTGCCGCCGGCTAGGAAGCCCTCTCCGCCGATGCCGGCCCCCAAGGCAGCCGCCGACGCTTATCATTATCCGCCGAATCATTTTCTCACCCAGCGCCAGGTTCAAGTTGCTCGTGTGAGTTCCTCTGTTGATGCACCACGACGTCCTGCATGCTTTTTCCGCTCTGTTTGTGTCGGGATTGCGCTCCCTGACGGTGTGCTTTCTTTGGCTTGGTCCTTGGTTTCCAGTTTCATCTCCTGAAGCAGCAGCAGCTGGCCTCGGCGGCGGCGGTGGCGTGGGGCACGCACCGGGGCAGAGCTCTGCGAACCAACGGCGCTGGTGCGCCGCTTGGGCCGAACTCGTCGGCCTGGCCGCCACTGCAGAAGCCCCAGCAGCTGGCTGCATCCGCGGCCGGCATGCGCGCTGTTTTCCTCACCCCTCCAGGTGCCAAGCGCGAGTGTTCCGGCACCGGCGTTTTCATCCCCCGCCGGGCCGGCGCCGCCGCCGAGCCCAAGAAAAAGCCAAGTACGCCCTGCGCTACCACTTTTTCTCCTATTTTCACCTTTTTTTTCGCGTGAAGCCTGTATTATTTTTACCTGAATTTTTCTCGTGAAGCCTGTAATATTTTTAGCTGAACTCTTGTGGTTCTGCTTGCCTTCAGGCTGCTCCACCGTTCTACTCCCGGCGCGCGTCGTTCAGGCGCTTAATCTCAACGTCGAAGACCTCGGTGCCCGTCCTTGCTATCCCGGCGGTTTCGTTCTCGATCACGGTAAATAATTTTGCTCAACACTAGTGCTAATAACATTAACGATGTTATTTTTTTTGGGCAAATGAATGGCCATTAAAGCTTATGTTTTCTCACAGACGAGCTCGTCAGCCGGAGCAACGCGCTGCTGGCGAAACAAAAGCGCGCGCATCACCTCCATGCCGCCGCCGCGCATCCCCCGCAGCTTGCGGCTGCTTGTGAAGTCAATCTCCCCCAGGAATGGACGTATTGAGGCTGCAAATTGCTCTCCGCAAAGATGCTTCGTCTGTTCTAACCCAGCTTATTGGATTATATTTAAGAGAAATTAGTGTTATAATTAGTGCTAAGCTAGTTTGGTGTTAGGCTAGAAGTAGGAGTCAGTGGCGGTAGCTTCAGTGTTAGGTGTCCCTTCTGTATGCTGATATATTGGTTATTTTGGATGGTGGCTGATTGATGAAGATGAACTACGGAGAAGAAGAAATACATAGCTTTCGTTGTGGGTTGTTGGGGGTGCCATTTGGGGGGAAATATTAAGTGTTTCCTTTGGAGAAATTGGGAGGCATGGCAGCTAGTTCTACTAGTTTGATGATTGGGAAAAAATCATCAGAAGTTTGGAATTATGTCTTTCTACGAAAGAAATAAGGTGAAAGAAATAAGGTCTCCAGGTTTGCGTAACACTTTGGATTTCATTTGTTGCCATTCAACATCAGTCTGTCTTGCTTCCTTTTTGCATTGGTTGCTTCATGCGTAAGGGATTCCCCTGCGGATCCATCTCATTCCTGTAATATTTGTTGCGTGATTCGCTTTTAACTTCTTTTTAGTTGTTTTGGTTTCGCATATGATTTGGTTGAGTGGTACTGTGTAGTGGTTACACTCCTTGTTCTACCTCGCAGCAAAAGTCTCTCGTTTTTTACTCTACCTCGCAGCAAAAGTCTCGTTGTTTACTATTTCCTCGCTGCAAAAGTCTAATATATGACGTCCAGTTGCTTAATTGGGTGGTGTGTTCTTTCTTTATTGTATTACTAGTTCCAGACGAAATTGATGGGCCATCTACCTCAGAAGAATCTGCCCGGGTCGGGGCCCGGGAATTGGGATCTTGCATCTCGATGGCTCCATGTCGTTTATCCACAATGACAGGGACGCATGCGATCCAATTCCCGTAAATTTTGATGCATTATTTGCGAGATCGACACAGTTTTTTTTTATATGTTCGGACGACTTGGTCTGAATCTTCGTTGGTCTCTATCCACATGGATCCGGTTCTTATGACGTCGAGTTCTCTGATGTGAGTCATTGACGTGTGTGCCCTCTCAACGCGTGGTCCTATACATCAGTGATCCAACATCAGAGAACTCAATGTCAACGAACAGGGGTCCAAATTTCGGCGAAATTTGGTGAGATCCCGGCGAAATCTCGGATTTCGGACCCCTCTGAGATTCAAAATCCCGGAAAATTCAAAAAAATTCAAAAAAATTTAAATCTCGGATTTCTCGGCGAGATCTCGGCAATTTTGGGCGAAATCTCGGGCGAGATTTGGTATTTTTTTGCCGGATTTTGATTTTTGTGCATTCTATTTGCTTGGGTTTAGGATCAAGATCATCCACAAAAAATTTCAAAAATTTTTAACATGTTTTTAACCATTTTTTGGTCGGTTCAATATGTCGGTTAAGACTTTTCGAATTTTTTAAATTTTTTCAAGATTGATTATCTTCTGAAAAATTTATGGGAATATTATTGATGTGTTAGGATCATTCACAAAAATTTTCAAAATTTTCTAAAGTGGTTTGAACTTTTTTTAATACATAGGAACTTTTCTAGTGCATTGAAACAGCAGAGAGAAATGATATCTGATACTACATTGATAGTTAGAATCAATCTGTGCATGACTATGAGAGAGAAGTGGAGTGGAAATAGTGGTACAAAACCTACTTCAAAATTATTGAATGACATATATTGAAAAACAAAATTTAAAACCTAAGATAACATGTATTTATAAATGGGTACAGTACTAACTCACATATGTATATATGGGCGGGGATTCACATGTACATGATCAGTGTTCATATTTATGGCATTGATCTTTTCTTACTAGTCAAAATTCAAAACTGCAGGTGGTTTCAAAGAAAGAACCTCCCTCAGAACTGCAGGTGGTTTCAAAGAAAGAATCTCCCTTAATATATAGGAACGTATATAAAACTTTTAAAATGACTTGAAGTTCATTTGTTACATTTGAAAAATCAAAAACTGATTTTATATACGGTTTTTATCACGACTTTACCACTGTTAGATTTTTTAAAAATTCCTCATGATTGATCATCATCTCAAATTTTTATGGAAACGTTAGTGATATGTTAGGACTATCCAAAAAAAAATTCAAATTTTTTTGATGTATTTTGAACCATTTTTCAGCCGGTTCAATTCGGCCGAGATTTCGGTGATTTCGGCCGAGATCTCGGATTTCCCGGTAGAAAAAAAACCGGATTTGAAATTTGGTTTTTGCAATTCGTCCGGATTTTATCCGAAATTTTCGAATCTCGTCGAAATTTCGGATTTCAGGAACCTCCGAAATTTGACTCAAAACGAGATTTGAAACCTTGTCAACGAAGAAGCCATGAAACCAAGCAACACGACGACACAAAACATAATCTCCTCCGCCAAACTCTGACCCAGTCAATGTGTTGCCTTCTTCGTTTTGTGCGGCGCGCGCGCATAACTCTGAATTTTTGTTTCAACTTGTTTGCACGGCCTCTGCGTCCAAAGTAACCTCGGGTTCTGTTCTGATCAAAAGTGACCTCACCATGTATCGAGAGTTGAGCGACTGGAAATTGTTTGCGACTTGTGAGTACACCTTTCCAACAAAGAGGACAATATCGTAATCTGATCCGTATCCTTGTACAGGGTACTCAGTATGGCACGATCAGATAATCAGATCGTTGCATGCCCCCCCCCCCCCCCCCCCAATGTCCCTTTCTGGACTGCCTTTCCTTTCCTTTCCTTTGTAGGTTCTCATCCAACTTCTTAGTAGGAACATAACTTCTTAAATCACTTCCTGAACGTTCGGGCCTCATTTAGAAATGTGGAAATTTTGCCAAGCGTTCTGCGGGGATTCAATTGTTTCATGTGTAACTTTTTTAGATATTTACCTCGGATTCGTCAAAAAAATTTGTGGCCGGTGGAAACTGGAAAGCGTAAAAGATCCTGTATTTCGCTTCGCTGCACAGAACGCGGTACTTGTATTGTGTAGGATGCTATCGCTTGGGTACGAGGAAGGCAGGCGGTGTTTGGCTGTCTTCATCTGGTGGAAAGGTGGTTGCGTCCGAGCTGGTGCAACGGGCGCCCATGTGGCCGTCACGTTACCGAGTGCCAGCGGCCGGGTGGTGGCACGGCCGCCGTCCAGATTGGTCTCGGCTCGTTGTCACGCCGGTTGCGCGATTGCATTCGCTGATTGCTCTCTCGTTCGTTCCATTGTCCCAGACTGCGCCTTCGTCGTCATTTTTTCACCCATTAGCTCTCAGAGCTCCGGAGTCCAGACTGCCGTCACGTTGCCGAGAGCCGAGACCCACTTCTGTGCACTGTTACGAGAAACACCCGACTCAAACGTAATCAGAGTGTAATTAATACTATCAAATGATTAATTCGTCGTATAATCCGATTAATTATCCGTTTTCCCTGTTTAATCACAAAAAATAACTTATTTTTGATCACCAAGTATGATAAATTAGTTTATAATACTGTGTCATAGTGTTCATAGTTATATGAAGTATAAATAATGAAATGCAAAACATGTTTTGTAGAGTAATAATCTACAATAACTTTGGGTAAGTAAAATATTTCTAATTAATTTTAAGTGTAAATAAATATATTAATAAGAAGTAATAGTCGTCCGTTAAATTTCTATTAATCGATTGTAGTGTGATTAATCATTTAGCGGTACTTACATCAAACGCAAAACCCAACCATGCTTCAGTTGAGTATTTTTTTTTAATCTACATAATACACTGCTTGAGTTGAGTTTTTTTTTTTTTTTTTTATCACAGAAGACGAGGCGATTCAACGGGAACAAAAAAAAAAGGGTGTGCTTTACTACAAAATTCAATATGCTTTGGCGGGTCCTTGGATAGTCTGGGAAACTTCATCTGGACCTGGAGACTGGACACACTGAACTCTGGAGTGCGTGTCTAGAAATTTGAAATGGTAGAGGCGGGTTTTCTGTATAGTTACATTCTGTCACATGCATAGTCAACTCTGGGGTATCAGGAATTAGATTTAAGCACGATTAGTTATCCGCTTATGTCACACTCACAAGGCTGGAGAACTGGGCAACTAACTACGGCAACAATTAACAAAAGCGAATTACGTTTGCAAGGCAAATGGACCCTTGTGCAGTTGTGCTTGGTGCTACCATTATTCAACTGATACTGTTGTATAGAAGTACCAGTCAAATAGCTGCCATTTGTCGCTTGTTCCTTCGAGCTTCTGCTCTGTGTAACCTTGGATCGTTTGAAATTTCCCTTCAACATACGTGAAGACAAAGCGGAAAAGTTGGCTCCTCCTAGCGCCTAGGTATCATCCCTGATCCTCCGTTTGGCAGCTCAGCAGTATTTTTCTCCAGCACTTTGGTTTGGGCTTCCATTCAAACTGGTCGGTCCTGTACTGCTGTACCATAGAGCCATAGACTCCTTTCCCCGGGACAGACTATCTGTGGTCTCTCGCCATGAGGGGACCGCCAGTGACAACAGATCAGCAAAGCACAGCTAGAATCTAGTGAGACAATCCGCTAATTAATTTTGCGAGCCTCTCTCTCTCTCTCTCTCTCTCTCTCTCTCTCTCTCTCTTACTTTGGAGCATACCTTCGTCCAAGATTTTTCTGACCATCTTATCCATAAATATATAGAGTATTTTGTTCAAAAGTCTCTTCGACATCCCAAATTATAAAATCGGATATTTGATTTCTCAAACTTTACAATTCGATTCAAATAACACCATGACTTGGTTTTGCATAATGGTATATTGCTCTTATGGCGCGATGAGTGTGTGATTTTGCCACGTAGGATAACATATTGAAAAAATTTAAGTGAACGGCAAGTGGAGCCTACAAAGGTTTCTCCCCCAAATCGTAATAGAGAGTGCGAGAACTATAGGGGCTGACAGTTATAGAAGCTTGGCGGAGAGAGAAGCCCTTGTGGGCTCCTCAGTCACTGACCTAACTAGCATGACGTGTCATCCTATATGGTAAAATCGCTCACTAATTACTATACGCGGCAATACCACGATACAAAATCGGATTATGGTGTTATTTGAACCGTATTTTTAAGTTCAGGATTCATAGTTTGAGGTGTCGGACAGGTTTTTAAGCAAAATTTAAAATATTATATGGACTTTTTACACGAAGATATAAGGAATAGGTATGTAACGCTCCAAATATACTTAGGACAAATTTCGCTCCAAAATTCGTAGCTCGCAACTAAGAGTACATCCGAAGCGCTACGTTCGCGAAGAAAATAAAATATACGGTATAAGTATGTAATGTCCCAATTTCAAAAAGATTTAGGTTTACCCCCGCACGCTATACAAAGTGGTTACGTACTCTTTCGGTCACAAATAATATCTGGACATCTGTACTGTCTTCAAAATATAGTTTTGACAACTAATTTCAATTATAATATATATATAAAACCTAGTAAACTTATAATTTTGAAAAAATATTTTTCGAGAAAAATCTAAATAAACTATTTTCATATATCTAATTTAAATATTTAAAAAGATATTGATAGTCAAAGATTAAAAACTTTAACTGTATCTATATCCAAAATGATAACTTTTCGTAATAACACTTTGGTTTCAGATAGACTTAGGTCTACCTATGTTGGATAATCCATGCAATTGCACTAACCCCGCATTCGCTTTCTTATCGCTCCGCGTAAAAAATTAACCCGAGGATTTATACGCATTCCATGCTAGGGTTTATATGATAACTCGCTCTTAACCAGCAATGTGGGAGTATCCATCCGTACTGCACTTATACCATACATGGATCTCATTTTGGCTCAATCCTAGCTGGACCAGGGCTCGCAAGTTACTCGTACGACCACATCAAAAGTAAACATACGCCACTAATTTATTTACAGTATGTTACTGTATTGTCAGTACCCATACATTTTATGATCTTATAGAAGGCTTTCGAATATGAATATTACTGTACCGATATTATTTCACATATATTATTTACACATTAATTTTATGATAAATAATCAATTATTCCGATAAACATATCTATTACTTTCTCCTATGCTGCGTACATTTCGTTTCGTGCTGTCGTCTTTGCGCAGGACATGCCGTGCTACGCCGCCAAGAGCATGGGCCGCGCGCCCGCACCGCATGGGCTGCATCAGATTGTGTGTTCCCTTCCTCAATGCTACGCACCCGGCAGAGCGGTGTATACGTGCATCAGCATGCATCAAGGTTCTGCCGGCGACGGCGCAAGCAGTTTGGGTCCGAGGCTAACCACCGCTTCCCTCAATTGCCGGTAGATGATACTACACTTATACAATCTATACTACTACTTCATGGAAGTACTGTTCAAGCAATCTTCTTCTCATCACGCATGTGCCGCGACGAGCCTGTAGTGGAACACCTGTCGCGCTTGGCCATACTAGCGCTGGACCGCCGCGCGGGTCGTGTCCATGCGGCCATGTGCGTGCCATACTGATTAACCTTTCGCGAATTGTTTATCATAGTAGCTTTATTGATAAAATATTTAGTAAAAATAGCTTTAATGCCATAAATTTTACGAAATTGATCTCATGCAGCGGACTCGGGATGCTGCAGCCGGCTTGCAATGCCGCATAGCTGCTGCAAGCCGGCTTGTTGCTCCGCCACGGCATTGCAAACCGTTTTTTTTTTATATATTTCGGTTGCCTTTTTTGTTTTTATTTAGTGGCTCAGTTTTTTTTTTTTTTTGGTTGCTTTTTCCAAATTCTGATTTCTCAGCTTACTAGATGAATGTTCAGTTTGTGGTTCATATTTACTGAATGAATGCTCACTTTTTTTTATTTTTTTTAAAGTAGGGGGGAAATAGAGCGAAACCAAAAGGTGGATATAACCGGTTTGACATGTCATGGCATATCAAGATCTGACTTGCAACCTTACACACCATATGTAAACGAGAAACTTTCAACTGAGATAAGCATGTAAATGGCAGTGCAACAAGAGCTTTACATA
This sequence comes from Rhipidocladum racemiflorum, assembly GCA_036346355.1. Taxonomy (NCBI): domain Eukaryota; kingdom Viridiplantae; phylum Streptophyta; class Magnoliopsida; order Poales; family Poaceae; genus Rhipidocladum; species Rhipidocladum racemiflorum. The sequence continues at coordinate 22,365,359 of CM070570.1, read as the reverse complement.
ACAATGCAAAACAAAAAAAGGCACACAACACAGTGAAGTAACTCTTTCCTTCTATTGAAATGTGCACAACAAATTTTGGTTTGCCACCGAGCATTCGATGCAACTTGCACCAATCCGATGTAAGCGAGAAAACCACTACTTACAAACAAGTAATGAATCCACTGTTCAAAAACAATCCGGTACGATTGACGATTTGAGTTCGTTTAAGCAGAAGGATTGAGTTCGTTTATGCATAGACCTCCAAACGAGGCTATACCTGCTGGAGAAAAAAAGAACTAATCAGAGGCATGAGAAATATAACAAAAGAAAAGAGAAGAAAAAGAGTTGTGAGTTGAGTGAGAAAAAGTAACGAATGAAAATGGCTCTTATAATGTTTTAAGGCCTCAATTACATAATCAAAAAACATAATAGTTACCGTGAGAGGTAATTTTATGCTTTTCTTTTTTAAAGTTGCATAAATATTAAAACATGAAATGAGGGTAGATGGTGATTACTTACCCCTTCGCTTGCTTCAAAATTTGTGCAATTTGTATTTAGTGGAAAAGCATAGAAGCACTCTTTTATACTCCATCACTGCTTAAGACTCCTTGGAGGGCCCCTTTGTAGCCTCTTCAAAATAGGACGAGGGGTACAGTCTCAATTTGTGAAGACTCACCTTCAAAATCATCTGATAGTGGATTATTAGTTCATAGAAGAAAATCAACTAACAAGTACATATAACCTTTGGATTTCTAGTTACCTTTACATCTTCTTCATTATGAGTAAATCTTTGAACCTCATCGTTATCAGATCTCATTTTCTTCGTATTGCGATGACACAAGACAAGTAAATCTTTGAACCTTCGTTGTTTCTTCCTGCTGACCAACCCTACCATGTCCATCATAACCAAATCTCTTCTCACTTGCCACGATGACACCATGTCCCATTTGTTACTCTGGAACCTCACACTCGCCATTGAAGGGTGGCATGTTGCAAAACCTGAAATTCAGAACGTCAACACTTCAAAACAGTTGAAAAGCATGAAAAGAAGAGGCTATCCCATGTATACACTATAGTAAAGTAAGATATTGTTCCTGTTTGGCTGTTTCTTTAAGTGCTATAATTGTGATGACACAAGTCAATTAAAAAAACAATTTAAAATTTCAATGCATATAGTTTCCGATGTAATATTATTTAGCTGATGGATACTAAATTTAACCACAAACTAAACATTCATCCAGTAAGTTGAGAAATCGGAATCTGAAAAAAAACAACCGAAATATAAAAAAAAAACAAAAAACAAAAAAGGTAACTGAAATAAAAAAACGGTTTGCAGCTCCGTCACTGAGCTGCAAGCCTCTGAAATAAAAAAAAGGCAACCAAAATAGGTAAAATAAAAAAAGAAACCAGCTTACAGCGATGTGACGGAGCTGCAAAACGGCTTGCAGTGGTTCCACAGCGCTGCACGGGGCCAATTTTATAAAATCTATGATACTCAGATTATTTTTACTAAATATTTTTCATAAGGGCTACTAGAGCGAGCAATTCAGCTTCCGCCAGGGTCCCGGCAAAATTCCTCGATTAGACCTGGAGTACAAGTTAGCAGTATTCAAGTGCGTCTGTGCGTGCATATGCGGATAATTAAGCCTTTTATCGATCTGCCGGCCGTGCCAGGTTCGCCCCATGTCTGCCTTTGGGTTTGGGATGACCCCCAGAAGAAATGTATATCCTCGATCCGGTGCGTACATCGCAAGCAGGGTTCGTTCGGATGCGCGCGTACGCGCATGCACACTTGCTGTTCACGCTTTTGTGCATGGAATCGTTTACGTGTGCGTCCAGCTAGCTCCAGGTCTCTCTGTCTCTCTCTCTCTCTCTCTCTCTCTCTCTCTCTCTCTCTTGTTTCGAGAGAGGATTCTGGTTACTTTCCTGTGATGGAATTATCTGACTATGGAGGCCCAGGCTCTTGTTCGAAAAGGCACGAATCATGGCCTCATGGGGTTGGAGACTCCGAGTTTATCGTTCATTATGTATTGGGCTGTTGCTGTATCGCAGTCATGGGCCTGAAGCCTAGTAAAGGCCCTACAACCACAATATTTTACTTGCTCGTCCGGCAGAAAAAAAAACAGTGTTTCGTATAAATCTTAAAGTAATTAATGGATAAGTAGTTACTATACACTCTTTATTCATGATTTAATATTTATGCAACATTTTTTTTTAAAAAAAAACACGCACAGAAGCCGCTCTCAAAACAAAAATCCTAACCAGTCATGCCGAATAAACTTTTCTTATCCACGGGTTTTGTTTCATTCAGGCCTATCACCGATAACTCGTAGACTCCGTTGTTTCTTTCATCAATAACTAGGCGGCAAGGCCGAGGCCTAAATTATGGACTTTCAGCCCGTTGCTATCAGCTGGTTTGATGCTGTTCTATTTTAAAAGCAGATGAGAGCTTCTATAAAGCAGCATTCGGAACAAAAAAATCTCTGTCGAAACAAGTTTTTTTAGGGCTAAATAGTAAGAAAGGAGCCTACTGTGTATATTTATATCTATTATAATATTAAATTAGAGGCAAAAGAAACCACCACGTTCGCTTTCAAGGCTAGAAATTCCCACATTAATCAGAGGAAAAAAGAAAGATCTACACCATTGATCGTGGTGGATCCAGATTAGAAGAAAGAGTTTGTGTATTGCATAATACATAATCTAAATTATAATGGTCTAGATTAAAAGAAAGAGTTTGTATCATTTACATTACACAAATAGCTAAAAAAATTAGAAATTATATTCCATACGATAACAGTTTAGTTTAAAAGAAAGAGTCCAAATATCTCTACCACTTATTTTGGTGGGACCAGATTATAACGGTGCATATTATTCTATATAGATATTAGAGTCATATCATAATATCGAGCCGCGCAATTTGCTAGTTTAAATAGGAAATATAGTACAAAAGATATTTACAGTGAAGCTGAGATATTATGCTAGGTTGCTAAGCCATTCTGAACTGTAAGGAATGTATTTGGCCTTCGCTCTATGGATAACCACGGCGAACTCATTCTTGAATAATTGTCTCCAAGCTTTAAAAGTTGGTTCAATTCCATGGAAAACTTTCTTATTCCTGACAAGCCAAATGCACCAAGATGCCGGTACGATGATCTCCATGTAGAATGGTTTTGCTAAATTCTCCATGAGGTACTGAATTGCTTCATGAACAGACAAATTCAAATTGCGAGTTAGGCATACATAGTTCCAACAAGGCTGCACAAAAGGACAATTCCAAAAAAGATGGCGCAGGGTTTCTTCCACATCTTGAGCACATAAGACACACGTATAATTCCCCATCTGAATTTTTTTCCTCCTCAGTAAGTTCTTGGTGTTCAGTCGATTATGTAACAGGAGCCAGAAAAAAAACTTGTGGCGAGTTCTACGTGTGCTTTTTCCATGGCCATTTGAACGCAAATTGGTGCTTGAACATGTCCCATCAAGAGCTTATAGATCTTGGAGGAAGAATATAGTCCATTGTTCCAAATATATTCCTACCAGTCCTCATCAGTATCTTCTGTTAATGACAGAAGCAACTCGTATTGTTCAAACGCTTGTACTGATAGAGGCAAATATAAAAGATTGGTGAGATCCTGCTCAACACAGGCTTGTTGAACAGTCATATTAGGCTGTTCCACAAAGGAGAAGAGACGAGGGTGTTGCATATTCAGCAGATTTCCATTCCGAATATCTGTCCGGAAGAAAGCTGTATTGCCCTGCCCAATTTTGCATGAAGTAAAGCCTTTGTAAAGATAAAAGAGTTTCAAATTGTCTCGCCACCAAAATGACCCCTCAGTAGAATTTTCAGGTGGCTTTTCATTGTTGTAATAAACTTCCCGTACTAATTTCACCCAGGGCAGATTAGCATTGTTGAAGAATTTGCGTAAATTATTCATCGGAAGAGCATCATTTTGTGTTGCCAGTTTTAGAGCTCCTAATCCCCCCTGTGCCTTTTGTCTATAAAATTTTTTTCCAGGAAGCTAAAGATGGCCCATGATTTTCTACCCGAGATGAGCCTCTCCAAAGACATTGCCTTATGTACTTATCAATTTTTTCAATGACTCCAACTGTTAGTTTCAAGCAGCACATGAAAAAAATGGGCAGCAAAGAAAAAAGTGAGTTAACCATCGTTAATCTTCCTCCAGAGGATAGGTAACTTGCACAGCTGGTAAATCTTCTCTCAATTCTCTGCACAAGAGGAAAAAAATCATCAACCCTTGGCTTATTAAGTCCCAATGGCAGGCCAATGTATGTGAAAGGAAAACTACCTCTCTGACAATTTAAAGTCCTTGTGAGAATCTCCATTTTCTCATCACAAATATTGATTGTGATCATGAATGATTTGTGATAATTTACTTTGAGATCAGTAGACTCAGAAAAAGTATTTAACAGAGCTTTTAGGCAGAAAAGTTGCTTTGCACAGGCTGGCATAATAACCAAAGTATCATCTGTGTATTGCACTGCTGGAAAATTAGGGCAACCTGTCAGGGGTAGAGGTGATGAGATCAGATTCTGATGCATGTCTCTGTTAAGAATAGATTGCAACAAATTCAGGTGCTACAACAAAGAGAAGAGCAGATAGGGGTTCTGCTGCAAACTTCTTCTTCCTCCTCCTCCTCTCTATATGGTATCACAGCTTTTGGCATCACAAAAGCAATGATTACATCACCCTCCTTGACCAATGGCACCAGCAGATCTGCTGCAACTGCAGCTGCAACTTCTGCCATGGGCGGACTGTTGTAGATATGCCCTAGAGGCAGTCATAGAGATGATTATTTTTCTTTATGTTCATACTTAATTATCTTGTTCCTTGAATATTGTCATTATTATTTACTAGCAAATAACTTGTTTGTGAAACTCTATATATGACTTTGTGATGATTATCTGAAGTGATCCCTAGTCGATAAACATATGATGACATATATGAATAGATTAGCATATGTATTGGTTGATGATCATATTGCACGGATCATAAATATGGAGATATCAAACCAATAATATGGACACATGTTAGAGAACATGGAATTGGATTGACCCACCTTGAGACACTGCGAGAACATTGTAATTTTCTTGTTATCAGTTGGTCTCATATACAATGTGTATGCTATATCCTTAGACCTGAGGTTGGTGCATGTACTCGAGATGTGTAATGACTTACTTAGGAGTTGCCAAACTCTACTCCGTAACTAAGTAGTTATAAAGATGGCTTTCGGGTTTCTCATGAAGCATGTTGCGAAGCATGGTCGATCGAGATGGGATTTGCCCCTCCATTCAACGGGAGAGATATCTCTAGGCCACTCGAGTGGTCAGATTTTAGAAATGCATGGCTATGCTACCCGCGGTTAAAGAGTTAACCGTAGTTGGGGATTCCGAGTTACGTGATCGAGAAAGAGTGGTCGAACTAACTAAACAAGGGTGGCATGTGCTCGCCTTGAGTTTGACCGATACCATGAGGCAAAGGGTAATGCATAGAATTAAGCATTATTTAGGTTTGTCCAATGTGATCTTTACATATACTTAGGAGTCGGCACGTCCTGATAGGGATCGCTACCGATTAGTGGTCAAGTAAGAGTACTCAAGCTATGTTTAGGTATATGTGAACATATAGGGCTGCACGCTTAAAGAGCTGGGATGTAATTCGGATGGTGATCCGAATTCGGATGGGTTTTTAAGTTCCTAATGGGACTCTAATGTAGAGCCTATTATGGTACGTCTATTTAAAGGAGGGGGTGCTGGCTTTAGGGTTAAGACACATAGTAGGAATTCAGAATTTTGGAAACCCTAGCCGCCACCCCTTCTTCGCCCAGAACCGCGCAACCGGTGCTAGCACTCTGGCGTGTGGTGTTTCTGCCCCATACGTGTGGATACCTTGAAGGCGTTAATGCAAGGCTTCAACGCTAGGACGATCTGCAATATTCAATGGTCATGAGGAGCTGCTGGAGGAGGCGCGGGGATAGTAAAACTACATCTGCATCACCGCGCTACATCAACTCTACTTTCGTTATGAGTTTGCGCATCTAGTGGTAATTCTGTGATCTATAACTTGCAGTGGTTTCTTGGTTACGCAGTAGAAAGTTTTTATTTTACGCTAGAGTAGCCTACCCATTCCCCAACACGGACTATTCCAACTCCAGTTCTGTCGTTTGGCCATCTCATCAACGTCAAACTAACGAGCAACAATTACCTGTTATGGAATGCACAACTTCTTCCATACTTGCGAGGCCAACAGTTGCTTGGCTATGTTACCGGTGAAATTGTCTGTCCTCCTCAGATGACCACACAGACAACCGGGACAGAGACAATGCAAGTGCCAATCTGGCGTACTCCCAGTTGCTCCAACAGGATCAGATTGTATTGAGCATTCTTTTGTCCTCATTATCTGAAGAAGTCCTATCCCTAGTACTCTTCCTCACTAGCTCTGCTAAAGTATGGTATGCTTTAGAGCACATGTTTGCTTCAATTTCCAAGGCAAGGAAAATACAGATTAGGATGAAGTTACCCACAGTTAAGAAGAATGACCTCTCAATGGCCGATTACTTCACCAAGATGAAGAACTTGGTGGATATGCTATCAGCCATGGGACAACCACTTGGAGATAAAGAGATTGCATCATACATGTTGGCAGGATTGGGAGAAGATTACGATGCACTGGTAACATCTATTAGTACTAGATCTGATTCCATCTGCCTTTCTGATCTTTATGCTCACATGTTAAGCTTTGAGCTGCGTAAGGAGCAAAATAGCAGTGTGTTGCAAATCTCTAAAGCAAACAACACAATGCGTGATAAGGGAGGCCGCGGTCAATTTTCCAGAAGTAGAGATCATGGTGGCCGTGGTACGCATCAACCCAATCAAAATTCAGGCCATGGTAGGCATCAACCCAATCAAAATTCAGGCGGATTTTCAATTGGGAATCGTCCTGTTTGTCGAGTTTGTGAAAAAACCGGGCATCGTGTAGTGAAGTGCTACCATCGGTTTGATCACTCATACCAAGCATATGAACATCACTCGGCTGCATTGGTAACAACACCATCTTACAACTTGGACTCAAACTGGTACACTGATACAGGTGCTACTGATCATATCATTGGAGATCTTGAAAAACTCTCTATAAACGAAAGGTACAATGGGAAGGGACATGTTCAAGTACCAAATGATAAAGGTCTGTCTATTGCTCATACTGGTCATTCTTGCATTTCTTCCTCTAATCGCAATCTTGCCTTGAACAACATCTTACATGTCCCTAAGATTACTAGGAAATTATTATCTGTCCATTGATTTACTGCAGGCAACAATGTACTCATTGAATTCCATCCAACTTACTTCCTTGTAAAGGATCAGGACACGAAGAAGCTTCTTCGCGGTAGATGTGAAAGGGGCCTGTATCCTATGAAGTTTGCCCAAATTGCAAAGGTTGCTGTCAAGTTTACCAAGTTTGCTCAAAGAGTTCTTTCCAGTGCCAAAGTGTCGCAAGACTTATGGCATTGTAGGCTTGGGTATCCTTCCTCTTCCATTGTGCATTGTGTTCTACAAGCGAATAACATTCCATTCTTCGAAAATAAAGACATTGTGTTAGTTTGCAATGCATGTCAGCAGGCCAAGAGCCACTAGTTACCCTTTTATGCTTTTAATAAAGTTTCTTCATCACCTCTTGAACTCATATTCTTTGATGTATGGGGTCCTGCCATTAATTCAGTCAATGGAAAAATATATTATGCGAGATTCATAGATGACTTCAGTAAATTCACATGGGTGTATCCTATCAAGGCAAAATCAGACGTGGTTCCTGTCTTTCTTCGGTTCAAGAAGTACAGAAAAATTTCTGAACAAGAACATTCTCTCCCTTCAGTTTGACTAGGGTGGAGTATATCAGTTTCTACACAATGTTCTACAGAACGCCGGCGTTAAACACCTTGTTTCTTGCCCACACACTAATCAGCAACATGGGTCTGCGGAAAGAAAACATAGGCATATTGTTGAATTTGGTCTCTCACTACTGGCTCAAGTGTCAATGCCCCTGAAATTTTGGGATAATGCCTTTGAAACAACAAGCTTCCTTATAAATCAAATTCCAAGTTGTGTCATAAACTATGCTAATCCTCTTCAAAAGCTATTCGGCGCACAACCATATTATTCCTTCCTTAGAACCTTTGGGTGTGCTTGTTGGTTAAATTTGAGACCATATAATACAAGGAAGCTGCAATTTCGTTCTCAGCAATGTATTTTCATTGGATATTGTGGCTTGCACAAAGTATATAAATGCTTACATAAACCATCTGGAAGAGAGTGTGTGTGTGTATCCAGTGAAGTCATCTTTCATGAATAAGTGTTTCCCTTCTCTCAGACACATGAGCCTATCACTTCTTCTTTTCACCAACATGATGTCCTTCTTCCTCTGTCCCTGCCATCCAGTTACAGCAAACCAATTTTGCAGTTAGGGTTGGGCATTTTTAAACTGAAACCGAATTATCGAACCAAATCAAATCGAATTAACCGATTATTTCGATTATTTCGGTTTTCGGTTCGGTTTTTATTTTGGTGTAATTCGGTTTTCGATATTCGGTTCGGTTTTTGCCTCCAGAAACTGAAATAACTAAATAGCCTATGTACAATACTACTTTTATAATGTTCTTCCTAAAGCTACCAAATAATTCTTATGTTCTAACATCTTTATACATATGCGGTATGTTTATATATTCTACTATGTTTATACTTTTATGACATATAGATATTGTGTGGGTTTATCTCCACTATATTTTGTGACATGAGAAGAATCAAATCTAATGTACTTAGTGTTTATTCAAATTTCGGCTAACTGAAAAACCGAATTAACTGAGCATAAATATTTCGGTTTATTTGGTTCGGTTTTTCATTTTTGTCCGAGAAATTCGGTTGCTAATTTTTAAAAATCGAATTATTTTAAAACCGTAAAAACTGAACCAATTAAACCAAAAAAACCGAATGCCCACCCCTATCTGCAATTAGACTCTTGTCAAATCTATTCTGAAAATACTTCTCTGAATGATCATATTGACAACAACAATTGTTCTGTATCCACCTCTACTGATTCTCAGAATGATCATATTAGGTGAGCCGATATTTTGCTCCACTCAGACGATACAAACTGGATCGGGCAGGAGGAATGATCGCTGTGTCAAAAATCTCGTCGGCTCCCTATCCATTGACGTGCATTTTGTTTCCCGGGAACTATTCACCAGCAACTTGTGTGACGGGGGCTCTACCGGGTGATTGGCACCTGACGATAGGCTTTTCTCAGGTGATGTACAAGCTTTGTTGGGTAGCGTTTGTAGTAGGACCAAGGACTTGAGACTGACGGAGCGAGTGATGTAGCCAATAAAAACTGTGTTGGATGGTTTCATGACTTAGCCTTGCCTTTTCTGGTCTACTTCCTAAGAAATCGAATTTAGAATCTCCCCTTTCGTTTGTGAAAAAGGTTAGGGAAAATGACTTGAAAACCGGTGAGAATGTGTGCCAGTGCCAAGACTTGTCTTCACATACATGCGTGCCAAAACGGGTCGCTGTGAATTGTGACCAGGACCGTAACAACATAGGCGATGGCTACTGACTGCTACGCGTCTGTGACACGGACGTCTTGGCCTTTCCGCCTGAAAACACCTTGTCCGGCTCGGATAAAACAGGACGCGGACGACCATCTGGGCGGCTTCTCTCTCGCCGGACGCGTACAAGTTTAGCACTCCTCCCTCCCTGATCCACCGCACCGTTCATGTGTGTGATGCGTAGTTGTGTGTCACACCGCATTAACGCACATGTCAGTCGGTAGGCGCAGGCGTGCGCTTGTCATCCAATTGCCTCGTAGTAGCATGCATGATCATCAATCACATCACTTGGGTAGGTATCCGTCGACAGCAGTGTCGGCGTATTTGATCTGGACCGACCTCAGTATGACGCTGTGGGACCCAATCTGTCGCCTCTCCCAGGAAGCAGCGTATAATACCGTGGAGGCGTGGACAGAAACATCGGAAAATTTGGTATTCTATACAACATGTGTCCCGTATTTACAATTGTACACAACATATTTGAATATTTACAGAAATATCAACTATACCCGAAATTTGGAATTTCGTGTACGCATTCCCGAAATTGGCATTTTCGGGTATGAGGTGGCAGGGCCATACCGAAATTGGGGATTTCGGGTATGAGGTGGCACCCTCATACCCGAAAATGGGGATTTCGGCAATGAGGCCTCGGGTTTTGTGCATGCTTTTCCATCCTGGGATCTTTGGTCATCGGCTCGCATGCGATGGCTGGCTTTGTTGCTTTGCTTCACGGGCAAGTGATCCCACCGAAAGAGCAGACAACGTCAATCAAAACGTCCATAAACTACGGCTTTCATCCCTCCGTTGCGAGTTTATAACCTGAGCTTCCTGCGCTTCATTTGGGTGCTTCGTCATTTGAGCAGAGCATCCATCCTTTGTTCGTTTCAGCTCTTCGGTGCGTAGTTAGTTCCTGAGAGAAGAGAGCTCTTCCGTGGTTCGTTCAACCCCGAAATAGTAGAGCGTACAGACGAGAGTTCTGTTTGTTGCTGTTCATATTCTGTTGAATTTTTGTGACAGTGAAATTTTAGTTACTTATTTCATTCGTGTTTTTATTTTGCGTATTCTTCTGTATATTTAATGGTACATTGCTTGAGCTTCATTGATCTTTGGTAGCATCGAGAAGGTTAGTTACTAATCTTTGTGAGCAATAGTATATTATGGACAATGTAGTGTTAGGTTAGAGTTAAGAATTCAGATTTGTGCAATTTATTAATGTTCTTTGGCCGATAAAGGCGTAGTTTTAAGTTAGGGTTAGTTATTATGACAAGAGTACAAAACCTTACTACCATGATTAGCAAAATTAGTACGATGGTGTTAGCACTAATTAGCAACATTAGTATGATGGTGTTTGCAATAATGAGTAGGACGGGATTAGCAATAATTAGTAATACTGTGTATGTTTTTGTACTACATGTGGAGAGAAGATAGTCCGCTGCAAAAATAACTTGTGGGAAGAAACGTCTTCTTGTCTTTGCGTTTGTAGTACCATAAAAGGTATGTTTTCTTAAGGGCAGAGCATGAAATATAATTTATGTGGTAAATTTGTGCTATTTACCATTGCTGTGGACACTGTAGTGTAGTGTAGTGTTAGTTTAGGGTTAAATGTTCGGACGGTAATAGGAAACATTAGTACCATGCTATTAGGAAATATTAGGGCAATGTTAGCTAAAATGAGCACCGTGATAATATCAAAATTTGGTGGCACCATAGTAGCATTAATCAATACATCGATATTAGCAAAGTGGTAGCTAAATATAATGAGTATATGACAGTAGTAGAAAACCTTACTACCATGATTAGCAAAATTAGTACGATGGTGTTAGCAATAATTAGCAAAATTAGTATGATGGTGTTTGCAATAATGAGTAGGACGGGATTAGCAATAATTAGTAATGCTGTGTATGTTTTTGTACTACATGTGGCGAGAAGATAGTCCGCTGCAAAAATAACTTGTGGGAAGAAACGTCTTCTTGTGCTGCGTTTGTACTACCATAAAAGGTATGTTTTCTTAAGGGCAGTAGCATGAAATATAATTTATGTGGTAAATTTGTGCTATTTACCATTGCTGTGGACACTGTAGTGTAGTGTAGTGTTAGTTTAGGGTTACATGTTCGGACGGTAATAGGAAACATTAGTACCATGCTATTAGGAAATATTAGGGCAATGTTAGCTAAAATGAGCACCGTGATAATATCAAAATTTGGTGGCACCATAGTAGCATTAATCAGTATATCGATATTAGCAAAGTGGTAGATAAAATATAATGAGTAGCACGGTATCAAGAAAATAAAGTGAAACCATAATAGCAATAATCAGTACGTCGAAATTTTTTGAAATGAGATGGAAAATTTTAGGTAGGAATAGGGTCTTGTTCTTCCATATTTTAGTATGAGATGTTATAATGATATTTAATTAAGTGTTGTTGAACAATTATGAAATGTTGTTGGTATGGTAATGTTGCATAAAATGTTTGTTCTTTTACGTGTATTAGCATGAAATATAAGATTAGTACATTTTCCCTCCCCACACTCTTATGAAATGTTAAAACAGCGGTGGGAACAAGGTCAAAAGAGCTATGAAATGTAGCGTAGATTTTTTTCAGATTTTCAGTACAACTTTCCAACTGAGTTAGCCTGGTTCTGTACAAATTAGAAGTGAAATTAGCGTATATTTTTGTAATAAAATTCTGACAACAGCACAAGGTCCAATTTCATATTTCCGGTTTTCGATTTATCAGAGGGGTAAAAAGGTCTTAATAATTATTGAAAATTTTTGAGAGAGGTTATCAAGACAATACTAAGTTCCAATAAAATTTTGAAGTCAGAAGGATAAGTATTTTTCTTGTAGAAATTATTTTAGTACAAATCTCAGATTTTTCGAAAACGTTTTTTTTTAATCTCTAAGGGTATTAAACACATTTTTTTCCTGAAATTTTTACCAAAGGTAGACAGTGTTAGGTAGGTAAAATTTTTAGCTCTGGACAAGGTAGCAAACTTTGGAATAAATTCTGGCATTGCTGTCTTTTCACATCTTTTTAAAGAAATTTACTTTGTGTAAATTTGCAAAATACTTTTCACTGAAGTATAAGCTTTTCACAGCTCATAATACGAGATCATGTGCATTAACACCAAATATGAAATATGACTTCCATGAAAAGTTCGAATGATATTTCGTGAAATGTTATCGGAGAAATATTTTGTGTTTAGTAACTTTCAATATTATGTGTGTGCGATGACGGACATGCCTTTCAAAATTTATTTCGGGGAACATCCCGCAGTGTTGCATGGGAGATTCGTGAGCATTGACAACTGCCTGCACGTAGATAGCAGTATAGCCACCCCGAATGAACTGTGGGAGCTGAAATCACATGTCCTCGCTCTGTTCTGTTCGAACCCTGAGACGCATGAGTTCGTCTAGAAGGGGTTCGCCCATGATTGGTCCCCAACACCTCGACGGTTGTGCACACGCTCTTCCCGTTACGGAGCGAAAGCGCGTGGGCTTTGTATGTCCACAAAGCGGGTGGAGAGAATTTCGAGGTAGGAGTGTACGTGGAGATATTGCCACGGCACGATGCCGGAGCGGTGGCATCTACCTCCGAAGCAGTCGAACATGGGATATCGCGCGGGGATGAAGAAGCGGCGGATAGGGGACATCTGGGGAACCCTGAGACACCACCCGAACCAGACATTGTGGAGGAGGGGACATCTGGGGGAGTGGAAGAAGAAGCCGAGGCGGGGGAGGTTGATGGGGAATGCATGGATAATGAAGACGGCGGAAGCGGGGATGAAGAAGCGGCGGACAATGATGACCCAAGACCGGTTGTACAGTACTACTTCCAGGGCATGGGTCTGCTGAATTGTACCATGGCAGATTACAGTAAGATATCCGCATCGCAGTACGCCCAGAACCATATCCAAACTAGACAAGTGTTCGCTAACAAGTTGGAGGACATTCACTTTCTTAGCAACTATGCCGTCGTGACAAGACGGGAGCACACTCTTCACCGTTCGGACAGGACGCAGTATGAGGTTAGGTGCAAGAAGTATCCAGATTGTCCCTTCTTTGTGCGAGCTCTGAAGCCCAAGCACGAAGACCACTTTGAGATACGTACATACATGCCTCATACGTGCACAGAGGAGTCCATAAGGAACATAAGCGGACTTGTGGACGCGAGGTTCATAGCCCAACTCCTGCTGACCGTCGTTGGAAGCGACATAGAGATGACTCCCCGTAAAATTATGGAGGAGGTGCAGAGTAGAAATGGGATGGTCATCACGTATCATACGGCCTGGAGAGCGGCGAAGGCATTGAAGATGCTTTGTTCGGGGTTTCGAGGAGTCTTTCAACTATGCCCCTAGGTTGCTACGGAAGATAGCCATGACGAACCCGGGCACACGATTCGCGATGGTGATGAGCCCGTCATCTTTGGAAGACGGGTCCTTCACCCGATGGACCGGTACCTCTTCAGGGTATTACGGTCATTCGGGCAATGCATCGAAGCTTTTAGGCACCGCAGCCGATTGCTATGCGTGGACGGGACATTCCTGAGTGGGAAGTTCCATGGGGCCGCTGCTAATCGCTCTCGGCCGGATGCAAATAACCGAGATCATCCGATGGCGTTCGCTCTCGTGGAGAGCGAGAACAATGATAGTTGGTTGTGGTTTCGACTCTCTTGAAGGGCGGGTCGTCGGTCCGGGAAGCGCGTGTGCGTTGTCTCGGATCGAACAAAGGCCTTCTCCACGCGTTGGATGTCTGCACGACAAAGACTTCCTCCGCGACGAGCCGCCCGATGTCGAGAGAAGATGGTGCATGCGCCACCTTGGCGCGAACCTGTACACAAGGTACAAGAACAAGGCGCTGGTGAAGAGATTCAAAGCTATGTGCCTGCAGAACCAACAACACAAGTTCAACGCGATATGGACGCAGCTGAACGAGACCACACAGAAGATGATGGAGGATGACCAATCCCAAGCAACAGAACTCCTTTACGCAAATGGTGGGAGGCCAGGCCGTGTATTCTAGAACTCGGCCCGGCTTCACCCGGTGGATCGCGGGAAGCGGCGGGCGGTGGGCGCTACTCCACGACACGAGCGGAGCGAGGTATAGGCGAACCATAGATCGGCGCAGATCATCTCACGTCCTTGTTTTAACTTCCATAGAAGCTAACGTACACCATGACAGTACAACGTCATGACAACAAACATAGCGAGGCGTTCAACAACGTCTTGAAGGGTGTGCGCGCCCTCCGTTGTGTTCAATCATTGAGCTCACGTTCTACCGGGCGGCTGATTACTTCGAGATCGTGGAAATGTGGCCGAGGCGCGGCCACCACGCACGCACTCCAGAGTGGAGAAGATGCTCGCGGAGGCGGGGAAGGCGCACTTCCACCGCACAAGGATTTATGACCTGGGATGAATAAATTTGAGGTCATGTGCAAGCGCAAACATGCATCCGGTATCTCGCGGGGACACCGTGCGCAATGTCAGCTAGGGGCCGAGGAAGTCTCGTGCACGTGCAACAAGCCAAAGCTTCAAAGACATTCCGTGCTCCCATGTGTTGGCGGCATGTCGCGATATGGGTGGAAACGATGCATCACAAGACATCTCGCCTTACTACACCGCGCATGCTTTGAAGAACACGTGGCGTCCGAAGATGAGTTCGTTCTCAATTGGAGAGAACTACAAGCTCATGGAAGGCCCAACACTGGAAACCACATCCCGCGAGTAGGCGCACACGACAAGGTAGGCCAAGGGCCGGTGCAAGGTGACATGGACGCCGGCCGATGCGGTGGACGGTTTGCGAAAGTGTAAAATATGCAGACAACCCGGACACGACCGTAGGAGGTGCCCCAATGCACCCAGTACGTAGTCGTCTCCACTGGATTATGTGCAATTTGGAGCTATCGAAATGTATCTGTAATTGGGAGCTATCGAAACGTACTCGTCTCCCCTGCTATGTTACGTTGCTTTTGAACTTGTATTTGTAATTTGGAGCTATCGAAATGTATCTGTAATTGGGAGCTATCGAAACGTACTCGTCTCCCCTGCTATGTTACGTTGCTTTTGAACTTGTATTTGTAATTTGGAGCTATCGAAATGTATCTGTATTTGTCGGGAATGCACGTCTGATTCTTCATGCTTGTGTAAATGTACTTTGATGTCATGTATCATTTGTTTCAACAGTGCGTGATGGCGGACAATGCACTTCCAGAGCTTCTCCGTGAGTCAGTAGATGCCCCACATCGTGCGAGGGCCATTTCTGCTGGAGCTATGGTAAGATGCATTACAATATTACCCGCAATTAATTTGTTCGGATATAGCTAACCAACTTGTTATTAATCTTTCAGTTGCCCCCTCTCTTCTGTCGCTCGTTGCACAAGTTGAAGAAGTTGGACTATCGATTCCACTATCGACTGGGTCGTGCAGGTCTACTACCATTTGCACTTCTCATGGATGGGGCTCAGCTCGGAGGAGGGGAGACCACACCCATGCCTATCATCGATCGTGCGCTTCTTACTGGTCTCGTGGACCGATGGCGACCGGAGACACACACATTTCACCTACCGTTTGGTGAGATGTCCATTACGTTGAGGGATGTGGCCATGCTAACCGGCCTGCCCATCAGGGGACAGCCGTTGGTTCTTCGTCGCCCCAGCAGGCAGAACTGGCAGCACTACATAACGGGAAGGTATTACAATCACTGGGAGCCAAAAATCTGCCCGACCAAGCAAACTTTCATCTCGCGGTTGTGTGGTGGAGGGAGGAAGAAGAGGGAGCAGCTCACGGTTTGGGAATGAAGTGGCTGCCACCCACACCACATAACCCACACTTTCATCTCCCCAAAAAACCCCCCAAGCAAACCAACCAAATTGGCTAAGTCCTCCAAATGTAAAACAAGCGCTAGATTCACTTTTTGAGCCAAGTTTAAAGTCAGTGTTTGACACCGGATTGGCGATATGACTCCACCACTATATAGAGAAATGTTTTTACTTCGCAACCATGTAACCCGCGCACTCTAGGTCATTATAGATTGCCAGTTACAAGGCTCCAAAGTTGGTTGAAAGTCACAAGTGCGGACTGAAATTTTTGGCTCTAAACTTTTGGTTAAGCTTGGGATACTCCTAAGTGGCGATTTAGGACATTAATCAAGCCGGAATTTACCTTAAGAGCAGCTAAAACTTAATTGATGCGAAACTTAGCCGCTTATAATCGAATTCGATTCGGGACCGTGATGACCGGGACATATCATGCCGTAAGCATGGTCATCATAACCTGTCGAAATGTCATGCCAAATGCATGTGTGGTACAGATCGCCTGAGTCGTCTCGTCGAAGCATAGCCGCCAAAGCCTGGATGGCACCTCTCTACCAAGCTAGAAAAGCTGTATGCATATGTCGATATCAAGCATAGGCACAGATGCAAAGGAATCCGATCTTTGCCACGTGTAGCTTTCTGTCGAGGTTGGACTGGCGGGCGTGCCGATTTCCGCCTAAATACCGCCACTGAAGCCGCGGTTTTGCAATGTTATCGTTCACCAGGCCCCCACCTCGCGGTAATGCTCCGGCAAGTGGTGGCCACTCCCAAGCCATCGCCACCGCAAATGCACTTCCAGACCGAAGCGCGCGCAACGCTGCCATCGAGCGGACTTGCTCATCGATATAAGCATGTCCGAAGACACTACCATGCAGCCGCGACAAACCCAAATGCATGCGTGGCGGAACACCGCTGAGTCGTCTGGTTAAAGCTTAGCCGCCAAAGCCTGGCCGCACCTCCTACCGACTACAAAGCCGCATGCATCTGTCGATATCAAACACAAACCATACCGCAAGGGAATCCGATGCTCTGGATTCTTTCTTTCTGTCGGGACCGCGGATATTCAATTTCAAAATGAAATAAAAATACCGCGACGAGAAGCCGCGGTTTTGCAATGTTCTTGTTCAGCCAGGCCCCCACCTCGCGCTAATGCTCCATGGTGGTGGCCACTCCCAAGCCAACGCCGGTGCAGCCAGACCCCCACGGCGCCTGCAAGCGCCGCCACGTCGATTTTGGTCTTGGCCCCTCGCCCGCCGGTGATGTGCCGCCGGTATCTCGTTTCTCCTCGCTCCTGCCTATAAATTGCAAGGCCGCCTGCACTTCTATCAGGCAAACGCGATACATTGCTCCGAGTTCATAAAGTTTGGATTGAGTTGAGAAAACCCAGAGTGCAAAGAGGAGAACTGGTAGTTTAGCTTTCCTTTTTCCAATATATTATTTCTGCCTTGTTCCACAGGTATTATTTACAAAAGTTATTTTGTACGGTGAGTCACATTGTTGTGTTCTTGGTTCAGTACACATTATTTTGTACTTATTATGCTTCTTATTGATGTTTTTGCTTCGTGTAGATACGGACTTAAGTGTTCGTCGGTTCTGTCCAAGCCATGTCGACGGCGTCGAGCTCAGTGGTTGCCAATGCAGGGCGGGTAATGTGCCCTAACTGTCATGTGGAAGTCCACACCTGGTACTCCACCACTACAGAAAATAACGAACGGGCGTATTATAGATGCCCTAATTTCTCTGTACGTCTCTACGATTTTTCGATTTCTTCATGTTTTCATGAGTACTCTCCTGCTCGAGTTTGGTATAACCATGTTAACACTGTCTTGTAGCCCACGGGATGCCAATATCGGCGATGGGCGGGCGATATAAATACACCGAGCATCTTTAAACAGGGCGGTTCCAATGGTAGAGCGGAAGGGACGGATCTCGCGGGAAGTTAACGAGGCTAACGATGCGAGAATTACCGCAGAGAGAGGGAGTTCGGCCTGAACAAGAACAAAACCGTGAAGCGTATGATCGCTTCCTTGAGCGGCCGTAGAAGATAACAACGGTCGTAAGTCCCGATTTGGTTGTTCCTCTTGACGGCCCCATAATGAACTCTACAAACGTGACCGTTGGGAGTTTTTCAAGAAGAGGGTGTGGAATTCTATGATAGTGATGATTACGGAAAGTTCTAAAGCCGCTCTACCCTGCATCCATTTGTATGTTAGTTGTTGTTCACAAGAAATCTTTGTTGTAGTTGTTCTCTGTATTGTACTTTGTTCTAATGCTATTATGTGCTTCATTGTATCGTAATGCGCTTTGTACTATTATGAAGCTTTACATTATGTTCACCAAGTTATTCAAATTATTTTTTCGGTTGAATGGAGCATATTTTTATTACATGTATGTAATATCATATTCACCGACAACGATCATTCAACCTTGTGTTCTTTCGTATATTAGCTGATATGCGACAAAGCTGAATATGATGATATGACAGAAGGATGAAAAAAGCGATATGTCCAATGAACATATTAAAAATAAACAACAATGGCAAATAGTCCAAATGATGATATGACAAATGGTGACAATGGTGATATGCCAAAAGGCCGAGAAGGCCGATATGACAACACGAAAACAACAATGGCAAATAGTCCAAATGAAGGTCGATGTCATCTCAGAAGTTGTAAAAGCAATCTTTGTCAAAGTCAGTAAAAGCATTCTTTGTCAAAGCATGTACTCCAACGCCATGACCCGTCGATGTCATATGTAAAGTCAGTAAAAGCATTCTTTGTCAAAAGTGAAAAAGCATTCTTTGTCAATTTGTAAAAGCATTCTTTGTCAAAGATGTAACAAGATGCCTGCCATGTCATATCAAAAGCACGCTGTTAACTTTTTCACTTTTGTCATCGATAAAGCTGTACAAAGCATTCTAGTGACCTTGTCTCTTTGCTCGATTCTCTCGTTTGGTGGTGGCGGGCTATTTAAACCCCGGTGCTCGCCTCCGAATACTCACACGAAGCAAGCAATCCAAACCACGAAGCACAAGTTTGGCGGCCAACCAACCGGTGCCAATGGAGTTCCTCGCCCCCAAGGCACGGCGTTGTCCAATCCGTCCCCGACGGCACGGAGGTCCCCATGTGCCTATGCGGAGGATCCTTGCCGCTTCGGCAATCAGAGACAACTCATACACATACGGTATGAGGTATTGGAGTTGCCGCAACCACGACTCCGAGCCAATCTTTGGGGATGCGGATCTTTGGAGGAGCCGGTATGTTCAGACTCGCATTTGATGTTGCATCAAACCATCCAAACCTTAACATGTTATACCATCTGTTGTCACCAATTGCAGCCTCCATTATGCGAGTTCATCAAATTCTCTGACGCGAGCGAACTCTGAGATGGAGAGGATGAGGAATTGGGAGTACTCGCATCGCAGAGCTATGGTAGAGCCGCAGCGCCGTGAGCAGCAGGAAGAGGAGAAGCGCATGAAGTTTGCCGAACAAATGCGTCAGAGAGGAGGCCGAGCGGCAGCTGGCGGCCGAGCGAGGCCGAGCGTGACAGAAGCGCGAGAGGGCGGCTACGGCCAGCGGCGGCAGCACCGATGGAGTTGCGCAGAAATATCCTCGGTGCACTCAAGAGAGTGTACGAGAAGGGCCCTTGTTGTTCTTCCTTTCCCTAAAGCATGTTAGGTTTAGTCCAGGTATACTCGGTAGAGTGTGCCGTACATGCCATTCTTTGTTTAGCATTTGTAAGCCATATGCAATTCAGTAGATTCTTATTTCTGCCCATCTATCGATACAGTGTAGCGTACATATATTTCACATCTTTGAGGATAACTACACGAAGTCTCGGAAAAATTATTACAAAGTGATAATTTATATGACCTATAGAAAAATAACAAATATCTGCTTTTGCAACCCCGAGGTCGCGATCGAGGTCGACAGGCCAGACGTGCGATTTCGCCTAAATGGCTTATTTCTTTTAAAAGAGGATCTCTCCTCCTATAAATATAAATATGAGATGTATTTTGCTTTTGGATTAAAGATTGACGTTATGGTAAAACTTAAAAGTGCAGTGAAAAATAACTTATATATTACTTATAATGGTCTTGTCCCAAATATAAAACGACTATACATATTTAAGGTACGGTGATATTTTACGGGCTACTAAAAAGGGTTAAAAGTTATCGTTCAAAATAATAGTTAGGGTTATTGCGGAAACGCCCCTTCAACAACCACACATGGCGGAAGCCATCCCCTCTGGCGGAAAGAACAGCCATTCATCGCATTTCCATTCACTGCAGGTTAATTTCTTAATTTTGATTTCACTGTAGTTTATTTACTCAATTTTTCCTTTAATTTGAGCTGACCAAATATGTTGTGTATATTTGTAAATACGGAGCACATGTGGCACCCCCATACCCGAAAATGGTGATTTCGGCTGTCCCTTCTTTTATTTTCTTTTCTTTTTGCCTGCTTGCTTCGTCTGCAAACGACATGCATGCATGCTTGGTTTTTTCCTTTTGGTCAGCTCGGGTTTTGTAGCACAGAAAAACAGGAGCTCATAACCGAAATCACCATTTGGGCACGTCGTTTCCGGGCAAAAGACCAAGCAAGCAGCGAAAAGCAAAAAATAAATAAAAGCCATAGCCGAAATTTGGATTTTCAAATGCACCGAAATCGAAATTGGTAATTTCGGGAAAGGGTAAACGAATTTACAAATTTCGGGTATAGTTGAGATTTCGGGAAAGGCTAAACGAATTTATAAGTTGTATACAATACCAATTTTTCCGACTGCAGGCAATAAACTCCCCCGTCTCCTTCAAAGCGAAAAAGCAAAAAAAAATAGCCAGGTCATACCCGAAATCAGCATTTTCGGGTATGAGGTGCCACCTCATACCCGAAATCAGCATTTTCGGGTATGAGCTGCCACCTCATACCCGAAATGCCCATTTTCGGCTATACCCTATACCCGAAAATCTTTGTTTTCGTTTCTGATATACCCGAAATTACTGTTTTCGGGAATGGGTACACGAAATTACTGTTTTCGGGTATAGTTGATTTTTCTGTAAATATCCAAACTTGTTGTGTACAATTGTAAATACGGGACACATGTTGTCTAGAATACCAAATTTGCTTTGTGCCAACCTTGCGCAGAATGACGTGTAAGTGATGCCGATGGATTTTGATTTTGTAGAGCTTTGGTTCTCTGGGAGGAGAAGGATGGCACCGGCCTCTGTAGTTGTACGTTTCATTTTCAACGGTAAATAACGAATCGATGCATATGAGAGTTCGCATTTGTCTAGTAATTGAAGTGCGCTTTTGTTTATATCAGCTTGAACTGACGCACATAAATGCCATACTCGTTGTTGTAAATTTCATATACGCCATCCCCAAATGCGGGTACTTCAAGAAATATTTCTTACCTTTCGATTCATTTCATGGGTGTATCAAATTCAGCAGCTAGCCATCAGGCATGACGATTAAGAGAGAGAGAGAGAGAGAGAGAGAGATACATGGGTATTAATTTAGATTTTGAATATACTGTAAATTACTGTTGCATATTTAAATTTTATTGTCGAACCTCACCGCAGTGAATTATAGTAATGTGATAGATTTAAACCAAAATCAATGTCAAATATACTCTAATTTATTATGCATATATATAGATTTTATTACCATGTTAGAGAATTCAACAGCCTATGTAGTATGTACATTAGTAAATTGTATATAGATAGATACTAAATGGATGTTTATTTGGCAGTAAAATCTGATTCGTGCGATGTTTATTGGCGAAATGTGTATCATTATTTTGCTCTTGTCGTTGGTAAGCTACCGATGAAAATATTTTATGAATCGGAACTACCAACAAAAAGTTACGGCTAAAACAAAGAAAAAAGATTCATATTTAAAATAAAAATGCATTTATTAGTTGGTTTGACCACGTACTGATGGCTTAGTCAATTGGGACCGTTGTGCTGATTAGTGAAATGCATGACTCGGTCAAACTAAGTTAACTGGTCCGGGTGTACAATATGCTATTCTCTTTTAGCCGAAGAATAGTGTGTGTGTATAATGACACATAATTATAAATATGCCAACCACCAACATTTTAAAAAATATCAGTAGAATTTTACTAGAATGACACTAACCAAGGCGATTTGACAACATTGTTTGGAATGGCCACTACTCCATTCTTAGAAACGCATAGAATTGCAGGATGACAGGATGTTGGGTATGAACATTTCAAATTCGTTTTGAGTTGAAGGAAAGCTACATCTGGGTCAAGTGCACGAGATGGCGGGACCTAGACTTGTCCAGCTACATCTTGCCCAGTTCACGGGCTCAACTAGGAATGAAAACGGTACGAAAACGGTCACTAAATAGCTGGTTTGTTTATGTTTCTCTACATTTTTTACCAGTAACGGAAACGAAATCGAAAACCCCGAAAACAAAATCGAAAACGAATGCGGAACGGAACAAAGCGGATACGAAAACGAAAACAAAAAATCTCACAAGAACATAGTACAGAATCACAATATACATTACCATAAGAACAATGTAACTCATTCCACCTCTTAGGTGGACACACGAATAGTGTTATATTCACCAGTATCACTAGAAAGTTTTTTTTTCAAGTTTGTCAGCCAAAAGCTCGTTATTTGTCTCCCATATCAAACCATCATGTCCTCCTCCATATCATTATCATCGACATCCTTTTGCTCCATCAACTACAAATGTGTAACACCCTAAAACTTGTATATTATTGTTTGATGTTCATTTATGATTTTCTGATATTTATCTTGGATTTTCTTGAGTTTATAAATATCATTTTACTATTTTTAGATTTCTAAAAGCAATTTATTCATAACAAATAAGAGCAATATTATGCTAAAAATAATTTTCCAAGGTTCAAAATGTTCCAAAGTATTTTGAGTTTTTTTTTTGGAATTTTTGAACTCTATTTGATATTTTATATAAAGCCATTTGTATTAATAAAATTATTTAAATTCGAAAATAAATGTAAACTCTGCCATCACTTTTTGAGCCAAGCCCATTTCCCTTTTCGGCCCGTTTCTATTTTTAATTTTCGATTTCACTTATACGGAATTTTTGTTTCTGTTTCCGTTTCAGTTGGAATTGGCTCTCCCGTTTCCGTTTCGGTTGCCGACAAAAAATTTCCGTTTTTGTTTCCATACTGGTATTTTCCGTTTCTGTTTTCGAAAAAGAGCTCCCGTTTCCGTTTTTCTCTAGAACGGTCGAAAAATATCCGTTCTATTTTCAACCCTAGGCTCAACAGGGTTTACAAAACCAGTTTGCACCTAAAAATTATTAGTAGCTTGGTAACAAAAATCGTCAAAAATTTCATGGCATCAAATGAATGCTAAAGTCAAATATTTTGGACTCAGCGGTAAAAAAATCAAAAAGCAATTAGTTTTGCCGATTTTTGAGCTATTTTCACCGATTTTGGACCGATTTTCTTCGAAAATTGGCAAACTATGTGATGTCACTTTCCTCACCGATTTTATTTGATTTTTAGCACAATCAAGAAGAATTGGAAGAAAAATAAAAAATCATAATAAATCCAAATTAATATATGAAATACTCTGTTGATGTCGACCGGAAGAGGATTAATCCGCACAGGAATCTGTTATAGTTCTCACAGAAGGAGATTTACTCTGCACACCTGCAGCAACTTCTTGCAGGTCAGCAGCCAAAGATCTTATAAGAGGCACACTATCTCCATCCGCGGGTTGACTTAAGATTGCATTAATGATAATGTGAATTCTTTCCACAGGAGTTTCTTGTGGACTATTCAGAACAATGTTGATGTCCCTTACCGCCGTCCTTGGAACCTGGGGCATGACTGAAAAGGCCGATCGGGGATGACTTCTCGACGGGTCTAGCCTACATGAGGTTCTTGAATTTCGCGTTGTTCACACTCCACTCATTGCTCCTCTGCGCCCTCCATAACCGTGCAAATGCAGATTTTGGATTTGAATGCAGGGGTGAACATTCCATCATTGAAGGATGATGATGGAATGTAATCAAGTCTGAGACTTCAGAGGAAATTCTCTAAAGACGAACTTTCATGGAAGTCTTTGTTGTTTCGATGAATGTTCATTGTTGATTTTTATAGGGCATGTGCCCTGGTTCTCTGCCTGAGACAAGGGCAGGCATGGAGTCACTCTGGTTCCTGATTGGTCCTCAGGAATCGGTGCTCCTAACGTGGCATCACCCTGATCGGATGATGCTGCCAACTTGGATGCCTCCACTTCTAAAATATACTCGAAATAGAAGTTACACGTACCTTCTTCTTCCTCCAAGTAGTCATCATTGGTAAGGTGCGCGTAGTCGGCGAGATCAAATGAGTTTTCCTCATCCATAACCTACAACGACTACACATTACATCTTGCAATGTTAAATCATGACGATAGGGCCCTTCCTCTAGCGCCAACTATCGATGTTCAGGACCTGGGGTCCGTAAATCGAGCTTATGATTATGATTTGGGTTGCTTTTTCATGGGCGAGATGACAATGCAATGAATAGAAAAAATGGATGGGAATTGAGTTGCTCTTCTCTTTAGAAAGTACAGATGATGTTGATGTCTATTACACTAGGTGAACATATATCTAAACATATATTGTTTTAGATGGCCTTTGCCCTTGGCGGGTGTAAGTTCAAGCTCTGTTGGTTTTGGTGATTGGTATTAGATTAATGCTTAATCTTGTTTAATGACAAACCTAATCTTTAATGAGACTAACATATTCATTGAGCTTATTGTTAGACGGTGTTTGGCAGGGCTCCAGCCCCACCAAATCCGTGGAGTTAGTGGAGCTGGATATTCCTAGCTTCACCAGATTCATAGAGCTGTAACTGTAGGTATATTAAGAGTGTTTAGGTGGGTCATCTTGTTTATATTTTAGAATAAAATTATAAACTTATGTCACTTTATTTCAGTCTATAAGTTTCAGCTCTGAGGTGGAGCTGGAATCTGGAGCTCTGCCAAACAGGGCCTTAGTAGTCTCATATTTGGATGGAAAATGAAAAACCTAAGGTATGTATGTGCATTCATTCTATTGTTTTTTGCATACTCCAGTTTCAAGTTAGAATATGAATATACCATTACTTTAATCACAAAATGTGAATTATGTTTATCAATCCATATATTACATGGATGCACATGTTTAAGAGGAGTTCACACTCTAACTTGAAGTTTCATTAGTATTGATCTATTCTTCACTTCATATATAAATAAGCAATACATTGAAACATATCCTTGAGTATATATTCTAAATGCTTAGTTCTAGTATACTCATGGTAATATAGGATGAAATCCAATTCAATTAATTTAAATATGTGCATAATGATTCAAAGTTAATAATATGTATGCACATATACTTGTGGGGTTTATTCTATAGTTGATGGCTAAGAGTGATGATCATATTCATACATTCCACATATTACGAATCATTACTTTCCATCAACATGAGTATACGAAAACTTTTGTAGTTAGTATATACTCACGTCAATTTAAATGAAAATTTAAATTGAGTTCATCTGTCTTACTACTCATTAGAAAATATTTTATTATGTGTTGATGGTGTTACTTGATTAATTAAGAACAAATGGATAGTTCTTAAGTGTAATGAAGCATGTGTTGCATCATTGTGCTTAAGACACATTTAATTCATTAAATTGATTTAGGTTGTGCTCAATCTGTATAAGTGGTATCCATTATGTGGTAATAGAGTACAAAAGATAATTGAGATAACCATGTATTTTAGACTAACAATTTTCTGTGAGTTGTGATAAAATAGGGTTAGTTCCAAAGGTTGAAAAGAAGAAGAATGTTCATCAAGAGGAGATGAACAAGATGTTTGTGAGAGCTGGGTGTTGATCCCGGAAAAGAGAAGTAGAGTTGGGTAACGACCTTGAAGTGAAGTTTGATTAAAGATCATGAAGACTTCAAGGGAGCTAGGCGACGGTCCCGGGAAGAAGCAAAAATGATTAAATATCATTAAAGCCCCAAAGGGGATCGCTAGCTTGCGGTGGCACAAAGGTATTACTAGATAGGCTAATGATGTTTCCTAGTTTGTGTCGAGCATCTTATCGCCGCACTATTAAGAGGGGTTGAGTAGTTAGCTTGAACTTCATCATTGGTGATGAACTCAATCCGATCACTTGAGGTCAAAGTATTCTTCTCATTTAGATTTTGCATGGAGCTAACCATTTGGCATGTGTTGCAAATAGGTGAAGCTCGTGCTTGGTTTTGTTTAGCATATTGCTTTGATTTGCATGTATTGCAAATATGACAAGCATATGTTTTGGTTTTCACATAGTAGCTTTGATTTGCATGTGTTGCAAATGGGATTAGCTAATGCGTTGGCTTTTGCATAAAGTTCATCTTTGCATGTGTTGCAAATCGTTGAACTTCATGCTTGTTTTTAAAAACAAATCCTTATTTGAATTTGATTTGCATTGCTTGTAGCTAAGTTTGCATGGTTTGCAAAAGGAGAGAGCTCAAGCAAGTTTGGTATTTAAGTGGTATGCATGGAGCTAGAAAATTGCATGTGTTGCAATTGGAGAGACTTCATGCATTTGTGATTTGATTTGGTTGCTTGGAGCTAGGCTTTGGCATTTGTTGCAAAGCGAGGATGCTCAAGCAAGAATTAGATTGATTTTGAGTTGCATGAGACTATAGATTTGCATAAGTTGCAAAAGAGAGATATCCTATGTATTGATATTTGATTGTTTGTTTGCAAATTCGTTGTGCGAATAAACGGGAGGTCTATGAGTCCGGGATCCTAGAGCATGTGACTTGCACTGTGGTTTTTGCGAGCTGATTTGGTCAGGGTTTGACCATCACATGGCTAAGAGGATTATCTCATAGACTTTCGGATTTATTTGCTTAATATGTGTTTGCAAATATATTTTTGAGTTGGTTTGTGAAATGTGTTTTCGCAAAATGGTTGAAATTCATTGAGCATGGTTTTGAGGTGTTGCAAATGTGTTTTATGACTTAATGTGATCTTGTGTTAATCACCATATGGCTCAAAGAATTGTTGTTGAAGTTTTTGGAGAAAAAAATGGAGTTTGTTGAAAATCTGGTTTTTCTCCTAAGTCCGGCGCACACTATTGTTCACGCCGGACCTTGTTGTTTTGGTCCGGTGCTGAAAGTCACATGCTCAAGAGTCATACCAAGCCTGTGCCATTTACGCCGGACCTTGTTGTTTTGGTCCGGCGCTAAAGGCAACTTTCAGGATTAGAACAGAGCCTGTGCCGTTTACGACGGACTCATTTTCGGATGAACTCAAAAATAAGTTCGGCATCAATTCATGTGTATGACGGACCAAGTTTTTCGGTCCAGCGCAAACTGATTTTTATTACTTTTACGGCCTTCTCATTTCATCTCAAAGTCTGTGTACAACGGACCAAGTTTTTTGGTTCGGTGCAATTGAGTTTTGCTATGTTTTCATGGCGGACTCATTTCATCTCAAAGCCTGTGTACGACGGAGCAAGTTTTTCGGTCCAGCGCAAACTGTCTTTCACTTGTTTACACGACGAACTAAATTTTACTCAAAACATGTGTACAACAGACTGAGCTGTTTTGGTCCGGTGTAAATGGGGGTTTTCAACTTTAGTGGCCAGTCATGCATTAGACAGATTGTGAAGCTTATTAAACTTTGTCCGTGGCACATTTGCTTAGCAATTTTTTTATAGTCTGACACGTCCAACGGCTAGAAAATCGTTGTAACGTCTATATTCCTTTTGTTGGCTATATAAGTTGTGCCAGGGCAATGTTAAAGCAAAACTTTTGCATCTCCTTGATATTTTAGCATTCTAGAGCCATTGTTGTAGTTGTTGCTTGAGTTGCTGCACTCTTAAGTATGTTTAAGCTTGTGTGAGTTTTTGAGATGGTGTTGCATATGTTGCACATCTCAATTTGGTTTTTGAGCTCAAGAGTGAGACTAATTGAATGTGTTGCAATTAGAGTGTGATTGAAAGGATCCTAGTGCATGTGTTGCACTTAGGAGTCACCGGAAGCACATGTTGTGTGCTAGGTGAAGTTTGAGCAAAGTGCTCAACTCATTACTCTTAGAGTTTGCCGCCTCCTAGATGGCGTAGGAGAGCCATGCACGGGAGCTCTCAAGGTGCGTGAGATGCCCCAACGACGTCTGTGAAGATTCTAGTTGAACCTACTTGAAAGAGTGAAAAACTACCAAGTGGATTTGAAGTGGAAGGCTCAAGTGAGTGAGCCGGTCCAAAGTGAGTTGGACTTCCTCAACGTGGATTAGGGGAGACCGGAAAGTCTCCGAACACCACGGTAAAAAATTGGTGTGTCACTTGTCTTTTTACTTTCAAGAATGTATATTATTGCATATTTATCTATTACTTGATTGTTTAGAATTGCTTAGCTAGTTTTTTTGATCAACATAGCAATTCTTGTGTAGAGACATAATTTAGTTAGTGCACTAGTGAGCCTAGTTGATTTAGGCTTTAATTATCAAAATCGTAGTTTACGCTTCCGTAATTTATTTAGGTTTTGACATAAGGTTGATTAGAGCGTAATTGTGATAGAAGAATTTTTATAACCGCCTATTCACCCCTCTTTAGGCGCATCCTCGACCCTACAGTGGGAGAAGCATATTTATAACATCAAAGGGGTGCTAGTTGTCATCTTTGGAGAGGTGTCTTCCTGTCAGAAGGTGTTACTTGGTCAAAAGCTGTCTACTTATAAAAAATATGGCTTTTCGTCATAGAGGTGCCTCTTCGCTTAAGGTAACTTCCAAGCAGTTATATGTACCTATCAGAGATAGCTTCTTCTGCACGTTATCCTTACACAGAAGATTTTTCTCCAACCAGAGCTTGTTCGAGCTAATTTAGATTTAGGTCGGCAAGGTAAGAGGCATCATAGCCTGACCTAAAAAAGCTTCCAGGTCGAGCAGTTGCCGACCTGGTAAGGCATAGCTTTCGCCCGACCTAATTCAAGTTGGGTAGTCATTTACGTGGTCAACAGTAACTTCAACCGAAACATTTGATATGTCTCCTCGTTATATGGGTCGCATTTATAACCAGCTTCTCAAAAACCGTAATCATTAATGGGCTTCAGGCACTCATCGCCACTATTCTCCAGCTTCGACCCAGGTTACTGCCATCGCCATGGAGCCGACCGATGTTGCTCGCTGCCAAATCTGTGCTTGAGCATCGAGTCGAGCCTCTATCTCTCCATTGGCTCTGGCTAGAGCTCCACACTATGTCACTGACCCACCGACTCACACCACTGTCAAATCTGATCGAATTTGCTGCATCCTATTGTCGATGACGAAAATAACGGTCGGAGTCACCACACTCATCACCAAACTTGGATGCAGGGCCTCGTAGCCAATCGCCGCCGTTGGATGCAAACTCGTTGATGCCATCACTTGATCCATGCGCTCTCGGCCCATTCCACGCTGCTGTCGCAAGTTCGTGTTACCACCTCTAGCGATGAGCCGTGCCGCCACCTTTCTCTGAAGCTGCACGGCCACCTCCTCCAACCGCTAGCTGTACTTGCTCCTTCAACCGTGCCACCGCCTCATCGCTAAGCCGTGGTGACTCCTTCGGCCATGATTGCGTCGCCACTATCTCCTCCGCTGACCACCTTGGATCTGAGTTAGCACATGCATTGGTTGCAGTAGTAGAGAGAGGTTTGCAAAATGAGATAAATGGGTGATGAAGACTGCGTTAGATGTCATCATTATCCTCTTAAAACAGATTGGGTAAAAGTGCACGGGACAGGAGGGACCTAATCATACTGGTAATTCGATCAAAGGGACGTGAGCTGTATCATCGTTTTGGAGAATAAGGGTGCATTTGGTTGTCTATACCAAGTGGTACATGTATGAGATAATTTAAGAAAAAAGTCATCCATATGTTTGGTTGCTTGAATGGAATCATCACATCCTAAATCAAGAGATACAAATTTAAGGAATATTCTCTCTAGATGCTGAACCATCTCATTCATCCAAAATAATGGAACCAAATGGTACAAGACCATCCCATCCCATTCAACCTCATCCCATGAACCAAACGCACCCTAAAAGTATACGATTCTCAATCTGAAATAGATAATGCACTTTTATAAACCTCTTTTCGTAAAAATAGACGATCATATTTAACAGAGTAAGCGACATCGCAAATCGCCAAATCAATGTTGCCCCCTAAGAATTAACACAATTGACTCAGAGAACAACTACTCCAGTCAAAGTGGTCAGTTACTCAGGGTCTGTTTATTTTTGCTTGATTCTAGCCTCAAAAGCTGAATTAAAAATAAACAGATCGATTCTAGAAATCGATTCTTATAATTCAGCCTACCCATATAACTAGAATCCATAATTTATTTTATATGCTTATGTGGATTCCAACTTTGAAAAATGAGCTTCTCTACGACTATAATCTAAAATCAATTTTTCAGAGAATCTAAAAAAAAAAAAAAAAAAAACAGGCCTTAAGCTCACCATTTTTTACCAAAAACGCCCACTCCCCTGCCCCCTTTTTCCTGAACCCACCCTCCGATCCCCGATTCAAACTGTCGACGCCGTCGCCACGTGACTCCTCAGCGGCGGCCTGACCACCCACACCCGCCACGTGACTCCTCAGCGCCGGAGATTGCATTTCCCCTCCTCTCGTCGAGGCCCCAAAGCCAGCCGCTCCGGGCCGTCGTCCAGTCGGCGGCGGCGGTGGCGATCTCGCGGCGGTCCCGAGGTTTCGAATTCCGGCGCGAGATGCGGCGATTCCAGTGATGTGCGGATCGGAGCATGGGTGTGAGCCCGCCAGGAGGTAGCAGAAGGCGGCGGACGAGGAGCGAGAGCTGCAGCCATGGCGATTTACATCGCGCGGGAGGCTACCAAGGTCTCGATTCGTTTGTACCTGTGGGTTTGCCCCCATTCCCATATTCCAGGTATCGTTTGTAAAGCTTTTTTCGATTGGTGTCTGTGCAGCTATGGAGGAAGGTGAGCGCGGAGACGTCGCTGGAGCTGCAGCTTCTGCTCGAGAAGTGGCGCTTGCTCCTTGCCGGATTGGTGTTTCAGGTGAGCCTCCCAATTAATTTCGTTAGATTTTGTCTTCCATGTGAATAATTATCAGATTGTGGTGTGCTTTGTTAGTTATCACTGCTATTTTCTGGGTGTTTCAAAATTTTCATGTCGCAGAAGGTTCGCCCCTTTTCTTTTGCATTTCTAGTTAGCCCTGCATTGTATAATTGCTGTTAATTTTAGTGTTGGATTTGGGTGCTGGTACGAATCCTATGATGAGTTTGTCTTGAGGTGTAGTTGATTGAACTAAGGCCCTGTTTGTTTGCCCTATAGATTATATAATCCAGCTTATATAAGTTAATGGGGAAACAAACAGCCTAGATTATAATCTAGATTATATAATCTAAAGCATGAGATTATAATAATCTATAAGCAGCCATTAGGGTGCTTATATAATCTCAAACTAATAATCCAACACAGTAATAATCCAGGAAAACAAACAACCTGTCGGCTTACTAACCAACAGGCACCCTAAGACTGGGTGCTTGAGAGATTCGGACTGGGGGCTTTTGTGGTAACCGCTCAAAGATGGGAAGAACGGGATGTTGGGAGCAAGCAAGAAGACAGTCGAGTTTACCCAGGTTCGGGCCCTCCAAAGGAGTAATGACCCTAGTCCTGCTTGGTGGTTTCCTCTGAGTTCGAGGTTCTTACAAGGCTGGGGAAGAAGACCCTCTCCGGTTCTGCCAACCCAGAATCAACAACCCTTCTCCCATGCACCCTAGCTCCCTTTTATACTCGGGCTGGCTGAGGCGCACGGGGCTTACAAGCTTGCGTAAAGCAAGCGTCTGACACGCTACTACAGTGCATTTAATGCACCCGTCACACTCTCTTACATCACATTTAATGCCTGTCCTAGCCGACTTAGGCTTCGCCTTGGGTCACTTTGTCTGTCACCCTGCAGGCTCGCCAGAGAGGGGATGTCGATTCGGGGCCACCCATCATTAATGCGCGCTGAGGAAGGCGTGCTGCCATACCACACGCCTACATATCTCGCAATTAATGCGCACGTCTCGCATTAAATATCCTTGACCCTTCGCCTGTAGTAGCAGTTACGGGGTTGATTCTTGGGAACTACGCCCCAGGAGTGGCACGAGCGCCACTGTCCTCTTGGCGAGCACCTTTCTTTGGTCGCCCTGAGGAGTGGCTCAACGCCACTGTCCTGGCGAGCACCTTCGCCGTCGCCTCGGAGTGGCTCGAGCGCCACTGTCCTCTTGGCGAGCACCTTCATTTGGTCGCCTCGGAGTGGCTGAACGCCACTGTCCTCCTGGCGAGCACCTTTGCCGGTCGCCGAGGAGTGGCTCAGCGCCACTCGTCCTCTTGGCGAGCACCTTTCTTTGGTCGCCTCGAGGAGTGGCTGAACGCCACCGCCTCTTGGCGAGCACCTTTCTTTGGTCGCCTCGAGGAGTGGCACGAGCATGTCCTCTCTTGGCGAGCACCTTCTTTGGTCGCCAGGAGTGGCTGACGCCACTGTCCTCTGGCGTGAGTACTTAATGTGCGTGGGTACCCAGCGTTTAATACTGTTGTGACAAGAGCCCGCTGAAGTGTCTTTATTCTTTTTTTTTTTTTTTTTTTTTTTTTTTTTTTTCGTCGAACGGTTCAATCTCCCGGGTGGGGCCCATAAATGCCCACGCACGCCGCGGTCTTTAAAAACTTGCCTCTTTTAGGTCCGAGGTGAATCTGCGGTAGTTTCAAGCTTCGTGGGGACGTGCCCACTTCCTTGAAAAATGCTTTGGTTTTCCGCATCCGAAGGCTAGCGTCTCTTCGACTTTTTCCCGCCAGGCTCTTCCTTGAATTCTTATAAATAAGCGGCGACGTGGAGGCATGTTCTGTTTTAGCTTCGCCTCTGCTCCTTCGCCTTAGCTTCCATTCGCCTTAGGCGGTCGATGGCCTCTCCGACTCTGTCCTCCTCCTTCAATCGTGGAAGAGAACGCCGCCGCTAAATGCTCCAAGGTGATCGCTTGCGGCGCTCTCCGCGTCTGGCCGGATCAAGCCGCTTCCCACGGCCAGGGAAGTCATCTTCTTTGTTCAGGCGATGATGGCGGGCTTGGTCCGCCCATCTCGGACTTCTACATCGCCGTCCTCAACTTCTACGACATTCACAACATCCACCTTCCGCCTAACTCCATTGTGCTCCTCTCCGTCTTCGCCCATACGTGAGATGTTTATAGGGGTAATGCCCAATCTTCTCCTTTTCCGCTACTTCTTCGCTCGCGTCGGCCAGGGCTCCAGCATCTCGGTCTTTGCCATCTGCGACTTAGAGGCAGGCGATTCGCGCTACATTCCAATGGAGAACCGATCCGGTGGAAAATGTGGCGCCACGAATGGTTATGCGTTGAAGACGGCAACGTGAAGCCACAGGGCTTCCAGCGAAGCGGTGGGCGACAAATCTGGCCCAGGTATCTCCGGTCGCCGACACGCCCGAAACTACTTACAATGTTGGCTCGGGTTGATCATTTGCAGACAGCAGTGGCCAGGAGGCATGGTTCTCGGGACCGTGTCGGAGGATTAGCCTTCTTGCGCCACGCACCTTGACTGGCACTACCTGGGCGTGGGCGACGGACTCGGGCAGTTCAGGAGGTAAGCTCTTACGCCTTCCTTCTTCATCATCATTCTTTTTCTTTTTTAACATCGCCTTCTTCTTCTTTTTCTTTGTGTCGGTAGTGGAGAGAAGGGCGCCGCGCGGTCGCTTCTGGATGGGGCGGCTGGGCGATCGGCGACGTTCCACCCTTCCACAGAGGCTGCGCTTCCACTCTGCGACATGCGACCTCTGGATCGGGCGGGGATCGTCAAGGCGATGCCCAAGATGGACGCCATGGGGCGCCCATCATCGTCCATCAAGGGCCCCGATAATCGCGGCACTCCTACGGTGGCGACCAGGAGGAACAAGCGTCTGCCGGCGACATCGCCCCGGCTGGAACGTCCGGTAGGCCACGGCTATCGGGGCCATCTTTCGTGGCCGGCCGGATCTTCATGGTCGCCCGCCTCGGGACTTCCTCGCCGGTGCGAGGCTCTTCATCAACGATCGCGGCGCTTCGCCTCCGCCATCACCGCACTTTGCATCTGGTTGTTGGCGCGCCGGCAGCCAGCCGGCCAGCGCCTCCCTCCATCGCCACCGCCACCGCCGGCGCCGACCCGCCGGCGCTACGATGGCGGGCCGACTGTCGGCCGACCTCGCCATCGCCACCGCCGGCGTGGTGATCGCCGGCTGCCGATGGTGACCCACCGGCCGGCATCCTCGTCGCCGCCGCCGCCGGCGGCTGATCGCCGGCTGCGCGATGGTGGACCACCGGCGCGGCATCCTCCGTCGCCGCCACCGCCGGGCGGCCGATCACGCCCGTGGCGCGATGGTGAACCCACCGGCGCGACATCCTCACGCCGCCATCATCACCGCATGACGGTGACCGCCACTTGGCCAGCCCGCGGATCCACCGCGGTTGACCCGCCAGCGCTTCCGGATGGCGGTTCCGCCTCAGCGCCACCGAGCAGCCGGTGCCTCGAGGGTAGTTCTCACTCGGGAGTGCCTCGGTTTCGAGGCCTCGGCCAGTACTGAATCCTTGAAACATACAAAAGAAGGGCGGTAAAATTTTTAACTTTCGAGTGGAGCCTTACCTTTGCCTTTTGCTTTTTGAGGCACCATATGAACCCCAGTAGCTCTTGCGTTGCGATCAGTGAGGTAGCGGACGAGCGGCGGTGATCACTTGAGGACAAGAAGCCGTGAAACGACATCTGGCCAGGGCGTGAGTGCCATTTGTCAGAGGCGCTGGGCCACGGCCAGCTCCGGATCCTCCGCCAGACTCTGTTCGCTGGCCAGGCGCAGATGCACCTTCTTGGCCGCCCTTGGGCGACTCTACTCCCAGCGCGACCACCGCCTTACGTCGAGCAAGCAACGGTGGCCGACGCCGCCGAGATCGGCGCCTCCGTGAGGTGGGTGATTTATGGCCGGATGGAAAGCGGGAAGCGGGAGGCGGTGGGGAAGCGGGAAGCGAGGCGCTTCATGGCTGCGAAGCTCATGGAAGAGCTCGAGGCGCGTGAACACCGCGTCGATCGGCGAACACTCTGCGAGATGCTTTGAGGTACGCCTTTGGCCGGATGGAGGGCGGCCTCGCTCGGCGGGGTTGGTGCGACAAGCGCCCGCTGGAGCGAAGCCGTCGCCTCGCCTTACGCCTCGATCGGATCGCGGACTTCACCGCCGGCTTCCGCCTGGCGGCCGGTCCACCCAGGAAGGGCCTTGATGGCGGCGCTCTTTGCGGCGTTCGTTTTGGCGTCTTCTTGGCGTCGAGGGGCGCCAACTTTGATCCTCTGGCTGCCGTCCGAGTTGAAGAGAGCTGAGGCGGAGGCGGGCGCGGGTGCGACGTACCGACCACGTCATTTGCCCACCGAGATAGCCAACCTGCTATTTGGAGGGCCAGCGGCAGAAGAGGTAACCTTGGCAGGCCCGGGCGTCGGGCCTCGCGGAAGACCCTGCGATAGCTTGGTGATGGCGGACGAGGAGGAAGAAGGATAGGATAACCTAGACCCTTCCCCCCTTTTCGCCTTCTTTTTCCTTTTAACGTGCTGTCCTGCAACAACTTTTGTAAAGCACTTTCATGGGATAGACATGACACTTTTTAGACTTATTCAGCAATGTTTAACTTGTCTTCTTAGCCTTCCACTCCATCGACCGCCAAAGATTAACTTGAGTGCTACCGCCTGGCTTAAGGCTTAGAAGGAAAAGAAGGGAGTAAAGTATCCCTTGTGTCCGGCGATTCTTTTCGTTGCCTTATAGTCCGCAAACAACACGTACCCTTGTGGCCTCGCGAAGCGGTTCTGATGTAAGACGTGACGGGGCGTAGGCTTTTGATAGCAATGTTTAAATCGCCCGGCCCACGGGGACACCCGAGTGTCATGACCGTGTCGGAGTGAGTTCAAACCAGCCCAATTGCCCAATCTGTTCGCCGCGCTTACATAGTGGTCCCGCCTTTGCCCTTTGCGCTCACGGGGAGCGGACTAGAGTGATCGCCGAACACTTCGCCACAAAGCACAGAACGAGAAAGGCATGAAGTAATCGCTAAAAATAACGGAACTTAATACTTAATTTACGAACAACGTGTCGTTCCCGACTAGTCGAGCGACAGGCATGATTCGGCCAAGACGAGGAACAAAACACAGAAACTTACAACCGTTCAAGGGTAGAACTTGCGCAGTTCTCTATATTCTGCGAGTTCGCGGTTCCTCCATCTCGGTGGCCAACGGACCGCCCGGGTCGAGGCGAGACCACCTTAAAGGGCCCTCGGCTGGGAGACAGTTTGTGCAACCCGACTGCGGCCCGAATCTTCGCGAAGACCGGGTCGCCCAGCTGCGATGTTCTCTCACCGACCGGGTGGCGTGGTACCTCCCGAGGCTTTCTTGTCTGCGAAGCGGCAGGGGCCGCACGATCCGAGCTTCTTCCAGAGATTGACGTCGTCTTGGCGCATCTCTTCTTGATCTTCTTCCGAACGCAAAGAACGCGCGGCGACCCAAATGTCAGTGCGAAGGAGGGCGACCTGCTGCCCGTAAACCGAGAAAGAATGGAGTCTCTCCGTGGCTTACCGGGAGTGGTCGGAGTGACCACAAAGATCGCCGGAGTTCTTCAACCCACCGCGAGCCGCGTTGGTGAAGTCGATCAAACGCCCGAGTCTTGAGGCCCTTCAAAGACGATTGCATTGGCTCGCTCAACTTGGCCGTTGCTTCTTGGATGGGCAGCGGAGGCAAAGCAGACCTTCGTGCCCATTTCTTCGCAAAGTCCGAGCGGCCCGGTGAATCGGGCGCCATTATCGGTGATGATACGGTTGGCGACCGAAGCGGGCGAAGATCCCTCGCATGAACTTGGCCAGCGGCTGCGGCGGTAATGGTTCTCACGGCCCGGCTTCCACCCACTTGGTGAACTTGTCAATGGCGACGAGCAGATGAGTGTAGCCTCCTGTGGCCCGCGAGAACGGACCAGGATATCCGGCCCCAGGCCGCGAAGGGCCATGAGGCGGGATGGTTTGCAGAGCTTGGGTGGTTGGTGGATTTGCTTGGCGTGGAATCGCGCCTCGCATCTCCTCACCACCGCAAGCATCCTGGAGGCGGTTGGCCAATAGAACCGTGGCGAAAGCTTTTCCCACCAGGTTCCGATCGAAAAATGGCTCCCGTGACACGCCTCCATGGATATCGAAAGCAAAATGCTTCCTCTTCCCGAGTGATGCACTTGAAGAACTCCGTTTCCACCCGTGATGACAGTCCCCATCTACCAGGGTGTAGCGCTTGGCCTTTCGCGCTATCTTCTCGGTGACGCATCATCGTCGGGGCATACTTGATCCCGCAGTAGGCCAGGATCGGGTCCATCCATGTGCCTTCCGGTCAAGCACGGCGACCACAGTGATCGTCGGGTACTCGCTTGGCTGGCGTTTCGCCGGTGCCACTTTTCCTCTGCAGCGTGGGTCGGGCGGCGCCACCATCGTCCCCACCGAAACTGGGGTTGCGATAGGCGTCGCCGCCTTCCCATCCGGCGAGTGGTGGCGGCATCACCATCCTCCCCGCGAGAGGCGGGTGAGATGGACGGCCGCGGAAGCCTTTCTTCAAAGACTCCGGCCGGAGCAGGGGCTCTTGTCGGCGGTGGCGAGCTCGTCAGCTAAATAATTATCGCCGGGGTATGTGTGTATACCCTAGCCCTTCAAGTGTCTCTCCATCTTTCTAACCTCCGCTGTAAGCCGCCATGACGGATCGAGCGGTGAAGTCCTTCCTTGCCTGGTTGATGACCCGACAAAGAATCGCCTTTAATCAGAGGGCGCCAGATGCCGATGGTCGCGGCAGCTCGAGCCCACCAAAGAATCCTTCGTATTCCGCAACATTGTTGGTAGCTTTAAAGTCCGGGGCGACTATATATTTGAGGGTCCCGGTCGGGAGACCAGAGGAACCAGCCAGCGCGCCGAGCCTGAAGGATCCATCGAAGAAGAGCGTCCAAGGCGTGGGCACGGGGACTTCCTTATCTTCCCCATCTGCCGAGTCCATTCAACAATGAAGTCCGCCGATCTTTGACTCTTGATAGCGATCGCGGGGGCAAACTTGAAGCCAAATTCCCCGGCTCGGCCAGACCGGCAGCGTCGACCTTCGGCTTCACGATTGTGAAGGATCTCCCGCAGAGGATACGAGGAGACCACGGTGATCTCCCTTCCTTGGAAATAGTGTCGCGACTTTCTTGATGCCACCCGGCCAAGATACACCATTTTACGGGCCTGGGATACCTAGTTTCGACATCATGCAAAGACCTTGCTCACATAATAGACCTTGCCACGCCCTCTCGCTCTG
This sequence comes from Rhipidocladum racemiflorum, assembly GCA_036346355.1. Taxonomy (NCBI): domain Eukaryota; kingdom Viridiplantae; phylum Streptophyta; class Magnoliopsida; order Poales; family Poaceae; genus Rhipidocladum; species Rhipidocladum racemiflorum. Next base: position 22,326,576 of record CM070570.1, on the reverse strand, counting down.
CTACTAGTCTTTGCACTCACCGCCGAGGGGCTTGCCGCTACATAAAGGAGAAGCGGCTCACCAGGCTCGGGGCGACCAAAGACAGAGGCGAGGAGAGATACTTCTTGAGATCTTCAAATACTGCTGGCTTCCGGTCCACTCGAAGGAATTAGTCTTCTTCATCGGCTTGAACAATGGGAGACTTTTCTCCCCAGTAGGGCTATGAACCGTAGAGGAGGCCAGCGACGGCTACTAAGCAAGCTTGAGCCGGACAGTGGCTTCATTCGTTCTATTGCTTCAATCTTGTGCAGGTTGGCTTCGATCCGCGGTGGAGACCAGAAGCCAAGCGACTTTCCAGATGACACCGAACACGCACTTCTCGAGATTGACTTTAGCGGTAGTCTGAGGTGGGAGAAAGTTTCCTCGGATCTTCAACCAACCCATCGACCTTAGCTTTTATCACCAAGTCATCAACATATACCTCCAGGTTCTTCCCAATTTGTGACTTGAATACAATATGCATGGCTCATTGGTATGTAGATCCGGCATTCTTCAACCCAAAGGGCATTCGAACATAACAAGATACACCAAAAGAGGTCACAAAGGCCGTCTTTTCTTCGCCTTCTGCGCCATTCTAATCGATGATATCCTGAGTAGGCGTCTAGGAAACATAGAGCTTCACATCCTGTAGTAGAATCGACAACGAGGTCAATCCTTGGCGAGGGTAAGGGTCCTTAGGCGAGGCTTTATTGAGGCTCGGTAAAGTCTATACACATTCGCCACTTCCCATTGGACTTCTTCACGAGTACGGGTTAGCCACCACTCGGGGTAGGCGGCTTCCCGCACAACTCCGGCTTGCAATAGCTTCTCCACTTCTTCCCGAATGGCCTCTTGTCGCTCTGGCGCCGCCTCGGACCTTCTGCCGGATCAGTGCGCTCAGAAGCGTTAATCGGTGCTCGATCACCTCCTAGGGACCCGGTCATTTCGAGATGGTTCCCAGCGAACACATCTAGATTAGACCGGAGGAAGGTGACGAGCGCGTCTTCTATTTGGCCGAGATCGGCGCCAATTCTCAACCTTGCCGAGCCTTCCTCACCCACTGACCACCTTCACCTCACCCAAGGGATCGTGAAGCGCGCCTTGGCCTGGGCGCTCGAGGGGTCTTCAGCCGCACGCCGAACAAAGCGGCTCCAAAGTCTTGCACTTGCTTCTTGGCGCAAGGCTTCGAGCTTGTCCACCTTTACCACAATTGGGCCCTCGGCCAGTGGATCTTCATCGGCAAATAAGCATGATGCGTATCGCCATGAATTTGACTAGCGGCCGGCCAAGCGGGCGTTATAAGGAGGTCAAGTCGGCGACCTCGAGTTGATGAGTTCCGTCCGGAAGTTTTCGGCGCTCGAACGTGATCGGCAATGGACTTGTCCTGGGGCATTAGGCCCATCCCGGGCAATTCCATAAAAGCGGTCGCGGCGCAGCTTCTTCATAAGGTATTTGGAGTGCTTGATACGCCTGATCGACAAAGAGTTGATGGCACTTCCTCCATCAACGAGTACTCGCCCAAGCTTCGCATTCCTGACCGTAGGGACGACCACGATCGGGAGATGGTTTGGGCCTGAAGTGTTCACCGGGTGGTCGGCCCGACTGAAAGTGATCGATTGATCCGACCACTTCAGAAACGACTCGCCCCGGCTCGGCATGGTGGCACACACTGTCTCGGCTCTCGCTTGTCTTGCGAGTTGGAAGAGTAGGTGGCCGAACCTCCATGAATGTATGCCACCGCAGTGTGCTCGGCTTGTTGGAAAGCCAGTGGGGTGTCATCTTCGTCGTCATCATCTTCGCGATCCTTTTCGCGGCGCTTCTTGAGCCGCTTTTCCACCAATTTGGACACAACCTGGCAATCTTCCAGGTCGTGCCCATTTGTCGCGATGGATGGGGCAAGATGGCTTGCCCTGTCGTCTTCACGCCGGGGAGAACGGCGGTCCCTGCGATTGTCTCGGCCGGTCGGCGATCTCTCCTTCGCTCTGATCGTCGCGCCGTGAGGCTTGGCCTGGATCGGCCACCAAACCTCTCGAGCGACGGCCTCCTTGCGCTTCTTCTTTTTACGGTCGGAGGACTTCGACGCTCGGCCGTCGGGGTTTGAGGGCCTGCTGCACCCTTCCGAGCCTCCATTGCCCGAGCACACTTGTGAGCCAGGGAGAAAAGCTTCGGAAGTGGTAGCGGCGATCGCGGGTAGCCATCTTCTCCCGCATCTTCGATCCCTAACCCCTCCGAACGCACAATAATAACAAGCGCTCAGAGATCCGGGGATCGTGTTGCGGCAATGGCTAAACCGCCGAATAAACCCCTCGTGACTCCCTCCTTCCGCCTCCAAAGCGTGAAGGTCGCCCTCCACACCGGTTGAGCGTAGGAGCCACGAAAGTTGGCTACAAAATGTCGCCTGATTCCTCCCACGAGTGTACCGAACCTCGAGGAAGGTTCGGCAGACCAGAGGCGGGCGAACTGTCGGCGACATCGGAAGTAGTTGGCCATAACTCTATCTCGACCCCAAGCAAAGACGCACCACCGTCGTATAAATCACAGGAATTCTTCAGGGTTGGTGGTGCCGTCATACTTCTCGATGGGCGCGGGACGAAATCTTTACAGCCACGCCGATTGGCGTGAAACGGAGAAACGCTGGCACCCAACATTATATGGGGAGTAGTGTCGCCCGCACCACGACCCTGAGATGGGGTCGAGGGTGCGAGTCTACACTCTCCTCGAGTCGGAAGAAGCTCCTTCCGATGGCCGGCAGCCGGGTTCGGCGCGTCGTTGCGGATGACGCCTCAGAAGAACTTGACGCAGATCATCACCCCGCCGAGCCGCCCCTCGAGGCGTGCCCTTAGATCCCAGCGGTTCTCCTCGGCATGGGAGTACCGGGAAGATCGAAGCTTGTGCACGTCCCCTGTTGCGTAGAGGCTGCGGCCGATGCTCCTTCCCTTTATCACGGCTCCTGCGGCCGGGAGAGGTCGCCAAAGAGCGATCGAAGCTTGTGCATCCACCATACGAACTCCTTGGCGGAGGGCGGAAGCCCGGTGAATTGCCACAAAGAACTCTTCTTTGGTGAGTCCACTAGACGGCAATGTCACGGAGCCAAGGGTGGGTGGGTGTCGCCGTCGCTTGGGCCGGAGGATGATCCGAGAGCAGCCGGCCGCATGAAGGCTTTGCATTGGGGTATCTTCCCCAACAAAGAAGCCGTGGGCCATTGAACTCCGGGCTTGATGCGACTTCGCGCCCCTCCGCCATGAAGGACAGTGACCGACTCCCTTACCGGAGCCGAGATCGGCCGGCCGCTTTCCTCGGGGAGGCGCTCTGGCTGGCGATGAGATTCCGCCATACCTGGATGATCTTCTGATTCTTGCAAACTCCTCAAAAGGAATGGAAGAAAGGAACGATCTAACCACTAAGCCCCTACTCGCGCGCCACCGCTTGGCCATTAACCAACAGCACCCTAAGACTGGGTGCTTGAGAGGTCTGATGGGGCTTTTGTGGTAACCGCTCAAAGATGGGAAGAACGGGATGTTGGGAGCAAGCAAGAAGACAGTCGAGTTTACCCAGGTTCGGGCCCTCCAAAGGAGTAATGACCCTAGTCCTGCTTGGTGGTTTCCTCTGAGTTCGAGGTTCTTACAAGGCTGGGGAAGAAGACCCTCTCCGGTTCTGCCAACCCAGAATCAACAACCCTTCTCCCATGCACCCTAGCTCCCTTTTATACTCGGGCTGGCTGAGGCGCACGGGGCTTACAAGCTTGCGTAAAGCAAGCGTCTGACACGCTACTACAGTGCATTTAATGCACCCGTCACACTCTCTTACATCACATTTAATGCCTGTCCTAGCCGACTTAGGCTTCGCCTTGGGTCCCGCCTGTCTGTCACCCCTGCAGTTCGCCAGAGAGGGGATGTCGATTCGGGGCCACCCATCATTAATGCGCGCCTGGGGAAGACGCGCCGCCATACCACTGCCTACATATCCTGCAATTAATGCGCACGTCTCGCATTAAATATCCTTGACCCTTCGCCCTGTAGTACAGATTACGGGGTTGATTCTTGGGAACTACGCCCAGGAGTGGCTCGAGCGCCACTGTCCTCTTGGCGAGCACCTTTCTTGGTCGCCTGAGGAGTGGCTGAACGCCACTGTCCCTGGCGAGCACCTTCGCTGTCGCCTCGAGGAGTGGCTCAACGCCACTGCCCTCTTGGCGAGCACCTTCGCTGTCGCCGAGGAGTGGCTCAACGCCACTGTCCTCCTGGCGAGCACCTTTGCCGGCCGCCGAGGAGTGGCTGAGCGCCACTGCCCTCTTGGCGAGCACCTTTGCTGGTCGCCTCGAGGAGTGGCCTGAACGCCACCTGTCCTCTTGGCGAGCACCTTTGCTGGTCGCCTCGAGGAGTGGCCTGAACGCCACCTGTCCTCTGGGCGTGAGTACTTAATGCGGCTGCGTGGGTACCCCAGCGTTTAATACGCTGACACAACCCACCGGCTTATTTAAAGGTAGCTTATATAATCCAGCTTATATAATCCAACACCAAAAAGCTGGATTATATAAGCTGGAGAAGGAAACAAACAGGGCCTAAGTGTGCTAAATTATACCTCAGTTTGTGCTAAGGCAGTGGCTGAACGAACCTTTGCACGAGCACTATCTGTTTGTACATTTATATGCATGTCGATTTGTTGTTGATCAGGAGGAGAGTATCGGAGAAGGATGCATGGGTTGAAATTTGTTCTGTGATGTGTTTTCTGTATATACAGCATTAAGACTTAAGAGCTTGTGAGATATGTTGCATGTTGTGTACAATAGCTGCAAATTCACATGGAAAGTATATACAGTATTAAGATTTAAGAGCTTATGAGATATGTTGCATGTTGTGTGCAATAGCTGCAAATTCATACGGGAAGTAGTAGAAGCGCGGGTTATCTCTTTATTCAAATGTTGGTTGAGCTGGAGCCGAGGTCAAAAGCAATATATCTTGATACATGTCGTGTTGTGGGGCTAAATTGTCGCCTTTTGTCTTCTCCGCTAGTTTCCCTGTATTGAGACAACTAGCACGTTGGTGTCCCCCTGTAAATATGTTAGATAAATTGCCTCTTATGTTTGTCTAGATTTTGCAAGTCTTAATTTATGTCTTGAATTTTTTTCAAAATCATACCACACTAGCTATCCAGTTACTCTGGCATTTTTTCTTATGCATGAAGTCTCCTTCAAACTATTATTTTTCTGCATATAATCATGCTCATGCAGACAATATGTAGGTGTAGACTGTTATCAATGACTTTTTCTGAGAATGCTCTGGATAATCATGCAATGATCTTCAGAGTCCTTTGATGCTTTTCATTGTAATGGTACCCCTAGAGAAAGCTATTAGGAAACAAAAATAACATCTCTAGACCTCGTGAGAGATGCTGTACACACAACATCCTTTGGCTAGCTTGACTTAAAATGTATGAGATGCATGCATTCAAACAAATGTGTTGCCTATCTCTCGACACTTAGATTAAATTGCACAACAATATTCTTTGATATCCCTTATAACTTTGCGTAATGCGCCTTTTGATATATCCATGTCTGATATGTCCTGGCTTCCTGCCTCAACTGCTAATATAAGTTCTTTCTCCTCTTAGTTTATTCAGGTTTTCTTTTTGATAGAGTGAAAAAATCCTAATATCTGGCTTTTCATTACTCTTCATCGTCTTCTAAAATTTACTTATTAGCATATTTTTATCAGTTCATTAATGGATAATTTTGGAGATTCATGCAATTGTTTTACCTATAATTAGTACGCTCATGGACTGGCTGCTCGAGGAGTACATTACTTGCATAGGCCTGGACCACTACTCCAGGACTTGGGATTTATGGCCCTTCCGGTATGCCATCTGCTTATAGTTCAGCTCATATCATGTAAGAATACTTGGTACTGATTTGTTTCTGCCACTAACGACACTTCCTCATATTTTTAGGAGCTCGGGCAAGACAAAGGTTATCTTAGTGAGAGTGTATTCACTTTCATCTTCATTTCCTTTATGTTGGTGGGTGACCCACTTGCGTCTCTACATGTTGCTTATTGTTACGAAGAGTGTCTGCATATTTTATAACGTCCTTTTATTTTTATACTGGGATAAGTTGACTCGGGATCTGAACAAGTAAAAATGTCAATGAAAGATCCACAGGCTAGTATTGAGAAGTAACCAACACAGTTTGAAGGCAATCTCAATGAGAATAAATATGAGAAGTGATGCTTATCTAGGTTGATATGTTAAACTTACATAATTATCTCAGTGGGATTTTATTGAATGAAGACAATGTGTTAGTGGATTGCTGTCTGATAAATTATTGCCATCTTCAATATGAACTACTATATGGTAATTTATAGCTTCCATTTAGTGAGTAATGTTTAGGTTTGTTTTGGTTGGGTCCTAGAAATTGTTCTTGAATTTGCCATCTCTAATGCCAACAAAATTATTTTTGATGATATTTTGTATACCATTTTCTTGTAATATTAGGATGTCGCATTGGTCAAATATACTTCTTTGTGGTGGATTATAACGGAGTCATTTCTATACTTCGCTCCTCTATGCATCTTTCACAGAATTTTCTTACTGATGCTAGTTTCTTATAATGCTTGATCATATATTAGGATTATGAGCTTTGACAATTTATTCATGGTATTGCAGTGGAGCTTTCACCCTTTTATTTATCATAGCAAACGTTTCTACACTGTTCTACTCTGGCGCAGAGTGCTGGCTTTTTTAGTTGTAAGTGCGGTTGTCCTAAGTCTTAACTTCTATGTATATATAATTATATGCACGTTCCAACAAGTGATTCATTTTCTCCCTCCAGGCTTCACAGTTTTTGCGGATTATTACATTCTATTCCACTCAGCTTCCTGGTCCAAATTATCACTGTCGTGAGGTAACCTTAAGTTCTCATTAATAATGAATCATTATACTGTCACTCATAAGAGCATGTCATGAAGCCCTACTGAAGCCATTTACCTTTGCTTTTATAGGGCTCGAAACTGGCCACTCTTCCACCGCCCAATAGTGTACTTGAAGTGCTCCTGATCAACTGTAAGCCTTTCATTTGTTGGGTTGGCTGTTGTGGGTGGAACTTTCTCTTGATTTTCAAATTGTTCTTTGCAGTTCCTCGTGGAGTGCTTTTTGGTTGTGGCGATCTGATATTTTCATCTCACATGATCTTTACTCTTGTTTTTGTGTGTACATACCATAAATATGGATCAAACAGGTATTGGAATCTAGTGCGTGTGCTCTTGTGTCTCTTTGGGCGTTTGTGTTTGTAATTTGTGGGTCAAATTTTGCTTTCAGATGCGTGCCAACTCAGTACCCTGATCACATGCTCTAGTCTCATTGGTGGATGTTGTTTCTCTAGGTTGATTAAGCTCTTTGCTTGGCTGATGGCTGTAATTCAGAGTCTTCTTATAATTTCTTCTCGCAAGCACTACACCGTGGATGTTGTTGTTGCTTGGTAGGATAAATTTCCATTGATATGAATTATCTTGCAGTGGCATCTGCCTTCCTTTTGACACATTCTTTTCCCGCAGGTATACTGTCAATTTGGTCGTATTCTTTGTTGACAAGAAGCTGCCAGGTACCTTTTTAAGCCTCATGGAATCACATAGAATTTTCCGTATGATGCATTTTATAACAAGCTTTGCTGTCAGATGCATTTTATAACAAGCTTTGCTGTCAATTCCGCAGAAATGCCGGATCGTACGAGTGGATTATCTTTGCTTCCAGTAAGTGCAAAAGATAAAGATGGCAGGATGAAGGAAGAGTTCCATAAGCTTGAGAAGGACAACAAAATGAAGGATGAGTTCCATAAGTTGTTAAATGGAAACACTGCTGATTCCACCGATCGGGTATTGAAGAGCATTTATCAACTACCTCACATGTTCTAGATTTCTAGTTCAATGCACACATTTGTTGTTCAATTACATGTTTCGGTATATTTTATATAAATATGAAATATATCACACTGCCTTTGTAATCCAATTACAACATAACCTCTAATCATCATATGCTGGGAGCCTGGGACTTCGTATGTCGATTGTAGTATCGTACACATGTAGCTCTTTTGCCATTTTCCGAATGTATCTGTTCGTTGCCCTAATGTATCTGTTCCTTGTTATTCCAGCGACAACGGGTGCAGATGAACGGAAAGCATGGCGAAGACAACAACCACACACTCTCTGATGCCACTCCCAATGGTACATGATCAGCTGCTTTCGATGGGTGCTTGTCTTTCACATCGACAGTGGAATCTGCTGGGGGAAAAATTGCCCGGTACCTCTGTATGGTATGATGAAAGGCTTCTCAGGCTGCCTGCCGCAGCATTTTATTCTGCGCTCATACGCGGTAGTAGTAGTATAAGGTCGCAGATGAATGGGTGTAGGCGCGGTCTGAAGTAGTGATAGAAACTGTACAAGAATCAGAATCTCGCGGCTTTTCTCAGGCTGCTGCTACAGTTTTGCATCCTATTATCGAATCTCTAGCTATCTACACACCGTCTAGAATTTGGGATGACCCATTCAAATTGGTATGAGAAACAAAATTTGATCTCGCTGTATATATTGATGAGTCTAATGCTCTGTCTAACTGTCTTGTCATGGATAAAGTCATGCCGATTGGAGGATTGGTCTACTGGTGTTCTTGCTTGTGATTTGTGACGCGTCTGGCAACTTCGAATCTTCAACCGGGCAGTTCGAATAGCGTGACGATAGTCCACTGGCCACCAGGGTTCAAAATCTCGCCGAAATTCGGCGAAATTTCGGCGAAATTTCGGATTTCGGACCCCTCCGAGTTTCATAATCCCGGCGAAATGAAAAAACCCTAGAATTTTTTTGAAGTGCTACAGTACATTAAAATCTCGCCGAAATTTCGGTGATTTGGACCGAAATTTCGGTTAAACGGACCGAAATTTGTATAAAAGTCGACCGGATTTGACCGTAATGGCCCGGATTTGACCGGATTTTGACCGGATTGGGTTCTCCACGTCATTTCCCATGTGGAACAGTCGGTAGATCATAATTTCCGCGAAGTTGAAAAAAACCCTAAAAATTTGAAAGTTGGAAAACCCTAAAAAATTTCGCCGAGATTTCGGTTTTTTGGACGAAATTTCGTCATTTTTTACCGAAATTTCGGATTTCTCGGTTTAAAAAAAACCGGATTTGAATTTTGGTTTTTGAATTTCGTCCGGATTTTGTCCGAAATTTCCGAATCTCGTCGAAATTTCGGATTTCGGCCAGGCCCGAGATGGAGTCCGAAAACGAAAATTGAATCCTTGCTGGCCACAGGGCTCACGAGACGGGTGCCTCACGGACATGGCGCTCTAAAAGCAAAAGCGCTCGCCTCGTCTTCGCGCTGCGGTGCGCGTGCGACGAAGGGATAAGTAGGCGCACGCATCCGCGCCGTTGCGTGCACGATTGGAGTATGCGTGGGTCGAGTCGTTTCGCTGCGTCCATCGGTCCATGTGCGGCGGTGAAGGCTCATGGCCCGAGTGCACGGAATGGCATGTACAGCGTGTGGAGCGACAAGTGGCTGATCAGCTGATGGCTCTGCTACTGCTGCCATGGGACGTGCAAGAGACAACACGATGGCAAACGTTCAGCGGCGCCTCCCATTCGTAACCTAGCAAAGATTTAAAAAGAGCAAACATATGGACGTGACGTGAGTCCATCTGAAGAAGCGGTTTCTGGGTTTGAAGTTTGAACTGCTAATTTATTTGCCTTTCCAAACGGCGCCAACATGAATACCCTGCAACCAACTGCGAATTCATGCAGCTCGGGTGATTGCGTCCTCCTTGAATCCCGCAAGCCGCATGTTACTCTGCACTCCCACGCACGTTATGCGATTACTCCGGTACCAACCTTTTTCATTTAAACTAGCAAAATCTTTCGACTGATGTTAGAGCATCTCTACAGCAGAACCCCTAAACCAGCAGAACCCCTAAACCAGCCCCTAAACCTTTAAATAGGGAGTGTAGTAAAAAAAAAAAAAAACAGGTCCAGCAGGGTCCCAACTCAAGCCCCTAAAATTAGGGGGCCCCCTAAATTTGCCTCCTCAGCCCCAATTCCCAGGGAGCCCCAACTCAAACCCCTAAAATTAGAAGACCCCTAAATTTGCCTCCTCAGCCACAATTCCCAGGGACACGAGTACAACCCCTATTATTGAAGACAGGGAAATACATGAGAGGCTTCGAAATGATCTTATTGAGCATTTGTGGGCAATTCACAGCGCTTCGTAGTTTGATTCATTGTTCGGAGTTTTTATTTATCTATTTATCATGTTTTGAAAATTTTAAATTTAAATTTGAAATATCATGTTTTTAAATTGTAAATGTTAATATGCTTATGTTTTATGTATTACAAATATTTTTTATTGAATTTTAGTAGTGTCAAATGAAGATTATACATAGCGGGTATGTCAAAATAGGAGAAAAAGTAAAATAGGGGCTGGGATTTAGAGGTTATTGCTGAACTTGTGCTCTGAAAACAGAGCCCCAAAAAATAGGGGGAGTCCCTAAATCAAAAATAGGGACCCTGTTTTAGGGGCCTTTGCTGGAGATGCTCTTACCTGGGTACGTCGCAAATTCCTTGGACAAAATGATTCCATCAAGTAGCTAATATATTGGGTAAACCAGGCGCAGTCCCACGAGGTCTTCACTTTTCTAGCTCTGTTTTTTTTCTTCAAATCTAGCCTTTCTATATATGTAATTGCAAATTTGGCTCTCTCTCCTCCACCGAAAAAAAACGCGACAGACAACATCTATCCTCTGTCGTGCTAGGGGGCGCGAAAGCTAGTTGGCGACACAGTAGGGTGAGCGAGCACAGGAGCAGCTGCTGCCGTGGTTGGTCGAGTTCCTGTGGTTCCAGCCACCTTCTGCAGTGCGAGAGCACGGCAAATAACACACGTCACTTGCCGATCTTCCGTGCTCGGACATAGGGGCCTTTTTGTAAAATTGGTTGTACGGGACTGGTTTTGAAAAAAAATACGACAAAATAGCTAATATAGTAAAAAAATTCTCCCATGAGCACGGATTGGGCTTTAAGTAGGGGTGCAATCGGATCGGATATTTACGTTCGACCGACCGACCGGATATTTTCGGATCGGATTCGGCTCATTGATTCGGATATTTGTCGGATTCGGATATTTGGTTTCAAATTCGAGAATATACTATTCGTCGGATCAGGATTTTCTATGACAATTATCGAATATTTTCAAAAATCTACCGTCAGATATCCAAAGTTCTGAAACTAGTCCAACCTCAGTCAAGCCAAGCGAGAGTCACAGACTTGGTCTTCAATTCCTCATTCTCGTTCCTCAATCACGGAACTACGACCTACGAGAGAAACTCAGAAGACCCCAGATCTACGCCACCTCCTTCCAGATCCCCCGACTCCAGAGCCGACGCCCACGCCGTCGTTGCCGGCTACTCCTCCAGCCCACCGCCAGGTCGCTGCTATCCCTCCCGGCTCCCTCCGCCATCCCTATCCCGGGCCTGGCAGGTCATCGCCCTCCCTCTCGCCACCATCGCCCTTCCTCCTCCGGTCGTTGCCAGCCCGCCATCCCCACTGCTGCCACCCTCCCTCTGCCGCCATCGCCCTTCCTCATCCAGTCACCACCATCCCCGCCACCACCACCCTCCCGCCGCTCTCTGTCCCGTAGGCCACAGCCCTTCGGCCCTTCCTCCACGCCCAGTGGCGGACCCGAGAATTTTCTAGAGCCCGGGCACGCTTAAAAAAGGACAACAAGCCCACAAGCTATTTACCATTGATACAATCATGTGGACAAGCTATTTTGTATAAAATACTGCATTGATTCTCCCATTGCCAGCATACAAAATACTGCATACATGCTCTGACCTATAGGCGGATCGGTGTCCACAAGCTATTTGTTACATGGGCCTGAGCCCGGGCACGAGCCCAGGCAGGCCATGCCTTGGGCCCGCCTATGTCCACGCCGACACGCTGTGAGTCCAGATCGCTGCCACCATCCCTGCCAGCACCCCATCCGGCCATCTAGATCCAGCTATCCAGATCAGGTATGTCATGTTCATGCCCTTGGTAAGTGATACTGTCATTGCCTTATTGGAGATGTTCTGAAAATGTGTGATGAGGTTATCCTACCACTTGGTAATTGATTGTATAAACTGGTAGCCAGCATAACAAATTTAGTCATCACTCATTAGGATGCATATAAGATAGCAATTTACCCAAATGGACAGTCCTTTTGTTGAGATTTGTATATTGCTGTGTTGGATTAGGATTTTTTAGCAGTAAGTACATAGTATATGGTTGTGGGATTATATTTACCTTGGGAAAAAGTTACATTAAAGTAATAACCAACCTGAATTAGTTTAGCAGCCATGGTTTAAATGAATATCAGATAGGGAGCATTACAAATTTCACCACATATCAATTTATTTTTATCACATGACATTCATTTTGGTCTATCATTGATATTCCTGTTGACTACCAACCTTGATGCTTCTCTCAGATGTAACATAGCTATATCAGGTTGCATTATCAATGTCATACTTTAATACGATGTCTGAGGTACTAACAATTTGGTATTCACACCAGCACCATTAAATTTGTAGACCTTATGTAAAAATACACTAGATAAAAGTGTCATGTACTTAAGTTATTTGGTGCTCTACTGCTCTATATCTCCTCTTGTAAGTTGTAACCTTTACTAAGGTCTGAACTGAATTAGGATTGGTTAATGCTTGTAACATTTACTTAGATAGCAATGTATATAAGATAGGCATATAGCAATTTACTCAACAAAAGGATTGTGATAGTTTGATAGAACCTATTTAGTCATCACTCTTCAGGAATTCAGAATGTAAAATGACGGAATTAGGATTAGTGATTATGGACGGAATCCTTTGTTCTTTTCCTTGAAGATACCCTAGGTTTAAATCATGCTTCACTGTGAATACGATCTGAATCCATGACAACACCTCTGTATTCTATTCAGTTACAATGTCAAATATTTTACTTCATAGTAGTATAAAATAGCAAATCAATATTTTTTAATCATGTTAAACATGTCATACACTTTTGTTCTTACCTATTAAGGCTATTATTTTGTAGGATGAGACTATGGTAGCAGCTGATAATGACTAAGTGTTGTCGAGGACAAGTAGCCATGGTCATGACTCATGAACTTATTGTCTCCTTGTAATGTTGCCAGCCTGCCTTAGCCACTTCGGTTTTTAAACTCTCATATAAGATTGTGTCACTATTCAGTCTTCTATCTGTATTTCTATGTGATACTATGATGTAATCCAAATATTATCAACTTGTCTTATTGTCTCTTTCATGAAGACATGGAGTCATGGTCATGTTATCGTGATATTATTTACGTATCGTTCTATGTTTCGTTACTCTTCGTATGCGTACCATTTAAATTGAATGTACTTTTGCAACTCTGTTGAACTACATATGTCTTGTTGCATGTTAAACTCATATCATACGGTTGGTTAATCAGTGTTATATGTGTGCTTTATGCGGTATCTGTTTTCGTGCGTTATCCGACAAAAATTATCCGATACCGTATCGATTCCGATCTGTATTCGATTTGAATCTGTGACCGATATTATCCGTGCTGTATTCGTATCCGGCACTATCCGAATCCGACAAAAAAAATGTGGTTTAAGACATGAAAAGAATGATATCCAATCAAATTCGAGCCGATTGCATCCCTAGGTTTAAGGACTTCAAGATTGTTCAAAAGACGGAATCCTACAAGAAATTACGGAGGATTCCTACAGGAGTTAATATTGTTTCCTACAAAAATCATGTGAGATTCTGTCTTCCACAAAAGCCCTTACCTTGCATTCTGCAGTTCCACATTTTCTCGGTTGTCTGACAGGGATTTGAACAACAATCCAGATAGAGGTCCAGGTGGGTGCGAAATCAGGGATAGTTGATCAGATAGATATTCAGATGGCCCGAGTGTATGGAACATGTGCCTTTTGAATTGAAAGAAAAATTTAAGCAGATGGAGAACATTTAATAAGCACGTTAGCAAAAATAAACTTGTTCAGGCCATGCATTAAGTGACGAAGCATGTGAGATCATTCCATTCTCTGCTTTCATCTCCAGCTCTCCACATCGATTACATACACGCACCATGTCCCAATCTTTACCGAATAGACCGCCCTTCTTTCTTTTTTTTGCTGGATGTAATACCACGAGCTTTCTATAAAATTAACACCATCCTTCACGCGACCAGCTCTCTTCAAATTTTCGGTTCAGTTCAGCCCAGTGTGCCTTTTCACATTTTCCTGATACTGGCCAGTATTTTGCAAGTAATAATGGCTTTGAAGCTCTTATTAAGACCTCTATGCAGCAAGGCTCAGCCAGGGACATTAAAGTGAAAGAGCCAAGATATAACGAAAGCAAACACCATGCAGGCAAGGAGGAAGTTGAGAAACCGGTGGCCTTGCCAAAACCTCCGTGGCTCGTTGGCTGGTGCTTGTGCAGCTGCAGTGTTGCCTGACTCATTCCACTGATCAATGAACTCCGCATCACCAAAACCTACCACATTGCATGCAGTTGAGCCACAAATTTCGCAGATCCTACGACAAGGAAACAGAGGATGGAGCTTTTTAGTTTCTCCACATTCAAGTTGCAAAACCACAGAACGAGGTTATGCTTATATGTTAACAGTAAATTATGGAGCACAGTTTCAATTTATGACAACAAAGGAACACATCTGACAGTCGATCTCTCTTAGGCCTCTACAATACAAGGATAATAGCGATGATAGAAAACTTCAACATGGTATAACTCTGTTCAATCAACAGCATTTCAGCCGAACTATTATCAAAGCACAATAAGGACCGGAAGGGCAAGTCCAATTTCATCTGAACTCTTATCAAGGAACAGATCAATTTTTAAGAGGTCGCATAAAAATTATGTTTGTCATTTGGTCAGGATGCTGAAGCATCTTTGCATATCTTATCTTGACTCCTAAGTTAAATATTTATAGATGTCTACCTCAATTCCAAGTGATAACTGAGTGCTCAAGAGAGTCCTATGTCGGTACCATGCAGAAGAACTGGATCTCACTTTCATACTAGATCCCCTTCTATGCAGAAATTAAGAAGGCCTTCGTTACATTTAGTACTCTGATCCTAGCATTTAACAATTGCCAACCTAAACATTTTCTAATGTAATAAAATCACAAAAGAAATAAAAAGATTGTTTTTGTAGGCAGAAGGACTGATATAGACCTGACTAGAACAGCACTACACTAACACAGTAGAAAATATGTACTCAAATAGAAAGAAAGTTGCCCATCCATCTCTGTGCTTGCATTTAAAGAGGCTCTAGCTGCTATCTTTTTTCTTGAAATAGCTTCTTCCAAAGTTATTTCCATGTGTGCCGGTTCTACATGCGCATTGAATGATTTCAAGAGCATGGATAAAAATGAGAAATATGGTGCATCTTATGCAGTTTACCATATGTAATTTAATAGGATCCTTTTTACACCTGGTGCCTTCACCTTCATTTTTCTTCCCACTTCATTTTTACTAGTACTATTGTCAAAGAGAATTCTCATACTCTAGCTAATTAGCATTCGTTGTCAGGTAAAAGAGCAATATTTTGCCACTCAGAAACAATAAGTTGAATTAATTAGCTTGTGAACAAAGTTTAATACTGAAAAGCGCAGATCCTTAACCTTCTTAAATGAATTGCATCCTTTGCTCACTTCTGAAACTATCAACTTTCTTAAATGAGTTGCAAGAAAAACCTTATGTGGTAGAATATCCACTAGGAAACCCCCCCTTTTCCTCCAACACTCTACCTCAATCACTTAATGCAGTGAGTTTCAGTGAGGTATGATTGTTGCCCACAATTTTCATGAAGAAGTGCATTTTTTTAGTGGAAGGTGACAGAGTAGCACCCCCTCTAGACCACCACAACAAAGACATGTCATACAGATCAGACAGAAAAAGGTCAAGACTTCCACTTTCGGAGATCAAGAGAATTACACAAGAATCTGCAAGAAAGAGCAGACGGAGAGAAGGAATCCGACTTTATCCTCTCCAATGTTCCACCATATTGGGATTCCCAAGCTCCCTATAGCCTACTAGTTAATCATACTCCGCTTTACCGTTTCCTCCCCCATCTCTTTGTAACATTTATCACCTACCTAAAGAAAAAAAGAACACTGGTTCCTGCTAAAGATTCCTTAATCATGTGTTCATCTTCATACACCCAAGTGCATTATCTTTGACAAAGGCGTCTTATCCTAAACAAACAATGGCAGGTTTGCAGTTACACCGAACTCACGACACAGTAAAATATTTTCATTTGAGTTGTATATAACATGAACAGATAATGGTAATTATCCAAAGTGAATTATGGAATTAGCAGCAGCTGGGCTGGGCTTACTTGTTGCCCCTGATCTTGAACCAGGTCTCGGCACACTGCTTGTGGGCGCAGGAGAGGTCGTCCTTGCAGGAGCAGCCGAGCACGATGCCGGCGCCAGACTCGGCAGCGGCGCTCTCGAGGCCGAGGTGGCAGATGCGGCAGTTCCTCTCGGCCCTGTCTGGGCTGGCCTTGGTGATCTCGGCCAGCCCGGCCTCCAGGTCGACGTCGTCCAGGGAGCACTCCGATACGCACGACTTCCTGCCGCGCCCGACCGCGCCCTTGCCTTCCCCATCCCCGGCGCCGGCGCCGGAGCGGACGGACGCGCACGTCGAGATGTAGTCCTCGAGGGCGGCGGAGTTGTGGCGGGAGTGGGAGTGCCACGATCGGTCCTCCGCGTCTGAGAAGCACTGGCTCCCCTCCTCCTCGTCCGAGCTCTCCTCCGCGAGCCGCCTCCCGCCGCCGCTGCCGAGGCGGCCCCGCTCCACGCCAGGCTCGGCAGTGGCAGCGGCAGCGATCGCCGATTGCTCGCCGCTGTTTACCATTACTCCCACGAAAAGAAGACTACTTTCTCTAAGGTAGAAATCAACCAAAGAAACCTACAAAGAAATCAATTCAAGAAAAGGAAACGGATCACTTAAATTGCTCCTCCGGTATCAAATCCCAACAAGAGCAAATAAACAAGCAAGCAAACAAGAAATGCCGAAAGCGCGCACTAAATATCACTCTTGCAGTTACAGGCCACTCCAAAGCAGCGCCCAAGACCCCAGAGCTGCCACCCACAACACAATGCGGCCGATCACGAGAAGCAGCGACGCAGGAAGAATCCAAAGCGGGCAGAGTCTAAGCTCTAAAAGAGAATATAAATATGCTCCTGCCGACGAGGCATCAGGTGGCTAAAAGATTGGATTTTTAAGTGGTTCCTTGATTCATAGCCGCAGAGCGCAGCAGGTGAACCAAAAGAGGGGTTTGTGTGAGAGATGGAAGCAATAGATTGTGGAGTTCCAAAACCGAAAAAGAGTTTAGGCGAAAGAGAGTAGAGAAGGGGAAAAGAAGAGACTTGCTGCGCTTGCCGGGGAGACGAAGAGAGAGGGCAAGAGACGCAGCCGAAATGGTGTGTTAATGTCATCCCTCTTTGGGGTCGTATCGTAGTAGTAGAAGGGGGAAGACTGTGTCATGTGATTTTGTAAGCATATTTTGATTTGGATTGGAAGGAAAACATTGGATTTGCTCAAGCTTTCGCTTTAAGAAAAATCACGTGTCGGTATCCAGGGTTGCTGATACATAAATATAGCTACCGTGGGTTGTATTTGTTCTCTAATATACACATACACTGAATTTAAAGAAACTGCACGTACTAGTGCCTTGTTGTAAAGCTGATGCAAGGACCTCTAAGACAAAACATAGCCTACGACACTTAAAATGCACGAAAACACCCTTAAGAAAAGGATATCACAACAAGGATACAAATGTACCAAAAGAAAATGGAAGTGCATCTCTTGTTGCTTTGCTCTCTTAATTTTTTTCAGTACCACTTTTATCCTAGGTAGGCCTTGCATTGATACTAATGCTACATTTTTTACCGATGCATGTTAAACCAATTGACCCCCAATGCATGGAGCTAGCCAGCAAGGCAACCCAAGCACACTTGCATGAATTTCCTTTTTCACCCTCACCTTGCTCCCTGCACTAAATATGTTTTGTTCCCTTCGCCTAATCATAAATCATTGCGCTAAAAGGCATTACCCTTTGACGAAGGAACCCATCATCACCTGACACCTGGACTGATGAAGCTTTCAGTGAAGCAGAAGTTCACCTTTGGCACTTGGCGCCACCACCACTTCAGCTCTACACTACCACCACCAGGGCACAGGCTTTCAAAAACCGTCGAAAACTATTCAGTTTTTTGCGAAAACCGCTTATATCGCTTCGATTTGAAAAGTGAAATCATTTAGTTTATGATCAAGTTCAAATTTTAAAAATTCAAAAAGTTTGAACAAATTTATCAAATAATTCTCTAAAATTAGTATTAATAGTTTTATGACCTCTGGCGTGAATACTTTTTTTTTGTTGAAAAAACGAAGTTCGGAAATATTTTTGAGCCTTTCAAAATGTAGAAATTATAAAATCCAAAAAAATTAGAAGTATTTTTAGTAGCAATATTTTGTTCAAGTATGTCAAGTAGCAATATTTACTTCAACATATTTTGGTAACAATATGTTTTCAATTATAGTTAGTAGCAATATTTATTCAACTATGTCAAGTAGCAATATTTGTTTAATTATGTCAAGTAGCAATATTTGTTGAAGTATATTTAGTAGCAATATTTGTTCAATTATATTTAGTAGCAATATTTGTTGAAGTATATTTAGTAGCAATGGAAGGTTTTGAAATGTGAATAGTGTTGATATGTGAATGCCTATTTTTGCACTTGTTAGATTGATATGTGAGTAGTATTGAATGAAAGATTATTTTTGACATATTATTGCTAAATGCCTACTTTACAACTTGTAATTGTCTAAAATATAGCAAAGGTCGTGTCAAATTTTTTTTCATATTTAGGAAAGATCATGTCGAATTTTTTTCCTATTTTTTCATACTTTTTTTTATATTTCTTACATTTTTCGTATTTTTTTGGGCCTTCAATGGCTTTTTACAATAATTTTTTTACATCTTTTTTCCCAATTTTTTTAACCTGTGGCCAGTTTTCGCCAAAAATTGCTCAGAATTCAAGCCTTTTCGAGTGGTTTTTGTCCATTTCATTCAAAATTTACCCATTGGTTTGACCAGATTTCAAATTCATTTGACTTTTCAAATCATTCGATTTTGAGCAAATTTTGAACAATTTTTCGCGAATTTCAAAACCACTGGCCGAGTCTTCGAAATTCGAGTTTGAAACAGTGTTGTTAACCCTAACCACCACTGTTGCCTCCCAAATAGGGTTAACCATTTTGTTTCGACCTATTTTTTTGATCAGCTGACGGTGAGCGAAATTTGCGAAAAACCAAAGAAAATTCGAGAAAAACCAAAGGGTTTTGAAAGTCAAATGAATTTGAAAAATTCGAACGAAAATGTCGAATTTTGCTCAGAAAGACGAGAGCTTTTCTCGAAAATCGATGACAGGTTACAAAAGTGGGGGGAAATATAAAAAAGGGAAAATTGTAAAAAAAATTTTGCAAAATCTGTAAAAGACCATTAAATGCCAAAAAAAAGGAAACATGTTAGAAATATATAAGAAAATATGAAAAAACACCAAAAAAATCTGACATAATCTTTCGTAAATATGAACAAATTTCGACATGATCTTTGATATATTTATGATAATTGCAAGTGATCACATATCAATACAAGTGCAAATATAGGTATTCACATAATCACATAAAATGCAACATACATTTAAAATGTAAGAAGATAGTAATGAAATGAGAAGTTTTGGTAGTTCATGCATATATACAACGAAAAGTAAGCTTTTCAATATTGGATAACATTAACATATTAAAATATATCATAGCAAGGTAATTTTTGTGTATACAAATATCGTTACTTGAACAAATAGTACTATTTTCGAGTGTCATCCATTTCTACTAAATATACTTCAACAAATATTGCTACTAAATATAATTGACCAAATATTGGTACTAAATATACTTAAACAAATATTTCTACTAAATATAATTGAACAAATAGTGCTACTAAATATACTTCAACAAATACTGCTACTTGACATATACTTTCTGTTCCAATACAAGTTGTACAAATCTTAAAGCAAGCGAATACGTAAGTAATCACCATATACCCTTCATTCATGAGTTAATATTTGTGCTACTTTTAAAAAAGAAAAGCATAGAAGCGTGTCACTTGAACAAATATTACTACTTGGCATACTTCAACAGATATTGCTACTTGACATACTTAAACAGATATTGGTACTAAATATAATTGAACAAATATTGTTACTAAAATATGTTGAAGTAAATATTGCTACTAAAAATACTTTTAATTTATGTTTTTTATTTTCCAATTTGTACATTTGGAATGGCTCAAAAAATGTCTCCAAACTTCCCTATTTTTTTTAAAAAATATTCACGCTAGAGGTCCAAAAACCATTAATGCTATTTTAGAGAATTTTTTGATACATTTTTCAATTTTTTTTTTCATTTTTTGAATTTTAATTTGAATATGAGGGGTAAATCAAACGAAATTTCTTTTCAAGATGAAGCGGTAAGAACAAGTTTCTCGTCGAATGAATTTCGTGAAAACTCAAACCCTGCTCCCAACCGCGACATGATCTGACACGAGATATTTCGGGCCGGCCGGGCGTGTTCGGAATCCTCTTTTTTGCCGTTCCCTTCCCTATCTGCTTTGCCAGAGGACAGGATAGCTCTGCACTCGCCATCTCTCTCTCATGCATCTTGCCGCTGAAGATGCTCCCCATCTCCGGCCATCTTTCACGTGATTTTCGCAGCAAAATCCTGAATGCTGGAAGAAACGAAAAGATTTAAGAAGTACTTTCGTTCTAACAATATGCCTGTACGGCGAGATGCATAAATGCATTGCCTGATCGAAGGAAACCACGGCGTACGGCACACGGGCTTAAGGGTAGATGAACATATGGCGTCAGCTGGTTAACGTAGCCCGCCCGCCAAACAGCTTCAGGCAGGGCAGAACAGATGGTTTGCCGGTCGGCGATGCTTGTTTGTTTTTGTTGGCCAGCATAGACATTTTCCGGCCTGTGCTCAGTTCAACTTAGAAAATTGGTCTGGTGCTTGTCGCTGCATCGGCATATCCACATCGCTGCATAATCCAGATTCCAGAAATAGTAGAGAGAGAGAGAGAGAGAGAGAGAGAGAGATTCGTTTCAACTCTCAGGAAAGGTGATACTACTAGACAGTAGTAGTACTGCAAGCATACAACAAGCTAGCGTTTCTTTTGAACATGGATGAAATTGACAAGCAAGCAACGACATAAATAGTGTTAAGAAATCATTATTTAGAATGAATTTGTTTTTTTAATATCTTTCAAATAGGATTGATTTTGTTAAACAAATTTTATAAGTGGTAGAAGCTCACCTTTTCTTAACTATGGTAATTTTATGCTCTTCCTTTTTAAAGTTGCACAAATATTAAAGCATGAATGAAGAGTAAATGGCTAATGAGGATTACTTACCCCTTCGTTTGCTTCAAGATTTGTGCAACTTGTATTAGGTGGGAAAACATAGAAGCACATCTCTTTTTGAAAACTTGTACATATAATTTCTATAGAATTTACGAAATAAAAATGGTTTCAATAAGATACGCGCCCTCAGACAAAATGCGATTGTATGTATGGTTAACCATTGCGGGCAGAACCTAGCCGCCGGGGCTGCACGCGAAAGAAAAGGACAGAATGCCGCCGAATCCGGCTGGTGCACGGTGCTATCTGCGTATGCTCCTTGTGTCGTGTGGCGTCGATCAGCTCAAGGTCTGACTTGGGTTGGTTGGTACGTTTGGTTACGCTTAAAATCGTCGCGTTAGCCCAAGGAGGACTTCAAATTCTCAGGGACAAAAGGTGCGCATCGGCAAGGGTTTGCATCAAGAAATTGGACGAACTGAACTGCCACTGTTTCCTCGTAGATCATTGCGTCGTGTCCCCAAAAGCTACGGCTTTCTCGGCTGCATCGCTGTAAGAGCAGGTGCCGTCATCATTCGTCGGAGTCTCGCTCGCGGCATGCCACTTTGGACCAGGGTTACAAATCTCGTTTTGAATAAAATTTCGGAGGGGCCCGAAATCCGAAATCTCGCCGAGATTTCGGAAATTTAAATCAAATCCGGACGGAATCTAAAATTCAAATTTTAAATCCGGTTTTTTTACCGGGAAATCCGAGATTTTGGTTCAAAAACCGAAATTTCGCCGAGATTATTCGAGATTTCGGTAAAATTCAACTAAACGGAAAATGGTTCAAACGACGTCAAATTTTTTTTGAAATTTTGGTCAGACATGGAAAATGACTTGAAGAATCCAATCCGATCAAATTCGGTTAAATTTTGATCAAATTTCGGTCAAAAAACCGAGATTTCGGTCCATTTCACCGAAATTATAGGGTACTGTAGCACTTTAATTTTTTTTAGGGTTTTTAAATTTCGCCAGGATTATAGAACTCGGGGGGTCCGAAAACCGAAATTTCGCGAGATTTCGACGAGAATTTGAACCCTGCCTTGGCCTTGGCCATCCACAGCTCAAGGATTCGATTGGGCAGATCCATAATGGGCTAGCAAAATAGCAACATAAGATTCTACGGGCAAGTCCAGCCAAAACCCTATCGAGACTATCTCGGGAAGAGTAGACGACGTCTTCATCACAAAACCCAGAACAAACCAACCGAAACGAAGATGGAGAGCACCGAGCCGGAGGCGAGAGTAACAATGGCCTCTCCACGACCCCAAAAATCCTAGCGTGCTTGCAGATGCTGCCTCTGAACTAACACATGCAAACAGGCAGGCAGGCAGGAATCCTGGGAAATCAAATCATCAAGGCTGGCAAGATCAAAAACTAACGCAACTACCCCACAACACCATCAGACCTGCCTAAGTAGCAGTCCATATCTAATTGCTAGAGCAATAAACTGCACAGGATTTTTCGATGCGTCGAGTTGTTTCCCTTCAGCACCCATGCCCGGACCCGTCAAGTACAGAGCATTTATATCAGCATGCACATGATCAATCTCTACTATATAAAGTGAGAGTTTCTTCCCACGTCACATTAATTGCTTGCTTAATTGTCCTACTTAATTGCCCTGCTTAATTGCCCTACGCAAGAAACGAAGCGTTGCTTTAATTAGTCAGCTTTTGCAAGAAACGAAGCGTTAAAGATAGATGTTTGATCTTATGAAATAGTATTTTTTTATTTTTTAATCTTTAATTTTCGTTATCAATTTTGTTTTTCGTAGCAACGCACGGGCATATAACTAGTATCCTATAATTGAGAGAGTAGGGTCCCCGAAACCCACCAGCTGATGACAACTTGACAAGCATCAGGTTGCTGCACCTTTCATCTTGCAAAAGATTGTATAACCTGCATGCAAGGAGCAGGAGCTCAACAGTTTTCTCCGCCAAAGCTGTTTCATGCCTAATCCGAAGATCTCAAGATAGATAATGACAAAGGATTAGGTGCCAATCCTCCCACCTCAGGCATTAACAAAGAAGCAGTCCATGCAGTATACTGCATTCATTAAGACTTGCTTGGTCCAGCACTCTAAGATTAGCCTTTATGCATTAAACCTTTTGTCTACCAAATGCCTATGGAGACCTAACCCCGACTAGGGTTTCAAATTTCGTTTTGTATTAAATCTCGTCAACTACCGAAATCCGAAATTTCGCCGAGATCTCGTTATTTCGGAAGAAATTCGAACGAAACACAAAAACCAAAATTTAAATCCGGTCAAGTTTTAATCAAATCTCGGTCCATTTCACCAAGATTTCGGTCCATTTCACCGAGATCTCGGCGAGATTCAACGAGATTTCGGACTTTGAATTTTTTAGGGTTTTTTCAATTTCGTTGGAATTATGATCTACCGACTGTCCCACATGAGAAACAACGCGAAGAATCCAATCCGGTCAAAAAAATTTCAAATCTCGGTAAAAAAACCGAGATTTCGCCGAAATTATAGGGTACTGTAGCACTTTTAAATTTTTTTTAGGGTTTTTAAATTTCGCCGAGATTATAGAACTCGGGGGGTCCGAAATCCGAAATTTCGCGAGATTTCGGCGAGAATTTGAACCCTGACCCCGACGGCCAAGGCAGGAACCATAAAAGTGACTTAGTCCAGCACATTAGTACTCTACAGGAACTACAGACAAGAGCTTCCGGGAGCTTGTATAATTTGATGTTTAGCTGCCTGTACAATCTTGATGTAGCCAGATCTAGGCCTCTAGGGTCAGAGGCAAATAAAAGCTCCAGCAACACGGCAACACCATAAATTCAGATAGAAGCAGCACAGGTCCATAAGCGAAAGGATGTACACTCTAAGACCCTACCAGAAAAACAATGTGAGATAAACAATACGATTGAACAAAAAAGAGTGCCAAGTAGTACAAAATGAGAGTAGCAGCAACCGCTTCCCATCCCTCAGAAGGAACGCAAGTATGGGTAAGCATCACAGTAGGGCTACAAGGATGAAGGAAAATGACCACTGGAGAGAGAGCAAACGTTAGAAACACTGGTAATATTCAATGATACTATCATACAAGCCAGAGTTTATTTTTCGACAGACATAACTCGTCGTCGTGAAAAACAAGGTTATTGTATACAAGCTCGCATTTGTGAATGAGATTGATCAGGGTAGGGCAATAGATGGTCCCAAATGGAACTTTCTTAAAAAAATTGTCCCAAATGAAAACTTGAAAGAGAAGCGGGAATATAGCAAGTGCTGGTCTATCCTAATAATTGCAAAGCAGAATATCCAAACCCATGAAAGAAAGCCCAACCAACTAAGCACCTATCATGATTGTACTAACCAATTATCAGCATTCATGAAGAGGTAACCAAAACATTTTATCTTCAACTTCGTATAAGTATAACCCAGAACTGCAATGAAGACAAGGCAAGGAACCTGGTTGTCGAATCTAGCTGTTCACAAGTCAACCAGGACAGACAACAATAGAAACAATAACGCTGAAAGAAACCTGGTCTCTGAGAAAGATGACTCATAGAGAAACACTACGGAGACATGAAACAACAGTTGCCGCCGCCACCATCATTTTGGATTTCCATGTTAGTATGCTTTCTAAAAGATGGAATGCTCACTAAAACACTGACTTTATGTGAAGCAAAAGATAGAACATTGCAAGATTACTAACATGTTACTGCAAATAAATAAATATATACATTAGCAGTACTGAATATGACATGAATTTAAATGCACATAGAACAGGCAGATCTACTTATTCTGTTACAATCATATAGTAAAAGTGGATGATGGTTAAAATCCCTCAGAAAAAAGAAAGAAAAATCCTAAAAATTCTCATACAAAAAAAGCCCTCAATTTGTGGGGGCCTAATTATGACAATTCACAGCCATTAGATGTTATTCTCAACACTTCAACTGAAAAGATACGAAAGTCCCCTAAAGGCCTAAATAATGAAAACATCTATCATTAAGATATACTACAAACAACTCATATTGAGTTATAAAAATTTTGGAGTTTGTGTAGTATACTATGCCACACTGCACAATTGTGCAAGCCAAACAATCTAATTTAACTTTAAAAAGGGGATATTCATGAAGATGTAATAAAAATAACAAAAATAAATCTCATAGAGACTAACCTAATGTTTTCACATTTTCATTAATACTGAACATATGCACAAGTCCAGGAGGCTGACATAATGTTTTCACATTTTAATTAATACGATACTCCACCATTCCTGTAGTTACTCTGTTATTAAAATGTACAGTAGCACTGTTCTATTGTTAGTTAAGTATGTGCCCTGAAATTTTAGCAATTCAGTTGATTTGCATTACATGTACCATAACAGTATAGTCTATAGTGACACCTTAACCTTTTCTTCCATGCAGTTACTCCTTGGGCTTCCTGTTAGAAATAAGCTCAATTTCAACATACTTTCCCTTAGACGATCAGTCCATTGTCAAAATATTTTGGTTGTTTACTTCTATTTTAATCAAATAACATGTGGTGATAACTACAACATCGAATAACACCGATTTCACGGGCCATTAAAAGGAAGAGAAAGTCATCATGTGGAACTTGGCAAATAATTGTCAATAAGGCATAATATTCTCTTCACATAACTGAAAGATTAATTCTATTTGTAACATGTCTTAGTATTCACAGGGAACACTGGAAATGGAATGCAATTAGGATTAGAAATGCCTCATAGTTTTTCTATAATGCGACAATCGTGTCCAATTACCTAAGCAGAACATACACGATGCAGTATGATATGAGTGTACGATGCTAAGCACCTGAAAGAAATATATCCTTAGAGCTGCAAGTGCCACATGTCATGCCATCTATCAAAGACGCAGCTCAGGATTATAACCACAGTTTGAGTTCATTATGTCGGAATATAACAAAAAAAAGCAAATATTCCAGCATGCTAATTAACATGATCCCTAATATGTCAAGCTGGTGGAACAGACTGCAATAAGTTGCTGGTGTCACTGCTTTGCAAACCACTTTTCATCCAGGCAATGCTGCTAATTTCTGATACTAATGAAGCAAAACTACTATTCAAAATTGGTGGATGATCTTCGAACTCATTGAACTCAGGACCCAGCAATGACTCCTTACGAGGTCGCTCCAGAGCACTGCAGCAACCATGCCCACATTTGTTTGGCACCTCAGCTGCAAAGCATGTAGGATCAACAAACTTGCAAACCCCATGTTCATGCTTGAAAGCTTGAAGGGTTGAGTCAAACTTGAAGATGGTGCTTGACACTTCCTTTTGCGTTGATTGAGCTGGTCCTAGATTGTACGGTCTGAAAGCACCAACCTTTGGAACTGGTCGGGCCAGGTTGGGTGGATCGACAACTTCAGTGCTAAAATTGTTACCTCCGATCTGCCATGCCCCAACAGAACTTCCGGTTACTGTTTGCACAGAAGTTTCCCTTACTTCCATAGCATTGAAGGAATTAAGATCCCCCAATGGACAAGGTTCTTCTGAAACTGCCCTGGACATCTCTGGAATAACTTGCTCTGCAGCAGCACCTTGTGCGCATCGGCCACCAGTGCAGTACCGACGCCTCAGAGTAGAATTCCAGTGGTTCTTGATTGCGTTGTCGGTTCTCCCAACCAAAAGCTTCGCGATAGATGCCCACTTATTCCCATGAACTGCATGAGCAGCTATTATAATGCGGTCCTCCTCTTCTGCAGCCAAAAACCACAGATTTAACAAGCAAGTATTAGTGTATTACAGATATGCAACATAACATCCACACAATGAACTGAGCGCAAAATGTATCATGTCCATAATGCTATGCTCTTAGACATGCGCAAAGGCAAAATATGCTAGGTTAGTGTTAGGTATTGGCACATTTCCCATGGGCTACAAAATTATATGATTCAAAAGAGACGGTACCAGTAAATGGCTTGCGCTTGACTTGGGGATCGAGCTGGTTGCACCAGCGGAGGCGGCAGGACTTGCCGGAGCGTCCGGGGATGCCGCGCGCGACGAGCGTCCAGTTCCGCGCCCCGAGCTTCTCCACCAGATTGCTCAGCAGCGCGTCCTCCTCCGGCGACCACGGCCCCTTCACCCGCTCCCCCGCCGCCTCCGCGGCAGCGTCCCCCCCAGCGAAGGAGCTTGTGATGGTCACCTCGTCGTCGTCCTCCCCAGAAGGAGGCGGCGACGGGTGCTGCGATTGGGGTTGGGGCTGGACTGAGGCCTGCCTCGCGTCGGCCAAGGAGAGGAAGGACGACGAAGGGTGGTGCGATTGGGGTTGCGGCTGGACTGGTACTTCCGTCTCCTCGGCCATGGAGGTGGGGCTCGAATGAGTGGAAACGGCGGCGGGTGGATCGGACGGCAGCTGCGGCGAAACGGCGGATGAAGTAACACAGAAAATATTTGTGGTACAGTTTGACACAGAACAATATGACCTAACCTCATCGTTGTGAAAAATCATAAAAAATAAATAAAAACAAATTAATAAAGAAATATCTACTAATTATGTAAATTCAGAAAAAAAAACTGTATAAAATAATTACTACAATTGTCAACATATATTTCATCTTAAAATTGCTAAAACTCTTGTGCTAGATTTAGAATTAAAGTTCATAACAGAATGTCAAAAGTGTCCAGATTTGGTCAAATCGAAAGAAGCATTTGAGGTAAAATTACGCTTAATAAAAAGAAATTGTTTGGTCATATTGACCGAAAACTACCTAAAGTGCTCCCTGTAAGATCAAAATGGATTTTCATCGTATAACAAAAACTAGTGGATCGCAACAAAAATATATTAAGGGTTCTTTGTTCAACAATTGATTTTAACTCATGAAATATTTTGATTTTGAGTGTGTAACAAAGTGTAACTACAATTACAATGTTATGAAAAAAATCCAAAAAATTGAATATTCAAAACCAAATCATCAACTTTCAGAAGGATAAAAATTCTCTAATTGATAGCAACACATCCAAATTTGATATTATTACAACAAGAAATTATGAAAGTGAAACAACGATTTTTGAGTATGTAACAAAAATTTCTTCGATTATAACAAACCGATTGTAACACATGTCGCAACAATATAACAACACCGATGCAACAAAAATATAACAATGCAACAAATTGATGACTCCACTGCAACAAAATACCTCTTACTACAAGATTTGAGAAAGAAAAATTACAACAAACAAATTCGCCTTATGCAACAATGAGAAAGAGTGTGTTGAATCAAATTCGAGAAACATATACAACAAAAGCATACCTGGATGGAGAGGAACGTGCTGCAAGTAGCTAAGCTCAGCAAAGATGTGTTCACTCGGACGTGGTCGTGCGTGTCACATCATGTGTGATGTTCGGTGTGCACCACGTCCATACCAAAGTTGGTAGCAATGAGGCTCAATGACATTGAATCCGGTTGGAGATGAGCTCGGGGACGACGGGTTCGCCTGGATCTAGCGTTGGAGGGGGGAGGGGGAGGGGTGGCGCTAGTGGTATAGGACAAGGAGGGGAAGGCATCAAAAGAATGAGATCTGGTGGTGATGGAGAGGGAGAGAGAGATGACTTGAGAGATGAGGGGACTAGTGGTTGGGTTGGAGAACCAAAGAATGGGGAAGGGAGAAAGAGATGAGGGGGAAAGAATGGTTGCTTGGTTAGGTGGAGGAGGAATTATGTACACGTGAAGCATCTAGGTGAAGTCCATCAGAGAGAAAGGAGTCAACGGTGGTGGAATGCAACCGTGACATCCCTGTCGATGTTCAAAACCATGTGGTCTCTAGATCGAGCTTACGAATATAATTAGGGTTGCCTTTGCGTGAAGTCAATCAAGATCTTAAAAGCAGGATGATGGAAATGCTCTTTATTTAATCATGTGTTTGGACAGAGTATACTTTGAATAGGAAATGAAAATCTGTTTGGACATAGTACACTCTGAATAGGAAATGAAAATCTGCTACTAATTGTTGAGTACTTGGATGTTCCTTCTCTCATCTTCTATTATGTTGCATTGCTTTGCATTACTCTCCTCTATTCATCCTTGCGCGTGTTCCCTATTTATACTTGACAAAGGGATGTCAATTATCATCTTTCAAGAAATGTCTTCTCACCAAAAGGTGTCTTCTTGCCAAAAGTCGTCTCGTCGTAGCCAGTAATTTTCAATCAATTATATGTATTTGTCAAAGGGAAACCTCATCGTGCTTAGTCTTATGCGAGGGTAACGGCCTCTCCGACCAGTTATCAGGTTGGGGTGAAGGCAACTCATTACCCGACCAGTTGACTGGTCAGGGTGAAGGTAATTCAATCTCCGACCAATTTGTTGGTCGGGGAAACTGATCTATAAGTTACTCCGACCAGTATATGCATAACTGGTCAGGGTGCGTAGGGTATGGCTTGTCTTCGACTAATATTAGCGCACTGGTTGGGAGTACTTTCACGTTACTAAATTTGACTCTGGTTAAAATAGCAACCAGGTAATAGGCTTTGGACCTTATTATTTCTTTATGGGCTCTTTTCATTGATGAGCGCGTAGGCCCAAAAGTAAGATAGGATATATTAATCGTCGTCAATCCCCGTCTCCTCGTCTGTTCCCATGGGAGACGGAGAGAGAGTTGACTATTTGGGCAGAGGCTTGGATAAGCAAATGGAGATGGGAGGTGCTGCGGTGGTAGGGGAAGTCGATGGAGAAGACGAAGTGGTTGGATGCAATAAAAAAGGAGTCACATGGAGTAGTGCAGTGTACATGCATAATGCTCGTATCGTATGTATGAGTGGTAGACATCCCGTAATATTTCCTTTGAAAACTCAAGTGAAAGTACTATTTTGCTCCTGCCCAAATTGGTCTTTCCATACCTGGTTTGGTCGCACTATGCCAATACCGTCAACAAACTCGAGAAGCTTTGTCCCTTGAAATATGGCAGCAGTTGTGCCTTCCAGAGCAAGTAATTATCTCATGTTAATTTGACATTGACAAGATGCCCAAAAGATGGTGACGTTGTGGGGGTAGAAGAGGATGGCTCTGAAACCATGTAAAATAAACATATGTTTGGGAGAATTCCGCACCACATTGACGATGCGATTAGTGTGTGTGTGTGTATTCATCAGCATGTTGTACATGGTATATGTTAGAACAGGATCACGCAATCTTTTGTTTTGCCGCACTCTCTTCTTCCTATTTCTTTATTGCGTTGCTTTTTTTCCTTGTGGTTCAGCAGATTACAAGGCCGTGCTTATAAAGCACAAACTCAACACAATGACTAGGTAAAGGACTCTCTAGTCTACCCGGGATCAAACTCCATATACAAGATTGGTTCCAACATTCACCCCCTAATCTTGTAACTTCTAATTTCTAACACAACTCAAACTTTGTTGAGACAATCGATCTCATCTACGATTTTCTCAACTCTTTTATTTGACACAGGAGGGAGAACACATCTCCTCAACACCCCATACTCAACTTACTTAATTCAAGACGACAAACACATCTCTTCTACGTCTTGAACTCATCTTCGACGGACATGAGTTTGGACGGCGAACACACTTCTTCAACATCCCGGACTCAACTTTGGATGGTGAACACATCTTCTCAACGTCCCAGAGTCTGTTATAAACAGACTCAACTTTGACTTGCACTGCACATGCAGATGATCACCATTGCCATCTTGTCACATCGGCTATCGACGACGCTCGTCAATAGCACATATCAGGGAGACACACCTCCTCCACCCTTTCGCTGCCACATCTTCTTGTCGCCTCTTCCCGCTTGTGAGACAACTTTGATGGCACAAAGACTTGGATTGGCCGCTTGCTTCCTTGGGTGCCGCCCCTCAGGAGCCTCCTCCTTCTGGGGGCAACGGGTTAATCTAAAACCTTAAGCTCTGATCTCAATTGTTAGAACATGATCACGCAATCTTTTGTTTTGCCACAACTCTCTTCTTCCTGTTTCTTTATTGTGTTGCTTTTTTTTCTTCTGGTTCAACAGATTACAATTAGGCCGTGCTTATAAAGCACAAACTCAAAACAATGACTCGGTAAAGGACTTTCTAGTCTACTCGGACTCAAACTCCATATACAAGACTAGTTCCAACAGTATATGCTAATACATGGTGTGAACACCAAAAAATAAGAAAGGTACCTAAGTCTATCTTTACTTAGCATATACAACAGATTGCATGAGATTCTTATCTCTTAACAGCTTGTACGTTAACCATGATATATAGTTCGTCAGAACATTATATATCTTGTGTCCAAAAGTAAAACTCCTCGTTGATTTTGATGAAAACGGCATTTGAGGACGTGTTGGCAGTGCTAGCCATGGAAGAGAATTTGACGCTGCTCTTTTGGATAGGCCAAGAATTTGATACAGCAGCTATCCATGGACAAGTTAATAGGCAGACAATGGACGAGTGGCATTAATTTCTCTATCATTTGATCAGGCTACATAAAATAATTTGGAGCAGTAACACCTAGATTATAAGCGTGTGCTATCGCTAGAAGCTTTAAGTCGCAATCACAAAAAAATGGACAAATATGCCAGCCCTACGCAAGCGATTCCTGGCGAAGTGTCAAAAGCATTCTATAGTATATATGCCTATCGTGTTCCTTTGAAGACTAAGCTACACAAGTTGGCCAAGATCACCAAGAAAGCTTTGCCTATCCCTCTAAGACACTGCTGAATCCTCTTCGACCTTGGTGTTCTTCCATAATGCAGCTTTTGTTGTTGGCGTTCGTGCTTCTTCTTGCCAGATCGGTGGCAGATGCGGTGACTGCGAACTACACGTTCACAGTACTCTCTCTCTCTCTCTCTCTCTCTCTCTCTCTCCTTGCATATGAGTTACTCCTTCGATCAGTTCTTTGAAAGTAGAAGTTTTTCACAAGAAGAGAAGCTTGGACATAAATCAGATAGATACATAAGCTAAGTTCATGATGTTGGGTACGTAAAGTACACTGGCTATCAGGAATTCAGGATCAACTCATGTCTGGAAAATAGGAGCATTCGTACACCTGAAAACTGTAGATTAGTTTGATGGTTTTGTTACAAGAGTTCGGTTTCTTGTACGTGATACATCTTCTCCCTGCAATCGAATAGGCCTCATCTAACGACTTGTTCCTCTGTAATGGTGTTATTAGGTGGCAAGTACGCGAGTTAATCAGCTGTGCAACAGCACTGACATTATTGCGGTGAACGGGCAACTGCCAGGCCCGACGATAGAAGTGAACGAAGGCGACGCGGTTGTCGTCAATGTCATCAACGGATCACCATACAACTTAACCATCCACTGGTAAAATCTTAGTACCCCAACTCGCGAAACTTCCAGTTGCTGTAACTTACTTTTTCTTTTTGAGAAACATCAAGTCTTTTGTAACTTGTAAGATGGCGTGAGAGACATGCCATCTAGCTACTTCATTGGATTCGGGTGGTACGTGTTCGTTTGATAGGTAATTTAGTCAGTTTATCTGATTCGTTTTAAGCATATATATCTATATCTAAGAGCCGAAAGTGAAAGTTCTGAAAAGGACACCCTACCTGTCGAGGCATATATAGCCGCGAACTGTAGCAAGGCTCATCTAAATATTTGCCAAATGTACATATGACGAAGTCCCATTGCAAGTTTACAATGCAAAAAGCTCGCATAAAAAAAGTAACTAAGGTTAGCGATCTACTAGGAAAACGCAATGGTGACGCTATCCATCTATCTTTGGCTCTTGCAAAAATACTTCTCAGTACTTGACACTAACCACCTGATTCTATCAGAGTTGGCCTAACGTAACCATGTGTCCATGTATGATTAATTGCCGGTGCTGGAAAACTTGACAGGCATGGCATCCTCCAGTTACTGACGCCTTGGGCGGACGGTCCGAGCATGGTGACGCAGTGCCCGATTCAGCCGAACAGCTCGTACGCGTACCGGTTCAACGTCACCGGGCAGGAGGGCACGTTGTGGTGGCACGCCCACTCCTCCTTCCTGCGCGCGACGGTGTACGGCGCTCTCATCGTCAAGCCGAGAAACGGTTCTTCCTACCCCTTCCGCACGCCGGACAAACAGGTCCCCATCGTGCTTGGTAGCGTCGATCGATCCTCTTGCTGTACATTGAATTGATGGCGAATTGTTGGCATACCCTGATTCTGGATGAGGCCTTGGATAGGTGAGTGGTGGAGCCGGAATGCCGTCGACGTCGAGAAGGACGCGCTCTTGTCCGGTCAGTTTCCCAGAGAGTCCGACGCGTTCACCGTTAACGGTCTTACCGGCCAACTCTACCAATGTGCAAGTATGTGCAACTGTTGGTAATTTCTTAAGTAACAGATCGAGTTACTGTCTTACGGAAGAGGAAGAAATGTACTTCCCCTGACCGGTCAAAAAACCAATCTTTGACATTTGATTTGTAGATGAGACGTTCACGGTGGACGTGGAACCCAACTCGACGGTGCTGCTCCGGGTCATCAACGCCGGCCTCAACACGCACCTCTTCTTCAGGGTGGCCGGACACGCCTTCACCGTCGTGGCCGTGGACGCGTGCTACACCGCCAATTACACCACGGACACGCTCGTGCTCGCGCCGGGGAACACCGTGGACGCGCTCATCTTCACCAACGCCACGCCCGGCAGCTACTACATGGCGGTTCAGGCGTACGACACCCTGTCGCCGTCCACCATGGCCGTCTCCGACGATTCCACCGCCACGGCCATCCTGCGCTACAACGGCACGTCGACCAACGACACCGCGACGCCTGCCATGCCCACCATGCCGACCAACTCCGACTCCAAAACAGCCAACGCCTTCTACGTCGGGCTGAGGGGCCTGGCCACGCCCGGCGCGCCAGCTGTGCCGTCGAAGGTGGACTTGAACATGACCATCGAGCTGGGGCTCGGCCAGTTGCCATGCGACTCGACCCAAACCAGTTGCGTCGGGAGCGCCGTCGCGGCGGCCATGAACGGCGTGTCGTTCCGCCTCCCGACGCAGATGTCCCTCCTGGAGGCACAGTTCAACCGCACGCCGGGAGTCTACACCGCCGACTTCCCGGACGCCGCGCCGCCGAGCGGCACCCCGATGACGGAGGGGACCAAGGTGAGGAGGCTACACTACAACTCGACGGTGGAGATTGTGCTGCAGAATCCGATAGCCTTCCCGTCGGAGAACCACCCGATCCACCTCCACGGCTTCAACTTCTTCGTGCTGGCGCAGGGGCTGGGCACCTTTACCCCGGGCAACGTGAGCGGCTACAACCTGGTCGACCCAGTGGCGCGCAACACGATCGCCGTGCCGACCGGGGGATGGGCCGTCATCCGGTTCGCCGCGAACAATCAAGGTACGGTTGTTCTGTAGATTCGGCCCAAAATATATGTGGGCCTTATGCTTCTTATGGTCTATTTGGGCCCCATAGATGGGCTAAAAATGGCGGTGCTAATTTGGAATTTGACGAAGGCATGTGGTTCTTTCATTGCCACCTCGACGCGCACGTTCCGATGGGACTGGGCATGGTGTTTGCCGTGGATAATGGAACGACGCCTGGCTCGATCCTTCCTCCGCCGCCAGCTGATTTGCCGACATGCTAGAATTTGCGAGTTTCTGGCGTGATGTCGTCAAAATGTGATGCATGATCATCATGAATTTTCAGATTTGTTCATGTGTGTAAATGAAGTGAGAGAGACGAAAGGTGTGTTCTTTGTTCCTTGTTTGTTTCTGTACATGTTTATGAATGAATGTTTACATGAATTTGTTTTGGTGTAATTAACTACGTTCTCTTTCTTTCCCTATCCGGGGAAGGTGTAAATATAAAAAAATCGAGAAGTTCAGATCCTTTGGCTGTGTATACATGATTACATCCATACTAATATACTACCATATTAGTATGTACTACGAAATAGCCTAAAATTTCAAAATGGATTGGTTTAATTTTATTTGAATGTAATTAATTTTTTTATTTCTTTTTGAGGTTTTTAAATTTAGATTTTGTTTGCTGTTTTGGGCCTCCCTCTTTGCCTTGGGCCCTTTCGGTTCGTTTCCCCTTCGACATGCTCCGGCCCAGCCCACCTCCGCCGACACGCCGCCGTCGCCCCCGCCTCCGGCAACACCGCCGCCCACCCTCTCTCCCCTCCAAGCGGCTATAAAAGCCTCGCCCGGCCTACCATTCTCCTCGCCCCTCCCCTTCCTTGTCAAGGCCCCAAGTTCCAAAAGTTCTGGGACATCCGGAGTATCTGGATCAGCATCCGGAGTGTCCGGATCCAACCCGGAATGTCCGGAGTATCCGGATTGGGCTGGCCGAACACCCCAACCCGGAGTGTCCGGACCAAACGTCCGGAGTGTCCGGGTTAGTGTTACCGAAGACCCCAACCCGGAGTCTCCGGGTTAGCGTCCGGAGAGTCCGGTATTTGCGGGGGTTTAGTATAAAAGTCCCATTTCGTGGGTTCACTCCCTCTTTTCTTCTCCTCTTGTCCCCCACCCATCCCGTGCGTCTCCTTCACCCCAACCTTGTCTCCGGTGAGCTCTCCACTCCGGCGACCTCCCGTGGCTCCTCCCCGGCGGCTCCTCCACCTCGTGGAACTCCTCCTCAAGCCGGCATCCTCCTTTCTCCGCCCGGCATTATTCTCCTCCAACATCCTCGGAGGTAGGTCTTTCTCTTGGGGGTTGAGTTGTGGGTTTTCGTGGGTTCTAAGGCCATCCAAGGTGGGTTTAGGGCTTAGGTTTGGGTTTGGAAGGTTTGTAGTTGAACTTGGAGCTCTAGGGTTTTGGGTGTGGTGGTTCTTGGGGTTGGTTTTAGACAATGTGGATGCTAGGGTTAGAGATCGGGGGTAGATAAGGTCATCCCTAGCTTTGGATTTCGGTTTTAGTTAGAGATGCTAAGAGTGAGCCTCCATCGTTGTGGTTCGAGCTAGCTCGGAGCTTCTCCATGGCGTGCATGGTGTAGAGAGTTTTAGATCGGGCTCTAGCGGTGTCGTAGGACTTGGCGGCACCTCGATCCGTCGAGTTTTTGGGTAAGACTCGCCAGGTCCGGAGTGTCCGGACTAAAAGCCCGGAGTATCCGCCCTAGGCCGGAGTATCCGGACACAAGGTCCGGAGTATCCGGATTATCCGGACTGTTCGGATCAAATAACCGGACTGTCCGGGTTAGGCTATTCTGTCCGGTTTCGTTAACCTGTCCGGTCGCGTTGTTTCGTCGGGATTTTTCCTTTTGTGCTCATTTCATTTGCATGGCATGCATCTCATTATGCATTGTACTCGTGTAGGGAACGATCCCGCGGAGACTGACGCCGCGGTGACCGAGGGTGCGACTGGAGAGCCAGTTACTGCCGACCTACAAGCAGAAGAACAAGGCAAGCACCTAAGCATATTCAACCTTTATGTAAATGTATTTTTGAGAATAAACTGCTATATGATTGGTTAAGTGATGCATTAGGAAATTAATTGAGGGATAGGTCTAGATCCTATTTGCTGCACATACACCCGTTGGTAATTGTTGAACACATTCTTTGGAGCTAGGCTATGGGTAATATATTTGATCTACGCTTAGAAATGCTTAGATGTCGGGTTCGGGCCAAGTGACGGAGGGTTCTGTCACTTGCGGTTGTTATTATTACACACGTACTACATTATGTTGGACTTGGAAATGGGGAAAGGTTTTGGAAAGAAATGAATTGTGGACCGGGCGGGGAGTTGGTTCATTTGGGTATGGAGACTCAAATGTGTAGCCCCTCCTGTGTCAGTTAAAGACCGATCCGTAAGTGGAATAAGATTGAGCACACCCCGGTTGGTCGCATGCCCGATTATGGTACGGTAAGCCACTCTTTCTCTCATACGGAATCGATGGACCGTAACTTCCTGTGGTTGGACGTGGTTGAGGGCGAGGCTTAGGCCGACTCTCGAGCGCCAAGCCGGGCTTGGGGCTGCTCGAGGGTGCTAGGTTTTCGGGCCCACGAGGAGGGCGCTTGGCGATTGGGTATGATTGGGAGGGGGTTGACACTAGGCCCTTGTGGTAAGTGTCGTGCGATCAATGCTTCCCTGCAGGGTTAAATAAGCGATTCGAATTGCCGCGCTCTCGGATATGAGCAAGCTTGATCCGAACTTCTTCTGCGTAGTAAATAACTTGAACTTGTGGTTCGCCGTTGGGCTTGAGCTAAATTTTGATATGAGATGACTTGCTTTACATTCTGTTAATTACACTATCCTGCTAGAAGTAGGTGCTGTTACAACGGCTAACTATATTGAGAAAAACTTGAGTAGATGGCAAAAATTGAAACAAAGTTAAGTATTTCCGCACTTTTAACCTAAGCCTGTTTACCTTGCTACCGCCAAATGCATCTCCTTTGGAGTCGGTCATATATGGACCACGGGTAAGACTTGCGAGTACCTTCCGTACTCAGGCTTCTGCTTTGTGGTTTTGCAGGTGAGGATCCAATGGGTGTGAGTTTTGCCCCTCGCCTATCGGTGGCCAGGCGGGGCACCGAGTAGAGGTCGGCGTTATGCGCCCGGAGTGTTCAGGGCATGACACTTCGGAGGTGTTTTACTTTTGTGTTGTAGGATAGTCGGTAATACTTTTGTTGTAAATTTACGCTTTTAAATTACGTATGAAACTAAATGCCTTTTAAGCTTGGTCGTTTTGTTGGTTGTCTTTGTTGGGCCTTTTTGTGCCGTGTGGTGTGTTTGTTGCTTCCGCGTTTTTCTTTGCGTCTCTGGTAGTGATCTTGGGGGCTCGATGCCCCTTTGTGCGAATTGATGTTTGATATAGCGTTGGGAACCGGTATGTGGGGATTCTGGGCGAGATTCGGATCACATACCGGGGGAATACCGGGGTTGTTGTCGAGTCGTTTGGATGTTTGTTGAGTTGTCTCGTTTGGGCTTGGTTGTTAGCATCGAGATCACCTCCGGTGGTCTGCTGCTAGGATCTAAATCCGACGGGAACGACTGTTCATCCAACAACTCGAGGACAATCTGGGCGGCTCCTCTCATTCCTCCCCCGGCTTCGTGCCACTACGCCGCTCTGTCCGCCGCCACGCCACGACCCCAAACCCTAGCCCCTTGCCCCCGCCTGGCCCACTATCAACCGCCCCACGCGCCCCTGACATCCCAGCCCCACCTGCTAACCGGCCGCGTGGGCGGCCGATCTCCAGCGTGCCGTGTGCACGCGCACGTCAGGCCGTTTGGCCCGGCCAGAATGATCTTGGCCGTTACGGCTTTTTAATTTCTTTTCAGAATTAAATAATCTGAAAATTTTGAAAAATCTCCAGAAAAATTTCAGAAAAATAAAAAATTCCAAAAGGTCACAAAATCCCAAAAATACATATCCTTTACCGTTTCGCCCCAGTGAGTCCAAAAACGGCCTCTGCTCCGCCAGTTGAAGCTCCCAAAATTTTTGGAATGCCAATTTTGCCCTCCTATTCTCTCCCGGCCCGTTTTCGTTTTCCGTTTCTGTTCGTCGTTTTTCGTTTGTTTATCGTTTACATATCGTCATTCATTCTTTTGCGCTACATTCGACCGTCGAGCAGTTTTCGGAGCAGGAGCAGGACCAGGACCAGGCAAGAGTCGAGTACGACTACAGCCACTACACCCTAGACGACCCCTCAGCCCAGCAAGGCAAGCCGCACGCCCTTGATTATGTTGAACCTAATTCATTCTAATATTATAATATTTAATTTTTACTGTATTACTTTAATTTTATATTGAAATACTAAAAATCGATAATTTAGAATGACATGCAACTTAGTTATACCTAGTTTCACATTTAGCCTCCTTGATATTGATAAACCCTATTAACCTTGAATAACCCTAGTTAATGATTATACACACTCTAGTTAATTAGTTAGTCTTATTAGTTTCACCGAAATCTTTAAAAGATGAATAAAATGATGGCGAGCAGTTGGCTCGGTGGATTTTAAACTTGTTGATACAGTTAGGGGGAGAGTATTGGATTAGCCACGAGGTGGATGAGGGTCCGATTCTCGGCTGATGATTAATGCCATGGTTGGTTTGGGTGGTTGGTACGTGCAGGTATTAGATTGGTTTGTGGATGGTTGTATGGCTTGATTTTTGGCAAAATAAGATTGAAACCCCCTTGAGCAAACTAAATAACTTAAGATTCCGCTCAACCACAAGTCAAACCGGTCAGTTGAATCGTTTTCCGACATAGCTCAGTACATTGTTCGTCCCTTGGGAATACTTACATGGTGGTATCATTCTCAGTGATGAGAATATGGTGCAGCATTCCCGGTAGGGAAATGACTGGTGGGGTGGAACGGGAATGGACGTTGAGGCATCATTCGTCGGTTCTCACAACGATAGGTACCCACTCAGTATTGGAGCGCGGCTCCTGCGTTGGCCAGTGGGGTCCTAAGAATAGTGGGTTCAAGGATCTATCGGATAGGAGCTACTGTAGGGATGTTCAATCAAAAGGCTGTGATGGTCTCGGTCCGGCCGCATGCATTTATGTGATTCGTACATGGTATTAACGGTCGTAGATAGCTTGTGGGTAAAGCTGAGCAACTCTGCAGAGTCTCAATAAAATGGTATTCGAATACGCCGTGCTTCCGGTTAATGAAGCTAAGTTTGATTTGGATGGCACCCATAACCTCGCTCAAGTAGTTCTTGCAGATTTTAAGAACATGGTTAATTGTGATAACTTTGTGTAACCCCCCTTACTATTATTTATGGTTTGTTTCAAATGTAAAATGATATTACAAATAAAATTGCATCCACGATACTTAAACCTTATGTCCAACCTTCGTTAATCCCTTGCATGTAGTATTCAGCATTTTTTCGTGCGATTTGTTGAGTACTGTTGTGTACACATTCTTGCTTAAACCGACACTTTCAGAGTTCCAAGAAGCTGGAGTTTACCGAGAGTTTGTAGATGACGACTTGGTTTGGTTTTAAGGTCTTAGTCTTTTGTTCAGGCCTGCTTGTACGGTATTTTGGATGTAATCTATTTGATGCCAAGCTATGCCTTCTTTTATAAAAACTCACATACTACGATTTGAGTATATACTACGATTTGAGTGCATGATGCTGGCTTCCTTGAAATTCCAACTGAGTGTGCCGCGTTGAGATAAGCTGCTAGACAGGCATTGGCTGTTTGGCTTAGCTGGAGCGCAACTTTCGATTAATAGGTCGTCAGTTCGTCACCGAAGGACGAAGTCAGGCATCTTACGACATTGTTGCCCATTTGCTTGTTTTTCTTTTTATTAAAGTGCCGATCTTATTGCCATCGTCACTGCTGCGCTGCCTATATGTTATCCATTGCCGCGGGTTTCCTAATCTGCCTTGCTCTTCTGAAATATAAATTATCGGTGTGACGTTGGCAGAATAGCTTGAGCACATTCAGGACCATAAATTTGGTGGATAATTTAGGAGTGTATATGTATTTCAGCCTTCGAGGACGTTATATACGGAGCAGATGCTTCTGAAAACAGAAAATGCTGCATGAATACTTTTATATACAAAAAAAAAATACACAAACATATTAGAAGATGCCTTTAATTTATTGTACTAAAATTCTAGTTCTGATTAACCAGCTCCTGGTAACACCATGAATCTTGGAATGGTTGTTTCGGTATGGAACCCGAGCTAAAGAAAACATTGATATACATCGACATCACCATTTATTCTACACCGGTATATATACGCGGTGCTGGACTTTGGATACGCTATAACACTACTACAAGTTTAACGTTTCCTAATTTTACTATTATACAGTCGTGAATTATTCTTTCCGTCGAGAAAGATCTAGATTACAATCTAGAAACACTGTTGGCTATACAAGAAATATATTGAAAGAGTGTACTGTAATAACAATTATTCTTCACAAATAACCACCCAGAAAAAAAATAAATCTAGTAGACTTGTACTAGTGGATGGTCATGCATGAAAAAAAAAAAAGTGGTGCTTCTATGCTTTTCCTTTCAGTACAAGTTACACAAATCTTAAAGCAAACGAAGAGGTAAGTAATCACTATCTACCATTCATTCATGCTTTAATAGTTGTGCAACTTTTAAAAGAAAGAACATAGAAGCACCTCTAAAAAAAAAAAACTGATTGTAAACTGAACATAATCAACTCTACACCGCACTTTGTTTTCCCTAAAAATTTCCCTAAAAAAGAACCATCGCCATTTGATGTGATGAAATCAAAGAAATCAACAACTGCGCCCACCGTCCATGGATCTTTGCAAGTGGTTTAGTTATGATATACACTTGCCCACCGTCCTTTCGAATATCAGGGGTCTTTTCGCAAATCCGGGGATGTGGGCATCTTGATAGGCCGCCGATTGTTCCCGCTGTAATATAGCTAGTATTAATTAGCCTTTTGACCTTTTAAAAAAAAAACTTAATTAGCTTTCTGCTGACTTGATAACGTAGAAAAGTGCTAAAGGACTGAAATGAAACTTTCTTTTTGCTCTTTACTCTGTGTTGCTTAATACTAGCAAGTAGTTTCGCGGAGATTTCCTCTTGTAAAGTCAAACTTTGTGCAGTGTTTACTGTAACACAAAATTACCCCGGGTCATGCAAAGATTTGATTCGAACTTAAGAAGAAAAAACATGCATGCAGCTCTAGAAAAGGATATGTAAACTGCATACGTTTTAGTTGGACGATTCTTCGAAATCAACACGTATACCTTTCGAACAGTCGATATGGTACTATGGCCATGTTTGGATGGACTAAAACTAATTGTTAGCTGGCTAATGGCTAGAGC
The DNA here is from genome assembly GCA_036346355.1 of Rhipidocladum racemiflorum. NCBI lineage: Eukaryota > Viridiplantae > Streptophyta > Magnoliopsida > Poales > Poaceae > Rhipidocladum > Rhipidocladum racemiflorum. Next base: position 22,284,339 of record CM070570.1, on the reverse strand, counting down.
TAATTGTTAGCCAGCTAATAATTAGTCCATCTAAAATTAGTCCAGAGCTGTTTGGATACATGACTAATGGTTGGACTAATTTCTTAGAAAAGTCATTTCTACCCCTCATAATGGGTGAGAAAATGAGGATAAGGCCAGCGCGAGGGTATTTCAGGCTTTTTCCAGCGTGTTACATGCTATTAGCCCAAATTAGCTCCTCCCCACCAACTAATGGACTAATTGTTAGCTAAGGGGTTGGCTAAAAATTAGCCCACCTATTAGTCTTCCTGTTTGGATAGACTAGGACTAATTTTTAGCCAGCTAACAATTAGTCCAGGGATCCAAACATGGCCTATATGTGGCCAATAATGACATGGATGAATGTTTACAGTTCGTCTAGTCTTTGACCTAAAGACAAATACGCTGTAAAACAAATTGTAAAGTGTAGTTCTGACTTCTAACGACTTCTACGTTCTACCTACCCATGATGTGTCTTACTGCTCCTCAAGCTAGCATACGTACGGTACCGTCCTGAGTCCTGACAAGCCACAAAGTTAGCTAGCTAGGCTGTGTTTGTTTAGGCTTCTGCTTAGGTTTATTTGGCTTCTAGGCCTTCATAAGTCACAAGCCAAAACAAACAGTAATTTTTCAGCTAGCTGGAGAGGAGAAGCTCCAGCCCAATTTGCACTACACGAGAGAAGCAAGGAAAACGATGCTTCTGGCCGGGCCGAGCTTCCAAAATCCCACTTCCCTGGTACCCTTGCAACTTGATCTTATTTACAAAAAATTGTCATCTCCTTCATCAAGTCTCTTCCAGCTCCAGCCTCCAGCTCCAGCAGGCCAGCTAGCTTCTTCTAGCTCCAGCAGCTTCTCCTCCAGCACCAGCCTAAACAAACACAGCCTAAGACTAACTGTTTTTACACCGCACAATTATAATGTAATCTTATAAAAGAGTCATGATCAAGTCAATGTAAGTAGATATATGGGGGCGATGGAAACCTTGGAGCATTTGAAATCGTCCAACGAGCTAGCATGGATAATCGGATACTCCACACCTTGATACTCCGAAAGACTTACCTGGGTGCAAGAGTTTTCAAATTTCGTTTTTGGATTATATTTTGGAGGGACCAAAATGCAAGATTTCGGTGGATGAAATTCAAACTAAATTGAAAATTTCAAATTCAGAATTTTTTGAACCGGAATTTCCGAGATTTCGGCCAAAAATCTTAAATTTTGGCCGAAATTTCAACTGACTGAAAAATAATTCAAACGATGTTAGAAAATTTTTGTGCGTGGTCCTGACACATCACTAATATTCTCATAAAATTTTTAGATGATAACCAAGCTTGAGAAATTTTTAAAAATTCTAATAGTGCTATTATCATGGTAAAAACTGAGTACATGGTCTCCAGAGACTATATTTATTTCCCGTAACTCTCAAATAATGTCTAAGGCGCCCATCGCATGCGAGAGGTCTTGGGTTCAAATCCCATTCTCAACATGGAATTTTTTAGATTGTGGTCTCTAAAAAGATGTGTTCATCTCGGATGCAACCCTCCACCTCTCGCATGCCCCTTGTGACGGACCGCCTTTTCAGGGGCAGTGCGAAACTCACAACAGTTACCCAGGAAGACTAACTGTTGGAAAACAAGAGTAAAATTACCTGGCCAAAAGCCAATTCAACACTTTTTATTCAATATAGTTGGTCTAACGACCGGATTTTTACAGGAGAAGCATCCAAGCTTCTAGACTTACACTACCAAAAGAGAAAAACCACAGGCAGAGCCTGAGCGAAGACAAGACCTAAAACCAGACTAAATCGCCATCTACGACCTCCTGGTAGGCTCCAGCATCTTCGACTCTGAAAGGGCGGGGGTTTGCAAGGGTGAGTACAGAGTACTCAACAAGTCGTACGGAACCACTGAATACTATATGTAGGGGTAATCAAGGGATGGCAGTAGGGTTAAGTATCTGGATGCAGTTTTATTTACAATTCATTTTACATTTGAAGCACAAACCAATAATAAGTAATTTGAATTTCACAAGGTTCAACAACACTTCACCACAATTATCCAAATTTAAAAACAGTAACTTGAGCTTAGTTACGGGTATCAACCCCGATTCCAACTTAACTTCATTAACCGGAAGTACGGCGTAATCGATTACAATTTAGATTAACTCTGCAGAGCGGCTCAACTTTACCCACAAGATATCTATAACCTTTATGCCAATCGCGAGTTTTCATGCAACTTAAATGCATGTGGCCCAGTTTAGATTATCACAGCTTTTCGTTTAATCATTCATGTCCTTTAGTTGTTTACCGATAGAGACCGCTACCTTGGACTCAGGGTCCCCATTAGCGTCTACCGTTGTGACAACCAAGAATGTCACTCCGGACCATTCCCGTTCCACCCCTCCGGTCCACTTCCCTGCTGGGAAGGCCCGGTCCCCATTCTCTCCAGAGAATGGTAGCCACCAAGACAGTCCAGTTATTATCTCAGGAATGACTAACTTAATGAGCCATGTCGGATACGGGTCCACCGACCAGTCCGACCTGTGGTTGAGCGGGAACTAAGTTATTTACTTTGCTCAAGGGGATTATTAACCTTACACTTTTGCCAAAGACCAAGCCTTCATCCACAAACCCATTCCGGTACCCGAGGTACCGGCCACCAGACCAACCAAGGCATTAATCACCAGCCGGGGATCGGAATCTCATCCACTCCGGGATTAATCCGATACTGTCCCCCTGACTGCAGCACTTTTATAAACATCCGAATCGGATATTCGGCAGCATTTTCTTTAAAAACCAAGTTTTAAAATAACTAAGCAGTATAGTCTAACCTATTCATGGCAATAAGCAATTAACTAGGGTTCCAAAGGATTAATAGGGTTCTGTCGGGACCCCGAATTTGCAAATCCGGACCCTCTGTGTATTCAGCACTAGTCCAGGAACACGCTAGTGCACACAATCTTAACATCGGTAAATATCACAATCATACCACTCGATACTAATAAAGTACTTTATTTAAATAGTCAAACTGGTTACTCGACCTTATGGCCAAGCCACAAATGTACGCCTCGCAGGGCGAAACTTATTAAGAGAGAAATAATAGCAGCGGAAAATCAAATAACTTCGTGGCGCCATCCAGTATACCACAGGCAACTGACTGGGCTCGCTTCCCTAAGTAGACGGTTCCTCTTGGAGCTCCTCCTCCAAAGCTGGTGTAATCTCCTCTTCAACTGGTGTTGTAGGGTGGCAAGGGTGAGTACTTGGTACTCAGCAAGTCATGCACAGAATGCAGCTAATATACTACATGCATGGCTTAATACAAAGGAATAGCTCAAGGTATATTTGCAGTAAACAGCATTTGACAAGTAGCATAAGTAGATTCGAAAGCAGTAGAGACAAGTAAAGCATAAATAACTTTTCAAAAAGTTTCATAAACATCTTTCCCATCCTAATCCACAATTCCATCAACATCATTATTAATCCAACCCAACCTTTCAAATCCAAGTTATTTTCAGAAAATCTACCCCTTGACTGTAATTCCCGAGCGATGTCCAATACCGCGGACACGGCTATTCGAATAGATTCTATACTCTGCAGAGGTTATGCACTTTACCCACAAGATACAGTCAAACACCACAAAGGCGAGTTCAGTAACAAAGTCTTTGAAACCTCTAACAATACAAGTGGTCCTCCCTGCTATTGCACACTAACCCTTCCCTTAGCTAAGGCGAAGTTTAGGCCAATCAACTGTTAGATGGGTACTGCCTCACCCGATGCGCTCCCCGCACAACTTACACAAAGGGTGTAGTTGACCTCCCGAGGTCCCACAGTGCGTTATTAGCAACTTAGTCAACTAGGTCCGCCCCATTACGGACATGTGGTTGCACGTTAGACCCAGTTCAAAGGCTTGCAAGGTTAAGTCCTTAGGGTGACCAGGCAAGACTACCCAAGAACCAAATCAACATCCCCAATGCCACAACCGCCCACTGATCATTCTTGCCACATGCCCCGGTCGAAAAACTATTTATCAAACCCCAGTTGATTACCATGCACCACGTGCCATCAACATCACATGATACCTTTCCAAAACAGGTTCAATATATCATTAAGTCAATATTAACATTTGTTTGTCCAAAATCATGTCATGAGCACGTAGCAGGTCTAAGCAGTTTACTACAACGGTCTAAACCCATGTTGGCAATTTAATAATGTCCAACTAGTAATCCACAACTAGGGTGACAAGGGTCATGGCACATATTTAAATAATCAAGGTGTCATACAGCAAATTGGTATTTATCTAATTCCCCATATTTAAATAAAGTATTTTCTAATTGAACTAGCATGCAATAGGTTAAATCAAAATAGATTTCGAAATAGGATCAACATGGTCAAAGCACAACTTGCCTTCAAAAAGTACTTGCTCTTGGTCTTGAGTTGGATCCTGAGTCAATACTTCTCCCTCGAATCCTTCCTAAGACTTCAACGTCTACTCGTAAAGCGTGCAAATAGCAAATACACGAATAAAAATAGGCAAAAAGTATCCAAACATCCAAATAAAATCCATAAACACAGAGAACATAATTTTATGAATTTTTAGAAACTGGAATCGTCAAATTTGGAGTTAAAATGCAAAAGTTATGATTATTTAAAGTTTAAATAATCAATTAAATAATTTTACAGAGAGAAAACTTTAGTCCAAAATTAAATAAAATTCATATTTAGGTAGATCTCAATTTTATACAAATTTAGAAATTTGAATCACTCAAATCGGAGTTGAAACGCATAAAAGTTATAAGCGTTTAAAGTTTGAAACAAAATCAAATCATTATTTCGAATTAATAAATTATTTTCTTTTTCGAAATTAATTATTGCGTCGGCTGGACACGTGGCAACACGGATTGGCTCTTGGCGTCGGCCGGCCCATGGACTCGGTCCATGCTCGGTTTTGGAGTCCACCGTGGACCCGGTCCACGGCTCACGTGAGGCGACGGTGGGTCCCCTCGGGTAGCGTCATTCTTGGCGTCGGCGGACTCGACCACCAATGGCCAGCAGGTGGGACCAGCTGTGGCGTCATTCTTGGCGTCGGCGCTCATTGGGACAACCGGCCCGACATGCGGGCCCGCCATGACGCTCGGCGTGACGTCATGGTGCGGTTGACCAAGCGGCCGACACGCGCGGGCGGCGTGTCGGCGTCCTACACGCAGGTGCGGCCACGCGGTCGGGCTTCCCGACACGTGGCGCAATCTCGGCCGTTGATTTGAAAATCAACGGCCCCGGTCGATCTGGACTCACGCGTTTGGGTTAACGATTTGATCTGGACCGTTGGATCTAGATCTAACTACCGAGATTGGATCTGGGATTTTGGACGAAATCTCACCGTGAGATGACGTGGCGCACCGGGCCCTTGGATGAAGATCCGACTACCGAGGAGCTTGAAGTCCGCCGATGGCCCACTGGCGCGCCGCTTTGTTTCCGAGTTGGAGACGACGACCACGGCAACGGCGTTGCGGGGCTCCTCCGGCGGTGAGAGGTAGCCGGGTGCGCCTCGGCGAGGAGTCCGGCTGGGCACAACGGCGGAGGACGACAGAGATGGCCGCAATCGGCAAAGAACCACGCAGCGGAGGAAGAGGCAACTCCGTGGCGATTGCGGCTCAACGGCGGCGGCTCGAGCGGCGTTGTCTAGGCTACTGCGCAAGGTCAAGGCGATCCTCGGGTGTGAGCGGGCATTAAATAGCCTCGGCCGTCGCGAAAACGGAAACCTAGTTTCCCACGGCGGCGGGCGCGGCGGCGGAGTCCGGCTCGGACTCAGGCGGAGACGACGACGGACAGCCGTCCACGTGGCACAATCAGCGGCCACGATCGCGGGCGAATCGGTTCGGCCTGACGCGGCTCGAACCCAGACGGAAATCTGGCCGTTGGACCTTGATCCAACGGTTGGGATCGATTAGGTTTTAGAATTTGGTTCGGTCGAGTCACGTGGCTCGGTCGGACTCGAAGTCGACTCGGACTCGGTCGATCGGATGAACAAGATTTGACCCGACTTGAATTTCCAGCGATTTAATATTTAAAATAATTCCCAGTAATTCATTTAATTCATTAAAAATAGCAAAATACTCAGAAAAATTCCAGAAAAATTCTGGAAAATATTTTAGGGTATTTGGGACTCAAATAAAATATTTTCAACAAAATTTTATTTGCAAAATTAAATTCTTTAATTATTTCAAAATGGAATAAATTCAAATAAATTCCAAATAAATCCAAATAAATTCCAGAAAATTCCAAAAATTCACCAAAGTGCCAAATCACTCATGAATTTAAGGAAAGCAAAATTTTGGGGTGTTACAGGTTCCAATATTTCAAGGAGGTTCCATGAGCAATTCGGTATTATCTAAGCGTCATGTCATTCTAAAATACTGGATTTCACTTAATCAATATACAGTAAATAATGCGATATAAAATAATTACTACTATAGCATGGCATGATAGGATCAACATGATCAAAGGGTGTACGGCTTGCCTTGCGCGGCAGCTGGATTGGATGAGTCGTCGAGGAAGTAGTCGTACTGTGCTCCCGTCTGGTCCGACGTCTGCTCCGGGAACTGCTCCGACTCCAGGGACTGCTCCGGCTCCACTGGCGTCTCAACGGTCGAATCTAGCGCGAAAAGACAACCAACATAAGTAAACGACAAAACAATAACCGGAAAAAGAAAACGGAAAAGGAAACGGAAAACCGGAACCGAGTCGGAAGAGAACGGAGGGTAAAACTGGGATTTGGGAATTTTCTGAGTTTCGGATTTGGGAACGGACAGCATTTCTGGACTCAGGGGATCGAAACGGTTCGGGAAAAGTATTTGGTGGAGCTCTGGGCTTTTCCGGGATTTTTCTGGATTTTTCGGGCTATTTTTGGAGTTAAAACGAATTTTCGGAATTAATAATTAATTAAAATCCGAATTAAGCATCGTTCTACCGAACTTGGGCTGGTTTTCGCTGGATCGGGCCGAGGCTCACCAAATGACACGCTACGTGAGGAGGTCGGTCGGCCGGCCAAAGACGGCCGGGGGCGGGGCCACACGCAAAGTGAAGGGAGAGAGGGGCTGACGAGGCGGGGGCCACACGGCAGAGGCGGGGCGAGGCAGGGGCGGGCTAGGGTTAGGGAAAACAGGGGAGGGCAACGGGCGGGTCAAGTGGCCGGAGCGGAGGGCGGCGAGGGGAGGAGGAGCTCACCACGAGAGAGGCGGGGAGCGGGGCGAGTTGGGAACGAGGGGGAGGCGAGGCTTTTATAGCCGGAGCCGAGGAGGCAGCGGCCGGGCGAGGCGGCGGACGCGCGCCGCGACGGCGGCGCGAGAAGGGCGCGGCGGCGACGAGCTGGGCCGGCCAAGGCGCGAGGAGGCGGCAGCGGCGGCAGAAGCGGCGGGTCGGCGACCACGAAGCGGCGGGCGCAGACGGCACGGGCGACACGCCGAAGCGGAGGCGACGGCGGCGCGGGCTGCCGGTGACGGCCGAGGAGCGGGCGGGGCAGGCCGCGGAGGCGACGAGGCTGGGCCGGCAGCAGGCCAGCTGGGCCGGGAACGGGAGCAGGCCGAAGGCCCACGAAGCAAGAAAACGGCCCAAAAGAGGTTTGAATCCAAACTCGAATTCCAAATTTTCAAACTCCAAATGCAAATCAAACAAAGAACCGAATTAAATTCGTTTTGAATTTTTGAGGGTTGTTTCACCCCTGCACCTCTCTACCATGTGAGCAACTTGGTTCCTCCAATAGCTCAATTGTTTGTGATAATGCCTTGCACCTCTCTACCATGTGAGCAACTTGGTTCCTCCAATAGCTCAATTGTTTGTGATAATGCCTTGTAGACAGCTGCATCTTCAGAAATGGCAAAAGCAACTTCCAGATCAGAATAAACCTGAAAGTTTTAATACAAGATCAGATAAAGCAATTGCAGATGAATCATTAGACAGTGTTTCTAATGTAGACGCGGCAATGCACAATAAAGTTCAAATACAGTTCCAGGCTAATTGATATAGCATGGTATATAAGTCCACTCAATGAAAATCAATGCAGAATAAAGTTCAAATACAGTTCGCTAATTGATATAGCATGGTATATAAGTCCATTGAACGAAAAATGGTTCAAACCATGTTATAAAATTTCAAAAAAATTTGTGGATGATCCTAACACATCACTAATATTCCTATAAAATTTTCATTTGATGATCATGCCTAAGGAATTTTCAAAAATTCTGATAGCTACTATCCTGATAAAGGCCGAGTACATGTATTGCTTCTATAGATTTAATTGAGCAAGCATAGGTTTAGAATTTTTTAAACTTCTAGAGAAGGGTGATGAGTCAATGCTTAAGTTCTTCTAAAAATTTTGGATTATGATCACACTCGAGCGAAATTATAAAATTCTAACAATGTCTGTCTCATTTATGTTCCTTTTGTTTTTGATTTTTCAAAGATAACAAATGAAGTTCAATTCTTTCAAAAAATTTCTGTATGATCCTAGACTTCTAAATATGGTTCCATAAATTTTTCAGAGTATGATCAAGATTGTACATTTTTATAAAAATCTAAAAGTATTTCTGTTATTTTTTTTATAAAATATCACAAAATTTGTTTTTTAAAAAAATCAAAAAAATTATTCTGCCAGAATTATGTATCTCAAGAGACCAAAATCCAAAATTTTACCGGATTTTAAACTGTGGGTGCAACTCGCGGTTCCTAGCAAAATAGACCAGAACAAAGTGCAACCACTACACCAAAAGAAAAAGGGTGGATACGAGCTCTCATAAAAAGGGTGGATCACTGACGCAGGACTAGTTCTAGAAATATATTTATTGAATAAAATATATATACCCGCTGCAATATATGCAGGACTAGTTCCACATCAATGGGATGGAGTACGGTGTATATAAGGATTAGCTTTGTAGCTTATCTACGCATCTTCCACTGTCGTCTGAATTGCTAATCGGGAGACAGGACATGGCGCGGGCAGCCATGATCGTGCCACTCATGCTGGCTCTCTGCACAGCGATGGCAAGCGCGGCAGTCGTGGAGCACACCTTCAAAGTAAATTTCTCGCACAGAAGAGCTTGTCGGACCTATCAGCGCCACTTCTTTTCTCGTGTGTGTGTGTGTGTGTGTCTCTCTCCAGAACTGCCTACTCTGCTCAGGCCTTTGCACTTTGCATAGCTTGATACATCGAGTTTTTTCATTTCAGAGTGACCGTAGTATATTTCCACTTCCATGCTATTTCATCTTTCTAACTTCTCTGTGTACCGTTGCAATGGCGTATGCCAAAAATTCAGGTGGGCGGTACGATGATCTCTCAGCTATGCATGAACAGTGCGATATACACGGTCAACCAGCAATTGCCCGGGCCAACCATAGAGGTTAACGAAGGCGATACATTGGCCGTCCTCGTCGTGAATGATTCACCATACCCATTATCGATCCATTGGTAAGTAAAGTACTCGTTAATTATCAGTCTCTATTCTGAATCTTTTTTTTTTGTTTGGCAAACTGCTTGTGGATCCCTCTGGGCCACACTTCCAGCCCGCGAGGCCGCGCTACATACGTGGTGCTCCTGGTTCTGGCCTACCTTGCTTAAAATTAAAAAGCCCGAGATTTCCAACCACTGACCAGCCCGCCCGCAGCTTCAGCTAGGGGTGGCAAGGAAAATCCTCACATAGAAAGAACGCCCTTTCACCCCGATCTTTGATAACTAGGTGTGGGCATTCAGTTTTTTCGATTTAATCGGTTCGATTTTTTGATTTTAAAATAATTCGGTTTTTTAGAAACTGGCAACCGAATTTCTCGGACCAAAATAAAAAACCGAACCGAATTAACTAAAATATTTCGGTTTGGTTAATTCGGTTTTTCGGTTAGCCAAATATAAATAAACACTAGGTATATTAGATTTGATTTTCTCATATCGCAATACAAAGTAGAGATAAACCCACACAATATTCATAGGTCATTACAATATAAACATAGTATAACATATGAACATATCACACATATGCATAAAGAAGTTAGAATATGAGAATTATTTGGTAGCATCATGAAGAACTTTATAAAAGTAGTATTGTACATGGATTATTCGGTTATTTCGGTTTTTGAAAGCAAAAAACCGAACCGAATAATGAAAACCGAATTATACCAAAATAAAAACCGAACCAAAAGCCGAAAACCGAAAAAACCAAAATAATCGGCTAATTTGGTTCGGTTCGGTTTGGTAATTCAGGTTGGGTTTAAAAATGCCCACCCCTATTGATAAGCAAAGCTTTTTCGTTCCCATCCCTATCCCCACACACGGGGTTTAATCCCTCCGTCTTCGATCCCCAACGGGTTTGCAGGGCCTCGAAGGAGACTAATCCCCAAAAATACTACATGAAAAATCACATGCTACATGAGTGAATCACTAAAGTAATGGTGCATGTGTGATTGAACTGTGAGTGAATCACTAGAGTAATCAATAAATCACTACAGTAATTCATATTTAGCATGTTTATTAATAATGATCTCACATATATTCTTTTTCCTTTTGAGAATTGATCATTTGCTTCCATCTGTTAGTGATAATGTGGGGACAGGAATGGTGGAACGTCCTTGGCCCCGTGATCCCCTACGTGGGCAACATTTTCCCCAATAAACCCCCCGCGGCCCGCGGGGGGAGATTTCCCCCGTCCCGTCCCCTAATAGGGGGATTCCCCGTGGGAAAACGAGGATCGAAGCCCATTGCCATCCCTAGCTTCGGCCGAGGCATGCCAATGACATTCAGCTCGGCTGTGCAGCCTAGGCACTAGCCGCCCACCGGCTCGTTGCTACCATCGCCAAGCCCAATTAAACGCTTATGGCGAAGAGCCAACACGAGAAACGTGTAGTGGCCCATGTGAGCGCTCGGATACGTAGGGCGGATTGGCAGTCACACATGTTGTGAAGCATAGTCGTTCACCCGCACCAATCAACAGCACGTCCACACGAACACATGAACAAAAGTAGAAGTGCAAGTAGAAGCATACACAGATGTATATGGGCAAAGCTCTCTCTTTATTTTATTCATCTTTCTCTGTACAAGGGGATGCTCAATATATAGAAATACAAGCAGAAGATAGATTCGGATTCGCCCAACAACGAATAGAGTCCATCCAACTTGGACTAGGAGTCTATCTATTTTACAACACTCCCCCTTGGGCGAATACCGCGTAATGCACATGTCTCGTTAAAAACTCCTACCAAAAACCCAGTGAAAAAAGGGGATGGAGAAAAGAGTACATTGCACTCACACTTCGTGTTGCACTAGTTGTCTCATTAAAAATCTTTATGTGAGAAACTTCAGGAAAACTCACTAAGGGAAAAGAGTACAACTTATAATCTCCAAGATATAAAATATAATCTTCAGGATCATGCAAAAGGGGTCATGGTTTAGGGATTCACTCCCTCTAAACTCTGCGAATCTCTAAGTCACCTCATTCCAATGCCGTTAATACATATTTGGAAAGTAGACTTTGACAAAGATTTTGTAAATAAATCTGCTAAATTTTCACGTGACTTAGTTTGCATTATTTTTATCTCACCATTCTTTTGGAGTTCGTGATGATAGAAAAATTTAGGGGCAATATGCTTCGAGATATTGCTCTTCACATAATCTATTTGCATTTGTGCAACACAAGCATCATTATCTTCATAGATAATGATGGGGGTATCGACGGTATTTAAGATCACATGACTTATGAATATAGTTAATTACATGTCTCAGCCAAACACACTCACGTGAGGCTTCACACAAAACTATAATATCTAGTGGTTGGTAGAAGTAGCTACCAAGATCTGCTTAAAAGATCGCCAAGAAATGGTTGTGCCACCACAGAGAAACACAAAACCAGTCTAAGATTTAGTACTATGGGATCAAACAGATGGCCAGCATCCGTATATCCCACCATGGTTAAGTCTTAGTTCTTTCGGTAAAACAAACCAAGAACTTGAGTACTTTAGAGGTATCTGAGTAAAGTCTCAACACCTACACAATGCCTTCTGGTTGGGGCTTCACTGTGTCTTGCTAGCAAATTTACTACGAATGCAAATCAAGCCTTGTGCAATTTGCAAGATACATAAATGCACCAATAACACTTAAATATGGGACTTCATGTCATAAAACTTCCTCATTTTTCATTCTTGGTTTAAGTGGGTCTTTATTCATTTCAAGGGATCTCACAACCATGATGGTTTTAAAAGGATGAGATTTATCCATATTAAATATTTCCATTACCTTCATAGTATATGCAAACTTGTGTACAAAAATTCTTTTTGGAAAATGCTCAAGCTGTAAGCCTTTATCTTAATCTTTCATCTCAAACTCCATTGTGAGGTAAGCACTAGCTTCCTTTATCTCCTCTGTGATTTCGATGATATTCAGATCATCTACATATACCAGGATGATATAAAATCCATTCTAAAATTTCTTTATGAACACCCAGGGGTAGTTATCATTATTTGAATATCCCTTCTTCAAGAGGAATTCACTAAGTCAGTTGTACCACATTCTTCCTGACTGTTTTAATCTGTATAGTGATCTCTACAGCTTGACGCTATACATGTTGCGATTATTAGGATTTGGAACTTTGACTCCTTCAGGGACTCCCTATAAATATCCTTATCCAGTGAAGCGGTAGCGCTAGTAGGGCGGGCGGCACTGGATGGCCGGGAACGCGTTGTGCGCCGCAGCAGCCGTCGTCGCTTGGCTTCCGGTGGGGTTTCCAGCAAACGCGGGCGCGGGGCCTCCGGCGGTTTGTCTGCACGTGAGCGCAGGAGCCCATGCTCTGGCACAGAGATCGAGGCACATGGAAAACCCAACGGTACGCTACCGCACTGTTTGGGCGCGTGAAGTTCGTGCTTGGGGTCAGCAGCAAGCGCGCAACTTCGGGCCGGCGAGGTGCGCGGAGGCCGGTGGTTGGGCGCGGTGGCCGACAGTGGGCGCGCGTGGCTTTGAGTCGGCGAGGCCTGCAATGCACGGCGGCGGGCTGTACACGGAGGCCGTGACGGCGGGAGCACGGCTTCAGGCTGACGGCGACGCGTTATGCAAAAACCGTGGTGCATCCGCCGCTAAGGCGAGGAAGCCAAAGGGTCGGTCGTGGAGCGCGACGTGCGACGCATGAGGCGTTGCCTTTTTTTATTGATGAACAATAACTTTTTCTTTCAACAGTAGATTAGATCAACTAATAATTTGTAATAAGTGAAAACAATCTGCAGGATTATTTTTACTGTTCATGCATGATCACTTACATAGATCGAAACTTACCTAGGGCGCTGTGTTTGATGCAGGCATGGCATATTTCAGTTGCGTAGTGGTTGGGCTGACGGGGCAAACATGATAACACAGTGCCCGATACAACCTTCCGGCACGTTCACGTATCGGTTCAACATCACCGGCCAGGAGGGCACGCTGTGGTGGCACGCCCACTCCTCGCACCTCCGGGCCACCATCTACGGCGCGCTCATCGTAAAGCCGGCAAACGGCCCGAGTGGTTACCCGTTCCCAAAACCGTACGCCGAGATCCCAATCCTACTAGGTGCGTGCCGTGCGCAACAAAAGATACATGATACACGTAGCATGCATGTTACCCATGTACCGCGTTAGTTACAAAGCGCATCTTTTTGCGAACAATTCTTTGGCAGGCGAATGGTGGAACAGAAATGTGGACGATGTGGAGAACGATGGGTACTTGACCGGCCTAGGACCGGGTATATCAGACGCGCTCACCATCAACGGCTTGCCCGGCGACCAGACTCGTTGCAAAGGTACGGCGCAGAAATCAATTCTCAATTCATGAAACCACGGCCACATGTGACCAAACATCGACTCAACTTGCATGCATGTATGTATGATTTTAGGTGCGGGCATGTACCAAGTGGAGGTGGAGTACGGCAGGACCTACCTCCTCCGCGTCATCAACGCTGCAGTCAATGTCGAGCTCTTCTTCAAGGTGGCCGGCCACGCCTTTACCGTCGTCGCCGCCGACGCCAGCTACACCCAACCATACGCCACCGACATTATCGCCATCGCGCCGGGCCAGACGGTGGACGCCCTCATGGCCACCTCAGCGCCGCCGGGACGGTACAGCATGGCGGCCCACGTGTTCGAGAGCAAGACCGTCCCAATGTCCTTCGACACCGCCATCGCCGCGGGCATCGTCAAGTACAAGGGCGTACCGGACTACGCCCCCGCGGCCATGCCGTCCATGCCGTCCCACACCGACACCGCTACCGCCGGTAAATTCTACTGGTCCCTGACCGGCCTCGTCCGCCCGGGCGACCCCGCCGTGCCAATGACCGTCGACCACGGCATGTTCGTCTCGTTCGGGCTGGACCAAGCGGCATGCGCTCTGGACCAGACGAAATGCCAGGGGTTTGCGCTCGTGGCTTCCATGAACAGGTACTCGTTCCAGTTCCCCAAGAACGTCTCACTCCTCGAGGCGCTGTTCAAGGGTGTCCCGGGCATCTATTCCGATGACTTCCCGGGCTCCCCGCCGCCGGTGTGGGTGCTCAGGAAGGTCACGTCGGTGAAGAAGGTGAACTACAACGACGTGTTGGAGGTGGTGCTGCAGAACGAAGCGTACAGTAGTGTCCTTGGCGCCGAGAACCATCCGATCCACCTGCACGGGTTCAACTTCTTCCTGCTGGCGCAGGGGCTCGGGCGCTTCGACCCGAGGGTGAAGAGTACGTACAACCTTGTGAACCCGCAAGTGCGCAACACCGTCGCTGTGCCGACCGGCGGGTGGGCCGTGATCCGGTTCACGGCGAACAATCCAGGCGAGTGTGCTTGCATAACTGATGATTAATTATTTCATAATTCTTTTTGTAGTTGTCGGGGATTGGCTATCTGGCAAAAGACCACGGTACCCCCGTGAAAAGCTAAACCCGCCGACCAAGCGGCACTAAGGGAAGATGCTCGGGAGAACGAAACGAGCATCCCTCCTTCTCCTCCGAGCATACGCGTTTGCGCCTCCGTTCGCAGAAGCACCAAACACACCCCCCACGAGCAAGCATGCTCGTGGAGGCCACGACCTGCTCGGGTGTCTTGGTCGGAGGGCTCAATGAGCGCCAAGCGAGGAAGGAAGGAGGCAACCAATCACCAGGAGATCAAGGGAAATCATACCCAAATTCAAATAACGCTGAATCAAGGGCAGCATCACGGATATGGATACATAGCGTGATCCCCGAGGCGCATTACTTTTTCGCATCTCTAGTCATAGTATTTAAACCCCTCGAAGATCAGAATAGGAGGGCGCACGAAAGATAGAACACAATACACCGGAGTAGGGTCATTATCTCGGCGGTGAGAGGCCCGAACCAGGATAAAAACACCGCGTCCCCCTTTTTTCCGACCTCCTTCTCCCGACCTCGCGTCGCCGAACGCCCTCTTCGATCCGTGCGGCGACGGCTCGCTGATCCCCATTCAACAAGTAAGCTCGACGGGAGCCCGCTTCTCCAATCGCCGATACCGGGCGCCGTCCGTGGGGACGGCAGTTTGATTCCCGTGCGGATCAAGATCCTCGAGGATGCCAAACTCGGGAGACACTCGGGACCTTTGTGTCTTTGACCACGTTGAGGATGACGACGTGTACTACGCCGCCGACAACGTGCCCAGGGTGACCGATCCTATCGATCACACCGAGTGCGGGAGCCTTTCCTCGGACACGGAATGCGAGGGCAGATCCTCCATTCCCCAGACATTACCCTCGGAGACCCCGAGGATGATTGCAACGAGCTCTACGATGGCTGGACATACCAGACGACCTAGAGCTCGACCGAGAGACCGCGGTCCCAAGGGGATACAATGATGTCCCCATCGCTTTCGTCTCGCTCTCGTCGAGTCAACATGGCTGGGAGCCACGCGGAGCCCGGAGAGGGATCCTCGGACGCCGCCAGGCACGACCACTATGAGGCGGCCAGACGCCACTTGGAGGCGTCTTTGGGGAAAGACGCTTGCGAGCATTCGCCGCCAGGCAAAGGGAGGTGCGCCTCCACGGAAAGGAACTCGCGGTACCGAACTCCCGATCGCACTCGGAGCGCCGTCAAAGCTCGCCGCCGCCGATTCACTGTAAAGCGAGGCGGCTACAGGCCTTGGCGGCGGTCGTGCGTGACCTGCGCAGTTTCCCCGAGCAAGTAGACTTAGAGGCCATGGGCAGGGTCGTGGCCGAAGATTTGGAGAGGCTTGCCGCCGAGCTAAAAGTCTCGGATCCTCCCCATGGCCGGGATGCCCGGAGTGTGTCCCGGGACCATCACAAACGCTCCCCCGTGCGTTCGCACAGAGATGAATCTCGGAGCCATGCTCGGAGATCGCCCCAAGTCGCCGACCCGATCCGGGAAAGGCCCCGAATCCGCACAGAGCAACCTCGGGCGATATCTCCTGTCGCCCAGATTACTGGCGCTCGAGCACTCCGCAACCATGCGGTCTTCGGCCCGACCGACGCATGAGGTTTTCTCCCGACTCGGCCCGCGCACGGGGCGTTGGGTGGAAGATCCGCGTGGAGGCCGCCGTGACCGAGGTTTTCGTCGCGAAACCCCGAGCTTCGGCTGCCGGGCCTTCACGAGCTCCCTCCGGACGTCGCATGGCCAAACAGTTCAAGCCCGGCCACGCCGAGAGATTCAACGGACCCTAACCCGGATGAATTCCTCTCGATATACACTACCGCCATCCTCGCCACGGAGGTGATGAGGGGTAATGGCAAATTACCTTCCGACGGTCCCGACGGAGCTGCTCGTGACGTGGCTTTTCAATCAAAAGGAAGGATCCATACGGTCCTGGGGCAGCCAGCGCCGCCGAGCGAATTTCCAGAGCCGCTACATCCGCCGGAAAAGAGCGCGACTGAGCGCTTGATACTGACGGACGGGAAACCTGCGACAATTCGTCCCAGAGGTTCATCCAGTCCGAACTCGATCTCGAACATATCGGACGAGGCCGCCGTCCGAGCTTTCAAGTTCGGGTACGACGCGGCGCTTCACACAGGACCTGGAGATCCACCCGATCTAATAAATAACGAAGCTCTTCCGAATGGCCGATCGATACGCCAACGCAGATGAAGCCGTCAATGGAAGAAAATGCTTTGGATGAAGGGAAGTCGCCGCCTCGGCCTCGAGACCTCGGCTAGCAAAAGGGTTCGACCAGTAGACAAGAAGATCAAGAAGAAGAAGAAAAAGCAACCCTCGCCGGCCATGGTAGCCGCGGTGGAACAACAATGACCCGGCAACTCGACACAAATACCAGTGGGCCTAATGCTCGGGAAGAGGACAACCACCAGGCCTCGAGGACGAGGCGACCAAGCGGACCGACGAGGCGACCAAGCGGACCGACGGGCGACCTCATCGCCCACTTCACCAGCGCGCAGGCACGACTCTACGGAATTGCCGAACGTGGACCTACCGCTGGAAGCGATTTTACGGCGCAGGGGTCCCATGCCGACGCTTCCGAGCAGGGTGAAAGCGACAAAGGAAAACAGCCCGCCGAGGAAAGTGAGGATGAAATGGAATATCAAGAACCAAGGAATCACATAGCGGTCATCTTCGGGGCTCCTCACTACAAGTCCCGCCGGACTTAAAGGAGGCTGCAAGGAAGTGCACCATGTTACCCAGTAAGCCTCCTGGCAAAGAAATGAAATGGCCTGAGGTATCCCTCACATTCTCCAGAGACGATTGTCCCTTGGGGATGACCAAACCCAGAGGCTTCCGATGGTCGTGAACCCCACCATCGAATATCTGCCGCTTGGCCGGGTCCTCATAGACTCGGGAGCTCTTTGGACCTTATTGCAGCCAAGGTATTGGACGAGATGCATTCCTCGTTCCAAAATCAAGAGTGTGGCCGTGCCCTTCTTGGGATAGTCCGGGCACCTCGATCAAACCTCTGGGGCAGGTCGTCTTGCCCGTAAGTTTCCCGGCCCAAGTAACTTCAGAGCGGAGCTAATCACCTTCGAGGTGGTAGACTTCGAAGTCGGCCTACAACGCCATCCTCGGCAGGCGGCCTTGGCCAAGTTCATGGCCGCCTCGCATCACGCTGTGACGGTGCCTAAAGATTCCGGGCCAAACGGAGTCATAACCGTCAAGGAACCACAAGTCCGCACTCAATTGCGGCGAAAGAGCGCTGGATATGGTCGGTCGATTGCCGCCGCGGCCACGACCAAGAGCCGAAGCATTCCGGCCTAAACTTGCCCTCCAACCTGGAGGAGAGACCAAGGCTGTTCCGCTCAACGAGTCGGAACCGGCCAAGGTCGTTCATTTGGGATCTTCCTAGATCCCAAATAGGAACTCGAGCTCGTCACTTTCCTCCGAGCAAGGTCGGATGTGTTACTTCGGGAACCATCCGACATGCCCGGGTCCCAAGGGAGGTGGTCGAGCACAAAGCTAGCGGTTCACCGACAAAACCAAAGAGACGTAAACTTAGACGCTTTTCCCGGAAAAACAAGCAATCATCAGGAGGAACTTGATAAACTCCTAAAAGTCGGGCTTCATCGTAGAGATTGAGCACTCCGAGTGGCTAGCCAATCCAGTCCTGGTCGAAGAAAGGAGGCAAGTGGCGCATGTGCGTCGACCACACGGGTTTGAACGCGGCGTGCCCAAAAGACAACTATCCGTTGCCTCGCATAGACCAATTGGTGGACGCGACGGCGGGTCACTGCACCATGAGCTTCCTAGACGCCTATTCAGGCTATCATCGATCACTGTCGCGAAGAGACGAGGAAAGACTTCCTTCATCACCCCGCTCGGTACCTTCGCGCTATACGACCATGTCTTTCGGTCTGAGAAATGCGGAGCAACCTTTCAACGCCTCATGCGAAGACTTTCGCTGCACCAAATAGGTCGAAATTTGGAGGTATATGTCGGCGACATAGTTGTCAAGAGCAAGAGTACTTCAGGTCACGTTGTCGACTTAGAAGAAACTTTCAGAACCTCAATAAGCATCGAATAAAGCTAAATCCGTAAAAATGCGTATTCGGCGTGAAGGCCGGGCAAGGTGCTCGGCTACATGGTCGGGCCACATGGCGTTGGGGCTAACCGAGAGAAGATCGAAGCCATTGAGAACATGAGGTCGCCCACATGCGTAAAGGAAGTACAAGCTCGGCCGGAGGATGGCCGCTTAAGCCGGTTCGTCTCCCGATCGGGAGCGAGGACTACCTTTCTTTAAAGCCCTCCGCAAACATGATGGCTTCACATGGACGGAGGAAGGCGATCGCGCGTTCAAAGAGCTAAAACAAGTACCTCTCCAAGCCGCCCGCCCTCGCCACACCCACGGCAGGGAAGACTTGCTATTATACCTGGCAAGCAACCCGACGCGGTGAGCTCGGTGTTGGCGAGAAAGAGATGGTACCAGCGACCTATCTATTACGTCGGGAAGTACTTCATGGACCAAAGGAGCGTTACCGAGGTCCGTAAGCTCTTGTACTCATTCTTGATGGCCTCCGGAAGTTGCGTCACTACTTTCAAGCACACAAGATCGTGGTGCCGACCGGCTTCCCACTCAGTGGAAATCCTGAAAAATCAGACGCCCGGTGGTCGCATAGCCAAGTGGGCAATGGAACTCGCCGAGTTCGAAGCCGGTATTCTCAGCCAAGACGGCGATAAAATCACAAGTCCTGGCTGATTTCGTGGCGTAATGGTCGGCTCGGCACCACCGGCCAGCGGGACCAATGATTCGAGGGGAAACTCCTGGACCTTGTATTTTGACGGATCCCGAGCATACGAGCGCCGGGGTCAAGGCGTCATCTTGGTCTCCCGGACGGAGAGCAGCTACAAGACGCCATCCAACTACATTTATTTGCGACTAACAACGCGCGAGTACGAAACCTTTTGGCCGACTTGAGCATGCAAATCGCTAGGAGTCCAACGGCTCACCGTGAAGGGCGATTCACGGTTGGTCGTGAACCAGGTCAACAAGGAGTATCGGTGTTCGATACCTCAATGGCGCTCATGACTGGCGAAGTAAGGAAGATGGAGAAATACTTCAAGAATTTCGAGTAATCTACATCCCCAGGAAGGATAATTCCCTGGCCGACCAAATGTCTAAGGTCGGTTCCTCCCAAACCGCCGCTTCGGCTGTGGGTGCTCGTCGAGCACCTACATAAGCCCTCCATTCCCTCTCAAGAGGAGGCACCAGAGACCGTGTAGGGTCTCATTCCTCGAGCAAAGCGCAAATTGGATGACGCCATTCATCCAATACCTTGCGCATGGGACATTGCCCGAGGAAGAAGCCGAGCGTTCCGGCTAACAAGGCGATCTTCTCAAGACAGATCGATCGAAGGCGACCTATACCGAAAGGCGCATTAGGAATCCTTTCCAAATGCGTCTCCCAGGAGGAAGGCGCACCTTCTTCGTGATATCCACGAAGGAATGTGCGGAGCTCATTCGCCTTTCGTAACGCCAGAGCAAAGCCTTCCGATTGGGTTACTCTTGGCCGACGGCCTTGACGGACGCCGCGGTCAATAGTAACGACCTGCCGAGCATGCCGCTCCATGCTCGCAAAACCCGCCAACCCAAGATATGCCCTACAAACCATACCGCTGCGTGGCCATTCTCGACCTGGGGCTCGACGCCCTGGACCCTTTCCCGAGGTCGAAAGGCTGCAAGTATTTGCTCGTGGCCATCGACACTTTCACTAAGTGGATAGAGGCCGAGCCCGTCTCGACCATCTCGCCCAGCGGCCAAGAGGTTCCTCCGCAAAGAACGTGGTAACCCGGTTCGGGATACCCAACCGCCTTATCACGAGACAATGGGACCCAGTTCACCAAAGCTGAACTGCTCCAAAGTTACCGTGAGGAGGTCGGGACCAAGGTCTGCTTTCGCTCGTGGCACATCCACAGAGTAACGGAGCAAAAGCGAGCAAATGGGCAGCTAGTCCAGTGGCATAAAAAGAGAGTCTTTAAGACCCTCAACCAAAGACAAGCAAGTGGGTGGAGGAGCTTCCGCCGTTCTTTGGTCTATCCGCACCACGACAAGTCGAGCCACAAAGTAGACGCCTTTCCAACTCGTTTACGGTGCGGAGGCCATTCTGCTCGCCGAAATCGTCTTTGGGTTCCCCAAGGGTGCAATCGATCGATTCCATCGATCAAGAGGTTGAGCGCCTCGTCGACCGACCTCGTCGGCGACACGCGAATCGGGCGTTGCTCGGCCTGCAATTTACCTACAAGCTCTTCAGAGGCATGCAGCCACGGCAGTCCGACCTAGGGCCCTACAACACGGCTACATGGTCTTACGAAGACTTAAACACCTGTCTACGGCCAACAAGCAGACCACAATGTGGGAAGGACCCTACACCGTCATGTCAACAATGGCCGCCCTGTTCGCCTCGCGATGCCGGATGGTCGGGAGCTCACCAAAGACTGAACATCGATCAAGCAGTAAATTCTACGTTTAGACGAGTACTCCTATCTCGCGCCTTGCGTTCTTTTCCAATAAATCATTTTCCCTCTTTCTCGAAGTTTCGTCCTCGCTTTGTCGAACGAGCATCGTCGTCTACCAAAGACTACAGATTTAACTTATCCAACAAGTATGTGCGCCATCTCCCTTGGCCCCGGCCGATGCTCGCCCAATCGCCCACTTTCCACAGTAGCTCTTCATTTGTATGCATGGTCGGGCGCGAGCATCCACTCTAAGCCCTGCTCGGTGACCACTCGGGTATGGTGGCTCTACGTATTGTTGGTTTAAAGCTCGCCCGCTCTGTGCTCACAGCTCACTCAAACGCAACCGATCTATTCGAGTAATTCAAAAAATCGTTACGACCAAAGCGACCCTTAAAAACTCCCATGAACAAACTCGTGCTCGCAAAGGAGGACACGACCTTTGTCCATGGCGTGGGGCTACGTATGATAGAACGTTCCGTCCCTCCTTACCAAGGCTCCTTTGCTCGTGTCTATGATATTTGATCTACGCAGAACTTGTTTTCTTTGCTCGTATCTACGCCTCCATGCAGAACTTGCTTTCTTTTCTTAACCGATCATACGGGCATATGCTGGAAGCGAAGTTCAAGCAAAAAAAAAAAAAAACAGGCAAGGACCAAAATACTGCGAATATGCTAATTTAATCCAAAACGTTGTTTTTTTTAACGGGTTTTAAAAAAGATAAAAATAAAAAGAAAGAGGTAAGTCCGACGACCAGGCACGGAGGGCAGCGAGCTCGTCCTTAAGGGAGTCGACCTCCGCCTCTAGGTCCAGACCTTCCGCTGGCCGCGCGACCTTCGGCCGCGCTTCCTGAGGCGCTGCGCCTCCTTGAGCTGGCTTCCTCGCGCCCCGAGCTCGCTGAAGGTCCCGCCGAAGCTTCACCAGCTCTTCGTCAAGCTCGGCGCGCATACGCTCTGAAGTGCTCTTCGGCCTCGCTCTGGAAGAGCTGGTCCCGAGCCCGGCGATGAGGCTCCTCGCCGATTCCACCGCTTCAGTCGGCCTCACAAGACTCGGAGACTCCGACGCTCAAGATCGGCGATCTTGGCGTCTTGCTCATGATGGTACGACCAAGATTTTCTCTGCGAGACCGAGGTGGCATCGATATCCTCCATAGCCTTCGCGGCAAACTTCTGCGTAAAGAGAAAGGAGAAGGGAAAGAGCCGAGCGCACTCCCGGAAGATCGCTCGCAGCAGAAAAAGAAGAAACATGGAAACTTACCGTAAGAGCCCTGACCGACGGCTTGTCCTGGCCGTGGCGATCGGTCGCGCCTCGAAAGAAGGGATTGACCAAGTCATCCCGGCCGGGCGTCAAGGTCTTGCTCCTCCCGAGCACCCGGTGCTCCCGTGAGAGCAACGGCGTCACCACCTTCGATCAACCCGGTCGCCTCGGCCGATCCTCGCCCACAAAGCGGCTCGTGGTCGCTTTCCCCATGAGTCGCCACCGCGCCGGGGTCAGACGCCAACCACGAAGCGCCGCCACTCCATGCTCGCGGCCGAGGCGCTTGGTCGTTAGCAACCACCTCCGCCTCTGTTCCTCTTCACCGAGGCGACCAATGCTCTCCGACCGAAGGCATTGGATCGAGGGCGATCACCTCCGCCTTGCACCTCCGTGGCGGGGCGCCTGGTGCCCCGGACCAAAGGGGTTAGGCCGGGACGACCTCCTCCTCCTCCTCTCCTTGGCTCATGGCCAAGGGTCGTTGGTCGGGAGCGACCAAGCTCCTTCCCGGCTCGGCGCTTGAGCCTCGCTTGCGATCATCTCTTCGCAAGGGGCCAAGGCCAAAGGCGTCTTGGTCCTCGATCCCCTGCGGCTCCTGCTCCTCCGCGGTAGGATAGGCTCCACGGCCGCCGAAGGAGCGCTGGTCCCGCCGAAGGAAGCTCGGGCTCCACCGAGTCCGGTTAGCACCGCTCCTCTGCCTCGGCCATCACCCGGCCGACGACGCGGTCGAGCTCGGCGTCCATCGCGGAGTTGATAATCTCCTCACCATCTGGCGGAAGTCCAAACGACATCCGAGCTATCACGCCCACGCCAAACAGGGTGGGGTTAGCCCAAGAAAGTCGCAAGACAAGAGCGGAATAAGAGAATGAAGAACGATTTTCGCCCGGCGAGCGGCGCCATCCGCCCCGGCCCCCTCGCGTCGGGCCACGGGGGACCTGCCCGCGGCGGCCTCGTAGAGCCTCGGCCCACGACCACGGCGCTCCTCATGCGGCGTCGGGCGCGTGCCATCGCCGGTCGACATCGTCCATGTCGACCTCTTCCAAATCGAGGCGGTTTGAGAGGTCGACCTCCCGCTCCTTCTAACCAGAGCATAGGCGGCCTCCTCCTCTTCTTCCTCCTCCTCGGGGCATCAACCACCCGAGTGAGCTGGTCTGGAGGGCCTTGATCTGCCTCTCCACCGCTCCTTGGTCGGGAGAGACCTGGCATCCTCCTCGGCCTTCCTCGCCGCTTTCGGCGAGCTGTTCCCGATCGGCTCATCGACTCGGCTTCTTCCGCTTGAAGTCATCGAACCAAATGCGGAGTTCGCTTACCTCCTGGCGGTCGGCGTACTCAAGGTGCGGGTAGGGTCCTGGTCGAAGCTCGGCGCCTCGACCGCTGGCGCGGAGGCGAGGCGGATGCTCGGCGACCTCGACCCGCCGCCCTCTTCTACGGAACCCCTGGCCGGTGGCTTATTGGCGGCTGCAGTCGCCGACACCGCAAGCTCAAGGGCGACCTTCTCCCGCCAACAATCGGGAGGAATGAGCTCGGAAAACATGCCCTCGAACGGAAGTGGAAAATGTACTTACCGTCGCCGCGGTCAAAAATATTCTTGGGGACCTGACGATTGGGCGTCGGCTCCTTCTTCGGGCGCCGAACATCTCGGCGACCCTATCGTCAACTCCAAATTGGCTCCTGAGCTGCGTCACAACCGAAGACTAAGACAAAAGGCATATACGGATGCATAACGCAGCTTCACTGTAGCGGCGATGCTCGGGAAAGAGGTCCAGGAACATACCTGCGTTGTCCTCGCGGGTGAAGTCGTGCCACCCGGTCACCTCGAAGAAGGGATGCTCGCGGCGCCTCAGGGGGGACACCCGGTTGAAGGTAAAGTCCTGGGCGATATCACGACCAGTGAGCCCCATCTGGGCAAGCTCACCGATCGTCCTGAGCACCCGCTCTTCCTCGGGTTACCCAAGCGGGCGCGCTGCCTCGAGGGCGGAGCGCCCTCCCCGATGTAGACCAATCGGGACCCTCCGCCTTCTTCCGGTAGAATTGAGGTCGGCCCAACCCGACACCGAGTCCTTCGTGAGCAACGAAGGGGTACTCGTATGGTCGGTTGGGCCAAGGCGAAGATAAACGCAGCCCGGCGGAACCATCCCGGCCGGTGCGGAAGGGAATAGAAGTGAAAGAAGAGGCTAGCCGTGGGCATTACACTCCACGTAAGCCTCGCAAAGGTGGGAGAAGATTGCGTAGGAAAGGATGGAGTTGGGGTGGAGATGAGAGATCTCGCACCGCAGAAGGCAAGCACGGAGGCGAGGAAGTCGCTCGGCGCATTTAAGCCCGTTGATGGCGTACAACTCGCAGGAGACGATCTCCGTCTCCCGCGGTGCCGGCGCCGCATCATCCCCGGGCACTCGACCCGAGCTTGGGTCGACGTACCCCTCGTCCGTGAGCACCTGGAGCCTCCTTCGGGTCATCTGGCTAACCTTGAAACGCGCCATGGCCGAAGAAGGAAGGAGAGCGAAAAGGGTTCTTGGGCGCTAGGGCTCTTGGAAGATTTTTCGCCGAAGACGAGCAAAGAGACGCAATGGGACTCCGACCTCTCCCGGTAGAAAGGGTTAAAAGGATAGTGAAGAGGCGGGATAAAAAATCGCCGCCTATCGCGCAACAACACCTGGCCGGAAAAAGCGCCGCTTCTCGAGAAACTACCGCATCTGCTACAGGGAGGCTTCTGAGAAGGAACCGCAGAACAACCAACGACGCTACCACAGAGCAGAGCAAGCACGGCGGGTAAAGAAGCTCGCCTCCCGACGTAAAATGGTCGTGAGCCACGACCAAAGGAAATTCAATCCCCTCAAGTCTTCTTAGGCTCAAGGGGAAGCCCGAGGGTTCCCACTTGAACCTCGGGGCTAGCCGTCGGGGATTGGCTATCGGCAAAAGACCACGGTACCCCGTGAAAAGCTAAACCCGCCGACCAAGCGGCACTAAGGGAAGATGCTCGGAGAACGAACGAGCATCCCTCCTTCTCCTCCGAGCATACGCGTTTGCGCCTCCGTTCATGAAGCACCAAACACACCCCCACGAGCAAGCATGCTCGTGGAGGCCACGACCTGCTCGGGTGTCTTGGTCGGAGGGCTCAATGAGCGCTGCGAGGAAGGAAGGAGGCAACCAATCAGCCGGAGATCAAGGGAAATCATACCCGAAATTCAAATAACGCGGGAATCAAGGGCAGCATCACGGATATGGATACATAGCGTGATCCCCGGAGGCAGTTACTTTTTTCGCATCTCTAGTCATAGTATTTAAACCCCCCTGAAGATCTGTAACAGGGGAGGGCGCACGAAAGATAGAACACAATACACTGGAGTAGGGTCATTATCTCGGCGGTGAGAGGCCCGAACCAGGATAAAAAACACCGCGTCCCCCCTTTTTTCCGACCTCCTTCTCCCGACCTCGCGTCGCTCGAACGCCCTCTTCGATCCGTGCGACGGGGCTCTGTTGATCCCCCATTCAACAAGTAAGCTCGACGGGAGCCCGTTCTCCAATCGTCGACAGTAGTAAATTAACTTTCAGCCCGATACACCAGCTCAAGTGGAAAAAAGAGCAAGCCAACTGAGCAACGGCTTGTTTCATAATTGTAATGCTGATCACCGAGCAGCATATTCATCTGTGAATACGTACGGTTGTGATTGAATCCATTGCGACCAAATTGTAGGTATGTGGTTCATGCACTGTCACCTTGACGCGCACCTGCCGATGGGGTTGGGGATGGTATTCGAGGTGCTCAACGGTCCAGCCCCGGATGTGCTCCCTCCGCCACCCGCTGACTATCCCAAGTGCTACTGAACGTAACCCTACAGATTGTGTGTATCCTTGACAAGTTCATAGAACCAAAAAAGAGGTTGTGTGTGGGACGTGTCCCCTAATCAATTGCCATGTACCAGTTTTGTGCTATTTTTTCGTATATTCGTGTGTCTGATTTGATCCATGTTCGAAGGTTGTCATGTTTTAAGCTTTCAGTTCTGAATAAAGGTATTCCTGGGTGCCGTTTAAGTTAATACATTTTTCGTTTAATTTTTGATAGACTTATAGGTTTTAGTACACGAGCTACTTCAACGTGGCTTTACCATAGGGTACTCCGGTCAGAGAAAGGAAGTATCCGATGAAGAATAAATTGATCATCGATGATCAATTCCAAATAATAATCACAGCATAGATGAACACAAGATACAGGTAATCTTAACCCATTTCTCTTTTTTGGTTGTAATTGGATTTCTTCTATAATCGTGTGTTATATTCCGTTAGGGATAATTTCAAATTTCTCCTACCAAAATTAAAAGTCCAATTATATCTCCAACAAAGCATGGATTAAAGCCCCGTTTGGCAACTTAGGTCCTGTTTGTTTCAGCTTTTTTATCGGCTTAAAAGCCAAAAAGCCTAAACCGAAACAAAAGACTGGCTTTTAAGCCGGGCATTAAAAAAGTCAAAAACCCATGTATAACTATAAGCCAAAAGCCACACAAGAGGAGCTTTTTTGGACTTTTTTGAATGAAATAACCCTTTGCCACTAAAAATCTCCAAAATTACTCACGAAATGTTATCATATATAAATTGAGAATTAATCCACCATCTAATTTAGGGTATTCTAGACTTTTTATCTATAAGTTGGACCATCTAACCCATTAATAAGCCAGGATACCAAACAACATGTCTTGGCTTAAAGCAGACGGCTTAAAAGCTCATTAAGCCAAAAAGCTAGCTTTAAGCCAAAAGCTAAAAAGCCTAAGCCGAAACAAACAAGACTTTAGAACCGGACCATTTTTACTAGATTCTGGAAGAAATCCAACCAGACAGGCTAAAGCTGTGAACATCTCCTCGGACTAAATTTACTGCATCCATGGAGCGACTCGTGCCACGGCTCATAGTCCCACGGTCCCACCTCCTCCACAGCCGAATCTCTCACCATTTCTTAAACCACATGCTCAACGCAGTGTGCCAAGCATGGTTCACAAAATCGAAATGTCGATTTTCGGATGAACAGTAATTTTCGATAATCGCAAAAATCGCGTCGAAAACCGTCAAAAATCGGATAAATTCAAAAACCAAACATTTTCAAAAATTTTTTTTTCAAAAATCGTCGATTTTCGTGGAAAATCGACGACCTTGTTGAACTTTTTGTGCAATCGATTTTTGGTAGCGATTTTCGACGAAAATCGACCGATTTCCACCGATTTTTGACCGGTTTTTGACACGTAAATTTTTTCGAATTTTCAATTTTTTTTAAATTATTTTTTAAATCGGATCGATTTATCGACTGGTTTTTGGTATCGGGCCGCGGCGATATGGGCGAAAATCGTGAAAATCAATCAAAAATCGTCGATTTTGTGAACCCTGGTGCCAAGCAGAGCCAATCACATGCGAAATGATACGGGTCGTTCGTCCAGATAGAGCACACTGTATAGGATCCTTGGCTCGAATTTGAACTCTTTTCCATATCATTTCCATACATCCAACATAGCACGCACCATCAAATCCAATAGCAGATCCTACTTCTCTCTCCTCCTCCCTCCAACGAGCCAGAGCTCCGACGAGTCGCCTACTTCTCTCTCCTCCTTCCTTCAACGAGCCAAAGCTCCGACGAGTCACCGGTGGACATAGATCGCCACCGGATTCAAGAGACAAGCTTGCCATACCACCATTTTTATCCACCTCCATTGCTCAACAAGCTCCGCCATCGTTTGGATCCGTTCTTACAGATGTTCAAACTCCGCCATCGTTTGGATCCGTTGTTACAGATGTTCAAGTATGGTTGTTGCAGATGTTCTGAAAATTTGTTACAATATGTCTTCATACTTGTTGCAATATGTATTTTTATTTCTTGCTTACTGCACATATTGGAAGCCATTATTGCACTTCATAATTTTGTTGCAGCTAGAGCACGTGACAAAGGGATAGAGGAGTTGTTACTTTTTGTTGTGTCGGATGACTATTTTGTTGTATGAACAAATTTTTTTTGTTGCGTTGCGCCATCAGCGGGTAGATCCAATAGCGGAGAGTTTGACTCTTAAATGGCATCGAACGGTGTTGGTCCAATGTTTTTGTTGGGATCCGAGTATCGGACGTCTGTCGGACCCCGGGAATAACACCTCCGAAATCCTCTGTGTATTCTGTACTAGTCTAGAAAATACTAGTACACACAGTAGAAATGAAACCATAGCATATCCAGCGTTCTTTATTAATAATAAATATTCAAGGTTACATAGGAAATGACGCGCAGGCCAACACATAAATAAACGAATAAATAAAGCAACAGAAATGAAGATCAAAAGATAGAGCCCAATTAATTTGCCACAGGCAATCGACTGGGGGCACGGCCTAGTCCAACTGATCCTCACCATCGTGATACTCCTCCTCTGAAGTGGTAAATTAAGCAAGGGTGAGTACATACGTACTCAGCAAACTACACCGGAAATGCAATATAAATGTACGGGTAATCAAAGGATGGCAATATGGTTTGTTTAAGCATAAAGCAACAATTTAATAACATTTTCAATAATTTTAAAAGGCATACTTTATTCCAAAATCAAGTCTATACATTTTAACTCAGGAATCTCTCCTGAAATTGGCTAAGTTATACCCATAATGGACTCCCTCCATCCAATCATCATTTCTGAAAACCAAATTTTAATGTACTAAAGTCTAATCTGAGAATGGCTTGCTCGGCATGCCCATATCCGCGGGCGCGGCTAATCGATTAGTTTGACACTCTGCAGAGGTTGTACAACTTTACCCACAAGACATAATATTTCCCTTTTATGTCAACACACTTCCTTTGGTGAGTGACAGAGAAAATTATGACAAGGTCCCTATATTAAATTCATACATGTAGTCATGTCCGCTAAGGTTTCACCGCTGAAAGACTCCCTCTATTCAGAAACCCCCTCTTGCGCCAGAGTGGCAGCATCTCGCTTTCACCACACCACTACCCCCATATGGCATGACTGTCCATGAAATGATTTAATAAGGATAGCCAGGTCTGTCCCATTCCAGACTCGTGGTAGTACGGTTAGGCTTTACATTCAGCGAGACTCAGACCGGTCCTTAACTGACTAGGCGAGACTGTCCACAAACCCAAGAACCTTGACCTCACCACTTTCCAACCAATTCTCGCCCGGTCTAAGTCATTTTCATTTTAACCATACTATCTCCACATTATCACTAACATTGATCATCATAAGTTTCCATTTGAACATGTCATCATTTTGGCATAAAATTCCCCAAAACTTCCTAAGTTCAGTTCTAAGCATGTCTAAGCAATGTCTAAATATTACCATAGTCATAATTCATATTTTTACTAAGGTTACAAGGGAATCGGAAATTCAAATGTCAAAAGTCGCATGTCGAAATTGGACATAACTATCATTTGAAACTAGGTCGAAAATTAATGTCTATAATAAATATGCATGCAATAATTGTAAATACAACATACAAGTTCATAAACTGGGAGCAACATGGTCAAGGGGGTGTGACTTGCCTGATTCGACGAGATGCTGCTCGAAATCGTCGTTCGGGAACTCCTCGGACTCTCCGTAATCTACGTGTAAAAAGCACCTAAATTCAAATAAGATCTAAACGAATTCAAATAAACACAAATTGAATTTCAAACTAGCACTAAACTAAAGTTTAAGGTTTTTAATGAATTTAGGAAGAAGAATGGAGCCAAACGGAGTTCGAACGGGCGAAAACGGAGCAAGATAACTGTGGAGCCAAGTACGAGGTGCTCCACACCGATGCCAGCTACGAGATCCGCAAGTAACCGCCGTGCGTTGCCGCGGAGGTAACCTACAACCCCAAGTAGATGGAAGGCGATCGCGACGGTGGATTCACCGTTCTCGCGAATTACATCGCCCTCGGCAGCCCGCAAAACACCAAGCCCGAGAAGATCGTCATGACGGCGCTGGCCATCACCTCTGACACAGGAGAGCCCGAGAAGGTCGCCATGACAGCGCCGGTCATCACCGCAGGCGGCGCAGCCGAGCCGAGCCGGTCGCAATGACCGCGCCGGCGATCACGGTTTTCTCAATTTGCCATAATAATTTTAGTTTGTTGTAATAATTGTTTTTTTGTTGCATCAATTATGTCGATTTGTTGCACAAGAATTGTTAGTTTGTTACAACAATTGTTTTTTTTTTTCATTGCATCAATTATGTCGATTTGTTGCACAAGAATTTTTAGTTTGCAGTGATAGGGGTATTTGTTGTTGTTACATCAGAGTTTTTATGCGTTGCATCATGTTGTTAGTTTTGTTTCTTTGGCAATATGAAGTTGTCTTTGGTGTGGATGCCCGGGTTTTTGAGTCTGCTCCTCGTGGATTGGCTGTCCCAGATTTGACTGTTGTTTGCAGCGTCAAACGCTGGGAAGGAGCGTACGATACGAGGGTCGGGATCCAACGGCTGGCTGCTAGTCATCTTTATGTTCTGCTGAATTGACCGGTCAAAATCGAATTGAGCTATTAGGAGAAATTGAGAAGTCTGTACCTGCAATTTGTAGCTCGGCCCACGAATTTAAACCTAAGCCGGTGATCCTGACTAAATTCAACCCAGTCTAGCCGGTCCGTCTTCCTTGCTAGGCTTTTGCCCAACCCGGCCCGTAAAAATGCTCACTCGGTGGTCGTTAGTCGTTACCACTCCTGGGACTGGGAGCACAGAAGAGGAACGGCTACGGCAACGGCAACGGCTGCCTCCCCCTTCCTCCTACCATCGGTAATCTCCAAACCCAATGGCCTCACGGTGCCAGTCTACCGCAGCCTCCCACGAACCCGCCATATCCGCTGTTCCCCCAACGGCGCTGCGGTGCTGAAATCCACCAAACCCGCCCCTCGCCGCGGACTCAAGAAGTCGTCGTCGTCGCCGAAGGCGAAGGGGACGAGACGTAGAACCAAGAAGACGGAACAAGAGTCCGATTTGAGGGCGAGGGGGATCCAGCGAAGCGGACAAGCCGTCCGACCAGAAAAGTCGAAGCAAGAAGCCAAGCAGGATGACGAGGCGGCTCAGGCGCCGAGCCTCGGAGGGGAGGAGCCGAACAGGAGGATGGGAAGGAGGTGGGGAGCGATTATGACTACGGGGTGGATCTAGGGATGAGCTAGGGACGAGACAAAAAACTTGAGAAACAGGTCATGGAACGAGGCTGATATCATAGAGGTGTCAAGGGATGAGCTGGAATTCCTCCTTGACCATGAGTACTATGAATTTAAATGAGACACCCCACCTCAGTATTATTTGGATGCTTTTCATCTAACGAGGAACTGGCCACAGTACAACCACCACACCACCCCTGAAGAAATTGCTCCTATGTGGCATGATGGGATAAAACTCTTGCTTGTGACCTATGGAACACTTCGGATCCACTACTGCACCCCTAAGTTTCATGGCTGTGTGGTTGGGACTGAGGACGCACTCATAACTCCATAAACAACTGACCGGACAGGTTCTGGGGATGCTGTTGCTGCTGCTGCTATTAGGAAGTTGACAACTTGCCCAGACATATGTGCCTTCTATGTGGTGACTTGTGAACTGGTGAATCATTTGCGATGAAATACATAACATTTATGATACAAGCCTAATTCATAAGTGGTGTAGTGTAACAGAAGTGAACAAGGGAAATTTTTACCACAAGAGCTGACAGGTGCCACATGTGCACCAATTTTCCAGGTACCATCTTATCATCCAATTCGTATCATTTCAAATTTGAACTTAAGTAGGAAAATTGTGTCTGTCACAGAAAGGCTCGTATTGTCTTTAAATGTTGAATAGTTACTTCTTGACTTTAACTAATGCATCGAGACGCGAAACTGTACTCTATTTGATATGCTACTGTAAAAGCCACTTCTTGGCATTTTAATTTTGCCCTTAATTTCTGAAACTTGACTGGAACTCTGTGTTAAAGGAGTAAACTTAACAGGGACTATGTATTTAAATACTACACTGTACACCAGTACTCGATATGTTAGGAACTGGCAAGCTGGATGGTATTTAGTGACAGCATCCATTGAAACTTACTATATGGAGCGGGGGAAGCCACGATAACACAAAAAAATAATGGAATGAACAAAGCTACAAAATGTTTGATGTCAGCAAAAAATGCCATATCGAAATTCAATTATTTTAGTAGCAGCTAAATGCAAAGACTTAATGGAATAAATTAGGCTAAGAAAAAATATCTCATTCATCACCTGTCGGTTACAGCTTAATCCATAGCTGATAACTATTGTGCATAGTGCATACACAAGTCCATCCAGAATAAAGTTGGACTTCTAGAATGAATCAAAATTATCAAGAAATAGGAATGACTGTACATATGGATATGAACTAAGTACAAACATGGATTGAAGTCTTCTTTCTAGCTAATCCTATCCCCTGTGGTACACCTATCCTATAATAGTACTTGAAATCTCTTTGGCTCTCCATTTTCCCCTAGGCTTAAATAAACAATTCGTTGGAAATGCACATATCAGACGATAACAGGCGAACCTCCCTCTACTAACTCTGTGTGTAAGAATGAGTACATACATGGTGAGTCTAGGAAAATGATCTGTGGGCTGTTGCTGTCAGTTTACCAGGAGATGCACTATTTGGTGTATCTCAATCATTTGAAGAAAATTCTATCTATGTCCATGTTACATCCAGTGAAGCAGGCAGTGTGTTTGAAGACTGAACTATCCCACCTCGTTAGAATAATTCCATGTCACTTAATCCTTTGTGTGTTTTTTGCACAAGCACCCTGGAAGAGGATTTGCATAAAAATACTCCTCTTGCCTTGGACTTTGACCAGGCAACCTCTGATATGAACCCCCAAGTCTGCTTTTGTGATGCATCTTCACTTCGCTTTGAAACTCATTCCAGGTTATTGCACCTTCATCAAGCTTGTCAATAAGCTGCACGATCTTCTGCCTGTAAACAGTAAAACAACTCAACACTTACGAATTGAGATGTAATTACTCAAACAACACTCCTAGAAATGTACCTGTCAGGGTTGATGGTTTTTCGAAATCCTTCAAATCTTCTGTGACCCTGTACTGATTTAGCCATGTTTCCGTCATATGTATACACAAAAACGTCACTCTGGAGGGCCACATTGTAGTCCACAGCAGCTAATCTGTTTTGGTACATCTCAATAGGCTCTAATTCATCTACTGTCGCCAGACTATAATGTGTGTAGACGTTTGGATATTCGGCCTTAAATGCCTCCATGCTATGTCGACCATATATCTCACCTGCTACAATGTAGATCTTCGTGCTGGAAGGATAACCCATAGCTTTAAGGAAAAAAGCTGCTTCACGAGGAGTCATAGGGCAGCTTCCTTGGAGTCGCCTCTCCTTACTGTTGATTTCCTTCTCTTTCCAGTGCCGCACCTTGATTCTCATTTCTCTCAGCTCCTCTGCCTCTTGATTTGTTAGGTTATGGCTGCAGCCAGTAAATGAAAGCATGTCCTTCTCATATCTGTCAATTGAAAAGAAAAACAAATATATTACTGATCTGCAAATTTCTCTGCAGCAAAATGCTGTCAACTCTATTAAACATTTGCAGTTTCAGTCACCTTAAGTGAAGTGCGATATAACGGTTGGACCCATTCCTCAGTCTATCAACTAGAGTATTACCTAGCTCTTCAATTTCTTGCTTGTATCTTAGTGCCTCATAGTTTGCCCGGCAACGGAGTCGTTGGATAGAAGTAGGGAGACCATTGTTAACAATTCGTGAATCTGTATGTGTAAATTTCACAACTTTGGCTTTCTTCAGTGTCCTTGCGAAAGCTCTGTAATAAGAAGCCTGCAAAAAAGAACTAGCAACGCATCATTGTTGAGACGTACTAAAAAAAGTCATCATTTATAAGCAACTGTGATGTCCACTTGAGTAGTCCCTGAAGTAGTTGGTTCATACCCTGGACCAGGAGTTGGGTGCTCTCATATAGGGCTTCAATCTTTTGTAAGCAGGTGGCAAGGAATCCACAATCAAAATATCATCCTCTAAAGTTTTCTTGAAGTGCTCCACATCAAATATGTCTTTGAAATCACTAGATGTAAAGACAAACATCAGTTATCCCATCAGTATCTATAAGATCCTCATTATTGGTCATGAAGAGAAGAACCTTGGGTCGGTCCAGAATGACTTGTGGTCCAGTGTCGGAATTACTAGTGTTGCATTCATGAGCTTAGCAACTGCAACCATATCACTTATCTACAAGGATGATTTTGAAGCAATGTAATTATGTCAGTGAGCTGAAAGGCATCTTCATAGTTCATATGCTAAGTTCTTTTCTTTTTTTTCTTTTTACAAAAACATAGATGTATACATACTCCCATTCTCATCTGGTTCAATCCACCATTGGCATCCACAATTATATAACCAGTTGTTGCATTGTTTGTTCCTGAAAAGGAGCATACCAAGTGTGGCCAAGTGCGTTCCGTTCAGGCTAGTATTAATTTGAAAGATGGAAGGCCGTTAGTTTAAACTACTATTGACCTAAAAGATGGGAAGTGTAGCTTACTGTAACGGTTTTTTGGGCGTTCAATGCATTTGCTGTAACCCTCATTATCCGGCATCATCCATATCTGGAGCACCTGTTTGTGTTGCAAGGGAACTTCAGTACAAAGCTAGCTGATAATTTCATTTGATATGCATTTTGCTTTCATGAATCAAAAGCACTTAATTGAATAAAACTAAAATCTCTAGATTGTAAATTAGGAACGTCCGTATCTGACAACATCCGTTCTGCTACTTTATTTGCAGGTCTATGGACGCTTTAATTAGCATGAAACAAGCAATAAGCCACGCTTCATATTGTACAATCAGCAGATAACTCTTTTTGCCCGTGTACTAGTCATAGAAGCACTATTGTAGCACTTTGTTGGGATAGGATTGATTGATGTAAAACTTACTTTTTTTCTCCTTTTCTTCTTCTTTTCTTTTCTAAGACTGCACAAGGCAACATTCGGATTTTCTTCCCTAGGACCTCATGTAGAAATTTTGGAGACTAAAGCAACGCAAGGAATCGCCAATGTTTTGTTCATTTGCAGGATTTAGTGTATCTAGTGGTTTTTTTTTCTCGAATCTCCATGGCAACTTGGTGATAGTTTTATTGTATAAAGGAAAATGTTTCACACACTACACATTTTGTAGTACCTTTGTGCTACAAGATGATCTCAACCTTCGATTTCTTCTCACATTGAATTCTACCCATGATCTACACCAACTACTTTTGATCTACACCATCGAACCAAGTGTTGTACGCATGTACAACAAAAAAAGTTGGTGTGTATAGTATTGTCGTTGAAACTGCTTTCCCCATTGTAGATTGATCATCTGGGGCTAGCTTGTACAAACGAAACGAATGTTTGTGTTTAATTTTTATTTTTATTTTAAAGAAAAGAACGTTTGTGTATAAAACTGTTCTGATCCATATTTATTTCACTTCACTTATGACAATTCTGCTATGTTCCGTGAGTTTCTCAAAATGTTGTAGCAAATCCCGGCTTTGATAACCTCAACTTCAACATCAGCACTTTGGAAGTGCTTTCGTTGCACGCCCTTAGGGCCTACATCGATGGCATTAACCACAGGGTATCACAATGCCAAATCCCAATTGAATTGTTGAACTAGTGGACAACAACAATAGCTACACGAAAAAGAAGAAATAGCGATGTGCGCAAGAATGCCAGTATACTACACCACATACGAAAAGAACGGGCACCTATTCGTCGACAAAGACACCGGACGGAAGAGCTGCCTCTGGAGCTACTGAAATGTCGTGTGTATCCAGTCTAAAATATTCTAAATGAGATGGGGGGAGGAATTCTCGATTTATATATGATGGTATTTGGTGAGTAATTTTGGAGATTTTTAGTGCCAAATGGTTATTTCATTAAAAAAAGCTCAAAAAAACTTATCTTGTCTGGTTTTTGGCTTTTATAGTTATACACGGGTTTTAGGCTTTTTTTAAGCCTGGTTTAAAAGTCGGTCGTTCATTTCGGCTTAGACTTTTTTACTTTTAAATCAATAAAAAAAACCAAAACAAACGGGGCCTACATCTAAAATACAGAACGGCAACTACGACCTGCAGGTCCGGAACGCCCGCCATGAAGCTTCTCAAGTTCTCTTGCGTACACACGCGCGGTCCACGAAGAGCCAAAAATCCAACGATTCTCTGCCAGTCCCATCATTCTATCAGAACAGAAGCTGGATCCAATTCATATCCATGTCCGGTCCAATACCCAATCATTGTTCTCGATCGAATCACAGATTCACAATATCATGCATTGCACATTAACATTCCAAAACTCGTTATATAAGTTCTTTGTTCTTAACAATCAAAATTAGCTATACATGTTTAGTTTAGTTTTAGCTTGCCTTGACTTGCTATAAGTACCGGCAGGTTTGTGTGGGATCGAATTAACCGAACATTGAACGGCGAGACGTACTTACCGGCGGGTAGGGCGGCCGGCGAGCGACAGCCGTGAGATTCTCCACCCTCCAGGCCAGCACCTCGCCGTCACCGATGTCCACCCTTTGCAGGAGCCTCCCGCCAGAGCTTCCGCCTCGGTGCGAGCTCAGGAGCCCGACGACCACGGCGAGGCAGAGCAGGCACGCCACCGCGTTCCTCATCCAGGCCTGATTGACCATGGACGCCCTCTTGCTATTCCTCCTGATAGAGAACAGCGCCCTGACCCCCGCCGCGCTGGCGCCGTGTCCGCGGTGCCCGCCATCGCTGTCGAGGTCGTTGAGGCGGCGGCGGTGCGCGGCGAACAGGACGGGGCTGGAGGACGCCGCATCCATGGCCGAAGCGCGCGCGCTCTAGACGCCCGTTTACTTCAGTAAGGGCCTAAGAATAGGACCTGATCACGGGGGAGAAAAGCCCGGGAAATAAACGGACGGTGCCTTGCCTAGTTGCCTTTCGCCGCTTCGTCACCCGCCGCGCGCGAGCACTCGAGGAGCTAGGCGGACGCGCGCGTGAGCGAGGTGCACGGCACGGAAGGAGACGTGGGCACGAGGCGGGGAATTGCACGAGGAGCCGTGCGTTTTGTGGTGCTGCGTGCGCGGCGCTCGAGCTCAGTTCGGGAAAGCTGATTGGGCAGATTTTGGATTATGGCCTGCTGACTGAAGAAACGGCTGTCTGAAGAATATGTTGGCTAGAGAAGCTAACTTGTTTGGCAATCCTGAAGAATCTGCGGTGGGCAAAGAAGCGGTTAGCTTTGGGCCTGGGGCCGGCGACGGGCGGAGGGATGTGCAGAGGGGCGGCGGGCGGAGAGACGGTCAGCTTTGGGCGGAGGGGCGGTGAGGGCAAAGGGGCAGAGGGTGCTGGGCGGAGGTGCACGACGGCCTTTGGGCGGAGGGGCCTCAAGCGAGTGGCGGCTGTCGGGCGAAGGGGTGTGCGGACGGAGAGCGGAGGAGCTCGTGAAGTGGGCAGAGGGGCCTTGGGCGGGTGGTGACCTTTGGGCGGAGGGGCCTCAGACGAGCGGTGGCCGTTGGGCAGAGGAGCGGGTGGTGGGTGGAGGGGCAACAGAGTGCTGGCGGGCGGAGGGGTGGTCGGACGTGGGCAGAGGGGCGGACTAGCCGGCCTCCTCGCGTGGTCCCATGGAGAATCAGCTAGAAGTTGCCCAAATCTTGATTATGATTTTATGTGTAAAGGCAGCTTCTGATTATGGGAGAAGCTATTCAGAATCCTTTCGTTCGGTATATAATCCGCATTTTTTAAACAGAAACTGTGCAAAAACTAAAACGAACAGGGCCTAATTGTGTTGGTGCCAGGCGGCAGAGAGAGAGGAGAATCAAAGTTTATTAGTCGCACTAGTGTTTACGTCTTGGCCGCGCCATGCCTCCACTCACACGCACATCGTCATCGTGACCGCCCATTCGTTCGTTCTTAGGCCTCTTTCAATTTTACATGTGTTATACTATAGTATAATAGTACAGGGTGGATAGTAAACATTAGATCTAACTAATACGATGCATTAAATCGAACGGAATAAATATCTATATTAAGTTTAGCATACTAGTATAACAGTTTTCTTTTGGTGATGTGACGCGTAGCTATAGCTGTTCGAGGAGGAAGGAATTAAATCGTTAATTAGGTGCACTACACTATGCGTCCAAATGGTAAGACTGACCCAGCCTGGTCGATGCATGCATACGTAAAATTACCTACCAGGTATACGTAGTAGTGTAGTACACAGGCGATCCATGAAAGTAGCCTTTCTGTTGGAAATGCATACAAAAAAGTTCATGTTATGGAGTACATGTTGTTCTCGGTTGTTGAGCTCGCGTGACGGGAGTTTTGGCAAACGTCGCATGGACCATGGTGAGGCTGAGGAGCCTATCGTTCGCACGAGTGCAATCCTTGACAATTAATTTCTTAACTTTCTATTAAGTGGAGATGGTCCTGTTATTTAGTGCTAGGGTGCCTGATTTCCCCCTGTTATTTAGTGCTAGGTTATTTAGTGCTAGGGTGCCCGAATTTTAACTGAAGATTTTGGTAGGGACGACTACTACGAGCACGGTAACTAGTTGAAGTGATGATGTGACAAACTTTCCTTCCACTTCGACGTTCAATATGCACGGTCTTTTGTATGCTAGGCTTGCTAGCTACCTAGCACGACGCGACGTCAAGGATTTTGGCACTCCAGCCAGTTGAAAAGTCTACTTGGCGACGTGCCATATATCTTTTGCACGGCGCCCTGAAGACCTCTCTTCGCTTTGTTCCCATTCGTGGAATGGACAAAAAGAAATGCCGTGGAGGCCGGGGAACCCCGGAACAGCGGGTGGCTCGGCCTTTCTTTCCACCTTTCCATGTTTGCTGTAGGCGCTTCTAGTTCGTGACAAGTTGAATCAGTTGTCTCAAAAAACAACTCCGTTCATCTCATCAAGAAACAAGAAAGTACTTTCACATGAGTAAACCAAGCTCGAATCACACGGCAGCTAGTAAGCTACATGCCGATGGGCGACACGGCGAGTCTTCACGGGCAGATTAATTGTTCGGTGAACGAATGATTGCCAATCTTACATGCGATCCGCGGTGTGCCGATGGATGCCAAAAGTCTTATCTGAAGTTCAGATTAATTGTTCTGAACTTTTTCGCGACACGGCGAAGGATTAAGTTCGCACTTCTGGAATTTTCCGGTTGTGAAGAGAAACCGATACGTGTTCACCACCAGAGCAGAGCACTTGATCACACTGCAATACGGTTGGATCAGTGGTGGCAGCAGCGCAAGCAATTTGTTCTTCTTTTAATCCAAGCAGGGGAGACGCCGCACCACATAAATGGACGAAGATACGCGCCATTGTGGTTGTAGCCATCGAACGGACAAAAACAGCATAAATGGGGGACTCCTTTTCCGCGTCAACCTTGTTCTTGGTTGTGTCCAACTAGGGCGACACAAGGACCGAATTTCCTCGTGTCTCCGTCGGCCAGTAAACACCAAATCAACGGATGGGTCCATATGCCTCATTCTTCTGCCTACTCTGAGACATGCATCTTACCATCTTTCTTAGTTCCTATCTCTAAAAATATATACAATAGTAAAGACGGTTATTATCTATATAGCCGTCTATGTTATATAAAGATAATTTCTATAATAAATGATATCTTAAGATTGTCTCTATGTAGCATCCAAGCTTCAAGAAATTTTTCTGTATATTTTTTAGATTTTTCTAAATTTATTTACTATTTATTTGTTTTTATTAGAATTTTATTAATTTAGAAAACTATTTTATTTCAAAAGGCCTCATGGGCCGAAATCTTCTCAACCCGATCCGCTCGGCCCATTTACTCCATGTCGCTCGGCCTACACGTAGCCCGGCCCGACCCACCTCGGCCCAGCCCGCTGCCATTGCCGCCGTGATTTCTGTATTTGTTCCACATCTCTCGAGGGCTATTTAAGCGCGCCGCCCTCCGTGCCGTGTTCGCCGTCACCCGAGACCCTTCCATCGTCTCGCACGAGCTCGTCGTAGTAGCACCGCCGCCGATCTTCCGCTCCGGTGGGTCTCCACCGCCTTCGTGGGTTCCATCGAGTTCCCCACACCGCCCTCTTCCTTTTGCCTCGCGCCCCGAGCCGAACCCGTCGCAAAATTATGCCAGCCGTGTTGTCTTCCTTGGCTCCAGCGAGAGTGCACCGCCGTCGAGACACTGGACTCCCGAGCTGGCCGATCCAAGGTGTCCGCTGCGTCATGGTCCTGTGGCCGCCACGACTGCGCCACCACGCTGTCCCGAGCCCACGTGGCGACTGCAAAGGCCGTGTCGCGTCAGCACCGTGTGGCGGCTGCATCATTTGCCACGCGTTGCCTTACGTCATGCCACCTTAGCCCTAGATCTCGCGTGGCATCCCACACCATCGTGCTGTGCCATGTCAGCCCTAGCCTGTCTTGGTGAACTCGGTTCATCGTGAACCGAACCATTGACACGTGGACCTCACATGTAAGTGGATTTTATTTTTATTTTTCCTATTTTTTAGAAATTTTCAAAATTCCAGCCAATCAAATTGCGCCACATGTCGCTTTCTCTCTCATTTTTTATTTTTATGAATTTCTTGATCTGAGCCACTTTTGAGAGCCCGTTCTCTTTCGTTCAAGATCCGATTCCAGTGATTTAATTTTCTAAGTTCATCTAAATTCAAGATCCACCTCTCTGTACCATTCTTTTTAATTTTTGAATTTTTTTGCAATTTTTTTATTTATTTGTTCTCATTTCACGTGTAGATGACATCGTCGAAGTTTAACCAGTTCAACAGTCGGAGGTAGAACCAGCAGGGGACAGTGAAGGCAAGTCTTCCTTGACCATATTGATTCCAAGTTTTTAGATGCATATTTTGTTTTAAATTATGCATTCTTATTTTTACGCAATGTACTTTAATTTGGTCTTAAAGCTTAGCTCAATACCCGAAATCGTTATGACTCCTTTGACGTCAATCATTGTGAACCTTTATTACCTTAGATGATACTAGCTGTTTTATTTGATGATAACCAATAGTGTAGCATGTGATGGTGGAATTGCTTAGTCCGGTTTAACCGTTTCGGTATTATGCCATTATGGGAATCATTTCAAACTTTGTTTAAACTCTTTTGTGAAGTTGCGGCAATTGGTATTGCTGCTGTTATTTAAATGAAGTAAAGTGA
This sequence comes from Rhipidocladum racemiflorum, assembly GCA_036346355.1. Lineage (NCBI taxonomy): Eukaryota > Viridiplantae > Streptophyta > Magnoliopsida > Poales > Poaceae > Rhipidocladum > Rhipidocladum racemiflorum. The sequence goes on along the minus strand of CM070570.1, from coordinate 22,242,564 downwards.
AAAAATGATTTAGACCGGGCGGATGGAAGTTTTGTGGGTGTTGGATGCATGAGAATATTTTTTTGGTAAAGTGTATGTTTCGCCCTAGTCGATTAAGGATTGAAGCATGTGTTACCATGGACCGAGCACTACCGTACAACCACAAGTCTAATGGGTACGACCTGGCTAATTAATTTGTGCGTCTCGTTATTGGCTTCGGCATTTAGTGGAATGTGGGTGCCGGATGGAGACACTCGCAAGGCGCAAGAGGGGGATTCTGAACTGGGGGGCTAGAACCCTATCAGCTGTGGAATCTTAACGCGCAGAGTTAATAGTGAGGTCGTGCATTGTAAAAGTCTTGTCATGATATCTCTGCCGACACACCAAAAAAAGTGTGTTAATTGCATGACAACAAGAGACGATCATATCTTGTGGGTAAAGCTGTACACACTCTACAGAGTTAAAACTACTTAAGTAGTTGTGCCCACGTTCAAGGGTAGGTCAGGTACACTTGCACATTGTAGATTTTATAGTTTTGTTTTAAATGAAAATGATGGTTTGAGAATCTGTGAGCGAATGAAACTCTCGGGTTGTGGTTTGGCGGATGGAGCCAGTTGGAGGGTTGGAACCTGTTTGATTGTCATATCAAATTTAAATTATTACGACTACATTTGTCAAATAATACTTTATGAAATTACTAATGGTATTTAAAGTTAAATATTGCTTTATACTAAAAGAGCTATATTATGCCTTCATTTGTTTAGTCTTGCATATGGTTATCATGCATTAAGTTTCTAAGGCTTGCGAGTACGGTTGTGTACTCATCCTTGCAACAATCCCCTTTTTCACATAGGAGTGTGCAGAAGCAGAATGTGACTATGAGTACTTTGTTTGTGGTTTCGACAAAGGAGATCCAATATTCTAGGATGCGCACCCCAGTCGATTGCCTGTTGGGCACATGGATGGGTTTATCCTATTGCTATTTATTTTGTTTCCGCTGCTACTTTATTGAACTCAAGTCATGTGACTATTTATTTGTAATTGTTGACTATAAGGTCAATATCTTTTATTTAAGTTTTAATATTGTTTGATTCGTGATATGGATGTATTGTTTTCACTGTTTTTACTGAGTGATATAGTCCCGACACACTATATGCTCCCACAATGTTTTAATTGTTGTATGAAAAAGTACTTGTGCTGTCTATATGTCCCTCTTTATGAAAAGGTAACTAGACTCTCTCCGGTATGTCAGTAAGAATCTTACGTAGCAAAAATTTTAAATGGCTAACTTTACATTGTTGTACATGAGCGTTACCGCAAGCCTTGGCAGAGCACTTAGCATCCCGTGACCGAACGAACGAATCGCACGTTTGATCTCTGCCCCGTCCAACACTCCAAGACCAACCGCTCGCCTCTGCTCGTGCTCCTAACCGGCTACGGAAAGCATCCGATCGAACTGAACTGAACTGAACGAGAACGTGACCGGCCGGCCGTGCCGAGTAGCTGACGGTTACAAAGCCACATCACGCTACTGCTTCTCGGCAACTGGCACTGCAGCCCCGCCGCGTACGCCAATTCTGTGGCGTTCATTCCCAGCGACGCTGATGTGAAGGTATCCAGACTCAAGGGCCTCTTTGGATTGGCACACAAGAATTTCGTCAAATTCAACGGGGACTAAGGGCCTGTTTGGGAGAGCTCTGCTCCTTAATTTTCAGCTCCACTCCAACTTCGTATAGCCAAACACCTCGCCTACGTAACTCCGGCCGTAAAAATGCGAATCTAGGGGGCTGCTTCATGGTTTTTGTGGAGCTCCTCAAGGGGTACTCCAAGAAACACTGTTTCATACCCACTCGTGAAGTTCATAGGTAATTACCCACCTTTGCCACTAGTTACACATATGAGGTAATTACCCACCTCCATTCAACATCCAAGGGCACAAATGGGTATCCACATCAAACCCATCTATTCTTGAAGCTAGATCTAATTTGCAAGCCAAACACCTCCCTTCCCTACTTCAACTTTATGATGGAGCTACTCTATGGTAAAGTTGGTGGAGTGGAGCTGATTTTTTTGGAGTGGAGCTCTCCCAAACATGCCCTAAGGGTGCGTTTGGTTGCAGAAATTTTTCATAGCTACTACTACTGAGTACTGACCCAGGGATGCGAATCGCAAAGAGCAGCTTGGAGCCGAGGCTCTCGGCGGGCGGCAGCTTGCGGACCTTGAGGCGGGTCCCTCGTACCTCCAACCAAACGCACCCTAAGTCACCGGCGTGCATCAACATTTGGTCCCAATGCTAATATACAGCTAGCTTTGTAATCGCGACTTGCGATGCAGAGCTCATGCTCTGCTGCCCATCCATGCTACATCATCCAGATCAGCAGATTGCACACGTGAAATGTCATTTCAGCTTTAAACAGACTCCGGGTATTTTCGATCTGAAAAATCGAACTATGATAAGGAGTGACATGATCAGATCAGTGCATCTGCATGTGCATCGATGGGCCGATTAAAGCCCACCATACAAGTTAGGGCAACTACAGGTGCATCGAACACGTCCCTGAGCAAAGGAACTATTCTAAAAGAAGAAGAAGAAATAATGAACAATAGTAGTTTCTTTCAAATAAAAAATTGAAGAACTAAGGTGGGGTTCTTTGGGAATATCTCCTTTATGTTAAAAGTAAAAGAAGCATTATGAACACATGTATAAGATGACCCTTGGCTGCTCCGTACAACGTATGCAACCATGCCATCGCAAAGCACATACAGATCACTGCAAAAGCAATTGAAGTGTAGAACATTGCAGCTCTAAGCCTAACGTATATAGACAGACTGCGATTAAGATGGATGCCAAAAATGTTTAACATTGACAAGGCAAAATTTTGTTGACGAATGCACAATGAGATCAACACAATTTCCTAGTTTCAAAAAAAAAAAAAAAAAGATCAACACAGCTTCCTAGTTTCAAAAAAAGATCTTGTTCTCTTAATCTGATATTTATAAGCTTTGTATGCTTTGCTAACATGCCTGAACAGATATTGACGCTCGCTTCAACAACCTGGCAATGTGTACTTTGGATTTCTCCACCAAAAAACGGGGATGGTGAAAACAATAAATAAGTAAGATTAGTAGATTACATTTCCAAATACAACCCCCTTTCTACAGGATGATTCGTGGTGTTCCAAATAAATAAGCACCAATTTTAAATGTAGTTATTCAAATCAAGTTGAATGCCTCCAATTCACTGGCACTATGAACAATAAGAGGGATCCCCTTGTCATGTCCTAATCTACACTTTAAAGCTCTTCCTTGAGAATCCATCAATCTCTTGAGAAGTACCAATGTAGACAAAAAATGTATGATGTATATTTGTATATAAACTATCCTTATAGGGGAAGAAGTTGGGGGCCAACCGGCCCCCCCACGTGTCCCCTCCCTTTTTTGCACAAAGCCCCTCCGGTTTCTTCCAAATTACGTTTAGGTCCTTACGTGATTTTATGTGAGAGGGAAATAATTTTTTCGTTTCGCGTTTAGGTCCCTGGTTTGCCGTTTTGCATGGAGGACCTCCCGTTAAGCGCGAATCACGAACGAGCCCTTTACTAATTATTCAAAATAGCGAACAAGTCCAAAATTATAACAAATAGGTCCTCGTGCTTTACGTTCGGGTCCTTTCTCCGTTTTGTCCCAAAAAAATGTTTTCGGGGTCCGTTTTTTCTCCAAATCATGCGAAAAATATTTTCGGTAGCCGTTTTCCCCCCCAAAAAAATGTACAACCGTTTCCTTTCTCCGTTTTGCTCGAAAAAAATGTTTTCGTGATCGGTTTTCCTCCGTTTTGCCCGAAAAAAATGTTTTCGTGATCAGTTTTCCCTCCAGGGCATGTGAGAAATGTTTTTCGTGGCTATTTCGCCCCCAAAAAAATTGTGAGACCATTTCCTTTATCCGTTTTGCCCGGAAAAAAAAATCGGCATCCGATTTTTCTCCGGAGCATAGGAAAAATGTTTTCCTTGCCCGTTTTTCCAAAACAAAAAATATGGAAAACCGTTCCCTTTCTCCGTTTTGCCCCAAAAAAAGTTTTCGTCATCCGTTTTTCCTCTGAAGCATGGGGAAAATGTTTTCGGTGGCTATTTCCCCACAAAAAAAAATGGAAAGCCGTTTTCTTTCTTCATTTTGCTTGAAAAAAATTATTTCCGTGAACCGTTTTTTCTCCGGAACATGGAAAAAATGTTTTCGTTGGCCGTTTCCCCAAAAAAAAAATGTAAATTCGTTTTTCGTCCGTCGTTTTTCCGTTTTTCCCCGCTTTTCCTCATTTTTTTATCAAATTTCGCACGGCGCGGCGAAGCGCGCGGCTCTAACTAGTAGTATATAAGCATAACCAGGGTTCCAAATATCAACGAGTATCAAGCAAAAATCACGATTTTCATGTGTATCGAGGTGGATTGGCATTAAAAATCGCTCGGTAAGCTGGTTAAGTTCAAATTCAAATTAAAAAATTTAGAAAATTTTTTTAAAAAATATCAAAATGTGTTAATTTTTTTTAAAATTTTTGTGAGGCACTGAGGTAATGCTAATGGTTATGTAAAATTTTTAAACCATTATCAGGCCTATGTATTTTTTAAAATTCTGACAATTTTACTGTATTTGTATATGCTCTTCTATTTTTTTATTTTCTAAGGGCACTAAATGAAGTCTAATATTTCTGGAATTTTTTTGTGAGTTCCTGAAGAAATTCTAATGATTATGTAATAGATGATGATCAGACATGCATATTTTTAAAAATTTCTGACATTGCTACTATCAAAATATATGCTCTTTTTTATTTTATAGGGGTAGTAAATGAAGTCAAATATTTCTAAAAATTTTACTACATGATCCTTGGTCATTAGTTATGATTCAATTAAAATTAAGAGCATGATCAAGCTTATAGATGTTTATAAAAATCAGACAATGTCTCTGTTTCTTTTCATTAATTGTTGTTTTTTATTTTTTAGAAGCACTAAATGAATTGAAAAATTATTAAAATTTATCTAAGATCTTTTATAGATTAATTTGGATTTATTTAGTTTTTTTACAAATTTTTTTTCCAATTTTCTTTGATTTTTTTTCAATTTTCCTTGGGTGTGTAGAAACTCGAATAAAATCACTCAAATCGTATAAAAGTGCTCAAAAAATCAAAAATCAAAAATTGCTTGAAAATCAGTGAAATTGGTCGATTTTTATTTTTTTAACGAAGCTTGACCACCGAGTTCAAAAAAATTGACTTCGAACACATTCATTTCAATCGATTTTCGAAAAACATTGTTCATTTAAAAATCGTGATATCGATATTTGGAACCCTAAGAACAACACCCATCTAGTAAGTGATAGCTCAAAAATTATCATGATTATGATCATGATCGCCTAGGACACGAAGGAGAGCAGCGTATAGCCCGGCACGCAGTAGAAGAGGGCCCAAGACACCGCCATCGAGGCCATTAACAAAAAATGGTGAACAAAAAAATCAGCATGATTTCAAAACAAAAAATGGTGTAACTTTTGATCGGCTGGTCTAAAACCCATGAAACTTTGTATGCACCTTCTTATGGATATCAGGAACCTATTCCAACCTTCAATTGTAATTATTGACGTCAAAGTTATGATTTTTTTCAATCGAAAGAAGAGTGCACCAAAAAAGGCAAAAACCAAAATCGTTGTCCTGAGCTTGCTCGTGGGGTTTTGATGATCAATATAATCCTTGATGGTCCACCACACGTAACAATAAGCAAGAATAATAAGAAAACACCCCTTAAACAAATAGAAACACGATCTATCAAGAATCTTTGTTTTCTTAAGCAAAAGACCGATTTCTTGCAAGAAAATAGAAGAATAAGTTGTAGCTTGCCTAGATGATTAGGGTATGATCTATAGAAGATTTATCCGATAATCATTCATCATTGGCAACCAGAAGAACAAGCAAGCGAGAGAGATCAAGAAATCAAGAAGATCAAAACTCAAGAGGGAAAGGCAACCAAAAACTTTAGCAAAACTTGATTTCTATTTCAGCTGAGAGGAATGGTTACAAAGTTTCACTACCAGGTAGGCAAAGCTCAAGGAGCATAAGGAAACCAAAATCCTTCTCACAACTCCAACTAAACCCTTGAGAAGAGGCATCCCTCTACCCCTCTATTTATAGCATAATCGGATCAATCTCCACCCTTTGATGACTTCCTTCATCCATAAGGAATCTCATCAAGGGATGGGATTGAGTCACTCACTCATACACAGGCTAACCCGAAACCCAGAACATAATGGGTTTTGCACACTTCTCAAAGCACACTAACTTAACCACTACCCCATTTGCGAATCCATGATCCAATGATCATCCTTAGCTTGAGTATGGATTAAGCTAGCATCATCACCGTTCACTTATCTTCTCAGCTTGCAGCAACTCCTCGATCTCAGTCATCTTTAGCGCTGCCTCAACCGTGTGGACCTTAGTTCTCCTAGCCTTGTCCCGATCACCTACGCCTCACGATGATCTAGCTTGAAGTCCTGCAACCATCATAGATAAGCAAACCTCATCATAGCATTGCTCATGATGATACGCAATAAACATTACAAAATTCCAATGATTAGCCAAAATTCATTGGCAAAGTCGATACTATCACCCCCTAAGGCCGATAGTACCGCCTCGGTACTACCTCCAACCTAGGGTCGATAGTACCGCCTAGCATGAATGCACAATGGCACGCTTTGAAAAATAACTACCGCCTACTAGAGGTAGGTAGTGCTGCTAGCTGATAGTATCATCTCCTAGGGTCGGTAGTGCCGCTCGGTTCAAACCCAAGAAAATCCTTACAGGAAAATAACCACTGCCTTCTGAGGCTAGTAGTGCCTTAGGTCTGGTACTACTAGCTCAATACTCAAATTGCTTCCACAATCGAAACAAACTCAAATACAACTCAAGCCTGAGCACCACTAGCTCAAATACAGTCAAATATTCATCACAAATATGAATAGTTCACCACATGGTCTCTCAACCACTCCATGTCGCCACTGCGAGAGACCAATAGTGTTGCCTTGTCATCATCACCGTCGTGTTCTTGGTCCTTGCATGTCACTTTCATCGGACGACAAAATGGATGATCCGTAACTCGGGTGTGGCCACTCACCGGCCACTTCCTTTTGGCTAAGCTAGGCTAGCGTACGTGCAGATGCTACTTGGATTTTTACAAGCAATAGCCGTTGCTTGCAGAACAAAACCTAGAGAATATGTTGACACCAAAAAACATGACGAAGGTTTGATCAGCAATCAACACACGCAAACACCGGGTTTAATTTTGGGTGCAGGCGTACCGCCAATTTGATCCTACAATCGATAAGAGGATAATATATAATTCAATTGTCCATAAAGCCAATATAATATTTCAACAACAATCTAGTCTAGTCGGCTGTTTGAGCCGATTTAGATGAAAACTAACCGATAGATCTAATCAACCCAATTGAGTTGATTAGATAGAGGTAAAGGCCGTTTTTTCTCAAAAAAGGTGATACACAACAAAATTGGAGTAAAAGTGAACCTGGGTTGGCGTAAGTCGATAAAATCAATAATCGGCGCTGCGCAACTTTATTGATAAAGCAAATTATAGAAAAAAGATAACAAGTCTAAAATTCTACTCCTAGTCAACGAAAAGTAAAAATGAAAAATAGATTGGTTGTTTGGTTGATTGTGTGTGTCCCCGATGTCACCTGTCATCTTCTTTTATAGCATCTGACCTGTTCGTTTTCTCCTTAGACTCTTCATGAAACTATTCGTATCAGTCTCAGTTCCCCCAAGAAACTTTCCTTTCAGTACTAATAATCAGATATAATCTGATAAACTGTTATCGGCTTATGTCCTTCCAAAACCCGATACTATCCTTGATCAACTAACCATACCAAACTCTCTTACCAAATCGGCCATGCGCTAGGTTCTGGTGTCAACATATGCACCCCAATTTTGGGAGATTATGTTAATCTCTCAAAAATCAACAGTATCAGCTTAATCATCAAATACCAACAGTTTTCTTCCGAGATCCATCTCTTCAACTTCCACCGATTTTTGTGCTATTCATGGCAATTTTCCCGCACAAACCGTACGAACGCATTAACTGCAGCACAAAATTCACAAGAATTTACCCGCCAATGCCACTGGGTTCACCCTCTTATAAATCCCCCATTCACCGCGGTCATTTTTACACTTTCAAGCTCTCGTCTCATCCAATATTTGCCTCAGAAGTTCTAAGTACATATCCTGTTAGCATTCCCTTCCATTGGCTTCTCATCAATGGACCCTAGCTAGGTCCTTATTCCTGAGTCTGATAGAGTTAATCAGTACTGCTTAGGTCCAGTAGGCGACATAGATGCATCAATTGTCATCTCCCAAGAAATACCTAGATTAACTTTACTTGCTTCTGGGAATAACATCAACGGATGGAGTAAGAGTTTTAGATCCTGGCCGACAGTGCTTAGTGCTTGGAGGAATTGGTATAATCGGATAGCATTCAAGAAAATGCATTTATGGGAGCAAGTTGGGATTGCTGAGTGTCTGCCCCTTTCCCTAACCGATCCGCAGGCCAATAAGTCCCTTATAGCCACAGCATGCTACTTTTGGTCTGATACTTTTAACGCCCTATCGGCCCAAGCCTTTTGGATGTGGCCATGCTATGTTGCCTTCAACCTAGCCGGACACAACTTTCGGCTTCCAGCGAGAAACCACATTACAAGTTGATTTCTACCAAAGGTGAGGATTGGAGCCAGTATATTAAAATAGCAAGGGCACAAGCCCAATATCGAACAAAGAGCACGTAGCTTTCTTGGATATATGGCTGGACCGATACCTTTTTTGTGGAGCCTCCCTTGGACCGACGCAAGTATACCAGTCCCTGGCCGAGCAGCTAATGAATGGTCGTCGGCTAGCATTGAGAAAAATGTTCCTAGGGGGAATTTACCAGATGATGCACATTATTAGATGTTGGCTCTTCACAGGCCAATGATAATACTCAATCGGCAACATTGGCAGCCCCTTATGGTTTATCCAAACTTGGCTATACTGTGTATTTAGTTGACCATTCAACATCAATGTTGAGACGATGACTCCATTCCTCGCGAGGAAACCCCAGAAGAACAAGACCCTGAGTATAGAAATAGCTGATCCTTTAGTGAGAGGTACATTCTTTGCTTACCTGAGAACACCAAGATAAGCGCCATCAGTGTAAAGAAGTTTTTGTCCTTCCTTCAGCTTAGCACATCAAAAATTTCCTTATAAGATTTTTTTCAGCTACATTGTGGTCGATAACTATCCGCATCCATCTTTCATTCACTTGGCAACTAACAGTAATGAAATGCCCGATGAAACAATGGACTCGTTTAGTATCTTTTTGTCTGCCAACGTTCTCTCTATCGGCTTATGTCCAAGGAATCGAACCTATTTACCCTCGTATGAATTTTATCATCCTTCAGTGTATGCCCGACAACTAGGTTTTAGTCAAGTCATTCCAAGCTTGAATCTTCATAATCGGCTGAATCAAAGAGAGAGAATTTGCAAGGCTTCCACCATCGGCATCATCACGAGTATATACGACGAGTTTCAGTTGCGGACAATTCCCCGTTTTCTATTTCGCAACTACCACACACCTGCATACAAGGATTGGTGGTCGGCTATCATTGTAGCCTTACCTCCGGTGACACATCCCACCTCAAGTATTATAGTCAATTTCTATCCAGGTCTCCCCTAAGATCCGTCAACAACATCTGACTCTGATGACAGTACCTCGAGTTCCAGCGATGATGCTAGTTCTTTTGGTTATACTAACACGAGTCAAATTGATACTACGAATGAGGTACTTAGTCAACGTAGATTTATTTCTTGCCTGAATTGTCAAGTATTTATAAACTGTGCATAACCGGCTACTCTTCCTTTTTTGCAGACCAAGACGATAGGCAAGAGGCCCGTCGACAGCCCCTCGGGCGTCAGGTAGCCAATCAAAAAACAATACCTGCAAATTAGGGTTGCTTTATCAGGCTATACCTCCGGTACTCTCGGCGTCCAATCTCCTTCACTTTTCAATTTGGAACGGCAACAACCAAGTAAGTCTTTATTCAATCGGCTAATTTTATAATTATTCTATTCTCCATAATCTAATCGTGTAAAACATAATCCTTGTAGAGAAAAAATGTGGGCGTCCTTACAAAAGGACTATTAAAAGGAACACTCCACAAGGTCGATTGGCCCAAGAAGGATCGGCTGAAAGTTCGCCCCACACCTCCACCGCGGGCAACTAATAATCTCTAAAAATTCGCAACGCATATCCTCTCCACCTCCATTTTCTCCGCCAACCCACATCGACCAGACAGAGGATACAACAAGTGATCTTCCTCCTCCACCATCTCAGCCGGCGCTACCTGCACTGACAAAGAAGACCTTGGCACCTTTCATTGCTACAACTAAGCTGACCACTGAACTTTGTAGTCTGCTAGGTTTAGACTGGTCGGATATTGAAGAGGAAGATGGCCATGGCCCTACTGAGATTGATACCATCATCAAGGAGGCGAAAGGGGCATTAGCTCAGGTTCTTGCTGCCCCGGGCACTGAAGAATCTTTGCAAAAGTTGTTCGGCTTGCTCCACGATCCCTCGGCTACTCTTCTAGAGAACTCTCAACCAATTAGTGATTTAATGGACCAGGTTAAAGCCGACCTGTCCCAGGAGACTTGTGCAACCCTCCTAGAAGTCTATTTCCTCGATGACAAGAAACAAGCTATCAATGAGGACAATGCCAGGATCGAGCTACAATTGGCCTGACGTGAAGACAAGAAGCGCTTGGACCAAATGCCCAGTACGATGAAACCATCTAGGAAGTTAAAGGCACCAAGGGAAATTTAGTTGGGCTAGCATCAGGCAAAAAATCTCTTGAGGAGGGGCTGGCCAAGGTCATAGTGCAGATGGCCGACTTTGAAGAGCTTCTACAAAAATTCACTTCATAAGAAAAAACCAAGAATTCTTTCCTAGCTAAGGCAATGAATGCGGCTAAGTCCCAATCGGCCACGGTCGTCCAGATTCCAAGCACCTCCAAAGGGGATGAGAAGATCGTTTATGAGGTGGAACAAATCATTGCCAAGACTGTTGCTGCGCTTCTAGGACGGGGAGTCGACCTTAAACTATAATTTTTAAACTGTTCCATCAGTTGCCTGAGCTCCATCCAAAACAATGGTTGAATGACTTGTGAACAAATTCTTGTAATTTTAAATCGGCTGTCTAACTAATTTAATTTCTTTCCCAATCCATTTTGCTTTATATTAGTTTTATTCTAAGGATGATGTATCCATCGACCATAAACCAGAATTAATCGCAATGAGTTACTCTAGTCTCTTAACTTCAATCGACCAACAATTTAAGTTTAGTGCAACGAGTCAATTAAAGCCCTTAGCCTATTAAGATCCAATCCAAACACTTGTGTAATATTTCTTTAAGTATTTTCCATTGATCGTCTTAGTAAATAATACTCCATCTAGTGTTTCTAAAATATAAGAATTTATGTGAACTAGCCTATTAACCTTATAAGGTCCCTCCCAAGTAGGAGACCATTTTCCATATTGATTATCTTTTGAGCCGACAGGTAGAATCATTTTTCACACTAAATTGGCTTCATCAAATGACTTAGGCACAACTTTTTTATTGTAAGCTCTTGCAACTTTAGCTTTATTTTTTTGAATTTGCTCCAACGTTCGTAACCTCAATTCAGCCAAGTAGTCTAGATTATCGGCTATTAAATCAATATAATCCTAAGCCGATAAATCATCTTGCATTGCGACCCTCAATGAACTTATATCAATCTCTATCGTTAATACTGCTTCTTGATCATAAACAAGCTAATAAGGTGACAACTTAGTAGTCTAATGGCTAGAAATTTGATAAGACCATAACGCATTTGACAATGTCACATGCCAATTCCTCGGCTTGTCATCAATCTTCCTCTTAATCATATTAAGAGATATCTTATTCGATGACTCAGCTTGACCATTAGCTTGCGCATAATAAGGCGATGAATTCAGATACTTAATCCCAAAGTTCCTAGCAAAACTCTAAAATTTATTAGACATAAACATAGTACATTGATTGGTCGTAATCATTTGAGGGATACCAAACCGATAGATAATGTGTTCCTAGACAAACGCAATTGCCTCAACACTAGTGGCCTTTTTCAAAAGAATAGCTTCAACCCATTTAGAAAAATAATCTGTCGCGACTAATATGTACTTATGCCCTTTAGACGATACATGATATATTTGACCAATTATATCTATACCCCAACCTCTAAATGGCCAAGGCTTTATGATCAGGTGTAAGACTGCCGCAGGTGCTAAGTGCATATTTCCAAATTTTTGGCAATCCTAACATCCCTTGTAGTATTTGAAACAATCTTCTAACATCATCAGCTAAAAGTAACCGGTACGTCTCAACAACCATTTTATTTTATGAGCCGACTGATGTGTTCCACAAATCCCCTCGTGAACTTCTCCAATAGCCGATTTTGCCTCTTCAGTTCCAAGACATCTGAGCAACAAACCTTCTAAAGTCTGATAATAAAGTGTATTATCGAGCACAACATAGCTTAAGGCTTTTCTTTTAGTTTTCTTATCGGTCGGCTTTGATGGATCCCATAAATCACCAATCGATTATGTCAGTACACATAATTATTTTTTCAATCGGCTCGCAATCAGCCATTCGGTCAAAAACCTTATACCTTGAAGCTTGTTGTGCTAATGAATTGGCCCTGGTATTGTGCTCATGAGGGATATGACTGATTGAGAAATAACTAAATGGGCCGATTATGACTTGACACTGCTCTAAGTATCTAGCCAAAATATTATCATAGCAGTTACATTCCCCTCTTACTTGTTGTACCACAAGCTGAGAATCACCATATGCTTCAACGGAGTTGACATCAAGATTGTCAAACATGTGCAGACCCTAAGTAATGCCTCATACTCAGCTTGATTATTTGAACATCGGCAATTAAGCCTGAATGCAAACTCAAAACTACAACCCTTCAGAGATATTAGCACGATACCAATACCATCACTCTCTCTACATATCGATCCATCAAAGTACAATTGTCAAGGGGCAACAGCCACTATTCCACAAATCGGTTTTATGTTCTGTTATAAAATCAGCTATCACTGGTCCATTAATCGCTTTAGCCAATTCAAATGATAGGTTGAACTCAGTAAGCCTATAAGCCCACTTTCTAAGTTGACCTTTTAGAATTAGAGAAAATAACATATACTTAATTATATCGGCTTTACATATGACCTTACAAGCCGAAGCCAGTATATAATACCCCAACTTAGTTCAAGCAAAATATAAAGACAAACAAAACTTTTCAATGGGAGGGTATCTTATTTCAACATCAATTAGCCATCGGCTTAAATAGAAGATTATCTGCTCATTTCCACTGATTTCCTGCACCAAAACTGCTCCAATCATCAATTTTTTAGTCGATACGTACAACCTAAACGGTACACCATTTCATGGCGCAACTAATACCAGAGGTTTAGACATACATTCCTTGATATCTTCAAAGGCCCTCTGTTGATCGGCTCCCCACACAAATTCTTGATTTTTTTTCTTAACCTTAGTAATGGAGTAAAAGTATCAACCCCGACCAGATAAGTTTGATATAAATGGCCTCCAATAATTTATCTTACCAGTCAACTTTTGGAGATCCTTTTTGCACCTTGGGGGTTGTGTATCGGTGTTAGTTTCGATGGGGCCCACTATGTACGGCGCCCCAGAACCTGACAAGGATGGCATGCTGGCTGGCGCAGCGTGGAGTAGTAGCCAAGTTTACTCTTTCCTAGTTTAAGTTTTGGTGATTGGGTTGTTGCCTAATTGATGGGTTTCTATCTATAGCGTCAATTGTTATTTTATTAAGGATTGCCATGTTTAGCTTTGGGCTATATATAGCCAAGTGAAGGAATAAAGCAAAGCAAGCAATAGGAGTTCTGTTGCCTCCCACAACTCCTTCTCCCTCTCTATTGCATGCGGTAGCACCCCTGTTGTGTGCATCTTCTTCGATGGCGCCGGATCACCGCTGTCCAAGGCCTCCAATCCGTCGTCCTAACCACCACTACGATCTACGAAATCGCGCACGCAACATCTTGGTATCAAAGCCCATCGTCACCGCCACCATGGCCACCGACAAGGGTAAACGATCCGAGGAAGAGTTACTGCAGAGTATCCTCCAGAAATTGGAGGATATGTCCATGGTGCAAGATGGACAATCGACGCAGTTGTCGATGATTACCAAGCAGCTAGATTGCCATGACGATCGCGTCGCCAAGGTTGAAGAGCTAGTTTGTTCAGCACTGGGTGCTGAAGAAAAAAAGGACGAGGAGAAGATTCCACCAGGGCGCCGCGAACAAGGGAGCCCAGCGTCGGCGCCCCTGCCGGGGCCGACGTGCAGGTCATCAGCGGCGGCGGCACTGCTGCTGCAAATGTGCGCGCCATCGATGGAGCTTTGGCAGCCATTGAAGGTCAGGCCCCAAAGAGTAAGTGCTGGGAGTTCACAATCTATGAAGGCGTGGAAGATCCTCTCCCATGGATCAATTCATGCGAACTATTTTTTTGGGGACAGCATACTATGGAGTGGGAGAAGGTTTGAACAGGTGCCTACCACTTGCGTGGTGAAGCACAACAGTGGTATATGTTGTTGGAAGATGAATCAGGAGAGCCGACATGGCCGCGGTTCAAGGACCTCGTCAATCTTCGTTTTGGGCCACCAACTCATCGCAACCATCTCTCGGAGATCAAGCAACTTTGTCAAATGGGAACAGTGGCACAGTATCAGAAGGAATTTGAAGCCTTACTTCCACGAGCCAATCTTTGCCAAGATCAGAAAATTGCGATGTTCACCGCAGGTTTGAAGGAGCACCTCACCATTGCGGTGGATCTGGCAGCACCTCACTCCCTCGCCATGGCCATGAGTTTGGCTCGGGCTCATGAAAAGATGCAACAATCGGATGTGGAGGAAGGCAAGATTACCATGAAGTCAACCACCAAAGGGGGCAGCATCAAGACCACTGCTACTGTTGCTCCTAGGGTGACCACAGCAATGACTTTTGGGGCGATGACCGCACCACCCAAGGTTAGGGACATCAACACATCCGACGTTCGGTTCATCAAGAAATTGACCCGAGCCTAGATGGAAGAACGTCGCCGTCTCGGACTTTGCTACAATTGTGATGAGAAATATGTTCCCGGACATTCTTGTCAACATGTCTTCAGTTTGGAGGTAATTCCAGATAGAGCAGCGGAGAACGAAATCAGGGGCGGCGAGGATGCTCCGTCCATTTCCATCATGGCTCTCACCGGCATCAACAAAAGCCGTACCATGCGACTTCCGGTTTGCATTGGTGGGCAGCAAGTTATTGCACTGGTCGACTCCGGTTCTACGCATAACTTCATCTCAAAGATTATGGCAAGCCGGGCAGGCCTCACGGTGGTGCCACTGGCACAACCCATCCGTGTGGCGGTCACGAACGGTGATCGGATCAGCAGCGGCTGTGCGTGTCGTCATGTGCCGATCAGAATTGGGGATGCCAACTTCACTCTTGATTATTATACCATTCCCATGCCCGGAGTCCATTTTGTGCTGGGTATACACTAGTTGACTTTAGGACCTATTACGTGGGATTTTCAGCGCCTTACGATGAAGTTCCAACAGGGGGATCGTGAGGTCCTCCTTCAGGGCACCACGGTCTGCCATTCAGCATTAGCAGCGTGGTTGACCGAGTCTCCAGACTTGATGGCGGCACTGTTAGTGGAACATACAGCGGTCTTCGACCAACCGCACGGGCTTCCACCATCTCGTGCCTATGACCATCGCATACACTTAACTCAGGGGACTGATGCGATGGCCGTGAGACCTTACTGTTATCCCCAGCTACAGAAGGATAAGCTTGAGGCCCAATGTCGCGAGATGCTTAATCAGGGGATTATTAGAGTAAGCACATCGGCCTTTTCATCTCCGGTGTTACTGGTTCACAAGAAGGATAACTCATTGTGTTTTTGTGTTGATTATCGTGCTCTCAACGACAAGATGATCAAGGATAAATTTCCTATTCCTGTGGTGGAAGAATTATTGGATGAATTAAAGGGTGCTCGCTTTTTTACTAAAATGGACCTCCGTTCTGGGTATCATCAGGTGCACATGCATCTTGACGATGTGCACAAGACGGCGTTCCGTACACATCATGGCCATTTTGAATTTCTTGTCATGCCGTTTGGGCTCTCCAATGCCCCTGCGACGTTTCAAGCACTCATGAATGACGTTTTGGGGCCCTTCCTTCACAGATTTTTGCTTGTGTTCTTTGATGACATAATGATATATAGCCCGTCTTGGGCTGAACATCTTTGTCATGTGCGGTTGGTGTTGCAGGAATTAGCCAAGCACGGTCTCGTCTTCAAGCGCTCCAAGTGTTCCTTTGGTACAACATCCGTGGCATACCTCGACCATGTTATCTCAACCCAGGGGGTTGCCATGGATAAGCAGAAGGTGTCAGCAGTGGAAGATTGGCCCGTCCCTACTACCGTCCGAGTTTTTTGTGCCTTTCTCGGATTGGCCGGCTACTACCACCGCTTCATTGCGCACTACGGTGCTATTGCAGCACATTTGACACATCTTTTGCGCAAGCAATCTTTCGTCTGGGGGGAAGAGGCCGCTCATGCTTTTGCTACCCTCAAGCAAGCTCTTGCATCGACTCCTATACTTCAACTACCGGATTTTGCTCGCCCATCCATTATTGAGTGTGACGCCTTGGGCTTAGGTTTTGGTGCTATTCTTCACCAAGGAGCAGGACCGATCGCTTTTTACAGTCGACCCATCGCAGTTCGCCATGCAAAACTTGTGGCATACGAGCGGGAGCTCAATGGTTTGGTTCAAGCAGTCCGTCATTGGCGGCCTTATGTTTGGGGGCGAGCATTTGTCATCCGCACCGACCACTACAGCTTGAAGTTTCTTTTGGATCAGCATCTCTCTACAATTCCGCAGCACCAATGGGCTAATAAGTTGCTCGGGTTTGACTTCTCAGTGGAATATCGTCCAGGCCGTCTTAACACCGTGGCAGATGCACTTTCTTGGCGCGACGGTGATGAACCAGATTCATCTATCCATGCCATCTCAGTTCCAACATTGCACTTCTATGATGAGTTGCGGCGTGATTTACCGGCCGAGGTTGACTGGGTTACGGTTCATGAGGGTGTCCAAACGAGGTGCCTAGTGGCTCCTTGGTCTATTCGTGATGGCCTGGTTCTTTATAAAGGATGTATTTTCGTTCCAGCATCTTCACCCTTTGTTCTCACCATTGTGGCGGCTTATCATTCCATGGGGGCATGAAGGCGTTCAAAAGACACTTCATCGTATGAGTGCTGATTTTCATATTCCACGGGCTCGTAGCTTAATTCAGTCCTATATACGTGAGTGTGCTATTTGACAGTGCAATAAGACAGAGCATCTCCATCCTGGGGGATTATTACAGCCCTTGGAGGTTTCTAGCACAGTTTGGAGCGATATTACTATGGATTTTGTTGAAGGGTTACCAAAGTCTGGAGGGAAGATGATCATCTTCACAGTGGTGGATTGTTTCTCTAAGGTGGCTCATTTTATTCCATTAGCTCATCCATAAACAACCGCGTCAGTGAGCAGGGTTTTCTTTGATACAGTGGTTTGCCTTCATGGGATGCTGACTTCTATTGTCACTGATAGAGACGTAATTTTCACTAGTACCTTTTGGCAAGAACTCTTTAATTTGGTGGGGGTGCGCTTTCACATGAGCTCGGCATATCACCCTCAATTAGATGGTCAATCAGAAGTTACCAATAAAATTATTGCTATGTATCTGCGGTGTTTTGTGGGGGATCGACAAAAGCAATGGATAGCTAGCTACCTTGGGCGGAATATTGTTGTAATACTTCTTTCCAGTCATCCCTCAAAACCACTCAGTTTCGGGTGGTGTATGGTCACAACCCTCCCTATTTGCGCTCTTATATAAAGGGTGAGGCTCGCGCTCCGGCTGTGGAGGCTCAGATGATGGAATGTGATGAATTTTTGGCTGAAGTTCGGGATAGTCTCCTTCAAGCTCAGTCTCATGCAGCATCATACTACAATCATTCTCATCGGGAGGTTCCTTTGAGGTTAATGATTGGGTTTGGTTGCGTATTTCCCAACGACCGGCTCAATCCCTATCGTCTATTTCTTCAGGCAAGCTCAATCCTCGTTTCTATGGACCATATCAGGTGATGGAACGCATCGGTGAGGTAGCGTATCGTCTTCGTCTACCATCGGGCACACGTATTCATGATGTCTTTCACGTCAGCTTACTAAAGAAATTCCATGGCTCACCTCCTTCGGCTCCAGTGCCTTCACCTCAGCTTGTTCATGGTCGCACTATTCCTGTTCCAGAGTAATCTATCCGCGGTCGTGTGGTGCGTGGCAAGCGCCAGGTTCTCATCCAATGGAAGGATTTACCAGCCTCTCATATAACCTGGGAGCACATGGATAGATTTCAGCAGCTCTACCCCGATTTTCAGCTCGAGGATGAGCTGTTTTTGGAGGGGGAGATGTCAGGTTCGATGGGGCCCACTATGTGCGGCACCCCAGAACCTGACAAGGATGGCACGCTGGCTGGCACAGCGTGGAGTAGTAGCCAAGTTTACTCTTTCCTAGTTTAAGTTTTGGTGATTGGGTTGTTGCCTAATTGATGGGTTTCTATCTATAGCGTTAATTGCTATTTTATTAAGGATTGCCATGTTTAGCTTTGGGCTATATATAGCCAAGTGAAGGAATAAAGCAAAGCAAGCAACATGAGTTTTGTTGCCTCCCCCAACTTCTTCTTCTCCCTCTCTATTGCATGCAGCAGCACCCCTGCTGCCGTGTGCATCTTCTTCGATGGCGCCGAATCGCCGCCGTCCAAGGCCTCCGATCCATCGTCGTAACCACCACTACGATCTACGAAATCGTGCACGCAACAATCGGTTATAGCCTTGACACATTCCTGGTTGATTTCAATGCCACTCTCATGCACCATAAACCTAAGAAATTGCCCAGCCAACACTCCAAAAGCACATTTGTAAGGATTTATCTTCAAGCTATACACTCTGATTTTCTTGAACACTTCCTCTAAATCGGCCAGGTGTTGATAATCGCTTACGGATTTTACAACAACGTCATCGATATAAATTTCTACAATGTAGCCGATCAATTCATGAAAAATCAAATTCATAGCTCTTTGATATGTAGCGCCAGCACTCTTCAAGCCGAAAATCATTACAACCCATTCAAATAACCCTTACCCTCGTGCTCCAGGGCACCTGAACGTTGTCTTATGAATGTCAGCTTTGGCCATGAATATTTGATTGTATCTAGTATTCCCATAAAAAAACTAATAATTTTATTCCCAGATGCAGCATCGATAAGCATATCGGCTATAGGCATCAGATATTCATCCTTGGGTGTTGCTTTAATCAAATATTTGAAATCGATGCATACCCTAAGTTTACAGTTTTTCTTCATCACAGGAACGATATTAGAAACACACTCAGCATATCTGCAAGACCTGATAAACTTAGCCTCTAATAATCACTCTATTTCTTCTTTTATTTTATCATACATGGCCGGATTAAACCGTCTGAGAAACTGTTTGAACGGTCGATAGCCTGGTTTTATCGGTAGCCGATGTTCAACTAGTTATCGGCTTAAGCCAGGCATCTCATGATACTCCTAAGCAAGATAATCTTTATAATTTTTCAGCAAATCGACCAACTTTTCCTTGTATTCAATAGTTAATTTTGAACAAATAAAAGTTAGTCTCTTTCTATCACCATCGCCTATATCTACTTCTAACGGATCAGAAGATGTAAAACCTTGTCCAAATCTTTCAATATCTTTGAAATCTTCAATAGCCCCATAACTATCTGTTTTTTGCTGATAGCGTTGCATTTTATCTCGTAAAACTTTTACTACCGCTTTGGACTCCATCGTTGTATAATCTCGTTTGTCTGATCAAGTGTACTAGGCTTCACATTGATTGGACTTACACCTGCCTGACCGATGATTGGTTGATGAAAACACAATATATAGATTCGTTAATCATATCCGATAACTCTGCCTAAACGGGCACATATCGGCTTACGTTGCTTTTTTGGCAGCATCTGGAGCCTCCTTGCCGCCAAAGCTGACCGTCGGCAATGCAAACTTTTGCGTTGATGTCCCGTCAGGTCTTCTGATAGCAATTGAGCATCATCTGCTCAAACGCAGCCTTCTGATCTTCAATTTCTTTTCGCTGCTTTGGTGTCAAATCGTCCAACATAGGGACGATTATTACTTCATAGTTGACATCAAGCGGAGTGATTGACTTTTCAGTAGAAGACATTGTCGTCTGTCGGGTCCCACCGGGCATGCCAAAAGTGTGTTGACGCCAAAAAACATGATGATGAGTTGATCAGCAATCAGCACACGCAAACACTGGGTTTACTTTTGGGTGCGGACGTGCTAGTTGATTTAATCCTGCAATCGACATGAGGATAATATATAATTCAATCGGCCGTTAAACTGATCTAATATTTCAACAACAATCAGGTTGATTAGATAGATGTAAAGACCATTTTTTTCCCAAAAAAGAAGATACGCAACAAAATCAAAGAAAAAACAAACCTGGGTTAGCATAAGTCAACGAAATCAATAATCGGCGATGCACAACTTTATTGATCAAGCAAATTAGAAAAGAAATATTACAAATCTAAAATTCTACTCCTAGTCTAAAAACGAAAAATAGATTGGTTGTTTGGTTGATTGTGTGTGTCTTCAATATCGCCTATCATCTTCTTTTATAGGATCTGATCCGATTGTGTTCTCCTTGGACTCTTTATAAAACTGTCTGTATCGGTCTCAGTTCCCTAATATACTTCCCTTTCAATACTAATCGTCGGTTATAATCGGATAAACTGTTATAAGTTTATGTCCTTCCAAAATCTGAAACTATCCTTGATCAACTAACCATACTAAACTCTTACCAAATCGGCTATTCGCTAGATTCTGGTGCAACAGAATAACAATGCATTCACGTGAATATCCAACAGACGCACCTCTTTCAGGTGAAGAAAAGAAGAATGCTTTGCTGCATAGTTTCTGCATAAGCACTATAGTTTTAACTACTACACTCGAGTCCAGAAATGAGAGCAGGCATATAAACATCAGATATTCAAGATCAAAGCAGCTGACATCTGTAAAGAAGCATCACATAACAGAAGCAAAACCGCCATTTCCAGTCTCTATGCAGTGTGCACATAACGGTAACAAAAGTCGAAAAGTTTTAAAGCCAGGCAAGTTCAAACTCTAATGTGTATACGGCATTCAGAAATCAGAAGTTAATAACAACATTACTCCAGTGAAATGGAGGGCAGTTTAACCGCATCCCTCTTTTGCGCTGTCTGCCTGTATAGTCTAATTCAGTTCCAGCCCAAATGGAACACGTCATCCTAACCTTCTTTTATTGATTCTTTTCCCTCTAAAGAGGGAGAGCTCTCCCTTGGATTACCGCCAGAAGCAGGCTCCTGAATGTTATCGCTGCAGGACTCGCTTGGTTCAGATTGATTAGCTCCTTGCTCCAGGTTGCTTCCTTTGCTCATTACGCCTAATGCGGCTTCACTTACAAGAGCATCATCAGGCCCGCTCTCTTCTTGAGCTGCACCGTAGCTCACAAATGAACCCCCAGTGTCCATCAGGCTAGCAGCTATAGCAGCATTCAAGTCAGCTTCTTCCTGCTGTGCTGCAATCATGTCCATCTCGCTCATGCCTTCTGATTGATCACCAAGCAGAGAGATGTCTGCCTGCTGAGTAGGTGTTTGCACCTGGTTACAAGAGGCTGTTATCCTTCGGGCATCATCGGGAGTCAGCCACTGCCCGAAACCATTAGAGCCTTCCGTCGCCATGGGGCACTCTTTAGGGAAATTGCCCCTCACTGCAAAGATACTCCACCCTGACCCCTTCAGGGTGTCAATGTAAGCAGAGAGGTAAAACTTTGATAGATGCTCGGGAGCAGGGTAGAGACTATTGAAGTTGTACCACTCCCCATTCACCTTCCTAATACAGAACCAGTGGTCCTGCAGGTGGCAAATGAAAGCAATTTCCAGCTCAGGGTCAAATTGGGATGCCCCTGCAGCTGGGGAGTCAAGGGGAATAACTTGGAGGTCCCAAACCTCCAGTGCCTTCTGCAGAACCTATTAGATGAAAACATTCAGGTGAGAATATGAACTTGGGAATGCATTGCAGCAATGAGCAAAAGCCGATAACAACAGATTTAAAACTCGCATTACATAGAATTGTAGTGCCAGAAGCCCAGAACAAGGAATTTGCTATTTACCGCTTCAAGCATCAAAACCACTTGCACCTTATCTGAGACTATATAAGGCTAAACTATAGTTGATGAAGCACATGAACTATACATGTGGAAATAAATAGAATACAAAGACCGTGTAAAAATTTTCCTTCGGTAATAAATAGACCGAAAATACCCCTACAGGGAATCCAGATTCAATACAAAGGTACAAGCATAAACGCTCCTCTAAGAGGAAAAACTTGTTCAGATGAAACATGGTTTAAAGGCCATAGAGGCATAGAGAATGACCAATATGAAGAAATTGAAAACCTAATATATGTTATCAGAAAATGCACAGTCAACATGTTTCTTTCTTACAAAATAGATTTAAAACTACTTTCATTTAGTTATAGTCAGCAATCAGTGGCATATGATGTTTTTAAGATTCAGTCAGTAAGTGAAGAACCACCAGAACACCTTAAATGCAATTTAACATATAAACTTAAGTTTACCAGAGACAAATAGAAAGGAATCGGTCGCTACTATGGCAACAAAATTCTCATGTTGGATAAGAATTTTAAACAGCTATAATAGTGCAAATTTGAAGTGGGTACACTTCATGCCAAATTTAAACTGTACTGAGATTGCAAATGCCAGATTGATGCAAGTGAAAGCACCCCAAAAGGAAACCAAATACCCATGCATCAATCTGCCTTTTAGGCCATGCTGTTTCTTCATAATAATTTCAGAAGACACATTTAAGAAAAATATTATGTCTGCACACGTAAAATGCTAGGGACTAAGCAAGCAAGTCGAACTTAGCCAGATGGAACAAAATTATTCCTTCAATAAAAATAAGTGGTAAAACGTTCAATAGTATTTGTACTTGCATTTGAGAACCTAATCATGTTTCAGTAATTGATATACCTAGGCGTATCTAGGGCAAGTTTCTCTTCCTCCCATGGTTTCCATTTTTATTTTTTGCATTACAAGGCCTGGCTCTTGACAACAGCCAGGGCCCTAGTGAAGGGCAATGAGCATCGAAGGACACATCTGGTTGTGTTATTGGCTAGGAAGTCCCTCCCCCAGTTAATATGGCAACAGCTTCATACTACATTAGCACAACAATATAATTGGCAAGCTGCAAGCCTTAACCAACAAACTCGATCGCTGCCAGTTTTACTACATTGTAGCCAATTAATTGACTCGGTAAATATTTTTATTTATGTACTTTTCTGTTAATACTCAATACAAAGTTTGTCGTTGTATATTTACCTGAATTTAAAATGTGCGTAAATTGCTTGATTTGGAAGTATAGTAGATTCCGCCAAAAAATTTCATGTGAGATCTCATGTGCCTCAATTGTGCATTTATAATGGTTTCACACTGATTTGGATTTTAATGATATATTGCCAAACACTTCAGAATGCATATCTCCATAAAGTTTTCCTTCCAGAATTGTTTCCAGATAAATTTAATTTAAAATTGTAATTTAAACCTTTAATATCACCATCAAGCTTGCTGTATCAATTCAAATTTCCAAAAAAAAAATCACAGACTAAGAGTTAAAGAACAGACCATGGTAAAGGTTAAACCATTTACCAACATCAATACTAGCCACCTAACCGACGGACATGATTTCACCCCAAAGAGGACTCTTTACAGCAAAGACGAAACCTAGACAGCTATAAACCTGAATTCTTATTAACGTAAGCAATCAGTACACGACAAAACACAAACAGCAAAAACAACTAGAAGCTCGATGACGTGTAGCAAATACAAAAATTTGGAAAGTGTAATCCATAATTGTCACGGTGGTCCAGCTAGGCGAGGCGAACCTGCTTAACCAGCCCATTTGGTTTTTTCTTTTCCTAACCCTCTCCCCGTCTCTCTCTCTCTCCCCCCATTTGCGTCCAGCGCCCATTTATAAAAATAATAAATATCTCATATGATATGGAATTAACTAAATATACCTCATATGGAAGAAAATTAGAGATGACAAGCAGGCAAATAAGTAGTTCCAAATAGGATAACGAAAGATACAACTAGCAACAATAGAGAGATCTGAAATCGGGATTTTACTTCTACTACTACTGTACTACTATTAAATACTGCACTACTAAGTACTACTACAACTACCTGTACTATACCACTCCAACTTCTGTAGTACTACTTTTGCAATAGTACTAAATGTACTACTGCTGCTGCAATCCTACTAAAAGCTCCCCCGAGTTCCCCCCTCGAGCCCGACACCCCCGCTCCCCGACGCCGACGGCTCCGCCGGCCGATGCCTACGGCTCCGCCTGAGCCCGACGTCTCTCCCGATGCCGACGGCTCCGCCCGAGCCCGACGTTGCCCCCGACACCGACGGCCGCCCGAGCCTAACTGGGGTTCTTCTTCCCCGACCTCGACGCTTCCGCCCTAGCTCCCCCTCCTCCATCGCCTCCCCCCAATCGAGCTCCCCCCCCCCTGGCGCAGAGGAGCGGCGTCGGCGACAGAGCAGAGCAAAGGAGCGGCAGCGGAGCAGAGCAAAGGAGCGGCAGCGGAGCAGAGCAAAGGAGCGGTGGCGGACTGCCTCAGCGTCTCTGCGGCCGCCTCAGGTATGCCTCCAGTCGAGGCGGCTGGTCCTGGCGTCTAGGCGACGCCGTGACAATATAGGTGTAATCACAGCAGAATTAATAACTATAATTGCATGCAGACACATGCATTTGTGTCTGCCAAGTACGTAACAAACTGTTACGAAATCTATTTCTTTTCCTTTTTGCTCTGCTGCTACCCTAACCTATGAACATAACTTTTCCAAGTAGCAAAGCTGTGACCATAAAAAGAAAAAATCATGCAAATGCATGACTATAAATCCATGATGTTACCTAAGTATATATTTGGCTTCATCTATGTTCAATGATCAGGGTTCTAATTGTAGTGTCTCTGTGTGTGCAAGCTATCAAAGGAAACTCACTGATCATTTCCTAGAACCCTAACTGCTATATTATCTCAAGAATAAACATTTCTTCACCATGGCTAGGCCTAGGATCATGCATGTCAAGCCGGCCGATACAGAAGAAAATAGTACGTCTTTCCATTCAAAACTAAAGGCTGCCCCTTTTTCTGGACTCAAGCAAAGCTCTACGTCATTAACATCCATCTTATAAAACCTATATCTGCAATTCTGCACATTATCCTATAATCTTCAACTAGAATGCAATCGACAACTTCCCAATAGCAATGCGTACGTCATTAACATCCATCTTATAAACCCATATCTGCAATTCTGCACATTATCCTATAATCTTCAACTAGAATGCAATCGACAACTTCCCAATAGCAATGCGTCCAGCGAAATCCCCTAAATTCGGAGGAACGACCATACAGGCAAGTAGGCAACCAAGTTGTTATGTTATCTCGACGACAATCGAACTGACCAAGGGCAAAATATACAGAAGGATAAATTTTCCAAAGAGCGTGGAGGGCCTGGGTTGGGAAACCTACCTGGATGCTGAAGTCGCCCCCGAGGGAGACGTTGTGGGAGCCCTCGCCCTCGGCGAAGAAGTCCCCCGCGGCGGTGGTGGCCGTGCCGGAGGCGCCCTCGAGCATGACCTGGCGCTCGCGCTGGTCTAGGTCGGCGGCGAGCGCGGCGAGGTCGAATTCGGAGAAGAAGGGCCCCTGCAGGGCGGTGTTGACGCAGTGCACGGCGCAGAGCTTCCCCTCCTGCACCTCGTGGTACAGCATCCCCCCGTTGCTCGCCGCCTCCATCCCTCCAGAACCCTCTAGAAGCCTCCCGCGATTCCTCCTCCCTCTTCTCTGCCTATATATTGCAGATTCGACCGCTGCTTCGAAACCGAACCGATGGGGGAAAGGAAAGGAAAAGGCAATAGGGACCCGAGAGTTGAGTGCTGTTTGGGTCAGTGGCGACGCACATTCGCCTACGGAAAAATCATAAAAAAGCCTTGCCACGTGGACGCGATCATCAAAAGGCTGCAACCTGGCTACCACGTGGAGTTTCTCCAAAAGCTTCGAGCAACTGCTGCCCTATACTGTTTGAGCGAAATATATACCTGTTGGTGCTGAGATAGTGTAGGATTCTTAGTCTTGGTTATTTAGATATACTAGGAAGGTACGCGCGGCGCACGCCGCGCGCGTGATCGGGAAGCGAATTTGTGTTTTTTTTTCGGAGAAAAAACGGATTATGGAACAATTTTTCCTGGGAAAAACGACGCAAAACATTTTTTCCCATGCTCTGGAGACAAAACGGACAACAAAAACATTTTTTTTCCAACAAAAAGGATAAATGATGGACGAAAAACGGATTTTATATTTTTTTTTAGAGAAAACGGCAAATGAAAACACTTTTCCCATACGCCGGAGAAAAAACGGATCACAGAAACATTTTTTCCGAGCAAAACGGAGAAAGTTTTTTTTTAAGAGAAAACGGCCAACGAAAACATTTTTCCCGTGCTCCGGAGGAAAAACGGATCACGGAAACATTTTTTCCGAGCAAAACGGAGAAAGGAACTTTTTTTAGAGAAAACGGCTAACGAAAACATTTTTCCCATGTTCCGGAGGAAAAACGGACCACGAAAACATTTTTTGCGGGCAAAACGGAGAAAGGAACCGAACGTAAAGCAAAGGGACCTATTTGCTATAATTTTGGACCTATCCGCTATTTTAAAAAATTAGAAAATGGCTCGTTCGCTATTTGCATTTAATAGGGGCTCTCTCTGTAAAATACCGAACGAGGGACCTAAACGCGAACCGGGAAAATTTATTTTCCTCTCACAGAAAATCGCCCAGGGACCTACACGTAATTTTGAAGAAACGGAGGGTCTTTTCGCGAAATAGAGGAGAAAGAGGTTGGGGGTGACGTGGGGGGCTGGGAGGGCTGGGAGGGCTGGAAATCTTTCACACATAAGGGTGTTGATATTAGGACTTTGCTTCATTATAGGCAAATTTAAATATATCTTTAATGAAGTTCTATTATAGATATAGCATCATATTATACAAGAGAATCAATATGATAAAAGAAGAAGAGTTTTGTCTCCATATATCGCGTGTGCTCCTCATGTTTGTTATTACTGTTTCGCTCGGTCTACAATGGTCGTCATTGTTTTACAACAGTTCGGATTGACCCATTTGTTTTTGTTTTCATTAGTTGTGTGCTAAGCTGGCTTATTCGAAATATTTTTTCCTTGCAACAGATGGGTATAATTCTGTTGTAAAACGTAGTTGTTTCCCGCGACCAATTAATAGCACGCCAACGAAATCACAAGAACAAGAACAGGGAGCACACACAAAGTAGGGGCAAAACTCTCTCTTTATTAGATTGATTCTGTGAATCATGTGATGAAAAATTGGCTTGATCATGTGATGAAAAATTGGCTTGATAATGTGCTAAAAAATTGATTAGGTTTAATCTTGCAAAATTGCTTGCATAAAGGGCCAAACATTCAAACATCCAAAAACAGAGACTTTGCATTTGCGCCAGACCAAACATCCAAAAAACAGTGAGTTTCGCATGTATGACGGACCAAACTTTTGGTCCATCATAAACGTGATTTTGATGCTTTTACGCTTGTTCAAGAAATCGTTTTTCCCATGCATGACGGATCAAATTTTTGGTCCGCCATACACATGCGTTTTGGCGATCTCGCTTCCCATGCATGACGGACCAAATTTTTGGTCCGCCATACACATGCGTTTTGGCGATCTCGCTTCCCATGCATGACGGACCAAATTTTTGGTCCGCCATACACATGCTTTTGGCGATCTCGTTTTCCCATGCATGACGGACCAAATTTTTTGGTCCGCCATACACATGCTTTTGGCGATCTGTCCGGCGTGAATGGCTTTTTGCTCGATTAGGGTTTGTGCAAATTTGGACTTTGAATTTTGATTTATTTTTGAGATTATGAAATTTGTGAGAATTTCATGATGCTTGAAGTGGACTTTATGCAATGCTCATGTGAGTAGTTGCATGGATTGACCTTGAGTCAAGTCGTGGACTTGTGCTCGGATTTGTTTTGTGGTTTGTTCATGTGCAGGTATTGCTCGAAGACGAATGTGGTCGATGACGGGACCAGAACTAGGTTCATGGAGGAACTGAGGTTCGGGACTAGGTTCAGGAGGAACTGAGGTCTTGGTGGTCAAGGATGTCATGCGGGACGTTCGGGCTAAGAGAATGGTGCACATGAAGAATGGTTAGTCACGTGAGAATGGCAGGAGGTCATTCGCGTGCAAAGTGTTAGTCACGTGAGTATGGCAGGTGGCCATACGCGTGCAAAGTGTTAGTCACGTGAGTATGGTAGGGTTGCCATACGCTGCGTGCAAGAGTTGTACTCGGCCAGGTTGGGCCAAGTAGAGTTGTGTTGGATACGGATTCCTTCTAGGGAATAGGAATCGTATTCAGAACTCTTTGTGGGTTGGTGCTTTAAATAGGAGGGGTTGTCTCCTGTTGAAGGGCATCGCACCAAGTAGAGCTGAGCGCATCAAGCCTTGAGCTTGGTTTTAGGGTTTGTACTCTTTTGATGAGAGTATTTTAGACAAGAAATAAAGATCAATTCTTCCAAGATTTTTGCGTGCTACAAGAACCACGTCACAAAGATTTTCTGCTTTGGTTCTTGTTTGCATGCTTGTTCTAATTCTAGATTGGTTTTTGATCGTTGAGTTTCATCTTGATTTGATCCATCAAAAACCGTTCTAGGGTATTGATTTAGAGTTTCTCAAAGTCTAGTTGATTAATCTTTTGAAGATCTTGTTTAATCTTGAAGTTTTGATTAGATTGATTCTCGTCAAGTTCTGGATCAGCAAGCTTGCGAAGCTCATAACTTTTGATCCGTAAGTCCGATCGAGCTGATTCTTTTTGGGTTCGATTCGTATTGGAATCTAGTTTCTTGTGTCCAATTTTCAGATCAATCTAACGGTTGGATCTCCGGGAATTCGCGTTTTACCAAACCTCTATCATTCTGTTTTTGTCGAAAACGAGGCAATTATTTGGTTCTGTTTTGGGGTGAACTTTTAGTAGATCAAGAATTTGGTTTTAGCTTCCGCACAATCATTCACCCCCCCTCTGATTGCTATATTCGTATACTTCGATCCTACAAGTGGTATCAGAGCAAGGTTTTTCTAATCTATCTTAATCGGTGATTAGATCAATGGATCATTATTCGACAAAACCTTGTGTGTTCAATGGTGTTGATTTTCAGTTTTGGAAGGCCAAGATGGAGGCGTTCATCCAAGCACAGGGCTTCACAATTTGGGAGAAGGTCTACAAGCCATATGAAGTCCCTGCAAACGACAACGTCAACGACACCAATCGCACACATGTTGAAGCAAATAGCAAGGCGCGCAACTTGATCATCCAAGGCTTGGGACGCAGCGACTTTGATCGTGTGGTTCATCTTCGATCCGCATATGAGGTATGGAAATCTCTTTGTGATTACCATGAGGGTTCTAACACTGTCAAAGAGGTTCGCCAAGATATTTACAAAAAAGAATACATGCGTTTTGAGATGAAACCTAGTGAATCAGATGACTTCTTTGCACGTTTCAATAAAATTCTTAGCAATCTACGTCTTTGTTGGAGTTAGCTACACCGATGCTGAAAATACTCGACAATTGCTTAGTGCTTTGGACATGTCGGTGTGGGAGATGAAAGTAACATCTATACAAGAATCTACTACCATGAGCACACTCACATTAGATGTTCTTTACTCTAAGTTGAAAACTCATGAGTTGGATGTTCTTGCCAGAAGGGTAACATTAAATCAATTGCTTTGATCTCTAACCCTAACATGTCAAATGCAAATTCTTCTTCTAGCTTTGCCTTGTCTTCCATGTCTTCTTTAACAGATGAGCAACTTGAAGAGTTTCTGAAGAAGATCTCGCACTACTCTCTTCTCGCTTTAACAAAGCTTTGCAATGTGAGAATGAGAAAGAGAGGTGGTCCTCCAAGATGCTATGAGTGTGGTGACCTCAACCATATTCGCACAAATTGTCCTAAGCTTGCAGGAAAAACATCAAAGGAGGAGAAGGACAACGATGTAAGGAATGAGAAGAAAATGTTCTCGTCAAATGATAGGAAGAAGAAGAGCTTCATCAACCGCAAGGTGGTTTACTGAGTTCTTTCCGCTCTTGAACAAGTCAATTTGAGCGATGTGGACTCGGAGAGCAGCGAAGATGATGCAACTCCAAGCAAGCATGATTTGATAGGATTATGTCTCATGGCAAGCAAAGCAAGGATAGCTTCACCGAGGACGACCACGACAGTGACTTCAATGAGGTAGATCCCTCTTATGATGAATTAGCTATTGCTGTTGCTCGTCTTGGAAAATTGCTTGACAAACGTGATAAGAAAATTAAGAAACATGATTTCATTATTGAATCATTGAATGCTGAAATTGCTAGACTTAAGACTTTGATTCCTAGTGATGATACTTGCAAATCATGTGACTTAATTTACAATGAGCTCACCTTGCTTAGGAAAGAACATGCTCTTTTGTTGCATCTAAATGAGAAAAATGAGAAACATGTTGTACATGCTAGCTGTTCCAATCGATGATTTGCATAGTTCAACTTCTTGTTCTAAATGCTCAACTCTTGAATTAAAATTGAAAGATGCAAATGCTAGGGTTTCTCAATTAATCGATAATTTGCTTTCACATGAAATTCTCTCATGCTCAACTTGTCGCAGTTTAAAAGGAAAAGTAGATGTTCCTGCAATAATTGTTTAACTCTTGCTAAGAAAGTTGATTACTTGCAAAATTCTTTGGAACATTTCACTAATGGCAAGAAGAAGTTGAACATGATTTTGGATCAATCTAAGGTTAGCACAAACAAGAGAGGTTTAGGTTTTGATCCTTATGCCACATATGAAACTAAACCTCGTGACCGTTGTTCGTGCTCCTTGCAAAATTGAGTTATCTAATGAGCCTAAGAAAATTGCTTTTCAATCTGGGTTTTTATCTTCTACTATGATGAATGCAAAATGTGCTTTTACTGTTAAAGCTAAACATCATGTCAAGTACACTTGCACTCATTGTGGTAGAGATGGACACTTAGTAGATTTTTGCTTTAGACTAGCCAAACAAAGAAAAGAAGGAAAGAACTAAGGCTAGGTCAAATTTCAGCAAAGCACATTTTTATGCACCTAGAGTGATGAAAACACCTTCTGCTCCTAGAAACATGGGAAAAGGCAAATCTGATTTTGTGCATAAAAATTATCGTGTTGTACCTCTTGTTGTGCGTCGTGTGTCTCAAGATCTTTGGATTCCCAAAAATCTCATTCCTAACCCCAAGATCGAGACCTCGACATGTTTTGCTATGTAGGCTTCTCGCGAGGAAGGAGAACATATGGCTAGTGGATTTCGGATGCTCACGCCACATGTCCGGTGATAAGAATTGGTTCTCCTCCTCACTCGTGCATCTCGTCTTTGAAAGTGTTACTTTTGGAGATGCTTCTTCCTCTTCTGTTGTGGCAAAAGGTACAATAAAGGTAAGTGACAAGTTTATGTTCAAAGATGTAGCTCTTGTTGAAAATTTGAAATATAACTTGCTTTCTGCCTCTCAAATGCTTGATGAAGATCTTGAGATAAGCTTTAAGAAAAATGAATGCAAAGTGCTAGATGCTTCAGTGATCTTGTGTTCAAAATTTCTCGTTGGGAAGAGTCTTTAAAGCTGATTTTGATGCATCACCTTCTTTTAAGCATAGGTGTCTAATTGCCAATGTTTCTAAAGATTTATTCTTTTGGCATCGTAGACTTGGTCATGTTGGTTTTAATCATCTTACTCGTGTAAGTGGTTTAGATCTTATACGTGGCTTGCCTAAGCTTAAGGGTGATAGCAATCTAGTATGTTCTTCTTGTAGACATGGTAAGATGATTGCAGGTTCACATCCACCTCTTACCATGGTGATGACAAACGCCCAGACAGCTTCTACATCTTGATACAGTTAGACCATCTCGAGTTCAATCATTTGGAGGCAAACGGTATGTGCTTGTGATTGTTGATGATTTTTCTAGATACTCTTGGGTGTATTTTATGGCATCTAAGGATGAGGCTTTTAGTCATTTTAGAAGTCTTGTTCTTAGGCTTTTTGTTGACCATCCAGGAGCTCTCAAAGCTATTAGAAGTGATAATGGAACTGAATTCAAAAATGCTTCCTTTGATCTCTTTTGTGCTGAAAAAGGAATTGATCATCAATTTTCATCTCCTAGAGTGCCTCAACAAAATGGTGTAGTTGAAAGGAAAAATAGAACGTTAGTTGAAATGGCTAGAACTATGCTAGATGAGCATCACTCTCCTCGAAATTTTTGGGTGAAGTGATTTCAATCGCTTGTTATGTTTCAAACCGTGTGTTTCGAGATCAAAATTGAGTAAGACTCCATATGAGCTTCGGTTTGGACATAGACCTTCTGCTTTCTCACTTTCGAGTTTTTGGATGCAAATGTTTTGTCTTGAAATCTGGAAATCTTGATAAATTTGAAGCTAGATCAACTGATGGCATTTTTCTTGGATATCCTGCTCATACTCGTGGCTATCGTGGTGCTTGTTTTGGAGACTAACAAAATTGTGGAAACTTGTGAAGTTACTTTTGATGAGGCTAGTCCAGGCACTAGTCCAAGTGATGCAGTGCAGACGCATATGTTCAGGGGAGAAAATCTTTGAAGATAATGATGATGTTGAAGATGAGGTCTTGACTATTTCTAATGCACAACAAGTCAGAGCACCTTTGGCACCTACTACTACATCACCTACAGCTAACCATCCTCAAGCTACAACATCATCTGTACATGCTGAAAATGAAGAAGGAGAAGGAGAAGTCTCAAAAGCCAATGCTCCCTTGCACATTCGTAAAATGCATCCATCTGAACAAATGATTGGAGACCTAAATGAGAGAGTCACTCGATCCAGGTTTATTCATTCGACACTCATACTCATTCTCGCTTTAGTTGCTTCTTTTGAACCCAAAGATATATCTCATGCATTATCCGACTAATCTTGGATCAATGCCATGCATGAAGAATTAGAGAATTTTGAACGAAATAAAGTTTGGAAACTTGTCTCACCACCTCCAGATTTTAATGTTATTGGAACTAGATGGGTTTTCAAAAATAAACAAAGTGAGGATGGTGTTGTTGTTAGAAACAAGGCTAGATTGGTTGCTCAAGGTTACACTCAAATTGAAGGCTTAGATTTTGATGAAACCTTTGCTCCTGTTGCTAGAATTGAAGCCATTAGAATCCTTTTAGCTTTTGCTGCATCCAAAGGTTTCAAATTGTATCAAATGGATGTGAAAAGTGCTTTTCTGAATGGCTACATAAATGAGGAGGTTTATGTCAAGCAACCACCTGGTTTTGAAAATCCAAAGTTTCCAAATCATGTGTTCAAAGTAACAAAAGCTTTGTATGGTTTGAAACAAGCCCCTAGAGCATGGTATGATAGGCTAAAAACCTTTTTACTTGAAAAGGGCTTTTTAATGGGAAAGGTTGACAAAACTCTCTTTTTACTCAAGCAAGGCAATGATCAACTATTCGTTCAGATTTATGTTGATGATATTATCTTTGGTGGTTCATCTCATGTTTTAGTGTCTGAGTTTTTAGAAACAATGAGGAAGGAGTTTGAGATGAGTATGATGGGTGAGTTGACATACTTTTTGGGATTTCAAATCAAGCAAACGAAGGATGATACTTTTGTGCATCAAAGCAAATATACAAGAGACTTGCTACATCGTTTTGGGATGGAAAACAGCAAGCCGATCATGACACCTATGGAGAGCACTTGCGCACTTGACCCTGATGAAGATGGTGAGCCGGTTGATCAAAAGGAATATAGAAGCATGATAGGTTCACTTTTGTACCTCACTGCATCAAGGCCGGATATACAATTTGCTGTGTACTTGTGTGCTCGTTTTCAAGCTTCCCCACGTGCTTCACATCGACAAGTCACAAAAGGATTTTCGTGTATCTTCATGGAACTCAAGATTTTGGCATTTGGCTTTTACGCTTCCTCATGCATTAGTTTGAGATCTTTTTCTGATGCTGATTTTGGAGGATGTAGAATTGATAGGAAGAGCACTTCTGGTTCATGTCACTTTTTGGGAAATTCTCTCATTGCATGGTCATCTAGAAAGCAATCTTCTGTTGCACAATCAATCATGAATCAATATGTGGTCAGCCGCTAGTTGTTGTTCTCAAATTCTTTGGATAGTAGCTACACTTAAAGATTATGGGGTTATTTTGGATAGTGTTCCTCTTCTGTGTGATAACACTAGTGCAATTTGCATTGCTAAGAACCCTGTGCAACATTCAAGAACAAAACATATTGACATCAGATTTCACTTTCTTAGAGATCATGTTGAAAAAGGCAACATTGTGCTTCATCATGTGGATACTGAACATCAATTGGCAGACATTTTCACAAAACCTTTGTCTTCTTCTCGTTTTGCTTTTATTCGGGGAGAACTTGGGATTGTTCATCCAATGGGTTTGTTTTGAGAGGGAGTTTCTTTGCCAAGTTTTTTTTTTCACTTGATGAGCTCACTTTATCATATTTCTTTATATACTATATAATTGAGCTAATATATGATAATCTAAATTGTCTCACTTGAACTAAGAATGACATTGCGAAATTCCCTGATCTGATTGCCTATAGCTAAATACTCTGTGATATCTTACTCTTCTAGGCTTGATATTGAATCCTCTTGACAAATTTGGGCTATGAAGCAAGTGTGTTTTCAGCTTTATTCTTTCATAAGACCTCTTAATCACTCTTGCATGTTTTACAATCAAAGAAAAAGAAAAGAAAAGGGAATAAAAAAGGGGTAGTTAAAAGCTAAAGCTTCGAGTTATTTGCTTCAAGCATGCTTCCCTTAAAATGGTTAAGATGTATGCTTCAAGCATGCCATTCCCTCAAAAACAAGATGTATGCTTCAAGCATGCCAATCCAAGGAAATAAAAGAAGTATGCTTCAAGCATGCCACATGCAGTTTACTGTTTAAAGATTAATTTGGTCTACTAGATTGGAGTTGAAATCACTTGCTCGTGCTGTTTTGTTAGTTGTTTCAATTTTTGAGCTTTTGTTCTTCTACTGAGATCTTGCTTAGTACTTGGCTATAGTTGACTGAATTGAGGTTGAGATGCATGTCATTCCCTAACTTGTTAAAATCACATCAAGATCATGTATTTTACATATTATGTGATATATAAGGTTATATGATCGAATGAGCACATCTTTTCTATTTTGGCACTCCTTTGTTTCTCATTGTGAAATCATTGCTGCAAAAAGAAAAATTTTGAACAAATTCTCTCTTTTGTACTCTTGATGAATCCATTGTCAAATGGAGAGAAATTTGGGAATCGTTGAAAAGTTTAAGAAAAAGGGGGAGAAGAAAAAGGGGGATTTGTTTCTGGCATTTTGTGAGAAGTTTGGAGATTTTTAGGAATTTTGGACACATTGCACATTCACACACATTTTTCGTCTCAGGGGGAGATTTTGTTTTGCATTTTGGTCAAAGGGGAATTCTGTGTTTTTCTCTTTTTGGTCCTTGATCTTTTGGATTTCAAAATCTTTTGTAAAGAGAATGCCAATGTTCAAATCTAAAGTGGTGTTGCCAATGTTTTCATCAAGGGGGAGATTGTGAATCATGTGATGAAAAATTGGCTTGATCATGTGATGAAAAATTGGCTTGATAATGTGCTGAAAAATTGATTAGGTTTAATCTTGCAAAATTGCTTGCATAAAGGGCCAAACATTCAAACATCCAAAAACAGAGACTTTGCATTTGCGCCAGACCAAACATCCAAAAAACAGTGAGTTTCGCATGTATGACGGACCAAACTTTTTGGTCTGTCATAAACGTGATTTTGATGCTTTTACGCTTGTTCAAGAAATCGCGTTTTTCCCATGCATGACGGATCAAATTTTTTGGTCCGCCATACACATGCGTTTTGGCGATCTCGCTTTTCCCATGCATGACGGACCAAATTTTTTGGTCCGCCATACACATGCGTTTTGGCGATCTCGCTTTTCCCATGCATGACGGATCAAATTTTTTGGTCCGCCATACACATGCTTTTTGGCGATCTCGTTTTTCCCATGCATGACGGACCAAATTTTTTGGTCCGCCATACACATGCTTTTGGCGATCTGTCCGGCGTGAATGGCTTTTTGCTCGATTAGGGTTTGTGCAAATTTGGACTTTGAATTTTGATTTATTTTTGAGATTATGAAATTTGTGAGAATTTCATGATGCTTGAAGTGGACTTTATGCAATGCTCATGTGAGTAGTTGCATGGATTGACCTTGAGTCAAGTCGTGGACTTGTGCTCGGATTTGTTTTGTGGTTTGTTCATGTGCAGGTATTGCTCGAAGACGAATGTGGTCGATGACGGACCGTAACTAGGTTCATGGAGGAACCGAGGTTCGGACTAGGTTCAGGAGGAACCGAGGTCTTGGTGGTCAAGGATGTCATGCGGGACGTTCGAGCTAAGAGAATGGTGCACATGAAGAATGGTTAGTCACGTGAGAATGGCAGGAGGTCATTCGCGTGCAAAGTGTTAGTCACGTGAGTATGGCAGGTGGCCATACGCGTGCAAAGTGTTAGTCACGTGAGTATGGTAGGGTTACCATACGCGTGCAAGAGTTGTACTCGGCCAGGTTGGGCCAAGTAGAGTTGTGTTGGATACGGATTCCTTCTAGGGAATAGGAATCGTATTCAGAACTCTTTGTGGGTTGGTGCTTTAAATAGGAGGGGTTGTCTCCTGTTGAAGGGCATCGCACCAAGTAGAGCTGAGCGCATCAAGCCTTGAGCTTGGTTTTAGGGTTTGTACTCTTTTGATGAGAGTATTTTAGACAAGAAATAAAGATCAATTCTTCCAAGATTTTTGCGTGCTACAAAGAACTAACGCCGCTACAAGATTTTCTGTTTTGGTTCTTGTTTGCATGCTTGTTCTAATTCTAGATTGGTTTTTGATCGTTGAGTTTCATCTTGATTTGATCCATCAAAAACCGTTCTAGGGTATTGATTTAGAGTTTCTCAAAGTCTAGTTGATTAATCTTTTGAAGATCTTGTTTAATCTTGAAGTTTTGATTAGATTGATTCTCGTCAAGTTCTGGATCAGCAAGCTTGCGAAGCTCATAACTTTTGATCCGTAAGTCCGATCGAGCTGATTCTTTTTGGGTTCGATTCGTATTGGAATCTAGTTTCTCGTGTCCAATTTTCAGATCAATCTAACGGTTGGATCTCCGGGAATTCGCGTTTTACCAAACCTCTATCATTCTGTTTTTGTCGAAAACGAGGCAATTATTTGGTTCTGTTTTGGGGTGAACTTTTAGTAGATCAAGAATTTGGTTTTAGCTTCCGCACAATCATTCACCCCCCCTCTGATTGCTATATTCGTATACTTCGATCCTACAGATTCTCTCTGTACGAGAGGGTGCCCAATATATAGCAAAACTAATAGGAGATAGGTTCGGGTTTGCCCACAATAGATAGAGTCCTTCCATACTTGGACTGTGATTCTATCTATATCATAACACTCCTCCTTGGGCGAATACCGCGTAATGCATATGTCTCGTTAAAAACTTCTCCCAAAAATCCAATGGAAAAAATAGATGGAGAAAAAGGTACATTACACTCGCACTCCATATTACACTAGTTGCCTCATTAAAAACCTTCATGTGAGAAAACTTCACGAAAACTCACTAAGAAAAAAAGAGCACAACTTACAATCTTCAAGATATAAAATATGATCTCCAGGATCATGTAAAAAGGGTAATAGTTCAGGGATTTACTTCTCCTGAACGCTGCAAATCTCTAAGTCACCTTATTCCAATGCCATTAACACATCTTTGAAAAATAGATTTTGGCAAACACATAGTAAACAAATCTGCTAGATTTTCATATGACTTAGTTTGCAATGTCTTTACCTCATCATTCTTCTGCAGTTCAAGACGATAGAAAAATTTAGGGCTAATATGCTTCGTGATATTGCTCATTACATAACATATTTGTATTTGTGCAACACAAGTAATATTATCTTTATAGATAATCATAAGGGTATTGACGGAATTAAGATCATATAACTTTTAGATATGATTAATCACACATCTTAGCCAAACACACTCGCGTGAGGCTTCATATAAAGTTATAATATCTGAGTAGTTAGTACCAAGGTCTGCTTAAAAGACCACCAAGAAATGGCTGAACCACCTCAGAAAAACACAAAACCAATCTTAAATTTGGCACTGTAGGGATCAGACAGATAGCCAACATCTATATATCCCACCATGGTTAAGTTTTGGTTCTTTTAGAAAAACCATCCAAGATCTTCAGTACCTTAGAGGTATATGAGTAAAGTCTTGACACTAGCCCAATATCTTTTGGTTGGGACTACACTATTTCATGCTAGCAAATTTACTATGAATGCAATATTATGTCTTGTGCAAATAGCAAGATACATAAGTATAGGACTTCAGGTTCAAAAACTTTCTTATTTTTCATCCTTGGTCTGAAAAAGGTCTTTATCTGCTTCAAGAGATCTC
The DNA here is from genome assembly GCA_036346355.1 of Rhipidocladum racemiflorum. Lineage (NCBI taxonomy): Eukaryota > Viridiplantae > Streptophyta > Magnoliopsida > Poales > Poaceae > Rhipidocladum > Rhipidocladum racemiflorum. Next base: position 22,203,662 of record CM070570.1, on the reverse strand, counting down.
ACAACCATAGGATCTTTAAAGTATAAGATTTGTCCATATTAAATCTTTTTAATACCTTCTTAGTATAAATAGATCGGTGTACAAAAATTCCTTATGGGAAATGCTTTAACTGCAGGCTTAAGCAATATTTGGTTTTACCCAAATCTTTTATCTCAAACTCCATCGTAAGGTAAGCAATCGCTTTCTTTATTTCCTCTGTGGTTCTGATGACATTCCTATCATCGACATATACTGAAATGACATAGAATCCATTCTGGGATTTCTTTATGAACACACAGGGACAATATCCCTTCTTCAGGAGGAACTCATTAAGTCAGTTGTACCACATTCTTCCTGACTGTTTTAATTCGTATATAAATCTTTCCAGTTTGTGAGAGGATCGAGGATGGACGCCTAGAGGGGGGGTGAATAGGCGATTTACAATTTTCTAAAACTACGCAGCGGAAAAGAGATCGGAACTTCCGATATGGAGTCGGAGGTTCCGGTGTCTAATCGGAATATCCGATACGAGGTCGGAATATCCGATTAGAACAGAGTCTAGTGAATTGCAAAACGAATTACGCCTATACACAAAATGATTTCTACTCGAAGCTAGCACAAGCAAATATCAACAACTAGTAGTAAAGCTAGCTAGCGAGATAATCAACACTAGATAGATCAATTCAATACAAGATAGCAAAGTAAAGCAATAAGCACATGTAAAGAATTGACACGATGATTTGTTTACCGAAGTTCGGACTTCCTCCAAGGAGGTTCCTACGTCTTCGTTGAGGAGGCTCGGTCACACTTGAGCCGGGTCTTTTCCAACCCTATTCCTCGCCAATCTCGGTCACACTTGAGATGTGGCTTCACTTCTTGATTTCTTCCCTTTCGGAGGCGAAATCGGACCTTCACAAACTTCTCACGGCACACCACACTCGTTGGTTGCTCGTGAGCGATGCCTAGCCGTCTAGGAGTCTTCAAACTCTAAGAGTAACAAATCCAACAAATGGATGATCTTGGAAATGAACTCTAGTGCTCAAGATGTATCTCAATCTAACACTCTTAGCACTAACTCTCACTTCCCACACCTCACTCAAAGAGGGATCACTAAGATCAAAGGAGAAGGAGCAAGGAGGAACACTCAATCCACTCCTAATCATAACACAAGTTTTTAGAGCTCTCTCTAGCCAATGAGATGACCAAGGAGCAACAAATGCATCCCAAGGTGATCTCTCTACTCAACTAGCTCAACCTCTTGTTTTGCCCTTCAAAAATATCCTCAACACTATCTCCCAACCGGCCAAGGGGGATATTTATACCCCACACCCAAAGACTAGCCGTTGGAGCAAGAAAACTAGCCGTTTTACACACATCGGAACTTTCGATCCCAACATCGGAACTTCCGACTAGGCAAAAACTCCAGAACAAACTCAATCCAATAAACACATCGGAACTAACATCGGAACTTCCGATACATCGGAACTTGCATCGGAACTTCCGATCTTGGCAGAGAGGCACCTTACAGAAACCTTTCAAAAAGTTTCTAAGTCTACATCGGAACTTCCGATACAACATCGGAACTTCCGATCCAACATCGGAACTTACATCGGAACTTCCGATCAGGCAAAAAATCAACACACTTGCAAACTAAAAACACTGATCGGAACTTCCGATTTTCACGATCGGAACATCCGATTTGACCAGAGAGCACCCTTTTTGAATTTAACACTTATCGGAACATCCGATCCAAAGATCGGAACATCCGATCAATCCAGAGAGGTTCTAGACTCTCACCAACACACCACCGGATTTACCGATGAATCGGAACATCCGATCCCTGATCGGAACATCCGATCCAGACAAAAAGACAAACAATCCCGATTATGCGTGATGTGTATTGTGTCTCTCATCTATTTAAGGATAGATAACACTTGAGCACAGAGACACTTCTAAATCATCCACGTTGCATCCCTCTTAATAGTACGGCACGCCTATAACAAGACACTCTATCTAGTTACCTTTGATGCCGCACGTGATCAATCCCCTTTGGGGACTTTATGATCTTCAATCATACCTCATTTCCCTGGGATTGTCACATCGCTCTCTCTTGAAGTCCTCATGATTTACGATCATCTTCTCTTCAAGATTGTCACACAGCTCTACTTCTCTCTCACCAGATCATCACCCGGCTCTCACAACATCTTGTTCATCTCCTCTTGATGAACATTCTTTTCTTTCCTTCTCAACGGGATCTCCTCTTGACATTCATCACCTCATGATGTCGTCCTTGTCCCGTTTCTTTATCTTAACCATCATTGGACCTAACCTGGCTCAATCATCACTTATGAAAATAGTTAGTCCAAGATGCATGGTTGTCTCAATCATCCTTGCACTCAATTAACACATAATGAATGCCTTCATAATGATTGAGCACAACCTAAATCAATTTAAATGAATAATTGTATTTGTGTCTTAAGTATATTGATACAACTAATGTTTCATTATACTCAAGAACTATCGATTATCCTTAATCGATCACAAGAACACCATCAACTCATGATGCAATGTTCTTTGATTATTAAGAGATAAACGACCTCAATTTAAATCTTCATTTAAATTGATATGAGTATACAATAACTACACAGGTTTTCATATACTCATGTTGATGGAAAGTAATGATCCATAATATGTGGAATGTATGGAAATGATCGTTACTCTAAGCCATCAACTATAAGATAAACTCCACAAAAATATGTGCATACATATAATTGATCTTGAATCAATATGCACGTATCCAATTTTATTTCTTTGGAGCATATCCTATGATACCATGAGTATACTACAACTATGCATGTTAAATGTATACTCAAAGATCTAGTTTCAATGTCTTGATCCTTTATATGTGGTAATGAGGAATAGATCAATGCAATGAAACATTAAGTTAGAGTGTGAACTCCCCCTAAATGTGTGCATCCATGTAATATATGGATTGGGAAACATAATACACAGTTTTTGGTTAAAGCAGTGGAGAAATTCATACTTCAACTTAAATCCTAAGTATGCAATAAAATAATGAACATTGATACAATGCATACCTTGGGTTTTCCATTTTCTATCCAAATGTGAGGCTACTAAACATAAGCTCAATAAATATGTTAGTCTCATTAACAATTAGTTTTGTCAATGATCATCAATCATCCTTGATGAGATGAAAATAGTAATTACCTAAACATTAGTCTCATATTAGGATTTGTCATTAATCACCAAAACCAACTTAATGGATCAACCTAATGGAGGTTGTACTTACAGTTTGACGCTATACATGTTGCGATTATTAGGATCCAAAATTTTAACTCCTTCAGGGATTCTCATATAAATTTTCATATCTAGTAACTCATATAAATATGTGATCATTACATTCATCAACTACATTGTTAAGTTTAAGCTTGCTGCTATTAATATTAAATTTTGGAACGTTATTCCACTCATTACAGGCAAATAGGTTTCATCGTGATCAATGACGAGTCTCTGTGCGAACCCTTGTACTACAAGCATCACTTTATATCTCACCAACTGGATATTTTCATATATCTTTGAGATGGAAAACCCATTTAATCCTACAGGGAACTCTTTAGGAGGTGTTGGTCAACGGAACCAAGAACTTTCATCTTATTAAGCGAGCATTGCCTCAATTGCTTCTTTTTATTTGATCCTATCTGAGCACTTCTAGCACTGCCATGTACTTTAGTTCTGAATCAAGTTTTTTAGCAATTTTTAGAGGCGAAACATATGTCGATAATTGTAGTCTTTCTTTAATTTCCTGCATCACTTCAGGGATATTTCTTCATAAATTTCTTCCAGCTCCTCGTGATTTCCCACAACGATGGAGTCTGGGTGTTCTGACTTCCCAGTGTTGGATTGTGCGCGCAAATATACGCGGGGGTTATCATCTTCAGGATGGATCAGTTCAGGGGTGTTACCATCTCCAAGATGGCTCACTTCGGGGATTTTTCTCAACATCAGGTTGAGCTTCTTCCACTTTCACAGGTAGTGTTCTTATTTGTTCGGTTCTCTACTTTTGCAGACGTCTTCGCGGAATTGAGTCTCCTGCACTAGGAGGCCTCCCCCTCTTTTTATTACAAGGGTCAAGAGTGGGTTCAATATCCTTCTATGATATTTTCACTCTTTTAGGTGCATATATTGCAAGTATATGAGATCATGTCACACCTTTATGATCAATGAAGGTATTTGACAGATTATTAGCTTATTTATTGCAGGTTTATTATCCTTCGAATTTTAAGTTTGATCTCTTTAGTGCGTGGATCTAGGGATATGCTATTCTTTAATGTGGTACTTATCTCCCCCTAATGCCAAAAAAATGTCCTTAGTACAATTAGTGTACAGAGTCATGTACAAATCACCTGTTATAAGCTCTAGGTGTTTAAATAATTGGCAGAGATTCATAACCTACATAGATCCTCAACTTCTGGTGAGATCCCATAGTGGTACGCTGTGATGGAGAGATTGGCATGTATATAACACAACCAAATTTTCGCAGATGGAAAATACTTAATTCTTTTCCATGCACTATATGCAATGGGAAAATTTCATGATGTACAGTTGGTCTGAGTTGAATTAATATCACAACGTTCAACACTGCGTGGCCCCAACAGCTGATGGGTAACCTACTATTCTACAAGATAGGCTAAGCAATAAATTTTTATTCTTTTAATTTAATAACTCTGCAAGGCCATTTTGTGTGGACATGAGGTACGATATACTCTACATTAATTTTTAGAGCCATACAATAATGATTAAATGGTTTTGAGGTAAACTCACCAGCATTGTCCATTAGAATAGACGTGATCCTTTCTTCTAGAAAATTGGCTCTTAACTTAATAATCTGGACAATTAATTTTAGCAAAAATATGATTTCTAGTATATAAGAGACATACATAGTGCCATCTAGTAGAAGCATCTATCAGTATCTTAAAATATCTGAAAGGGCCTGATAAGGGCTAAATTGGTCCACATATATTACATTGAATTTTTCAGGAAATTCAATTATTCTTCCCTAACTTTTAGATAAGAAGATCTAACTATGGATTTTCCTATAGCACAAACAGGGCATAAGAAAACTTCAAGTCTAGGAAAGGCTTTACGCTATGGCCATCAGAATTATTAATTACTTCTTATAATATTCAACTTAGGATAACCCAATCGATATGCCAGATCTTAAATATTTCTGGGCTTTCATCGCAACACAAACTTCAAGTTTTGTATGTGCATAGTATAATCCGAAGGAGAATGAAGTTTTTCAACCACACATTATTACACCCATTAAACATAGTCATGGATAGGTATTCTGTACAATTCTCATTCTATGTCTCCATATGAAAATGATTTAGACCAATATTTTTAAATCTTAAGATAGTACGATTGGACTCAGAGTATAATATGGCATTCTTTCAGTGCCAACTATGAGAGCATCGCTTCTAGCAATAGTCATAATATTTGCAATTCACTTAGTGTGGTGCAACTGTTTTCTAGACAGATTTTCTCCGCTGCCATTGAATTATACTTTGTTCTATATTGGAAGTATGACTTAATAATCAGACAATTATTGCATCAGGAATAAATTGTAAAATATAGAATAAACAAAGTACAATTATTCAAATATCTAGAAAATAGCTATTTATTCAATTTTAAATGATAATCGCTCAACATGAGCGTAGACCAAATGTTCATTCAGAAACTAGGGCTAAACTGGTAAGGAGACTTATAAGAAATATCTGACATCGATTAACAAAGTGCAGGAATACTTAGGAGACTAATACAGATCTCCACATGAGTTTTATGTGTCCTTCTGTGACTCCTCGAACTCAATAATTTTAAGAACCATATCATAACACTACTTGATGTCCGTGTCAACAACAGGTTGAACGGTGAAGTATGGTTCAACATTGTTCCCTTGGGTCTTATTAATTTTTCAATGAATTTCGTGTAAAGGTCTACCATATGCTTAGGGATGTGTTAGTTGCACAACCAGTGGTTAGTGCATCCATACCTAAAGCAGGATTATGCAGGGGTTTGCAGCCTTGTTGGCTGAGTCTTACTTCTGAAAGCCCCCTGGTCCTTTACCTTTACTTTTTCACTATTGATTGGCTCTTCCCCTATCTGATCTGCCATTCTTCTATTTACCCACTTTATTCATTTGGCCTTTTCTGCGGCTATGGCTATTGCTAGCCTGTTGAGCATTTGCATGTCTTTGGGCATTGCATGACTCCCATTAGGTAGTATGTGATGTTTCTTTGCTAGGAGTTCATCATACTTTTCTACTTCTAGCAAAATGCATATAAGCTCAGAGTATTTATGGTACTTAGCATGATGATACTATTACAGCAGTATCCTCATATTCGGGTGGAAGGTACATAATGTCTTGTTGATCAGTGACAAGCTTGTGCATGTCAAAGTTATATACTGCCCAGCCTTTAAGATCCTGAAAGCGCAGGAAGATCCATTCGTGTTGTGCTTTTAGCAACAAGACGAGTTTTTGCTGGTTATATTTTTCCTTCAGTGAATTCAAAAGTACCGGCTGATCCTCTTTCATCAAATATTCAGCATCCAGGTCCGTATGGAGATGATGCCTCAAGAGGGGCAAAGCCGTATACCGGACAGCTTTGGGAAGAGCAGGGGTAACAGTTTCAGGCTAGGAAAATAAGAGCCCCAAAAGATCAAGATGTCATATTAAGATCTTAGTATTCATTGCCCGGAAAGGTAATTGTTGCCATGCAGGGCAAGCTAGATAAATTCCCTCTATGCGATGTTCAGCATATCCTATTTCTATTTTATGCAAAATGACTTCTACTACTTGTAAAATCATTATATTGCATGCTCACTCTTCAATCAATAAAGCTTGGTCTATATCTATTACGTAGATAATTATTTAAAATTTTCTCGGATTTTTCTAGCAATGTTCATAGTTTTCTGCTAATTATTTAAGCAATTTATTCATAAAATCTTTACCAAAGGTGCGTTAATAGCATTAGAATGAGACGACTTAGAGATTTGCAAGGTTTAGAGAGAGTAAATTCCTAAACCATAACTCCTTTTGTATGATCCTGAAGATCATATTTTAAATTCTGAAGATTATGAGTTGTACTCTTTTCTTTTGGTGAGTTTTCCTGAAGTTTCTCACATGAAAGTTTTTTTAAATTCTGAAGATTATGAGTTGTACTCTTTTCTTTTGGTGAGTTTTCCTGAAGTTTCTCACATGAAAGTTTTTAATGAGGCAACTAGTGTAACACGGAATACGAGTGCTCTTTTCTCTATTCCTTTTCTTCTACTGGGTTTTCGGAGGAGTTTTTAATGAGACATGTATATTACGCGGTATTTGCTCCAAGCGGGAGTGTTATGATAAGGATAGAATCTCTATTCCGGTATAAAAGGACTCTAACCATTAGTAGACGAATTTGAATTGATCTGTTTGAGTTTTTCTACTATATTATATATTATATATTGTTTTATACAGAAAAATCAATCTAATAAAAAAATAGAACTTTGTTCCCTTACTTCTATATAGCCTTTTATTCTTATTCATATAATTATATTGATATGCCATCAATTAATGTGGATGAACGACTTCTTTTTAAGACAACCCGACAGCAACGCCCGAGAGCGACCGGCCGGCGCCGTGCAAACTCAACCGTATCGTATTCATAATTTCATATCCGCACGGCGCAACCAGTCCTCGCTCCCCCGGTCGCACTCGTCCCCAGACCCAAAAGAGCCACCTCGAGCCAGCCAAAAATGTCCGACCAAACCGACGCCGGCGCCGGCGCCGGTGCCGCGGGCGACGCGGTGTTCGCGCGGTGCCTACTCACGCTGTACCTCATAAGCCCGCTCACTGTTCTCGCGCTCCGCTACGTCTCCGCGCCGTACGGCAAGCTCTCCCGCCCGGGGTGGGGCCCAGCCGTCCCGGCCGCGCTCGCTTGGTGCCTCATGGAGAGCCCCACCCTCTGGCTCCCGCCCCTCGTCTCCCCCCTGCCGCTGCGCGCCGTGGCGGCCTCCGGTTCGCTCGCCGCCCTCCCGCCCGCGCTCTACGCGCTCCACTACGCCCACCGCACCCTCGTCCACCCGTTCCGCCTCCACCGCCTGCGACGGGCCCCCGCGCCCGTGCCGGTCCTCGTCGCCGCCTGCGCCTTCGCCTTCAACCTCCTCAACGCCTACGTCCAGGCCCGCTCCTGGGCGCTCCACGCCGCCCGCCCCGCATCCGCCTCCGCCTCCGCCCTTGCCCGCTGCGTCGTCGGGCTGGCCCTGTTCGCGTGGGGGATGCGGGTGAACATCGCGGCGGATAAGGAGCTCCTGAGGCTTAAGGAGGAGGGCGGTGGGTACAAGATCCCGAGGGGCGGGTGGTTCGAGGTGGTGACGTGCCCAAACTACTTCGGAGAGACCGTGGAGTGGCTCGGCTACGCCGTGGTGGCGTGGACGCCGGCGGCCTGGGCCTTCTTCATCTACACCTGCGCCAACCTCGGGCCGAGGGCGAGGGATCACCGCCGGTGGTACGTGAAGAAGTTCGGCGACGAGTACCCGGCGTCGCGGAAGGCGTTCGTCCCGTACATCTACTAAGCTTCTGCAACTTTTATTCCCCCTCATATGTTATTGTACTGATCAGAGAGAGAAAAATCCTCCGACATCTCAGGATGGCATCATTGACATGAGCTGCGTTTATATGTGGAATAAGAATGTGTCGTGCGCGTTCGTCCCGTATTTAAATGTCATGATGTACGAAGAAATAGCCTAATCATACTTTTACTTGGTAATTAGTATTTTAAGGCTTCCTCGATCATTTGCGAAGCTCGAACCAGTCGCTGACACCGTATTCAATTCCAACCTTCATGGCCACTCCACCGCCCGACGGCGACAGTGAAGTTTGCCTGTTGTAACTTGTGAGAGGCTACCATGTGAATTTTGCCCGGTGGTCTCTGGGAGGATGACAATAACATAGCAGAGAATTATCCTGGCAACTGACCAGCACATTTTGATATCGAAGATAACAAAAAAAAAAGGAATCATTTTATTTTATGATGGAAGATTCCAGTACAGACCAAAAGGAGATCGTTTCAGGCCAAAATATAGAACAAAAGAAGAGTTGCATTTTCTATGCACTTCGAAACAAGTATAGCAGAATACGCAACAGAACAAGCTTTGTGCGTCGCTCTCTGTTCTCCAGCTACAAGGGAAGCAGGTGTCACTCACCGTGGATCATTATTCATCCTTATTATAGCATCCAACAAACTTCATCTTGATTGCACCTCCTTTTTACGGAACAGGGCTAGCCGTAATACCCCATATTTCCTTTGCATACTGGGCGATAGTACGGTCGCTGCTGAATTTGCCACTTCCAGCTGTGTTCAATATAGACATCTTGATCCACCTTTTCTTATCCCTGTCATGAAATCGTGATTTAATCAAACCATTCAGTTGAAGGATAGCATTAAACCTTCGCTATTCGGCATATTGCACTAATTATTGGCTATCTCATATATGTATTCAGACACACATATAATGGATTGGCTGGATTTGCAAATAAGTCAGATTTTGACCACCTCCCGCAATTATTAATAATTTGAAATTTAATGCTATTGAGCACAGGTTGAGTTTTGCGGAGAAAAAAATCATTGTCCGGGTTTGACTAAAACAGCAAATGTGGGAAGACTTAAGCTACTTCATTCTCAATAGTGGTAAATCCTGTTGGAACACGGTAGCATAGCAGCTAGCACTAGCATGGAGAAACAAAGATGTAATCTCTACTGAAAAAACAGCAGCCGTTATCCTTTTCCAAATCCCATGGTGTTATTCAATCTTCACTGTAACTAATAGCAAAGGAGGGATGTGTGCAAAACTTGCGAAGTGCAAGGTCATGTTTGATCAATAATTTGCAAGCTATGGACTCGATGCAAAGAAAAAAAAATTAGTATCCTTACCTGTAGGCTTCATCAACTCGGGTTTGTGCATCAATGTAGCTTGGGAAGTCATAGCCAACAAGGAAATAATCACCACGCCCAAATCCAGAATTTCCTTCAAGGGAATCCAAGAGAGGAGCATAGTCATAACTACCAAAAGCATTACTCCTTATAAGCTGCTTGGCTTCTTCAAAACGTGGGTCTGGTTTGAACTGTTGATATTGTAAAATAATAAGTTAATAATAGCCCATCCGATAGTGAGAAATATATACTGAATCAACAAACTAACAAAAGCACACATTCAAGTTTAGCTATTTGCTATTCCTGCAAACTAATACAGGTTCTATATTGCTAACTCGCAATCTACTAGAAAATATCTTACCAAGCCATTTTCTCTATCCTTCCTCAGACCAGCAACTTCATCTGCTTTGGCACCGAAAAGGAAGAAATTTTCTTCTCCCACTTCTTCTCTTATTTCAACATTAGCTCCATCGAGAGTTCCAATGATAACACAACCATTCAGAGAGAATTTCATGTTACTTGTTCCACTTGCTTCCATGCCAGCAGTACTAATATGTTGTGACAATTCACTACCAGGAATGAGCACTTCAGCCACTGATACATTGTAATTTGGAATGAATACCACCTGGGAGGAACAAGGAGAATATCATTATAAAAAATTACATTGTATATTTATGTCAGGACTAGACTATCTCAATAATGTTCATTACACGACAATGAAATTTTTTGGATGGATGGTAGATATATTAAGTTTCCAATGGCTACTCTGAGAAGAAATTGCCAAGGATGCTGTGGATGTGATAACATGCTGAAAATTCGATACCTTCAGATACTTGTTAACATCAGGATCATTGTTCACCACAGCACCAACATCATTTACCAATTTCACTATTCTTTTAGCATTGGTGTATGTTGCAAATGCTTTCCCTCCTATCATGACAGTGCGAGGCGTAACCTTCTGCTTCTGTTCTGCACTCATTTCCTAGAAGATTCATAGGCATATTTCAGAACCACAATACCAATCATTTTCCATTTAATGAAGTTAGCTAAACATGGTAAACTGTAAGAGTAGGGGCATAGTCTAAGAAGCCAAACCTTTAACTTCTTGTATCTGTAAACAGCTCCCAGAATGTTTAACAGCTGTCTCTTGTACTCGTGGATACGTTTAATTTGTATATCAAAAAGGCTATTTGGGTCAATTGTAACACCTGTCACATCCAACACATACTTGGCTAGGCGCTTTTTGCTGGCCAACTTGGCTGATGCCCACTCAGCGTGAAGTTTCTCGTCATCTGCAAACTGTTAGAAGTTTTCAGTTATACTGTGACAGTGTGATAAGTAATAACAAAGGGATGCAAGATTAGAAGCATGCACACATACTTTCCGAAGTCCAGTAAGAAGATCAAGGTTACTTGTCCACTGATCTGTTTTTAGCCATTTCGTGACTATTTCACTCAACTCAGGGTTGCAAAAACGGAGCCATCTACGAGGTGTAATTCCGTTAGTTTTGTTCTGGAATTTGTTAGGCCATATAGAGAGATAGTCTGCAAATAGCTCTTGCTTCAAAATGTTACTATGTAACTCAGCCACTCCATTCACCTGTCAGAAGAATTTAGTAAACTTCAGTACGGCCTACCTCATCTGAGATGAGAAGGCAAATAATTGCCGAAAAATTCATCATAAAAGTACAGAACGTGGGATACCAGAATTAATTGAAGCGCACATAATTACGTTTTAATGAAAATACTTAGCAAGAAGCAAACAACTACGATAATGGGATTTCAAGCAGCATTTCTTCAAAGAAATGAGTAAGAGATAAGAATTTGCGAACTAGATAAATAAATACAGTCATGGTCCATTGGAGGATATATCTGTTAAATAAACAACACCAGTTTTCACTGCTTGTACTGTATCTCTATTATCTACTTAATAGACAAATGGAAACCAACAGTAGAAACACAAGAACCAAGTACTATGTAATTATCAACTTGATATTTTTTTCATACCATTGATAATTATAGATTTTCACAATATACTAGAAGAATTAAGAATTTCAACATGTGGTGACATGACAGAAGTGAGCGGAAAAATCAGCTTGGTAATAAAGCTGATCAAGGTAGTGATGAACAACTGTCATGTACTCATGCTGTGAAGTAACAGGCTATAGAACATCAGCATGAAATAAAAATAACTGTATTTACCGTATGGGAGGACACCACACACAAATTTGCCATGCGCACGACTGGCTTCTGGGGATTTGAGTTATCTAAAATTCTCAACGATTCAAGCTTTTCCTCCATTTCTCTCCGGGTGGAGATTATCATTTCTCTGAACTGCAAGCCAATGGAACTTGTCATTTTGTGCCATAACTGTCGTGTATAGAAGAGCAAATATGGCATGACAATTACCCGCTTGTCAATTTCCTCGATAATTTCCATGTGTCGTGGAAGCAATTTCCTCATTACAGTCTGTGACCATTTCTCAAGAGCTTCAGGAAGAACTGTATGATTGGTGTAAGCAATTGTCCTGGATCATGGAAAAGAATTTACTAATTGAATCAAACTTTTTAGTTGAAGTACTCTTGTAAAAAGAAATAATAAAAATATCAGGAAAGAGATCAAATTAAAGTAAATCACTTGTACAAATCAAACTTCACCTATTTGTGATATCCCAAGCTTCATCCCAACCAAGTCCCTCCTCATCCATAAGTAACCTCATTAGTTCAGGGATGGCAAGAGTTGGGTGGGTGTCATTCAGTTGAACAGCAACTTTGGATGGGAACTCACTCCACTTCCCCGAAACTCTGTCAGATTTTCTTTCTTTAAATCTGAAAATAATATCCTGGAAACAATTCATTTTCAGTTATGCTTGTCAACATTCATCACAGGGATTAAAAATAAAGATATTGAGAAAAGATAAAATAAAACCATGAAGAGATAAATTGTAACTAAAAGAAGGCAGAAGGAATGATCTAAATGTCATGAGACTGGAAAGGTTGATCATGATAATAAAAATATAACTATACTTAATAAAACTCAGTTGAGCATTCTTCTGATGCAAGATGGGCGAAATTTGATATAGAGTGTTGCAAAAATACAAGATTATAACCATTGTGTTTTTGCAAGTATCTCATTACATCATTTCTTTAAAAAAACAGAAAACATGAGGTGGCCATAGGTACATGTTCCTTTTACAGTAACCATGCTTACAAATAAAATCAATCAATTAAGTACCTGAAGTGATGCGCTGCAAAGGAAAAACTGCTGCTTTAACCTCAGAAGCTTTCCTTCTTCTGTAGCATCACCAGGATATAGAACAGCACATATCTACAGTGTGATGCACAAGACATAAGTTTTCATCAAACTAGCTAGTTCATAAAGTACAAAATTGGAGAGAACAGATACAATAGTTACTTATGGCCTAGATATAGGAACTGATAAAAGATAGGAAACACATAGCACATAATTTTCAACTTCTTAGTTAAAAGTTAAAATGGATTAACAACTCACCTATCCCAGTCACGATTGAAATTCATGTCAAAACTACAACAGATAATTCTTTGGTATTTTTTGCGACCAAGTGAAACAACCTAGATTATTAATTAAGCAAATAAAAGTAGTAAGCAATTAATCAGTATAGTAACCAACGTTCTTGCTTGTGTAAATTCAATTTGCGAGTAGAACAAATAGTAAAATTTCGAGGATTGTCATCAGACCCGCAGGCGAGGGTATCGATCACCGAGATACCAGACCCGTCCGAGGCCAGGTCAGCATCTCTCGCTAGTCTAGGGTTTCATCACGGGGCGACGCAAAATTTCGAGGATTGTCATCGGACCATGAAGTAGGGTATCGATCAGAGATACTGCACTGGCCCGAGGCCAGTCGATCTCTCGCTAGTCTAGGGTTTCATCACGGGGCGATTTATACAAAGCTGGTAGGATTGCGGGTATCCGTAACTAAAAATGTGAATAGTAGCAAATTACCCCAAAGTAAAGCAATAAAAGGACCAAAGGGTAAAACAATAGTTTTGACCACTGAGACCCAGGCAAGACCAGCCACAGCCAGCCGAACACAACCTAGTGCATCCCCACATGGCTTCACAACGACCGAGGCAAACACAGAGCACCCATTTCCTTCACTCCAGCCGAGCCAACCAGCACAGCCACCATTTCCTTCACTTCCAAACCGAGAGCAAGAAGAGGAGTCAGGAGGAGCTCCAACCGAAGGCAAGACTAGGAGCCAAAAGAAAAGACCGCAGCAAGAAGGGGACCAAGAGAAGACCCCAAGCAAGAGACTAGCCCCTGGACCCCCTCCACCAATACACCGACACCAGCTTCCTCACCATCGAACCCATCATCCATCAGGTGCACAAACATAGTGGTAGCATTGCTAGCAATGTAGGTTGCTTAAATGGGTAAATCGGGTGATTAGCTAGTGGATCAGGAGGGAACCGTAGTGGTCTCAGCAGGGGAGGAACACTAAGGGCTGTGAGGGCGTGCCAGCCATCACCGCGCACTCCCCGGCGTGCGGGCGTTGCCGGTGTCATCACCTCGCCTCCAAACTTAGAGCACCATTCCCCAAAGTCAACATCGACCATTTTCTCACCTTTAGACCATAGAACAAACCTCCAGCAAAGTGACTAGTGCAGCAAGAACCACAAAACCGAGCTAGTAGAGGCGATGGCCGGGCATGGGGTCGCCCAAGGAGTGGAGTAGGGGAAGGGGGAAGGGAAAAGAGCAAGGGGAAGTAGAGGAAGGACCAGATCTTGTAGGGTAGAGAGAAGAGGGAGAGAGAAGAGGGCGAGGAGAAGAGCGGCGCCGCCGGCAATGGGCGGTCGGGCCAAAGGTTGGTGAGTCCAGAGGTGGAGACGACGGTCGGGCAGGGAGCAGTGGTGGCCAAGCCGAAGGCCAGCAGGAGGAGCGGCCGAAGTAGAGAGGGAGTTGAGGGAGAAATAGAGAGGGAGAAGAGAAACCGAGAGGAGGGAGGGCCAAAGAGATTGGTCCCAGGAAGGAGGAAGGGAGGAACAAGAAGAGAAGAAAAGCCGAAAGGAGCCAGAGGGGAAGAAAAGAAAAGAAAAAGGAAAAAGAGAAAAGAAAGAAGAAAATGAGAGAAGACGAGAAAAGAAAAGAGAAGGAAAAAGAAGGGGAAAGTAGAAAATATTTTGCAACCGTTGCGAACCGCAATAATTCAAATAAAAATTTGCCGAAAAAATTTGAGAAACTAGAAATATAGCAAATCACCGTTGTTAATTAGTTAAGGAAATGCATGAAATTAGTGGCTACTTTTAATAGCTAAAAATGGAGAACAATGCCGTACTAAATTAATTTTTACATTCAGGAAACTTAATGAGTTGCATAAAATTAAGCGGCACTAAAATTAACATAAAGACAGTGAGAACACCTTCATTTCAAATATGCCGTATTAAAAATGTAGCAAATTCATAAATCTTAATTTGCAGCGAGCAATCTGTCCGCACTAATTTTCAACCCGTTAAGAGAAGGTTGGACGCCATAAAGCATATAATAAATTAATATTCACATGAATTTAGTGTTCCCTGATTTTAGGAGTTGAATTAAATTCAACAGGGGACCACCTACATCAAGCTTGCGAGGACGATTATACCAAAACCCAGGTAAGCTTCTTTTGATCAAAATTGTGAAATTCTTTTCAAATGCTTTCAGATATACCTATGATATCATTCAATGCATGGAAAAATATCTTTTCAAACAAAAACCTTAAATTGGGTGTAGTTGGAAAGATGGTTGTCCTATCTTAATTTACAAAGAAGAATTTGTGGATTTAAATGAATGGTGAAAGAAATAGCAAGTCCAGTTGAATGAGCAGTTGGCTTGCAGTTATATTACTATGGTGTGTAGAGGGTGCGATAAGGAGTTTAGCCGATGGGGCCCTCTACATAGGATATGATATAAGGACAAACAACTACACTCGGGCAATGAGCCGTTTTTTATAGTACCAACTATAGTGTGTGAAATAGGTCAGAAAAGGTTGTCCTAGGAAGGTATTCTGATCTCTGTTATGAATAGCATTTGTATTCATCATGAGGCCAATGGGCCAGTATATATATACATGTATATGAGGGAAAAGGAATATGACTATCTCTAACCAAGTATACAAGGAATATGACTCTATCTCTAACACCCCCCCCTCAAACTCATGGTGGATCAACAACACTGAGTTTGGAGAGGAAAAAGTCATGAGAAGCTCTAATCTGTGTCTTCGTGAAGAAATCTGCTAAATGGAGCTCTGAAGGCACATACTGAAGAGCCACAACCTCATCCTGTACCTGTGACCTCATATAAGAAGCATCAACACCAATATGCTTGGTGAGTTCATGCTTCACTGGATCTCGAGCAATGCTGATAGCCCATGTACTGTCAGATAAAAGAGGAGTCGGTGTAGAAACAGAAACACCGAAATCCTCAAGCAACCACCATAGCCACGTAACCTCTGCTGTCAAAAGAGCCATAGCTCGCAACTCAGCCTCAGCACTCGAACGAGAAATTGCTGTCTGCTTCTTAGTCTTCCAAGCAATGAGAGAACCACCAAGAAAAACACAGTAAGCAGAAAGGGACCGACGATCAGAGTGATCACTAGCCCATGTAGCATCAGAGTATGCCTGGAGCTGTAAAGAGCTGGAGCACGGAAAGAAAAGACGGCGAGAGATGGTTCCACGAAGATATCGTAGAACACGAAGAAGATGACTATAGTGGAGCTGAGTGGGAGTAGAGACGAACTGACTCAGGATATGAACTGGATAAGAAATGTCAGGACGAGTGACACCAAGGTAAACAAGACTCACAACAAGATGGAGATAGCGAGTAGGATCCTCAAGAGGTTCACCATCAGTAGGTCGAAGGTGAACATTGAGCTCCATGGGAGTCTCGGTTGTACGCTCATCAGTGAGAGAGGCACGAGCAAGAAGATCCTGGATATACTTCTCTTGGGAGAGAAAGAAGCCCTTAGAGGTGGAAGAAACCTTAATCCCAAGAAAGTATCGGGGAGGACCAAGATTGGACATGAGAAACTGCTCACTGAGACGGGCCTTTACAAAGGCAATATACTGAGAATCATCGCCAGTAATGATCATGTCATCAACATACAGAAGGAGAAGAGTCCGACCACGAGAAGAGGTGTGAACAAAGAGCGCAGGATCATGAGCACCGCGTAAAAACCAGCCGCAATGATCACAGAAGAAAACGCTCAAACCAAGCACGAGGGCTTGCTTGAGCCCATAAAGAGAGCGACGGCCGACAAACCATGCCCTCGAGAATGTAATACCCGGTGGTGGTCGCATATAGACCTCCTCGTGCAGCTCACCATTAAGAAAGGCATTCTTAACATCAAGCTAAGAGATGGACCACTCTCGAACAGAGGCAACAGCAAGAAGAGTGCGAACAGTGGTCATGTGAGCCACAGGGGCAAAGGTCTCATCATAATCACGACCATGCTCCTGCTGAAAACCACGCGCCACAAGACGAGCCTTGTAGCGCTCAAGAGAACCATCAGAGCGAGTCTTAATCTTATAGACCCACTTGCAAGTAATGGGACGGACACGTGGAGGAAGTGGAACAAGATCCCACGTGCCAGTGCGCTCAAGGGCAGCAATCTCCACCGCCATCGCATGCTGCCATTCCTGATGAATAACAGCATCATGGTAAGAAGTCGGCTCGGCCAGAGCTGCACCAACAAAAGCAAAACGCTCAGGAGGCCGAATAGACTGTCGATCGCGAATAGCATAACGGGGAGAGACACTGAAGAAGATGGCCAATCAGAAGAAGAAGATGGCACATCAGAAGAGTCCTCAGCTGGCGGACGACGAGTGTAATGGAGAGGATAGGGAGAAACAACATCTGAAGAGACCTGTGTAGGAGAGGACGATGGTGAAGAAACCGGCGATAAAGGAGACGCCGATCGTGAAGGAAAAGTGACAACTGGAGTGTCAGAAAAAGTCAGAAAAGACAGTGGCTCAACAAGGGAAGTAGGAGAGGAAGAAGAACGAGGGTAAAAGGGACGAGACTCATCAAAAGTGACATCTCGTGAGATCCGTATCCGTCGGCCAACAGGATCCCAACAACGATATCCCTTATGCTCAAGATCAGATCCGGAAAAACACACTCAACAGACTGAGCAGTCAGCTTGGTGCGTTCACGAGGTGCAAGAAGAACATAGCACACACACCCAAAAAGACGAAGTCCAGAATAATCAGGAGGCATGCCACAAAGACGCTCAACTGGAATCCCACCCTTCAGAGCAGAAGAAGGTTGGATGTTGGTCAAGTAGGTAGCAGTGGAAACGGCCTCAACCCAGAAGTGAGGTGGAATAGCGGAAGCAAGCATAAGAGCGTGCGCTATCTCAAGGAGATTACGATGCTTGCACTCAGCCACACCATTATGAGCATGAGCACCAGGACAAGAAAACTGAGAAAGAGTGCCCTGTGTAGCAAGAAAAGCTCGAAGAGCTCCTGACAGATACTCTCCTGCCAAGTCAGCACGAAGAACACGAATGGGAGAATCAAACTGAGTGCGAATCATGGTGGCAAAAGTTTTATAGATGGATAAAACCTCACTACGAGAGGACATAAAATATATCCAAGTGTGGCGAGAGAAATCATCTATAAAAAGAATATAATATCGATGACCCCCTTTGGAAACAAAAGGAGCCGGACCCCAAACATCAGAATGAACAAGATCAAAAGGACGCTGTGATATAGAATCACTGGAATGGTATGGGAGTTGTAGCTGTTTGCCAAGCTTACAACCCATACAATGTAAAGAGGCATCACCAGACACAGAGCCTAAAAGCCCACAACGAACTAAAGAAGAAAGACGCGAACCACAAAGATGGCCCAAACGGTGATGCCACTGAGCAAAAGTCCCAGTAGAAGAAGCAACAGATGCTGAAGCGGTAGAGGGAGCAGAAAGACTGGCAGAGGCAGCGGAAGGTAGATGAAGCCAGTCAATCTCCCAAAGACGCTGAGAATCATGGCGACGAGGGCCAGTCCCAACTATAGCCCTCGTGCGGCGATCCTGAACACAACAAGAGTCAGAATCAATAATAACCTGACAGCCATGATCAGTAAGTTGGCCAGCGGATATAAGCTGCATGGTCGGGCTTGGGAACATAGGAAACAATGAAACATGAAAAGAGGATGACAAAGATTACCTCGCCCCGCAATGTAAGAGAAGTACCATCTGCGATGCACCGCATGGTAGGAGCAACAAGAGGACTAATGGAATGTAGACTCGTGGGATCTGATGTCATATGAAAAGAAGCTCCAGAATCAAGAATCCATGGTGTGATACCTGACGAGGAAGGTGGTCTCTCACTGGAAGACTGAGTAGCAGAACCAGCCGAACCTGTCTGTGTAGAGGAAGCCATGCGACGAGTAGCATAAGGATCTCCTGAGTGGAGTCAGAACCAACAGGAGTCTGCTGTGGAGGAGTCCGCTGAGAGGAAACGCCTGAACCTCCATTGCTCTTAGGAGGATGGCCACTTCGACGAGCAAGATTCTTCTTCTTCCGGTAGCAGAAGTGCTCCACATGGCCATTTTTGTCGCAGTAGATGCAGTGAAGACCTCCGCCCCCAATAGCCAAAACTAGAGTAGGCGCCACCGACGGAGTAGAACGAGGCACCGCCAAGACTGAGGGAGACACCAGGAAACCCGCGTCATAAAGACGAGTCTCCTCAGACGAGTCTCCATTGAAGATAATCGGGCATCAAGGAACAGAAACAGTCCTCGAAGAAGAACGTTTCACGGGAGGAGACGTGCACTAGTGGTCTTCAAAGACTCCCACGGACGTGAAGCACTCACGAGGAGTAGTCTTCAAAGACTTGGAGTCCGATCTTGAAGAAATCCTCACGGGAGCAAAACCGACCGGCGCCAAGGCAGCTAACGCCAAGGAGTGGCCGGCGCAGATCAGCCTCCGCAGGGTTTCCGTCCAGATGGTGGGCTCGACAAGAAGCCGGAGGACGAACTTACCGCGGCCAAATGCTTGGACTGAGGCCGGAGGCGTCGAACAAAGGCGCCAAGCTCGGCCGGCGCGCCAAGGGCGCTATGCGTTCTGCCGAAGGTGTTGGCAAATGGAGGCGTCGGCAAAAGGACGCCCCAGCGGCCGGGCGTCGCAGCGTCGGCCAAGTTTCGGACGAAGACGGTGCACCGGACGGAGCACGCGCGGAAGCCGGCGACGTCGACGAACCGGACGGACACGTGAGCCAGAGGCGTCGACGGATGAAGACTCGTCCCGCGCGGCCGGGCACGCGGCTTCGGCGTCAGGAAGGAACCGGACGAAGGAGGCCGCTTCGAGACGACGGAAGAACCAAAGGCCAAGCAGAGATCGACGAGAAGTCGAGATACGCTTGTGAGAAAAGGACGGCGCAAGTGCAACGCCAGGAAGAAACCCTAAACCAGGGGACGACGTCCGGATGAAGCAGCGACGAATGGCGGCGGCAAGCGGAACAATAGCGCCCGAATCCGGCGGATGAAGATTGATGCCTGCCCGGATGAAGCCGGATGAAGCGGCAGCGACGCAGCCACTTGATGAGTGGTGGCGGCAGCAACGCAGCCCAGCGCCGATGAAACGGCCAGCGGCGCTCGGCCAGATGAAGCGGCGCGCCGAAGCGAGCAACGCGGCCTTCCAGATGGCGGCGCCGGATGGAAGCAAGAACCGGATGGAGAGAGCGAAGAGAGCTTGGAAGAAGCCGCGGGCAAGTGCCCGCCTGGGAGAGCAGATTGCTTCTCCCGGGCATGGCGGCAGCGGAGAAGGATTGCGGCTAGGGTTTGAACCTAAGCTATGATACCATGTTATGAATAGCACTTGTATTCATCATGAGGCCAATGGGCCAGTATATATATACATGTATATGAGGGAAAAGGAATAGGACTCTATCTCTAACCAAGTATACAAGGAATATGACTCTATCTCTAACAATCTCCACATTGGGTAGGCATAGATAATTAGGAGTGAGAAGCTGGGTATGCTGGAGGCTCAGTGAAGGACACATAATGAGAAGCTGGGTATGCCACGGGTTCTAGTGAAGGACACGAGTGAGAAACTGGGTATGCCATGGGTCCCAGTGAAGAACACAAAAAATCAGTTGTGATTGATTTGTGTAGGCTATATATGTATAAAGCCTTTGGTTGAGTACTGCCGACGGGTAGTTGAAGTACAACTGTTAACTGCAAGTCGAAGGGATGGCCTAGGGAAGGTGTCGGCCACTCGAGTAACAAAGTTGGAGATCTAACATTGGACTAGTGATAAACATTTTGGGGCCGCATGAGATAGTCACTATGGGTAAAGTCGTACAAACCTGCGCAGGATCAAATCATGAATTCATGCCTGTCTCCTGGATTGGAGGCTACGGAAGCTAGTCTGCCTCATATACGAGTGCTAGTAGCAATTTTTATAATCTTAATTAAAATACACAACCCTTAAAGAAAACCCAAAACCTAATTTTTGTAAAACTGGATTTTAAGGGAAGGTGATCATTGGATGGACATTGACTGGAATTGAGAGGAAATTCATCTATTGCATTTTGCTAATAATTCTTGCCAGGTATTTTTGTACTCACCCTTGCTAAATCCCTCTTTGCTAGAGAATTGCCATGGTGGTCAAGTGCCTAATAGGGATATGGATCCCAATAGACTCACCTACGAGGCATGGGGTGAGGAGCACCCACAAGATCTGGATTATGAGGATGGGGACTATCAGGAGAATTAGATTAATGGATAGACTGTTCACTAGTTTTTGTCGGCGTTTGGGTAGTTAGAATTTTGTGTTATTTTTGTTGTGCTTGGATCCTATGTATAATTAATGTACTAGACATGTAGCTTTGCGTGGCATGGAATGTACTAAAGTTTCATTTCAGTCTCTAATTATTGTTCTGTTGCAACACTCTGAACACGGTGTACTAATTGATAAAACATCGGACGCGCTCGATGTTTTGATTAGTTAGTATGCCAAAATTCGTGTAATTATCTCAGTGTAACAGCAGTGGTTACTGTTATTCTTTGGGCTAATTATGCGGGTTGCCACACCAAGTAAGCTGTTTGAAGAGATGGTCGAGGCACCGAATTCTATGAAAAAAAACGTAGTCTTGTATAGGGCAGGCTACATTGGATGTGGATGGCTTACGTAATGGCATTCCAGGCTCATCTTTTAGGGACATAAAAGATAAATTTACTGGTTTCAGCATGCAATAAAATTGATCAGTAGCAGTATTCACATAATTAAAGGCATCACTCTTGATGTAGTCTCTGCTAATGTATCTTATACATACAATTGAGATACTGAGTTTAGGATGACATATCACCTGTTGTGCCCTAGCATGAAGTTGAGCAGCTGACTCATACTGACCATCATTGAATTGAAATAAGTTGAAATCCTCAGCACTAGCTTTTGCTTCCCAAAGACGAAGGCTGATTGCATTTTTTGTTTTGTACCCAGGAATTGGCACATCATATGCTAAAGCATTCAAAACTTCTCCTCCCGCCCATTTCCGGCTATCACATCATAAAGAAAAACAAAGGAGCGATTAAAAGCGGGATAACAAGGCCTTGACATAAACACCCATAACATGAAAATAATAACAGCTAAGCCTGTGGTAATAGGGTCTAACTGATGCAAGAGGGTTCTGATGAGAGGAGTTGTGATTAAAGTATCACCAGATCTACTTAGCGAAACTTGTTATGTAGTTTCAGACATGAAGGTTTGTATACGTTTTTGGAAAACAAAGCA
Source organism: Rhipidocladum racemiflorum (assembly GCA_036346355.1). NCBI lineage: Eukaryota > Viridiplantae > Streptophyta > Magnoliopsida > Poales > Poaceae > Rhipidocladum > Rhipidocladum racemiflorum. Next base: position 22,180,940 of record CM070570.1, on the reverse strand, counting down.
TCTATCTTCAAACAAGCATTGTGTTAACAAAGCATTTTCTCGTGTTTGTTGGTTATTAAGTCCAGTTGCTATAAGAGAGGATAGTGTACGCCAAAAAAAAGTGTGCTAAAAATACCTAGCAAGCATATTCTTCTTTTGTTATACCTGCCAGGTTACCCTATTACATAGAGATGAACCTAGATTGGTAAATCAAGTCACAGAAGAAATGCAGTTCAAGCGTCACACTTTTCTTTTCAGATTTAGAAGGTATCAAACTCCTTAAGAACTTCAAATTAAACTATTAATCACCATTTTCTCAAAAATAGAATTTGTCCAAGCGTCCATATATACTTACGATCCATTTGGCAAAATCTCAATGTGGCCGAAAAACCTGATTGGGTACACAACGTCATGCCTGACAATCTCCCATGGGCTGAACTTCTGAAAAAGAAAAAACACCGTAGCTAATCTTTGAGATCTAGATAACAAATATTATGATAGATCTTATATACATTTAGGGTGTGTTTGGTTGATGGGATGAGGTTGAATGGGATGGGATGGTCATGTACCATTTGGTTTTATTTTGAGTGAATGAAATGGTTCAGCATCTAGAAGGAATATTCCTCAAATTTGTACCACTTGGTCCAGGATGAGATAGTTTCATTCAAACAACCAAACACATGGATAACTTTTTTCTTGAACCATCTCATACATGTACCACTTGGTACAGGAAACCAAACATACTCTTATAAATGGTACCTCAAGCCAATCTTCAGCAATTTCTTCTTGCCCTTCCTGGGAGATGCGCTGTTTGAATAGGCCATATCGGTAACGTAGGCCATAGCCCCAAGCAGGCAAGTTCAATGTTGCCATTGAGTCCAAAAAGCAAGATGCAAGCCTACCCAGGCCACCGTTTCCCAAAGCCGCATCTTTCTCCTGGGTATAATCAGTTCAATAATAACTCACACAATCAATTTCTGATGAAAAAAGCTCCAGACATTTCAATCAGAAGGTTTATATGATGCCATGAATAATTCGATTCCTTGGTAACATTTAGGTTCGCATTAAGTCAAATTATGCCAAGCAAAAGAGAAAATGTCCAATCTTGTAGATCCTCAAGCTTTGCTTTTGTTAGTATAATAAATAACTCATTTACAGCTCTTCTTTACCATCTGGGTATCAAATTGCTACCCAGAACAATCATGCTGTCAGTCTGAGTTCAAAGAAAGCAGAATAAATTACAGAACACATATTTTATAAAACGGGTAAAATGACAAACCAGTAAAATTGCAGTTTACATGGTTTAGATCTAAAATACTGCATGAGTTATCTCATAAGGGACGCCTTCTAAGCTTGTGAATATTTTTTCGGTTAAATAGTAGGGTAAATCTAAGCCATCCAACCAGATACATCAGCCGCTTCTAAAACAAGTCGAATAAAAACGCTAATCCCTTTAGACAATGTCATAGTCAAACAAAGTACTACTAAAATAGCCTTAACTAAACAAAGCACACTCCAATTTAGGACTGAGACACTCCAATAGAGCTCACCTGTCCCGCAAGGGCCTCCAGCTCGTACCCGAACTTCTTCACGGCCTCCGCGTAGGCGCCGGTGATGCCGAGGTTGCCGACGGCGTTGGTGAGCGCGCGGCCTTGCAGGTACTCCATGGACAGGTAGTACGTCTGCTTCGGATCCGCCTTGTGGAAATGCATGTACGTCTGGTTCCATCTCTGAACACACGGGAGGGAAAGCACAGATCACACCTTGGCACGGGACGGGGGGAGGAGCCGCGAGGAGCTCTTAGGATCGGCTCTCGTGCGCGAAACGCACCTGGGCTAGGTGGTCGCGGACGCTGTCGGCGGTGGCGTAGAAGGCCTGCTCGGGGCCGAACGCGAGCGGCGAGAAGTGGGGGCTGTACTGCGCGTGGTAGGAGATGTTGCCGGCGATGGCGGCGGGCTCCTCCGCCGCGGGGTTGGCCGCCGGCTTCACCTTCTCCGCCGCGCCGCACGGGGCGCCTTTGCTCTCCGGCATGGCGAGCTCCCGGTGGGGAATTGTGGCGTGCGTGAGGCGATAAGGCTTCGGGGTTCGGGCAGGCACCGAATGGAACGGAATGGGAGGGAACTCTGACTGGAAGCCAGGGCGGGGGGCCTTTTTAATGGACGGGAGGGTCACGCCTCACGCGCCTCACGGCCGGTGTGCACGAGAGGGGAGAGCAACAGATCCGATAAATTGGGCAGGACCAAGAAATTTTGGAAAACTCAAATAGTATCTCGGAAGTGCTAAGTGTACGGTCCTCCGTTTCCAGCTCTCTCCGCGCTCCCGCTCCTTTGTCCTGGTGATAACACGTGCGATGGATAATTCCGGAGGGCTTCGGAAATCGGAACGAGTCCGTCCTCCGTTGTCTCTCGTAAAAAAATAAACATTTTCTGCTTAAGTGATTACCGTTTGGTGCCTATCGTTTAGTTGCTTTTTTAATTAAAATCTGAAAACTTTGAATGTAAATTTTTCAGAGTCGAAACTTTTTTATTTGAATTTTAAATCGAAACTATTCGGACCAAAAGTTTTTTAAATCAAAACTTTTCGAACCAAAAGTTTTTGAATCAAAAGTTTATGAGTTGAAACTTTTCGATTTGAAATTTTTATAGTTGAAAATTTGTCAATTTGAAATTTTTTGCTTTAAAATTTCCTAATTGAAAGTCCTCGATTTGCATTTTCCTAAGTTGAAATTTTCCCAGTTGAAAGTTTCTCGAGTTAAAATTTTTCCAGTTGAAAGTTTTCGAGTTAGAACTTTTCTGATTTGAAAAAAAAAATTATTTAAGACTTTTTGTGTTGAAAATTTTTGAGTTGAAACTTCCTAATTTAAAATTTTTTACTTAATTTTTTTATTTGAATTTTTTTAAATTAAAACTTCCTATTTAAAATTTTCAAATTTTAAATATTCGAATTTTAAATTTTTGTGTTATAGAGGGGAAAAGGGGTGGGACAAGTGAGCAGGGAAAAGGAAGGAGATGAATGAAAAAGATGACACATGGCATCCTAGGAAGATGATGTTAAATTTGTTAGTTTGAAGTTAACCTCAAAATAGTCATTCCCAAAGATATTTTATTTTTAAGTGGTGGAGGAGAAAATGAAGTCATTTTTTAATAATAAATTGATGATGTATATCAATCATAATACTAATCAAGAACAATAATAAAATATGAACATAAGACATAGAGGATATCAATTCTTTTCTCTTTATTAGTTGTAGATATATTATATTTTACAATGGGGTGCTATATTTATACCCGAAACCCCTTAGAGATAGTTTCGGAATTTGTCCACCAAAATTAAAAGTCCAATTATATCTCAATACTCTTCCTTGGATAAATACCGCGTAATGCATATGCCTCATCAAGAACTCCTCCCAAAAATCTAGTAGGAAAAAATTGAGAAAAGAGTACAGTGCATGCGCATATTGTGTTACATTTATTGCCTCGTTAAAAATCTTCATACGAGAAAACTTTAGAAAAACTCACTAAGGAAAAAAGGAGTGCAACTTATAATCTACGAGATTATGGTAGTATTTTTAAAAATCATATTTTGAATTATGGTTCAGGTATTTACTCCTCCTTAACTATGCATATCCCTAAATTGTCTCATTCTAATGCCCCAAATATATCTTTGAAAACTGGATATTGGCAAAGACTTAGTGAATAAATCAACTATATTTTCACATGACTTAGTTTGCAATATCTTTACCTCATTATTTTTATGGTGTTCACGAGGACAGAAAAATTTAGGGGCAATATGCTTCGTGATATTACTCTTGGCATAACCCAATTGCATTTATACAGCACAAGCAATACTATATTCATAGATAATTGTAGGGGTATTAACGGTGTTAATGCCACATGACTTCTAGATTCGGCTAATTACAAGTTTTTGCCAAACACATTCACGTGAGACTTCATATAATGCTATTATCTCTGAGTGGTTGATAGAGGCAGCCACAAAAGTATGCTTAAAAGAACGTCAAGAAATTATTGTTTCATCGAAGAGAAATACAAACCTAGTATGAGATTTAGCACTATTGAGCCAAGATTATATGGGCCATTTGGCCCATCATGTGCGCTGATATGGGCTGATCGGTCCACGTCGGCCCAAGGGATCAGGCAGCTAGGGTTTTTATCCCTAGCCGCCATGCCGTTAGGTTCAATCCGGGGGCTATCTCATAGGGGCCATGATGACCCCCTAGCCTAGGCCTCTACCTACCATCGTACCCTTCGCCCCCCCCCCTTCGTTGTACCCCCTTCGGGCGTGGTGGGGGGTCTTGACAGTTTCCGCATGTACCCCTTTGGAGGAGCCAAAGGGTTCACTATTGTTCACGAAGTCTTCATTCTGCCTTCATCGCTTGATGGCCCTTTAGTCCTTCGGAAAACATACAGAGGGCTCGCTTCGAGGGCCTCATCAGGTTGTTGAGGACGGTGGCCGGTCCCGACAACAGTAGCCCCTCACGGTCGAGTGCTTGCTCCGCATGGCCGAAACCGCGTAGTCTTGTCCGGAGGTGCATGGTGGTCGTCCCCTTTGGCCTGGCAGTTGGCTTCCTAGAAAAGATAAAAAAACGAGTAAGGGTGAGCCGGTTGGGCCAGTGCACTGCAGTGGGGTGCGTGAGGGGGCTTCCATTTTGTCTAGCACGTTGGGCGAGGATGCGCATGGTCACCACAATTCGGAGTTACCCTCCGTCCGTTGGTTAAGGTGCAGTTAATGCCTGGGGTGACATGGTGGCTTTTTATGGCTTGGCCGGCACGGTTGGTGTTCTCGAGAAGTGGGATGCAGTATAAAAGGATTGAGGTGTGGAGCGCGCTGATCACTTTCACGTGTGATCTTTTTTCAAAAAAGCCCTTCGGTAGCCCTACTTTCTACAGTAGGTCCTACAGAACACCATCCCGCACTTTGGGATCTCTGTTGTGGGCGATCGAGAAGGTGAGAAAAGGGCATGCTGCCGCTGATGGTGTCCTGGAGGTAATTTATACGGATGAGTTAGGACCTTCGGAGGCGACTGGTTGGTACCTAGCGACCCAAGTGGTGGAGGGTCGTCTTCCCACCTTGGATGTTGTCTGGGCCCCGGAGGAGGACACTTCGCTGAGGCCTCAGGATGATGAAGCCATTGTGTTCAGGGCCTTCTTCGATGCCGGGTTGCGCTTCTCGTCTACCCTGCTGTTAGCCGAGGTGCTTGGCATATATGGGGTGGAATTGGCACAGCTAACGCCAAATTCGATAGCGCGACTTAGGGTGTTCGAATGGGCGATGCAGATGCTCAAGGTTGCCAGAACCGGGTGACTCTTCACCTTCCTTCATGACACTCGTCGGCTATCGAAGAAGAATGGCACCAACCAGGTGCTATACTTTGAATTTCGAAAGCATTAACTTTCAAGTAAAGCCTTCCCAATAGTAGTATATGCCCGCCCCTGCTTCGAAGAATCAGTGGGAAATTGACTGGGCAAAGCGGTGGTTCTACTATAGATCCCCTGCTTCAAATGGTCTGCAATCGCACGGGGGGCATCAACATGATCGCGTCGCTAGAGGTTTTTTTAACCGGCAGCGAGCAGGCGAGGCTAAGCATGTTGTGAGGCCTGGCGATGAGGATGAGCATGCGAGACCTTACTGAGAAGTTTTGCATGCTCCAGATTTGCTCGTTGTTTGTGGAGTGGGAGCTCTACCTGGGGGACTCCATCGACAGCTTTCGTGCTATCACCTTTGGGAGGAATGAAGGTGAGTTGGCACTTATATCTGGAGGGGGCTTATCTTGCTTGTTTTCGGCTGGTGACTTGGCTCATGTGGTAGTGTTGGTGCTGGAGAACGTGGCGAAGGTGGTGGGGTAGTTCATGAGGCCATATACCTCCGAGGAGCATGGGAGAAGGGGGTGTTTGGTACACGGATGCTGCGTAAAACCGTGTTCTCGCTGGTTAGGGTTCGATGGTTCCAGAACACGATGTCCTCGATGAGGACCACTGGCGGGAACAGCCCCATGACGACCCCATGGTAACCATTGTCGCTGTGCCTATCCATGCCATGCCTCCTGTGCCGATGTAGGGTCGAGGATGTTGGGGAATGCGGTATGCTACACTAGCACAAATTAAAATTTCTACCGCAAACCAGAAAAGCTACTCGCAAGAAGGGGATCATAGGTCTATTGCGCAGTTGCGGAATCCTTCGCACGTAGTTGTAGTGGATCGTTCTCGACGTAGATCGTCCTCACCGCGGATCGTCCTCTCCACGCCGCAAAGAGCGAAGCGGCGTACCACAAAGATCCACACGTCCGGGGATGGAACGCTGCGCGTGGGTGTGCAAGCACCGGGTCGCTCGGCAGGGGCAACGAGAGGAGGTGGCTAGGGTTTCTAGCGAAACACCTCTAAACCGCACGAAAGTCTATTCTGTGTCTAGCATCCTCCCCTCCTTATATAGCCACGAGGTGAAATCCTAGGCAGTCAGGGCCCATCTACACGCTAAGCCCACGAGGTCCATTAATTACGGATCCAATCCGAATTAATGCGTCCCAGCCTGTTAAGTGTGTGACCCTGTAGGTTCATGCGCATTTGGACATGGATTCGAAAAACCCTTTTCTAATCCAATAGTCGGTAGCGGCTCCTTGCAGAGCATGCCAACTCCCAAACGCATATGATTAAAGTACTGATGTAATAATCCCTTTGCCAAACTATATGAAGATCGAACTCAAGGCGAGAAGCATGTCATCCTTTGACAGTTCAATCCATCTCTCGTATCTGTGATATATTAATAAGTTGTGATTGACTTCTCAATCACGGCATGGCCATGCACTTCCTTAATCATATCACACGAGTGGCCTAGACATATATCTCCGTTACATTGGAGTGGCAAATTCCATCTTGACTGCTCACTTCCCTCTGCATGTTTCATAGTAAACATGAAAGCTACCTTTATAACTATCCGGTTAGGAAATAGTGTTTGGTAACCCCAAGGTAAACTATTACACATGTAGGGAATATGACAATCTCATGTCTAAGGATCATACATCTACTATGTATGAGATACACTGATGACACATAAGAATGTAACATTCTCGTAGTATCCCATTATGGGTCTATCTAACACATGTTCTTCAACATGCGTCCACAATGTATTGATGATATCTTCATATCCCATGATCTATGAAACATGATCATCGAACAATACATGTGCTGATCTATTCATTGTTGTCCTATACGATGATATCCGATCAGAGATATTTATCGAATTATATTAATAAGTAAAGAGCTTCATAAACAAGTCACACACTTGTTGATCAAAACAATGATATACATTCATTGGACCAATAATCATATTATTATTCATAAACATAGTCATGTTACAATCATCCATATGATTGCCTCAAGGGCATAACACTAACAGTAAGGAGGGGACTCAAGGGCATAACACTAACAGTTCGGAGACTTCTCTCCTACTCCACGTTGAGGAAGCCCAACTCATTTTGGACCGGGCTCAAACAGGGCACACAAGCGCTTCTCTGAAAAATGAATACCGGCAACTAAACCCTGGTACTACCGCAACCCCGGTAGTACCGCACTAAAAACAGCGGTAGTGCCGACATTTAAACAGAGAGAAGCGCGCCATTCTGGACAATATGTACCGACACTATAGACCCGGTAGTGCCGGCCTCTGGAAGAAAACAAGCTCCATTTACGCCAGACCAAAACCGTGGTCTGTCGTAAACGGAAGCCCGGTAGTACCGCTCTATGCTCAGCGGTAGTGCCGGCCTTAGAAAAACTCCACAAAAACTCCTGTGTGGAAAATAACTTCCACTTCACAAATAGCGGTAGTACCGTCCGAGCGGTAGTACCGACGCCTATACGGCGGTACTGCCAACCTCGCGGTACTACCAACATTAACACCGCGGTAGTGCCGACAAATCAGAGAAAACAGGGTTTTAAACTCAAACCTTTTCTCCGAAACTTCAACAACTATTCTTTGAGCCAAAAGGTGATCAAACCACGATAACATTGAGTTGCAAAACACTTTTGCAACACCACTAAACCATGCTCAAAGAATTTCAACCAAACTTCAAATCGTTTGTGAAAAACACACTTCGCAAATGCCTCAAAGATTATATTTGGAAAAACGTATTAAGTAAATAAATCCCGGAGTCTGTAAGGTTTATCCTCTTAGCCATGTGATGGTCAAACCACGACCAAACGGATTTGCAAAAACCACGGTGCAAGTATCACATGCTCTCAAGATCGGAACCTATAGACCTCCCATTTATTCGCACAACGAACTCGCAAATAAACAGTCAAACCAATATATGCTTGAGCATTCTCTTTTTGCAACAAATGCAAAAGGCCTGGCTTCAAGCAAACTCCAAACAAACCAAATCCGAGTGCATGAGCTCTCTAATTGCAACTCCTGCAATTCTCTAGCTCCATTCAACTAAACCAGATACTTGCTTGAGCTCTCTCCTTTTGCAACCAGTGAAAACATAGCTCCAAGCAACACCAAATAAACGCATTAAGATTTTGTTTTGAAAAACAAAAACAAGGCATGGAGCTTCATCTATTGCAACACATGCAAAGAATGAACTTCATGCAAAAGCCAATGCATTAGCTTATCCTATTTGCAACTCATGCAAATCAAAGCTCAATGCAAAAACCCAAAGCATAAGCTTGAACTATTTTGCAACACATGCCAAATAGAACTTATGCAAAAACCAAGCACGAGCTTCACTCATTCGCAACACATGCCAAATGGTTAACTCCATGCAAACACCAAATAAAGAAGATTTGAGCTCGAGTGACTACCGGATTGAGATCACCAACACACGATGAAGCTCAAAGCAAATACTCAACCCCTCTTAATAGTACGGTGCTAAAACTAGACACAAATCTAGGAAAGATCCTTAGCCTATCTAGTTATACCTTAGCCGCCGCAAGCAATCCCCTTTGGGGTCTTTATGATATTCAATCATCTTGTTCCGCCGGGATCGTCATCTTGGCTCTCTTATCTCTTTTCCAGGATCTCCTCTTGACGTCCATCACCTCATGATGTCGTCATTGTCCCGTTTTCATCATCTCAACTGTCTTTGGACTTAACCTGGCTCATTCATCACTTACGAAAATGGTTAGTCCAAGATGCATGGTTGTCTCAATCATTTAAGCGCTCCATTAACACATAATGGATACCACTTACATCAATTGAGCACAACCTACATCAATTAAATGAATTTATATGTGTCTTTAGCACATGATGCAACTAATGCTTCATAATACTCAAGAACTTTTCATTTGTCCTTAATCAATCACATGAACACCATCAACACATGATGAAGTGTTATTTGATGATTAGAAGACAAATTACCTCAATTTAAATATTCATTTAAATTGATGTTTCAATGAATTGATCCTTTATATGGAATGAAGAATAGATCAATACAATGATACATCAAGTTCAAGTGTGAACTCCCCCTAGATATGTGCATCCATGTAATATATGGATTGGGAAACATAATGCACATTTTGTGGTTAATGCAATGGAGAATTCATACTTTAACTTGAATCCAAAGTATGCAATTTATACTAGAATGGATATGCATACATAACTTGGGTTTTCCATTTCCCATCCAAATATGAGACTATTGAACGTAACTCAATAAACAAGTTAGTCTCAATAAGATTAGATTTGTCATTAAACATAGATTAATCATTAATCTAAACCAATCACCAAAACCAAATGGAGCTTGAACTTACAGCCGGCGTCGCCATTGCGTGGCACGATCCCGACCCTAGATTCCAATCTGACAGCTGATAGGTGAAAGTGCGTCTAGGCATTTATGTTGTTTTGGTGATTAATGACAAACGATTAATGACAAACGCGTGTAATATCAATCAATGTAATTGTATAAATATTAACTTAGTGCTTAACAAATGACAAACCTCTAATATATTTATATTGTTATGAGACTAACATGTTTATTGCCTAGTTGAATATTAGTCTCATCTATTTTAGAGGAAAATCAATTGGGATAGTTAAGCAAAAATGAGGTATGCAATCTCGGTATTCCTTCCATATTTGTCATTGCATTCCTCTTTAGCAAATGCATATTGAACTCTAAGTAACTTGTTGATTTCATATGTGCACATTGATTCATGTCATAATTGCTTGTGCATATATATATATTCATTTGAGTTCATTATGTGTTTTGTTTTTAATATGCTTGTGTTAACTAGAGTTAAACTTCATTGCTTCATATTGACTTGGTGCATACATGTCTTAGTTGTATATCTTCTAATGCACCTCTCCTAGTGAAGTTTAATCTAGAATTGGATCACATCATTTACTCTCATTCCAAATATTATTTGCACATGTACAATTCATGTATATTCTATCATGTGTTTCATTTAAGCAAAGTATGTGATCCTTGCCTTGATTTAAATGATTCATCTTATTGGCAATTATCTCTCTAAGTGCATATAGATCAATCACATATTCATCATGCCGCACTTAGTAGAGAACATTTCTTATGTCAAGTGTTTAGTTGATATAATGACTATTTATATGAAACACTTGTTTTAATTAATCTCATTCATTTAATTCTAATTCATATCTTTTGAGCTTGTGCGACTAATGTGTTTGCTGAGTGCTTTGATAAGAATTAGGTCCCAAAGTTGTGTGTATGATGACCAAGTGGTTTGAAGGATGATAAGCGAGTCAAAGTCAACAAGACAGCGGTGTCACCAACAGCTGAGGACTAAGTCAGATTCGACTTGATGGAGGATCGTCTTGGTGATGATTGAGGTCAAGGTCGAGAGGACGAGAGTCTCATGAGGTGAAGCGCGTTGAGGTTGACAAGACGAAGGGCATCATCAATCTTTGTGGAAGCGTCATCATGCACCGTGCATCCTAAGAAGTCGGCAAAGCTTAGTGTAAGACTTAGATTTTGTGTTTAAATTTGAGTCTAAGGATTGCCGTACTATTAAGAGGGATGCAATCGTTGAAATCACTTAGACAAGTCTCAAGTGCTCAAAGTGGTCTATCCTTGTCTAAGGTTGAGAAACCCAAGTCACACTTTGTTCACCTAGGTGTAGGTGGGTTGGTGTGAGGTTAGAAGTGTTGTTAGTTTCTAAAGTGAGAATTTGAGGTCACCTTGTGGATCCTTTGTGAAATCTGATTTGATCCTTTGGGATTTGGGGTTTGAGACCTTGTTAGTTGGATAGCCACCGTTCATAGCTTTTCCGAAAAGTCCGAATTAAATCGGAGTCCGGATCAAAAGTTATGCCCGTTGTCAATAGGTCTTGCTCGGGAGATCCGGAGTATCCGGACATTTAACCCAGAGTCTCCGGGTTATCCGGAGTATCCGGACAATCCGGAGTGTCCGGATGATCCGGAGTGTCCGGGTTAATTATCCGGAGTCTCCGGGTTGCCCAGTTCGGTCCCAACGGCTAGTTTTTGGGGTTCCTCTATTTAAAGCCCCCTTCTTGCCCACTTCAAAGGAGCCGTTGGGGGATGTTTTGCTGGGTATTTGAGGTGTTCTTTGTGAGTGTTTGAGCCCCCAATACTCCTCCCTACTCCTTAGATCTTAGTGATCCCCTTTTGTGAAGGGTTGGGTAGTGGAGAGAGGTGTTTGGATTGAGGATTGATTTGAGGAATGGAGATGGTTTCCTTGGTGCTTTGAGGTGTTCTTCTTAGTGATCTTGAGCTCCCAAAAGCCCCTCTAACCCTAGATCTTAGTGATCCCCTTTTGAGTGAAGGGTTGGGTGTGAGAGTGTGTAGTGATCGGATTGAGTGTGATTAGTGTGTTGAGCACTTGAGGTGGACTCTAAGTGAGTTCTTCGGGAGCATTTGTTGCTCTTGGAGGTTGAGGTCTCCTAGACGGCTAGGAGTTGCTTAGGTGAGCTTCCAAGCTTTGTGTGGAAGGCCACCGAAGGTTTGTGAAGGTCCGATTCCGCCTCCGCAAGGAAAGGAATCAAAGAAGTGAAGACCGGCGAGTGCATTGTGCAACACCGGAGGAAGAGGGTTGAAAGAGACCCGGCTCAAGTGTGACCGAGCCGCCTCAGCGGAGACGTAGGATCCCCTCAAGGATCCGAACTTCGGATAAAATCTTCGTGTCTCCATCTTCATTTCGGTTTCATCTCTTTCATTACTTGCTTGAATTCATTCCTATATGTGTGATTGAGTTGATTGTATAGGGTTGATTTATTTAGGAGCCCGATCTATCTTGTTTTTGTGCTTGGCTCCGTTCTCCACTTGATATAGGTTCTTGGTAGTATTTACTTACTTCTTGTTCAAGTGGATTGCTTCTAGATTGCTCAGATCTTGAATTCTTGGCCGAGACACTCAACCCGGAGTATCCGGTATTTTATCCGAACTATCCTGATCATCCGAGTATCCGTACATTGATCCGAGTATCCGATAACCCGAGTATCCGGACTAAATATCCTGAGTCTCCGAGTTAATTGTCTCGGGCTAAATTGTTTAAGTTGCAAAACTTAATTATACCCTTCGCCTCGCATTATCTCTGTTTGTTTAATTTTAATTGGGTATAATTTTGTAATCGCCTATTCACCCCCTCTAGGCCGACATCCCGGTCCTTTCAATTGGTATCGAGCCAAGTCTCGATATTTAAGCTTAACCGCTTTAAGAGTTTGGATGTCGCTAGACGGGATGGGTGAGCTTGGAGCTAGCATGTCTATTAATAATAATTTGAATGCTCCATCTTCATCCTCTTATGTGCATATTGCTTCCTTGGGCAATCCACTTTAATGGTTCTAATTATGGCCCATGGAAGCATAAGATGAAAATGTTTTTGAGATCTATTGATGCTTCCATTTGGAACATTGTAGATAAAGGCTATAGCACAATGGATGCTCAAAGTGAAGAAAAGAACGCTCAAGCTCTAGAGGCCATTCTTGGCGTATTGAGCGAAGACGAGCGGAAGAAGGTGTGCCACCTCAAGAAGGCTCATGACATGTGGACACTCATCCAAAAGAATCATGACAAGTCCAAGATTGATCAAAGTGATGATTTACAAATACGGACTTCAAATGATGATCGCTCCACATCAATCTCAAGTGATGATGAGTCCTCGTCACCCTCCTCCTCGCCACGTTGCCTCACGGCTCTAGGTAATGATGAGGTAAATGATGAACCTTCCAAAGCTAAATTGATCTCTACAATTAAGGTTCTTCGTGATTGCCTTGAGAAGCAATTTAGAAAATCATATGATTTGATTGAAAAACTTGCTTTACTTCAAAAATCATATGATGCTCTAAAATTAGATCATGAAAATATGCTTCTCAAGGACACCTCTAGTTGCAAGGTGGATATTGGATTAACTTGCAATATTCTTGATGATGTGCCATGCTTAGAGTTAAATTCTTGCATGTCATCTAGAATTATAAATCCTTCTCCTTGCAATGAATTGCTTGATATACCTTGTAGCTCTAGTTCAAATGCTAGTACTTCCTCTATGCATGTTGAGACTAACCTTGTAGAGGAAAACAATGAGCTCAAGGCCCAAGTCATTAGATTGGAAAATGACTTGAAGAGGTGCGTAAAAGGAAAAGCCGTTCTCGATGAGATCTTGAGCAAGCCAAGGGCGCCTCAAGACAAGCGAGGACTTGGCTACATCCCCAAGAGGGAGAAGAGCAAGAAGAAGCACAATGCAAGAATGAAGACGATTGTGTGCTTTGATGCAACAAGAAGGGCCACTTTGCCTCCGTGTGCCCCAATAAAGTGGATAACAAGGCCACAACTCCAACTTTGAGGCAAGCCGACAAGAAGCAAAACAAGAGGAAGAGGCGTTCAAAGCCTACTTGCTTCAATTGTCGAGAAAAGGGACACATTGGTAAGGATTGTCCCAAAGGTATAATCCCTAAGCCTACTCATCACTCTAATGATCATTTGCTTAGGAAGGACAAGAATGGCAATGTAGTTGCCAAGCTTGTCAAGTCCCCTATGCCCGCTCAAAATGATAATGCTCATTTGCATAGGAAGAGTAAATCTAGAAATGGATTTGCTAAATTTGTTAGGACTCCTAAGCCTACACAAAGCAATTCAAATAAATTGCTTAGGAGAAATAACGATAGCAAAACATTTACTAGATATACTAGATCTTCTAAGCCAATGCTTAATTTTAATTATCATATGCTTAGAAGAGATCAAACTAGAAATAGTTTTGCAAAGTATCATTGTCCTCCTAAGCTTTTTCATAAAAATGCCAATCATTTGCCTAGGAGGAATAATAGATGCAAACCTATTCCTAGTAAAGTTAGTCATATCCATAATGCTAAAATTAGGGCCATTTGGGTTCCTAAATCTATGGTGACTAACATTAATGGACCCAACAAAGATTGGGTACCAAAAAGTGCCTAAAAGAATTATTAGGTACTAAGAGATGGATTGGACGCTTGGCTTCTCGAGAAGAAAAAGAAACTATAAATTGCAATCGAGCCAAGCATGAAGATAATCAAGACAATCTTAAGCCAATGCCATCTCGGTAACAAGTATTTAAATTGATTATATTATTGCTTCTAGCCTTGTGTAGGTTTAGATGCATTAGTATCATGAAAATCGATTTAAATTGCTTGTTAGTTGTACTTGCTCTTGCTTTTAGTATTATTCCCTTATTGCAATCTTGAGCAAGTTTAAAACGGCACATTCAGAGTTAGTGCTATTTTATATATATATCACATTTCCTAAGTGTGCTAAAATAATTAAGTGCTAACGTAGCTCTTCTAGTTGATCCATTTTAGTCAATGTATGGATTTGAAGTGAAATACGTAATCTTGACTAAAAAGGTCCATTTTCAGCACTTAAGTGAGTTTTGCCAAATGAGTCAAGTTTCTTGTTAATATTTGACTCACAAGGGTTTGTGTAACTCATATAGACATTTGAATATTTTGTTTGCCCTTGTTGATCTCTTTTTTGGCAAAACTAGAAAATCTCATGAAACCTAAAAACCTTATTGCCACATTCAATTCCTTGTGAATTCGAATGTCTTCTCTTTTGAAATTGCTCTAAATTTGTGGTTATTGTTTCTCTTGTTTATTTGGAGCATTTCTTAGTGGTTTCATGTTTTCTCTCGAGTCTTATTGCTAAATGCCATTTGTGAGTTTTCTAGTTGAATTCTTCTCCATTGGCATTTCTTTTCGATTTGATTCGTCTTAGTGAGCTTTTGGTGAAATGACTAATACTTCCTATGTTTCGTGCTTCAAAAGTGGAAATATGACGGGAAATTGCTTCTAAAAGCGTATTGTGTTTACTGTTGAAAATTGCCTAGCAATTGACTTCAATCTCTTGCATTTCCCAGATTTCCATTGTTTTGGTCGGGCAAGATAACCGGAGTATCCGGACATTTTGTCCGAGTATCCGAAGTTATCCGAGTATCCGGATCATACATCCGGACTATTCGAGTCAACTGGCTCGGTTAGAAAAACAGTTTTGTCTGTTTGAAGCTCACCAAAATCTCTTTTTTCAATCTGAATTGATATTCTATTGAATCAAGTTGAAGCCATATAAGTGCTCATTTCCATTCAAAGCTTATTTGTCCCTTGCATGTAGCTAACCTCTTGGCGTATGTTGCGAATGGGTGAAGCTCATGCTTTTGGCTTGCATGACTTTGACTTGCATTTGTTGCAAAAGTTGATTTCTTGCTGGCTTTTAATTCAACTCCTTATTTAAAATTTGTTTGGAGCTAGTTTTAGCATGAGTTGCCAAAACGAGGATGCTCAGGCAAATCGATTTGATTTATTGAAAATATTTGTTGGAAAATCTTTTCTTGCATATGGAGTTCTTATCCGAGAGTTCTCAAATTTATTCGAACTTATAAGCAAGATTGATAACGTGAATTTGACTTAGTGTCAAATCTAAACCTCCATTTGTTCTTATTGGAATATCTTTTGTATGGAGGACTTTATTTGAGAAATTCCTGTTGAAAAGGTCTCTTGATTGTTCATGGATCATCTCCACAAAATCCTATGGTCATTGGACTTCATTTGACCAAAATTTGCAAATTCTCAGTGTTTGGTAGAATAGGTCAACTTGAGTCTCCTGACATTTGTTCCGAGTATCCGAGTTATATGTCCGGACGGTCCGGGTTGACCAGTTCAGCAAGTTTGTACTGTTTGCCATTCCGGACTCTCTGGTTATTTTATCCGGAGTATCCGAACCTTGTTTGGTTGATTTGATTCTTTCCTTTTGATGAAATTTGAGTTGAGCATGAGCATAGCTCCATGATCCTTTTAAGATAAGTTGGGAGCACATTTACTCAAATTCTTTGTCCTCAAATCAACCTAAGTTCTTGGCAAGCCTTTCAAATTTTCAAGTCTTCTCTCGATTGAAAGTGCTTTGTGGGGCTAGTGTTCTTTTATTGAAATTGATTGTGTCCTAGCCGCAATTTGCTTCCTCTCTTCTCTTTGAAGTTTATCTCTTAGAGAGTGGAACCTTTTCTTGTAAGTTCAAGAGTGAGCTCGTTTATGGTTTATTCATTACCTCTGTTTGAACTTCAAGAATTGAATCTGCTTCAAATCCTTCTTTGTGCATTGAATTCAATCAGTATTTTAGCATGCATTGGAGTAGTAGTATCATGTCAACTTTTACCTCATGCATATTACACTTAGACCTTGTGAGACTGACTTGGGTCAAGTTGAAAGATACTTGTTCCTGGAAATCGTGTGCTTATCTGTTGGTGTTCAAGGTTTTAAAAGTGAGTCAACTTCGACGGTGAGATGAAGGAAAGGAGTGTAGCTCCAGAGTCCGAGGGATCCGATGCCGTGCGACTTGACCATGACTGATTCGAACATACAAATGCATAAGAACCGGCGTAAGGGACGTATTTCTTCTGACCATATTTAATAAGGTCTCTGTACACCATTAAGCTAATTGCCTTAAACCTTAAATGGTGTAATGATTATCATGATAAGTATTCCAATTGGTATCAATTCTTTCAATCTTTATGTATTTCAATTGGTAATTAGATTGCTCGACGATCGTGTTTCAATTGCTTGTTAATTGGTATCGCTTTCTAATTGATGCTATATTTATCAATTGGTATCCTCTCATTGATAATTGCATTTTCTCTCTACGTAAGTTTCATCTAACATTTTACGATATAAGGTTGATTGATATGGATGACACCATGCTAAAGGAGGAGGAAATGTAAGTTGAAGATCACATTAGTAAGAGGTATACATTGCTCTTTAAATTGATCATAAGCATGTAATTCAATTTCATACAGTGGCTATATGATATTAATTATTATGCTCTGTTACACATATTTGCTATATGATCTTTGTCATGATTTAAGCATTTCTTACATTCTTGTGAATCATGACTTCATTTAAATTGGTATCATTGAGTTCATTTATTGCTTATCCAGAATTACTCAATCGGTACCATGTTGCTTAGTTTTAGGGGGAGCTTTTGTGTATTAGAATATTCTTTTAGCTCTTCCTCATTCATTTGGTATTCATTTTTGCTCTTAATGGATATTTGTTCTTAATTGTCTACAAGTGGTATTCCTTAAATGTGTTTATTACTTATGTGCATCCAAATGTCATCTAATATGCATTTGTGAGCTACTTTTAGTTCCTTGCATATGACAATCACGTCTTTTGGATGATACTTCATTAAGGTATGCCCTTGTACATTATCTACTTCTCTCAGTTGATACTTTATTCAATCATGAGTATGTACCTCCTTTATATCTTTTGGCTCATGATCATTATCTTTGTGATGCCTTGTCGTGCTTGTCATTTACATATGTTTTAAGGCATCATAGTCATTTAGTATCAATTTATGACGTTAGCTTATCCATAAACCTAAATCTAGGATATTATAGCTTTCATATCTTGCCTAGATTTTGGGGGAGCTTAATATTATTGTCTTATTACTAGCTCCTTTGTTTTATTTTGTTCTTCCTAATATTTTTATTGAGTGTTCAATCTAGAGGGAGAAAAGGTTATTCTTTTTGGGATTAATGACAAAGGGGGAGAATTTATGGATTTATCAATTGCCTCCTAATCGATTGACAAAAAGAGGGAGAATATTTGGGCAGAATTTATGGACTTATCAATTGCCCCCTAATCGATTGACAAAAAGGGACAATGAAAAAGAGGAGAATATTTGTAAGTATGATCTCTTACTCATTCTCCGTGTTCATTTCAAAGCTAAATATCTTTATATTGTCCTTTGGTGCATTTGTTAAATCGTTTGTCATAAATCACCAAAAAGAGGGAGATTGAAAGTGCGTCTAGGCATTTATGTTGTTTTGGTGATTAATGACAAACGATTAATGACAAACGCATGTAATATCAATCAATGTAATTGTATAAATATTAACTTAGTGCTTAACAAATGACAAACCTCTAATATATTTATATTGTTATGAGACTAACATGTTTATTGCCTAGTTGAATATTAGTCTCATCTATTTTAGAGGAAAATCAATTGGGATAGTTAAGCAAAAATGAGGTATGCAATCTCGGTATTCCTTCCATATTTGTCATTGCATTCCTCTTTAGCAAATGCATATTGAACTCTAAGTAACTTGTTGATTTCATATGTGCACATTGATTCATGTCATAATTGCTTGTGCATATATATATATTCATTTGAGTTCATTATGTGTTTTGTTTTTAATATGCTTGTGTTAACTAGAGTTAAACTTCATTGCTTCATATTGACTTGGTGCATACATGTCTTAGTTGTATATCTTCTAATGCACCTCTCCTAGTGAAGTTTAATCTAGAATTGGATCACATCATTTACTCTCATTCCAAATATTATTTGCACATGTACAATTCATGTATATTCTATCATGTGTTTCATTTAAGCAAAGTATGTGATCCTTGCCTTGATTTAAATGATTCATCTTATTGGCAATTATCTCTCTAAGTGCATATAGATCAATCACATATTCATCATGCCGCACTTAGTAGAGAACATTTCTTATGTCAAGTGTTTCCGTTGATATCATGCCTATTTATATGAAACACTTGTTGTATTTCATCTCATTCATTTAATTCTAATTCATATCTTTTGAGCTTGTGGGACTAATGTGTTTGCTGAGTGCTTTGATAAGAATTAGGTCCCAAAGCTGTGTGTATGATGACCAAGTGGTTTGAAGGATGATAAGCGAGTCAAAGTCAACAAGACAGCGGTGTCACCAACAACTGAGGACTAAGTCAGATTCGACTTGATGGAGGATCGTCTTGGTGATGATTGAGGTCAAGGTCGAGAGGACGAGAGTCTCATGAGGTGAAGCGCGTTGAGGTTGACAAGACGAAGGGCATCATCAATCTTTGTGGAAGCGTCATCATGCACCGTGCATCCGGAAGAAGTCGGCAAAGCTTAGTGTAAGACTTAGATTTTGTGTTTAAATTTGAGTCTAAGGATTGCCGTACTATTAAGAGGGATGCAATCGTTGAAATCACTTAGACAAGTCTCAAGTGCTCAAAGTGGTCTATCCTTGTCTAAGGTTGAGAAACCCAAGTCACACTTTGTTCACCTAGGTGTAGGTGGGTTGGTGTGAGGGTTAGAAGTGTTGTTAGTTTCGGAAAGTGAGAATTTGAGGTCACCTTGTGGATCCTTTGTGAAATCTGATTTGATCCTTTGGGATTTGGGGTTTGAGACCTTGTTAGTTGGATAGCCACCGTTCATAGCTTTCCGAAAAGTCCGAATTCGTCGAAATCGGAGTCCGGGATCAAAAGTTATGCCCGTTTTAAATCCATTACGCGTCTTTGCTGGGAGATCCGGAGTATCCGGACATTTAACCCGGAGTCTCCGGGTTATCCGAGTATCCGGACAATCCGAGTGTCCGGATGATCCTGAGTGTCCGGTTAATTATCCGAGTCTCCGGTTGCCCGGTCGGTCCCAACGGCTAGTTTTTGGGGTTCCTCTATTTAAAGCCCCCTTCTTGCCCACTTCAAAGGAGCCGTTGGGGGATGTTTTGCTGGGTATTTGAGGTGTTCTTTGTGAGTGTTTGAGCCCCCAATACTCCTCCCTACTCCTTAGATCTTAGTGATCCCCTTTTGTGAAGGGTTGGGTAGTGGAGAGAGGTGTTTGGATTGAGGATTGATTTGAGGAATGGAGATGGTTTCCTTGGTGCTTTGAGGTGTTCTTCTTAGTGATCTTGAGCTCCCAAAAGCCCCTCTAACCCTAGATCTTAGTGATCCCCTTTTGAGTGAAGGGTTGGGTGTGAGAGTGTGTAGTGATCGGATTGAGTGTGATTAGTGTGTTGAGCACTTGAGGTGGACTCTAAGTGAGTTCTTCGGGAGCATTTGTTGCTCTTGGAGGTTGAGGTCTCCTAGACGGCTAGGAGTTGCCGGTGAGCTTCCAAGCTTTGTGTGGAAGGCCACCGAAGGTTTGTGAAGGTCCGATTCCGCCTCCGCAAGGAAAGGAATCAAAGAAGTGAAGACCGGCGAGTGCATTGTGCAACACCGGGAGGAAGAGGGTTGAAAGAGACCCCGGCTCAAGTGTGACCGAGCCGCCTCAACGGAGACGTAGGATCCCCTCAAGGATCCGAACTTCGGGATAAAATCTTCGTGTCTCCATCTTCATTTCGGTTTCATCTCTTTCATTACTTGCTTGAATTCATTCCTATATGTGTGATTGAGTTGATTGTATAGGGTTGATTTATTTAGGAGCCCCGATCTATCTTGTTTTTGTGCTTGGCTCCCGTTCTCCACTTGATATAGGTTCTTGGTAGTATTTACTTACTTCTTGTTCAAGTGGATTGCTTCTAGATTGCTCAGATCTTGAATTCTTGGCCGAGACACTCAACCCGAGTATCCAGATTTTATCCGAACTATCCGGATCATCCGGAGTATCCGGTACATTGATCCGGAGTATCCGGATAACCCGGAGTATGCGGACTAAATATCCGGAGTCTCCGAGTTAATTGTCTCGGGCTAAATTGTTTAAGTTGCAAAACTTAATTATACCCTTCGCTTCCGCATTATCTCTGTTTGTTTAATTTTAATTGGGTATAATTTTGTAATCGCCTATTCACCCCCCCTCTAGGCCGACATCCCGGTCCTTTCAATAGGCTACGGTGAAGAATGAAGTTAGCACGGCGGTGAGGCGTACTGGCGTGGAAGAAGATGACTAGGTCCACAGCGCTGCGAACCTCCTCTGACGATCCCACCAGTCGCATTGGACTTGGCTCAACGCGAAGCTTCCCGATTTGCCGTCAAACTTGACCACCGAGGCTTGAAGACGACGCTTGAGCGTGAAGACCTACGGTGGTGCAGCTCAACTGCAATGAGAAATCCATGACTAACGGCGGCTCCTCGGGTCTAATCAACTAGGGCAGACGAAGCAACAACGCACAGGGATTCATGGCCGGGGGTTAATACGGCTTTAAAGGCCTTGGAGTCCTCATTCCCCACGGTGGAGGAGTCCTAAGGCTCTAAGGCGGCGAGTCAGAGTCCACCTCAGAGATGACAATGTCATGGTGAAATCTAGGCGATCCACGTAGCCTCGATCGCACGGCTGACAGTCCTCCAAGACGTGGAGCAATCTCCATCATTGACATGAAATTGAACGGTCCTAGCGTTAGGGCTTAGGGTTTCAGTGGCCAACTGGGCTACGGCATTGGTTTGGCTTGGGCTGGGCCTGACTGGGCCAACCCAACATTGTTTTGAGATTTTTTCCATGTTTTCTTTTTAAAATAATTCTAGCAATTTAAATAATTTGAGAAAAATGGCAAAAATACCAGAAAAATTCTGGAAAATATTGAGACATTTTGAATTCAAATAAAATATTTTCAACCAAACTTTATATGAATTCTGCAAATATTTAAATATCTTAATTCAAATTAACTCCAAATAAATCTAAATAAACTCCAAAAAATTCTAAAAATTCACAAATCACAATAAATGCAAGTAAAGCAAAAATTGGTATGGGCTGGCCATCGACAGTCTGAAGGTGGTACGCTCTGACCCTTGTTGTCTTGGTGATGATGTATGGTCCTTTCCATTTTGTGTTTAGCTTGCTTGTAATTTCATTAGTTACCCTTTTCAGTCTCATGTTACTGACCTCAAGGGGCCTAGATCGGACCTTCCAGTTGTACGAGGTTGTCATGCTTTTGGTGTACTTGCCTAGTGTGCTCAACACCTCCTCTCAGCCTTCTTCAATTAGTTCTACGGAGATGCTTCGATCATGGATGGCCTCTGTTGTTCAAAGTGACCTTGGTTTTAGCTCAGTGGGTGTCATTGCCTCATCTCCAAAGAGAATTCTGAATGGGGAGCAGCTGGTTGGGAGGGCATTGGTTGTTCGAATGGATCATAAGACTTCTAGAAGTTCCTCTGGCCAAAGCCCCTGGCAAAGGGCCAAACGGGAGGTAGTGGTTGTAGGGGATGTGCTGGGGTGTGGGGCTTCGGGGATGTCCACTAGCATCCCTGGCATGTTCTGATGGCCTCTTGGGCATCTCTCAGGGCAGTGGGCTAGCATAGGCCCTGTTGGAATGTCTTGGTGGCAAGACTTCTGGACGCCGCGTGGGATCCGCAAATTCCCTAGTGGATTTCTTGTAGTAATACTCTTCCTTCTTCTCTGGGGATGCACCGCAACAGCGGGGCACATACTCCTAACTTGTACAACTCGTCGGCCACTAGTTGGTAGTTGTGCACTCATTGTTGGAGTCGCTTGGCTTTGACTACATCCTCTGGTGCTTCGCCCGTTCGAAGGAAGGCTGTGAGAGGGGTGCGCCAATCACTGTCTTCGATTGCAAGGACATCGACCACAGCCCCTGGTACCTCCAATACTTTGAAGAACACATGCAGTAGTGGTGTACGCTGGAGCTGCCCATTTTTGCCAGCGCCTCCACTTCCTCATTGTCACTTCGGGGTATGGTGGTGATGGTGATGTTGGAGAAGTGCGTTTCGATGGCACGAATGCTCGCGAGGTAATGTGCCATATCCGGGTCCTTCACATGGAAAGACTTGTCATTGTGGCCCGCTACTAGGCTATAGTCGGTTTTGATTATTACCCTGCAAGCCCCTACTGCTTTTGCTTTTCGAAGCCCTAGGAGCGTTGCCTTATACTTCGCCACATTGTTTGTTGCCGGGAACTCCAGCCTTCCTGTATACAAGGCCTTCTCACTCTCTAGTGAGGTGAGTATGGCTGCGATCCTGGAGCCAGAGGCATACCACAACCTATCGACCTAGACTTCCCAAATGGCCCCGGGGGGTCATGATCGGAGGGAGGTGGTGATGTCCATTTCATCACGAAATATGCCAGCACTTGAGATTTGATGGCGGTGCGAGCGACAAAGTGGATGTAAAAGGGTGCCAGTTCGGCTGCCCATTTGCCGAGGCGCTTGTAACCTCCTTATTGCGGAGCAGGTTGGGAAGCGAGTATGAAGTTTGCACCACTATGGGGTGTGCCAGGAAATAATGCCTTAGCTTTCGAGAGGCTGTGACCATGGCGTACACAAGTTTTTCTAGCTCGGTGTACCAGATCTTATCCCGTTTAAGGGCTTCGGATATGTAGTACACTGATATTTGGATTCGCTCCTCTTCCTAGACTAGCACCACGCTAACCAAAGTGACGTAGGTGGCGAGGTACAAGGTGAGTTCTGCCCTGTGCCTTGGATTGGACAACCTTGGGAGGTTTGCGAGGTATCTCTTCAGATTGTTGAAGGCTCTCTTGCAATCCAATGTCCATTTTAAGGGTTTGCCACCTCAGAGGAACTTGAAGAAGGGCAGGGGCCGCTCCGCTGACCGAGACAAAAAACGGCTGAGTGTTGCTAGGTGCCTTATTAGTCTTTGTACCTCTCGTTCGCTCTGTGGGGACGCATTTTCTCAGATGGCTCGAATCTTCTCGGGATTGGCTTCGATGCCTCTGCTAGAGACCAGGAAATCAAGTAGCTTGTTAGCCTTTACTCCAAAGGTGCATTTTTTGGGGTTCAACTTAACCCCTTGCGCCCAGATGTTGTCGAAGCATTCCTGAAGGTCTTAGTGGTGAATGGCCTCGGCAAGACTCTTCACGATGATGTCATCGACATATGCTTTGACATTGCACCCGAGCTGCGACACCAGCACCTTCATGATGAGTCAAGAGTGTGGCTCCTGCATTCTTTAGCTCGAATGGCATCATATGAAGCAGAACATCCTGAAGGGCGTTATGAAGGCCATTTTTCCCTTGTCTTCCTCTGCCATGAAAATCTAGTGGTACCCTGAGTAGGCATCGAGAAAACTCATGAGCTTACACCCCACCGTGGTGTCGACCAGTTGATCGATGCAAGGCAACGGGAAATCGTCCTTCAAACATGCTTTGTTTAGGTCGGTGAAGTCGACACACATTCACCATGAGTTGTTGGATTTTTTTAACCAATACAAGGTTGGTGAGCCACTCGGGGTGTTTGACTTCGCGTATCACGCAGGCTCGAAGTAGCTTGCCGACTTCGGCCATTGCCGCTTTCGTTCTGTCGGATGACAAACGACGTGCTTTCTATTTCTTGGGTTTTGTGTCACTTCTAACAGCCAGCCACCCCCTGGAGGTCCTTTGGTCCCCACATGAAGATATCTTGGTTTTGCCAAAGCGCCTTGAGGACTTGCTTTTCGGTCTCTGGGGGCAAGCTTCCCCCGATGGTGACCACCTTGTCCCCCTTCGGGCCAAGGGGGGCCCTTTTCAAATCGTCTTCTGGTCACGCCTTCAGGACCCACCGGGGTGTTTCCAGGGGTAGACCCTCCTGTGGGGCCATGGCGTGTATGTGTCGCACCTGAGCGGTGACTCCGAATTTGGTGTCACATGCAAGCCCTGGTCGCCTTAAACGGTGATAACTCCCTCCGATCCTGGCAATTTCATGCACAGGAAGTTGTGGTGAGCTATCGCACCGAAGGCATGAGTGTGGCCTGCCCGAGGATAGCGTTATACTAACGAGGCAGATCGATTATGTTGAATGTGATTGCCTCCGACCGCTTTGCTTCCCCAATCCTGAAGGTCACAGGAAGGCAGACTTGGCCAAGGGCAGCAATTGGCCTTCCCCCGAAACCAACTAGGGGTACTCCTGGGGGAGATAGTCGGTCCAAGGGTATCATTATCTAGTGGATCTCTTGAAGAGGACATCGGCGGAGCTCCCTCCATCGATCAGGACCCTCCGCACGTCGCACCCCGTGACACGCGGTGGTGACAAGGGGGTCATGGTGTGGAAAAGACAGCCCTAGCGCATCCTCCGGGCCAAAGGTGATTCTGGTGTTAGCATATCGAGGTAACGCGCTGGGGGGCTAGGCTGCGATGTGGTTGAACTAGCGGACATACACCTTTCACTGTCGCTTTGACATGAGATTCAGGGAGGAACCGCTGTAATCATGTTGATGATCCTTCGAGGTGGATCTTCAGGCCCACCTTTGATGCATAATTGTGGGCATTATGGAGGCTCAGGACAATCCCTGACCGCGATGGGGTTGGGCAGGGTTTTTAGACTGGCCCATTATGTCTCTCATGGCCGCAAATTGTACGGCAAGTCGCACTTGTGTGCGATCCTTCGCCATGGAGGTTGCACCATTGCTTCGTCGGATCTGGTGGGTCATCGGGGGCACATCCTCGGCCTTGGTTCTGGCCTCTACCTCGCCCGGTGGGAGCGCGATGCCCTCAATTACCCTCGGCGGGGCCCCCTGGCTACGACATGGAAGTTGCGCCGGCCACCCTGCCTTTGACGTTGTTCATTCCGGTCTTGCCAGGAAGGCGTTGCTTCATAAGGAGCTCCTTCGGGTGTTTTGGTCCTACGCCCCTGGTCTTCTTCGGCCCAGGCATACTCCTCCATTTTGTTGAAGAGTTTGGCCACGGAAATGATTGGTTTCCTAGCCATCCTCTCCAGCAAGGAGCCCGCTCGGAGCCCGCATTGTGTAGTGTTGATGATGGTGGAGTCCGTGACCCCCTTCAGTTGGCATTTTACTTCCACAAATCTCTTGAAGTAGCTTTGGAGGGACTCCCCCGCAGCTTGTCTTACGTCGAACAGGTGACCCTCGTCCTTCGGCTCAGCATAATTGCCCTAAAAGTTATTTATGAGCATGTCCCAAAGTTGCTCCCACGCGTATACGAAACCCGCTGGTAAGGAAAGAACCAAGTTAAGGCTACTCCAGTGAGGGCAAGAGCCACGCCCTTAGCTTTGACAATGTTGTCCCCGCCGATCGCCTCGATGGCGGTTTCATACATGTAAAAACTCGGAGGGGCATGGTTACGGAGACCCAAGTAGGGAACAACATATGGTAGGAAATGTACTCTTATAGTCTTGTCTTTTTCCAAGATCCATCCGTTACAATGGTTGGGTGAGTGGCTATTTATAGCCTCCTGGCCGATGGTAGAATTACTTAGATGTCCCTATTTCTACCATAGATTCATAGGGGTGTCGTAGTCCTTCCCCCCTGCTGGAGGCTATCTCATAGGGGCCATGATGACCCCTAGCCTATGCCTCCGCCTGCCGTCATACTCTTCGTTCGCCCCCCTTCGCTGTACCCCCTTCGGATGTGGTGGAGGGTCTTGACAGCTTTCGTAGGTACCCCTTTGGTGGGCGGCCGAAGGATCTCCGTAGATCCCCCTTCGAAGGGGGGCGAAGGGTTCACTGTTGTTCACGAAGCCTTCATTTCATTTTCGTCGCTTGGTGGGCCCTTTCGTCGTTGGGAAACATATAGAGGGCTTGCATCGAGAGCCCTCGTCAGGTTATTGCAGACGATAGCCAATCCCAACAAGAGTAGCAATGATATTTAGAACATGAATTTGGAAGATCAGAAGGTCCTTTATTGTCAGTCTTCCTATTTAAGTATGATATCTTTTGCTCTCGGGCACGGTGCACACTCAGATGGTTGTGCCCTGTCCATCATATCATACTCCTACCGTCCTACGTGTTACGATACGAGAGCATTTTGCGAGATCTGAACATCCATCTTCTGAACTGGATGGTTTTTTTAAGGCAAGATTCGTTTATGAATAACACTATACGGGCTCTCCAGTAATTGCTTGTACACTAGTAGTACATCGTTTAATTTTTACGAGATGGCATGCAAGACCTGACGATGTGACTGATATACTGCGACTAAATTGCACATACATACGAAATGATCTTTGTCTATGCAAGAGAAGTGTCCTTAAATATCCCAAGCTCTTTCAGGGCCGGCCCTGGGGTGGGGCGAGCGGGGCAGCCGCCCCGGGCCCCCAAATTACAGGGGGTCCTCCGTGATTCCGTCATAATGTGAAGACTACGCACCTACACGAGAGTCGAGAGCAATCGTTGTTGGTAATCAGTCCAAAAACTAGATGCCAGCGATAAGTTTCCTGTTCCTGGTCTAAAAACGCTCCAGCCGGACACGCTTTGGCTGAAACATTCGTGTGCAACTCTTGGCTGAAACTAACTAGCAAAAGCTTCAGACTTGAATGCTGTTTTCAGAGAAAAACAACAATCGAACTAAAACTATAGAACATACTTGTTTTTGCGACGTGAAAACTGCTCACGTCTTTTCTGATTTCATTGCAATATATAGACTCAATTACAAGAGTTGGGCTGCTTCACATCAAAGTAGAAATCGAAACAAAACTAGACTGGACTGCTATTTTCCATCGCGGGTACTGTAGCACATCCGAGACAGAGACCGAACACAACACGCAGTGTCTATCTAAAAACTGAAAAACTGTTCAACTACTGTGGAATTGTTGTTTAACGGATCTTATTTACTATGCCGGTAACTATGGCATCAGCTGAAATAATTTTTTCAAAATTGAAATTATTGAAAAACAATTTAAGGTCTACAATGTCTCAAGAAAGGTTAAATGGTCTGGCAACTTTATGTATCGAGAAGAAATTATTAGATGACATAAATGTTGAGGCTATAATTGATGATTTTGCATCTAAAAATGTTTGAAGATATTTTCTAAGATGATCTCTACAAAATGTTTGAGGTAAATAATCTCACTTTTGTAATTCCATTTATTTATTGGTAACAATTTCTATAATACACTGAATATTATCTTTTCAGTTGATACATAATAATATAAAAATATGCTTATGTTATGTGGGACCTCTATTTATAGTTATGCTTCGGGTCCCTAAAAACTCAGGACCGACTCTGAACTCTTTTGGGGTTGAGGTGACCGTCCATGAGACTCGGCCAGTCGCGTCACGCTCGCAATCTCATGTGGGAGCCAGGGAAGATGGGGACTTGAAACACATGCAAGGTGCCACGTCTGATTTTGGCTGGCGCGACCGCGCGAGGCCCGTGCTGGTCGTTCACTGAGCTATCATCGTACGAACGCTGGTGATGCATTCGCGACATAAAGTGTAGTTTGGAATCCTTTGCATTCGGTTCATTTAGCCATCGCGTAATGGACGGTGACGCATGTCAAAATAGACTAGTACTTCGTCTACTTGTTACAATGTTACACGCCAAACACAACAAGATCGTCAAATGGATTTGGCGCTACTTATTCGATTCTTACACCTTTTAGATCTACCCCTTGCTAGTTGCTACAATGCTACTCCGGAAGTTTTAACGGCAGTGTACGTTAACTGTAGAATTCAATTCGAATTCCAGAAATTGCAAACCCGATTCTGTTGAATTTGAACCAGGTGTGACTGTTAATGGCACAGAAATTTTGTTCTCCAACATTAGAACTTGACCTCGAAAACAAACAGAAAATCTTAGATAAACTTGGAAGCTGTACTACCACCGTGCACAAAAGTTTTCGTGACTCTGTACCGCGAACAAGCTTAAACCAAATCTTATTTGTGTGCTCCATTACAATTTGCCAGGTTGGAACTCTTTCAAAAAAAATTCTCCAAAAACGCTGAAAGTTAGGATCCCCTCGTAGACAAGCATCCTCGGCCTCTCCTACTCCCTCAGACTCGTAACAGACGGTCCGTACGTGGAGCCATCGCGCCCCCTCGCCCCCGTGCCCGCGGCCGACGCCGCGGCGGCGGCACGCTGCTGCTCGTGCTGGAAGTCGTGCCTGACAGACCAGAGCACCTCGGCGCACCGCCGCATGGACGGCCGCGCCGCGCGATCCGGAGCCGTGCACTCGGCCGCCAGCGCCATCACCTTCTCCACCGCCGCCACCACCGCGCTGCTCCTCCGTATCCGGGAGTCCATCGCCACCACCGCGTCGCCATCCCGGCACCTCCGCAGCGCCTGCGTCCATGAGGTAATTCCGTCGAACACCTGACGTGCAGCATCTTTCAATGCTCAATGCTACTAGTTAGGGTGTGCTTTTACCCATTGGGTGGTGAGGCGTTGGTGGCGCCCGCGCCCGCGCCCGCGCTCGATGGGGCGTCGGCCGGTGAGGAGCTCAACGAGGAGGACGCCGAAGGAATAGACGTCGCTGCGGTCGGTGAGGTGGTTCGTGCGCAGGTACTCAGGGTCCACGTATCCTGCCGTGCCTTTCACGATTGTTGACACGTGGGTTGCTTCAGGGTTGTCGGGGGCTAGGCGCGCGAAGCCGAAATCGGCCACCTTTGCTCTCAGCTGGTCTGTTAGGAGAATGTTGGACGACTTGATGTCGCGGTGGATGATTGGATGGTCTGCATGCCCATTGGATGGTCAGACATTAGGGTGTTGTCAATTTGGCAGTGTTACTCAGATACTGTGTCCAAATTTTTTTGTTGAATCGGACATCTTGAATCCAAGTTGGATTCCAACACCCATGTCCGATTCCGAGTAGCATTTCCCATGTACAAAATTTGTTGCTGAATCAGACACCCCAAATCGGAGTTGGATTCTGCGTGTCCGTGTCCAAGTAACACTGCAATTTGGTATCCATATACCGTAGATGTAGATACATTTTGTTGGGGTTCAAAATTATGAATGTGTACAACATGTCGACAAAATTTTGATGAAGAATGTGCTGAACTAGCGATCTGGCATGCTTCTTATAGAATATAGTGAACTGTTGATATATGGACTTCAGGGCTTTAGCCATGTATGCGTTTGTGAGATCACATAAGTATGAATATAAATATATGCATGTTATGTGCACAGTACAGTTATAAATTTGTTCATAACGCTGCACATTTTACCCTAGGAATGTCCAACAAACATTTCAAAAAAAAGACGAAACATGCTTGTGAATAAAGAGATAGAATTTGAAATTTGTACATTCTGTGGGATAGCAAATATGACAATTGAAATGGAGAGTGGTGTCAGTGTTGTCATGTAGAAATGGAGTATGGTACCTGTGTATCCGTGTAAGTAGGCGACAGCATGAACTACGTCTATAGCAATGTTGAGACGCTGTGAAAATTCCAATGGTTCCCCCCGCGATCCTGCATAGAGACAAAAGATGTGCCCCTAAAATTTTTTTAATCCAAAAAAATTTATAGAAGACAAATAGCATTACATCCTACAACGTAATTTGAGTCACAAGAAAGCCTTTGTAACAAAAGGAACACTGACCAAGTATGGTGATGAACAAAAAAATATAGTACATCATGTTTAGGGGATTAACATTTGGGAGATTACAGGTTCCTTATGTATTTCTATATATTATTATAATATGTTTTATTCCATCCAATTTCACTGCCTTTGGTGGGTGTTGAAATTAGTGGGTTCTATATTTTGACCTATTTTAACAATATTGTTACGATTTTAAGCATGTTCCTTGCATATGTTTGACCTACCATCCAAGTGTTCTCGAAGTGTTCCATTGTTGACATACTCAACCATAATTAGACGTTCATCCTCATGCTCCAGGTACCCAAGAAACTTCACCAAGTTCAAATGTTCGACCTTTGACAACGTCTGAATTTCACTTCTGAACTCTGCAGATAGGTGCCTGTCATACATATTCTGCCAATTCCAGATGTTGTGTGAAGAATTTTCATTTATTTGGTTGCTGGAAGTAATTTTTTTAAAGGGAATCGCTGGAAGTAATTAATTACTCCCTCCGTTTCTTTTTATAAGGTGTATTTTGTTTCGTTAGGACAAGGCTTTGACCAACAATTACTCTATTACATATAATTTTTATGACACAAAATTGATATTAGCAATTTTGTATTCAAAAGTACTTATATATAATTATGATTTTGTATTGCATAAATGATATATTAATGAAGTAATCGTTGGTCAAAGTCTTGTCCTAACGAAACCAAATACGCCTTATAAAAAGAAACGGAGGGAGTAGTAAAGATGCACGCTTTTCATGTGTTAAGAAATTCACATACAAACCTTAGTGGCTCGCTTTACAGCTATGATGGATCCATCTCTGAGCTTCCCCTTGTACACAGTGCCAAAATTTCCTAGCCCAATTTTGTTTTGTTCACTGAAGTTTGAAGTAGCCAGGCAAATTTCATGAAATGAGAACTGTTCTTGCCATGACTTCTTTTGACTGTTGTCACCCATCTGTCTGGATGTATTAGTGCTTGCGCTACTTACTGATGAAATTCTTGAAACTGCAAGAAACCACTGGAAACCTTCAGTGTCTTATTTGCAATTAATCACACTTAATTTTGCTTCAACAATTGAACAGGTGATCTTAAAAACACATGCATGCACACTATTGATGGTTGAGCAGCTACATCCGCTGGTTGGTTGTTTTTTGAAAACCATTTGACCTGAATGGCAGAATCATGATTGGCGAAAATATGTGGATAGAAACGTTAGTTTAACAGCAGCGCAAACTTGAAAAACTTCAAATTGACCTAAGCTTATGTGTGTGCAAGATTAACAGAAACATGACAGAAAATGTGGCAGACCAGGAGTAAGTAAAAGCTGTCAACATCCTGGTCTGGTGAAAGACGAACCACCATATCATATTATGATATTTAACCCAGAAGTTATAATCTTGATCAGGGCTGTAAGAACCCTGAAATTCTAACTCTATTAATCATCTCATTAGAAGTCTAATTATCATCTAATCATGCAAACTAGAATGGAAATGACAGCATAAGGATCAAGAATGCTATTGTTCAGTATGGGGAGTTTGGTATTGGAATAGAATGAGGACAATTCTGCCCTTGCCCATTCAATAGAGCTCAAGGGGTAGAAGAGTAACTTCGCGTCAGTGAGTGGATAAGAGCAAAGTTACAGCCAGTTTCACCTCACTCCTCAGTTCACTTTCCCCTTTCACCACGATGGAGCCCTTTCCATTGCTTTCCTGCCAACCGAGTGAGAGTGATTGAGGGAGCAAGATCTGAGGGGGGGGACCGCAGCTGGTCGGTGGAGGAGGAGACCGCTGGAGCTGCTGGACCAGGGCCCCAAGCCGAACCGCAAGGACCAGGAGGAGGTGGAGCCGGGCGAGCTAGGGTTCAGCTACCTCTACTCCAGCTCCTTCATCAGCCATCTTCCCCAACCAACCGAACCAAGCAGGAGTCCAAGTAAGCCAGAGCAAACCTCATAGCATTTCAGTAGAAAGCAGCAAGCAAACCCTAGGCTAGAGTGTAGCATGCTAAACCCTCCAGATCTAGCAAGAACTAGTGTAGATCAGTGTTCTTCTTTTGGGTCTCAGAAGGGGAGTTGCCTAGGGGCTCTTGCAGCTCGTCCCTAGCCATTCCCAAGCCCTTACCTAGAGCCGCCTACCGGGTATCGGCCACGCAACCCCCAAACCTAGGCCATCTCACCCTGATTTCATCATTGACCCAAGGCAACTTTGTAGCACCACCGTGCGAAGCCACCCAAGCAACCAAACTGTAAGCAACTCACAGAGCAACCACGCATAGTCCAGATCCCAGCAAGGCAAGGCGGCAGGAACCGAATCCCAGCATGTAGCGTCCAGCACCCAAGATCGGATTCCCAGCAGAGAACCAAGTCACCGTCTAGCCACCAAGAATCCCTTCAACCATCAGCAAGCAACCATGAACCCAAGAACCAAGTTCCAACAGAGAACCGAGTTCCTCCAAGCCACCATCATTCAACCAGCAACCAAGAACCGAACCAAAGAAAGCAAGAATCCCCAAATCCATCAAATCATCAAAACCCTAGAACCTGGAAGCCAAGCAGCAGAGGAGTCGGTCTAGAGAGTAGGAGGAGGAGAGGGATTGTGTTGGGGAGGTGCTGCCGTAGGAAGTTAGTAGGGTGGCAGCATCGAGTCGCCCTGAGGGAGAGGAGACGAAGGGGAGACCGAGAGGAGTCGGGTCGCAGGAGAGGCTAAGGCCCCTGTGTGGCCGTGAGTGCAGAAAAGAAGAGAGGAGGGAGAGGCTGGGCCAAGGGTCCAGTCGGCTGTAGGAGTAGAGAAAAAGAGAGAAAGAAACAGAGGGAAAGAAAAGAAAGGGAAGAGAAGAAAAGGAGAAAGGAAAGAAGAGAAAAGAAAAGAGAAAAATTAGGAAAAGAGAAGAAAAGCTGAGTTAGGTTTAGACCTTGGGTTTAGTTAATCCAATAACTTAATTAGATTTAGCTCTATCTCTGTTAATTGAAGTCTTTAGTTGTTGGATGCCATTATTCAGATTCAAAAGACTAAATATGAACAAAACTAATAGTTAGTAACTATATTTTCAGATCTGAACCTGAATCAAACAGATCTGAACCAACCTTTGAACGAGGACGTACTTTCCAATTCTATTCCAGGCAAGTCCCTTTGATCATGTGTTTTAAATGCTTTAAATGTTTTTGTATTATAAATGTCATCTTGCATAGAAAATCTATATTATAAATGAAACATGAAAAGATTGATGGTTGTGGAAATGGGAGTGTGGTACTGTTGGAAGATGGAATGTGGAAGAGTTGGTTGTGGAGTTGGTGAATGGTGTGGTTAAATGAAAGGGGCATTGGGGAAATGGATAGATATTTAGTTGGGTTAATATTGGTGGGTAGAGGACGCCGATGAGAAGGTTGTTGGCCGGTGGGGTCCTCTACATATGTTATAATATAAGGTCAAACAATCTAACACTTGGGCGATGAGCCGTAAATGAGTATCAACCATAGTGTGAGGAATTCAGTCAGAAAAGGTTGTCCTAGGACGGTATCAATGCCTCCACCATGGGTAAGTTAAGGCGCGCCTCTGGGATATGCCGGTAGACCCAGAGGACTGAGGCCAATTGGATGGCGGTATATTTGAAGCCAGTGGGTTACTGCCGTTGGTGCGGAGTAACAATCAGATCTCTGAGTTGAGGATGACCTTGGTGGGTGTCCCCAACTCGAGTACAGGTGGAGAATTAATACTTGGACTAGTGATAAACGCGTTACGGGCATCTAAATGTCGCTATGGGTAAAGTGGTACAAACTGCGCAGGTAAATCATGAATTCATGCCGCCTCTTGGATTGGAGACTACTAAGCTAAGTCTGTCTCATATACTGTGTTAGTAGAGCCTTTGGAAAGTTAAAATGAACCACTCTTTAATAAAACTATCTTTCTTAAAAAGCTAGTTTGAGGGAAGGTGGAATTTGGTGGATTTCAAGTATTTAAGAGAGAAAACTCATCATGCATTCCTTGTTATTAATGCTTGCTGAGTACTCTGTACTCACTCTTGCTTAAACCCCCCTTTGCTTAGAAGGTGAGTCCTATGGATCCGCTTTGGAGGCAGAGGGTGAGGATCATTCGCAGACCTGTGACTTATCGTGAGGCGCCTACTACTACTACTATCTACAGGAGGACTAGGGTGTCTAGGGGCCATCTCCTGGTGGATCAGCTTCCCAGGGACCGAGGCCTCGCTCGAGGGGTCCCTGGGTAATATTTATGTCTTATGTACCGTTGTATTAGTCTATTGTATAATTAACCTTTTAGACTTGTAGCCCAGTGGCGAGGTGATGGTATGGAATAAAGGTACCGGCCGCCTCTAATTATTGTTCTCACGCAACACTCACGAACACTGCCAGCGTAGTAGCTAATAAAGTATCGGGCCGCTCGATATTTTGCTAGCCACTATGCCGAGATTCGAGTAATTAACCCCGTAATGATAGTGAAGTCATAATTACTGTGGCTAATTACCCGGTCGTCACAGGTGGTATCGAGCAATGGTTACGAGAACCACGCAAATAAAATAACTAGAGGCGTATAAGAGACTTAAGAAGAAAGGATCCTTCCGCTATATGGCCTTAACTATACCATAACTCTCTTCCTTGTAGATTAATAGATGCAAAAACTTATCTAAGTATTCTGCAACTTAGCTACCTATACTAATTAGATCTACCTATTGCAGGATGCCGCGTGTTAGGATTCCAGGCTCGCGGATCCAGGGTCAGCATGTGCTAATGCTGAGCCAGCTGGTGTTGGAGCTAGGAGGAGGGTGGATAGACTACTACCATGAGGCGCATGGTGGTTCTCGCAGAGTTGGGGTGGTTGTTTCGGGGCTAGGTGTAGAGCCCGGATTCTATAGAGAGTTCACCGCTCCTTGGCGTCACACGGAGTACTTTGTACCCCTGCAGGATGCCGCTAGAAAGGCTGTTCTGGCGCTTAGGGCTCAGTTTGTGAGCCACCTGCAGGATTCCTCTTTCAGCCAGTTTCCTATCTTTACGCACGGGGTTACTTATCCTCCACCACCACCACCAGACATTCATCCTCCCAGTGTTGGTGAGCCCTCCGGACCCTCTGGTAGGAGAGTCACCACCCACTATATGATGGGCTCAGACGCCATGTACTGCGAGGCCGTGAATGGCGTGGTGGATGAGTCTGATGGTAGGGCTACCATCGCAAAGCAGCAGCAGAAGGCGGCTTGCATCGCCGCCTAGCTACCACCCTTGCCGAGATGATGGCATCCGGCGCCACCGTGTCGCCCCACTGCCACCGCTTCAGCTACTCCTGTGCCTCCCACCACTACTCATCCTCCATCACCTACCACTTCAGCAGCACCCACTTACCCACACGTTCCTTCCTCGGAGATGGACGTGCCTGCTGTAGCCTCCGCTGATTTCCCGCCCATCTTTATCCCAGATCCTGGTTCATCCTTTGCTCAGACGCTTTTCAGGCCTATGGCTTCTCACTCCTTGCCGCCAAGACAGGCGCCGCACCGCCTTCCCATCGAGTTTGCGCTTGGCTCTAGTTCCGAGTCACCGTTGTGACTCCTTCTGCAGTCGCCTAGGTCGAGGGACAAAGGCCAGTCGTGGTCGCGATGCTAGGATTCTGGGGAGGATCCTTAGGAGGCCGCGGCGGAGGATCAGGGTGTTAGAGGGGTGGTTAGAAGTATCATTTGAAAAGTTGTATTATGTATTGTATGGTATTGTATTGTAGCTGAACTGGTATTAGCTGTTCCTATTGTAATAGCTAGTAATGCATGTGGACTGCACTACTGTTTAATTATCATCCTTAATATGAATGTAGCAGCCTTCTTATTATTAATTGGTTAGTGAGTACTTTTCTTCCTGAATGCTTTCACTTAGGTGTAAGTTGATTTGCTGAATCAGTACTTAGAAGCATTGCATCCTTTCATTCCTTAGGGCATGCAAGTAAGAAGAATAAAATAGTTCATGCACATGTAACTAACTTAACAAAAGTTGAATAGATCTTAGTGTGCATCATCTAACTAGTAAAGCATAGCATATTTCCTTTGAGCAATTGTGTGTATATGGCTATCTATCTATATAATTAGCTGATTAAATAAATCAGAAGAGGAGCTAAGGACTAGGAAAACGGTCCCGGACCCGACGTCCGTGGCGGTCTTGGACACGTGGTCCATAGCGTGCTCGAGCGCGTGGTCTCGAGGAGTTCTTGGTGCTCTACACCAATTTGTTATCGTTTATCTTCAGTAGATAGACGTGACTCGAGGCACGTAGACCTTGAGGAGTTCCTAGTGCTCGGACACTAGGGTTTTTGTCGTTTTCTTATTTGGATCTTCATGGAGTTAATGTTCTTCAGTAGCAATAAGTGCGACTCGAGGCGCGTAGACCTTGAGGAGTTCTTGGTGCTCGGACACCAAGTTTCTTTTCGTTTTCTTAATTCGCGGTTTATGGTTCTTGTTCTGAGATGGTAGGTAGATTAGGTTTGTTTCTGATTTGAATGACGAACGCAAGCGATCATATCTAACGTCTTATCCCTTCCTTAAAAAACCAAGCTATAACAAATTTCTTCTCACAAATTACACCTCTCATCTTTCAATCAAGTGCTGTCATTAAGCAAAAGTGTCAACTTTATTTTCTCCCCACGAGCAAGACCTCTTATCTCATAAATAACTTCTGATAATGGCAATGTCCAACCGTCCCTAACCTTAAGTTTTTAGTGAAATGTAAGAAGAGTAACCAAAGCTAAAATTTTGCTAAGGGTAGTTGTTAACTAAGTTTTGGTCCTGTAATTGCTCTCTTTTGCAGGATGTCTGATCGAGAACTCTCTCGAGCGTAACTCGATCCTTAGGCTAGAGTCACCCAACCTCAACCTAGTGTTCCGTAACCTTCTTCAAGCCCTTCCGAGATCTTAACCAAATTTCGACCATCCCGAGTCTAGGCAACCCACACCCCCCGGAGGCATAGCTAGCACCGCAAGGACTCCCGAGCATCTAGATCCATTAGAAAGGGTCCTTATGTTTATGGAAAATTCTAGGAGGGAAGCCGAGGCTAACCAAGAAAACTCTAGGAAAGAAGCTCAGAAAATCGTAACCGGCCTAGAAACCTTGTTAACTTGACCTTGTTCCTGGAGTGCATCCCCATCACCCTAGGGGAAGAGTAACCTTAGGGAGTTTCTCCAAACCCGCCCACCCACTTTCTCCAGAGCCACGTAACCTCTTGAGGCGTATGACCCGGCTTAGAGAAATTGAGAAGAAGTTAAACACCTTAAACCGCATGCATCAGAGAAGGTGCGCTTGTCGCACACCAGCTTGGTTGGGTCACCGCAGGTGGTGGGAAATTATAGTGAAGCTCGCACTAGGAGCCACCTGCTACTTGGGGAGAGTTTACCACCCAGCCCAGAGTGCCCACATCCCATCAGAGCATTAGACATCAAGAGAAGGGAATTTTGGGATTTGACCCAAGGAAATAAGAAAGTCACTGAGTACTTACAGAAATTCAATGAGTTATCTCGCTATGCACCGGAAGAGGTGGACACCGATGCTAAGAAAATTTACCGCTTCAAGAAGGGAATGAATTCCTACATTAGAATGCTAATGTCAGCTCATGCAATCACAGATTTCCAGGATTTCTCAAACCGTGCCATAATCTTAGAAGATGAGCATTCCCAATTGAGTGAAGAGAGAAGAAAGAAGGCAAGAATTGATCCCAGGCCAACCACTTCCAACCAGCCAAGGCCTTTCAGAACTCCTATGCCCAAGGCCCTTCAAAGACCTAGACCTTTGTGGCCATTCCAGCTCAAATAGCCCTAGCTCACTCCCACCTAGACCCCCACTTAAGTGCTTCAAGTGTGGAGGTCCCCACTTTGCAAATTATCGCCCACAAACTTCCAAAGAATGATGCTTTAATCAGGCCAAGAGGGGCACAAAAGAATAGCCGCCCACATCCTATCGCCTAAGCCGACAAAGACAACCTGTAGATTCCAAAGCCGTCCACCAGTAGTGGGGCGTATTGCTGGAAACCCTACTGCCACTTCATCGCAAGGACACAGCCGGGGAGCACCAACCGCAGGGTCGGCTCGTCTAAACAATGTGACCGTGGAGCAAGCCGAGGAAGCAACTGATGTAGTGACGGGTATGCTTCCCATTCCTCCATCTGTGGGCAATGTTTTATTTGATCCTGGTGCAACGCATTCATTTATTTCTAAAGAATTTGTGGCTAGAAACAAACTAGAGTGTGCAGTCTTATCAGCATCTTTAGGGGTTAGCACACCTGCCGGGGCAATCACAAGAATTTCCTTGAGAAGGGATCAAATAATAAAATTCAAGATACTCCATTCCTAGCTAATTTGCATGTCATCGCCTTATCCCACTTAGAGGTGATATTAGGCATGGATTGGCTAGTCCAATGGAGTCATCATAGATTGTGAGTTAAAAACTGCATCTATAAGAACATCTAGCGGGGATCGTATTTTGTTCCAAGGACGTAGAGCCGGAATGTATCCATCTGATATTAAACTCAACCATCTATCCCCTCAAGAATTAACTCCCATCCCAGTAGTTCGGGATTTTCCTGATATATTTCCTGAGGAACTGCCAGGGATGCCACCTGACCGAGAAATAGAGTTCACAATAGATCTTGTTCCTGGAGCCACTCCTATTTGCAAGAGACCTTCCCGTATGACCCCATTAGAGCTAGTGGAATTAAAGAAACAACTGAAGGAATTGGAAGAAAAAGGATTTATCAGAGAAAGTGTGTCACCTTGGGGAGCACCATTAGTGTTTGTGCCAAAGAAGAATGGGGAACAGAGGTTATGCATAGATTATAGAGATCTTAACGAAGTCACAATCAAAAACAAGTATCCTCTTCCTAGAATTGATGATCTGTTTGATCAGCTCAAGGGTGCTTGTGTCTTCTCAAAGATTGACCTACGGTCAGGGTATCATCAGGTTAAGGTAAGAGAAGAAGATGTGGAGAAAACCGCCGTGGTATCCAGATATGGGCATTATGAATATACAGTAGTACCATTTGGGTTAACTAATGCCCCAGGAGTGTTCATGAGCTTAATGAACAAAATTTTCATGAAGTATCTGGATAAATTTGTAGTGGTATTCATTGATGACATTTTGATATATTCCAAGAGTGAAGAAGAGCATAGGGAACATCTGAGAATCACACTTCAAGTCCTAAGAGAAAATCAATTGTACGCCAAGTTTAGTAAATGTAAGTTTTGGCTGAATCAAGTTTCTTTTCTTGGACATGTTATATCTGGGAAAGGAGTTGAGGTAGACCCAGAAAAGATACAATCAATTGAGTCATGGACACAACCCTCCAATCAGAAAGAGATCAGAAGTTTCCTTGGTTTAGCTGGGTACTACCGCAAGTTCATTAAGGGATTTTCCCAAATCTCATCACCCCTTACCAAACTCTTGAGAAAGGATAGTAAGTTTATCTGGACTGAAAAATGCGAGGAGAGTTTCCAAAAGCTCAAGGAAGCTCTAACCTCCACACCAGTTCTATCCTTACCAGAGGAAGGCATCGAATATGTGGTATATTGTGATGCCTCCAAATCAGGGTTGGGAGGTGTGCTAATGCAAAAGGAGAGGGTCATTGCTTATGCATCTAGGCAATTGCGCCCACATGAAGTCAATTATCCGACCCATGATCTAGAATTGGGAGTCATGGTGTTTGCTCTAAAAGTTTGGAGACACTACTTGTATGGAGCCAAGTGCATTTTGTATAGTGATCACAAAAGCCTTAAGTATTTGTTCACTCAAAAGGAATTGAATCTAAGACAAAGAAGATGGCTAGAACTTATTAAAGATTATGACATCACCATCAATTACCACCCAGGAAAAGCCAATGTGGTAGCAGATGCATTGAGTAGGAAGGCTCACTGTAACAACCTGTCTATCCAAAACTTTATGCCTGAACTGATAAGAGAATTGGCTAAAATGGAAATTAGTTTCGGCATATCCACCTCAGATGCCATGTTAGCAACCATGGATGTCCAGTCCACTCTATTAGAACAGATTAGAGAAAAGCAAGCCACAGATAGCTTCATCGTAGAAGAAATCAAAAGGATCAAGTCCAATCGACCATCCGAATTTAAAATGGATCAAGATGGCAGTCTAAGGATGAGTGATCGATTATGTGTTCCTAATGATCCAGAAATCAAATTGATCATCCTTAGAGAGGCTCATGACACACTCTATACCATCCACCCAGGTAGTAATAAAATGTATCAAGATCTGAAAGAAACTTTTTGGTGGAATGGCATGAAGAAAGACATAGCAGAGTACATTAGTAGATGTGATACATGCCAAAAGGTCAAGGCTGAGCATCAGCGACCTGCGGGCTTGTTGCAACCTCTCCAAATCCCTGAGTGGAAATGGGAAGATGTCTGCATGGACTTTATTACGGGTTTGCCCAGAACCTTAGCTAAAAAGGATGCCATTTGGGTAATAGTTGACAGACTCACCAAATCTGCTCACTTTATTGCCACTAATCAGAAATACTCTGCTCACAGATTGGCCGAAATCTATATAGAAAGAATTGTCACGTTGCATGGAGTTCCTAAGACCATTACGTCTGATAGAGGATCTATCTTCACATCAAACTTTTGGAATAGCTTGCAAACTGCCTTAGGAACTCAGCTGAAATTCAGTACCGCATATCACCCTCAGACGGACAAGGGCGGTGAAAGCGGGTGAATCAAATTTTGGAAGATATGTTAAGGGCGTGTGTGCTGAATTTTAAGGAAAGTTGGGACAAATACTTGCACCTGGCTGAATTCGCATACAACAATAGCTATCAAGCAAGTATTCAGATGGCGCCATATGAGGCTCTATATGGCAGGAGGTGTAGATCACCCATCTGTTGGTATGAGGTAGGGGAAAAATCATTAATGGGACCGGAGCTCATTCGTCAAAATGATGAGAAGATACAGTTAATTCAAGAAAGATTAAAAATCGCCAAAGCTAAGAAAAGAGCTACGCTGATAAGCGTAGAAGGGATCTCAAGTTCCAAACTGTAAGAATATGTGTATCTAAAGGTATCCCCAATGAAAGGAGTTCACCTGGTTTGGAATAAAAGGGAAACTCACCACTGTATGGGGCCATTTAAGATTCTGGAACAGAAAGGGACCTCAGCTTATCAAATCGAACTACCTCCACAATTATCCAGAATCCACAATGTCTTTCATGTTTCCCAACTTCGAGCTTGTCTTAAGGAGCCATCCCAATTAGTGTCAAATACAGAAATTCCCTTGCGGCCACCTAACCTATGAAGAGCATCCACTCAAAATCCTATCAACTAAGAACGCCGATTTCTGAGAGCTACAATTAAGTTCTCGCAAGGTCCAATGGAAGCATCATACGTAAAAGAGGCTACATGGGAGAAAGAGGAGTATCTCATGAGGCCTACCCAAGCACTTGTTCAGTCAGCTTGGATTTCTGGACGAAATCCCTTTTTAAGGGGGGTAGGATGTAAGAACCCTGAAATTCTAACTCTATTAATCATCTCATTAGAAGTCTAATTATCATCGAATCATGCAAACTAGAATGGAAATGACAAAGATAAGGATCAAGAATGCTATTGTTCAAGATGGGGAGTTTGGTATTGGAATAGAATGAGGACAATTCCGCCTTGCCCATTCAATAGAGCTCAAGGGGTAGAAGAGTAACTTCGCCGCGAGTGGATAAGAGCAAAGTTACACCCAGTTTCACCTCACTCCTCGCTCACTTTCCTTTCACCACGATGGAGCCCTTTCCATTGCTTTCCCGCCAACCGAGCGAGAGTGATTGAGGGAGCAAGATCTGAGGGGGACCGCACTGCCTGGTGGAGGAGGAGACCACTGAGCCGCCGACCAGGGCCCCAAGCCGAACCGCAAGGACCAGGAGGAGGTGGAGCCGGGCGAGCTAGGGTTCACCTACCTCTACTCCAGCCTCCTTCATCACCCATCTTCCCAACCAACCGAACCAAGCAGAGTCCAAGTAAGCCAGAGCAAACCTCATAGCATTTCAAGAGAAAGCAAAGAAGCAAACCCTAGGCTAGAGTGTAGCATGCTAAACCCTCCAGATCTAGCAAGAACTAGTGTAGATCAGGTGTTCTTCTTTTGGGTCTCGTAGGGAGTTGCCTAGGGGCTCTTGCACTGGCCCCTAGCCATTCCCAAGCCCTTACCTAGAGTCGGCCTACTGTATCGGCCACGCAACCCCCAAACCTAGGCCATCTCACCCAGATTTCATCATTGACCCAAGGCAACTTTGTAGCACCACCTGCCTCAAGCCACCCAAGCAACCAAACTGTAAGCAACTCACAGAGCAACCACGCATAGTCCGTATCCCAAAGAAGGCAAGGCGGCAGGAACTAATCCCAAAGATGTAGCGCCCAAAGACCCAAGATCGGATTCCCAGCAGAGAACCAAGTCACCGTCTAGCCACCAAGAATCCCTTCAACCATCAGCAAGCAACCATGAACCCAAGAACCAAGTTCCAACAGAGAACCGAGTTCCTCCAAGCCACCATCATTCAACCAGCAACCAAGAACCGAACCAAAGAAAGCAAGAATCCCCAAATCCATCAAATCATCAAAACCCTAGAACCTGGAAGCCAAGCAGCAGAGGAGTCGGTCTAGAGAGTAGGAGGAGAGGGATTGTGTTGGGGAGGTGCTGCCGTAGGAAGTTAGTAGGGTGGCAGCATCGAGTCGCCCTGAGGGAGAGGAGACGAAGGGGAGACCGAGAGGAGTCGGGTCGCAGGAGAGGCTAAGGCCCCTGTGTGGCCGTGAGTGCAGAAAAGAAGAGAGGAGGGAGAGGCTGGGCCAAGGGTGAAGTGCCCCGGGTAATTAGAGGGAGTAACCACTAGTGTTAGCTCTAATTAATCCAGCTGCTAATTCAACTAATTAATCTGCTAATTAGTGTAACCAATTTGCAAAAGAATTTAAAATGCGATTAGAGTAGATTGAGGTTGCCGCCGACCAAAGTAGGGTATTGATCACCGAGATACCAGACCCGTAGGGGTTGAATCGGTACCTCTCGTTAGCACGGTTCATCATCCGGCAGCCCGTACCTTACCTGTACGGATTGCGGGTATCCGTAGTAGTTTTTCCCTCAATAGATAACCTCTGAATCACTGCGTTACCCAGTAAGCACACCTTTCAAAGCCCTGCACTGCCCAAGAGAGAGAGAGAGCCCCAACATTAAGTATTATATTTCCCACCAAAGAACACCCGTGGCAAAGAAGGGAAGAGCCAAGAAAGACTCGTGGCGGCAAAGAAGGGAAAGACATGCAAAGAAGAGCAACACTCGTGGGCAAAGAAGGGAGGAGGCTTGGTCGCCACCCACCCCTCTCCTTTCCCTTTATAGCAAGCCAGCAACCACACTTCCTCATTTCCAGCCAACAAACACATCCAGTCCAGAGAGAGAGAGCAAGAGAGCGAGACGAAGGAGCAAGAAGCAAACCGGTGGAGCAAGGAGAACCACAAGCCGGAGGAGGAGAACCACAAGCCGGAGGGGGAGACAAGCCACAAGACGCACTGAACCAGGAGGCAAACCACAAG
Source organism: Rhipidocladum racemiflorum (assembly GCA_036346355.1). Taxonomy (NCBI): domain Eukaryota; kingdom Viridiplantae; phylum Streptophyta; class Magnoliopsida; order Poales; family Poaceae; genus Rhipidocladum; species Rhipidocladum racemiflorum. The sequence continues at coordinate 22,137,048 of CM070570.1, read as the reverse complement.
ACGATCCGAACCGGAGGATCACCAAGCCCACTGAACCGAACAAGGAGCCAGAGGGAAGGAGGTTCCCCAAGACGAACCAAACCGAGCAAGGATCGAGAGGAGCAAAGAAGAACCGAACGACACCACCAACCTCTTCTTCCTTCAACCGAAACCCCAACCAATCCTCAGGTGCACGACCACTCCCAGTAGCAAGCTACTCCTTTAGTGCACTGAATGGATCGTAATCGGTAGTCTCAGTAGTGAGTTCTAGGGTTGCTAGACTAATCCGCCGTCCCGCTAAGAACTCCACATCATTGACCCAAATCTTGCAAGCAAAACCGAAGGAAACGAGTAGAACGCAAGAACAGCAGACCAAGTAGTATCCGTTCTTACCGTTTAACCCTAGAATGCGAAATCTCGAGTAGAAAACGAAAACCAGCTAGAATAGCAGTATTCTGTTCTTATCATGTCAACTGGAAGTGCCAAATCAAAGTAAAACAACCAGCAAAAGAGGCAACAAAAAGATCAAGTAGTACCTGTTCTTGTGAGCAGTAGAAAAGGGAATAAGGGGAATGGCAGTAAGAGCAGTAGAGGGGAAAGAGGAGAGGAACCGGGAGTAGGTCCCGGCGGCGCTCGCGCCAGCCGGCGCAGAGAGTAGCAGTAGAGAGGGAGGCGCACCAGCGGCTCGAGCAGAGGGGAAGGAGAGCCAGGGGAGGCGTTGGCCGGAGGTAACCGGCGATGGGAGGAGTAGAGTAGGGGAGAGGAGTGGAGAGAAGGGGATCGCAGGGGAGAGTGGCGGCGGCGGAAGGAGATCGAGCCAGGAGCCTCGGCCCCGTAGTGCTAGGCGAAGAAACCGAAGGGGCAGTGGAGCCGAGAGGTCATGCGCCAGAGAAAAGAAAAGGAGAGCAGAGAGAAAAGAAAGAGAAAGGAGAAAAGAAAAGGAAAGAAGAGAAAAGAAAAGAAAAGAAAAGAAGAGAAAAGAAGAGAAAAGAAAAGAGAAGAAGAAAATAAGAAAATGCATAACCTAATTCTTTCATGCATCTGCGTAGGCTAAAATGCCGATTCGAATCAGAGGAAAAATGGTATTTTAATTTCTAAAAGCCGAATTAATAACTAAAATATGTAATTGGTTAAATTTGGAATTAGTTGAATCATTGTATTAATTGCTTGCTAAAGTATTAATACTATGGGTAAATTAATGGGTTAGATTAGAAAGGGAGTTTGGGCAAGATATGGAATTAATACCTTGGTAATCTGTCAGACCCGACTGTAATCAATCCGACCTCATCTCCCATATTCAGGCGAGGACGCATCGATCAAGATTACTCTGTGCAAGCATCCTTTGGGAAATCTTTCCTTAAAATGTTTTTAATGAATTTCCATATCATTACAATACCATCCATGCATTACTAAACTTATACATTTAAATTGGAATCATAAACTTGGAATTGGAGGATGAAAATGGTTGTGGTTCTGGTGTGGAGAACTAAGGTTGGAAATGAATTGGTTTATAGAAAAATGTGTTATTAGGACAATTGATGGAGCAAATTGGACTATGCTTATTTTTAATTACTGTGTTGAGTTAATATGGTGGGTAGAGGATGCCGATGAGAAGGTGACATTGGCCGGGGGGTCCTCTACATAAGTAGCATATAAGATTAACCAACTAATACTTGGACAATGAGCCGTATCTCAGTATCAACCATAGGGTGTGCAAACAGCCAGAAAAGGTTGTCCTATGAGAGTATTGTGATCTTTGCATGGTGGTTAGGTAGTTACTAGGGCACCAAATCCGGTTACCTAAGACCCGAGAGACCGATGCAGATGGGACTAAGTGGCGACTTAGTTGCCCATGATGGCGCTATATTTGAAGCCAGGGAAGTACCGCCACATATGTTGGGGTACAACTGTTAGCTGCGAGTGTAGTGGGATGGCCTTGAGAGGATCCCCCACTCGAGTAACAGGGTGAAGATCACAATTACTGGATTAGTGATAAACGCTCGAGCCTCTCCTTGGAGGTCTCTATGGGTAAAGTGGTACAAACTCGCGCAGGTCTAAAATCATGAATTCATGCCTGCCTCCTGGATTGGAGGCTACTAAGCTAAGTCTGTCTCATAACAAGTGTTAGTAGTACTTTTAATTAAAATTGCCAACTCTTAAAGAAAACCAAAAACTTATTTCTAATTAAAAATCAGATTTCGGAGGAGGTAAGTTGGATTTGGAAAAGAAGGGAAAAACTCATATATTGCATTCTATTATTCCTTGCTGAGTACTCTGTACTCACTATTGCTTATATATCCCTTGATTAGAAGGTGAACTATATGGATCGGCCACCGAGGCCTGGAGCGAGGGTGATCCGCAGGACCAGGACTTATCATGACGATTTACTACCCTAGTGTCTACGACTACTACCGTGAGTAGTAGAGTCACTAGGAGGCCGTCGCTCGATAGATGGCGGTTCGCAGGTACTTTGGAGTTGTAATATAATTTTGGTGGTGTACGAAGTCTATGTAAATTATTGAACTCATAGCCCAAAGGTGGCTTCCGGATTGTAATATATGTTATGTTCATCCAGTCTCTAATTATTGTTCTTTGCAACATTCTCGAACACAACAGAGTAGTCGACAAAACAACGGTACTCCGCTATTTTGTTGGCCACTATGCCGAGACTCGCGTAATTAGCTTAGGGTGATGACACATTGGTTGTTAATTACCCTTTGTTAATCATGCGTCGCCACAGTGGTATCGAGCAATGGTTACGAGAACCACGCTATAAATAAATAGAGACCGAGTAGAAGTTCAAGTAAGAAAATTTATCACTCTAGCTATATGGCACTAGTTATATGGTAACCTTCTCTCTATCAAATAATAAGTTCTCGAGTATTCTAGTTAATTTACTAACTTCGCTAACGATTAATTAAAACCTTTCCTTGCAGGATGTCGCGCACTAGGATTCCACCAAAGACAGTCCAGTGGGCAAGATGTGATGTCGCTAGAGCAAATAGTGGAGGAGTTAGGAGGGTGGGTAGATTACTACCAGGAGACCTATGAGGACTTGTCCCACCGCTGGTCATAGTTGTGTCGTGGCCGAGATCCACCCTACTTATCATCGTGAGTTCTTCTCTTTTGGTTACACTCGAGTACTTCCTACCTCTCCGTGATGCCGCCTTAAGGCGCCATAGTTCTTAGAGCTCGGGCCGTAGGAGACCGAGGAGGTCTTCCTTTCACCATTTTCCTCACTTCCCATAATGTCCAAATGTCGCACCCCACCACCTTTCACCTTCTTCGCTTGGCCCCGAGGATGTCTCAGGATCCTCTCGTGACGTCGGCTCACATTTGTAGGAACATGATTCATTCTCGATACCATGTTCTATGAGGGAGCCAAGGTCGCCATTCTAGAGGCAGAGAGTCGCGCTTCCATGTGGAGGCGCCGGCTTAGATTCAGAGTCCGACAGATTTCTGCCGAGGAGGAGCTCCAGCAGCCTTAGGTCTTCGTGAGCCGCTCCCCCTTCTCGCTGCTCCACCCACCACCACTTACCCTCCATATACACCTTCAAGACTTCCCACTCACCCCTATGCCTCGGGATCGTGCTAGAGCGCCACTCCCGCACCCTCCACCTTGAGTACACCCTTCTCCTCGGTTTGGTACCTACACCACTCACCCATACCCTCGCTACTCCAGAGCGGGTATTCCCGCCGCCACCATATTCAAGACACCCGCCCCTGCATTTTCTTTGGCCACCTCGGCACTGGCTCCTCCAAAGGTCTGTATTGATGTTCATCACGGTCCCTGGATTGAGGCATCCCACCTCAATTCTTTCTTAGACCAGCTAGACCCACGTCGCGGCCCGGGTTCTCAGGGGTCTGGAGGAGGAGACACTGAGGAGGAGGATCCTGAGGAGGTTGAGCCTGCTCAGGATGGAGAGTAGGCAGTAGTAGTGTTGTATTAGGAGGAGTATTGGGTGAGTTGTATCCGCGTGCTAGAACTATGTATCGGTGTAATCTTTAATTATCTATGGAATGCAGCTTTATTGTTCATCTTCCATGTCATGTCAGCTTACTATTCTATGCATGACTAATATGCTAGGTTGTTATAATTGCATTTAATTCTTGCTGCAAGCATGTTTAAATTCCCACTAGTATGCATAGGAAGTACTGCATGAGCATGTTATTCCTGTCTTGCATTGCCAACCCTAGAAACCAGTTTGCATTTGTGTTGTGCTTGTTATAAGTATAAAGTATCTAAATAGTCAATACAAATGCATAGAACTAGGAGCTAAGGACTAGGAAACGGACCGGACCCGTAGTCCGTGGCGGTTTGGACACGTGGTCCATAACGCCGACTCGAGGCGTAGACCTCGTGGAGTTCTCGCGCCGACACCGAGGGTTATTTATCGTTTTTCTTCAATAGATAGGTGCGACTCGAGGCGCTTCGACTTCGAGGAGTTCCTAGTGCTCGGACACTAGGATTGTTGTCGTTTTCTTATTTGCATCTTGATGGTGTTTATGTTCTTCAGTAGCTATAGGTGCGACTTGAGGCGCATCCTCAAGGAGTTCTTGGTACTCAGACACCAAGTTTTTGTCGTTTTCTTAAAATTGCGATTTATGGTTCTTATTCTGAGATGATAGATAGAGGTAGTTGTAAATCTGAAATGGAGTGGCGTTGAGAGCGAGTTCCTTCAACTCTTATCTCATTGCTTAATAACTTGACCATAAGACCTTCTAAATACTACAATACCTCTTCTCTTTTAATCAGATTGCTTGTAAAGGTTCTAATTCAACCGTGTCATCAATAATTATACCTCTCACCTTATGAATGAACTGCTATTCTTAAGGACGCTCTTCTTTCTTTAGTTATATCCTTAGTTAAGCATAGGAGTGACCTTCTAAAGAACCACTGTTGTGTCAAGAATAAGCGGTTAATTAAGTTGTGTCTTCGGGTGTGGTCTTTGCAGGATGTCCGACCGTGAGGCAAGCAGAGCAGATCTGTTGTTGAGGTTAGGAGCACCCCAGAACCCACCAAATGCAGTAGAACAACCCCAAATGCCACCACCTGACCTTAACCAGCCATTCCCTGCACCACTTGGCCAACCAGCACCTCCAATAGGTGTAGCCGGAGTCGCAAGAGCCCCAGGAAACTTAGATCCATTGGAGAGAGTCCTCCTGTGTATGGCCACAGCCCAAGAGAACCAAAATCAATTCCTAGAAGCTCTTGTCACCAACCTTGCCCCTGCAACTCCACATTCAAACCGACATCGAACCACCTTGGGAGATTTTCTCCAAACTCGCCCACCCACTTTTGCTAGAGCCACCGCACCTCTGGAAGCTGATGATTGGCTTGAAGAGATTGAGAAGAAGTTGAATACCTTGGGTTGTCCTGAAGAAGAGCGAGTGCAATTTGCAGCTTATCAGTTGATTGGGCCTGCGGCCACATGGTGGAAGAACTATTGCCGCACTCGTGCAGGAGCTCAGCCCATATCATGGGAAGAGTTCACTACCCAGTTCCGCAATACCCATGTACCACAGGGAGAGATGGATTTAAAGAAACAGGAGTTTTGGGATCTGACTCAGGGGAGTAGGAGTGTCACTGAGTACTTGCAGAAATTTAATGACCTGTCTCGATACGCCCCGGAGGAAGTAGACACTGAGGCAAAGAAGATTTATAGGTTTACAAAGGGGTTGAACACCTATTTGAAGCTACATATGGCCACCCACACCATCACAGAATTCCAGGACCTAGCCAACCGAGCTACCCGAGTGGAGAGTGTGCAGGCACAAATGAATGAAGAAAGGAGAAAGAAAGCCGATTTGATATCAAGCCAAGTTTTCCTAGCCGCCTCGACCTTTCAGCCTCCACCGCCACCCTACCGAAATCCAATTGCTCGTCCATATACCTCCACCAAATTTCAAAGATTCCAGTTGTTCTCCCACCCGTATCCCCAACCAGATGCTATAGGCGCGAGGACCTCACCTCATCTCCACTGTCCTAAACCTATCAGGTGCTACAACCGTGGCTGAAGGTCACAAGAAACCCGATTGCCCTCATCCACCTGCACCTTTGAGTCGAACAATTAGGAGACCTCGTAGTTATTTCTCGGCTCTGGACGTGCCCAGAAACCCTCAGAGCCTCAAAGAACTAGAGGACCTGTTCATGAGCCTCCAAGATCGGTCACCACCTAAACAACATCTCTGGAGCAGAAGGAGCCACAGATGTGGTTACTGTAAGCTTCCCATTCCCCATCCGTGGGTACTGCTTGTTTGATTCGGTGCTACACATTCTTTCATTTCAAAGGAGTATGTGAATAAAAATAAGTTAGAATGTGTACCGTTATTATCGCCATTAGAAGTCAATACACCAAATAAGTTAATCAGGGTAACCTCAATCGTAAGAAACCAAATAATCGTAATACTAGATGTTCCCTTCTTAGCCAACCTCGCATGTGATCAATCTAATCGCCTAGATGTAATTCGGGAATGGATTGGCTAGTCGCTAATCGGGTTAAGATGGATCATGAGTTAAAGATCAAGGCCCATAAGAACCTTTGATGGGAGTCGAATCGTGTATCGTGGACTTAGAAATGGGACACCTCAAAACAGCCCCAAGTTAACTCTTTTACCTTCAAGAGAGTTGTCTCTTATTCCTGTGGTTCAGAATTTCCGATGTCTTCCTCAAGAACCGCGTGCATGCCACCCGACAGAGAATTGGAGTTTCCCATAGAACTTGTTCCTGCACAACCCCGATATGTAAAAGACCTTATCGTATGAACTCACAAGAATTGGTGGAATTAAAGAAGCGATTGAAAGAATTAGAAGACAACGGGTTCATTCGAGAAAGTGTATCACCGTGGGAGCCCCTGTTCTTTTGTGAATAAGAAAGATGGTGGATTAAGACTGTGCAGATTATAGAGATCTTAACCGAGTCACTATAAAAATAAGTACCCTCTTCCTAGGATTGATGATCTATTTGACCGGTTGAGAGGTGCTTGTGTGTTTTCCAAGATAGACTTAAGGTCTGGATACCACCAAATAAAGATAAAATCAGAAGATATGGAGAAGACTGCATTTGTATCCAGATATGGACACTATGAATACACCGTTGTACCCTTTGGATTAACCAATGCACCTGCTGTGTTCATGAATTTAATGAACAAGATATACATGAAGTGCTTGGATAAATTCATTGTGGTATTCATAGATGACATTTTGGTGTACTCTAAAAATAAGGAAGAGCACACTAATCACCTCGAGAATTGCCCTCCAAATCCTCGTGGATAATCAGTTGTATGCCAAATTCAAGAAATGTGAATTTTGGTCGATCGAGTATCCTTCCTAGGACATAACATATCTGGGAAAGGAATAGAAGTAGACCCAAACAAAATTGAAGCCATAAAGTCCTGGAAACAGCCTACAAACCAAAAAGAAGTGAGAAGCTTCCTTGGGTTAGCTGGATATTATCGCAGATTCATCAAGGGATTCTCCCAGATAACATCACCCATCACTAAACTTCTGAGAAAAGACATTCAATTCAAGTGGACAGAAAAGTGTGAGGAGAGTTTTTAAAACTCAAACTATCATTAACCTTCGCCTCAGTTGTTAGCTCCTACCTGAGAATGGCATAGAGTATGTGGTATACCGTGATGCCTCAAAGTCGACTAGGTGTGTGCTCATGCAAAATGAGAAAGTAATTGCTTATGCCTCTAGGCAATTACGACCGCATGAAGTTAATTATCCCACACATGACCTAGAACTGGGAGCAGTCGTCTTTGCACTAAAAATGTGGAGACATTATTTGTATGGGTCGAAGTGTACCCTTTACAAAGGACCATAAAAGTCTCAAATACATCTTCACCCAAAAAGAGCTGAATATGAGACAGAGGAGATGGTTGGAGCTCATAAAGGATTATGATATCACCATTAACTACCACCCAGGGAAAGCTAATGTGGTAGCTGATGCTTTAAGCCGAAAAGTCCAAAGGCAATCAAGTATCCCTTGAGTTTCACACCAAAGTTAATCCAAGAGTTGGCTAAAATGGAAATCAATTTCAGTTCATCACCTTCCAATGCCTTACTAGTCATGTCAATTGAATCAACCCTTTTAGAACAAATTAAAGAGAAGCAAAGCACTGACACTTATATTGTGGAAGAAATCAAGAGAATCAAGTTAGGTCAACCTTCAGAGTTTAATTTGGATGAGGAAGGAACCCTCAGACTTCGTGAAAGGATTTGCGTACCAAATGATTCGAATATCAAAACACTCATCTTAAAAGAAGCCCATGACACACCATACACGATCCATCCCGGTGGTACCAAAATGTACAGAGATTTAAAAGAAACCTTACAGTGGAGTGGAATGAAAAAGGAGATAGCGTAATATATTAGCAAGTGTGATACTGTCAAAGGGTGAAAGCCGAACACCAACGTCTGCGCAGCTTACTCCAACCTTTGCAAATTCTCGAATGGAAATGGGAGGATGTCTCAGATGGATTTCATAACGGGATTGCCTAGAACCATAACCAAGAAAGATGCCATATGGGTGATAGTGGACAGACTCACTAAATCAGCCCACTTCATTTCCACTAACCAAAAATACTCTGCTCACAGATTAGCTGAGATATATTTGGAAAGAGTGGTTACACTCCATGGAGTTCCCAAAACAATCACCTCAGATAGAGGCTCAGTCTTCACCTCTAACTTCTGGGGAAGCTTACAAACTGCTTTGGGGACGAAACTAAACTTCAGCACTGCATATCACCCTCAAACAGATGGACAAACTGAGAGAACAAATCGAATCTTGGAAGATATGTTGAGAGCATGTGTGCTGAATTTTAAGGAGAGTTGGGATAAATATACGCACCTCATTGAGTTTGCATACAACAATAGTTATCAATCAAGCATACAGATGGCCCCATTCAAGCTTTATATGGTAGAAGGTGTAGATCCCCAATCTGCTGGTATGAAGTAGGAGAAAAATCATTGATGGGTCCAGACTTGATTCGCCAAAATGATGAGAAGATCAAACTAATTCAAGAGAGGTTGAAAACTGCTCGTAGTAGACAGAAGAACTACGCTGATAAGCGTAGGAGAGATTTGAAGTTTTATCCTCAAGATTTGGTTTACTCCGAAAGTGTCACCCATGAAAGGAGTCCACCGATTCTGAGTTAAAGGAAAGTTAAGTCCTCGTTATGTTGGACCGTTCAAAGTGTTAGCTCAAAGAGGAACCGCGGCCTACCAATTAGAGTTGCCTTCTCGGCTTTCCGTAATCCACAACGCCTTCCACATTTCCCAACTCCGAGCCTCGCCTTAGAGAACCTTCTCAACTAGTCCAAAACATTGACATTCCACTTCACCGACCTAACCTATGAGGAACAACCACTCAAAATCCTAGCCACGTAAGAAAGACAATTCGTAAGAGCCACCGCCGATTCTGCAAAGTCCAGTGGAAGCACCACACCGAGAAAGAAGCCACGTGGGAAAAAAAAGATGAGCTTCGCGAGTCCTATCCCCGCCTCTTTAGGTAAGGCGGATTTCGGGGACGAAATCCCTTTTAAGGGGGATAGGATGAAGTGCCCCGGGTAATTAGAGGGAGTAACCACTAGTGTTAGCTCTAATTAATCCAGCTGCTAATTCAACTAATTAATCTGCTAATTAGTGTAACCAGTTTGCAAAAGAATTTAAAATGCGATTAGAGTAGATTGAGGTTGCCGTCAGACCCGCAGGCGAGGGTATTGATCACCGAGATACCAGACCCGTAGGGGTTGAATCGGTACCTCTCGTTAGCACGGTTCATCATCCGGCAGCCCGTACCTTACCTGTACGGATTGCGGGTATCCGTAGTAGTTTTTCCCTCAATAGATAACCTCTGAATCACTGCGTTACCCAGTAAGCACACCTTTCAAAGCCCTGCACTGCCCAAGAGAGAGAGAGAGCCCCAACATTAAGTATTATATTTCCCAGCCAGCAACACCCGTGGCAGCAAGGGAAGAGCCAGCAGCACTCGTGGCAGCAAGGGAAAGACATGCAAGAAAGAGCAACACTCGTGGCAGCAAGGGAGGAGGCTTGGCTGCCACCCACCCCTCTCCTTCCCCTTTATAGCAAGCCAGCAACCACACTTCCTCATTTCCAGCCAACAAACACATCCAGTCCAGAGAGAGAGAGCAAGAGAGCGAGACGAAGGAGCAAGAAGCAAACCGGTGGAGCAAGGAGAACCACAAGCCGGAGGAGGAGAACCACAAGCCGGAGGGGGGGACAAGCCACAAGACGCACTGAACCAGGAGGCAAACCACAAGACGATCCGAACCGGAGGATCACCAAGCCCACTGAACCGAACAAGGAGCCAGAGGGAAGGAGGTTCCCCAAGACGAACCAAACCGAGCAAGGATCGAGAGGAGCAGCAAGAACCGAACGACACCACCAACCTCTTCTTCCTTCAACCGAAACCCCAACCAATCCTCAGGTGCACGACCACTCCCAGTAGCAAGCTACTCCTTTAGTGCACTGAATGGATCGTAATCGGTAGTCTCAGTAGTGAGTTCTAGGGTTGCTAGACTAATCCGCCGTCCCGCTAAGAACTCCACATCATTGACCCAAATCTTGCAAGCAAAACCGAAGGAAACGAGTAGAACGCAAGAACAGCAGACCAAGTAGTATCCGTTCTTACCGTTTAACCCTAGAATGCGAAATCTCGAGTAGAAAACGAAAACCAGCTAGAATAGCAGTATTCTGTTCTTATCATGTCAACTGGAAATGCCAAATCAAAGTAAAACAACCAAAGAAAAGAGGCAACAAAAGATCAAGTAGTACTGCTTCTTGTGAGCGAGAAAAGGGAATAAGGGGAATGGCAGTAAGAGCAGTAGAGGGGAAAGAGGAGAGGAACCGGGAGTAGGTCCCGGCGCCGCGCACAAATGGCCACAGAGAGTAGCAAAGAGAGAGGAGGCACTGGGCCGAGCAGAGGGGAAGGAGAGCCAGGGGAGGCGTTGGCCGGAGGTAACCGGCGATGGGAGGAGTAGAGTAGGGGAGAGGAGTGGAGAGAAGGGGATCGCAGGGGAGAGTGGCGGCGGCGGAAGGAGATCGAGCCAGGGAGCTCGGTCCCAGAAGTGCTAGGGCGAAGAAACCGAAGGGGGCAGGGAGCCGAGAGGCTGCGGCCAGGAGAAAAGAAAAGGAGAGCAGAGAGAAAAGAAAGAGAAAGGAGAAAAGAAAAGGAAAGAAGAGAAAAGAAAAGAAAAGAAAAGAAGAGAAAAGAAGAGAAAAGAAAAGAGAAGAAGAAAATAAGAAAATGCATAACCTAATTCTTTCATGCATCTGCGTAGGCTAAAATGCCGTATCTGAATCGTAGGAAAAATGGTATTTTAATTTCTAAAAGCCGAATTAATAACTAAAATATGTAATTGGTTAAATTTGGAATTAGTTGAACTGCTGTATTAATTGCTTGCTAAAGTATTAATACTATGGGTAAATTAATGGGTTAGATTAGAAAGGGAGTTTGGGCAGTATTATGGAATTAATACCTTGGTAATCTGTCAGGACCCGACCAGAATCAATCCGACCCTCATCTCCCATATTCGTGCGAGGACGTACTGATCAAGATTACTACTCGTGCAAGCATCCTTTGGGAAATCTTTCCTTAAAATGTTTTTAATGAATTTCCATATCATTACAATACCATCCATGCATTACTAAACTTATACATTTAAATTGGAATCATAAACTTGGAATTGGAGGATGAAAATGGTTGTGGTTCTGGTGTGGAGAACGGAAGGTTGGAAATGAATTGGTTTATAGAAAAATGTGTTGGCTAGGACAGCTGATGGAGCAGCTGGACTATGCTTATTTTTAATTACTGTGTTGAGTTAATATGGTGGGTAGAGGATGCCGATGAGAAGGTGACATTGGCCGGGGGGTCCTCTACATAAGTAGCATATAAGATTAACCAACTAATACTTGGACAATGAGCCGTATCTCAGTATCAACCATAGGGTGTGCAAACAGCCAGAAAAGGTTGTCCTATGAGAGTATTGTGATCTTTGCATGGTGGTTAGGTAGTTACTAGGGCACCAAATCCGGGTTACCGGAAGACCCGGAGAGACCGTGCAGATGGGACTAAGTGGCGACTTAGTTGCCCATGATGGCGCTATATTTGAAGCCAGGGAAGTACTGCCACATATGTTGGGGTACAACTGTTAGCTGCGAGTGTAGTGGGATGGCCTTGAGAGGATCCCCCACTCGAGTAACAGGGTGAAGATCACAATTACTGGATTAGTGATAAACGTTCTGGAGCCTCTCCTTGGAGGTCTCTATGGGTAAAGTGGTACAAACTCAAGCAGGGTCTAAAATCATGAATTCATGCCTGTCTCCTGGATTGGAGGCTACGGAAGCTAAGTCTGTCTCATAACAAGTGTTAGTAGTACTTTTAATTAAAATTGCCAACTCTTAAAGAAAACCAAAAACCTATTTCTAATTAAAAATCAGATTTCGGGAGGAGGTAAGTTGGATTTGGAAAAGAAGGGAAAAACTCATATATTGCATTCTATTATTCCTTGCTGAGTACTCTGTACTCACTCTTGCTTATATATCCCTTGATTAGAAGGTGAATCAGATGGATCGGCCACCGAGGCCTGGAGCGAGGGTGATCCGCGGGACCAGGACTTACCGTGGGCGACGACTACCCTAGTGTCTACGACTACTACCAGGAGTAGTAGAGTCACTAGGAGGCCGTCGCTCGATAGATGGCGGTTCGCAGGTACTTTGGAGTTGTAATATAATTTTGGTGGTGTACGAAGTCTATGTAAATTATTGAACTCATAGCCCAAAGGTGGCTTCGGATTGTAATATATGTTATGTTCATCCAGTCTCTAATTATTGTTCTGCTGCAACATTCTGAACACAGCGTAGTAGTCGACAAAACAACGGTACTCCCGCTATTTTGTTGGCCACTATGCTGAGACTCCGCGTAATTAGCTTAGGGTGATGACACATTGGTTGTTAATTACCCTTTGTTAATCATGCGGGTCGCCACAAAGGGTCCAGTCGGCTGTAGGAGTAGAGAAAAAGAGAGAAAGAAACAGAGGGAAAGAAAAGAAAGGGAAGAGAAGAAAAGGAGAAAGGAAAGAAGAGAAAAGAAAAGAGAAAAATTAGGAAAAGAGAAGAAAAGCTGAGTTAGGTTTAGACCTTGGGTTTAGTTAATCCAATAACTTAATTAGATTTAGCTCTATCTCTGTTAATTGAAGTCTTTAGTTGTTGGATGCCATTATTCAGATTCAAAAGACTAAATATGAACAAAACTAATAGTTAGTAACTATATTTTCAGATCTGAACCTGAATCAAACAGATCTGAACCAACCTTTGAACGAGGACGTACTTTCCAATTCTATTCCAGGCAAGTCCCTTTGATCATGTGTTTTAAATGCTTTAAATGTTTTTGTATTATAATTGTCATCTTGCATAGAAAATCTATATTATAAATGAAACATGAAAAGATTGATGGTTGTGGAAATGGGAGTGTGAATCTTGTTGGAAGATGGAATGTGGAAGAGTTGGTTGTGGAGTTGGTGAATGGTGTGGTTAAATGAAAGGGGCATTGGGGAAATGGATAGATATTTAGTTGGGTTAATATTGGTGGGTAGAGGACGCCGATGAGAAGGTTGTTGGCCGGTGGGGTCCTCTACATATGTTATAATATAAGGTCAAACAATCTAACACTTGGGCGATGAGCCGTAAATGAGTATCAACCATAGTGTGAGGAATTCAGTCAGAAAAGGTTGTCCTAGGACGGTATCAATGCCTCCACCATGGGTAAGTTAAGGCGCGCCTGCAGGATATGCCAGAGACCCAGAGGATCGAGGCCAATTGGATGGCGGTATATTTGAAGCCGGTGGAGTTCTTGCCGTTGGTGCGGAGTAACAATTGTATCTCGCGAGTTGAGGATGACCTTGGTGGGTGTCCCCAACTCGAGTACAGTGGAGAATTAATACCGACTAGTGATAAACGCTCGGGGCATCTAAATGTCGCTATGGGTAAAGTGGTACAAACTGCGCAGGTAAATCATGAATTCATGCCGCCTCTTGGATTGGAGACTACGGAAGCTAAGTCTGCCTCATATCGTGTTAGTAGAGCCTTTGGAAAGTTAAAATGAACCACTCTTTAATAAAACTATCTTTCTTAAAAAGCTAGTTTGAGGAAGGTGGAATTTGGTGGATTTCAAGTATTTAAGAGAGAAAACTCATCATGCATTCCTTGTTATTAATGCTTGCCGAGTACTGTGACTCACTCTTGCTTAAACCCCCTTTGCTTAGAAGGTGAGTCCTATGGATCCGCTTTGGAGGCAGAGGGTGAGGATCATTCGCAGACCAGACTTATCGTGAGGCGCCTACTACTACTACTATCTACAGGAGGACTAGGGTGTCTAGGGGGCCATCTCCTGGTGGACCGTTTCCCAGGGGACCGAGGCCTCGTTCTGAGGGGTCCCTGGGGTAATATTTATGTCTTATGTACTGTTGTATTAGTCTATTGTATAATTAACCTTTTAGACTTGTAGCCCAGCGTGGCAGGATGGTATGGAATAAAGGTACCAGTTTCTGCCTCTAATTATTGTTCTGCTGCAACACTCTGAACACGGCGTAGTAGCTAATAAAGTATCGGGCCGCTCGATATTTTGCTAGCCACTATGCCGAGATTCGAGTAATTAACCCCGCGTAATGATAGTGAAGCTGTTAATTACCAGGGCTAATTACCCGGGTCGTCACAAGGGCTGACTCCTTTCTTGTTGTTTGATACTACAATTTTGCAGTGTCGCAATTAGCAACTGTTTCATGGATCAAAATTTTTAAGGCCTGCGCCTGCCACATCTTATTTAACAAGGTGTCAGGTTAACATACATGTCTTATTTCTGATGCAATAACAATTTAATGACTTGCAACTAATTTAATTGCAGAGGCAGATATGGTTACATGATAGCATGTACATGATGGGCGAATCAAGAAAGGAAGGTGAACTTACTGGAACTAATAGACACGTCATGGCCATCATTTGAGGGTTTGTTGTGGCTCTCCCTGGTTTTAGATTGACGAGGAGCGAAGCAGTTTGTGCATACACCTGCAATTGCAGCAGCTACTTCCCAGGATGATCTTGAGCTCTTGACCTTCCTGTCAACTATACGGGAACGAGCTGTATATGTGGATGTCCTGGAGAAGCCAGGATCTGACTGAAACTCATGGTTGAAGCCAGAGAGACCTCCTCCATGGCTGGTGCTGAATGCCCGGTGGCGTGCTGTCTGCATAATTGATGGGGTTCGAAGAGGGCGTTGAAAACTGCTCTCACATAATCAGATGACTATGTTCGTCCGGTTCTTTCCTCAACTTTTAGACGCAAAGGCAATGGACCGATTCAAGTTTGACCGGGTGCACACTTATTTATAATTACGAAAAGTATGTTGATTTGGGCTTCAGGTCAAGCCGACGGAGTTAGAAGTATCTGTGCGTATGACAACTACCGTTCACTGTAATTTCATATCGGTGGAGGATGACATTGTCCGAGTGTTCAGATTTTTTGCCAGAGACAAAACTAGGACCGTCCAATGTCCTATCCTCTACTCTAACGCCAGCGCCAAAGCGTTTGTTCTCAGCTGTCACATGAAGCCGTAGTTGGCCATCTGAACTGTTCGGTTGGGGGATAACTTGCCGCATGATCTCTTGCGCTACCACAACAGCTGCTCTAATTTTGGGGAAATTAGCTGAATGTTCGTACCTTGCTACGAAAAAAAAATATTACCTTCAATGAGTTTCGTACATTTTTAAAAGTTTCTAGAAGATTCTAAGCCAAAAGTTTCAATGAGTTTCGGAACTTAAGTTTTAGCCAAAGAGATTAAGAAAGTTTCAACAAAGCACAGCAAGTCAATGAGCCTTCTCTTTCACTCTCCATCCATGCACCTTATATTTAAAAGAAGAGAAGTGCAAAAATCCTCACAATTCATGCTCTTGAAAGCCGCTTACAACTTTTTTTTTTTTGTTTCATTTACACTCCCAAGGCCCCACCAAGTGACGTGTATACAGAACTTCTGTTACTCACTCCAGTATAAATAGTTACCATTTTAAACAAAAATACGGTCAAACGTTTGAAATTTTGATTATCAATATCTTTTAAATATTTAAATTAGATACATGAAAATCATAGGTGTAGATTTGTCTTGAAAAGTACTTTCATAACAATATAATTTTATTGAGTTTTATAAATATACTATAATAAAACTTAGTAGCTAGGACTGTGCTTTAAAACCATGTCGATATCTAAAATGACAACTATTTGTTACCATAAAGAGTACTATTTTTCATTAACTACAAGGGTAAACGGCATTACGTATACTACTAGTAATTTTAAATGATGGCAATTCTTGCCTCACAGAACCATGCTAGACTTCAAGCTTCCGACTATCCTGCCAATCAATGTCACGAGCAAGCAGATGGGATCGCGATGGGAAAGGCGCAAATGGCAGAGGCCACCGGAAGCTTCTCGAGCGGGCTGGTTCCGGGAGCGTGCGCACGGGCGGATCTTCATCAGCACGGGAACGAACGGCAGCTGGCGATCTGGAGGCGCACGCTATTACGGAAAAATGGAAGGGCTTTCCTGCGAAAACGATGAGATGGATAGCCTCCGGAGGTTTGAAACCTCCGGATCTTAGTAAAGTAAGAATTTCTCTACTACTGCCTGTTCCACGACTAGTCTTGAGACCAGGGTTCAACTTTCCGTTGAAAACCGCTCGGATTTCGCGAAATCCGACCTTACCGCTACGGTTCGAAAAAGCATTTCGTTGAAAACCGCTACTGTTCAAGCGAAATTCGAACGGTTTTTACCGATTTTCGCTAACCCATTTCTTTGAACGGTTTTTCGTGATTGAAAAGTGGAACCCTGCTTGAGACTCTTGACTCTTGCTCTGCTATTTAGATACTTCAGAATTTCAGATTTCCTTGACTCGTAGCATTCACATTTCAGACTCGCCAGTAGAAAAATTCAGAAACCCACGGTAGCTGGTTCCATTCCATCGCTGATCATTTACTTCCCAGATAAGCGAACCCACCGCATACTTCCACAAAGTTGAAGCACGATGATGCAAATGTCACAATTAAAGCTGTTTACCTCTAGGTGCACGAACTTTCCAATAGTATCCCAGAAGATGATGGCACATCCTTCTCCAATGATGGCAATGAATCATGTTATGTTCATAGATAAACTGTAGATTTTCTTTCAGGTGCTAGCCAGTGCCATCAAAATAAACACGCTCTCCAGAGTAGCAAAGATATCCCAAAAAAGTGCTATACTGAAGTATATAAGTTATGATAATATTAAAAATCCACGGAAAGAACCCATCCGATCAACAAAGAAACCTGCTCCAACAGTTCCTAACATAGCAGCAAATGTTCCAGCTGTATTTGACATTCCTGTCACTGCACAATCATTGATTAAATATAGTAATTCCAACAGTATAAAATATTAAAATCTATAACCAAAGCAAGGAGGGAACATATTTAGTATCATGTAGCACTCTAGCATATTGTGGGGCAATCTCCTGATAAAGAGGCTCATGAATTGTATCACATGGGGGAAGGGAATCCAAATCGGGGAGAAAAAAAGAGAGGAGTGGCTACATTGCAGTGAGCTCAGGTATGAAAGTTTAAATACCTGAAGATTTACTAGGAAACCCGAGTGACCAAAGGATTTCAAACCAACAGCAATCGTAAGCCAAGCTGATGCAACTATTAGGTTCTTTGCTGCATTTAGACCAAGAAGAGCAATACCAGGACCCACAAAGCCAATTGTCTGCAAGAAGCAAAGTCAAAGAGTTAAAGTTTGGGCTTTAATCCCAGCAGTAAATATCTACATTTGAAATGACAAATTGGATTAAAAAAACCTAATATTGATTAAAATAAATTGCCTGTGATCACATAAAACGTGGCGTTTTTTTTTATTGAACAGTAGTATGGCTTACCAATGTGAGAAAGGTATTGTGGATATTTCATCAACTATGGCTTTAATTTAATCAAGCTTCAATCATCAAAAAGGTGTAGCTTAGTGTTGTGACTACGGGCCAAACAGTATAAAGAGGGCCCCAGGTGCTATCCCCTACAAAGGAGGTATATTTGAGGTCCTTACGTGTGAAGGAGCTTGAGCCAGTAAAGTAGGAGTGAACAATGTATTTTTCTTTATTTGCAATCCGCTCTCTAGTACATGAGCCCCTGGCTATTGATAGGGCCCCTCAGGACGAGGGAGTGAAATTGCAACCATACCCCTACGAGGATCCTAAAACTATAGGGGTCTTGTGGTACTTTCCCTCTCCGCTAGCTAGCCCTCGTGCCGGTGGCCCCGGCATGCCTAAGCTTCAGTGTATTGCCTTCCCTGGATGTTCACCTTTCGGAGGGACTCCCTTCGAGCGGTCCAAGGGGGATGACCGAAGGGGCCAATCCCCATTCGGCCTGCTACCAAAGCCTTCGCCCTGTTCTCCGAGGGATGAGGGGTGATTGGCCCCTTGGTGACCTGCAGGCACTCACCCTTCGGTGGTGGCTGGAGGGTCTCCTCTGTTCGAAGGGCTTTTACTGGTTCGTACGCGGGGGGGGGGGGGGGGGGTGCCCGACGACACTTAGTAAAGTTGTTATTAATGGTAGTTTCCAGTATGTTAGTAATCGAGTTGAAAAGGTCCATTCATTGCATTTGGAATATTCCGTGGCTTACCAAATTTGAACTATTTTGTTGATGTATCTTGTGAAACCAATTGCCAGTAGTTAAAAGGCCAGCATATCAAAAATTATGTCACATTTGGCAAGAATGTGGAGATGTGCTCAATATCGTATAAAATAAAATATACGAAAACTACCCTGATTGTTTTTCTCTTTCCTTTAACCAGAAATTATTCAAGCAACACACCTGCATTATCTTCTGAGTTAAAGTAATGCTTGTACCATTTCGGGTAAGCATGTCTAATACAAGTATACAACACCAGCCACATAGCCTAAAACTGCCATCATGACCGAGGGGAGTGCACTAAATCATGCAGCTTCTCTTAGATTGACACGATATATCTGATCACCATCGAAGGCAAAATATTAAATAAAATACAGGAAGAATTAGTTTCTTTATTCAAGAAACATGAAGAAGAATCAGGACTTACCATTTTGAAATACACTGGTATCCATGAAAGGATGACGAAATCCTGAAAAAAATAGCATGGTAGAAATTACCCCTAAACAGTGTTCTTCATATGGCACAATCTAACCAAGTGTTAGTGAAACTTATGTTCATAGGAATTACCGAACTATGCATAGCATTTGCAGAAATTAAAGCCCATGTTGGCCATTTAGAAAGTAGTTTGCTGAAAGGAGGGACCATTCTCAGTTTTTCACCCCAATTTGAGGTGGAGGTTTCACCAATTTCTATAGTCTAGTTCATATACTGATCATGTTCACCAGGACTGCCCGATCTAGCAGATATCCACACCAGCACCCACAGAAATCCAAACAATCCAAATATCACAAATGGTCCAAAAATTCCAGCTCGTGACATGATATTAGGTGAAAGAAGTAACCCAATGGTATTGCCAAGCTGAAAGCCAGCCATTGCTATCCCCAAAGCACTAGATCGTTCTGTGCGAGGAAACCACCTATAAGAAAAGGCCCAGTGCAAACAGCTTCATAAATCTTAACAGGCAGTGCAACGCAAATAAATAGTGTTAGGTCGTGGCAAAAGTGTGAAGACTAATCAAGTGATCAAAAGGAACAGAATTCCAAAGAAATACCTCAACACCATGTTGTTCATACTTGGCAGTGCCACTCCTGCGATACCAAGCAGAACTCTTGTTGAGAAGAATGTAGCCCAGGACCAACAGCCACACCATAAGCCATAGACTCGCTTCCCACCATAGTAGTCGACAAGCGCTCCACCAATTATTGGCCACATCAGATATCCCCAAAGGACGGATGACTGTTTGAAGTGTCAACAACACAATGGCATCACCATATCATTCAGGGAAGAAGCATAAATCCATGCAGAGAGTACAGGCAGTAGGCACTTCATATTTTGGTTAAGGGAAATGGACAGACAACCTTACTTCCTCAGAAATCAAAGTTGGCACTACATTACTTATACTACAGCTGCCTGAGTGAGTTAATCAATCATGAGGTAACGAACTAGCAAATCCAGCAAACAACAGGCCTGAGTGAATTAATCAAGCAATAAGGTTTAGAGAAAAACAACCAACCAAACACCAAAACATATAAAAACGACTCCATCAAACAACATCATCATAATCCGCCCTAATACCAACCGGAGACTCAGTGTTCGCACAGGTCAAGTTCAAACTTCCTAGTACATCAGAAACAATAATCACTTCAGCAGGCCTCCTAGTACATCAGAAAACTGAGTAACGGACTAGCAAATCCAGCATCTGATGTTCACCATCCTCTGAAAAGAACCAGATGCCCAAACTTGGACACCAGCCAAAATGCATTAGATTACAGTCACACTACACTAAATCAATTAGCATGAAAAGCAACGACAAATCTACAACACTCGTGTGCTAGAATCCTTCCCTACGATTATGAAGCATGAGCATCAGGTGCAACCGCAGATAATGCCCATCCTGCCTTCGCCTGTAACCGGGCTTGTCATGATGATGCGGCTGCAATGGGCGCTTTACCAGCACGACCGGCAGGGTAAGCGTCGGTGAGGGCGGGGACGCTCTCCTCGTGAGGATGCACAAAAGTCGTCACAAAGATCTCCTCGCTCATGGAGGCCACGGTTTGAAATCTCCGGTTTCCCGCCGGCAGCCCCTTCTCCCTGAGAAGCTTCAGCACCTTGAGCCGGGGCACCAGCCTCCTATCGATGCTGTACTTGAGCATCGCCGGCATCTGCGCGATGGTCTCCAACTCCACGCCGGCCTCCTTGGTGAGGAAATTCACTGCACGCCGCAGCCGGTCCTCGGTGCTAAACAGGATGGACGGATACTTGGCCACCGCCTTCGCCACCTGACCGCTGGACCAACCGAGCGACTTCAGCAACTCCATCTTGGCGGTGGCCCTTTCCTGCCGAACAGTGTACGCTGCGATCAGGGCGTGACGGAACGTTGGTGTCTCCCGGGCCACGCCAAGCTCCTCGGCGCGCGCTACGACGGCCTTGAGACGCTCCTGGGGTCCGACGATCAGCCGCGGGACCTGGAGGAACACTTTGGCAACATCACAAACAGTTAGCCCGCACTGACGCAGCAACGCCAGGTTGGGCTTGGCTGCTTTCTCGGGGTCACAGCCGAGGAGGTAGCAGTTCTTCTTCAGGGCGACGTGAACCTTGTCGTAGGAGCCCAGGAAGGAAACGTAGAACCCGAGGCGGGAGATGTAGACGGGGCTGGTACAGATGCCGGGGACGACCGGTATGAGGCGGGCGATCTGAGGAGTGGAGAGGCCGATGTCGCGGAGCCGGGCGACGCAGGGGGCGAGGGTTCTGCCCACGTTGCAGCAGAGAATCCGCGGATTCCGGACGACGGCGGCGGCGACGTCGGCTTTGGAGAGGCCAAGGTCTGCGAGGAAAGCGCGAACGGCGTCGAGCTTGTTGGGGGTCTTGTGGTGGGAGAGGTATTTTGAGGCCTTAAAGGCTTGTGCTGGAGTGAGGCCGCATGTGGTGACGATGTAGTCTTCGACGACGAAGTGGGCGGGGGATGCGGTGGCGCAGAGTAGGCGGCGGCCGAAGGACGAGGTGGGAAGAGGGGAGGCGGCAGGGAGGGCGTAAATGAGGTGCTTTTGGAGGTAGATCATTGCGACGGCGGCGGCGCGTGGACGCGGGCTCGCGTGCCGCTGGTGGTGTCCGGTCGCCGGTGGTGAAGCCGACCGACGAGGACGCCACAAATCCGCGAGTAGGGGAGAAAGAGAACGAAATGGGGATTTTCTCATTGGGGAGCAAACTGGCGTTCCTTCGAACGCGCTTACTTTCAGGGGTGTTTGGCAGGGTCCACCTATACTAAATTCGTGAAGTTACTGAAATTAGATTCGTGAAGTTAGAGTTACAGATACAAGAGTGTTTGGATAGCTCATTTTATTTATATTTTAGAATAAATTTATAAATTTAAATTACTTTACTTTGGTATATAAGTTTTAGCCCTGAGGTCAAGCTGGGATCTGAAGCTTTGGCAAACAGGACCCCACTGTCCACCACTCAGAAGCACACACTTCACTCGTTGGGCGCTCCAGCGCTTTATGCCACTCGATCTACCCCATATGACAGTCACCCAACGCTTCTCAAAGAGATCATTATACTAGCCCACTGGTCTTTCTCTTTTACAAAATTAGCGCCATACAAAATTATTTGAAAAAATAACTCTTTAACCTATACTACCATGCCCGAATAGCACGGGAAGCAAAATTATGTGATACCCTAGAGCGGAACAGTCCTCCCACGCTTGCTACAGTGCTCTCGCGCAAGTGACCTGCCTCACGAGCGCACCACGCGCCCCCCGCAGCAGCGCAAACCTTCCTACCCACACGCCAACCGCCCATTCCCGTCCACATGCGCTAACGCATGCCACGGCGCCACACACCCGCCCACCAGCCAACCACACTTGGAGTGCATGGGAATTTTGCTTCCGTGCTATGAATCTAGGGGCCATTTCTATAAAAGAAAATTTCATGTGGAAACTAATTTTATAAAAAAAATCAAGTGAGCTAACACAATGATCTCTTCACGCTTCTCGGTCGCACTTGCAGCCTCCTCCTCGTATGATCCTCGCACCTGCAACCATTAGAAGGCTACCTAGCTAACTAATGCAAAAAGATTCGTGCTCGATCATATCGTGTAACCTACATACACCTACACAATAAGCAGGCAGAAAAACAAATCAATTCATCTACTCTTCATTCATGAATTAATATTTGTGCAACTAAAAAAAGCATAGAAGCACCCCTCTTATATAATATGTATATTAACTATATATTAATAATAGGATCAAATCATATATCTCTACTATATAAAGTGGGAGTTTCTTCCCACGTCACATTAATTGCCCTGCTTAATTGCCCTACTTAATTGCCCTACGCAAGAAACGAAGCGTTGCTTTAATTAGTTAGCTTTTGCAAGAAAAAGTGAGAGTTTCTTCCCACGTCACATTAATTGCGCTGCTTAATTACCCTACTTAATTGCCCTGCTTAGGGCCTGTTTGGATCCATGCAGCTAATAGTTAGCTGCTAAAAATTAGCTGAAGTGGATCCAAACACCCACAGCTAATAGATCAGCTAATTATTAGCTGAGCACTCAGCTAATGGTTATCTCATTAGCTAGCCAAACCCAGCTAATAGCAGCTAATAGGTGGCATTTAACCAAAATACCCTTAGCGTCTACCACCAATAGCATTTAATAGCATGGGTATTATGGACAATAGCATCTATTAGCCACATATTAGCTGGTGGATCCAAACACCCTCCAACTAATAGTTAGCTAGATAATAATTAGCTACCTAATATTAGCTAGGACCTATTAGCTAGCTAACTATTAGCTGTTAATGGATCCAAACAGGCCCTTAATTGCCCTACGCAAGAAACGAAGCGTTGCTTTAATTAGTCAGCTTTTGCAAGAAACGAAGCGTTAAAGATACTCCCTCCGTTCAACAAAATAAGGCGTCTTTTCATTTTGCACACAAACCAATAAATAGTACAAAAGACTAAATTACCCTGCTAACTGAATATTGTATTTAATGATTTCATTCAATTACCCTGCTAACTGAGTAACGAAGCGGCAGTTTTGCATGCGTTTAGTCTCATTAATTACTAGGGGTATCACTGGAAGAAATTACAAAACGTTACCTCGGAAGATGAATACGCCTTATAAATCTAAACATCAGTCAAAGGAAAAGGCGTCTTGTATAGATGTACGGAGGGAGTAGATGTTTAATCTTATGAAATAGTATTTTTTTTATTTTTTAATCTTTATTTTTCGTTATCAATTTTGTTTTTCGTAGCAACGCACGGGCATATAACTAGTATATATATGTGTGTGTGTGTATATATGTTCACTTATCATCTAATTTTAGCCCATTTCCATTCTCCTGTAACTTGCCTCCTCAACCAGCGAGCCTAGCCCACTAGGGAAAAACCCACTCCTCTCATGGGACAACCGCAACACCGTGGGCCATACCGCTGCAGCAGTCGATCAAGGCCGTTGATCATATCCTATAGGTTTTGACATATTCTTGTTGAATGTTGAGAACATAAAATGTTGATAAAAGGTGAAGCGTCGGATTAATTAGTTGATTTTGTGGATGTCAAGCTTAAGAAAATGAAGATGTATTATATAAATTGGAAAGCTTTGTGGGATTAATCTGAAAAAACATGAAAGACAACTACAACTACCTTCATATCAAAACTGTGGAGTACATAAACCCAGGGTATCTACATAGCGAGCCGTGAGGACCAACCAAAAGGAGACGGGCCAAGCCAGCCGTGCGTGAACGAGCGCCGCTCGGGCCGTCGTCATCGTACCTAGCAAGGAAATCCGGAAGATGGTAACTAATTCCTATTAGGAAAGATACAATTGTAAACTTATCCGGCAAGAAAGGATAGGGATAGAATCTAATCCCGTAACTGACCGGGATACCCCATTGTAACCAACTCGGACTCCTTCGCCCCTTCTCTATATAAAGGGGGCGCGAGACCGTGAGATGGGGAGAGGCAAACACATACGCATAGCCATACAGAAACACATAACACAGAGTATTCTATTCATAATCCCAGAGCACAAGACTAGGGTATTACTTCCTTCGACAAGCCAACATCAGAAGGAAGGCAAGCTGGAGGAAAATCCAATTGATATGGAGGTTTTAGTTATTAACCCTGACTGGACAACCCCCTATCTAGATTATCTATTAAAAGACGAGCTCCCTGAAGACTGCACATAGGCAGAATGTATCACACGCAGGAGTAAGAGCTACGCAGTAGTTGGGGAGGAACTCTTTTGAAAGAGTGCCTCTGGAATACTAAGGCGTTGCATATCAGAACAAGAAGGGAAAAACCTCCTCAAGCAAATCCACTCTGAAATCTGCGGGCATCACGCAGCTTCAAGCACCCTGGTCGGGAAGGCTTATCGTCAAGGTTTCTTCTGGCCAACTGTTGTGACACATGCGGAAGACATTGTTCGTACGTGCGAGGGCTGCCTATTTTTTGCTTGGCAGATACACGTGCCAGCATAGGAGCTGCAGACTATTCTGATTACATGTCCATTTGCGGTTTGGGGGCTCGACACGGTTGGACCTCTGAAGAAGGCGCAAGGTGGTTTTACTCATCTCTTAGTCACCATCGACAAGTTCACGAAGTGGATCGAAGCAAAACCAGTGGCCACCATCACAGTGGCCAAAGCTAGAGAATTCTTTCGGGAAATCGTCATCAGATTTGGCATTCCAAATAGAATTATAACAGATAATGTCACTCAATTCGGAGGTGCCGAGTTCCAAGACTAGTGCGATGAGCTTGGCATCAAAATTTGTTTTGCTTCCGTGGCACATCCCCGGAGTAATGGATAGGTCGAATGACCCAACGGCATGGTACTACAAAACCTGAAGGAGAGAATTTTCGATCGTCTTAAACCATATGCCTCCCGATGGGTTAAGGAATTGCCTTCGGTGCTCTGGGGGCTAAGGACCACTCCCAGTCAGGCAAACGGGCAATCACCCTTTTTCCTGATGTATGGTTCAAAGGCGGTCCTACACACTAAGTTGGAATTTGGATCCCCAAGGGTCCAGAACTACAAGGAAGTCGAGTCGGAAGAAAGCCGGCTAGAAGACATCGACCGATTCGAGGAGGCCAGGGACGTCGCGGCAATCTGGTCGGCCAAGTACCTTCAAGGTCTACGTCGCTATCACGATCGCAATATCCGGGGTCGCACTTTCTCCAAAGGAGATTTGGTTCTAAGAAAGAATCAAAAAAACGAGTACAAGCTCTCCTCAAGCTGGGAGGGACCCTACATTGTTGGTGAAGTGACATGTCCGGGGGCTTACCGACTTAGGCGCCAAGATGGCACGGTCGTCGGCAATACATGGAACATAGAACAACTACATCGCTTCTACACTTATAACTTCTATGTTGTTATCAATGAAAAAGTCTCGTTTTTGCTTACGGCTTAGTTATTAACCAACTATACAGTAAGCCCGGGGCTACACTTGAATAAATACACGCATACTTGCCTGTTTTCTTTAATCCATATTGTTATCAACAAATCATATTCTTTACTTGGCATTTTTCGTTGTATGTCCGATTGTGTAAATTCTGAACAAATGAAACTCTGACCCCTAGAAAGGCGAACTCTAGTCACTCAGAAGGCATGCCGGGGACAAATGGCCATGGGTTGAGTTCCGGCGTCTGGGGGCTAGACTAGTCGACAGAGTGCAGAATAAAATGGGGTTAAACCACTCAGACAAATTCAGAAGCAAAAGTCAAAGAAGATTGGATTACACGAGTCAACAAAATACAGAAGTATATTTACAAGCTTAGGTCCAAGTTCTCCACCAGTGCAGCAGAGGTGTCATGGACATCTGAGAGAAGGACAAAATACAGAAGGCCGTTTAGAAGATAGAAGATTGAAATACCAGCGGGCAAAAGACCATTACCGAGGGAAGGACGTTGTCCGCGTTGAAAGGCTTCGAGCCCCCCGAGTATCGGTCAAGGGCCCGAAGCAAAGATATCACTTAGCCATCGGCATAGCGTCTCGAAAAGGACCTTCTCGGGTGACTCCCAAGTGGGGTCGTCCAGCCCACCATACTCGTATCCCGGTTGGAGCTGATCCTTGAGGGGCTGCACTCGGCGGATGGCGAAGTTGGCAGCAATGCTGACTCCAGTGAAACCCTCCTCCTTCAGTTTGGTGGTTAAGGCCAGAAGTTCCCCCACCTGGTCCATGTCGCAGTCGGGGGGAACCGAGACCCAAGAAGGAGAAAGAGTGGGCTTTCGCCTGGTAAAGGGGGAAGAAAGAGGGCAGGATTGGTACAATAGAACCATTTCTGATGCCAGCCCTTGTTGGAAGATTTGAAAGGGATATCGAAATAGACCTTTTTCAGGCCATCACGAAGTTGGAAGCCGGCACCCCCAACAACCTTGGGGGTGCTCCTGTTTGGAAAAGATTTCAGATGAAAAAGATGGCAGAAGAGACTGAAGTGGGGGCTGATGCCAAGGAAAGCCTCGCAAAGGTGAATAAAAATAGAAATTTGAAGAATCTAGTTGGGATTCAAGTGAACCAACTCGATTTCATAAAAGTGAATGAGACCACGAAAGAAAGCGCTGGAAGGAAGACCGAATCCGCACTGAAAGGACTCAAAAACAACTACTCCTCGGGATGAGGAGTAGGGGAGGACTCACCGGCCTCCAGGCGTGCGCCGATCAACTCCAGCATCGGAAGAACTCCGGTGGTGACCAGTGCCTTCAAACGCTTCTCCGTTGTCACCGAGGTGGCCCAATCCCCGGTCATGACTGGTGCGGAGGCATTTGCGGAGGAGAGGGAAGACATCGTGACTGTGGAAGATCAAAACGGTGCAGAAATAGGGAGTATCCACGGAGAATCTAGAAGATGAAGTACGCGCGGCGCAAGAATCAGAATACAAAGAATGCGGAGCGCAAGAGATGGAAGATGAAGCGCAAAAGGCGTGAAGTGGGGAACGTGACTCCTCGAGCATGTCGAAGGGCCTATTTAAGCGGGAAGGTGGCGCTAGGGCTTCGCTCATGGGCGAGAACACTTCGACTTCTGATAACCGTTCGGACCCGAATCAAGCCCCCAGCGCAGGTTAAACTAAAGTTTAGGTCCGAACTAAAGTTCCGGGTGGGTATGCTCCACATGGGGCCATCAGCTGTACATCAAGAACGTTGGATGCAAATACCACTCGGCTAAGCCGTGGTACACCCCATGTCGGGTCGTAAGCTGCACATCATGACAATTGGTAACAGATACCATTCGGACAGAGCTTAATAAGGCACTAGTACGCCCCATGATGGGCCGATTGCCAGACATTGCGACCTGGGTACCAACCAAACTAAAGTGTCTTCTCATGTTTCGCTCCATGAGGGATCGAATACCGATTACCGTCTAAGACGGAATCGGACAGTACAAGGTGGCACCGCACAAAAGGCTCCGAGGGTACACCCCAAGTCGAGCAACGGTGATGTTTGAAATAAAAAGATACCTTGACTTACGACTTAGTTGTTTTCCAACTAAGCCGTAAGCCGGGGGGGCTACACTTAATAAGTGCACGCATATGTGAAAGTGCATCTAGGCCCCTAAATGAGTTTTGGTTGATTAATGACAAACGATTAAAGGGACTAATGTATTCAATAAGCTTGTGAACAGGTAAAAGTCCCAAAATGAGATCATCTACGCGCGACGGATACTCTCAAACAGGATCATGCAAGAAAAACGGCATTGCTTATTTACTTTTTATATTTCGAGTCGTAGGAATGCCGTACTATTAAGAGGAATGCATCGTAATTGATCTAGAGTAGTCTCTATGCTTAGATGATTGTCAATTTAATCCACTTAGAGACTCTAAGTCACCGCACTTGCACCGGAATATGTGTTGCTTTAAGTTCAAGTCGGACATTCCGATTTCACATCGGAAGTTCCGATAATACCAGATATTCCGATGTGCATGTGTGCTTGAATCCGATGCGTGTAAACTGGGTCGGACATTCTGATATTTTTGGACCGGAAGTTCCGATACAAGTTTGACACCTTTCAGGATGCTCTCTGTAAAGATCGGAAGTTCCGATATCTTAGATCGGAAGTTCCGATGCGTTCAAACCTGAAAAAGGGTACTTACTGGAAACATCGGAGGTTCCGATACTTATATCGGACAGTCCGATATGGACTTAGAAGATTTTGGCAAAGTGACTTTCTGAGAACACCGGAAGTTCCGATGCCAACATCGGAAGTTCCGATGCATCTTGTTTCGACCGTTGGAGTGCGCTTGAGTTCTGAAAGTTTACACATATCGGACATTCCGATGTTAAGATCGGAAGTTCCGATATGTGGCTGAGTGGGGGTATAACGGCTAGTTTTTGCAAGAATCTATAAATACCCCACTCCTCACCCTTTGAAGGGTTACTCACTCTTGTTGGCAGAACTCTAGAGCACTTTGAGCACTTTCTAGCTTTTTCTTGAGCCCTCCTCTTTGATCTTAGGGATAATCTAGAGAGTGAGGACTAGGATTGAGATCTTGAGCATTAGAGTGTTTCTCCAAGATCGATCAAACGGTGCATTTGTTACTCTTGGAGGTTGAAGGACTCTTAGACGGCTAGGCGTCGCTCACGAGCTCCCGAAGGTTGTGGGACGCCATGAGAAGTTTGTGAAGGCCGGCTCCGCCTCCGAAAGGAAAGGATCCAATAGTGGAACAAAGCCTCAAGTGTGACCGAGGTTTGGGAGGAAAGGGTTGGAAAAGACCCGGCTCTTTGGAGCCTCCTCAACGGAGACGTAGGATTCCCTCAAGAATCCGAACTCCAGGAACAAATCTTTGTCGCTCCACTCAATTTACTTTAGCTCATCTCTTTGTGATTATATATCTGTTTGAATCATTGTTGTACTGTTACTAAGCTCTTGGATTACTCTTGAAGCTCGTTGCACTCAGTAGGTCGTCTTCATTGTCAAAGTCTATCGGACATTCCGAACAAGTATCGGAAGTTCCGATTAAGTCGGAAGTTCCGATATTGCACCGGAAGTTCCGATACTCTTTCCGTCGCGACGATTTCAGTTTTAATTTTAAAATTGCCTATTCACCCCCCTAGGCAACTTTCTCATCTTTTCAATATGTGCCTATTTTCTGATACGGGGAGCTCTACTGAGTTCTTCGCAATCTTCTTGCCTGCAATACAACACCAGGCACTAGAAGAAAACTAGTCGGGAAGTTACGCCAAGAACGAGGAGCACTCGACATAGAAAGCAACTCGGGCAAGACATCACTGAAGAAATTGCAACTCGATTGTAAAGCACTCGGGGGCTACTGTGGAGTACATAGACCCTGGGTATCTAAATAGCGGGCCGTGAGGACCAGCCAAAAGGAGACGGGCCGAGCCAGCTGTGTGAACGAGCACCACTCGGGCCGTCGTCATCGTACCTAGCAAGGAAATCCGGAAGATGGTAACTAATTCCTGTTAGGAAAGATACAATTGTAAACTAATTCCTATTAGGAAAGATACAATTGTAACTAATTCCTATTTTGAATTTTTTTTAATTTATTGTGACATATTCACTCTAATATAAATAATTTGTATTTTAATTTTTATTATTGTGAACCTTAAATTTTTATATGGAATAATTTTTTACTTCATACATCTATCCAAAAAAATTTAGATCCCCCACTGGAAGCTGGTGAAGACCGAGGTAGCGGAGGGTGCCCTCGTCCACGTAAAGGTTAAGAGGCAGACCTCTCCCGATATCTTCTTCCGCGTCAAGCGCGACGTCAAGCTGTGGTGGCTCATGGACCTGTATTGCGGCAAGCACTCGCTCGACCCCAGGACCGTCAAGTTCCTGAGCCCGGATCGATGGCCGCTACATCCGCCCCCCTTTGACTTGAGAGGAAGTTGGGATGCAGGACGGCGACTACATCGATATCATGATGACCAGCAAGGCACCGACGTTCGCGTGCCAGTGCATGCATGGGGTGCGTCTGCATGAACTGAAAATCTTGCGATTGGTCACAAAAGGTAACAGAGGAGAGCACGGTGATGCGCACGCGCTGTAGGAGCGCATGGGAGAGAGGGCAGTAAACATGTTTTAATTGGTCATTAAACGCGCTAATTTTGATCACGATCCAACTAATACATGAGCCATCGGATCTAAAAAATATGAAGATTGATGACATTATTTATCCTTTTGCTTATTTTAAGATTTATATAATTTGTATTAGAAAGAAAATATAGAAGTGATGTTTTTTAGTTAGTTTAGATTGGTACTTTTCATATGCATAGATTGTTCGAACTAGGGGTGAAAACTGAACGGAAAGTTTTCGACCGTTTCATAGGAAAACGGAAATGGAAGCTCTTTTTCGGAAACGAAAACAGAAAATACCAGTACGGAAACGGAATTTGTCGGAAACGGGAGAGCTAATTCCGACAGAAATAGAAACGGAAACGAAAATTCTGAATAAGTGAAATAGGAAATTAAAAACAGAAATGGGCCGAAAAGAGAAATGCGTTTGGCCCCAAAAAAAAGAAGGCAGAGTTTACATTTATTTTTGAATTAAAATAATTTATAAATACAAATGACTTTACATAAAATATCAAATAGAGTTCAAAAATTCTAAAAGAAATTCTCAAAAATACTTTGGAACATTTTGAACCTAGAAAAATTATTTTTAGCATAATTTTATTATTATTTTTATGAATAAATTACTTTCATAGATCTAAAAATAGTAAAATTATATTTATAAACTCCATAAAATCCATGATAAATATCGAAAAATCATAAATGAACATCGAACAATAATATACAAATTTTAGAGTGTTACATCTTTGTAGTTGGTGGAGCTAGAGGATATCGATGATAATGATATGGAGGGGGACATGATGGTTTGATATGGGAGACAAATAACGAGCCTTCAGCTGACAAACTCGAAAAAATTTTTATAGTGATACCGGTAAATATAGCACTATTCTTTTGTCTACCTTAGAGGTGGAATGAGTTAAATTGTTCTTATGGTAATGTATATTGTGATTATGTACTATGTTCTTGTGGAATTTTTCGCTTTCATTTCTGTATCCGTTCCGTTCCGCATTCATTTCTGACACTATCTGTTTTCGATTTCATTTGCAGGGTTTCCAATTTCGTTTCTGTTAACGATAAAAAATATGGAAACGAAAATGGAACTGCTATTTACCGACCGTTTTCGTATCGTTTTCATCCCTAATTCGAACATTTAAATTTGTTGTGGTGTGGGTCGAGCTTATCATTCTTACAGATTTTCCCACTTTTACACTTGGTGCGACATTTCATTGACTGCTAAATTTTTCTAAAACCATTCCAGAACCAACAACGAATAGAACACCTGGTATGTATATGTATGGTTTTGTGTTGGATTCGTATATTAGCGTGCAGTTTCATTCGTTTATCATGGCTTGACTTGAGCAAGGCAGGCTTCTTCGACTCTAGGAGACCATGTAGCTGGGTTGCTTGGCAATTCTCCAGACAGGCTTTCGATTCGAACTGGGATTTATTGTTCCGAGGTGTTGTTGTAGGCCCAAAAGAGTCTGTTTTTGAACTCGAAGCAGCTAGCCAATAATATATTGTTGGAAGTTCTACCAACGGTATAAATAAGTGTTATAGAGTTTCAACGATGCAGTAAATTTCATGTAAGTTTCAACGATGCAACAAGTTTCATGTTTAAAAAAAATCAATTTTCAATATGGTTTCACAAATAACTTTTAAGTATATTTCAACAAGTTTCACAATTTCGAACAAGTTTCAAAAGGTTTCAAGGAAGTTTCAAAACTTCAAGTGAAATTTTATCCTTGTTTCAACAAGTTTCACTAGGTTTTAAAGAGTTTCCATGCACTTTTAGAGTGTTTTAATGGGTCTAAAAAATGCAACTTGATTGAAAAGTGAGTTTCCATGTTTACAAGTTGTAGTTTAGAGAAGGTTTCAATAGAACATTTTTTAAGATTTCAAGAAGTTTCACAAAAAATTGAAGAAGTTTCAAAATGTTTCGAGGAAGTTTCAAAAATTTAAGCAAAAGTTTTATCCTTATTTCATCAAATTTCACTAGGTTTTGTCAGTCTCAAAAAGATTTCTAAGAGTTTCGGTAAATTTTCAGAGCGTTTCAATGAGTTTCAAAATATAAAATTTGATTGAAAAAATAGTTTTAGCAAATGATTAAAAAATAAACCACAAAGTTTCAGTGAGCTGACAAAAAATCCTAGCAAATTTCACAAGTTTCAGGAGGAGTTTCGCAGTGAAAATACAAGTTTAAAACTCTATATCTTGTTGTTTCACAAGAGATTCAAGAAAAGTTTGAGGAAAAACTTAAACACGAACTTCAAAACATGAAATTTTGTGTTTCATAAGAGTTTCAAGGAAGGTACGACTTTCAAATAAATACATGTAAGTTTTTAAAAAAGGTATCAAAATTCAAACGGCTTTCAAAGAAATTTAATTAAAACAAAGGAATGCTCAATAATCTCAGCATGTACGCCTGTCTGGCCACTTGTTGACCCGGTGTCGCTCTCCGTCCGTGACCGTCATGCTAGCTCACCGCCGTATTGCCACACCATCCACCTCGCTGTTGTAACATTTTTGTATGCCCGTGATTGCCTCCACGCGACTGCAACTGTTATGAGAAAAGTGGAAGAAAGGCAATTTATAAGGTGGAGTCCTTGCCATTCCTTAAGTTATAAGAAGCACGACATGTGGATGGCATGAGAAGGACTTTAGAGAAACACACTCGCGCACACGCATTTGCGTATTTTCGCGTCGATAATCATGTGATTTATGACCTGCGACGAGTGACCACGTCGTGCCTAGCTCGTCTCCAGGCACTCAAATTGCACCTTTTATTTTGCTGAATCATGCAACTATTTAAATTTCTGTACTAGTTAAGAGACTGCATAATTACCATTATTTTTGTTTGAATTAGCAGTTACCAGTGCATTAAATCTGTTTAAATTCAATTAGTTACCAGCGCTTAATGTTGTCAGTTATTACTGAGTAATAAAGACAGTTAATGGTTAGAGACTATAAGATCTGGAGACGACCAGGCCAAAAGAGAGATTTTTCCGATTCCACTCTTTCTTCTTCCTCCTGCGAGAGTTGTATTGAGGTGTGAGCAGGTGGACCGCGCCATCCATCCTACTCGGCGTGCACTGTGAAGGAGGGTGAGCGGTATCTCCGAGCTGTTGTCGCAGAGTTTACCTGCACGGGGCGGCAATAAGATTTCTAGGCAGTGCATCTGCACGACCGCTCCTGCGCTGTTTCCTCGACTTTGACTTCTTCCACGACCTCTTCTGCGCATCGTTGTGTTCTTCATCAAGCTCAACTCAGGGTTAAACATTTTGTTTCGAAGTCATTTTTCCATAAGTCACCGGTATCGAATTTCACGAAATTTCAATCGAAATTCGAGAAATTTCCAACGAAAAGCAACGAAATTCCATCGAAAAGCATTGAATTTCGACGGCACGTTAAAAATATTAGTAAAAATATAAAAAATGAGAAAAATTACAAAAAAATATTATAAAATTTGTAAAATGCAATTCACATAATTAAAACTTGTCACATATCAATACAAGTGCAAAGATAAGCATTCACATAATTAAAATATTAAAATATACTATAGCAAGAAAACATTAACATATTAAAATATACCATACATTTGCTATATTTTAGATAATTGAAAGTTGTTACATATCAATACAAGTAAGTTTTTCAATATTGAATAACATTAACATATTAAAAATATATCATATCAATACAAGTTTTTCAATATTGGATAACATTAATATATTAAAATATACCATACCTTTGCTATATTTTAAATAATTGAAAGTTGTCACATATCAATACAAGTAAGATTTTCAATATTGGATAACATTAACATATTAAAATATACCATAGCAAGATTTTTTTTATGCATGCAAATATCGCTACTTGAATAAATAGTACCATTTTCACGTGTCGTCCATTACTACTAAATATACTTCAACAAATATTGCTACGAGATATAATTAAATAAATATTGATACTAAATATACTTCAACAAATATTGCTACTAAATATAATTGAATAAATATTGCTACTAAGTATACTTCAACAAATATTGCTACTTAACAGAATCAAAGAAATATTTCTACTTGACATACTTCAACAATGTTGCTACTTGACATATTTGAACAAATATTGCTACTAAAAATACTTATAATTTCTTGTTTTTAATTTTTTTTTCTATTTTCTACATTTTGAATGCTTAAAAAACGTCTTCAAACATCATTTTTTCAAAAAAAAAATATTTACATTAGAGATCATAAGACTATTAATACTAATTATAAGAAAATTTTAGATAAATTTTGTCAAATTTTTCATTTTTTGAATTTAAATTTAAATTTGAGCGAAAAACCGAAAAAAATTCCTTTTCGCTGAGGATCGGTAAGGACGAAATTCGCGAATTTAGTTCGAAATTCGACAAAATTTCAAACCCTGGCCCAACTGTAAGTCGTTGTGGTCATTTGACTCAATCATACTCTGTTTCTTGAGTATATATGTTTGGAAGTACAATGTGTAGCATGTTATTAGTTTTACTGTATGCATTACTATTTATCTATTATATTTGTCTCCTAGTAAAATCTGTAATTTAAATATTGTGCGCATATCCAACAGCAACAACCCATCATCGCCGCCTCACCACATCACGTCGAGCGGAAAAAATGCTCAATTATACAACAGTAAAATAGAAAATATCAAAACTATACAACAAAAAAAATCAGCAGTGACATGGCGGTCGCCACGCCGCACGGCGGCCGCCACACCGGACGGCGGGTGCCCTGGCTGCCGCCACGCCGCACGGTGGCAGCTAGGTGTCTGCTCGCCAGCGCCTGCCGAATGACCCCTCGCCTGCCACGCTGGCTGCCGCCACGCTAGCACTCCCCCCGCGCACAGCCAGTTCGCCGCTGAAAGCAACCAGGAAAGCAAATGTGCCGCAGGGAAAAGAGTTGGCGCGTTGAAGCGCTGGCCGCTGGTCGCTGGCAGCGGCAGCGTCAAAGGCCAACACGGAGCGGTGTCGGCGGGTGAGGCGCGAGCCGTCCCGCGTGGCGGCCGCCGTGTGGTGTGGCGGTCGCCACGTCACTTCTGCTATTTTATTTTAATGTTGTATATTTTTATAATTTCGTTTTTTCATGTTGTATATTCGAGCGTTTTTTCCCATGTCGAGCCACCTCCACTCCACATGGTTTCACTATTCTGCTACTGTACCCACCACACCCGCTCGTTGACACTAATGCACCTATTCGTCGTAGTTAATGCCTACATGCACCGCTCTAGAGCTCAAATTAAAGGATAAAAGCATGGGGAATTGAACCAGGGTGTGCTCATGGTTCAATTTGTGGATGTTGGCAGGGTTAACAAAACCGAAACCGAAAAAACCGATGGAAAACCGAAATTGGAAATTCGAAAATATCGAGCTAAAAATCGCTGGAAAATCGTTAGAAACCAAAGAGTTTCAAAATCGAGCATTTGAACAAAAAACATTCAAAACAAATTTAAAAAAAAAAAACCATTCGGTTTTCTCGAAAAACCGCTCGATTTTCTCGAAAAACCGCTCGGCGAGTTGAACTTTTTGAACGATCGGTTTCTGAGCGGTTTTCGTCGGTTTTCTCGAAAAACCGCTCGGTTTACATAGCATAAATTTTTTTAAATTTTTTGATTTTTTTGAATTTTTTTTTGAACTGGACCGGTTTACCGGTCGGTTTTATATTTCGGTGGGGCTCGAAATCTCGAAAACCGAACGAAAATCGAGAATTTCGTTCGGTTTTGTTAACCCTGGATGTTGGTGATGAGATCTATTTTTATGTGTGATGAATCACTGGTGTGGGAGAGAGAGGTATGCAAGGTCAGGAAAAGGATTGTACGGAGTTTCGAGGGAGAGGAGCCACAGACGTTGTATAAGTGGAATCAAACAGTTGTTTGTATACCATTGAAAATAGATATAACTCTATAGCATTTTATAGCATTTCTGTTCACTTTACGGGTTATTTGGGAGAGAGTAGAGAACGGTATACTGTTGCAAAGATATAGCAACAAGTTTTATATAATTTTAGCAAATTTCAAGAGAACGTTTCAAAATTTTCGTGTTTTAGTTATTTTCACATGTTTTTAGAAGTTTCTAAAACATTCCAAGACAAAATTTAAACGAGTTTAAGATTTTAGAACTGAAGTTTCACTAAGTTTCAACCAATGCGTTTTAACAAGTTTTAAGGCCCTGTTTGTTTAGGCTTTTTCATCGGCTTAAAAGCCAAAAAGCCTAAACCGAAACAAACAGGAGGCTTTTAAGCCCGGCTTAAAAAAAGCCCAAGTCCACCATATAACTATAAGCCAAAAGCCAATTTGATGGGGCTTTTTTTGGCTTTTACGATAGCAAAAAGCTATTTGCCATTGAAGTTCTAAAATAATTACCCACCAATGCCATTGCTATATAAAAGAAATTTCCTTCGTATTTTTGGTGTGATTCTCCTCCCGATCCCTCATTGCCTTCAGTCGGTACGCCCTCCTCCCTCATCGCCTCCAGACGCTGCGCCCTCCTCCCGTACGAGAGACGGCGGCCTCCTCCTCCCCTACGAGATCCGGCGGCCCCCTCCACCCCTACGAGAGCCAGCGCCCCCCTACTCCCCTGCGAAATCCACAACGCCAGCAGAGACCTAGCACGCTCCGGCATCCTCCGCCGCGGCGCCATTGTGTAGCTCCTCGATTACGTCATCAACGACGTCGGGGCCAGAAGGTTTGCTTCCTCCTCCGGCTTCACCTACCCGGCTTAGATCAAGGCTTGATTGCGTGCGATTTGGTCGGTTTTGGTTAGGGTTCGTTCCTGTGCGGGTTAGATTGTGTTGAGAATTTTCATTCAGAGTTGTGCTTTTCAACAGTTAGTTGATCGATTCAAGTGTGATGCAACCTTCTGGATTTGATTTCAATGACTTGTCACTTGTTTGAAAATCCATCACTTGTTTGGAAATACCGAAAGACGCTAATAGCAAAGATCGGAAGTAGGTAGCAGTATCAATGTCAATCTAAACTTCGATGGGTTGTAAAAATCCGTAAACGTTTACCTTGTCGATCTTGAGCTATTTAGCAACATAGCCTGCATGGTAATTATGTTTGCAGGGCAATGTTATGAGTCTTTCTCGGTTTCTGAAAGTTGACAGACATATATAGGACAACTGCATTCAGAGCGAAAATAAATCATCAGTGTTAGGATGGAGATTTCACAAATTCATCATGTCTATTCGGGAATTATCATCATTAACAACTTCATATGTGATTGGAAATATAGACTTACTCTTCATGGTTTGTCTTTCTTTAGAAAAAGCCTGATCTGTACTTCCATGGTTCTTTGTGTTTGAACTGATCTGTGCTTAGTGCTATATGGAAATATCAAGTTTACTACTTCTGAATTTTGCATGATGCAAGTTTGTGTCACAGGATAGATTGCTAACCGTGTAATGTAACATCATTACAGTAGTGTGCTATATATGCCAAATGAGTGCAGGGAAGATAGCAAAATTGTCATAATTACTACAGAATCCACAAAAGCAAGTAGCAGAAGGCATCTAAATTGCAGAAGCACGCTGGGGATTTTGTAGATTGACAAATAAAATGTGTAACAAAATAGTAATATTGCATGATAGTGAGACTAATAACTAAGGGTGTTGTTGTGTTGATTTATCTACCTCTACATCGATGGGTTTTTTCATGAAGGAAATGCTGATCTATTGAGTATGCTGCATCTGTATCAGAGTTTGGTTGAGAAAATCAATTTCCTTCATGAAAAAAAAACATCTATCTGAGAAGGCACTTTTCTCTGCATAAACTTCTATGGTTGTTTAATTTTGTTACTACATTTCTGACATCTTCAAATCTTAATTCAATGCTTATAGTAAATTTAATATTGTTTAGATGGATCTAATTCCTATCTCCAAGGCAAACTGGGATGCATACCACAACAGGGTATTTTGCAAGTTTTGTAAGGAGGAAGTAGAGGCTGGCAATAGACCATTAGGAAGTTTGAGTAGCACTGGTTATAAGAACCTACAACAGAAGTTCTATCAGATGACAGGAAAAAAGCATGATAGAAAGCAACTCAAGAATCATTGGGAAGCATTGAAGAAGGAATATAGCTTGTGGAATGAGCTGAAACTAAAGGCAACTGGGCTAGGTTGGGATCCCCAAAAAGGAACTATAGCTGCATCAGATGCTTGGTGGGATGACCACATTAAGGTAGCTATTTCAGTTCATAATATCATAATTAAATTCAAGGTAACTGAATCATCCAAAACATAAGCATTTTATATCCTTCAGTTTTGACATGTGTGCGCTTTTACTTTTGACATGTGTGCGCTTTTACTGGTGGTTGCAAATATGCTCCCTTTAGAATACACTCCCTTCAGAATACGTGAGGTCTACTAACAGGTACCAAAATCACTTGAAAATATGCTCCCTTTAGAATACGTGAGGTCATACGTCCAGTGAACATGTTGTGACATAGCCATACAATCAATAATTCGATGGATTGACATGAGCATTAAGATCATATTTGAGCATGAGCGTTAACGTGTTAGCGATACCACGCTTTACATGAGCATCAAGATCTTGCAATACTGCATTCAGTGAGAAAGTATAAAAGGGTATTTTGGACTTTCAAACAATAAGCTACACCATCTAATTCATCAAAAAGCCAGTATACCAAACAGCATGTCTTGGCTTAAAAGCAGACGGCTTAAAAGCCTATTAAGCCAAAAAGCTAGCTTTAAGCCAAAAGCCAAAAAGCCTAAGCCGAAACAAACATGGCCTAAGAAGTGTGTCATTCACTGGAATCGTGGCATACCTAGCTTCTCACTCTGTGTCTTTTACTGGGCCTCCAGCAAACCTAGCATCTCACTCCTAATTATATAAGCTTATCCAATGCAAGGATTAAAATACCTTCCTAGGATAATTTTTTCTGACTGATTTCACACACTATGGTTGGTACTACAAAATACAACCCATTACTCGAGTGTAGTTGTTTGTTCTTATATCATAGCCTATGTAGAAAGCCCCATCGGCCTTTTAATCTATTCTCATCGGCACCCTCTACCCACCATATTAATATAAACACAAGCCAATTGCTCCATCAGTTGGACTTGCCAGCTCATTCACCATTCATTTAAATCCTCAAATTCTCCTCTTCAAATTTCAAATAGGATAACCATATTTCCAACCACACCCAATTTGAGGTTTTTCATTAATAAGATATTTTTCTCATGCATCGAATGATATCATAAGTATATTCGAAAGCATTTGAAAAGAAAAATTAGCAATTATGATCAAAAGAAGCTTGCCTAGATTAAGATTGTAATACTCGGCCTCACCCAGAGTCTAAAGATATCTCTTGATGGGTTCAATTCAAGCCTTGATAATATAAAGTATTAATCTACGGTAATTAATGTAACACAACACTTTTCGGTGTCCAACCTTCTAGGGGTGACTAAGGGCACTAATTTTTTTTGAGGGGGGGGGGCTCCTAAGCTAAACCCGCTAATTTAACCTCCCCCCCCAATATTTATTTTTTAGCACAAATAAAAATAGCAATTTGATTAATACAAGATTTGTAATCTTATTCACTTACTACCCATTTAGTTGCATCTTTTAGAATTTATTTTCAAAATATTCATACGATCAAGAGACAACCAATTTAATCTATGCAAATCACGACAGGAGACGAAACTTGATTTTTCCCATTTCCTCTTTTCTCCTCTTTTCTTTCCTTTCCACCCTATTTTCTTCTTTTCTTTCCTTCTCTCTTTTTTCTTTTCTTTCCTTCTTTTCTCCCCCTTCCTTTCTTTCTTTTCTAGCCGAAATCCCCACCAACTCCCTTGGTCTCTCCTTTTCCCCCAAGCTTCCTTTCTCCTGGTGTCTCCCTATGCTCTACCCATGCGCCACCTCCCCACGCCGACCACCGGCCCAGCTCTCCTCTTCCCCCACCCGACTGGTCCTAGGGCCGAACTCCATCAACTGGCTCCTCTCCTCTTCCCCTCACCAACCAAACTCCCATCGGTCGCTGACCTCCTCTCCTCGACCTGATGCTAGCCCAGCCTCTCTCTCTCTCTCTCTCTCTCTCCATCTCTTGGCCGAACCCTAGCACGGCTTCTAATGGTGGCCTCTACCCTCTCTCCCTATTCTCCTCTACTACCGGCCTCCGGCCCGACCGCCGTCACTCTCCTCCACGAACTCTAGCCTCTCCTCCTGTCTCCCTATTCTCTCTACTCTCCACCCTCTCTATTGCCTACCCACTTGAATCTCTCCTACGGTCGAACCTTGGCTCTAATGGAGTCTCTTGATGGGTTTGCAAGCTTTTACATTTTTGATTAGGCATGGGTTAGCCGATGATGATTTTATGGTCTAGGTTGGATGGTGTGAGACACCGGATCAGCTATCCGAAATCTCCTGTGTATTTCTGTACTAGTCCCAGATCAGTAGCTAGTACACACAGTCACTAGTGAAGAATCATTGCCGAACAAAACGAAATTGTAACATCACTATAAAGTATCAGCTACATGGCTATTTATTACATCATATGGTCACATGACCAGAGTTCACGACAGCGGAAATAAAATGACGAGCGATGAAATCCAAATAACTCCACAGGCGACGACTAGAAACGCGCGCCTAGACGTCTTGGCGATCCTCTTCAAACTCTTCGGCGTAGTACTCTCCGTCTTCAGCGGCATCTTGATAGTTTTCTGATGATGACAGGTTGTATAGCACGTGAGTACAAAAGTACTCAGCAAGTCTGGGAATCATGCAACGTGTAGGGCTTTCCAAGGAAGGTTTAATATGGTTCCTTTGCATAAAGCCAAGTTTCAACAAATCATACTTAATAATAGTTTTCACAAAGCACATTTTACCAATTATTTTAACAATTGAATTATTTATTACTTTAGTGAGGGTTCTATCCACCGTCACTAGTATAAAGGCTCTATCCGCCACATTTTGGAAGATCAAGGTTGTCCACATATGACTCTATCCGTCATGAAATAAAACAGGTTCCATCTACCTGGTTGGCTCAAACCGCCATCAAAACATCCGAGAGTTCTAACCACTCCCGAATCCCCAAAACTTCATTTATTTTTAAAACCAAAACCAAAGTCTACCAATATGAAAGCATTCTTTGCTTTGCCCTTGACCGTAGGCGCGACTATTCGAATAGTTTTAACTCTGCAGAGGGGTACAGCTTTACCCACAAGACATGATCATCTCTTCAATGCCATGCAATTAACACACTTCCTTTGGTGTGTCGGCACAGAGATCATGACAAGGCCTTTACAATGTATACGCCTAACTCGACCCACCCGCTGAGGTTTCATCGATGTTAGGGTTCCCTCTACCCAGTATAGAAGCCCCCTCTTGCGCCGTGTGGGGAAATACAACTCGCCTCCATCTAGCGCCCACATTCCACCAACTGGCGAGTCTAAGTTAGGTTTCTGCAAATTATTCAGCCAGGTCGTACCATTATATACATGTGGTAGTACGGTTATGCTCAGAATGGGTAGTCATAAGCGTCGGTCCTTAATTGACTTGGGCGGTACTTGCACATTGGAAACCTGTGCTCAATCCGCACTCACCCGACATTCCACTCCACCCAAGTCCAAATCCTTTTTCTTTTTCATTTTATTTTATAAAAATAGTACAAAATACTTTACCATAATTCTTAAATCACATCTTAAATCAAAATTTTGATATAATCCCACCCATGGGTAATTTTCATCAATTCAGGTACTAAGCATATCTACCGTTCTAGTTAACAAATGTCACAATATAAGGTAGACATGACATAGCAAAGAGTCCTAGCGTTACAATTAAGCATGGGTAACAATAATCAAGGAGGTGATCACAATTCGGAATAACTAGTAAGCTATATTTGACATACGATGATAAAAATAGCGATGCATACGGTAAAACATTGTAAATCATTTGTAAACATAGGATCAAAATGCGTCAAGGGACTTGCCTTCGGGCACGGCGGAAGTCTCGAAGTCTTGAAGTGCGACGGCGGGGTCGGCGGACTGTAACACCCCAAAATTTTGCTTTTCTTAAATTCATGTGTGATTTGGCACTTTGGTGAATTTTTGGAATTTTCTGGAATTTATTTGGATTTATTTGGAATTTATTTGAATTTATTCCA
Organism: Rhipidocladum racemiflorum; assembly: GCA_036346355.1. NCBI lineage: Eukaryota > Viridiplantae > Streptophyta > Magnoliopsida > Poales > Poaceae > Rhipidocladum > Rhipidocladum racemiflorum. The sequence continues at coordinate 22,094,177 of CM070570.1, read as the reverse complement.
TTTTGAAATAATTAAAGAATTTAATTTTGCAAATAAAATTTTGTTGGAAATATTTTATTTGAGTCCAAAATGATCCAAAATATTTTCCAGAATTTTTCTGGAATTTTTCTGAGTCTTTTGCTATTTTTAATGAATTAAATGAATTATCGAATTATTTTAAATATTAATTCGCTGAAAAGGACCGACCGGTCGGTTCATCGTTTCATCCGATCGAGCCCGAGTCGACTCGAAGTTCGAGTCCGACCGAGCCACGTGACTCGGCCGAACCCACTCCTAACCCTAATCAATCCCAACCGCTGGATCAAGATCCAACTACCGAGATCACCAGACGGCTCGAGCCAGATCCGGCCGGATCCGATCGCGCTTCAGGCGATCGTGGCCGCCGATCGTGCTAATGGACGCCACGATTTCGTCGTCTTCGCCGAAGTCCGAGCCGGACTCACGCCGCGCGCCGCCAGAATTTAACTAGGTTTCCGTCTAGGGCACGAACGCCGAGGCTATTTAAAGCGTGAGACGCCCCCGAGGTTGCCCTCATCCTTGCGCACTCCGCTTCCCGAGCCATCTCGCCGAAGCCGCCGTTGAGCCGCAATCGCCGCCGGAGTTGTCTCTTCCTCCGCCGCGGCTTGCGCTGCTTTCGCCGTCCGTCGCCTTCCGCCGAAGGAGCCCAGATCCGAGTCCCCGTGACGAGACGCACTGGCGGAGGTTTCATCTCGCCGAGAAGCCCGTAGCGCCGCGCCCTTGGTCGCCGCCCCGTCTCCGGCCAAGCCGGGCCGCCGTGAAACCATCGCCGCGAAGCTCGGAGGACCGCCGATCCAGATCGAACGGTTGAGGTGAGATCACGTGTTCCAAACCCGACAGATCTGGACCGCTGGATCAAGATCCAACGGTTCACAATCGCCACGCGTCGTAGCGAGGCGATTATAGGATTAGATCCGACCGTCCGATCTAGATCGAGCGGCCCATGATCATCGAGTAGTTTCAACGCTGCTAACCCTGGATCCAATCCGCGCCGCTGATTTTCAAACCAACGGCCGAGATTGCGCCACGTGTCGGGAAGTTGGACCGACGCGGTCGGCTGGCCCACGCACGCTGGCAGTAGACGCCGACACGCCGGCCCGCGTGTCGAGGGCCGCATGTCGCTGGCTAACCCAGCCTAAGCGCCGACGCCACCCATGACGCCACAAAGGACCCCACCGCCGCCACCATGGGCCGAGCCCGCCGACGCCGGCCGATGACGCTACCCGAGTGGGCCCACATGTCGGGCCGACACGTAGAGTCGTGGGACCGAGTCCACGTGAGACCCGAGCCGAGCGTGGACCGAGCCCATGGACCGGCCGACGCCAAAGCCAATCGCAGGCTGCCACGTGTCCATGCCGACGCAATAATTAATTTCCTAAAAGAAAATGATTTATTAATTCGAAATATTGATTCAAATTTAGATTCAAACTTCAAACGCTTATAACTTTTGCGTTTCAACTCCGATTTGAGCGATTCAAATTTCTAAATTTGTATAAAATTGAGATCTACCTAAATATAAATTTTATTTAATTTTTGGACTAAAGTTTTTCTCTGCAAAATTATTTAATTGATTATTTAAACTTTAAATAATCATAACTTTATGCTTTAACTCCAAAATTGACGATTCCAGCTTTCTAAAAATCCAGAAAATTATGTTCTCTCTGTTTATGGATTTTATTTGGAGTTTTGGGATCTTTTGCCTAGTGTTTATTTGTGTATTTGCTATTTGCACGCTTTACGAGTAGACGTTGAAGTGCCTAAGGATTCAAGGAGAAGTGTTGACTCAGATCCAACTCAAGACCAAGAGCAAGTGCTTTTTGAAGGCAAGTTGTGCTTTGACCATGTTGATCCTATTTTGAAATCTATTTTGATTTAAACTATTGCATGCTAGTTCAATTAGAAAGATACTTTGTTTAAACATGGGGGTTAGATAAATACCAATTTGTTATATGACACCTTGATTATCTAAGTATGTGCCATGATCCCTTGTCACCCTAGTTGTGGATTACTAGTTGGACATTATTAAATTGCCAACATGGGTTTAGATCGTTGTAGTACACTGCTTAGACCTGCTACGTGCTCATAACATGATTTTGGACAATCAAATGCTAATATGGACTTAATGATATATTGAACCTGTTTTGGAAAAGTATCATGTGATGTTGATGGCACGTGGTGCATGGTAATCAACTGGGGTTTGATAAACAGCTGATCGGGCATGTGGCAAGAGTAATCAGGTGGGCCGGGTGGCATTGGGAGTGTTGATTTGGTTTTTCGTAGTCTTGCCCTGGTCACTCTAAGGACTTAACCTTGCAAGCCTTTGAACTGGGTCATACTTGCAACCACATGGTCGGAATGGGACGGCCCTAGTTGATTAAGTCGCTAAGGACTCATTTGTGGAGCCTCGTGGTGTCGATTACACCGCTTGTGTGATTGTACGGGGGAGCGTATCGTGGCTGTGGCCAGGTACCCATCTAACGGTGTGTTGGTCCCATACTTCGCCTTGGCTAAGGGAAGGGATGGTGTAGAGCACGAACCGGAGAGGACCACCTGTGTTGTTTGAGGCTTCCGAAAGGCTTTGTTATGATCGCTCATTCGCATACTCTTGTATGGCGATTCACGGCTGACGTGGTGAGTGGATTGTATCTTGTGGGTAAAGTGCATAACCTCTGCAGAGTGAGAATCTATTTAAATAGCCGAGTCCACGGTACTGGACAATGCTCGGGAATTACAGTCAAGGGTTAGACTTTCTGAAAATAACTTGGATTTGAAAAGTTGGGTTGGTTTAGTAATGAAGTTGATGGAAATGTGGTTTAGGATTGGGAAAAATGTTTATTAAATTTCTTGAGAAGTTATTTATGCTTTACTTATTTCTACTGCTTTCGAATCTACTTATATTACTTGTCAAAAGTCAAGCATCGCAAATATACCCTGAGCTATTCCTTTGTACCAAGCCATGCATATAGTATATTAGCTTGCATTCTGTGCATGACTTGCTGAGTACCAAGTACTCACCCTTGCCTCAACACAATACCAGTTGAAGAGGAGACTATGCCAGTTTCGGAGGAGGAGTTCCAAGAGGACCCGTCTACTTAGGGATGCGAGCCCAGTCAGTTGCCTGTGGTATACTGGATGGCGCCACGAAGTTTATTTGATTTTCCGCTGCTATTGTTTCTCTCTGAATAAGTTTCGCCCTACGAGGCATACATTTGTAACTTGGCCATAAGGTCGAGTAACCCTTTGATTATTTAAATAAAGTACTTTGATAGTATCGTTTGGTATGATTGTGATATATACCGATGTTAAGACTGTGTGCACTAGCGCGTTCCTGGACTAGTGCTGAATACACAGAGGGTCCGGATTTGCAAATTCGGGGTCCCGACACGGACTCGGCGGGATCCTCGGCTACGCGTAAAACGGTACAACAAATAAATACAAGAAAATAAAATAAAATCCAAAAATTACAAAAGTTATACTGGTAGGTAGATATTGAATTTAGATGAATTTAGAAATTTGAACAGAGTCAATCGGAGTTCGGACGGAAAAGTTATGAGCGTTCGAAGTTTGGAAAATGTGGAAAAAGAGAAACGAGGGAATATTCCCGGAATCTTTATTTTGGCTGAATTTGTGGATGTGCTTGTCTCTATGGAGGGCGGGACCCATTTGTAAGTGGCTCATGGCCTTCTTCCTCACAAGAAATAGATGAAGCCATGGGGCTCCTCTACTCTTGGTGTGTGCACGGGCTAGGGGACTCCACCACGACGATATGAGAGGTGGAACCGCATGATTCCGAGTTGAAATGGCAAAGTTATGGCCATGAAAGCAATTTTCGGTTTCCCTTCCAATGCCGACGTTTCAACGAGATTTGGAAAGATTGGAGGCCGGGAATGGAATCTCCTTGCCGTTACCATTCCAACGGATCCGGCCATGATGGATTTGGAGGTTTATGGAAGGAGTTATGAGCAATTGAATGGGGAGAGCCATTAGAGGGAGCTTCTCTGTTGTCCCTGGAAGCTTTCTATCGTGAGGTTGAAGCCACATGAATAGTAACGCCACATGGCGCCTCCTGATTGGCCAGAGTTAAGTGGAAAGGTATGCGCTGAAGAAAAATTAGCAAAAATGGTCTAAAAATCCCGGAAAAATTCCTAGAACCATTAGGGAATATTTGGAACTCAATAAAATTGATTTCATTGAATTTGGATGAAATTTGGAATTTAGAATATTCCGGGACGAATAAAAGGGCTGTTAACAGAAGACCGCGAGTGATAAAATACCCACGGGTCCCCAAAAATCTTGGAAAAATTTCCAAAATGTTTTTGGAATATTTGGAACCTAATGCAATAGGTTTCGGGATTGAGAGGTGCTTCTATGCTCTTCTTTCTAGTACAAGTTGCACAAATCTTGAAGCAAGCGAAAGGGTAAGTAATCACCATCTACTCTTCATTCATGCTTTAATAGTTGTGCAACTTTTAAAAGGAAGAGCATAGAAGCACCTCTCTTCGGGATTTTTGGAGCATTTTCGAGCTCGGTTGGAATTTCAGGCGCGGACAGGAATTCGGAAATTCGATTTTTTGGATGGAGGGGAATTGAATTCCAATTTCGAAGGGTGAAGGATGCCAGGTTAAATTAAACACCAAGGGAAATCAAAATTTTGAATTTAATTAATTTAAATTAGATTTTTGGCAGAAGATCGAAATTGGGGATGTTACAGATGGCTTAGCGACGATACCCACGGTTCCTATTGTGATGGGGAATAATAGATGTCTTGAGGACGAGCTAAGCAACCCCTACGGCCTTCCCTCTTACTGAAGCTAAGAATCAACCCGATCTACCCATTCTAAGCAATTCTACAAAGCTAGTAGGGGTTGCTACTACTAATAGTATGCACATGAGGTTTGCTGGTTCGGGGGAAAGGTGCTGGTGCTGTTGTCGGGGTTGTGGAAGAAGAGGTGGTCGACGTTTGGTTCGGCTCACCATCAGGTCTCCTTGCTCCTTGTTTGTGGTTTCCTCCTCCTGGTCTTCTGGCAGGCTCTTGGTCTCCCTGTTCGTCCATTCATTCTTAACAGAGAGTACAGGACAGTGTTCAGAAATCAGCACCACTGCTACTGAACAACATATGTTCCCGTTCGTATCTTCAGAGCACTATAGCAATGGAACTGCATGTCAGTATATGTTACCATGATGTCTCTTCTCGGATTCTAGTTGTAGATGCAATCAGTGGCGGATCTAGAATTTAAACTTGCCCCGGGCTAAACTTTAAGAAACTAAAATTCTATTAAGAACATCAATTTATGTCCACACGACAACATAATAAAAGTACATCACAAATACAACATTAGTACGAAAATTTTGCTCAATTCTTCAACATAAAACATCATAAGTGATAGTGTGATACATAGACAATGTAGCATAATAGAGATATGATTTGAGTACCAAAATGACAAAGATTTGCTCTCTATTCTTCATCAATAGTAGGACAAGAACCAGAACCTACAAATACATTAATACAACATATGAAGGGGTGTTTTTATGTGTGTTATTAGCTCTTGTTTCTATAGATGAAGGGGTTTGGCTAGATTGACCTTGTGTGGAAAAATAAGATGTTAATGATTTAGTCCTCTTCATCTCCTACAAAAATGTTAATATTAATGTTTTGATCCTCTATTCCTCTTCATCTTCTGTTACTAGCTCAAATGGTAAGCAAATATGAACCGGAAAGATCTAGACAGAGGTCACAACTCACAGAACACAAAGGGAGAGAGGCAGAGAGCAGTACTGCCAATGGCGGCGCCATCGCCGATTCGGAGGGCGCAGCAGCGCTGGCGTGGCGCTCCGGGCGTGGGGCGACGCGATCGACGAGGCCGCGAGGGGTCGCCGTGAGGGTGCGCAGCGCCGACGCGCTGGCGCGCCGCTGAGGCGCAGCCTGGGGCAAGCCGAGTCGGCGAGGGATCGCTGGTCTGTTACCGCGCGCAGGCTGGCCAGCCGTGGCAGGCTCAAGCGCAAGGGGCCGGCGAGGGGCTGGCGCGACTCCGGGTGGGGCGAGGAGGCGCGTGCCGGCGAGGTCGCGAGGGGCCGGCACGACTCCGGGCGAGCGCTGCGCAGGCTGGGTGGCGGCTGATGCGTGGTGGTGTGAACTGTGGAGTTTGGATTAGGTTTTTAGGTTTTGTGTTTTTTTTTTCATTTTGTGGGCTGTTTCATTTGATATGGGCCGAATTGAGTTGATATAATATAGGCTAATAAATTTCTTGTAACCTGGGCTTACCTGAGCTAAAAACTAGTTAAAATTTCAAACCCTGGGCTATAGCCCACTGTGCCATGGGCCTAAATTTGCCCCTGATGCAATCCGAAATGGAGAGAGAAATACGAGCTATCCAACCACCATTTGCAACATGTTTGAGCACTCTAAAGCGCATATAGCCTGCAAGACAAAATTGTACAGGTGTCATTTTAACTGATGCCTACGAAATGCAGAAACAACTAGAGAAATTTAGCATTTGTAATTCAGACCGGCTTAATGTGTCACCTAATGTCGCAGGTGGTTTCAGTGTTGCGTTCGATCCACTTGATGATTACAGGCTTCCAGCATTGTCGACACCAACTTCACCGTCAGAACCATTTTTGGTGTCTGGCCGGTGACAAGCTGACAGACATCACCGGTGGAGACCAAGTTGCTGCAGCCATGGGAATCTACGGCCCTCGCACGACTTGCGTTATTGCCCTCAAGGACTGCCCTGGAAGGCTGGAACACATGAATTCCTTCTTCTTGACGAAGGTTTTCTTCGATTGTAAACCAGTGGAAGTTGTGAAGTTACAATATGCATGAAATGTAATCGTAATCCAGGTTCTACAAATGCCTGCAGGTAAATGGCAGCATGTTAAGGACACCAATTCCATTGGAGAAGGGAAAATGTTCTCTCCTGGCAATCTGAGGGCTACATTCGATAACCCTGATTATGACAAGGTAATCCCTTAGTATTGTTTTTATTACATTTTTATCAGCTGATAATTCTCTGCATATTTGGTTATATACAAGGACAGTTTTCATCAGAATCTTGACTACTGAAAAATATATCTTCTCAGCTAGCTCATCAACCACCACGTTAAGGAAAAGCACACATTGCATGCGTTACACCGGAGGAATGGTCCCTGATGTCAACCAGGTACTTGTCTGCAAATCTTCGGTCATTAGTCATTACAAGTCATGTTCACATCCTTTGGAACCACAAATGTTTCTGATAACTCAAGCCGAACAAAAACATTACTCGAAGACGCCTTAAAAATATCTGTTTAGTAAGTCACTTGCATGAAACTCTGAAACGTCATGACTCACGACAGTAGTGATCAGTACCCATGATCAGTAGTATCTGTTCTACCATTGAACAGCGCCATGACCAGTATGTCATGTCAATTCTACTTCTACATCTTTCGCACCAAATAGACAATCTTTCAGACAAGGCAAGAAAAACTTTTGGGAACAAGGATTCAGTTTGTTGCTTCCGGTAACTGCGTCAAACAGTAGTACCACTGCAAAGCCCATGCTATTGATATTGACTATTGAGCTGTACCGGCGTCTGCTTTAAGCAAGGCCATACTGTCGGCGCAGCACGTAGTGAACGCACTTTACTTTCGGTACGTACGTTCCTACACTTCAGTACACAGAATTTGCGTGAGAACGCGGTGGATCTTCGATGATGCAGATCATCGTCAAGGAGACGGGCATCTTCACCGACGTGACGTCCCCCACGGCCAAGGCCAAGCTGAGGCTCCTGTTCGAGGTGGCGCCACTGGGTTTCTTGATAGAGAAAGCCGGCGGGTACAGCAGCGATGGCAAGCAGTTGGTGCTGAACAAGGTGATCACCAACCTCGACGAGCGGACTCAGGTTGCCTACGGGTCCAAGATCGAGATCGTCCGGTTCGAGGAAACTCTACGGCTCGTCGAGGCTCACGGCCGGGGCCACCGTGGGTGCTGCAGCCTAAGTTTTGAGCGGTGTTTCTATGTTTTTCTTTCAATACAGGTTGCATAAATTTTAAAGTAAGTAAAGGAAAAAGTAATCATAATCTACTATTTATTCATATTTTAATGTTTATACAACTTTTAAAAAAAAGCATTCAGAAACACCTCTAAGTTTTTGCGGCGTATGCAAGCCGTCTCACGAACCTTAAAAACTTAGACCGCCGTGCGTCGTTGTAGAGTCCATGCATCTTGTGATGCGTAATTAATGGTATACAATGAGTAGACGGGGCTTGTAGAACTTTCTTTTCTCTCTCTCCTGAAAAGTAATTTTTGTACAAAATTGTATGCATGGCAACCCTTGGGTCATCGAATGCCTGGATCATGTCGATCTTCCAAGTGGGTAGTGCAATCTCCATCTCTGCAACCTTGCTTCTCTCGGTACTGTGATGCAATAATGCATGCAGTGCAGTGCAGCAATGGAATCCATGTCCCGATGTTTCTACCAGGCTGCAACAGCACAAAGAATGGAGTGTAGAAGAGAAACAGTACCATAGCACTCTTATTTCTGAGCAGGTAGTTTGCTTGAAACGGAGACCCAGACAAACCAAGAGAGGTGTTTCTATGCTCTTCCTTTCAAAAGTTACACAACTATTAAAGTATGAATGAAGGATAGATGGTGATTACTTAACCCTTCGCTTGCTTCAAGATTTGTGCAACTTATACTAAAAGGAAAAACATAAAAGCACCGCTCACAAACCATGCAGATCCATCGCTGCAAATTCGACTCTACAAATCCTGATTACTGATCCTCTCGCGGTCTTGCTATATACAACCACTACTCTCTTCTTTTTCTGAAGATGACTCAGTACACTAGACTACCAGTGGATGCATGATGCGATGCAAGTTATGCACGTTGCATGCAACTCCACGGCGGTTCACGGAATAGTCCGCTCTGGGTGGCGCGTACAAGAACTAGAGTACAAAAAGTACGCGGACTCACTGGAGTCCAGCAATGGCAGCACGAGCCAAGAGAATCAATGCTCCGAGTCGAGCACGGTGCAAAAAAAAAAATACTAGGACACCTTTTTTTTGTCTCCTGATTGTCGATTGCACAATCGAACGGCTGCGTACACAAGCAGACGTGACAGCAACTGCAGCCTACAGCAGGGTCATGTCTAGTACGAATATTGTGTGCCTCCCTGTCTCTGATCAGCATAGCTCCATGCAAAAACATGGGACACCTTCCAGCAGCGGGCGATGGAGATGACCGGACGCCGTCAGCGTCGCGCTGTCGTGCAAAAGAAGGGGAGCCTATGCGTGGTAGGAGCCGAGGGAGACCGCGGTACCACGCTGAATGGCGATGCGCCTGCATGCCCAGTGTACCTCGTATTCGACCCGGCTCGGCTTCGCAAATGTGTCGGCCCTCTTCGTGAGCACGGCCGGGAGACACCGTGCGCTGATGTGAGCCCGGCGAAGCGACGGCTGCCGGCTCGTCGTGCTTTACTTGACACCTCGCGCTCAATTAGGCCTCGTGCTTGTCGCTGCCATCATTCGATCGTCTCCATTGTGACCGGGTCGTGATGCTGTGGACGGTTTCACAGGCCATGGGCATGCATGCTTACTCACAAACAAAATGCAGCAGGGTGGCAGCGTTCCTGCCATCAATTGGTAGGTTTGGTCTCCTGCTTAATTACTCCCTCCAATTTGATAATAGATGTCGTTTTGGACATCGACACGGTCTTCAAAACACAACTTTGACCGCTAATTGTTATTATAATATATTTATAAAACCCAATAAAATTATAATATTATGAAAGTAATTCTCGACACAAGTCTACACATATAATTTTCATATATCCAATTTAAATATTTAAAAATATATCGATAGTCAAAGTTTTAGAAGTTTGATCATCACTATGTCTAAAACGATATCTATTATCAAACTAGAGGGAGTACTTTGAACTTTACAGGTGGCGCATTGCGTCTGCAGCCATTTCCAATCTGGCCATGCAGCATCTTGATTTCGTCAGCTGATTACTTAATCGACTTAATTCTACCTAAAAACAACTAATTATGGCCAACAGTGTTCAGATTAGAGCTCTTTTACATTACACAACAATGAATATGGACCGTTCATTGTCTTTAATCCAAATATTAAAAATAATCTAGATCTAATTATACTACCATGTGTAGTAGAATCCGATGAGGGGTAGAATAGTACAAAGTTTCAAGACAACGGAGGGGTAAAACGGTAAATGAATTTCTTCATTCCCACTAGAAGCCCATTTCTTCGTCCCCATCCGAAGCCCTCCCTCCGTCAGTGCCCCAGAGCCCAAAACATGATCCATTTTTTGAAAAAAGGCAGGAGTGCTGCCATTCATTGAAAGTAAGAAGGGAAAGCAGTCCAGTACAACGACAAAAGACTGGGAGACAACAGAAAAAACATTAACACACTGGGGGTGGAATTAACGGACTAAAGGAGCGGGTAAGGACTCGAAACCGACAAAGCCAGACAAAGGCTCTTGTAACTATCTAGGGTAGCGAGCACAACATTCCGCAACGAGCAGTGAGTATTATTGAAAATCCTTGCATTGCGTTCCTTCCAAAGGTTCCAGAGGCCGTAGATGATCAGGCCATCAAGGTAGCGCCGATCTTTCGTGTGGACAGCCCGTCGTGTTGAGGCCCACCAGTCAGTCAGCCTGTCATGACCTGGAGCGGGAGCCAACTCCGATCTAGGGCCAGAGCAAAGCGAAACCCAGAAATTGCGGGCGAAGCCACAGGTAAAGAACAGGTGGGGTCCTGTTTCCGGAGAGAAAAGACAAAGACTGCAGAGAGGGTTGTGAGGCCATCCTTTTCTAGCCAGGATATCTGCCGTGTGTATTTTATTCTGTAGAGCCAGCCACGCAAAGAATTTGCACTTTTCTTCAATTTTTGCCTTCCAGATCCAGCTTGTCGTAGGCCTGGGAACGGAACCATTGAGTTGAGCTCTGTACGCCGACTTGGTGGAGTAAAACCTGTCCGCTGTCCATCTCCAGAGAATGCTGTCTGGAGTGTTAGACAAGAGCTGCACTCCTTGTAAGCGGGTCCAGAGGGAGAGGAACTGGGCAAGCTGCTGTTGGGTAGTAATTCTACGAAGGGGTAGCATCCAATTGTTGTTTGCTAGTGCCTGCTTAACTGTCTTGCTTCTCCTGTTTACCAGCATGTAGCACAGAGGTGCAATGTCTTTTGGAGCGACGCCATGAAGCCACTTACTTTTCCAGAAAAGCGCCCTTTCTCCATCTCCAAGGACGATCAAGGTGCTGGCGTCAAATAGGCTGAGATCTGTGTGATCGAGAGGAAGGAAGGAAACATCCATCGTAGTGATCTGCTGTCTCCACTGACGCCATAGCCATCTTTGCCTTAAAGCCCGTCCAAAAGTTTGCAGGTGAACCAGATCGAGTCCTCCCAAATCTTTTGGGCGGCAGATTGTCTTCCAGCTGACCAAGTAGTGGCCTGAAGCGCAGGTCTCCAAGCCTTTCCAAAAAAAGCTTCTGCGCATTTTATCTATTTTCTTGGCCGCCCAAGCGGGAATCGCGAAAGCTGTGAGGAAGTAAGTCGGTAGCGCCGAGAGCACCGCCCCAACCAGAGTTAATATGCCTGCAGTTGAGAGGAGGATCCCTCTCCAGCCAGCCAGCCTAGAAGCTATCCTGTCAAGAAGAGGCTGCCAGTCTATTTTCCTCAGGGCCGAAGGCCTAAGAGGTAGGCCAAGGTACTTATCCCCTTGGAGCCAACAACAGCACAAATCCAACTCTCTCACACCTTACGACCACTTCCCTCCCTCCACCTCTTTGACTCCTACCACCTCCAAAACCGTGGGCTGCACCCCGCGCCGCCCACCGGCAGCAGCCACCGCACGCCACCTCTGTAAATTGTCCCACAACGAATGGCGTAAGGTGTGAGAGAGTTGGATTTGTGCTCCGTCCTCACCACCCCCTTCTAAACCCTAGCCCTCACCCCGGCCGTCGCTTGCCACCGTAGGTCACCGTTGGCGCAGGTGTGCTTTTCCTCCCTCGGCCTCCTGCGCCTCACGCACGCGTTGCGCCTGCGCGCGTCGGTGGCGATCGACAAGGAGACGCCGGAGAGTGAGTCGTCGCCGATGTTCCTGCGGGAGGACAGCGCGGGGGTGGGGTCCGGGTCGGTGTGCGTGTGGTTCGAGGCCATGATCTGGCTGGTGGCAAGTTTCCAAGGCCAACGAGTAAAGGCAACAAATGGTACTACCGCTGTTTACTATCCATATTATCCACTGTAAAATTTCTCTTAGATTATGCCAAAAGAACCCGCGTTTTAACAAACATGTTGAGTTTAATACACCAACCAGTTCATCGTAAGAGCTACAATTGATGAGGAAAATTTGGCAACATAGTTGTACTTGAACTGTCCGACCATATGTATTGTTTCCGGCAACATTTTTTTCGTGTCACGTTTCCTTAAGGAAAAAACATTTTTCGCCGTTGCGGACAGCAAACTTACATCGTTAGTTTTCTTTTTTCTTTCTCAGGGTCGTGCATTACTTGGCTGGAGAAACAAGACCACAAGCGCACCTGCAGTCTGAACCAGGAGACAGCGCCCGCAGCGAGAGCTCCGCCGACCCTAATTTGGCAGCTTGAGGCAGGGGACTAGCCAGCGACGGATCAACACGAGAGGGGCCTACGCTTGCGCTGCCGGCCGGTGGGTAGGGCTGGTAAAAAAAGCTTATTAAGGTTTGAATTAAAATATTTTAATTATAATATTTATTCGGTTTAAAATTAAAATAAATTTATTTCGAGCAAACAAAATCAACAAAGCGCGGTTCGATAGTGGTTCATTCGGTTTAAAATTAAAATAAATTTATTTCGAGCAAAAAAAATCAACAAAGCACGGTTCGACAGTGACTGGTTAGTTTGAATTTGAAATAACCACTTTAATGGTAGATAAAATGATTCTACATCGAACTATGTTAATTTCGAAAGAAGCCCGATAATAGCTCGTTAAGCTTGATAACCAGCCCTTCCAGTAGTGGGCGCGCTAGAACTGTTTATGTATATATTCAACGCAACTTTTTTTTTTATAAAGCTAGCCACCAAATAAGTACAAAAGAGCCGCGCTATGTAACCGTGGTAGAGAGGTGGAGTGGAAGGAGAAGACCTGCCATGGCACTGAAAGGCGACAGGAGCATCCTAACGCGGGAGGTCTCCTTTCGCACCACCTTTCTACTATGGTTGTATAGTGTGGTAGGGGTAGGTGTCTCGGCTCTTGCACACTCGCTTGAGGGCTAAATTTGCAAATTTTTTATACGAGAACTTGATTTGAAGGGGAAAAAAGAGCTACAGTGCTGTATACATAACAGTTCGTCGCGACACGGCTTAAGCACACGTTACACACGCCCCTGAGAGGCTGAGAACGGCACGAAGAAAGAAACAAGCGCGGACGCGGGCGAGGCGACGACAACGGTGGGCGGGGCGCGGGCCAGCGGGATATGAGCCGCCTTTAACGGTTTCCGAGGCGGCGGCAAGCACGACCGCCTTTAAGGACCAATCACGTGCAGTGGACGGGCCCGAGCCTCGTACGGCTGGTGTTGGAGCCGCGTGAGGCATGGCTCGCGCCGGTACACTCCTACTCCTCTTCCTACTACGTGTCCATCACTCCATCCATGTCAAGCTCTCGCGTCTTAGCAAGCCTCAAAGGAAGGAATTCCCCACGGGCCAAAAGCGCAAAAGAGGGTGACTGGTAGAGCCCTTGCGTTTGACACTTGACACAAAGTGATGATGCTGGTCTAGTTTGATGAATGTGCGATGCGCCGTCTCGGCTCGGAGGGCAGCAGAATTAGAATCTGCTTCCCTCCAAATTTAGTAGACTGAAACGCCGTATTATTCATGCATGGCACGTCAAAAACAAGGGTGATTTAACGGGAGAGTCGCAAGGTTTATAGGCACGCGTATGTAAGAGGAAATTATGAGATTAACTGCGTGTTATCCACCCCCCCCAAAATCAACAAAAATAACAGGTAAGAGCTTACAATACACCAAGATTTATGGCTATGACGTCCCCTCCTTCAACTGCAGAGTAGCATAGGGACCTGCAGCCTGCCTGACTGGCCTAGTACAGCCGGAGCACGCTCCGGGCGAACGACTGCGAGGTCAGCTGCCGCCCCGCCTTGCCCGGCAGGCCGCCGCCGCCGCCCCGCCGCACGCTGCCGCTCCGCATCGGCGTCAGGTAGAACCGCAGCATGCCGTTGTCCACGAGCGCCGGCGAATACCGCGCGCTGCGGTTTCGCTCCAGCACGTGCTCGTCCCCCCTCCGCTTCATGTTGCCGTTGACGTCCACGTGGCTGCGCCTCGAGCTGCCGAGGCCGCCGCTGTTGCTGCTGAACGAGCTGCGGGCGCTCAGGTTGCTGTTGCACCGCTGTATATTGGGGTTGCACCCGCGGACGCGCAGGTCCGGCCACGGCTCCGAGAACGAACGGTCGGTGATGTCGGACGGGCCGCCGCTCCTGCGGCCGGCGGCTCTCCGGTGGATGAACCCCCAGAGGCTCCACGCCTTGCGCCACCGGCGTGGCTTCTTGGCGGGGCCAGACAATGCGGCCTCCAAGCTCGCGGAGATGTCCTCGATGAGGGAGTTGGAGCTGAAGCCGCGGTCGAGCAAGTCCTCGGCATGGTGGAAGTGGTAGAACTCTGAGCCGCCGATGGGGGACTCCTTGCCATTGGCTGCGAGGGGTGCTGGTTTTGGGTCGGGGACTTCGAAGGACTGCCTGCGCACGGAGCTGGAGCGTTCCAGGCTCCGGCGCCTCCAGCTGGAGGAGTCCAAGTAGTAGTCTCTAGTCTGCAAGGATCCCCCTGGCGGATCAAGGTCAGCGTCGTCTTCCACGGGGATTTGGCCGTCTGAGCGCTCGATGACGGCGGTCGGGGTGTCCTCCAGGAGGCGGGAGAGCGGCGGAGGCGCGCGGCCGAGGCCAATGCCGGCGCCGGCACCAAATAAGTACCCGTCCCAGGACGCGCGTGGCCCGTCCCAAGAGAAGCCAGCGTCGTCGACAGACATGCGGCCGGCGTCGAGGGAGAAGCGCGGGTCGGTATCGCACGAGCGCCGGCCCCCGGCGACTTCCGAGCCGGCCTCCCCTCGGAGGCGCCGCCGCCGAAGGAATGATGGCTTGGAGGGCTTCTCCGGCGGTGGCATTGCCGCTGCCGCGGCCTTGCTCACAGCGGCCTCTTTCTTGAGCTTCTGCTTGCGCCGCCACTTCTGCCACTTCTTGCTGAATA
This sequence comes from Rhipidocladum racemiflorum, assembly GCA_036346355.1. Lineage (NCBI taxonomy): Eukaryota > Viridiplantae > Streptophyta > Magnoliopsida > Poales > Poaceae > Rhipidocladum > Rhipidocladum racemiflorum. The sequence continues at coordinate 22,078,934 of CM070570.1, read as the reverse complement.
CGGAGGCGGCGAGCCAGAAGCTCCCGGCGATCTCTTTCAGGTCTTTAGGCGGCGGCTTCTTGGGCTCCGACGACTCCAGGTCTATGTGATCTTTCATGGACTTCCCTTCACGGGCCGCATTGGCCTCAGTTTCCATCTCCCCGGAGGTGTCCATCACAAGGGCGGGCTCCACCACGGTTATCTCGTCGCACTCCATGACCACGGGGATGTCCACCTCCAAGAAATCCTCAGTGACGCATGGTGGAGGAGGCGGCGGTTGCTGGGGCGGAAGTGCGACGCCGGCGGAGAGCGCCTCGGCGGCGGCAGAAGACGGTGCCGGGAAGGAACCAAATGCCGTGCCGGGAAGGACGCGGTCACGGTCGTCCTGGTGGAACAGCGCCCACAGCGTGCTTCGCCCGCGCAGATCGCACGACCGCCGCTGCGGCTCGTCCGCCCTGGCAGCCGCAGCAGTGGCGAGCACGTCCCCGCCACGGCCGCACGAGAATGACTTGCATCGGCGGAGGTCCGGTGGCGCGGCCGCCCCTGTCGCGGACGACCCGCCGACGCCGAATGGCCTGGCGAAGAGGGACCGGATGGCCGATGTGGACTTGCGCCCGGGAGCGGAGGCTGCGGCGGCGGACGCCTCTAGCCCCGAGAGGCGCTCGCGCAGGCAGGCGGCGCAGAATCCGGTGAACGTCTCGTCCGGGTGCAGGTCGCAGCTCGTGGCAGCCGAGTGCCGCGGCGGCGCCGACGGGTCCATCTGCAGCGCCACTACCACCACACCCCAACGCCACAGGGCTGCTAGTACCGTAGCACCATTACACTCGTGCTGGTCTGCTGCGTGTGAGTAGGTAGTTGAAGGCGGGCATGAGAGACGAGGGGTTTTAGAAGGAACGTATCGGACAGGGAGGGTAAAAGGGTGAAAGAAAGAGGAGACAGGAAAGTGAAAGTTAAAGGCGAATCACGGGCCCCGGCGAGGCCTGTCTTTCTCATCCATAGTAATCAGAACCAACCTGGCTCGGCGGTCCGACCAGAAAAAACCGGACCAGCACATTGACCGGCCAGTCCAGCTCGTTGGATCGGACAAGCACTAGGCCCTCACAAATTGTGGTTGAACCGGCCCTTTTACAGCGGCCCGGCTGTTGAATCAACGACCCGCCCAACATTTCTGATAAGGATTATTGACCAGGTTATTATTTTAGGTCAAAATTTCTCTGAAAGCATATCCATATAACATATTTGAGAGTTCGGTTATGTCTACTATCACAATTTAAATAAACTGGTCGAAAGCTTGTAACGATCAATCAAGATCAAACAGCAACCTGTCCTAAACAACCAGTTATATGGTTTATAAACCTCACTCAAGTACATTGATCGGAAGAAATAATAGTTTCTCGAGTAATTAATATGAAAGCGGTTGTTAATATGTTAATTCGTAGGGGACTCTCGGTTAGGGGTGGCAATGGGGATCCGTTCTCCGATCCCCGGCGGGGAATTCCTCTATTAGGGGACGGGTATGGGATGAAATCGTCTCCCGCGGGGATGGAAACGGGGAAAATTATTCCTCTGTCGGGGATGGCGGGGACGGGGACGGGGAATTTTTTTCCCGTGGGGATCCGGTTGGGGATTCGAATTTAGTTTAGTCCAATTTAGTTGTTAGATTGCAAACATATTATATAGCCCATCATATTCACATTTTCATAAACAGGACAACATAATCTTCAATGAATGCATGCATTCCTTTTTTCCTACCTGTTGATACGATTTTAAAGTTAAAATGGCTATACGAACTCTTCTCTTATGTGAAATTTTCGCATGGATGGGTCCCCGACGAGGCCCCGATATCCGAACGGGGATGGGGACGGGGGATTTTATACCCCGAGACGGGGAACGGGGACGGGGATGGGGAAAATTTCCATTCGCGGGGACGGGGACACTCCCCGGCGGGGAATGCCCCCGTTGCCACCCCTACTCTCGGTCGTGATTATCGACAGTTTTCTCTTAGACCATGCTCAACGCGGACGCCTAGTCGAGACGATTTGGGAGATTGATTGAGACTCGTTGCCATGGTGAACAGCCTCTGTAAATTAATTATTTGCACTGAAGATCTGAACTCTTGAATAGATGTTTTATAACATAGTATTGTTTCTTTTTCTTTAAACATCTATTTAAACGTCTTTATGTTAGATATGACCTTTTAATCCAGAAATAGTGCTGGCGCTAGGCTTCGAACCCATCACCTGGTTGAGCAAACAACTAAGCAATAGGCTTTTGCTGGTGTTGTGAAGATCTTTTTTCGTACACTACAAGACTTTATTGCAGGTATAACAGACATGACATATTCGAATATGCTACCCCCCCGGGGTTCGAGGCTTGTGTGTTGCGTTGTGGACTTGTGGTTTTCTCTACTAGCGTCCCTCGCACATAATGCTTAATCTGTAGTTTCGCGGCTTTCGCCGAGGCTGTCCGTCCTATCGGGATTTGCCTGATACAAATGCGAATATTTTTCGACATAATCTGCACGCGCGCGGCCAAAAAACGTCATGAACCTTGCGGTTTCGCACGGAGCAACGGCCAAGGACGCCGCGCGCGGCCGAAGAATTTGATTCGTCCGTCGGTCCAGCCCGCTCCGCGCCAGTGACGCGAACACGCACGCCGTTGTATACTTTGCTTACATCGTCACCTAGCGATTATGCTCTTGCTCTTTCCGCAGAGCACCTAGTGATTCCACTTTACAACCATCAACTTCGTGCAGTGCAATGCAATGCTATGCTATGCTTGTAACTTCCCAAGAAATGCTCACGGTAAAGATTGCTGAATACCTGCACTACTGCGTAGAATAACTGCTCTACGCAACTTCATGTTGGACAGTATCAAAGAGCCCCTGCTACCACAATGCAATCGGGGAAGACTTGACTTGAAAAGGATGCTCCATGATTTTACATGGATTTTTTATGCATTCAGATAGTTTTATCTTGTCCAGTCAAAACAATAGTTTTATCTTGCCCAGTCAAAACAATTTGAAAGCATGAGCATCTCTAAAAAGCTTTTGTTGACATCCTCATCTATTTGTTCCCTTCTTTTCCCCTCCCATCCCCACACTCTTAGGGCCAAAAGCGCAAGGCCTGGCTTGTAATTTCCCACAAGTCGCAGTAGCCAACAAGAGACTGAAACAGGACACACTGTCCCTCTAATTCAAATTTGTCCTACTAGCTAGGCAAAAGCAATACACAAATTACTCTCTCGGTTCAAATTTATAAGATGTATTTTTTTGACATATAGACCAAATAAATATTGAAAATAACTAGATTATTTCTAATTATTACCACTAAGCACTATATTCAACTAGCAAGGTGCCTCATTCATTTTCGTAAACATAAACCTTAAAGTATGTTTAAATAATTTTATAATATGATTTGGTTTTTTAGAATATAGATCGCCGCAAAACTCCATTTGTGATATTTTAATATTATATATTACAAGAGAAAAAAAATACTCACTCTGTTTTCTTATACTTGTCACATGTGACTAAACTTTCTTCCTAAAATACTTGTATAGCATAACAGTAAACATAGTATAATAGAATATTTCTATTTATATCAGTACCATCTCGTTCTTTTATTATTGCAATATTATCTTTTTTACTTAGCAACTGTAAACTACATATCATAGACTTTTCTTATATAATAGATTTTGATTCCTAATTTGTATATATACAATCAAATTTCTTACCCTATTTTATTTTTCTCTCGAATTAGCATATTTATTTCATTTTAATTTTCAATAAAACTTAAAAAAAACTATTCACTTAGTACGATATTTAAAATAATTGCTAGTTTCTTTTTATTTTCATTATGAATTTACATATTTTTTGGACTCTACTTCATGTAGACTTTATTTTTTTAGTTTTATTTCATAATTCACACTTAAATCCAGCTGCTAATTTTTATTTTGAATATACATTATTTTTTATTATACCTCACATAAACTCTTTAATTTAATCTAAAACCTATTTATATTTAAATTCAAATATATGCTATTTTGTTGTAGTTGATATGGACTCCCTCTTTTAATCTAAATATTATTTTTATTTAATTTCAAATATTTGTTATTTGTTATTATACTTGAAAATGAATCTTTATTTTAATCTATTTTTTTGTTTTTGATTTTTGGTTTTAGGTTAGGATTCGTATACAAATCCAGCAGCTAATTTTTAACTAATTTTTATTTTAAATTTTAGCTATGTAGGGGTTTTAATTAAGAGTTTGTATGAAAATCAAATTTATATTTATATTTCTATTCCTCATTCCTAATTTATGTTATTTTTTCTTTATTTTTGAAATTCAATTTTAGATAGAATTTACATACAAATCAAACTGCTAATTTCATCCAATTTTTATTCTGGATTTTGGAATGAAAATCACATGGCTAATTCTTATTATTTTTCATTATGAATGTATATTAATTTTTTATCATTACTTTTAATTGAATTTGATTTTAATTTTAGGTTAGAATTTGTATGCAAATCCAAATACTATTTTTCATCTAGTTTTTATCTTGAATTTTCGCTTTGTTGGGGTTTAAATTCAAAGTTTGTATGAAATTTCTTATTTTAATGTTGTTATTTATTTAATATTGAATTTTAATCTTAGGTTATAATTCATATACAAATCCAGTTGCTAAATTTATCTAATTTTTATTCTGGATTTTGGAATTAAAATCACACTGCTAATTTCTATTATTTTTTATTCTAAATTTCTATTGATTTTTATTTTTATTGAATTTTAAATATTAGTTTTAGGTTATAATTCGCATACAAATCTAACTAGTAATTTTAATCTAATGTTTATTCCAAATTTCACCTATGTATGGGTTTTAATCTGGAGCTTGTACGAAAATTTCTTTTGTTTTTTATTCTGAATTTTGTTATTTTGTATTGTACTTGGCATGAACTATTTATTTCTTTTTTTATTCTGATTTTTTGTTTTTTTATTGTACTTGGTATGTACTCTTTTTTTAACCTAAGCTGTTATAAGTCGATCCCGCTAGATGGACGATTATATATTGTTTTTTAAATAATAGTATTCAATGTCTCCTATAGTTCAACTTAATTTGGATCCATCAGATTTAGAGTCAGATGGTTTGTCTTTTATGCGAATTTCTAGTACATTCTTTTTTTTTGTTACAAAGATCCAACGACGGTTGTAATTATGATCCACCAGATGTTTTGCTTTTTGGTAAAAATTTCTAGCATATTTCTCTTTTTTTCTTAACAAACCTTGCATGTAGAAAATACAAAGTAATGATACATATTTATTAGAAATATAGAAAACATATTTTACTAATATTGCATTGGATTATGAAATACAATATATATTTATAGATAAAACTGTTAAAAAATAAGTAATATAAATTTGGACGGAGTCAGTAACAACGTGTGTAAACCATGGCATCTGATCTACAGAACCTAGGAGGTTAGCCGTGTTTATTATGGTGCGCTAGGCACATGAATAGGAGACCAGAGTTGTCGCCTTCTCGAGTTTAGGAATGATAATTAATCATGGTTCCTCCTCTTTTGTCCACTTTTGCCCCCCTTGCTTTGATCAGAATAGTCACCACGCATGTGTGGTGTGCCTGCGTGAAACCAAGTGTATCGGCTTCGTTGTTTTCTCTCAAGCCTTTGAAGCCCTCGTCCAATGGTCAGATTAAAGAAACTGAATTGGACACTGCTGTTAGCTTTTCGAAAAGAATAGGGAGGGCTCAGATTAGCGTAGATAATGGCATGTCAAACAATAGCCTATACTATATTAGCTCGGATTCAGGGATTAGGTAAATGCCATGGCCAGATCTTTGTTCAGACACAAATAAAACCGAGCGCAGTTGAAGGCACGCTCAGGACACATTTCACATGGTGCCGTCTTCATTCTGTACTTGTTCACACCATTATCCGTGAGGGTAGTGGCTTAGTCTCAAAAGCTCACACGGTTTCTCCACCCCTTTTCAAAAAAAGCGCACATTCACAGCCTCTGCTCGAGCAGTGGCGTGCCCGGACTGATTTGACTTCAGGATGGGATAATAGGGTGCTTTATCATACACAGTTCAAGTTCAGACGAACACAGAAAAGCCACAGACACGCACAAATGGAGGCACCACATTTGTGCTGAATCAAACCGTGATTGCCTACAAAACAGGACCTGATTAAACATCGCCTTTCGAGCGTAAAAGGAAAGGAAAGGAAGCAAAAACAGTGCACCCCTTTGATCAGGGAGCATTGGGATTTTTATCAACCCTCGATAAGCCCCTCACCCGCGACATTTTGCGCGACGCCTTTCCTTCCCCCCGCGCGCCATTTTCTGCGAAAGGCACCGCGAGGGCTCGGCGTCAAGGGCTCTGCAATCCTGCCAAGCAAGTCAAAGCTAGTAAAAAAGAAGACGAACGTCATGTGCGAGGGATTCCAGGGGCGTATGGGGAAGATCGAGCGAGAGGAAAAGAAAGCACGCTAGATGCTCATGATTGCCGTAACGTGCCAAAGGATTCGGCTTTCCCGATCTCCCGAGCTCCTCGACGCGACCATGGATGGATGGATGGATGGATCGATCCAGATTCCAGATCGATTGACCGCCCTCAAGCCGCTGTAGATTGCATGAACTGCGAGCCAGCAAAGCCATAAAGAAAGTTCTTTTTGAGCAGCGGTTCCACCCATTATCCTCTCGATACAAGTTGTACAAATCTCTAAACAAATAAAAGGGTAGATAATTATCATCTAATTTTCATTCACGCTTTAATATCTGTACAACTTTCAAAATGTAATATATAGAAGCATTTTTTTTAATGTACACCTAAACTATTTTGTACCGTTTCACTACTAGAAAAGTAGGTTTTACTACCGGCACATCACTATCGATTGGATTTGAATACGTACTGATAGTAACATCAGTACAGGTTCATTGGCTACAAGGCCGTAGTGAGCTTTCAGTACCGGTTAGATCCACGAACCGGTACTAATGCACTCACATTAGTACTGGTTCGTGAAATGAACTGGTACTGAAAGCACGGGGTACATTAGTACCGGTTTGTATCATACGAACCGGTACTGATGCCCTCACATTAGTACCGATTGGTGTTACGAATCGGTACTGATGTATAGTTTTAGGAAAGTTCAAAAGGAATGTATATTCTATGTATATTAGTAGACGATGGTGGGTGGGTTGGTTAGAAGGGTGAGGCTGGAGTTACGAGGTTGTGAGTTTGAGTCCCGCTTCTCCCATTCATCCTTGATATATTTTGAAACATTTTTAGTCCTATCAGTACCGATTTACAATGGATGTTATCAACCGATACTGATGGCCAGATCTATACTAGTGTTTGATCCAAGTGTTTAGGTTGAACATAGTGGCCTATTACGTCACCTTCGAATATTAAATGAGTATTAATAACCTTTTATTTGGACATTTAGTATGGAAAGAAAAAAAAATAAACAAGGGATGCAGCAATTATCTATATGGAAACATAGCGCTACCATGCACTTAAAAACTTAATATCTGTACGGGCGGTACTTCTATATTTTTTCTCATAGTACAAGTTGTAATTTTTTTTTAAGAAAACGAATGTTGGGAACAACACCAACTAGATAACATATACGGAAACATATTCTATGCAACGGTGTTGTATATCACGGTCTGTGTAGCACCTAGGTCAGCCATTTCTGCGTACCTATTGATGCATGTAAACGTAGATGAGTAACGTGAACAGGCAATTACAAAATTTGCTTGCATGTACACGTGACAGAACACGTAATAATTCACAAACGTTATATCAAATATGCCAATGGATAACAATATGCATAAGTAGATGATCTGGTCTCGTCGAAAGCCGGTGGGTGCAACAAGTTTGCTGGTAGAACCTCGCTTGGCCGCTGCCTCCGAAACCATATCCGGCAAGCTCATCATCGACGACCAAGGTGACAAACTATCTTTCCCAATCTTAAATAAAAACCATCTTTGTCTAACAGGGGCAACGAGATAGGAATCTACACAACTTCTACGGTGCAACATAAGAATTGCAATTAGGGAAACTAATTGCACCTTCCTTTTTCAAAGAAGCCGTGGCAGCCGGTTATTGCTGTTTACTTCCACTTCCAGCAACAATTTGTCCCAACCTACTTTCAATGAGAAATTTTACGGTGTATTATCAATTAGGGAAACTAATTGCACCTTCCTTTTTCAAAGAAGCCGTGGCAGCCGGTTATTGCTGTTTACTTCCAGCAACAATTTGTCCCAACCTACTTTCAATGAGAAATTTTACGGTGTATTATACTAGTAATATATTATGAGTATTAGAAATTAGATCTGGCCATTGATTTGTTGATGGTACTCATACTACTCTAGGAAATATAAATAAGTACCACCTAATTGATTCATTAGATGAAAAGGATGAATGGTTCATATTAAATTTAGTATACAGTAAAAAAACTCTTCAATTTATCTATCCATCTTTTCTCCCAGAAGGCAAGTTGGAGCACCTTAAAAGAGCTCAAGAAAAATATCCCGTTCTTGGTTCTGACGAACGAAACGCTTTACCAAAATTAGAGCTCGATCCGTTGGCGTGATTGCGTCTCGCCTGTAAAGATCACCGCATCGCTGTTTATTTCTTTTCGTGCTCATCGCTCGCTCCCATACGGCGCGGATCCCCAGTGGCAACGTATGCAAGGGGTAGAAGGAAGGATCGCAAAAGGAGGCTTTGGTGAATCGCAACGGCCGTGGTGGTGCGCTCGCCTTGGCGTGTAACGGGACAGAGCAAGCAGAGGGCGCGTATAGGAGGGACATGTCCTGATCCAGGCCTAAGCGCACGCTCTTCAGTGGTGATTCCGGAGGCTGGTGCTGTAGCTGCAGCCTGCACTGCGGTTAGAGCAGGCTATTGTATGTGCCAGCCGCTACTGGCTCTCAATATATATTTTTTCTTTGCGACGAAGCCTAACAATACTCCGTAAAATAAAACCGGAAGGTTTCCGCGATCCTCAGCGTGGCCACATCGCCTCGTGTTCTCAACTGTCCGATCGCGCGAAAGAACGGCTGACATTGCTCCACGTAGGGATGGCAACGGGTCCGGGTACCTCCGGGTCCAACCTCCGTGGACCCGGACCCGAGACCCGAAGTTTGGACCTGGACCCGGACCCGAAGTTAGTCACGGGTCCAAACTCGGACCCGGACCGGACCGCGGTACCGGACCCGAGCGAATTGCCGGACCCGAAAATATAATTCTATTTTCATTTGTTCGAGTAGCTAAAGTTTATAGGATTTGATTAAATTTAAGACAAATATTTTCCTTCATTACTCGGATTAAGAAATAGACTACATGCATATAATAACAAAGCAACAATAAATGATATTTGTTATCTACAATTCTATTTTATACAATGGATATTTTCTTGTCGGGTCCGGGTCTGGGTACCCACGGGTCCAAAATGAGACCCGGACTCGGACCCGGACCCGAACCCGGACCCGAACCCGAAATAACATACCCGTGGGTCCAAATTTGGACCCGGACCCGGACCCATCGGGTCGGGTACCCACGGGTACCCGGACCCACGGGTATTTTTGCTATCCCTAGCTCCACGTCGCCCCGCGCCAAACCACAGCATAAAATGGACTCGTGTGCCGTTTGCTCGCCGGCGAAGCGCGCGACCGCAATGATAACGCCTGTCATTTGCCTCATGGCGCGGGTTCGAGGCTTTCTTGCGGAAAAGCCCCGTAGGTTTCAAAAATTGCATGTATGTCTTTGACGAGTACCCGCACTATGGGTATCCTCAGCGGCCCAAAAAGACGCACGGGCCGACCTAGGCCGATCAAGGCCCGAAGTTACGACCACCGGGTAAGGTCCGAACCCACGACCTGGTCTTCGATATCCCGGAGAAGCGACGGCATTTATTGCATATCGGGCGCATTAAATGCTGGCCATAATGACGACGACGCAGCGGCACAAGTTCCCGACCCCCGCATTTACTACGAGCGGCGCGGCAACTACGGCGACCAAAGCAGGCAGGGGAGCCGGCCACCCTATCAGCCCGCCACTTTCGGACAACCAAGAGCACAGTCTTTTCCTCTTTTTTCCAAACCAACAGTGTAACCTCCCACCTCGCCTATATAAAGGCGGGAGGGGGAAGCGTGTAAAGACGAACAAGGAAGGAGAATCAATACGATCCAACTCACACGAACTGGAGTAGGGACGTTCTGCCCGAACCAGTATACATCCTGTGCTCACCTGAGTCAAGCCGTTCGAGGAGAGGGAGCGTGCACCCCCGTCGACCTATACAAATTTACTAGCCGGTGCCCCGAAACACCGACAGTTGGCGCGCCAGGTAGGGGCTGCGCACGTCGTCGCCGTTGCTTTCCCACTCAGCCTCCTCGACGGTCCTTTTCTTCGACATCACCATGCCGATAGCATCGATCCGCTTCGGCTCCCTCGACTTCATCACCACCGCGGCGGGACAGACGGTGATCGACCCCGCCGTGCTCGACGTCGGCGCCCCGCGGTGCCTTGGCGCCGTCTCCAACATCCTCGGTGACCTTCGGCTCGAGGTCCCCACACGGACCTCGGCCGGGCGCGCCAAAGCTCCTTCGCCCGAACGACCGCGGCGTCAAGCGGCAGCCGGTCGCCCGTTGCGCCCTCATACTTCGTGGCGATGGTCGGCCACGCGCCCGACAACGACCATTCGGACAACTCCTCCGGCCACGGCTCTAGCGGAGGGAGAGATAAGAACAGACCACGCTACCGCGAGCCAGACATCGCGGCAGGCGCAAATGACCCCTTCGCTACCCCGGCCACGCCGAAGACTCTCCTCCAACGCACCGAGGAAAACCACCAGACTCGCCGCGCCGACCTTCAGCGACGGCGCGAAGAGCTGGAGGTTCAAAAAGCCGAGCTTGACAAGCTTCAAGCCGACTTGGATCAGCATCCACCCACAGTTGTACCCGCACCTAGCGGCGCACGTGCTCGCGCACGCCAGGTTCACCACCTGTTGGTCAAAGGGACCGACGATTCGTCGTTCTTCCCACACGCCGGCCAAAACATCGCCGCGGCAGCAATGTTGCTCCGCGGCATCCCTGAGCCAGATGATCCCACGGCCAAGGCAACCCACCAGAATCTCCGAGCGCTGGTGGAACGAGCAGCCGCGCAACATGCGCGTAACTCGGATCCACAGCGTTGAGCGCCTCCTCAGGCCGGCCGCGCGCGCTTTCCGAAACCACCGAAGCAAAACAAGGGCGATATCGCCCCCCGAACAACCCCAGGCATCACGCACCCCGGTGCGCCAACGCTTGGGCGACGAACGCGACGTTCGCGCCACCCTCCAGGGCACGAAGAAGGGCGAGGAACGACCGGCCGACGCGCCGCCGACAATCACGACGCGATCGCGGCCGAGCCCCGATGGCCGGCCGCGGGCATTCTCGTCAAGGGATCCGCAGCGAGATTCCTCGCTAGGTTTCGAGCGCCGGTCAACCTAGCCAACTACGCGGGGGCTACAACCCCCCGCGTGTGGCTAGAGGATTATCGGTTAGCATGCCGAGCAGGGGGAGCTACAGACGATCTTTTCGTCATCCAGGACCTCCCCATCTACTTGGCGGACTCAGCTCGAGCATGGCTCGACTACCTGCCCGCAAACATTATCAGGGACTGGGCCGACCTCAGACACCACTTCATTGGCAACTTCCAAGGCACATACAAGCGGCCAGGGAACTCCTGGGACTGAAGAGCCGCAAGCAGCTGACCAGGAGAACCTCCGGACTACATCCGCGTTTCTCCCAACAATGCAACGAGCTCCCTGACATTCGCGACGCCGATGTAGTGGGGGCGTTCATCTACGGCACTACCTCCAAGACCCTGGTCCACAAGCTGGGGTGCGCGAAGCCCAGAACCACCAAAGAACTCTTGGACATCGCCACCAACCACGCCTCGGGCGAGGAGGCCGTAGAAGTCATCTTCGACAAAGGGAAGTCGAAGCGAGGAACTGGCGCCGAGCCCAGCCCCTCCTCCGACCGCCCCGACAAACGGAAGCGCCACGGCAAACAGGTCCGCGAGGACCGCATAGTCGCGGCCGCTGACCAGCCGGGGAAGCCGCAGAACCGGCAACCCCCCGACCATTTCGAGAGACTGATGGAGAGTCCGTGTCCGAACCACGGATACCCCGTCAGGCACAAGTACCGGGACTGCGAGGTCCTAAAGCGTTTCCTTTCCGGAGCCCCCACCACGCCGCGGGGCAAAGGGAGGAAGCAAGACCCAGCGCCGACCGACGGAGACAAAGGGGCGGACACCGGCTTCCCCGAAACCGACGGATGCCTCATGATCTTTGGCGGACCGGCGAGCTACGCCGACCGGAGGCAACTCAAGCTTGCTTACCGGGAGGTGCTCGTGGCAAACCCTGCCATACCCAAATACCTTCGGTGGTCGGAGTCCCCGATCACCTTCGACCGGGCCGACCATCCCGACCACATCCCTCAACCAGGGAGGTACCCGCTTGTCGTCGATCCCATTGTGGGAACAAAGCGCTTGACCAAGGTGCTCATGGACGGTGGCAGCAGTCTCAACATTCTTTATATCGAGACCCTCGACGCCATGGGGATCCCCCGCCCAAGCCTCCGACCAAGTAAGGCGCCTTTTCACGGCATCGTCCCTGGCCAGGAGGCTCACCCGCTCGGGCAGGTCGACCTGCCCGTCACGTTCGGGAGCCCGGCCAACTTCCGCACCGAAACCCTCACCTTTGAGGTCGTGGATTTTGCCGGCTCCTACCACGCCATCTTGGGAAGACCATGTTACGCGAAGTTCATGGCGATCCCCAACTACACTTACCTGGTCAAGATGCCCGCCGCGAGGGTGATCACCGCGACCGCGTCTTTTCAACTCGCTTACAAGCGTGAGAAGGATACCGCGAGTTGGCTTCAGTGATAAATCGCATCCGTCGAACTTCGCCCGGCCTCAGGGCCCACGACCCGATGAGTCTGCTCGACTCCCGCAAATCCGGGTCGGGCTCCTTCAAATCCGCCGAGGACACGAAGGCCATCCAGATCGACCCCGAAGATCCAATCAAGACCGTTCGGATCGGGACCACGCTTCCTACCAAATAGGAAAGCGCGCTCGTCGATTTCCTCCGCGCCAACCGAGATATCTTCGCATGGAGGCCCTCCGACATGCCAGGAATCCCGAGGGAAGTCGCCGAGCACTCTCTGAACATCCGGTCTGGGTCTAGACCAGTCGCCCAGCGCCTGCGTCGCTTCGACGAAGAAAAGCGCACGGCCATAGGAGAAGAGATCGCCAAGCTCTTGGCCGCGAGGTTCATCAAAGAAGTTCGCCACCCGAGTGGTTAGCCAACCCTGTACTTGTAAAAAAGAAGACCGGGCAATGGAGGATGTGTGTTGATTACACAAGCCTCAATAAGGCATGTCCGAAGGATCCATTCCCCTTGCCCCGCATCGATCAGGTGGTGGACTCCACCGCGGGATGTGAATGTCTGTCATTCCTGGACGCCTACTCAGGCTATCACCAGATCGCGATGAAGGAAGACGACCAACCTGCGACCTCGTTCATCACCCCGTACGGCTCGTTTTGTTACGTGACGATGCCATTTGGCCTGAAAAACGCGGGAGCTACATACCAACGATGTATGCAAACGTGTTTTTCCGATCAAATTGGCCGTAACGTCGAGGCGTACGTCGACGACATCGTTGTCAAGACCAGGAAGGTCGGCGACGTCATCACCGACCTGGAAGAGACTTTTGCAAACCTTCGACGGTACCGCATCAAGCTCAACCCCGAAAAATGCGTTTTCGGAGTGCCCAAAGGGAAGCTACTCGGCTTTATCGTCTCCGAGCGGCATCGAAGCCAGCCAAGACAAGATCTCCGCAATCTTGAGGATGGGGCCGATCAAGAACCTCAAAGGGGCCCAGAGGTCGACAGATGCCTCGCGGCCCTGAAGTCGTTCACGCGTCCGCCTCGGCGAGCGCGGTTGCCTCTTTACAAACTCCTGAGGAAATCCGACCGATTCGACCGACGAAGAAGCTCAGACGCCGATGCGCTGAAAGTTCTTCTAACCTCTCCTCCGGTCTTTGGTTGCCCGGCGCGTAAGAACCTCTGCTGCTCTACATTTCCGCCACGGCCCAGTCGTCGTAGCGGTGCTCGTCGTGGAAGCGAGCGAGAGGAAGGACGGGTTCTTAAGGTCCAACGACCGATCTACTTCGTCAGCGAAGTACTCTCCGAGTCCAAGGCGCGGTACCCGCAGATGCAGAAGATGATCTACGCGGTTCTGATCACGAAAAGAAAGCTGGTACACTACTTCAACCGGCACCGCGTCTCCGTGGTGACTTCTCTACCACTCGGCGAGGTCATCCACAACCGCGACGCCTCCGGGAGAATTGCCAAATGGGCACTCGAGCTTAATGGGCACGACATAGTGTACATCCCTCGGACCGCCGTAAAATCTCAAGTTCTAGCCGACTTCGTCGCCGAGTGGACCAAGCTCGTGCACCACCTCCACTCGAGGACCCCGAGTCTTGGACAATGTACTTTGATGGATCCTTCACGAAACGGAGCCGAGCCGGTTGTCATCGTTTCCCCACTCGGAAACAGGCTCCACTATGCATCCGATTGCTCTTCGACGCAACCAACAACGTCGCCGAGTACGAGGCCCTCGTCACCGGCCTCCGCATCGCCGCCGACCTCGGAGCGCAGCGGCTGTACGTGCATGGCGATTCAAAACTGGTTGTCGACCAAGTCATGAAGGCCGCAGAACCTCGCGACAACCGGATGGCAGCCTATTGTCAAGAGGTACGCAAACTGGAGCAGAAATTCAAGGGATTTGAGCTTCACCATAGCTACCGGCGGAACAACGGTGAGGCCGACCATCTGGCCAATCTTGCCTCTGGCAGAGGGCCGGTCCCACCTGGGATTTTCGTCCTCGACCTACACCAAGCATCCATCCGACCCGACCGTCCGGATGACCGGATGGGAGACTCACCGAAAGCACCCCCGACAGACGACCAGCGACCGGAGGTTGAGATGACCAAGCCAAGCTGCAACGTCCTGATGACCAGCACCGATTGGAGAAAACCCTTCATCGATCGGCTGACCGACGGCTCCCTCCCCGACGACCCAACCGAGGCTCGCCGCCTCGCTCGACGGGCGAAATCCTTTGTACTGGTCGGCGACGACCTCTACAAAAGGAGCCCCTCTGGGATCCTCCAGAAGTGTATCCCGGTCGACCATGGAAGAGAGCTGCTCCACGACATCCACGGGGGAATTTGCGGACACCACGCTGGGTCACGGAGCTTAGTCGGGAAAGCCTTCCGACAAGGCTTCTACTGGCCGACTGCTGTGGCTGACTCTGAACAAGTCGTCCGGACGTGCGAAGGGTGCCAATTCTTCGCCTCGACAAACTCATCTCCCAAAGACAAGCCCTCCAGACGATCCCTGTTACCTGGCCCTTCGCCGTTTGGGGACTCGACCTGGTCGGGCCCTTCAAAAAGGCGCCCGGGGGCTTCACCCACCTACTGGTCGCGGTGGACAAGTTTACCAAGTGGATAGAAGCTAAGCCGATCACGACCATCACTTCGGCGCAGGCGGCGGACTTCATCCGCAACATCGTTTACCGGTTTGGAGTCCCGAACTCCATCATCACCGACAACGGAACGCAGTTCACGGGGAAAGAATTTCTCGAGCTCTGCGACAGCTTCAGCATTCGCGTGGATTGGGCAGCCGTCGCCCATCCGCGAAGCAACGCCAAGTCGAGCAGCGCCAAGCGGCATGATCCTACAGGGACTCAAACCACGGATCTTCGAAAGACTGAAGAGGTACGCGGGACGTTGGGCGGCTGAGGTGCCTCCCGTACTTTGGAGCCTACGGACCACCCCAACCCGATCGACCGGATTCACGCCATTCTTCTTGGCGTACGGGGCGGAGGCCATCTTGCCGATCGACTTAAACTACGGCGCCCCAAGGGTTCGAGCCTTCGACGAAACCCGGGGGCTCGAATCTCAACAAGACGCCGATCGGCCGGCTCGACGGCGCGAGATGTCGCCATCATCCGCTCGACCAAGTACCGGCCAGCGCCGGCGTTACCACGACCGCAAGGTTAGAGGTCGGCGTTCAACGTGGCGACACAGTCTGCGCCAGGTTCACCCAACAAAGACAAGCATAAGCTCTCCTCTCCTTGGGAAGGCCCCTTTACTGTGGTGGAAGTCCTTCGACCCGGCACTTACCGGCTCAAGGATCCCGATGGCAACATCTTGTCCAACGCCTGGAATATTGAAAAGCTAAGACGATTCTACCCTTAGCCCATTTCTCTTTTACCTCGTCTACTACCGTGGGCAGCCCGACCCTTGGTCGAGCCTACGCGTAGCGTCGGAGTGCGAACACTCGTGTTAAACTTCTTCACCTACTTTTCGGAAAAACGCTTGAAACACGTCGATCACTGCTCGGATGGTCCCCTCGGACCCAAGAACGGTGATCCCGACGCGCTTCACCGGAAAAGCACACCCGAAAAATAATAATAATAATAATAATAATAAGCGAAAAAGCACACACGAAACCTCCGAAGAATCCGAATACCTTTATTTCTTCCGATTCGACAGCATTTACATTCTTTGAGAAGCATAAAGCCTAAAAAACCAAAAAGTTTATCTTATTCTAGGGTCCTCCTCGCCTCGGTGATCTCCGGACTTATCGTCCCTCTCCAAGCGCAGCTTCAACTTCCCGCACAATTTTTGCCGCAAAACGCAGCAAAAACTGGTCGGGTCGCCGAAATCCGCGACGGGAGAGCCTCGATCTGCCCGGATGCGGCGCCAAGAGCCGGAAGCCCCCCGCCCCCCTCTGTGGCCTCTATGGTTCCCGGGGGAACTCGGGCCTTGCTGTAGAAGGGTCCACAGACGGAGAGGTGTACGGCAGCGTGATTGGGGCGACCGGCAGTGCATTTATTAGCACGGGCCTGGATGTCGCGGAAGACTCCAAGCTCCCTGAAGGAGAAGGAGCACGAGGGGGAACGGCGTCCTGTTCTCCGACTGCTCGGCGCCATGGCGGCGGTTCCTCACTCGGCGACCGCAGCCGCCGCTCCGTTCCGCTCCTCCTCCTCGCCTCCGGCTCAGCGGCTCCCGGTCCTCGTCACCCGACGGGCCACCGCTTCAAAGTGACCGGCTCGTCGCTCCAACTCCTCGCCCTCGCCTCTTGCGAAGGCGTCGATCGATCTCATCGATAGGTGGACTCGACCTTGGAACAAGATTGAGAGGGCAAAGCGACCATGAAAGCGAAGTCGCAAGTCTCAACGTCGCTGGATGAAGTCCCAGCGCCCACCGTCCGCCTATTTATAGGCGATCCGTAGCCAGACGAAGCGACGCGCTGGGGGTACCCGCCAGCACTTACTGCGACCGCGCCTTTTCGAAGATGATGGCGTGGAAGCCGAAGCATCAAAGCTGACGGTGCGGAAACCGAAGCGCCGCCAATACTCCGCATTGAACAAAAACGCCTCGAGAACCTCGCCAGTCGTAAGGAAAGATAAGTGAATATCTTCTTTTCCTGCACTCGTTATTACTCCTTCAAGTGGCGCGCGGCGGTAACAACCGAACCGCCTCGCACCACTCGGGGGCTACAAGAGTCCCGTGGGTCGGTGACACGACCAATCGCCGGGTCCTCCCGAAACGGCCAAACTTTCGACCAAAAGTACTACGGCCTACGCCCCGGCGGCTACGGTTGCGAAATAGTACTTAGCGGAAGAAGGAAGTGTCCAAGCGGAGCGACCCACGATTGGTCGAGAACACCCCTCCCACGGTCGCACTAACCAATCGGCATGTTCTTGAGCATTCTCTTGTTTCCCCGACTCCCTAACTTTGTAATGCGCACAACAACCTACGCCCGACCCCCGTGGTCCCTAAGGCAATAAACGGTAACAGTGGCCATCACAAACAAAGGGACGTCGGTCGGGGAAACCCGGTCGGCAATCGCCCTGGCGTGCGGTTCGACCCGAAGCTCCAAGACATCGACTTCCTCCTCGGATCGGTTTGCAGCAACCCCGCTACTAACAGTATCAAGGTCGATACCGTCATAGTAAGAACCGGTGCCGAGGCAGCCCCGAGAACAGCACCGGTCGCCACCGAAGCCCCAGAGCCGTCTAAAGCCCGGTCCAGCACTGGGGGGTGCGAGAAACCGGCCGCAAAAAACGAATCCGGCTCCACCATGGCGAAAAACGAGCAAGAGGTGAGGACAAGGCGAGCCCCCAGCGGGCCCCCAGTTGGGTCGGCGGACGACCCAATCGCCTTAAAACTCACGTCCGGGACCATACCTCACGCTCTCCCGCGGAGCCCGTCGACGGGCGGCAGCCAGCTGCGCCCTGGATCGGCGAACGGTCCAGGGTCCGATACGGGATCGAGTAAGGAAAGGTTCTTCATGGATCACCCCCAAGTGGGGTCGGATACCCGCGCCGGGATCATCCGCTAGGCGACCCCCCTCGCGAGGGGGGCCACCAGGTTCCACCCGGATCACTCGCTTGAAGCTCCACGAGAGCGGCGCTCAAGCCAGCGAAGGCAAGCGCGCGTCTCTCACCCCCTCCAGGTCCCACACCTGCGGACGGGGCGTAAAACACGGGACAGACGGCAAATCCCTCCACCCGACAGCAAACTCGCCACTCCAAAGATGAAACGAACCGCAACTAGCCTCGCCCGGTCAAGCGCAGCTTGCGTAAGGCTGAAAGATCTCAACCCCGACCGCTCTCTCGACCACTGGGGCTCTGGTTACACTCCACCGGTGCGCCACAAGACCGGCCGAAGATTGCCTCCGACTAAGCGCAGTCGGTGTCCCAGACGGCCAAGCAAAGAAATGGACAGAGCGCAACCCCCGACCGCTTCTCCGACCATGGGGCTCTGGTTACACTCCACCGGTGCGCCACAAGACCCGGCCGAAGATTGCCTCCGACTGCTAGCCTGTCCCGACGGCGGCAAAGAAATGGACAAGCGCAACCCCGACTCCGCTCTCCGACTGCTCGGGGCTCAAGAGGTTACATCCACCGGTGCGCCACGACTGGCCGAAGATCGCCTCCGACTGCGCAGACGGTCCTCCCAGACGGCCACAAAGAAATGGACAAGCGCAACCCCCGACCGCTTCTCCGACCACCAGGGGCTCTGGGGCTCCACTGGCTCACACAAGGACCCGGCCTGAGACTCTAATCAAGTCAGCGTATCGCAAAGACGGAGAGCAAAACCCCGAGCATCTCTTCGACCGCCCGGGGCTCGGGGCTCTTGGCGAGTACCCGCACCATGGGTATCCTCGGCCCAAAAGACGCGCGGCCGACCTAGGCCGATCAAGGCCCGGTTACGACCACCGGTAAGGTCCGAACCCACGACCTGGTCTTCGATATCCGGAGAAGCGGCGTCATTTATTGCATATCGGCGCATTAAATGCTGGCCATAATGACGACGACGCAGCGGCACAAGTTCCCGACCCGCATTTACTACGGCGCGGCAACTACGGCGACCAAAGAAGAGGCGAGGGAGCCGGCGATCCTATCACCGCCACTTTCTGGACAACCAAGAACCTGATCTTTTCCTCTTTTTTCCAAACCAACAGTGTAACCTCCCACCTCGCCTATATAAAGGCGGGAGGGGGAAGCGTGTAAAGACGAACAAGGAAGGAGAATCAATACGATCCAACTCACACGAACTGGAGTAGGGACGTTCTGCCCGAACCAGTATACATCCTGTGCTCACCTGAGTCAAGCCGTTCGAGGAGAGGGAGCGTGCACCCCCGTCGACCTATACAAATTTACTAGCCGGTGCCCCGAAACACCGACAGTCTTTTTTATGAAAAGACCATTCCTTACCTCGAAAACCCTCCGTAAAATCGCGAAAAAAACTCAAAATTTCCGAAAAATATATGTGTTGATCTACTTTTACGCTCTGATCCATTTTTCATTAAAAAAACCTTTTTTATTAAAAAAAACGTAAAGAAAACCCGACAAGAAATAGTTTCGCAGTTATGGCCCTCCGAAAAATTGCAAAAAAGACCTCTGATAATCCAAAAAACATGCGCATTGATCTATTTTATCGTTCCGATCCGTTTTCCTCTAGAGAAACTTTTCTTATTAAAAAATAGCACTCCAAAAGACCCTCCAAAGATTTATAGAATACGTTTCGGTCCGTTTTTTCTCTACTCAAAAAAATCTCTTCAAAAAAATCTAAAGTTATAACCGGTCACGTACGCGGCGTGCGTCGCGCTGACCTTTCTAGTTTTTAATGCACCTGAAAGTCTAGCTTGTCAGGGAGGAGGGTTCAGCGGACATGCGCTGTACTAGCAGCAGAAAAATGTTCATCATAAACACACTCCATTCGTGGTGACTGGTGAGAGGGGAGTGGTTCGGATCCTACATTCCTACCCCTTAGGGAAAATTGACACAACCATGCCATTTCGGGCTTTTGCTGAACTTCGATCATTACTCCATCAGTACTGCTTCTTTCCTTCTATCGCAAATAATTATTATTTTAAACATCAACATAATTTACGGAACATAATTTTAATCACTAATTTTAAATATAATATATTTATAAAACACAATAAAATTATAACATTATAAAAGTGATGATGATTATGTTAGAAATGTGTGCAATATTTTAATTCCAGATTTTACCAGGAGACAAATATCACAGATAAATAGTGATACACACAGTAAATCTAACAGCAGGCTACACATTGTACTTCCAAACATATATGTATACACTCAAGAAACAGAATATGATTGAGTCGAACGATTACGAACGACTTACAGTTGGGCTTGCTGAAGAATTGGAAGCAGCGCAATGTAGATGTGATCGTGAAAGTAGTTGACGATGAGGAAGGAGCAGAGCGGTTGCGCTGAAGCGCTGCCCAGAAACCTTATTGCTGCCCCATGCAAGTGAACTCTGCGGCAATGGCTCGGAGATACCGCTCACCTTCCTTCACGGTGCACGCCGAGAAGGAAGGCCGGCGAGGTTCAATTGCTCTACACACCAGTACAGAGTTCACAGAGGAGCAAGAAGAATGGAGGAGAAATTCAATGTGTCAAGCCTGGACGTCTCCAAGTGTTTATACACACGCGCACCAGTAACTGACAGCATTATAAGCATTATGTCAGTTGAATACGGTAGTTACTAGTAACTGACAACATAATGTCAATTAACTCGCTAGAAACTGACAGCGTTTATGACACTTATACTGAATTGAAATATATGTTTAAATCTCATTTAAACAGAATGACTAGAGAGATAATTGCAAGATTCAGTAAAATAAGAGGTGAATTCAAGGTGCCAAGAGACACACTACGGTGCGGTCGCTCGTCACAAGTCACAAGTCACGTGGATTTTCACGCGAAAATACGTGAATACGCACGCGCGTGTTTAGCCAGTATTCACTCTATGCCATCCTCATGCCAAGTGTCGCATTAATCAAAAGGTGACAAAGACTCCACCTTTTAAATTGCCCTTCCTCCACTTGGCTAGGCAATATGGTACTAAATCATGCATGCTATGGAATTAAAGGAAATGAGCCACCCATGGGCCAATTTCTAACAGATTAATGTATCTTTAAGTAATTTTTTGGCCTACGCGCTTAAGAATTATTAAAGCTTATAAGAAAAGATAAAGCCCAAAACCTATTACCTGATTATAGCTTCAACCAGAGTTATATTTAGTCACGTGTCAAAATTCCTGACTAGGTAAAATAACACAGGTTGAAGATAAAGTACCCTATTCATCCTGAGCAGCTATATGTGTTAGTCAGGATAGTTTGTCTTGTTATCCCGACCAGCAATACATATGCTAGTCGGGGATAACTTATTTCATTGCTTCGACCAGCATACAAGTCAGGTTTTAAATGAGTCACTCTCTCTGATAGGTACAGACAACTGATTGAAAGTTACTCTCTATAAAGAGACACCTCTTTATCAAAAGATATCTCCCAATGAAAAGATATCTTTTGACAAGAATACATCTCTTAGAAGATGCCATCCCTTCGACTATTATAAGTAGAAAACCTGCGCAAGGAATCATAAGGATGGACAAAAAGCAACACAACAATAGAACGCGAGAGAAAAGCAAGGGTAACATTAATATTGTATTTCCAATTCATAAGTATGTACTTTGTTAAGATATGCGACTAAATAAAGATCATTTTCTTTCTTACTATCTTTACAATCTTGATTGGCTTCATGCAAAAGACAATCTCAATTACATTCGTAAGCTCGATCTAAAAA
The DNA here is from genome assembly GCA_036346355.1 of Rhipidocladum racemiflorum. NCBI lineage: Eukaryota > Viridiplantae > Streptophyta > Magnoliopsida > Poales > Poaceae > Rhipidocladum > Rhipidocladum racemiflorum. The sequence goes on along the minus strand of CM070570.1, from coordinate 22,056,703 downwards.
CCCGGTCTTGAACATCGATAGAAAATACTTTTTAAGATAAATCTACACATATAATTTAGGAGTATCTAATTTAAATATTTTAATAAATATTAATAGTCAAAATTTTAAAAATTTGATAATATTTATGTCTAAAATAATGACTACTAATGACCAAAGGAAGTACTACAGTTAAAATGAAGGCAGAAAAGAAGCTTTCAGCATGTCAAATACTCGCGAGCATCCAACCGAGCAGGACAGGAGTGACTGATTTATGATCGATGAACTGCCTGTGCCGGTATCAGACGCCATTTGTTCCATTCGACTTAAAGACGAGATAAAGAGCCATTGAATCCAAGGGCCACTAAGACACTCTTAACTCTACCGAGCTGTGCACTTAACGCAAGGAGACCTGGCATGAAGGGGCTATTTGGTTCTTAGTCATACTTAGGCACACTTTATTGCACATTAAGATGGATAAGTTTAACGTGTTAGTTACCCACTTACCCTTTTGGTTTATAGCTACACATGTAGTAATTTTTTTTTTTTTTTTTTGCCATTCAGGTTGTACACGTCATTGACTCAAAAAAGTGTGGTAAAATTTATTTTATTAGTTTAAGTGTGGCTTCAATCTTAATAATCTAACTTTAAACAAGTTTAGTAAAAAAATATGACAAAACATAACAATTTCAGTGTATAAACCAAACATGTCCGAAATTTACTACTCCTTCTACCCCTAGCCGGACTGAAAACAATGTTTCAGAGGGAGCATACCACTAGCAGCGTGCCTTGAAGCTGGCGAAGGGCCCAGGCACTGCAGTGAGGGCCCAGGAAGCGAGGAAAAAACATTTCCCTTGTCGCAAAGAGGGGTTATTTGTAGTTATTTGCATGGTGTTGGGATATAATCCGGCATAGAACCTGATTGAGATGTAATTTGGGATAGAGTTCAATTAAATTAGAGATAAATAGAAGTTAGAGATATAGTTCAATTATATTACAATTGTAATTTTGCTATAAATAAAAAGTGTGAGATCCAGTATGATACACACAATTTTTTAATCTATATGGTATCAGAGCCTTAACCTTTAGCCATAGTTCCTGATCCTCCATCATCCACTGCTCGTCAACACCCCCTGTCTAAATAGAAGCTAGAAATATAGTTCGATTATATTATAGTTGTAATTCTTGCTATAAATAAAGGGTGTGAGATCCAGCACGATATATACATTTTTCTAATCTATATGGTACCAGAGCCTTAATCTTTAGCCATAGTTCCTGATTTGCCATCGTCCGTTGCTCGTCAACACCCCCTACCTACCACTGCTCTCCCCTCACCTGTCCGCCACCCCAGCCGCTCAGGGTCCGTATCGAGTTATCCCCGCTTGAGGTCAAAACTATCACTGTTCGGATCGAGTGGAGGAAAAGCATAGACAGAGAGGAGAAGAAAGAAAGAGGAAAATGAAGGAGCCGAACGGGTAGAGAAAGAGAAAAGAAAAAGAAAGAAAAGTTTGTTTTTCCTGGTTTGTTTTTTTTATGTGTAGCAGAGGTGCCACTTTTGTGTCTTGTGTTTTCTAATGGCATTGCTCCAGTTGTTTGGGCGCATGGGAGAGCTTGGGAGTGGCAAGAATGGAACCAAGATGCTGTTGTGAATTCAGTGCTCACCTTATATAGGGCCTCAGGGCATCAAGATGACGGTAATGGGTGCGAGCATCGCGGCGGCCGGCGGTATCAATGCGAAGGAAATGAACCATGAATCGGGATGGTAACGGCCGGATTTGATGGGAATTAGTGGGGGAAATCTTTGCCCTTTGGTGGTGCACGAAAAAGGAAATTAATGGTGCCGGTTCGGAGCTTGGACATGGTGGTAATGGCAGCGGGCATGACGCGAGGAGAGAGAGAAATAGAAAGAGGATGGGGGGGGGCTGACTAGTGGGATTGGGCGAGGCCTGCTCGGCAGGGAGAGAGGAGGGCGAAGGCGGGTGAGCTAGCTGGGCAGCACATGGAAGGGGAAACGGGCCGATTTAGTCAGCCCAAGAAATGAGGGGTCGATTTTTTTATTTAATTATGAGACTTCAAAAGCTTTTTTAAAATAATAATTTTAGTTAAAAAATATTGAAAAAAATCACAGAAATTTCCAAAGAGATTTTGAACTTAATAATTTTTCCACATTTAAATTTTGTTTTAAATTTTTATTTTAATTACTTTTTTTGAATTTATGGAAATCGAAAAAACATTTTAAAATTAAGAAAATTCAAGGAAAATTATTAAAAAATGCAAAAAAAAAAATCAAATTATTCTAAAAAAATCCACAAAATCCAAAATAATATTTTTAATTTCTAATAACAAATCTTTTAAGTTCAAAAGTAAATTCTGGGATGTTACACTGGAGGAGAGGCTAGGAGAAGAATTTGAGGTGATGGATCTTGTACCTACTTCCTTGCAATTGAAATCGCTCGATCTTCAAAAGGGATAGCTTTCTCTCAAAGGAAGTATGGTCTAGATCTGTTAGCAAAGATAGGTATGCTTGAGTGTCACCCTTTTGCTTTACCTATTGATAGGAATCACAAACTCTGTATTGATTCTGGTGATCGAATTGATAAGGAGCCTTAGGCATCTCATCTATTTGTGTTATACAAGACATAATATTTCATATACAGTCAGTGTAGTAAGTCGAAATATGCATGATCCTAGAACAAGACACTTGGAAGTTGTCTTTCGAATCCTATGGTATTTGAAGAGCAAGCTTCCAAAAGGGCTTTGGTTCATGAAGAATCAATACTTCAATATGGAAGGATATTGTGATGTTGATTAGGCAAACAATATAGATAACAAAAGGTCTGCATTTAGGTACTACATCTTTGTGGACTTACCACCTTTTGTCATGGAGGAGCAAAAAGTTGAAAGGTGTGGCTCGATCTACCACAGAGGTAGAATATAGAGTAATGGTGTTAAGCTTGAGAAAGATGATCCGAATCAATGATCTAGTGAAGCTGGAGTAGTTAAGTATAGTGAACAATTAGCTAATTAATTCATTAAATGTTAGGTCCTAACGAGGGTGTTACAATATGTAACAAGATGAACATGATTGATATTTTTAGCCCATCTTAAAAAGGTGTGTTGGGATAAAATCCGTAATATAGTCCAGTTAAATTAGAGATAAATTAGAAAGTTAGGGATATAGCTCAATTGTATTAGATTGTAATTCTTGCTATAAATAAATGATGTGAGATCCAATAAAACAACACATAATTTTTCAATCTATACACGGGAATCATCAGCAGCTGCTCCCGCTGCCCAAAGTACTGGAGAAAGCAATGGGCGAGCCAGCTTTAATCGCCCCTCTTTCCCAGCCGTGGCACACGAACAAAGCCTCCCTGCGAAGCAGCAGCAGCAGTAGATCACAGCACGGTGTAGCGCGGTGTAAATGCAGACGTAGAAACACCAGGGAAATGACGATCTTATGATCGTATCTCGCGGCCCACGCGAGTACACGACGGCGCACCGGCCGGCCACCGCGGGCGTAATGAGGAGCTGAGCATATTCGCGGGCTCGCAACTCGACGCACACCAAATCTCGCATGATGATGGTTTATGATGATCAAAGATCCGCTTTTACGTCGAATTTACGAATTCTTTGCCTAATCATTGTCGGCCGCTTGGATCTCGGCGCCCAGTCTCTGCACTCAATCTGCACAGACGCTCCTCTGCCTGTTTGGGGTTATGGTTGGACTAAAAAAAATTATTTTTGGTTTTTTAGGCTGTAAAGCAGTTGTAGCTGGTAAACTAGTTTTTGTTGCTGTGGTTGTTGCTGCGGGCGGGTCTAAGGCGGTGACCGAGCGGACCGGGGACGGGCAAGCGGAGAGGAGATGAGGAGGTGGTAGCGATCAAGCTCTAAGCGGGAAGGAGGTGGCGAGGCGGGGGAGGAGATGAGGAGACAGCAGTTGGGATCCAAGGAGGCGACGACCGGTTAGGGAGGCGGCGGCCGAGGAAGGAGCAAGCTCGCGACACAAGGAGGCGGTGACCAAGATCCAAGGCAGGGAGGATCTAAGAAGACAGCGACCGAGGAAGGAGCAGGGAGACGGGCGGGTTCACAAGGCAGGGGAGGTGTCGATGCGAACGAGGCGGGGGAGGCGATCGAAGGATCTAAGAAGGTAGCGACTAAGGAAGGAGGCAGGGAGACAGGCGGGCTCACAAGGCAGGAGAGGTGTCGGTGCGGTGCGGGCGAGACGAGGGAGGCAACCAAATTACCAAAGCCACAGCCAAAGCATATCTTGGGGGCTGTGGCTTTGGGACGGGCTTCGGATGTGGCTTCGAGAGCCGAAATGCCCCCACCCCCCTTTACGCCAAACTTCGTGATTTGAGAGATGTATGTCACTCGCAAGCATGTAAGAACATTTTGCATTGGATGCTCAATATTAAGAGCTTTGGGAATTCGAAGAACACCAAGTGGCAACCAGACAAGCATACTCCATAGCCTAGAGCAAGTTTTCATAGATGGTCATTTGAATCTTGAGATACCGGCTGGAATTATGAGATAACATTCGAATCCTCCATATCCTGCTACTTTGATTGGAAGCTGAAAGTTGTAAGCATTTCTGAAGCAGCAAAGGATATTTTTTTCCCCACAGAAGAAAAACAAACAATAGAACTAACAACACTGCAAGGTGCGTAGTATAAATCATTCCACAGAAGAAAACTTTCTTTGAACTTGGAGATTGTGCAACAACTTTTCTGTTTTGAAATATGCTTTTCAGTTTGATAAAGTTACGCATTTAACAACAGGGGACAAGGCTCAGGTGCAGTCCTTTGGGACTGCGACCGCCCAATCAAAAATGGATGATTCAGATCAGCCAAACCTACTGCACAGATTTTTTTACTGTGCAAAAACAATCTTCATAACACTATAGCACAACACTGTTCACCCTGTTTTTGGCCGATCAAGACCGTCCGATTGAGGCATCGGATAGTCGGCGCCTACAGGAATTGCTTAAGTTGCAATCCGCGTAACAAGTGAGTTAATAATGCTTAAAAGATGTGTCAAATTTTTAGTTGACTAATATGTAGTCACTCCCTTCTTTTTATCATTCCTAAAGGACAGGTCTACTAAAACTGGAGGGGGGGGGGGGGGGGTGTCCAGAATGGTACATGTAGTTGCCAAAATGCTTGCTAAAACTAAAATCGTCAAATGGGATATCTTTTTGGTTAAAAACCTTACATTGACCTTCTTAAGCCTCAAGAAGAGGAAAGTTAATCCCTGACCATTTTTTTTCTTCGCCGTTTAGTTTCCTTTTTTCCCCTGTACAATGGGAAACAATTCAGATCACATGAGCTTCAAGTAACAATAGATTGGTTTGCCTTGAGACTAGCATTGAGAATGATTTGCCAATCGAATGCGAAGAATGGATGACTCAACCTGAGCAAACGGATCCCTTTATCCAAATATCTGCAAAAATCAGACGTATGATTACATGTGGCAATGACAGATCACTTGAGGTCATGAGTGCCTCAACACACGAAAACAAAGAGCATATGCAGAAAAGAGTGTCAGGTAGCTGTCAGCAGATTCATGAAATCCTCTTCACATCCTGGACATCCTGGGTCCTGAAGTAAAATGTAAAGGTTAGCGAAAATCACTATCATTCTTACCAGATAGTATGTACTGAAAGTTTGAAGGGAGTTAGTTATTTGACGCTTGCAGAAATGAGCAGCCTGTAGCTCAACTATCAGTGCATCCAAATAAACAGGAAATTACAAAATATGCACTTGACAATAATGAAAAACAGGTGAACCAAGATATTACATCCTCTTACACAAACATATGGGGCCATGCGAGGAAATGTAGAACCAGTACCTCGGGAAATATCTGGGGCCTTCAGATTGATCTTCATCCTCCTCTTCCTCTGCTTCATCTTCATCACTATCAATTTCCAAAAGACTTAATCTGCACTGGCTCAACACTCTTCTCATCAGGAAAACATTCAGGTAGTACCGCACCAAGTCTATCCGGATCTTTGAGGCAAAATGTTTTGACGCTAACGCCCAAAAAGTCTTATGGTCCAGCACAGGAACCAACCGCTCAAGTGCATTAAATTTTAGTTGCTCCTCACGACTCCACATCTTAGAAACCTCCTCGCCCATTGAATCAAATTGCCATTCTGTGAAAGCTTGACCAAGTTCAGACCTTAGCTGATCCCTAGTTGCATTTATGTGATGCTGTCTACAAAAGAAGGTTCCTGGATATGGGCAACCACATGATTCTGGCCTTCCCTGACCAGCTATTACATTGTCAGTTTGTAAAACTTCACCTTCAGGTGGCCAAATTCTGGTTCCTAGCATCTTTGAGATGTTTGGATCATTCCTGTAATGAGAAAGCTCTTCATTTGAAGGTGGTCCAGTCCAATCAGGTACCTGTGCCTGAAAGTGCTCGCCTACTCCAATCTTTTTCCTTTGTATTAGGAGCACTGATGTCATGAGTTTCATTCTCTTAGCTAGCCTCTCGGATTTCCTTGTTGGCATATTCATTGACCCTTTCTTTCTTGGTCTCTCTGTGTGGTTATTGTGAGTTTTATACTTCCTTTTCTGAAAGACAAAAAATTTAGCAATGTCTAAAAGAGTAAGAACAACACAACTGCTTTAGACACAACAGTGCAAAATGGAAGCCGACATAAAAGAAAAATGAACACAATCTAGTAAGAAAACTGACAATAAAGGGAAGTAATCAAACTTTGACGACTTCTCAGAAAGAGGGAAATTGCAGAAACTAAGAATGAAGATAATTCTGAGAATTCAGAAGTACAAATTTGCCAAGCAGATAGAAGCAGCTAGCTCTCTGGGTTTTGTTTAAACATGAAAACCTTAACACAATTTACCCAGGGTCATCATCCTTTTCCCAGATGAAATAGGTAGTGTAATCATGACTCACGTGTGTTCACACTCTCTGGAGTCTGAACAAATTCCAGTGAACTGTTTAGAAATACAGATGCCCCCGGGTAATGCTACATGCCAACTGTTTGACCATTTCTGATTCAATATAAGAGCACATCCTTGAAAAGTTGCATAGTTGACTATGCCTCCAATTTATGAAATTGTCATTGACTTTACCTTCCAAAAATCCTTTGTATTCAGGCATACAAAGCACAAGCGAACAAAGGTTCTCTTTCTCTAAAATAGCCAACATACCTCAACAAAGGTACTGTTCATTAGTCTCGATTTGATATTGCAGTGGATTTTCAAAAGCATTTTATTTTCCTATTTTCAGATAGGATGACTACTTGAAAGCATCTTTTTGTAGCACTAACAGCAAAATCTTACTCAAATTGGTAAAAATTCCCATACTAACTAGATTCTATAGCACAGTACAGGCTACAGCAACCACAATCTTGCCCATAGTCTATGTCATACGCTGTTATGTTCATACGATGTATTTGATTGCTGCTAGAAAAGTGTGATATACTTCTTGAAATGTTCCATTGTAATAAGACAATGGAACGGCTAAATAAGCATGCCTATCTTGCTAGGGTAAACATCAACATAATCAACCGAAATTCAAAATCAAGAAAAAGGCTTATCAGTTCCATGACTATCTAGAAATACTAGCCATAAAAAAAATAAACAAAACATTCTCGATCCTCAAAAAAATCTTCCCCGCTAATATATACTCAACTTCAATAAAATTTCTCCACCTATTAGTACTTTACCAGAGATAAAGGCATGTATATGAGTGTAGGGTCAACTGACCCACAACCATTTTGCAAATAGCCCTATTATATATGAGAAATGGCGTGAAAATCCAAATCTACTACAAAGATTTTTGAAGGAAATGGCTGCACTAGACATATATATTCAATAATTAACCCCCACGTGCACATATTTTGGATCTGGCACAGCTTATTATCTATCACTTTTCAGTAACATTATCCCTTGTAGGCTGTTCCTCTTCTGTAGCATGTAGGATGGACATCAGCCTAAAGTGTAGGAAATAAGGATTTACCGCCATGTCTTCTCCCAAACATAAGCCTGTCGTGCTGCTAGCACTTCTCCCAGGTCCTCTCTATCTCACACTGTTTCCCTCTGTAGACCACATATCTATTTCAGATTCAGGCCAAAGCTCAGAGTAACAAAATGGTTCTACCAACATTATCCCTCAACAGGTTTCACTGATTTTTACAGGGGCATAAGCATTGTATATGACACAAGTCTAGGTTTCCAATATGACAATCCAGGACGCTTGATAGTTTAAATATCAGGTAAAATATAGAAAATTAAGCAAATAGCCAAATACTGCACCAAATTAGTCCAAATTCTAGATATCTAAATTTCATTTTTAATTAAAAAAAAGCAGCCTTTATTTAGATGAGTAACTAGCTGAATTGCTCGCGCAATTGCATGGTTAGTTACTAAAATACATAAATTTATGTCTGTAAATAGAGTTGTATTTACTATACAACTGTAATGCTTAAGATTGGAAATATAGTTGTATTTCATATACAATTGTAACAGTTCTCGTACATAAATGTGACTAATCCGCACCATCATAATCTGGTCCCACCGAAATAAGCAGTGTAGATATTTATCCTTTTTTTCTCTAATTAATGTGGGAATTTCTAGCCTCTTATCGTGAAAGTGGAAGCTCCTTTTAACCTTGTTTTAATAAGATAATAGATCTCACATTAATATTAAAATCAGGGTCCTAATCAAGTCATACATGGTGGTTCAGGATGCATGTCATCGGCAAAGCTTATGGGTGGCCATGCATGTATATGTAATACCTATTTCACCATGTTTTTCTCAGTCCGTTGAATCTTACAACTCAGGCCTATCTTCAACCGACTAAACTCCTTTTATTACTCCCTCGGTAGGAATCTTTTATTATACAGCCTCACATGTCATTGGCATCCTCAATAAGAACTCTCCAAAGTTCGATTCATCAATTCGGTTTTCATCCTAGCATAGCCATCAATAGGTTTAATGATTAATAACTCAATACATGCAATTTTGACTATAAAACTTTAAATGGCCTGTCTTGAGCAAATAGACATCGAGTTGGAGCTGAATTTTTTCGGTTGTTATAATTGTCAGATAAAAAACAGAGGGCCTATTTGCCATCTTGCCAAAATACTATCTGATGTAACCATCATGAATGCAGGTAATAGTTTTCCAACTGGTGTGTTAAACTTGGATGCAACTGCTATGTTGAAATATATCATAACAGGCGGATCTTAAAAAGCTTCCCTGACTTAGATGACCCCTGCTGAGTTACTGACATGTTCAAGTCAGGGTTGGCCTTCCCCTATCGGAATCTCCTATTGTTTGCAAAAAGTACAATAGTACATGTTTGTTGTGCAGTGACTGATTCTCTTCGCTTGAAGAGCCAGTGACAGAATCTCTGAAACAAGTGACACCCGTCAATTGCCATCGCACGCCCTGCGAGTCCATTTACTAATTCACTCCCAAAAAATCAAACCTAGTGGTACGGCCTGGAACAACAGATAGTGACAAAATCCTAGATGCAGCCCATGTCCCAGCCATACGAAGCAGCCGCAAAACGCAACCAGAACATAGCAAGCAACAGACCCACCCACAACCACTCACCCACAGCTGCTAACTCAACAAACTAGCCACAGATCAAAATTCACAGCACGAGGGTTTTGCGACTTCGTCCAGAACCAACTCACCTTGGAGAAGCTGGGGAGCTCCGCTGCGTCCGCCACGTCCTCAATCCTGAGGTAGCGCGCGCGCCGCAAGGCCAGCACCTGACGCTTCCTCGCCTTGACCTCCGCCGCCGCCGGCCACGCCGCCACAGGATCCGCGGCGACCTCCCGCGCCCACCTCACCACCCCCTCCAGATCCCCAACCCCGCCGCCTCCACGTCCCGGGCCGCGCAGCAGGATCTCCCCGACGAGCGCCTCGAACAGCCGCCGCGGCTCGCCGGCGCCATGCGCCTGCGTCAGCGGCGAGGCGCCAACGGCTGAAGAGGACGGAGACGATGAAGAGGAGGCGCCGGCTGCCGCGTTCCGTGGCTGGTCACTGCAGTGGCCGCTTAGGGCGAAGGGGTCGTCGAGGAGCTGCTGCTGGTACATCCCGAACATCTGAGCAAGGTCGCCGCCGCCGGTTGCACTGGCGGCCACGCGACCGGCCGCGGTGGGCTCGCCCACTGCTTGCTGCTCCCGCCTGCGCCTGCAAGTTTATTTTGCTGTAACTCTTGTAAATTTTGGAGTGGAATTATGGAATATCCTGGGTTAGGGAGTGGAGCGGTGTTTGATTCGCGGAGGTAAGCCTCGAGTGGGCCCCTGCCAGTGAGAGTTCTTTTCTTTTTACTCGAGTTCTATGTGTGCTTGTTAGTTGTTACTCCACGGCGAAACTAGAGACAAAATTATCAAGGTTCACCATTTTATTATATAAGTGATAACAATTTATTATTTATATCATTTACTTATTATTTGCCTCCCGGTGTCATAAGATTTAGATCAAAGGAGTTCACATATACTATATATAAACTAACATACGCTATTTTTTTTTTTTTTTGATCTGGTGTCCTGTGACACCGGGTATCTTTATCTACTTCCGCCCCTGGTTACTCCCTTTGGTGTTAAAAAGCTATATTTTAGATATAGCGATGATAAAACTTTTAAAACTTTGACTAAGATATATTTTTAAATATTTAAATTAGATATATAAAAATTATATATATAGATTTGTCTCGAGAAGTACTTTTATAATATTATGATTTTATTGAGTTTTATAAATATATTATACTAAAAATTAGTGATCAAAATTGTGTTTTAAAGACTGTAGCAATGTCCAAAACATCAGCTTTTTGAAGAACGGACGGAGTATTTACTATACCTAATTGTGATTGAAAGCAGAAGATGATTGGATGCAGCTTTTCCTTGGAATTTCCTCCTCCCCCCTCTCTTTTAGGCATGTACAATAAGACAACATCAGCTGCCTATTAGTCCATATATATCAACTTTGATCTATGTAGAAGAGTGAGTAAAAAGGGCAGAGAAGAGAGCTGGTTCTTATTTAATAGCAAGATTTACAAGGGAACATAGGTAAATTATTTATATACGAGGGACAAGAGATATTTATTGCACAACAGACAACTTTTAAAGACGGTTATTATGCAAATTAGCTTTTAGTTTACTATTAGTTTATAGTGAATTTTACTATTGTACTTACTCTTATAAGCACAGCTTTCCTTAGATTTTGTGAAGCTAAAATAGCGTCGTGTGACTTATTTAACCAGCAAAGCAAATAAGAAAAAAAAAAAATGTACTACTGCTGCATACTGCACCATGTGGCAAGTCTGCAAGCCGCAGAGAAACTAATTACTCCTATTCGTAATTGCAAGAGTGGAGTTGAGCAGAAGCAACGGCCAGTACATGATCGGCAGCTCGCATCAATACTCAATTGGTACTCTCGCATCAATACTCAATTGGTACTCGTTTAGCAACCATGTGGGTTTGCGAATGCGTATAAGTTCCGGTCCTGTTAATGCTTAAAAGTTAAACACAAACTAATCAATCTTCTAGAAGCACTTTGTTATGGTTTATTTTTCTTCCTCGGCAACTGATCATAGTAATTAGACCATCTCCAACCATATTCCCTTCATTTCATTCTCTTCCCTGTTCTCTTTCCTCATTCCCATTCTCTTTATTTGCCCCTATCTCCAACAGATTCCCTTTAAAGAGAATTGTATAGGGAAAGGAGAGAGAATCCCTTGCTAGAAGGAATGGGAGAGAGAATCTCTTCACGAAGAGAATGCTGAAGGGAATCCGTTGGAGCGCTGCAGGGAATGGGAATCCCTTCGCGGAGAGAAAGGAAGAGGGGAAGGGACACGGTTGGAGATGGTCTTAAAGCCTTGCTTATTTTACTTCCTTACTAAGGTTACTTTCAGGTTACTCCTTTGTGCCGCTTACGCAGAGCACAACATGTATTCGTTTCAATAACGCGAGGCATGACATGACAGCCTCAAGTTTGCTTAACCACAAATATTGGATGGGGGAACACAAGATAAAGAGTTTGTTTTCCTCTACATTGAAGAACTTTGTACTATTAGGTGCAGTATATCGAATTATTCTCTTATGCTCACTTGTGCTGAAACTGGGGATTCTACACCTGTAAAACTCGCGCAAGGCAGAATTTCGAAACAAAATCCAATGATCAATCCACAAATTCACAAAACAAACAATTTCGACAGCATTCATAAGACATGATTGACACCAGGGACAAAGCACTTTCTGTTAGTGGTAATCTCGACTTGGGCTAGCAAACAACCAAAAATTTCGGATCTCTGGGCCACCGCGAACTAACGTTGAAGCGTTCTAATCGAGAGCACACCAAATCAATTGGTTTCGGTCCGGTATAGCGGAGAGGCTGACGCTCAATTTTGGCATTGCTCTCGAGTTCGACCTCTCCCTCCATCTTATCCGATCTAAGAACTAGCGCGAGGCTACCGAAGGCTGTCACCATCACCGTGAAAGTCACGGTGCCTTCTTCTTCCTCATCGATCTATTTCCTCGCCGTCAGCACCGAGCGAGTCTCAGTGGTTTTTCTCTCCTTCACCGGCGCATCACGACCTACACGATCAACTAATGACATCGTCTTCTTCCAATCCGGGTCAGTGACTATTTGTTTTCCACACTATATCGTGACCATGTTTTAGACTAGCTAACGACCTAAACTTAGTTCATGTTGATTATAACATTTGGTATCGGATAGTCTAAATCATGTTCCTCTTACGGCCCGGATCGGTTCTTGTTAAGGTCGGTTTAGGGTTAATCAACCTCGGTTTAGCGTTTAGAAGGAGGGGATAAGATCAAATCTGAACCCTAATCCCCTAAATCCTGAAACCCTAAATCCCCAAATCCTCCACGGATTTCCCCTAAATTTCCCCAAAATCCCAAATCAGAAGTAAAAACCTAAGACTTTAGTTGGGGGTTTCGGGCTTACCTTTCGGGACGTCATCGTCAACGTTCTTGCCCGGATGTCGTCGGCTGCGCCGCGCACGCCACTGTCTTCTCGCCTTGCAAGCGCACTGCTGATGTCGTCTCTTCAGCTCACCGTGAGCGTGCGTCATCACGCCGCCTCGCCCGCTCACTCGGTCGCCGCCATCGTGATTTTTCCAGAGCAAGGAGAGGAATTAGCTATTAGGGTTAGGGTTTTCTCCGCTAGTGTTTTTGTTCCTCCTCAGGTGAATCTCAGCTGTCCGTTCAAATCGACGGCTAAGGTGTCTTTGCGCGTCGGCCTAGGCCACGCACGCCTTTTGGGCCGAGTGCGTGTGGCTCGTCCACCTCTCGTGTTTGGGTCGTGGTCGCCAGGACGGCTTCTCCTTTGGGCCGTAAGGCCTTGTTCAGTTTTGAGCCCTTTATTGTTTTGGAGACAATTATTGTTTAGCCATTTTCAATATTTATTTATCATGTCTCAGTTAAATTCAGCAATAATTATTGTTATTTCCTGGGCATTAATGTTCTGATTAATTTCTGGGCAGGTTAATTAATGTGGTAATTAATTTTACATGATGATTGTTTTGAGTATTGTCTCTAATTAAAATGGAACCAACGAGAAGTTTTAATTACATATTATTATTTAATGTTGAAAATTGGGATTATGTCATGACCATGATCATATACTGACTAACGTTATTTATGAGCATGTGTCACCTATAAGATAATTTAGTTCTTTTTTGTTTCTGCCCAACGGTGGTACGAGTTAGAACTATTAATTTTTTTCTATCATTAGCATGTTATTAATCAGACCAACATAGGGTTAATTTTTATACAAGGCATTTATTTCCTCTAATGTTTACTGATTATATTTTATTTTGATTCAACCATGAACAACACTAATGTTGCCGCTTACTTGAACGGCATTGAGCAACTAACTGGGACAAACTTTCCCTCTTGGAAAGAGAGGATTCTGATTGTCCTTAGAGCCATGAACTTGGACTATGCATTACGTGAGGATGCACCCGTAGCTCCTGCCATTGATGATGAGAGCTTCATTGAGAAAAATAAACTATATGACTTAACAACGGAGAAGTGGGAGTGGTCCAACCGCATGTCCTTAATTATTATGAAGAGCACGCTATCTGTTGGGATAATGGGAGAAATTTCTGAATCTGATAATGCTAAGCGGTACTTGGCCTCAGTCAAGGAGCAATTTAAGGGCTCATTAAAAGTATATGCCAGTACCTTAATTATGAAAATGCTCATAACTAAGTATGATGGCTCCAGCAGCGTTCGTGAATATATCATGATGATGACTGATATATCTGCTAAACTGAAGGGCATGGATATGGCTATTTCTGATGGCTTATTTGTCCATTTTATTATGACAACTCTTCCTTCTGAGTATAATGCATTTAAGATCAACTACAACACTCAGAAAGAATAGTGGACCATGAGTGAAGATCGCTATATGTGTCCAGGAGAAGGAGAGGATAAAGGCCGAAAGGAAAGACCATGTTTACAATTTCGGTTATATCAAAAGAAAGTTCCAAGGGGACTATAAGTTTAAGAAGAAGTTGCATTTCTATCCCAAGTTTGAATCAAGCAAGTCAAAGCCAAAGGAGAAAGCTCCTACTGCGTCTAATTCTTCTTCTGATGAGCCCATCTGTCGTTTCTGCAAAACCAGTGGACAAAATCAGAAGGATTGTGTGGGCTTCATGAAGTGATTCGCTAAGAAGGGTAACAACATAATTTCTACTGTTGATGAAACCCTTTATGATGATTTCCCCTAATACCTGGTGGATTGATTCTGGTGCTACTGTGCATATTTTTAATTCATTGTAGGGATTCCTTACCGTGAGGACACTAAGAAAAGAAGAGCGAAGCCTTAGAGTTGCAAATGGAAATGATGCTGATGTTGAAGCCGTTGACACACTACTATTAGCATTAGATGGTGGCTTCACCCTCTATTTGTATAATGTTATTTATGTTCCTAGCATGAGGAGGAACCTTATTTCAGCTTCTCTATTAGATGATGATGGGTTTATTTATATCTTTGGGAACAATAAATGCATTGTAAGTTTTAATTCTAATAATGTTGGCCTCGTGACTCGACGAGACAAACTCTATGTTGTTTCTCTCTGAATCTTTTGTGTCAATGAATGTGTGTGATGCCACTAATAAGCGAAAGAGAAGTTTAGGTGATGAGACTGCATCGAAATTATGACACTATCGTTTAGGTCACATTTCGAAGGGGGGATGGAACCTCTCATTAAGGAAGAGATACTCCACTCTCTAAACTTATCTGACTCCAACCACTGTAATGATTGTATTAAGGGAAAATATATAAAACAAATTAAGAAAGGAGCCACACGAAGTACAGGAATCTTAGAATTAATCCACACTGATATATGTGGACCTTTTCCTGTAACTTCAGTGGATGGGTATAACTCCTTTATCACATTCACTGATGACTTCTCCAGTTATGGTTATATTTTTCCCACTCATGATCGATCTGAATCACTCGGTAAGTTTAAAATATTTAAGGCTGAAGTAGAAAATTAGCATAATCTAAAGATTAAGAGAGTAAGATCAAATCGTGGAGGAGAATATTATGGGAGACACGCTCCTTATGGATAAATTCTTGATCCATTTACTAAATTTCTTTCAGAAAATGGCATAGTAGCCCAATATTCAACACCTGGTGAACCTCAGCAAAATAGAGTAGCTGAAAGACGCAACCGCGCCCTTATGGATACGGTGCATAGCATGATGAGTTACTCCAATTTACCAACTGGTTTGTGGATTGAAGCATTATGTCGGGACTCAAATATGCAAATCCGGACCCTCTGTGTATTCAGCACTAGTCTAGGATCACGCTAGTGCACACAGTCTCAACATAGATGAATATCACAATCATACACAGCGGAATAATAAAAATAGCTCAATTACAGAATATAAACTATTGAACGACCTTAAGGTCAACCTTACATTTGCGAAGCCTTGACGGCTTCAACTCCAAATAAGCAGCAACGGAACGAAGAACATCGGTGTATCCCATCAATACGCCACAGGCAACTGATGGGGTTCAACTCCTAGATAATCGCCTTCTCACGGAACTTCTTCTTCGACGTTGTAGACTTCTGCTCACTGGTGATTGTTTATTTGCAAGGGGCGAGTACATAAAGCACTCAGTAAGTCATGCACAGAATGCAAGTCTAATAACTATATGCATGGCTTATTCCAAATGAAGGGCTGAAGGGGGTTATTTTGCAATAAACAGCATTCACAAATATTCATAATAGATTGTAAAGCGGTAAAACAAATAGCAATAGTAATAAAATTTCGCAGTTGTTTCACAAGTAAACCATTCTACATCCTTAACTAGTTATTACTTTTCCACAGGCAAACTGCCTCCAAGCCCAAGTTTACTTTTAAGAAAAGCTAACCCTTGACTGTAATCCCCGAGCATTGTCCAATACCGTGGACACGGCTATTCGAATAGATTTTACACTCTGCAGAGGTTATACACTTTACCCACAAGATACAATCAACTCATCACGTTAGCCGTGAATCGCTATACAAGAGTATGCGAATGAGCGATCATAACAAAGCCTTTTGGAAGCTTCTAACTCCACAAGTGAACCTCCCCGGTTGCCATACACTATCCCTTCCCTCAGCAGAGGCGAAGTATACGACCGACATACCGTTGGACGGGTACCATGCTGCAGCACCTGATACGCTCCCCCATTCAACTACACAGGTATAGTTGACACCCTGAGGTACCACATGCAAGTTATTAGCAACCTACTCAACTAGGTCCGTCCCATTACAGACATGTGGTTGTATGTTTGACTCAGTTCAAAGGCTTGCAAGGTTAAGTCCTTAGAGTGACCAGGGCAAGACTTACATCAATACTCTCAAAGAAATCCATCTCACCATCTCTCATACATATATCATGTTTCATACAATCTTCACTGCTAAACTGGCCCACCATCGATCTTGCCACTTGCCCCAGTCTAAATCATTTTATCACCCCAGTTGATTATTGCGCAACACAATGCCAACAACAACTCAACATTTTTGAAGAAGCACGAAGGCCTCCGCATATCAACATCATCGTGTTGGCAACACGTCACACCATTTCAAAATACATTGCATATTCTATTAATCAATATTGACATTTGTATTTCCAAAATGATGGCACTGACTCGTTGCAGGTCTAAACAAACTAATACGTTCCATCTAACCCATGTTGGCAATTTATTAGCTACCAACTATTAATCAACAAACCTAGGGTGACAAATGAATCATGGTACACAAATATTATAGACAAGGTGGCAATAACAAGTAGGCTGATTATCTAATCCCAAATTAATTTAAATCAATTTAACTTCAACTAGCATGCAATACTTTGAAACAACATAATTTTTGAAAATGGGATCAACATGGTCAAAGCACAACTTGCCTGGCCTTTGCAATTTTTACTGTTCTTTACTCTTTATCTTCGATTCTTGATCCTCGATCTTCAATCTTCGCTTCCTTGACCTTCAGCTCCGTAGAACGATTTCCAGACGACGCATCTAATGATTAAAGAAGAAGCAAATACAAACCAACTCAAAAGACAAATCAAGTAAAACTCTAAATTTAGAACAAATAGCATTGGGCACAATGGCTTGGAAGAATTTATGGGCTGTTTGGTTGCCTTCTCAACTCAGCCAGGCTGTATGAGTGGAGCCAGGCTGGTGGGATCCAGGCTGAGTGGATGCAAGGAGATGCTGTTTGGTTGATTGTATGAGCTGGTGCAGGCTGAGAAGAGATGTTGTTTGGTTGATTGTAAGAGCTGATGCAGGCTGAGAAGAGATGTTGTTTGGTTGATTGTATGAGCTGGTGCAGGCTGAGAAGAGAAGATGTTTGGTTAGCTGCATGAGATAGTCTGATACGGAAAGAGCGTGTTTTTTTATGTCATTATTGATTGGTTGTTTTTGATGTCATTATTTATTGGTTGTTTTTTTATGTCATTATTGACAAGGATACTGCATTATGAATCAGTTGTGACATTACTGAGCTGGTTGGTTTTTTTCAACAAATTTCATCTCTGTCATAAGATGGAAATCTTGAACGAATGGAGCAAAACTTGAACGACATTGATAATCTTGAACGACATTACCAATGGAGGATGGACTTGAGCCCAAACTATACTTCTGTATTAATAAATCAAACTGTGAACTATTTCCTACCTGATCTGCTGAAAATTTCATTAAGTGCAACTTTAAAGTCAATCTGACATTCAGGTTAGCAGGCCACTATCATGCCTACAATACAAGTTTCTTAGAACCATCTCAAGGCCAAATGCTGCTCCGAGAACAAATGCAGCTCCGAGAACAAATGTCATTAACAATGGATATGAAACAGCAACGGATATAAAAAGTTTAAACTTGTAGCATACAATCCGAGAACATGTCATTAAGGCCCTAATCCATGACGAAGTCAGAATAGTCAAACCATAAACATGATATAAAAGTTCATCTAAAATGATATAAAAGTTCATAGCCATCCACAACACATGTTTAATCATGTACTACATTTCAAGTCCATCCAAAATGTTTAGTCATAGCAAATTAAAAGTTCATAGAAACATAACAAGTCGTTACAACTTGGTTCAAGACCATCTAGAAGGCAAAATGAAAAGTTCCACATCCACATCACAGTGTTTTAGAGGTTATTCTTCGCACCAAATGACTGTATCCACATAGCACGATGGTTCTCTTTCATAGTCACAAATGCAGCACCTTGCGCCCTATTATCCACCAAATAAGAGAAAGCAGCAAACAAGACATCCTCTACAAACCCATTCATGTTCATGACAACCCCATACAAGTCAGGATGCACCTCATGCACGGCTGTCTCTCTAATGGCAGCTGCGACATTGTTGACTGCCTCGGTAATGCCAGACAACATAAGTGATTCCTTATCAGAAATAAAGGGGTTCTGAATCTTTGATTATGCCCAACTACATGGAGGAACATTGCAACTTGCTCCTCTATACATGTGTGTATGCTATCACGCAGGAAATTCCTATCCCTAAATAGGTTGCATAGGCGGAAAAAAGGGGCTCTTCTCATGCGCAACATGTTGACACACTCGATATCGCTAGAGTTAAAAATTAGATTTAGAATGGCTTGGCGTTCAATGTCTCTATTGCACATAGGACCATAGGTGACTGCAGGTCTAGTTAATCTAGCCAATCTAAGTCTATTAATAAAAAATGCATGCATGACTGTAACAAGTGCAACTGCTTGAACAATAAGCTTTTTTCGTTGGCTTCGCATATCCATCTATCAAATAATAGATGACTATATGTTAATGAAAAATTATATTCCTTACACTAGAACATACCATAAGATATAGAGCAAGTGATCAAACAATATGATCAAAGTTTCAGTCAGACACAAACATTTGATTACTTCTGTGTAGACACAAATTTAAAATTATCTAAACATTTCAACCAAACAACCCATATTATAACCTTGAGTTACAACCCATATTATAACACCAACTCGTACTGTACTACCTGTGTTTAGACATCTTTTTAGCCATGAAATTATGTACTCCCTGTACCTTCGGTTTGTATTCAAAGTATGCACACAACAATTTGAAATAATAAGACATGTTATATTTTGTTTGCATTTTTAAATTCCAACGTAGTCATAGATGCTTTTGTAGAATATCAAGCATCATCCTGAGGAAAGATACACACCTAAGCTATTCAAAGAGGAATCGATAAAATGAGAGCAGAACATTCTCACGGTGTGGATTTTACAAAAAGGGAGAGAACTTTCTTTTGCGAGGAAAATAGAGAACCTTCAGTATAAACCTAAGATACTGAAATTATCTAAACATTTCAGTTACAGCCCATATTATAACCAACTCGTACTATAATACCTGTGTTTAGACAACCTAATTAAGCAAAATTACAGCACAAAATTACATAACTCGTACTATACTTGATTTAAAATTATCTAAACATTTCAGTTACAGCACTAATTAAGCAAACCTACTGAACCAACAAAAGCAAGCATATCCAAACTGCAGTATTGAGAAACTGAACCAATATAAGCACTAGAACTGAACCAATAGAAGCACTAATTAAGCAAAACTATTGAACCAATAGAAGCAAGCATTTCCAAATCTTTCATTTTGAGATCGAACAATATAGGTGCAATAGAAGTAATAGAAGCAAAAAGGAAATGAATATCCCATACCTATAGTGGAATCACAACCCTTCTATGAACACATACCAATTATTTATGTACCGAACATTAAGTCATGAACGCATAAACCTAAGATGTGTCAAATAGGGGATACAAGCTCATCTCTGATATAAGCAAATTATAGTACATTCAAGTAAATTTGATACATCATTCAAGATTACGTTGGTGAAAATTTTTTATTTGGCAAATAAGCAATCGATATATATTGGCAAGCAATCTGGAGAGAGAACTGAAAATGGATATCTAAAATCTAAGCAAAAAGATGAAGGGAAAGTTTGGAAGGTCATGCAACCACACACCTCTACCTCCCCTGCTTGCCTAAGAACCCTGAACTCGTTGATGACCGGCTGGAGACTGGCGCGCGCGGGGGTCGGAGAAGGGTGGCTGGAGGTGCGAGGGGGGGAGTCGGAGACGGCCGGCTGGAGGCGTGCGGTGGTCGGAGACGGGCGGCTGGAGGCGCGCGCGGGGGTCGGAGAAGGGCGGCTGGAGGCGCGAGGGCGGGTCGGAGATGGGCGGATGGAGGGGCGCGCGGCTAGATCCGCGCCGGCGGAGGCGTGCGGAGAAACCCTTGCGTGCGAGAGGAGGCGTGAGGGATCGAGTCCGGGCGAGCGGAGGCGGCTGGAGAAACCCTTGCGCGCGAGCGGATGCGGCTGGAGAGCGGAGACTTGTATGTGCGGAGCTAGGCCCGCCGAAAACGCCCAAAGTTTTCGTTTCTGCGGGGCCTGGCTCAGGAGGGCACGTTGCATCGTGGGAGCCTGGCCCAGTGGCTTGAGAAGCCAACCAAACAGAGCTCAGTTGCATCCTCAGAGCCAATTCTCTCTAGATGCAGCCAACCAAACAGGCCATTAGGGACTCGAACGGATTAGACCGGAGGTTTAGACAAATGAGAACATGCTTTCGGAAACTACACCGAAAAGGGAAAGATTAATAACTGAAAAAGGAAGAATAATATTCCGTAGAATATTTCTTCTTAAGTTATTATCTTGATTGGACGGATGATGATATATGGGCTCTCGATCTGTAGACCGGGCCCACAAAGATATGTTAGTTCGCAATGAACTAAACTGGAGCTCGAAGTTGACTTTCGTTGACCGAACGGACACAGTCAAACAAAAGAGAGGCAGACTGATAGACTAGGTCTGGCACAAGAATATGACATATGGTCAATGGTCTATCGACCAAGTCCACGAATGAAGTCTAGGTTAATGGTTGATTAGATTTTCAGGAATAATACAGAGCACAAATGTCTTACCACGATTAACACAACGGGAAATGTTGCAAAGTGAATTTAGTCCATTGAACCGGTCTTAGGTTAGGGTTTTGGTTCGACTTAGAAGTTGACATGACGATGAGGCTAGGCTCACATCATGATGGTAGAGAAGATGAAGGCATCGCACTAGGGCTCTTACATGAATGCACGCATGCGATGACAACGAAGCGATGAGAGCCAAACGTTAACGGCGAAACGTTAACGATGGAGCATTAACGACAGAACATTGACGACAGAGCATTAACGGTGGAACGTTAACGGTGGAACGAAGCGACGGCGGGACGCTCACGAAACAAGGTATCGACCGTCGGTGCAACGACATGGCCGCGACAAAACGCTACCAAGGACGGCTAACCAAAACGCGAACCGGTAACAACGGCTAGGTTGAAAGACGACGGTTTTTAAGCCGGAACCGGGGTCCGACGGCAAACGGAGAGAAAAAGTACTTCAATAATGGACCAAAAAGGTACATGATGATCCACCGGACGAGACAACACGGCCGGAGCGAGCTAAAATAACCGGCGTCAAATTACGGTGCGCGGCGGCGGCAAAAGACGACCTAATTATATAAAAAAATTTGGAGGATGGGACAGCAAAGGGATATTATCCATCACGTAGAGCACAACAATACGAACTCAACGGTATAAGCGGATTTTGCGGTGCCCCAACGGATTGAT
Organism: Rhipidocladum racemiflorum; assembly: GCA_036346355.1. Classification (NCBI taxonomy): domain Eukaryota; kingdom Viridiplantae; phylum Streptophyta; class Magnoliopsida; order Poales; family Poaceae; genus Rhipidocladum; species Rhipidocladum racemiflorum. The sequence goes on along the minus strand of CM070570.1, from coordinate 22,034,557 downwards.
CACAAACTGCCGATTAACAGGTTTTGGAGCCAAACTTCAGACAGTTATAACTTCTAGAATAATGATCGAAACTTAACCAAATTTGATCGAGAGCTAGATGTGACCTAGAGGAACACCGTGACGTAGGTGGCTCAGAGTTTTACCTTCTGGCTCAGCGGGGAACGCGCGAGGATGATTGTCGTTGTCTGAAACGCAGTCTGATCGGAGATAATAATTTTCTACACAAAATCCAGAGAGCAAAACTGTGGGTTACGATGTGCATCATGTAGAGGACATCAAGGAGAGTCTACAGTAAAATTTTCAAGGTCTAACTCAAAAAATTGAGGGAGATATGACCTTAGCAAGATTCGAGATTGAAACGGCCATAACTTTTGATTTTGTGGGCCAAATTGGATGAAATTTGGAGGGGAGACGGATGGGACATCGTAGCTCACAATGGAGAAGACGGATCGTGAAAAGAGTCAATGAGCTGACAGGGGACGCGCTCCAAAGTTTGGCCGGCGTTTGGGCGACGTCCGGAGGATGGCGGTTGAGTTTCTCGGGTTTGGAAGCGTCCTGGGGTTTGGGTATGCGTGGGAGAGGGCCATGGGAGGTCTGCTACAGGTTGGGGTGGCGGCTAGGTCAAAAGAACCGAGTTGGAGAGGAGTTTGTATCAAAATCGGCATAAGATCGAGCACCTGGCGCGCGATCTGCAGTGTGGGGCGATGTGGTGCGTGGCTGGCCGTCGGATTGGGCGCGGGTGGTCTAGATTTTGTGGGCGATGTGGCCTGGTGGGAGAGGGCGCGCGGCTGGGCGGCCTGGAGGCATGGCCCAGTTTGGTGCAGTCAGCCCAGGCGGGGCGCGCACACGTGTGGGGATGGGCCGGCCTCGCGCGGGGTGGAGGGAGTGCCGGTTGGGCCGGGGCGCGAGGGTGGGCCCGGATGGCGGGGTGGGCTGGTGGGAAGGAGACAGAAGATTAAGCCCAATGCAAAATCCGATTTTCCAGCCTTTTTCCAATAAAAACAATTCTAGTAATTCAATTAATTCATTTGAGGCAACAAAAATACCAGAAAAATTCTAGAAAATATTTTGAGACATTTTGAACTCAAATAAAATATTTGCAAAAAAATTTATATAAACTTTTTCAAATAATTAATTAATTTCAATAAAAGGGCTTAATACAAATCGATTCCGAATAAATACAATAAATAGCAAACGAGCTCCGAAAAATCTCAAAAATTACAGAAGAATTTCTTGAAGCACAAGGAACCCAAATAAAATTAAATTTATTTTATTTGAAGTATAAAATAATCAAATTAAATTGTTTTAGCTTTTAGCAAATTCAAATCAAGCTTTATAAACGCGAGAAAATCAACGAAAATTTTTGGAAAGCTAAACTAAACCAAAAAATTTGAAAACCCAAATTTTGGGATGTTACACATTAAGACAGACGCACGTATACTTAACCGGGTTCCTAGTAAATCAGTATCTAAGACACCTTATTAATTATGGACTAGGAAGAAACTAAGCTTAAGATACTTACGTGTGTGGAGTTGTCCTGCTGAAGCTAAAATCTTTAATCCACATATTGGGAAATTAAATCCTAAAACAACAAGTTACCATTTTATTGGATATCTTGAAAGATCTAAGGAATATCGATTTTATTGTTCAGATTGTATCACTAAGTTTGTAGAAACTCGATATGCTGTATTTTTAGATAATGATGGAATCAATGGGAGATTAGAGGCTAGGAATGTAGATCTTGAGGAGGTTCGGACTTAAGTACTGTCGGGGATTGACTATCTGATAAAAGACCGTTGTGCCCCAAAAGATCCTGAAGCTACCGACCATACAGCACCAGCAGAAGATGCTCGGAAAACTATCCGGGCAACATAACTCCCGAGCATGCGTGTCTACCCATTCGCCTACGACCATACCGGACGATCACGAGCGATCATGCTCGTGAAGGCCACGCCGTTACCCAGGCGGATGGTCGGGGGACCCGGTCTTGCCACTAGAAAGGAAGATGGCAATCAATCCGCCGGAAATCAAGGGCAGGTGCACCGGAAATTCAAATTAATTGCGCAGATCAAGGGCCCCGGATCGTGGGCGCTACGGTTATGGAAGCATGTCGTAAATCTAGGGGGTAGTTACCATGTATATAACACAGGTATCTTGTATTTAATCCCCCTAGCCCCTAGAAGGGAGGGGGATCCATCATTTGAATAGCAAAAAACGCCACCAGGCGACTGGATGTAGGGCTATTATCTCGATCATGAGAGGCCTGAACCAGGATAAAATCTTTGTGTTCCTGTCTGTTCTAACAGACCATCTTTCGCGTCTTCGATGCTACACCTTTGGCAGAAAGGGGTCTCTGTTGATCCCACATTCAACAAGTAAGCTCGGCGGGAGCCCGTTCTCCAATCGTCGACAGCTGGCTTTGATTTCCGGCGGATTGATTGCCATCTTCCTTTCTAGTGGCAAGACCGGGTCCCCCGACCATCCGCCTGGGTAACGGCGTGGCCTTCACGAGCATGATCGCTCGTGATCGTCCGGTATGGTCGTAGGCGAATGGGTAGACACGCATGCTCGGGAGTTATGTTGCCCGGATAGTTTTCCGAGCATCTTCTGCTGGTGCTGTATGGTCGGTAGCTTCAGGATCTTTTGGGGCACAACGGTCTTTTATCAGATAGTCAATCCCCGACAGCTAGTCCCCGAGGCTCAAGTGAGATGGGTCGTCTCCTTGAGACTGAGAAGTCCAAGGAGGGATTGAATTCTTAATGGTGAAGCATTTTACCTCAGCATCTGGGCATGAAATGACCAGGAAAAAGATTTGATAGATGAGACAGGATCACACTATCACATCCCAAGCGAATCATGCTCGGGGAAAAAGGTCGGCACAAGCTGCGCCAAAAGGGAAAATAAAACGTGATCGAACCTCGTCCCGAGTATAGATCAGATGCCCAGGGAAACTAGGCATGGATCGGACGCCTAGCATAAAGGTAACTAGCAGACTGTGAACAAACACATGCTGCCGCATCCCATGCATGGATCGGATGCACAGGGGAACTAGGCATGGATCAGACGCCTAGCATAAAGGTATCTAGCAGACTGTGAACAAACACATGCTGCCGCATCCCATGCATGGATCGGATGCACAGGGCAACTAGGCATGGATCAGACGCCTAGCATAAAGGTATCTAGCGCATCGTGAACAAACACATGTCGCCGCATCCCATGCATGGATCGGATGCACAGGGGAACTAGGCATGGATCGCACACCTAGGCTACTAACTAATGCGAGCGGACTCACATTGCCACATCCCGAGCATGGGTCTAATGCTCGGGAATCGGCTGTGACGAGCCAGGCTCGAAGCCGCCGTGATCCTGGACATGGACCGATGTCCAGTGGAAATAGATCGAGGACATGTGCTCAACGCAGAGCGCCGCTTGGCGCTGAACACCAACCGCCTCCGAGCGAACGCTGCGTGCTCGGAGGAAGAGACTTCGCGCCCGGCGCAGCACCGCCGGGCGCGAACACGAATACGATCCGAGCGAAACGCTTGCTCGGTAAGAGACTTCGCGCCCGAGCGTAGTGCTGCTCGGCGCGGAACACCAACCGTCTCGAGCCGAAACGCAGCGTACTGGAAGAGACTCGCGCCGAGCGCAGCACACCGCCGCGGAACACGAACAATCCCCGAACGAAACGCGTGCTCGGAGGAATAATCCAAGAGACTATCCTTCCTATACCTCATACAGTTATATCTCCAGCTGAGAATCCTGGAGTTGAGCCCTATCTGAGGATTCTAATACCAACAATACAACACCTAAGGATGAGCCTCAATAGCCCCCTGTGATAACTAATGAACCACTAAGGAGATCACAACGGGACAAAAGATCTATCATCCCGAATGACTATGTTGTATACATGAATAAATATGTAAATGACATAGGAAAGGTAGACGATCCTACATCATTTAAGGAGGCCATGATGACTAAGAATTCATCCAAGTGGCTTGAGACCAGGCAGGATGAAATAAAGTCTATGAGTATTAATGATGCTTGGGATCTAGTAGAAATTCCTGATGGAGTCTAAATAGTGGGTTGTAGATGAGTCTACAAAACTAAGCATGATTATAAGGGAAATGTTGAAAGATTCAAGGTAAGGCTTGTAGCAAAAGGGTTTACACAAAGAGAAGGGATTGATTATATTGATACTTTCTCTCCCGTCTCAAAGAAAGATTCACTAAGAATTGTCATGACGCTTGTTGCTCATTATGATTTGGAGTTACATCATATGGATGTTAAAACTGTGTTCCTTAATGGTGACTTGCTTGAGAATGTTTACATGGCTCAACCGGAAGGTTTTGTCATGGAATGTAGGGAACATTTGGGGTGTAGACTTAAGAAATTCATCTACGGACTATAACAAGCGTCTAGACAATGGTACCGTAAGTTCGATGAGACTATAAAAAATTTTAGTTTCAAAGAAAATGAAATGGACAATTGCATATACATTAAGATTAAGGGGGGCAAATTTACCATTTTAGTACTTTATGTGGATGATATCTTATTGCCTAGCAGGGATAAGGATATGTTGTATGAGACCAAGAGATTTCTTTTCGCTAATTTTGATATTAAGGATCTTGGTGATGCCTCTTATGTTTTGGGCATTGAGATTCACCGAGATAGGTCCAAAGGAATATTAAGTCTATCCCAAAAGGCATATATTGACAGAGTGCTTAAGCGATATAATATGCATAACTGCTTTGCTACGCCTGCTCCTATCGTTAAGGGCGATAAGTTTGGAACATTCCAATGTCCAAGGAATCAATTAGAAACTTATCAGATGAAGGGGATTCCTTACGCTTCAGTTGTCGAAAGCATTATGTATGCTCAAGTTTGTACTCGCCTTGATTTAGCATTCGTAACCGGGATGCTTGGCAGATATCAATCAAATCCAGGGTTCGACCACTGGAAAGTCATTAAGAAAGCTTTGCGTTATATACAGGGCTCTGAGCATTTCATGCTAACATATAAGAAGTCTGACACCCTTGAGGTTGTGGGTTATTCGAACGTTGACTTTGCATGTTGTGTTGATACTAAGAAATCAACATCAAGTTATATCTTCACACTTGCAGGAAGAGCCATTTAGTAGAAAAGCTCCAAACAAACCCTTACTGCATCATCAACGATGCAAGCTGAGTTTGTGGCATGTTATGAGGCTATTGGGCAGGCTGTATGGTTTAAGAATTTTTTCCCAGGATTAAGAGTGGTGGACAATATTTTTAAACAACTTCCTATATACTGCGATAATATGACAGCCGTTTTCTATTCAAGTAACAACAAGTCAAGTAGTGCTACCAAACACATTGACATTAAATATCATGTTGTGAAAGATAGAATCCAAGATCAAACAATTGATGTCAAGCATATAAGTATTAAGTTTATGCTTGCGGATCCACTTAATAAAGGCATGCCACCTAGTCTCTTTCGAGAGCATGCTGTCGGCATGGGTTTATTGGAAAGCCTTTGATTCTGGAAATAAGTACCATAAGAATAAACCAACTCATGTTAAGAATAAGTAATTATCCTATCAAGATAGAATTGTACACTATAGATATTCCAGCGGTGCCTTTATTAACCGCTGTAATACTTTATCTTGGTATGATGTTTTGTTGAGTATGGACTTATGATATTTGCCTTTCAATCAAGTGAAAGAATGTTAGTGGTGATCTCAGCTTGGGCTAACAGACAACCAAAAATTTCAGATCTCTGGCCCATCGCAAACTAATATTGAAGCTCTCTGATCGGAAGCACACCAAATCAATTGGTTTCGGTCCCGGTATCCAGCGCTAATATAAGGGGAGAGATCGGCACTCGGTTTTGGCATGCATTGCTCTCGAGTTCAACCATTCCCTACATCTTGTCCGATCTAAGAATCAGCGCGAGGCTACCGAAAACTGTGGCCATCACCGTGAAAGTCACGGCGCCTTCTTCTTCCTCACCGATCTATTTCCTCGCCGTCAGAACCGAGCGGGTCTTAGTGTTTTTTCTCTTATTCGCCGACGCATCACGACCTACACCGATCAACTAATGGCATCTTCTTCCAATCCGGGTCGGCGACTATTTGTTTTCCACACCATACTATGATCATATTTTAGACTAGCTAACGATCTAGACTTAGTTCACGTTGATTATAACACTTCCCAAATGAAGTTTAATGCCTCATGGCTTCTCCAAACAAATCACATGTCTAATCTGATCATTGAGGGGTATGAGTATGAAAGCTTCCTACGACTGTGAGATCGAATGCTCAAACCTCAGTTATTTATAGCCCACGTTAGCTAAGCAGCATCGAAGCAAGGTGGGCCGAGGCTGTGGGCAATGGATGACCCCAATGACACATCTTGACGTGATTGGCTGATTGCTCTAGAGCCAAGAAGAAGATACGAGGTGAGAGTGTGAGACACACGTGGATACAGGATCGATGATATTACAAGGATTCGCATAAGGGAGTTGTACTTTCGGACAAGTGCTAGTAGTGTTCCTATCCTCCCATACACAACTATATTGGAATAGTGCAAAGTATGGAGAAGATTGGCCTAGACGGGGACCTGGAAAACGATAAAAGGATAGGGAATGTCCAGGTTGCTGCCTACCATTCCAATGCACGCGTCCAACAACTTCGTGGCCTAATGTATTAATGGGGGAAGCCGGAAAACCAAAACTAGACCTCGCAAACCGTCAGGAACAAGATGGCAATAGTGGCGGAGACAGCAATAGCACCTAGAACGAGCATGGCCGGAGTCCCAGAATCTGACGCGACAATTCAATTCTTTTGTGTATCGATCTCTGATGTTACTGCATGCGATCTGTTGTTGTTGATAGGAGACGACAAGACAGGCAGTTCCAAGTTCCAACCGGCAGAAGACACAGCGAATTGGGAGATTGACCACTGCTAGACCTACGGCTTAGGAGGAGGAGACGGTGGTCAAAATCCTTCGCGGCCACAGGGATAGGGGATGCAGGCCAAAGAAAGATTCCTGAGATGAGTAGCACAGATTCGCCCTGAAAACAAAGGCTCGGAGACCTAAATTCGCGGATTCCGCGGGGACGACGTGGAGGCAGTGCTGTCGAATCGGGCGCCGACACCGGCAAGCTCGAAATCTTTGGTTACAATTGTAAGAAAATCAGATCTGCCGGTGGATTAAATCCCCAGCTTACGACTAAAACAAAACGTCCGTTCACGCAATTGCAGTGCACCAGAACCGGTTCTTCTGAAATTTTCTAGGAATTACGGCTATCGGCTATCGCTAGGGTTTCTAGTATGACAATTTCAGCAATTGCACCGGGAAGTAAAGAGATAATAAATAAACAATAAAGCGGAGAGAACTGTACAGGAAGGCAGGGGAAGGAGTGTGAGAAGGACGACGAGAAATAAGGAAGGGAAAAGTACTCACAGGAGAGGACAAGCGAGCAGGCGGTCGCCACCAGACCGGGGTCTCGCTCTCGCGGTTCGGGCAAGGTTGCTGCCCCCAACATTCGGGCGCGGTCCAGCACGACGCGCCACCAACCAACGCTAAGCGCACGGCACTGTTAGGTACCCATTGTACACAAGCATACAGAATAATAAAGCAGACCCGTTCCTCCTCATATTGTGTCTCTCTTTCTCCCTGTCTATTCTCCACTTGAGATCTATTAGGCAACCCCGGACTATTCGATAGCGAGGTTGTCTAACACGTTATCAGCACGAAACTCTACCGGAGAAAAGGTGAGAAAAGGTGAGAATACGAGGATTGATCTAATCGCTCACTGAATCTATATTTGCATCTATTCTACGTGGCACGAAGCTACGACATGAAGCGTTTCTGCAAAAACGTGGCACGGTTACGCTTGATTTGCATAAATCTACAAAGACACCATGATGGCACGGTCATCAAAACTATAAAAGTGTGAAGCCAATCTTTCGCAATGAAGCGCCGCCCTAGCGGCATGAAGCCGCGATTGAACTCCAACCATGCGCCACGCCCGCCACATACTAACACTGGTCGCCGCGGCCGCCTCCTCTTCCTGGCGACTAAGTCGCCGCCTCGATCCGAGATGATAGCCGGACGACCCGCCTGCGTGGCGCTTCATCTCCCGCCGAACGTGACGCTCGCTTGAAGCACCGCGCCGCAGGCACCGGCCAACCCGCCGCCTCGCTTGAAGCATTGTCCATCACACTGCTACGCCGCTGCCGAACGGCTTCCGCCGGCGGCCGCCATGAGCCGCTGGCAAAGCGGCTAATCAAGCGTCCGCCGCACCCTCCGCGAGCACCCGACCGCTGCCGCTTGAAGCAGTAACGCCGCCGCGCCACGACGCCATCGGGCGCCAGCCACGCTTCGCCAGCGTCGCCGGAACAGACTACCGCCTCCTTGTCGCCCTCGGTGCCGATCGGCTTGGAGCAGTTGAACGCATGAACGCATGGACTTGAAGTCCATAATGAAGTTCTTGGCTCCATGAACGCGTGAACGCAGGGACCCCATCGGCCTAGAAGCTCCAGCTCGAAGCCTAGCCTCCAACGCGCTTGGTCGGGCTGCCGCCGATGCCTGGCCGCCGCCATCAAGCCGCCGCCGCCGGCCTGGCTGGCTCGCCGCTCGCCTGTTTGCACCGACTGGCTCCTCCCTTGCTTGGATTCCAAGATGGACATGAAGTTCACTGGTATATTGGACATGAGGTCCATTGCTCAAGAAGTCCAAGACTTGGACGGGACAGCACTAGGACATGAAGTCCATCAACCCAATAATGCATGGACTTACAGTCTTACACGCAATGAACTTGCGGCGGGCCTGAACCGATCCAAAAGTGGATTGAATCCGGCTTGCGTGGCGCTCGGGGGGAGGGTGAAATTACCCCCTTACCCCCGGCTCTATTTATTTATATTTCCTGTTTTTTTTTTCGAAAATGATTAGAAATTCAGAAAATCAATTAGAAAATTCCAGAAAACTCTGAAAATTGCCAGAAAAATATGAAAAAAGGCTAGAAAATTCTAGAAAATTTTATGGCTCTGTTTTAATTTGTACTTAGCCTTATTTTCTGCTTTTATGAATATTTGCATGTATTTTTGCAATAATTGCCTTGTTTAGAATATCGGAAATTCCTGGGAATTTATTTTCCGTATTTATGAATTTGTGAATTATGCAATTATTGTTTACTCTGAATTCATGAATTGTGCAATTATTGTTTATTCTGAATTTATAAATTATGTCATGTTGATATTTGCTGAAATTAAAATTTTCTGTTGTACAGTAATTCTGAAAATTGCTTGGATATTAGCAGATATTATGAAAAGTGCTAGGAAAATTCCAGAATATTTCATATGGCATAAAATGAGAACATGAGTGGTTGGGATTTGATTTTGGTAATGAATAAACAGATATGAGACACAATTACCATAGCCAATCACAAAAATGCCCCAAAGCAAGAAGGGGAGCCAGTTGAGACCTGGCACTGGAAAGAAGCCTGTCGAAAAGGCAATTCCAGATTTGAATCTTCAATTGGAAGAAACCGCCAGAAATAATGTGCGCGCACACATTGGCGGAGAAAAACTAAAGGAACTTGCTCCTGGAATGGGAAATAGCAATGAAGAGCAAGTAGAAGTGCATGAAGCACACCATGACGAAATGGCCATAAATTTTGTAATAATAGGAGAATCTATGAAAAGAGCAACAACCATTGCAAGGCTTGTTGTTCAAGGTTTCACTCAACGTCCTAGGGTTGATTATGAAGAAACCTATTCTCCGGTCATGGGTGGAATTACCTTTAGATACTTAATCTCAATGGTAGTCAACTTGAAGTTGAGAATGAAGCTAATGGATGTTGTCACAAAGATATTTGTATGGAAACTTGGATTCGAGATTTATATGAAAATACCGGAAGGTATCCCTATCCCGAACCAAGACAGAGCAAACAGAAACCTATACAAAGGTGAAATTGGAGAAATCACCGTATGGGCTAAAACAATCGGGAAGAATGTGGTACAATCGTTTGAGTGACTTTCTCTGCAAGAAAGGCTACACGAACAAATGAAGATTGTCCATGTGTATTTATACAACGATCCACGAATGGATTTTGTATAATCTCCGCCTATGTAGATGACTTGAACATCATTGGGACGGATGAGGAAATTGAAGAAGCATGCACATACTTGAAATCTGAGTTTGAAATGAAAGACTTGGGTAAAACCAAGTTCTGTTTAGGCTTGCAGCTTGAACATGTCCAAGGCGGAATCTTGGTACACCAAGCATCCTACACGCAGAAAGTGTTGGAGAGATTTGGCTTTGAAAAGGCATACCCGCAAAGACCCCAATGGCTCAAGGTCACTCCAAGGCACCTAGACCCGCATGTGCCTAAAGAAGAGGGAGGAAGTCCCGGGAGCGGAATTCCCATACTTGAGTGCAATTGGAGCGCTCATGTACCTTGCGAATAGCACTAGGCCGGACATTGCGTTCGCCGTGAATTTGCTAGCGTGGTACAAAGGCGTAACCCACCAAAAGGCATTGGAAAGGGGTGAAGGACATCTTCCGTTACCTTCAAGGAAGCAAAGACCTCGGCTTGTTTTACAGAAGAAACAATGAATTGAATTTAGTTGGCTACGCCGATGCTGGGTACCTATCGGACCCGCATACTGGTACCTATCGGACCCGCATACTGGCAAGTCACAAACTGGGTATGTTTTCCTTTGCGGTGGAACGGCAATTTCTTGGAAATCGTCTAAGCAGACTCTTGTCTCGACGTCGACTAACCACTCAGAAATCATTGCATTGTATGAAGCCTCTCGGGAATGTGCATGGCTTCGAAGAATGGTTCACCACATCCAGAAGTCATGTGGTCTGAACATGGAACAAACCCCCACTATTATCTATGAAGATAATGCAGCTTGTGTTGCACAAGTACAAATGGGATATGTGAAGAGTAACCTTACAAAGCATATCAACCCCAAGTTCTTTTATGCTCATGAAATGCATAAGATGAACGAGATAAAGATATTGCATACTAAGTCGTGTGAAAATCTCGCAGATTTATTCACTAAGTCACTCCTGATCTTCCTTTGAAAGATGTATTAGAGGAATCGGGATGATGAGGCTTAGAGAAGTGCAGATTTCAGGGGAGATTTTTCACATACTCCTACATAAATCTCAACCATGAAGTTTGAGTACCCAACGTAAATCTTGAAGATTAACATTGAAGTTTGGGTGGATTGTACTCTTTTCCTTAAGTAAGTTTTTCATTGAAGTTTTCTTACATAAGGTTTTTGATGAGGCAATCCGTGCAACACAGCAAGCGTGTGCTATGTACTCTTTCTCCAATTATTTTTCCCACTGGGTTTTTATGGAGTTTTAATGAGGCATATGCATCTCGCAGTGAAGAGTCCAAGGGGGAGTGTTAGGAAACCTGATTCGTATCCGATATGGACTCTTCCTTATCTCTAAGCAGAACCGCTATATATAGGAGGCAGGGGGTCACCCCATTGTACACAAGCATACTGCACACAAAGCGCACTGCTCCTCCTCATATTGTGTCTCTCTTTCTCCCTGTCTATTCTCCACTTGAGATCTATTAGGCAACCCCGGACTATTCGATAGCGAGGTTGTCTAACAGGCACGACTGGACCTCGCCTCGTGAGACGGCTGTGGCTGTGCGAGGAAGTTTACGACCCGAGCCGCCGCCGCCGCCGAAGCCCCTTAAAATACGAAATACCCGAGGCAGGCGGTGATGCGTGTGCTCCGCTGCTCTGGTGTGTGCTTTATTTGTGCCGTGGCGTGGAATTTTGCGTTTTGGCACGGGAAATGACGCTAATGGGCATATATTTTCGTATTCTGGGAGTATATACTCTCACCTCTAGTATATCATTTATACTTATTTACCACTTTTAATATACTTCAATAATAATTCTAAAATACTACAATACGACTTTGTCGAAAAAAATTCATCGGAGCCTTTTTGCCTTTTATTTTTTGCTATATACCTTTTTCTATATGTAAAAAGAGTATATAAACAAATTATGTTATAAAGGGTGAACTTTGATGAAATTTTTCGTGAAGCTCACTTTAGAGTATCTTATAATTAGTATTAGAGTATACTTAAAAGGATAAAGAAGATATAATAACATCATTTAAACTGTATATTGAGAGTGGGAGTACATACTCCTAGGTTATGGAACTATTTTTCTATATATATTATTACAATTATCTGAGACACTATGGCGCCTAGGCATCAAGATCCAAAATAGGTATTTTTCTTATTTAAGCTTTGTTTGGTAGAGCTCCAGTTCCATCAGATTCGTGGATTTGGTGGAGCTGGATATTCCTAGCTCGATCAGATCCGTGGAGCTAGAGCTGTGTGTATATTAAGAGTATTTAGGTGGGTCATCTTGTTTAAATTTTAGAATAAAAATATATACTTAATTTACTTTATTTTAGCCTACAAGTTTCAAATCTGAGGTGGAGCTGGGATCTAGAACTCTACCAAACAGGGTCTTATTTGCATTCAAATTTTTTTAAAATTTTTAGGATGTTGAGATTAACCAGTTTACTAACTAATTTAAACAAGTTTGAACTGAAATTCGAGCTAGAGTTTCTTTTTTTTATGATAGTTTGATTGTAGACATGTGTTGAGTATATATATATATAAATTAGCAAAGCATGTAATATAAATTTGTTCAAATTTTTGAATTCGAGTATATTTTTTCAAAGGTATGAGTTTCATTTAAATTGTTATAGATGTGTATATACTCTAAAACTGAAAGTTTCAAAAAATATACCCAAATTTGACTTAAATTTGTGCATTTAAAATCATGGTGCCTGGGAGCTATATATGGGAGTGTTTGACTAGAAGGCTGACTACAGATTCTAGAATAGGAGGATTGTGTGTAATTGTCATCAATACTCTTGATTTTCTTACTTGCACATTATTTTGTACATATTAGTAGCTGATGTGAGCATTTATTTTGTAATATATTTTTTAGACAATATTACAAATTTAATGTGACATACCCTTAAATTCCCTGTATTTGATTTTTTTTTAAGCATAAGCATAACTGTCGTAGATAAATATTTTCATTGCTAAACTTTTCTGAGTGAAAACATCTCTGCACCTGTGTAATTTTCTTTACTTTGAAAGTAGTCGAATTGTTTGGTCTGTTTGTCAGTTGAACCACGTTTTTGGATAAAATGTTTCCTGTCAAAGAACACACAATTGTTACCAGCCTCCTACCTCTATTTATCCTGATGATGAATCGATACGGGAGTAGAACAATATCGAAGGACGATGCTAAGCATCTGACAGTGCAATTTTTCTGGCAAAAACATACTGTGCAATGGTTTTTTGCAAGTGAATGTGATGATTAAGGTTTATCAAAAGGTAGTCCGTCATAATCATTAAATGAGTCATGAGTAAATTAGAAGATGATTTTTTACTCAAGGTAAACCAAAAGAAAATAAAAACACATCTTGTGTGGTATTGAGAAGGAAAAAATGACTATCAGGAGCTAGAAATGGGAACCATTTTAACTCAAAACACCACAACAAAATCAATTGGTAGTACACATACAGAAAAGCCCCTTCGTATGAATTTTAACTCACATCAAGGTCACAGTCAGATAGCCAAGGTTTAGATTTCCAAATTTCAGAAATGGTCACATCATATCACAGCCAAATTTCAGAAATGGTCACAGCAAATCACATAGCAAAATTTCAGAAACCGTCATAGCACACAGGGGCGGATACAGGCCCCGGGGCCTAGTACCGAAAGCCCATTAATTTTTTTAAAAAAACTATTAAAAAATAATTAAAAACAGAGATTTAATTTAAGATCAGTTAGCCCAGCTGATAGCACATGACATAGCCAAGTTTCGTATTTCCAAATTTCAGAAATGGTCACAGCACATCACGTAGCCAATTTTTAGAAACCGTCATAGCACTATCACATAGCCAAATTTCAGCACATCAGGGTCATAGCACATCACATAGCCAAGTTTTAGAAATGGCATAGCTACACAAATTTTAACTCACATCACGGTCACAGCACATCACGTAGCCAAATTTAGGACATTAGTTACATAGCTAAGATTTCCAAATTCCAATCACGAAAACACACATTGTAGGAAATAAATAATATAGTTCACAATTTCACAGCACTTGTGCTCCAAGGCTAAAAGTTAAAGCAATATTAAATAGGTAAAACTTAATTGAAACATCCCAGAATATTAGTAAATAATTAAAGGTATTAAAGTAGCTAATTAGTAGTAATCAAAGTAGTTTGCATAAAAAAATTGAAAATGAGAGTAGAACGATTAGAATAGAATTAGAGGACTATCGTCAGACCCACAAGCGAGGTATCAATCACTGAGATATCAAACCTGTCAGGGGTCGGGTCAGCACCTCTCGCTAGACCGGATTCATCACTCTGCGATCCTAACTTACCTGTTTGGATTGCGGGTATCCGTAGCAATTTAGAGCAAATATTACTGCAATGCCAATTTAGTAATTCGCTAAATAGGACAAGGGAGGCAACTTGGTAACGTAATTTTGACCCAGCCATCACAGCTAATAGGGGTACATTCCCCTTGGAGCAGCTCAGCCAGTAGGGATACATCCCCCTTGGAGCAGCTCAGCCAGTAGGGATACAACCCCCTTGTAGCAGCTCAGCAGCCAACCAGCTCCCATTTAATCCCCCATCAACAAGGTAGCAAGGAGCACAACCTCACTCCACAGCCAACCAAAGCAAGCAGCTATCCCATTTCTCAGCCACCCCCAATGGAGTTCCCATTTCCAGAGAGCAAGAAGAAGCACAAGCCAGAACACACAAGGAACCAGGAGGGGAGGCAAAAGCAAGAAGAAGGTGAACAGCAGCAGGTGCTAGAAGAAGGTGGACGCAGCGAGGAGTTTCCTCAAGCAAGGCGACCACCTCATCTTCCTCAGCACCGGCCACCTCTTCCTCCCCAGCAGCCACCTGCCCGATCTCAAGTGTACAACTGCAAGTATAGCCTTGCTAGCAGTAGCAGTAACCTTAATACTACCTTGTAGCAGTAGCAATACTTGTAGATTGCTTGGATTGGATAGATCGGGTAGGATCTTGACGTCAATAGAGGTAAGCTCTAGGGTTGCTTAGATCGACATCTTGCTATCCCACTAGAACCATGCATCATCAACCAAATCCTTGCATCAATAAAAAAATGTGCAATAAAAGTAAAAACTTGCAATCAAGTAAAAGTTCTAGTAGAGAAGTGAAGCAGTAGATGGAGGTAGAGTAGAGGAAGGGATTAGAGAGTAGATCGAAGAAGACGGGTCAGTGGCCAAGCTAAGAAGGGGGAAGGCCGGTCGTGGAAGAGGAAGAGAGGAGAGAAGAGAGAGGGAGCGACGGCTAACCGGAGAGGGGAGCACTGAGTACTAGGAGGGAGAGAGAGAGAGAGAGAGAGAGAGAGAGAGGCAAAGAAGAGAGAGAGAGAGGCGGCGATTGGACTGGAGGAGGGGGAGCTGAAGTAGAGGCGGTGGCAGTAGAGGCCAGAGGAGCGGCCAAAGAGAGAGGAGACTGGTGGTGACTCGGGCCGAAGGTCGACGGCGATCGGTGGCCGAGGGGCCGGATGCACCAAGGGAAGGAGCCAACGAAGGGCGCAGGAGGAGAGCCCGAGGAGCTGAAGGCATCGGAAAGAGAAGGGTAGGAGAAGGGAAAGAAAAAAGAAAAGAAAGAAAAGAAAAGAAAAGAAAGAAAAGAAAAGAAAAGAAAAGAAAAGGAGAGGGGAAAAAGAGGGGAAAAAGAAAATAGGGAAAATTTAGAAATTAGTCCCCATGGTGAAATGCGATAGATTTGATTTTGCTTGTCTTGTAATCGTAGGAAATTTTGAAAATAACTTGACTAGATGCTATTAAATAGGTAGCTAAGCTTTAAAATTGTAATTCTGGTATTAATTAAATTGTTGGTTGTAATGCTGCTAAAATAATGTTCATTGAGATCAAAATAGAGTATTTTAGCAAAAGGGGCAGCGCCCCTGTATTAGCCCGTAGCACTCTTGAAAAGGTTAGACATCGTAAAATTTGCTGTAGATTTATTGCCATAGTTTAATACTTTAATTTGTCAGACCACCATCAGATTCCGGGTGAGACTGAGTATTACAATCCTAATTCAGGCAAGGTTACTTAATCATATTTATGAAATCGTTTTTAATTGCTTTCAGAAATCCTCACTGCATGGAAAACTTATCTCTTGTTTTTTGAAAAAAAGAGGAAAATCCCAAATTTAAAGGATGAATAATTGTGAACTGCAGCGGCAGTTGTTGATTATGGATGTGTTGAAATTGTCTCACCCAACAAATAAAGTCGGTGTTTGTATATATATATGACGTGGGTAGTGGGTACCATGGATTGAGAATTTGCTGAATGGGCCCTCTACATAGGCTATGATATAAGCATAAACAAATTACACTCAGGCAATAAGCCGTATTAAATCGTATCAACAATAGTGTGTGGAAGCGACCATAAAAGGTTGTCCCATGAAGGTATTTGATCTCCATATTTGGTAAGAGTAGATAATTAGGGGTGTGAAGCTAGGTATGTCGGAGACCCAATGATGGATACAAAATCAGCTGTGGATGATCTGGCGCTATATTAAACGCCATGAGATGAGTAGTCCATGGTTAGTCGGAATACTGCACTGCGTTGTTAATCGGATTGTTGTACTTTGTAAACAGACAGAGTACTATACTATGTTGTTAATCGGAGTACTGTACTACATGTTAGTCGGAGTGCAATACTGCCTAACAGTTGGAGTATAGTACTAAGTGTTTAGTCGGAGTACTATACTGTGTAATTAGTCAGAGTACAACTGGTATGTTGAGAGTAGGTGGGAAACAATCGAGGACACCACTACTCATTGACTATCAGGCTTGGAGATCTAATACTTGATTAGCGATAAACATTCTGGGTTCCTAGCCGCGATTGGGTTCTCTATGGGTAAAGTGGTGCAAACCTGCGCATGGTCAAATCATGAATTCATGCCTATCTCCTGAATTGGAGACTACGGAAGCTAAGTCTACCTCATATACGAGTGCTAGTAGCATTTTTGGATAATTAAAAATCAATAGAACTTTCCTATTAAACTTCTAATTTCGGAAAATAGTTTTGAGAAAAGGTTACATCAGATGGTTATGGAAAGGACTTGGGATGGATGTGGGAGAAAAAAATTCATATATTGCATTTTGTTAATAATGCTTGCTGAGTACTTTTGTACCCACTCTCTAGAACTCTCCCTTTGCTTAAAAAACTATTTCGGTGATCAATTGTTTGGTTGGGACGCAAATACCAATGGACTCGTCTATGAGGCTTGGGATGAGGGTCACCGCAGAACCAGACCTACGAGGAGGAGGACTACCAAGAGGGATGGAGTGCTAGGTAGTCGTGCTTCGACTTCGTTCATCTTTTGTGTAATTAGTATCTATGTATTATTTTTTTGTTGTACTTGGATCCTATGTACACTTATGTACTAGACATGTAACCTGCATGGCATGGGATGAAATAAAGTTTCCACTTTAGTCTCTAATTGTTGTTCTGTTGCAACACTATAAACACAATATAGTAACTGATAAAATGTCAGGTCACTCAATATTTTGTTAGTCACTATGCCGAGATTCGTATAATTAACCCAGGTAATAATAGTGCTACTATTATTACCTTAGACTAATTATACGGGTCGCTATACAACTAACATGCATGATGCGTAAATTTAGCCTAGCTAGTAATAACTCCATCCATAGTCCAGTTTTCAGAGGACCTAACTCCATATGAATGTCCTACAAAAGATTAACTATAGAATATAGATGTACAATCTGTAGTACACATACAGAAAAGGAAAACAAATTCAGCTTGCTACATTAAATTCTGAATCTGAAGACCCTTCATTGGCATTGAAACTTTCAGCAGTACTTGGGGTGCATTTGAATTTTTCAAGTTTGTCAAAAATTTGTTTTTTTTTTTGTACCTTCTAGCATAGGGCGAATTTGATCATGAAATTTTATACGTAAATAGGTAAGTTGAGATGTATATCTATGATTTTTTTTAGAATTTTTTGAAACTTTTTTTAGTAAGATTGCACGATGGTTGCACGAAAACTTTAATTGCACTGGATATGTTGCCCAGAAAAGGAAAACAAATTCAGCTTGCTACATTAAATTCTGAATCTGAAGACCCTTCATCGACATTGAAACTTTAAGCAGTACTTGGGGTTCTATCAGCAGTTGCAAAACAAAAAGACAATAGACAATAATCTTCATTAGGCATATTGATTTAGAATAGCTTGATCAATTCGTTAAAAAGAATAGATTGATCAATTACCTTCTTGCATTTTCCAACGATACCGATCTTGGAGACACATTAAAGCTTCGATAGTTTTCAGCTTAAGTGAACTTCAAGTGGGCTCATCCAAAAGCAAGCGTAGATGTTTGGCAACTTCCCCCTCTTCTTCAGCAGGTTCAAGTGCATCCTCTGGGGGTAGTGTATCAAATGAAATTTTGAATGCTTCTCAACTAGCCTGTGCATTATCTGCGGGTTCGCCATAAGCCAGTGCGATATATGCTTTGAAGTAACCAGCGGGTCCATCTCAAGAGATTCCAACCACTCATACACAGGCTTACAAGGATTACTACGTTGGAACCTGTATGGGAATGCGCTTTGGTCTGCATCTAAAACCTGACATAAAGGAGGAGATAAATGGCACTCTAAACTCAGTTTTGTTGACCAATAGAAGGAATATGAAACAGAGCTACACGACTACATCTAACAAAACTAGAAAAAGCCAGTTCTATCAGAGCTATTGTGCGTATCAAGGAGAACTTAGGAAGCTCATAAGTCATAACGCAGTTCAATTAGAATTTCATGTCGATGTTCAAGACCCAGGGGTTCTTAATTCGAACTTATGAATATAATTTGAGTTGTCTTTGTCTAACTGTCGGCGTTTCGCGCACCGGCAATGCGAATTTATGGTCGGAGGGGGTCGCGCGCTCCCGCTCCCCGAATGGTCGACTCAGGAAGTCAGAGATTTATACTGGTTCGGGCCGAACGTCCCTACTCCAGTTTGCTTGGTCAAGGTGTATTGCCCTTAGCGTCGAACAATCACTATGGGAATACAGCGAGAGCTGATCTCGTCGGGGATGAATGTATTGATGGTTTTTTTACTTGACCCTCCCCCCTCCCGGGGTCCCGCCTCCCCTTATATATCCGGAGGTAGCAGGTTACAAATGGGAGTTGGAGAAAAAAGAGGAAGGAGAATTGTATGCCTTGGAGTCTGGTCTTCTTGTCTTGTCGTCCGGACGGGTCCCGATTGGCCGCTGTGCCGAGTTGGTAGCCCTGTGGCGGGAAGTCTTCAGTCGTACTGACGAGGTGACGCACCACACCGAGCGGACGTCAGCCCGGCATTTAATGGTTCTTGACCTCGGCTTGGTCTCGGGAGGGGGCGCTTCCCTGCGGTGTGTCAGCGGTGGCAGGACCGGGGCTTGACTTCTCGGCGGACCCTCTGACACCCTCGGGAAGGAGCTGCCTACCCTGGTACGGATGTCAGAGGACGTCGCGTACATAGAGCGGTTGGCCCTTCGAGTGTTAGCGGAGCCGTCCGACCACGCGCCTTGACCTGGGAGGTCGGGGTCGGCCGCCACTGGTCTGCTCTCGACGGTGGCAGCCGGACCTTTGCGGCCCACGAACTTTTGCCAGGACTGGGCTTTTGTAGGCCATCAGCCCGTTCGCGCTCTCGGGCTGATGGGGGTACCCATGGTATGGGTATTCGCCAAGAGTTTCAGCCTCGCCTCGGTCGGAGAGCCGCCGTGGGTTTAGCTGCTCGAGGCGCGCCGCCGACCGGAGGTCGGCGACGGCTGGCGCGATCGCCGGGCGCTCAAGGCTAGCGGGCCCGGCAAGGCGAGCGCATCCGGCAGTGTAGCTCTGAGCGGTCGAAGAGCCGGCTTGGGGTTTACCTGGCCGAAGGCGCATCACGACCGTGAGGTCGGCGACGCCGCGGCTGGCGCGATCGCAGTATGCGCCAAGAAGGGCTCCGGTAGCGCGAGCGCACCGGCAGGTAGCTCCGAGCGGTCGGAGAGCCGGTCGGGGTTTACTCGTCGGCGCCGCCGACCGAGGTCGGCGACGCTTCGCTGGCGCGATCGGCTGGTAGTCAAGGCCGCTAAAGGGCCCGGGTGCGCGCGAGCGCACCCGGTGGGTGTAGCCCCCGAGCGGGTCGAAGAGCCGGTCGGGGGTTTACCCGGTCGGACTCTGATCGGCCATGGTTATGGGACCTTTTAGAGTCATGTGAGCGAACGCGCGTTTACCTTCGTCGGTTTGAACGCCGTGCTCGCGCGAGCTACAAACGGGCAATCCGGGTGGAATCTGGGCGATCCCCCCCGAGGGGGGGTCGTTCCCAAGCGGACGTAACTCCCAGCGCGGGCGTCCGACCCACTGTGGGCATTCCATGAGAACCTTTCCTTACTCGATCCCGTGTCGGGCTACCGGGTC
Source organism: Rhipidocladum racemiflorum (assembly GCA_036346355.1). Classification (NCBI taxonomy): domain Eukaryota; kingdom Viridiplantae; phylum Streptophyta; class Magnoliopsida; order Poales; family Poaceae; genus Rhipidocladum; species Rhipidocladum racemiflorum. The sequence continues at coordinate 22,014,050 of CM070570.1, read as the reverse complement.
ATCCGCCGACCCGGAGCGCGGCTGGCCGCTACTCATGGATGAGCTCCACGGGAGAGTGTGAGGTATGGTCCCGGATGCGGCTTAGGGTGATTGGGTCGTCCGCCGACCCAACTGGAGGCTCACTGAGAGCTCACCCCGGTCCGCCCCTCGCTTTGTTTTACGTGCTGGGGCGGCTTCAGTTCCGGTCGGCCGGACTTGGCCTTCGTAACCCCAACACGGTGCCGGGCCTCGGGTGTGAGCCCAAAGGCGATCCAATGTTCCCGAGACCGGGCGGTTTCACACCTTTCTCCGGGTCGCCTTGGCCCGTTGCGCCCGGCGAAGTGGCGCTGGCGTCTTGGCGCGACGGCTCTGTCGGGCGATTAATGCTCGGTGGGAATTTAAATGGGCTGCGGCGCATTACCGGAGTAGTGGGCGAGGTGGCAGGCGAATGGTCGGCGATTACGTCGGTTCGCGCGAGGAGACATCGGTTGGGCGCGAAGATGCGTCTGTTCCCGCTCAGCGCCTATAAAGGAGGGCGAGTGCGGCGTGGGGAGGAAGACTTCCGCTCGTGTTTTCTGCAAAGGAAAAGGAAAGGAGAGAGAGAGAGAGAGAGTGGACAAAAAAGGCTTCCTGCGTCCTTGCGCCGCGCCCCGCCTCTTTGCCTTCATCGGAGATGTCGCTGGTTCCGCACTCGTCCGCGGCCGGCCGCTTCCTTGGCTTGGAGAGGAAGGGGTTCCTCCCTCCGCGAGTCGAGTCCGGCTGGCGGACGCCGCCGGCCGGGACCGAGGTCCCCGAGGTGGGAGACGGGGAGATAGTCTCGCTGGCTGCCTTCTACGAGCGCGGATTTGGCCTCCCGCTCCACCCGTTCGTCCGAGGGCTGCTGTACTTCTACGGGGGGAAGTACACCACCTGAACCCAAACGGGGTCCTCCATATCGCGGTCTTCATCACGCTGTGAGAGGCCTTTCTGGGGATCGAACCCCACTGGGGGCTCTGGCGCCATTTCTTCTTTGCGAGGCTACCGTCGGACGCCGCCGGTCTCCTCGGTGCCCTGGTAATCCAACTGCGCCCCGGCCGCAGGCCGTTTTATATCGACGTGAAGCTGCCGACGTCGAACCGGGGGTGGCACAGCGAGTGGTTCTACGTTCGGAACCTTGGCAACACTGCCCCAGCCTATAGTGGGAATCCGTCGGTGCAGAATCCCCGCTGGACCTGGGGTCCCGATTCGAGGGACAAGAGGAAGGTGGAGGTAGTCCTCGAAAAGCTCGAGGACCTGAAGCGGCGGGGCCTAACAGGCAAGGTGGTCATCAGTACGCTCATGGAGAGGCGCATCCAACCCCTTAGGGATCGGCTGCGCCCCATGTTCGAGTACACCGGGCTGTCCGACCCCGCGAGGTCGTCGGAGCGGGAGCTTCCTGCGTCGGAGGTCCTTGCGCGCGTGACTGCGGTCTCCCTTGTGGGCGATACTGAGCCGGTGGGCGAGGCGCCCGCCCCGTTCTCGGCGCAAAATCCGCAGAATTTGGTATGTTGGGTGGTTTCTGGTTTTTTTCTTCTCTCGCTCTCCCGCCCCCTTACCCGAGTGCGTTTTCGCAGGGGCTTGGTGGCATGATCTCCCGGGCCTTGCTCCCGGGAGAAAAGGAGGCGAGAGCGGCAGCGCGCCTCGTCGCGGACCAGCGCGACGCCGTCCTCTGGGCGCAGAGGGCGGACAAGGCAGCCGCGAGGGTGCGAAAGAGGAAGGAGCGCGCGAACCGGGCCGCTCGCGGCGAGGAGATTTCCAACGAGACTCCAAGCGATGATGACGAAGAGTCGTCGTCGAGTGAGGGGGGCCCGAGCGCGGGGGGCGACTCGGGCGGCTCCGTCGCGGGTTCCGACCGCGGGATCGTTGACCGCGATTCTGGGGACAAAGCCGCGGGCGCAGGGTACGTCCTGAGCAGGCGGAGATCTCTCACGCCCCCTCGTAGGGGCCCGGCGAAGAGGGCGCGGCAAGCGCTGGTCGTTCGTGTAGGATCGAAGTATATGAATATAGCAATCAGAGGGGGGGTGAATGATTGTGCGGAAGCTAAAACCAAATTCTTGATCTATTAAAAGATCACCCCAAAACAGAACCAAAAAATTGCTTCGTTTTCGATAAAAACAGAATGACAGAGGTTTAGTAAAACGAGAATTCCCGGAGATCCAACTATTAGATTGATCTGAAATTTGGACACGAGAAACTAGATTCCAATACGAATCGAACCCAAAAAGAATCAGCTCGATCGGACTTACAGATCAAAAGTTATGAGCTTCGCAAGCTTGCTGATCCAGAACTTGACGAGAATCAATCTAATCAAAACTTCAAGATTAAACAAGATCTTCAAAAGATTTAAACAACTAGACTTTGAGAAACACTAGATCAATACCCTAGAAAGGTTTTTGATGGATCAAATCAAGATGAAACTTAACGATCAAAAACCAATCTAGAATTAGAACAAGCATGCAAACAAGAACCAATATAGATAACACCAGAGCGACGTGGTTATCAGAGCACGCAAAAAGTCTTGGAAGAATTGATCTTTATTTCTTGTCTAAAATACTCTCATCAAAAGAGTACAACCCCTAAAACCAAGCTCAAGGCTTGATGCGCTCAGCTCTCCTTGGTTGGATTACCCTTCAACAGGAGACAACCCCTCCTATTTAAAGGACCAACCCACAAGGAGTTCTGAATACAATTCCTATTCCCTAGAAGGAATCTGTATCCAACACAACTCTACTTGGCCCAACCAGGCCGAGTACAACTCTTGCACGCGTATGGTAACCCTTCCATACTCACGTGACTAACACTTTGCACGCGTATGGCCACCTGCCATACTCACGTGACTAACACTTTGCACGCGAATGACCTCCTGCCATTCTCACGTGACTAACCATTCTTCATGTGCACCATTCTCTTAGCCCGAACGTCCCGCATGACATCCTTGACCACCAAGACCTCAGTTCCTCCCTGAACCTAGTCCCGAACCTCAGCTCCTCCATGAACCTAGTTCCGGTCCCGTCATCGACCACGTTCGTCTTCGAGCAATACCTGCACATGAACAAACCACAAAACAATTCCGAGCACAAGTCCACGACTTGACTCACATTAATCCATGCAACTACTCACACGAGCATTGCATAAAATCCACTTCAAAATAAGCATCATGAAATTCTCACAAATTTCATAAACTCAAAATTAAATTCAAATTTCAATCTCAAAATCGCTCAAAAACCCATTCACGACGGACCAAAAAATTTGGTCCGGCGTACATGTAAAACTTACTGTTTTTCAATAACTTGGTTTGGCACAACAACCTTCAAAAACACATTTACGACAGACCAAAAAAGTTGGTCTGTCGTACATGGGAAAACGAGGTTGTCAAAAGCATGTTTACAAAGGACCAAGAAAGTTGGTCCGTTGTACATGGGAGAATGAGGTTGTCAAAAGCATGTTTACAAAGGACCAAGAAAGTTGGTCCGTTGTACATGGGAGAATGAGGTTGTCAAAAGCATGTTTACAAAGGACCAAGAAAGTTGGTCCGTTGTACATGGGAGAATGAGGTTGTCAAAAGCATGTTTACAAAGGACCAAGAAAGTTGGTCCGTTGTACATGGGAAACTTACTGTTTTCTTTAAGTTTGGTCTGGCGCCAAAGCGAAACTTACTATTTCTTGTCAAATTGTCAAACACATGCACAAGCACATTTTGCAAATCCAATTCTAAGTTAATTTTTCAGTTCAAAGCCAATTTTTCAGCACATGATTTCACAATCTCCCCCTTGATGAAAACATTGGCAACACTACTTAGAATTGAACATTTGGCATTCACTTTACAAAAGATTTTGAAATCCAAAGGATCAAAGACCAAAGTAAGAAAACACAGAATTCCCCTTTTTACCAAAAGCAAAACAAAATCTCCCTGAGAATGAAAAATGTGTGAATGTGCAATGCGCCCAAAAATTCCAAAATTCTCCAAACTTCTCCCAAAATTCTCAAATTTCCAAACACAACTCCCCCTTTTTCTTCTCCCCCTTTTTCATTAAACTTTTCAACAATTCCCAATTTTCTCCCCCTTTGACAATGGATTCATCAAGAGTACAAAAGAGAGAACATGTTTAAAATTTTCTTGTAGCAATGATTTCACAAGGAGAAACAAATGAGTGCCAAGATAGAAGAGGATGAGCTCATTTGATCATATAACCTTATATATCACATAATATGCAAAATACATGATATTAATGTGATTTTTAACAAGTTAGAGAATGACATGTATCTCAACCTCAATTCTGTCAACTATAGCCAAGTACGAAGCAAGATCTCAGTAAAAGAACAAAAGCTCAAAAATTGAAGCAACTAACAACTCAAGCGAGCAAGTGATTTCAACTCTAATCTAGTAGACCAATTTAATCTTTAAACAAGAATCGCATGTGGCATGCTTGAAGCATACTTCTTTTATTTCCTTGGATTGGCATGCTTGAAGCATACATCTTGTTTTTGAGGGAATGACATGCTTGAAGCATATATCTTATCTTTTAGGGAAAGCATTCTGAAGCTCATAACTTGAGGCTTTTGCTTTTAACAACCCTTTTATTGATTCCCTTTTCTTTTCATTTTTCTTTGAAAACATGCAAAAGTGATTAAAAAGTCTTATGAAAGAGTAAAGCTAAAACAGACTTGCTTCATAGCCCAATTTTGTCAAGAAGATTCAATATCAAGCCTAGAAGAGTAAGATATCACAAGGTATTTAGCTATAGGCAATCGTACCAAGGAATTTCGCAATGTCATTTTTAGTTCAAGTGGAACAATTTAGATTATCATATATTAGCACAATTACACAATATATAAAGAAATATGATAAAGTGAGCTCATAAAGTGAAAGAACTTGGCAAAGAAACTCCCCCTCAAAACAAACCCATTGGATGAACAATCCCAAGTTCTCCCCGAATAAAAGCAAAACGAGAAGAAGACAAAGTTTTGTGAAAATGTCTGCCAATTGATGTTCAGTATCCACATGATGAAGCACAATGTTGCCTTTTTCAACATGATCTCTAAGAAAGTGAAATCTGATGTCAATATGTTTTGTTCTTGAATGTTGCAATTGGTTCTTAGCAATTCAAATTGCACTAGTGTTATCACACAGAAGAGGAACACTATCCAAAATAGCCCCATAATCTTTAAGTGTAGCTACTATCCAAAGAATTTGAGAACAACAACTAGCAGCAGCCACATATTCAAATTCAGCAGTTGATTGTGCAACAGAAGATTGCTTTCTAGATGACCATGCAATGAGAGAATTTCCCAAGAAGTGACATGAACCAGAAGTGCTTTTCCTATCAATTCTACATCCTCCAAAATCAGCATCGAAAAAGATCTCAAACTAATGCATGAGGAAGCAGTAAAGCCAAATGCCAAAATCTTGAGTTCCATGAAGATACACGAAAATCCTTTTGACAAATTGTCGATGTGAAGCACGTGGGGAAGCTTGAAAACGAGCACACAAGCATACAAAAATTGTATATCCGGCCTTGATGCAGTGAGGTACAAAAGTGAACCTATCAGGCTTCTATATTCCTTTTGATCAACCGGCTCACCATCTTCATCCGGATCAAGTGTGCAATTGCTTTCCATAGGTGTCATGATTGGTTTGTCGTTTTCCATCCCAAATCTATGCAACAAGTCTTTTGTGTATTTGCTTTGATGTACAAAGGTACCATCCTTTGTTTGCTTGATTTGAAATCCCAAAAGTATGTCAACTCACCCATCATACTCATCTCAAACTCCTTTCTCATTGTTTCTGAAAACTCGGACACTAAAACATGAGAGGAACCACCAAAGATAATATCAACAACATAAATATGAACGAATAATAGATAATTGCCTTGCTTGAGTAAAAAGAGAGTTTTGTCAACCTTTCCCATTGAAAACCCCCTTTCAAGTAAAAAGGTTTTTAGCCTATCATACCATGCTCTAGGGGCTTGTTTCAAACCATACAAAGATTTTGATAGTTTGAACACATGATTTGGAAACTTTGGATTTTCAAAACCAGGTGGTTGCTTGACATAAACCTCCTCATTTATGTAGCCATTAAGAAAAGCACTTTTCACATCCATTTGATACAATTTGAAACCTTTGGATGCAAAAAAGCTAAAAGGATTCTAATGGCTTCAATTCTAGCAACAGGAGCAAAGATTTCATCAAAATCTAAGCCTTCAATTTGAGTGTAACCTTGAGCAACCAATCTAGCCTTGTTTCTAACAACAACACCATCCTCACTTTGTTTATTTTTGAAAACCCATCTAGTTCCAATAACATTAAAATTAGGAGGAGGTGAGACAAGTTTCCAAACTTTATTTCGTTCAAAATTCTCTAATTCTTCATGCATGGCATTGATCCAAGATTCGCCGATAATGCATGAGATATATCTTTGGGTTCAAAAGAAGCAACTAAAGCAGAATGAGCATGAGTGTCAGAATGAATAAACCTGGATCGAGTGACTCTCTCATTTAGGTCTCCAATCATTTGTTCAGATGGATGCATTTTTTGAATGTGCAAGGGAGCATTGGCTTTTGAGACTTCTCCTTCTCCTTCTTCATTTTCAGCATGTACAGATGATGTTGTAGCTTGAGGATGGTTAGCTGTAGGTGATGTAGTAGTAGGTGCCAAGGGTGCTACAGCTTGTTGTGCATTAGGAAGAGTCAAGACATCATCTTCAACATCATCATTATCTTCAAAGATTTTCTCCCCCTGAATGTATGCGCCTGTACCTGCATCACTTGGACTAGTACCTGGACTAGACTCATCAAAAGTAACCTCACAAGTTTCCACAATTTTGTTAGTTTCCAAAACAAGCACACGATAGCCACGAGTATGAGCAGGATATCCAAGAAAAATGCCATCAGTTGATCTAGCTTCAAATTTATCAAGATTTCCAGATTTCAAGACAAAACATTTGCATCCAAAAACTCGAAAGTGAGAAACAGAAGGTCTATGTCCAAACCGAAGCTCATATGGAGTCTTACCCAATTTTGATCTCAAAACACACAGCTTTGAAACATAACATGCAGCTTGAAATCGCTTCAGCCCAAAAGTTCCTAGGAGTGTGATGTTCATCTAACATGGTTCTAGCCATCTCAACCAATGTTCTGTTTTTCCTTTCAACTATACCATTCTGTTGAGGCACTCTAGGTGATGAAAATTGATGATCAATTCCTTTTTCAGTACAAAAGTGATTAAAAGAAGCATTTTTGAATTCAGTTCCATTATCACTTCTAATAGCTTTGAGAGCTCCTGGATGATCAATAGAAAGCCTAAGAACAAGACTTCTAAAATGACTAAATGCCTCATCCTTAGATGCCATAAAGTATACCCAAGAGTATCTAGAAAAATCATCAACAATCACAAGCACATACCATTTGCCTCCAAAGGATTGAACTCGAGATGGTCCAATCAGATCAAGATGTAGACGCTGTCCTGGAGCATTTGTCGTCACCATGGTAAGAGGTGGATGTGAACCTGCAATCATCTTACCATGTCTACAAGAGGAACATACTAAATTGCTATCACCCTTAAGCTTAGGCAAGCCACGTATGAGATCTAAACTGCTTACACGAGTAAGATGATCAAAACCAACATGACCAAGTCTACGATGCCAAAAGAATAAATCTTTAGAAACATTGGCAATTAGACACCTATGTTTAGAAGAAGGTGATGCATCAAAATCAGCTTTAAAAACTCTTCCAAAACGAAATCTTGAACACAAGATCACCAAGCATCTAGCACTTTGCATTCATTTTTCTTAAAGCTTATCTCAAGATCTTCATCAAGCATTTGTGAGACAGAAAGCAAGTTATATTTCAAGTTTTCAACAAGAGCCACATCCTTGAACATAAACTTGTCACTTACCTTTACTGTACCTTTTGCCACAACAGAAGAGGAAGAAGCCTCTCCAAAAGTAACACTTTCAAAGACGAGATGCACGAGTGAGGAGGAGAACCAATTCTTTTACTGCACATGTGGCGTGAGCATCCTAATCCACTAGCCATATGTTCTCCTTCCTCGCGAGAGGCCTACATAGCAACAAAACATGTCGAGGTCTCAAGATCGGGTTAGGAATGAGATTTTTGGGAATCCAAAGATCGAGACACACGACGCACAACAAGAGGCACAACACGATAATTTTTATGTACAAAATCAAATTTATCTTTTCCCATGTTTCTAGGAATGTAAGGTGTTTTCATCACTCTAGGCGCATAAGGAGTAAAATGTGCTTTGCTGAAATTTGACCTAGCCTCGCTTCTTTCCTTCTTTTGTTGTTTGGCTAGTCTAAAGCAATAATCTACTAAGTGTCCATCTCTACCACAATGAGTGCAAGTGTACTTGACATGATGTTTAGCTTTAACAAGAAAGGCACATTTTGCTTTCATCATAGTAGAGGATAAAAACCAAGCAGATTGAAAAGCAATTTTCTTAGGCTCATTAGATAACTCAATTTTGCAAGGAGCCTGAACAACAGTGCGAGGTTTAGTTTCAGATGTGGCCTAAGGATCAAAACCTAAACCTCTCTTGTTTGTGCTAACCTTAGATTGATCCAAGATCATGTTCAACTTTTTCTTGCCATTAGTGAATCGTTCCAAAGAGTTTTGCGTGTAATCAACTTTCTTAGCAAGAATTAAACAATTATTGCAGGGAACATCTACTTTTCCTTTTTGCTTATGCGACAAGTTGAGCATGAGAGAATTTCATGTGAAAGCAAATTATCGCTTAATTGAGAAACCCTAGCATTTGCATCTTTCAATTTTAATTCAAGAGTTGAGCATTTAGAACAAGAAGTTGAACTATGCAAATCATCGATTGGAACAGCTAGCATGTACAACATGTTTCTCATTTTTCTCATTTAGATGCAACAAAAGAGCATGTTCTTTCCTAAGCAAGGTGAGCTCATTGTAAATTAAGTCACATGATTTGCAAGTATCATCACTAGGAATCAAAGTCTTAAGTCTAGCAATTTCAGCATTCAATGATTCAATAATGAAATCATGTTTCTTAATTTTCTTATCACGCTTGTCAAGCAATTTTCCAAGACGAGCAACAGCAATAGCTAATTCATCATAAGAGGGATCTACCTCATTGAAGTCGCTGTCGTGGTCGTCCTCAGTGAAGCTATCCTTGCTGCTTGCCATGAGACATAATCCTATCAAATCATGCTTGCTTGGAGTTGCATCATCTTCGCTGCTCTCCGAGTCCACATCGCTCAAATTGACTTGTTCAAGAGCGGAAAGAACTCGTGAACCACCTTGCGGTTGATGAAGCTCTTCTTCTTCCTATCATTTGACGAGAACCTTTTCTTCTCATTCCTTCGTCGTTGTCCTTCTCCTCCTTTGATGTTTTTCCTGCAAGCTTAGGACAATTTGTGCGAATATGGTTGAGGTCACCACACTCATAGCATCTTGGAGGACCACCTCTCTTTCTCATTCTCACATTCCGCAAAGCTTTGTTAAAGCGAGAAGAGAGTAGTGCCGATCTTCTTCAGAAACTCTTCAAGTTGCTCATCTGTTAAAGAAGACATGGAAGACAAGGCAAAGCTAGAAGAAGAATTTGCATTTGACATGTTAGGGTTAGAGATCAAAGCAATTGATTTAATGTTACCCTTCCTGGCAAGAACATCCAACTCATGAGTTTTCAACTTAGAGTAAAGAACATCTAATGTGAGTGTGCTCATGGTAGTAGATTCTTGTATAGATGTTACTTTCATCTCCCACACTGACATGTCCAAAGCACTAAGCAATTGTCGAGCATTTTCAGCATCAGTGTAGCTAACTCCAACAAAGACGTAGATTGCTAAGAATTTTATTGAAACGTGCAAAGAAGTCATCTACAGATTCACTAGGTTTCATCTCAAAACGCATGTATTTTTTTTTTAAATATCTTGGCGAACCTCTTTGACAGTGTTAGAACCCTCATGGTAATCACAAAGAGATTTCCATACCTCATATGCGGATCGAAGATGAACCACACGATCAAAGTCGCCAAGGCCCTAAGCCTTGGATGATCAAGTTGCGCGCCTTGCTATTTGCTTCAACATGTGTGCGATTGGTGTCGTTGACGTTCTCGTTTGCAGGGACTTCATATGGCTTGTAGACCTTCTCCCAAATTGTGAAGCCCTGTGCTTGGATGAACGCCTCCATCTTGGCCTTCCAAAACTGAAAATCAACACCATCGAACACACATGGTTTTGTCGAATAACGATCCATTGATCTAATCACCGGTTAAAATAGATTAGAGAAACCTTGCTCTGATACCACTTGTAGGATCGAAGTATATGAATATAGCAATCAGAGGGTGGGTGAATGATTGTGCGGAAGCTAAAACCAAATTCTTGATCTATTAAAAGATCACCCCAAAACAGAACCAAAAATTGATTCGAGTTCGATAAAAACAGAATGACAGAGGTTTAGTAAAACGAGAATTCCCGGAGATCCAACTATTAGATTGATCTGAAATTTGGACACGAGAAACTAGATTCCAATACGAATCGAACCCAAAAAGAATCAGCTCGATCGGACTTACAGATCAAAAGTTATGAGCTTCGCAAGCTTGCTGATCCAGAACTTGACGAGAATCAATCTAATCAAAACTTCAAGATTAAACAAGATCTTCAAAAGATTTAAACAACTAGACTTTGAGAAACACTAGATCAATACCCTAGAAAGGTTTTTGATGGATCAAATCAAGATGAAACTTAACGATCAAAAACCAATCTAGAATTAGAACAAGCATGCAAACAAGAACCAAAATAGAAAACACTGTAGCGACGTGATTACTGTAGCACGCAAAAAGTCTTGGAAGAATTGATCTTTATTTCTTGTCTAAAATACTCTCATCAAAAGAGTACAACCCCTAAAACCAAGCTCAAGGCTTGATGCGCTCAGCTCTCCTTGGTTGGATTACCCTTCAACAGGAGACAACCCCTCCTATTTAAAGGACCAACCCACAAGGAGTTCTGAATACAATTCCTATTCCCTAGAAGGAATCTGTATCCAACACAACTCTACTTGGCCCAACCAGGCCGAGTACAACTCTTGCACGCGTATGGTAACCCTTCCATACTCACGTGACTAACACTTTGCACGCCAGATGGCCACCTGCCATACTCACGTGACTAACACTTTGCACGCGAATGACCTCCCGCCATTCTCACGTGACTAACCATTCTTCATGTGCACCATTCTCTTAGCCCGAACGCCCCGCATGACATCCTTGACCACCAAGACCTCGGTTCCTCCTCGAACCTAGTCCCGAACCTCAGCTCCTCCATGAACCTAGTTCCGGTCCCGTCATCGACCACGTTTGTCTTCGAGCAATACCTGCACATGAACAAACCACAAAACAATTCCGAGCACAAGTCCACGACTTGACTCACATTAATCCATGCAACTACTCACACGAGCATTGCATAAAATCCACTTCAAAATAAGCATCATGAAATTCTCACAAATTTCATAAACTCAAAATTAAATTCAAATTTCAATCTCAAAATCGCTCAAAAACCCATTCACGACGGACCAAAAAATTTGGTCCGACGTACATGTAAAACTTACTGTATTTCAATAACTTGGTTTGGCACAACAACCTTCAAAAACACATTTACGCATGCACCAAAAAAGTTGGTCTGGCTGCATACATGGGAAAACGAGGTTGTCAAAAACATGTTTACAAAGGACCAAGAAAGTTGGTCCGTTGTACATGGGAGAATGAGGTTGTCAAAAGCATGTTTACAAAGGACCAAGAAAGTTGGTCCGTTGTACATGGGAGAATGAGGTTGTCAAAAGCATGTTTACAAAGGACCAAGAAAGTTGGTCCGTTGTACATGGGAGAATGAGGTTGTCAAAAGCATGTTTACAAAGGACTAAGAAAGTTGGTCCGTTGTACATGGGAAACTTACTGTTTTCTTTAAGTTTGGTCCGGCGCCAAAGCGAAACTTACTGTTTCTTGTCAAATTGTCAAACACATGCACAAGCACATTTTGCAAATCCAATTCTAAGTTAATTTTTCAGTTCAAAGCCAATTTTTCAGCACATGATTTCACAGTTCGCTCCTACCGGTAAGTGCTTTTCTGGTTCTTTCTGGTGTTTCTTTCACTCGATCCCTGACCGTCCGTTGCGCGCAGGGGGCATACTAGTGCTGGAAGGGTGTTGAGCCCCACCTCGGGGGTGAGGAGTCGCACGCTTCCGCCCCTGCCAGCGGGGTCCGTGGCAGCGGCCGCCGGAGCGGGGTCTCGCAAAGCGTCCCCGCGGTAGGGTCTGGCATGGCGTCGCCGCCGGAGGGGGAGCACCGAGCCGTTGCTGGCCGCGACAAGCTGCAGGAGAAGTCTCGCCGGGCGTGCTCCGCCCGCGCTGGCCGTCCTGGAAGTCGGTGAGGTCCCGTCGCCACCGGAGGGGGCGGTGGGACCGCTGTCGTCCGCAACATTGGCGGGAGAAGTCCTGCCGCCCTTGCCTTCTCCCGCATTGTCGACCGGGGGAGTTGGCGTGGTCCTGCCGCCGGGGGGACCGCTAGGATTCGCGGCGTTCGTGACATCGGCGTGAGGAGTCCCGCCGCCCCCGCCGCCGGGGCGACCGCCTGCTTCGGCGGTCCGAGTGTCGTAGGGGGGCGCAACCGATCGCCGCAGACGCCCGGACAGGCGGGAAATCGGGACAGGCGATCGCCGACCGCCGTGCTGACCTGGCCCGGCCGCGACCCGACCGGAGGGCCTGCGTTCGGCTTGGACGACGAGTTGGAACGCGCGGAGTGGAACATCCTCGAGCGGTGACAGAAGGAGGAGGAGGCGGAGATGGGGAAGCTCCATGCCGACCTCATCCATGCCGAGGCTGCTCCCTCCTGGGCGCGGATGTGCATCGCTCTGGAGTCCCGCCCGGCCGGATCGGTAAGACTGACGGGGATTTGTCTTTCTTGGATTTTTCCGACCAGAAACGGAGATCGACCGGCAGTACCTTATTTGCAGCGTTTGGTATCCCGGGCGGTGGACAAGTCAAGCTTCCTCCGGCGTCTGCACAGCCAGCGGTGTATCGTGGAGGGAGAACTTCGCGACGCCCGAAATGCGCTTTGCCGAAAGGAAGGCCGCCGCGTCGGCCGCCACTGGGGAAGTTACCGAGGCCTTACGGAGGCTCGGCCGCTCCAGAGTCGCTGGACCGACGAGGCAGAGAGGGCTAGGTCGGCCCTGGCGGAGGCCGAAAGGGTCAAAACTTCTTCGGTCCGCGCAGAGGAGTCCGCCCGGGCGGAGGCCGTCCTCTTTCGAGAGGAACTTGAGTCGGCCCGAAGGGAGGCCGACCGACTGCGCGGCGAGCGAGACCTCGCTCGGGGGGAGCTTGCATCCGACCGAGAGGCGCGTGCCAAGGTCGAGGAGGAGCTTCGCGCCAAGGAGGCCTCCGAGGCCGGTGAGTAGTCCCGCCTCTTAGTCGTTGTCGTAGCGGGCGTCTTTTGATGTTGTTTTTGTCTTTGTAGAGCTGCGAAAGGACCTTAGCGACATGGTGGAGCAGCGGAATGCGGCGGTCGAGTCACGTGACTCGGCCCTTGTGGACAAGCTGACGGCGGAGAAGGGTGCGGCCGATACGACAGTCGAGCTGACGGCCCTCCGGGCGGCCAGCCAAACAGTCTGCGACCGGCTGCTCGGGCTTACTCCGGGCGAAGCTCCGTCGCCCCGCCTCTTGAGGGACGGTTCCGGGGCATGTCGAGGCGTCGTTTCGGGAAGCGGCGGTGTTTGGCGCTTCGTCGGCCCTGGTCAACACCGTTTCTTACTACAACGGTGTCGATCTTGAGGCGGTTGGGAGCGGCGTTGCTGCTGATCGGAGCGACGAGGAAATTGAGGCATTCATGGCCCGAGTTGACCTGTGCGCCCAGGAGATTGCCCACCGAATCTCGCCGCGGGATATCCTCCACCGGGGGGAGGGAGATTATTAATTTTCTTCATTTTTGTTTTGCAGTTATATGTAATGGACATAATTGCTTCAAACGAGTCCGACCTGTCGGGTCGCTTTAAGTTCTTTCGGAACTGGTGTTGGACGCTTCGGCTTCCGCTTCCTGGCGACTTGGGGCGCTTCGTCTTCCGCTCCCTGGTGACTTGGGGTGCTTTGTCTTCCGTGTCGCAGGCTATAAAAGGGGAGGCGCCAGAGCGCTTGTTTACCTTGCCAAGACTGCCACCAAACGAACCTGCTTCGTGTGCTATGGCGGACCGCTACACACAGCTTCGAGAGGAAGTAGGCGATGAGCAAGCCTGGCTGCGAGTGGTGGCGGAGGTCGAGGCCGAAGCCGTGCGTGGGGATGCGCGGCGAGTCGGTATCCTCGCTATGCATTCCCGGTGGAGGTGAGGGCGCCGCTGATCCGGGCGGTGACTGAGCGACGTCACGCGTCGTTCGGCTGGCTGGGTGCACATCAGGAGGAGTATCACGCTTTTGCCGAGTAAAGGAACCTTGGCGAGTGGTTCCTCCTGTAAATGAATAAAATGACTGTGTTTCTCTTTCGTCTCTTTTCGCTCCCCCCCTTTTTTTTTTGAGATCTGGCCCTCGTTCTTTCATGTGATCAAAAGAGGACAGCTTCGGGACCTCTGCTTTCGGGGCGGAGGTCGTAGTGCTCCGGATCAACAAAACAAGGGAGGTTCGAGAGAGAGAGAAAAACCACTCGGTCGGTCGTCCGACTGCTGCAGCTTTCTTTGCTCAAGCGTTTTTCGCATGGTACAAAAGAGGAGAGGGGCCGACTACGGATAGAACCTTCTCAGCTTCTCTATGTTCCAAGTGTTTGCAAGGAGATTTTCTTCAGCGTCTTTGAGACGAAAGGTGCCGGGTCGAAGGATTTCTGCGATGGCGAAAGGGCCCTCCCAGGGCGGAGAGAGCTTGTGCTTGTCTTTTGTGGACTGGACTTAGCGTAGCACTAAGTCGCCTACTTCGAACGACCGGCCGCGAACTCGTCGGTCGTGGTAGCGGCGCAGCGCCTGCTGATACTTGGCCGACCGTAAGACTGCGACGTCTCGCGCCTCGTCGAGTTGGTCGAGGTCGTCTTGCTGTGCCTCCACTTCGCGGCGCCGTTGTAGTTGTGCACTCTTGGTGCGCCGTACTCGAGGTCGGTCGGGAGGACGGCCTCCGCTCCGAATACCAAGAAAAAAGGCGTGAACCCGGTCGACCGGGTCGGCGTGGTTAGTAGGCTCCAGAGAACGGGAGGCGGCTGGCGCCCATCGCCCCGCCGGATTTCTTGATCGGCCGATCAAGATTCGCGGCTTGAGTCCTTGGAGGATCATGCCGTTGGCCCGCTCGGCCTGGCCGTTGGCGCGAGGGTGCGCCACCGCCGCCCAGTCGACTCGGATATTGAAGTCGTCACAGAACTCGAGGAACTCCTTCCCCGTGAACTGCGTCCCATTGTCGGTGATGATGGAGTTGGGCACCCCGAAGCGGTAGACAATGTCGCGGAAGAAGCCTGCTGCCTGCGCCGATGTGATAGTCGCCAACGGCTTGGCTTCTATCCACTTGGTGAATTTGTCTACGGCGACGAGTAAGTGAGTGAAGCCCCCGGGCGCCTTCCTGAAGGGCCCGACCAGATCGAGCCCCCAAACCGCGAAGGGCCACGTGATGGGGATTGTTTGCAGGGCTTGCGCAGGCAGGTGTGTCTGCCTGGTGAAGAATTGGCATCCTTCGCAGGTGCGGACGATTTGCGTCGCGTCCGCTACGGCGGTCGGCCAGTAGAAACCTTGTCGGAAGGCCTTCCCCACTGTGATCGCGGCGCGCATGGTGCCCGCACTCGTGGTGGATGTCGAGCGTAAGGTGCTTCCTTGGTCACGGATGCACTTCTGAAGGATTCCGGACGAGCTCCTTTTGTAGAGGGTGTCGTCGACCAGGACAAAAGATTTGGCCCGTCGGGCGAGGCGCCGAGCCTCGGTGGTATCGGCAGGGAGCGACCCGTCTGTCAACCGATCGACGAAGGGCTGTCTACAGTCGGTCTCGACGTTCAGGACGCTCGAATCCGACCCGGGCGGGTGAGCGTCTGACCGAAAATCGGCCGGAGCATCCGCCTTCGGGGGGTCGGTGGCGCCCTCGGTACTCGGGTCCAACCAGATTGATGGTCTTCTGAGGTCGGAGACGAAGATTCCGGGGGGCACCGGCCCTTTTCTGGAGGCGAGGTTGGCGAGGGAGTCGGTTTCACTGTTATAGCGCCGGTAACTGTGATGGAGCTCGAAACCCTTAAACTTTTCCTCGAGCTTGCGGACCTCCAAGCAGTAGGCGGCCATCCGAGCATCGCGGGGCTCGGTGGCTTTCATCACTTGGTCGACGACCAACTTAGAGTCGCCGTGAACATAGAGCCATCGCGCGCCCAGATCGACGGCGATCCGAAGGCCGTTGACGAGGGCTTCGTACTCGGCGACATTGTTGGTGGCGTCGAAGAGCAGACGGATGGCGTACTGGAGCTTGTTGCCGAGTGGGGAGATGATAACGACCCCCGCGCCGGCTCCGTTCTTGGTGTAGGATCCGTCGAAGTACATCGTCTAGTACTCTGGGTTCTCGACCACCGCGGGGACTTGCGCCTCAGTCCACTCGGCGACGAAGTCCGCCAAGACCTGCGACTTGATCGCCGTCCGGGGGACGTACGATACGTCGAGGCCGTTGAGCTCGAGAGCTCACTTGGCGATTCTTCCGGTGGCGTCGCGGTTGTGGACAACTTCTCCGAGCGGTGAGGAGGTTACCACAGAGATGGGGTGTCGATCGAAGTAATGGGCGAGCTTCCTCTTGGTAATGAGCACTGAGTACAGCAGCTTCTGTATTTGGGGGTATCGGACCTTTGTTTCAGAGAGTACCTCGCTGACGGCGACCGGTCTGCACCTTGAAGACGCGGCTTTCCTCCGCCGCTCCATTAACGAAGCGCCGCCAACCGACGACCGAGTCGTGGCGGCGATGTAGAGGAGCAAAGGCTCCTGTGGGCTCGGGCGACCAGACCGGAGGCGAGGTCAGAAAGCCTTCACCGACCGAGAGCTTCCTGAAGCCATGTCCAGCAGGCGGCCTGACTTCTTCATCGGCTTGTAGAGTGGCATCCCGCCGCCGAGGCGGATACGGCGGCTTAGTGCCGCGAGGCACCCCATCAACCTCTGGACCCTTCAGATCGTTGATTGGCCCCATCCTTGTGATGGCGGAGATCTTATCACGGTTATTTCGATGCCGCCGGAGACGATGAATCCCAATGCCTGTTCCTTGGGGACCCCGAAGAAGCATTTCTCGGGGTTGAGCTTTATGCGAAACCGTCGGAGGTTCGCAAAAGTCTCCTCCAGGTCGGTGATGAGGGCATCGGCCTTCCTGGTTTTGACAACGATGTCGTCAACGTAGGCTTCGATGTTACGGCCAATTTGGTCTGAAAAACACGCCTGCATACATCGCTGGTATGTGGCGCCTGCGTTTTTCAGACCAAAAGGCATCGTGACGTAACAGTATGAGCCGTACGGGGTGATGAAGGAGGTCACTGTAACACCCCAAAATTTTGCTTTTCTTAAATTCATGTGTGATTTGGCACTTTGGTGAATTTTTGGAATTTTCTGGAATTTATTTGGATTTATTTGGAATTTATTTGAATTTATTCCATTTTGAAATAATTAAAGAATTTAAATTTGCAAATAAATTTTTGTTGGAAATATTTTATTTGAGTCCAAAATGATCCAAAATATTTTCCAGAATTTTTCTGGAATTTTTCTGAGTCATTTGCTATTTTTAATGAATTAAATGAATTACTGGGAATTATTTTAAATATTAAATCGCTGGAAAATCCAACTCGGGTCAAGTACTGTTCAACCGACCGAGTCGGACTCGAGTCCGACCCGAGCCAGTTGACTCGACCGAACCCACTCCTAACCCTAATCGATCCCAACCGTTGGATCAAGATCCAACTACCGAGATCCGCCTCGACTTCGACCCGAAGCCGTGTCCGACCGACCCGATCGCGCTGCGGCGATCGTGGCCGTTGATCGCGACACGCGGACGGCCACGACAGCGCGGTCTTCGCCGAGTCCGAGCCGACTCCGCCGCCCGCCGGGCCAGTAGCAAATTAGGTTTCCGTTTTTACGCACGCCGAGGTTATTTAATGCCCGGCATACCCCGAGGACCGCCGTGATCCCGCGCCCTCCTTCTACTTCACCGAGGCTAAGTCGCCGCTGCTTAGCCGTGCGAAGCTCGCCAGAAGTCGCTGGCCGCCCGCCACGGTCTTTGCTTCGCTCGCCGCCATCCGCCGTCCCTCGCCGCTGACCTCAGATCCGACTCATCGCGACGAGACGCACCCGGCGACCCTTCACTTCGCCGAGCGCCGTAAACGCCGACGGCAAGGTCGCCGTCCCTCGCTCCGGCCAAGCGCCGCCGCGTGCCATCGCCGTCCTCGAAGCCGTGCACCGTTGGATCCAGACGGACGGCAACGCGGTGAGTTCACGTGTTTTCCCAAACCCTAGAAACCCGATTAGATCTGACCGTTGGATCAAGATCCAACGGTTCACAATCGCCACGCGTCGTAGCAAAGACGATTATAGGATTAGATCTCGACCGTCCGATCTAGATCGAACGCCCACGAGCATCGAGTAGTTTAACGTGTTAACCCTGGATCTAATCCGCGCCGTTGATTTTCAAACCAACGGTCGCGATTGCGCCACGCGTTTCGGGAAGTTGGACCGACGCGTCGGGCCGCTGGCCCACGCTGGCAGGCAGGACGCCGACACGCCGGCCCGCGTGTCGAGGGCCCGCATGTCGCTGGCTAACCCAGCCTAAGCGCCGACGCCACCCATGACGTCACAAAGGTCCCACTGTCGCCGTGGCCGTGAGCCTCACGACGCCGTCGGCCGATGACGCTATCCGAGTGGGCCCACATGTCAGTCACGTGAGTCGTGGACCGAGTCCACGGTGGACCCAAGCCGAGCGTGGACCGAGTCCATGGACCGGCTGACGTCAGCCAACCAATCAGAGGCTGCCACGTGTCCATGCTGACGCAATAATTAATTTCCGAAAAAGAAAATGATTTATTAATTCGAAATATTGATTCAAATTTAGATTCAAACTTCAAACGCTTATAACTTTTATGCTTTCAACTCCGATTTGAGCGATTCAAATTTCTAAATTTGTATAAAATTGAGATCTACCTAAATATGAATTTTATTTAAGTTTTGGACTAAAGTTTTTCTCTGAAATATTATTTAATTGATTATTTAAAATTTAAATCATCATAACTTTTATGCTTTAACTCCAAATTTGATTTATTCCAGTTTCTAAAAATCCAGAAAATTATGTTCTCTCTGTTTATGGATTTTATTTGGAGTTTTGGGATCTTTTTGCATAGTGTTTATTTGTGTATTTGCTATTTGCACGCTTTACGAGTAGACGTTGAAGTGCCGGAAGGATTCGAAGGAGAAGTGTTGACTCAGGATCCTACTCAAGACCAAGAGCAAGTGCTTTTTGAAGGCAAGTTGTGCTTTGACCATATTGATCCTATTTCGAAATCTATTTTGATTTAAACTATTGCATGCTAGTTCAATTAGAAAGATACTTTGTTTAAACCTGGGGGTTAGATAAATACCAATTTGATATATGACACCTTGATTACTTAAGTATGTGCCATGACCCTTTGTCACCCTAGTTGTGGTTTACTAGTTGGACATTATTAAATTGCCAACATGGGTTTAGACCGTTGTAGTATACTGCTTAGACCTGCTACGTGTTCATGACATGATTTTGGACAATCAAATGCTAATATTGACTTAATGATATATTGAACCTGTTTTGGAAAAGTATCATGTGATGTTGATGGCACGTGGTGCATGGTAATCAACTGGGGTTTGATAAACAGATTTCGACCGGGGCATGTGGCAAGAGTAATCAGTGGGCCGCTTGTGGCATTGGGAGTGTTGATTTGGTTTTTCGGGTAGTCTTGCCCTGGTCACTCTAAGGACTTAACCTTGCAAGCCTTTGAACTGGTCATACTTGCAACCACATGGTCGAATGGGACGGCCCTAGTTGACTAAGTCGCTAAGGACTCACTTGTGGAGCCTCAGGTGTCGCTACACCGCTTGTGTGATTGTACGGGGAGCGTATCGTGGCTGTGGCCAGGTACCCATCTAACGGTGTGTTGGTCCCATACTTCGCCTTGGCTAAGGGAAGGGATGGTGTAGAGCACGTACCGGAGAGGACCACCTGTGTTGTTTGAGGCTTCCGAAAGGCTTTGTTATGATCGCTCATTCGCATACTCTTGTATGGCGATTCACGGCTGACGTGGTGAGTGGATTGTATCTTGTGGGTAAAGTGCATAACCTCTGCAGAGAGTAGAATCTATTTGAATAGCCGAGTCCACGGTACTGGACAATGCTCGGGAATTACAGTCAAGGGTTAGATTTTCTGAAAATAACTTGGATTTGAAAAGTTGGGTTGGTTTAACAAGGAAGATGATGGAAATGTGGTTTAGGATGGGGAAAAATGTTGTTTAAACTTCTTATACTTCACTTGTTTTTACTGCTTTCGAATCTACTTATATTACTTGTCAAATGCTGTTTACCGCAAATCTACCTTAAGCTATTCCTTTGTACCAAGCCATGCATATAGTATATTAGCTTGCATTCTGTGCATGACTTGCTGAGTACCAAGTACTCACCCTTGCCTCAACACAATACCAGTTGAAGAGGAGATTACGCCAGCTTTGGAGGAGGAACTCCAAGAGGACCCGACTACTTAGGGATGCGAGCCACCATTGCTGTGGTATACTGGATGGCGCCACGAAGTTTATTTGATTTTCCGCTGCTGTTATTTCTCTTTGAATAAGTTTCGCCTTGCGAGGCATATATTTGTAACTTGGCCATAAGGTCGAGTAACCAGTTTTATTACTTTAATAAAGTACTTTGATAATATCGATTGGTATGATTGTGATATTTACCGATGTTAAGACTGTGTGCACTAGCTGCTCCTCGACTAGTGCTGAATACACAGAGGGTCCGGATTTGCAAATTCGGGGTCCCGACAGAGGTGGTATCAGAGCCATACTTGACTGTAGGCTCAACCCTAAGCTAGAATGGTCGTAGTGAGGATAAAACCTATTTTCTAAAGCTAAAAATTTGTGAAGACAAGAAATGACATCTTGACTTATCCCCTTCACTCTTTTCTTGTCTCTTGCTGAAATTTTCCCTTACCTTGTCACAATTTGAAAATTCCGAGTTCTTACGAAAATCACGCTTGTGACAGATGGAGGAAGAGTTCAACTACGTTGATCTAGGAGTTGGTCACGCTGCAGAGCTTTGGCACATGCTACAAACTCTCGGAGATTTTGAGAAGCCCCAATACCAAGTGGAAGTGATCAGACAGGCAGGATTGATCAAGGCTTGTGACGTGAGGATTGAGGTACCGCCAGAAGAGGGGCCTGTGCAATCGCCTCGATACACCGCACCGCTAGAAGATCTACAATGCAGATGGGTATCCAAGAAGTATCACGACGAGCAATGCGGCACATTACCCGTATCTACGCCCAGAGAATTGCAGAATACGGTATTCGCTACCATCCGCGCAAGCGATAACCTTCTCGACCGAAGGAGATTCAGGATGAGGATGCCACGGTTACAGCTTGGCACGATTCGTCGTCACCCAGGAGGATGTACTAGATAATACAAGCAAGGAGCTACAGAAGGCCCGCAAGGAGATCACGACAGAGAAGAACAGATGGCGGGAAGCTCAAGAGTATGTGGCACATCTTCTGCGAAGGATTGACGAGTTGGAGATGACTTTGTACGGACTGCACTCCGAGCCAAGATTTGAGCTACACGAGCCAGATCCGGAGGAGTCGATCTCGATGAGGACACCGCTTCTTCGACTACCACAGATGACATAGTCATTTGGACATGGCGATCGCTTTCGCGCCTATGCCGCAGCAAAGACCCGTACTCCGTGCCGTGGAGGTTTTCTCGATGAGTGAGCATAGGTTCTATAGTGAGACTCCTTCGCCGAGTCGCGTCATAAAATAAAGAGTCACCCTTTAGGCGTTAGACTCCAGATTTAGTTCGATTTGGATTTTCATTGTTTGCTGAGTGTGCAGTATGTGTTGCAAGGCCCTTAGGCATTGTAAGCAGCCATACCAAGTTATTAATAATAAAGATGGACCTTAAAGTTACCCCTTTCGCCCCGCATAAGTTCCATATTACTTGTCTATTCTTGTTTCCCTCTCATCTCTAAACCTAGAGCAAATCAACAGATGGTGAACACCCGTGGGAACTTTGGAAGCAATGGGAGTGGATCTCGCCCAGAAAACCCCAATGATGGAGCACCGGCACCGCCATCGATGTGCAGAATTTTGGAGCATTTCTTGCTGCTCGGACCAGCTTGATGCATGCTATGATGCAACAAATGCAGCACGTCCTTCGCCAGGCCATCTTTGCTAATCAAGTTAACCAGGGCCACGCCGTAATACAAGGCCGTCGAGTTCATGAGGACTCACCCACCCACCTTCTTCGGGAATGCCAATCCGTTGGAGGCCGACGATTGGTTAAGATCAATTGAGAGGAAGCTACACATAGCTCAATGCATAGGGAATGAGAAGGTACTTTACGCTTCTCATCGCTTGGAAGGGACAAATTACGAATGGTGGGAGAACTTCGTACACGCAGAGAACCCTCAAGATATCACTTGGGAAGAGTTCACAATGCATTCCGACAAAGATCACGTGCCTCAAGGAATTATGGACCTTAAGAAGGAGGAGTTCAGAGCACTAAAGCAAGGTAATCACCCGGTGGCCGACTACTGAACAAGTTCACACAGCTAGCACGCTACGCTTTGAGGATGTAGCGACGAGATAAATTCAGACAGTCTCGTTTTATGAAGGGACTTAACTCAGGATTGCAAGTAGGATTGATCACCCACACCTTTCCAGATTTCCAAGAGTTGGTGAATAAGGCGCTTATTCTTGAGGACAAGCGCAAGGAACTGGATGAGAACAGAAGCGCAGGATGCAACAAACAGGGATCACGTCAGTGGAACGCAACAGCCGCTTGAGAGTTGCACCAAATCAATTCTTCGATTCCAACCACGAATGCAACAAGGACACCCTCCCCGGCACCAAGACCTGCCAATCAAAACTACTGCACCCAGCCCCGCTAGAAACACTACCCAGCAACAAATAGGAACAAGTGAGACGCTGCTACAACCGCAACGAGCCAGGACACTTTGCCAACAGCTTGTCCGAAGAAGACAGCAGAGCGACCCGATTCGCTTCAATCTAGGAACCACTCCAGCTAGGACGCCAAAGACCAGAGCCACACCCTGCATCGTGGTGAGAGGCCGAGTCAACCATGTCACCGCAGATGCACCGCAGAATGCTACTACGGACGTCAGTCTTTGGGTAAGTTACTCGTTAACTCGACTGCAACAGCTTTGTTTGACTCGAGCTTCGCATTCGCTTGTTTCGCAAGGCTTTGCTACTAGAAATGATTTAAGGATTGCAAGACTTAAGTGCATGCTTTTAGTTCAAACCCCTGGTTCAACTCCGAACGGAAGTAGGATGTTCCGGTGAGAATACTAATAGATGGAATAGAGTTCCTAGCAAACCTTATAATTTTGGAGACCTGCACCTTAGATGTTATATTGGGAATGGATTGGTTATCCAAGCACAAGGTCAGTATTGGATTGTGGACGAAGGACTATCTCGATTGAGAGCCCGTGTGGGAAGAAAGTGGGATTTCAAGCCACCGCAGCTAGAGATGGACAGCTTGATGGTTAACAGCACCAAGGCAATCAGCATAGAGGATGTCCCAAGAGTGAGTGAGTACCCGATGTTTTCCCCGAAGATCTACCTGTATGCCGCCAGACAGGGACATAGAGTTTGTGATAGAACTTGTACCGGGTACAGCACCGGTAGCAAAGAGACCCTAACGGATGTCTACCGAGGCGTTGGTAGAGATGAAGAAACAAATGGAAGAGTTAATGGAGAAAGGATTTATCAGACCGAGTTCGTCGCCGTGGGAGCACCGGTTTTGTTTGTCAAGAAGAAGGACGGAGTTTCAGGATGTGCATTGACTACCGTGCACTCAATGAAGTCACCGTGAAGAATAAGTATCCGCTACCCAGGATTGATGATTTGTTTGATCGATTAAGAGGAGCCGGAGTTTTCTCCAAGATTGATCTGAGATCGGGATACCATCGCTTGAAGATCCGATCTGAAGATATTCAAGATCGCATTCTCGTCAAGATATGGACATTACGAGTTTACGATTATGTCCTTTGGGCCGATTTAATGCGCCAATTATTTCATGAATATGATGAATAAGGTGTTCATGGAATATTTGGACAAGTTTGTTGTCGTGTTCATAGACGATATCCTGGTCTACTCCAAGACAGAGGATGAACATGCCGAACACTTAAGGCGAGTTTTGGAAAAGGCGAGGAACAAAGCAACTTTTCGCCAAGTTCAGCAAGTGTGATTTTTGGAAGGACAAGGTGGAGTTTCTTGGACATGTGATGACCGCAGAAGGAGTCGCCAGAGATCCAAGCAAAGTGGAAGTCGTGTTACATTGGGAATACCAAGACTGTGACCCATTCGAGTTTCCTTGGAATGGCAGGATACTACCGCCGTCTCATTGAAGGCTTCTCGACAATTGCGAAACCTCTTACGCAATTGCTGAAGAAGGAAAAGAAGTTTGCATGGACGCCGAATGTGAGGAAGGATTTCAGAGTCAAGAAGCGATTGACGCCAAGACCGGTGTTAGTTCTACCGGATGTTGCTCAAAGCTTCGATATTTATTGTGACGATCGCGCCAAGGACTTGGATGTGTGTCTGCGAATGGAAAGGTCGCCGCTATGCATCAAGGCGATTGAGGCCGCATGAGGAAAATTATCCGACACATGACCTGGAGTTAGCCGCCGTAGTGCATGCTTTGAAAATATGGCGTCACTATCTGATTGGAAACAGATGTGAAGTATATACGGATCATAAGAGCCTTAAGTACATATTCACCCAGTCGGATCTGAATATGAGGCAAAGGAGATGGTTAGAGTTGATCAAGGACTATAATGTTGGAATCCATTACCATCCCGGGAAGGCCAACGTAGTAGCCGATGCTCTGAGTCGGAAAAGCCATACCGTGAGTACGTTGCTAGCCACAAGTCAGGATGAGTTATGTGAGGATTTCCAGAGAATGAAGATTGAGGTTGTACCTAGCGGATTCTTGGCCGCATTGGAAGTAAAGCCTACCCTAGAGGATCAGATCCGAGAAGGACAGAAGGATGATGACAAGATCCGTAGGATTAAGTCCAAAATGGAGGAGGGCAAGGCGGAGGACTTCAAATTGGATGAACAAGGCACGTTGTGGATGAAGGATCGCATTTGTGTGCCTAACAAGAAGGAGTTAAAGCAACTGATTTTGGAAGAAGCCCATGACTCTAAATACTCGATTCACCCTGGGAGCGCCAAGATGTATCAGGATCTGAAGGAGAGATTCTGGTGGCCGAGTATGAAACGAGAAGTTGCCGAGCATGTTGCATTGTGCGACGTATGCCAGAGAGTCAAGGCAATGCATCAGAGACCAGCAGGATTGCTACAAATTACCAAAATACCTGAGTGGAAGTGGGAGGAAATCGGAATGGATTTCATTACCGGCTTGTCAAGACTCAAGGAGGTTATGACTCCATATGGGTTATAGTGGATCGCTTGACTAAAGTAGCCCATTTTATCCCCGTGAAGACCACTTACTCGGGAGATAAATTAGCAGAGTTGTACATGATCAGGATTGTTTGTTTGCACGGAGTGCCAAAGAGGATTGTATCTGACGAAGGTACCCAATTTACCTCAAGGTTACGAATAAGTTGCATGAAGCCATGGGAACCCGCTTAAACTTCAAGATGACTTATCATCCACAGACGGATGGACAGACCGAAGAGTCAACCAGATTCTCGAAGATATGTTAAGAGCTTGTGCATTGGCTTATGCTACCTCTTGGGATAAGAGTTTGCCGTATGCCGAGTTTAGTTACAACAATAGTTATCGAGGCTAGTTCTGAGATGTCACCTTTTGAGGCCTTTGTATGGTCGACCTCGTCGGACGCCATTGAATTGGAATGAGACCGGCGAGCGCCGTGTCTTTGGGCCTCGATATACTTCAAGAGGTCAAGAACAGTCGCCATGATTAGGGAAAGGTTGAAGATAGCCCAATCTCGATGTAAGAGTTATGCCGATAATCGTCGCCGGACTTGAGTTTTGAACCGTAAGACTTTGTTTACCTCGTAGTTACGCCTCTCGTGGGAGTTAAGAGGTTCCACGCCAAAGGGAAACTCGCACCCGTTATGTTGGACCATTTAAGATTTTGAGTCGCCGAGGCGGTTGCTTACCACCGGAGTTGCCACAATCGTTAGCGTGAGTACATGATGTATTCCATGTGTCCCGATTGAAGAAATGTCTCCGAGTTCCCGAGAAATGCAGACAGATTAGAATCAATTGAGTTGCAAGAGGACTTGACTTATAAGGAGCATCCCGTGAGGATTCTAGACACAATGGATCGAGAAACTAGAAACAAGTCAACCCGATTCTGTAGAGTTCAGTGGAGCAACCATGAAGAAAGTGAAGCGACTTGGGAGCGAAGAGGATTTGAAGAAAGAGTTTCCAAACCTATTCCTTTAGTAAGCCACGAATCTCGGGACGAGATTCTATTAAGGGGGGGAGGTTTGTAACACCCCAAAATTTTGCTTTTCTTAAATTCATGTGTGATTTGGCACTTTGGTGAATTTTTGGAATTTTCTGGAATTTATTTGGATTTATTTGGAATTTATTTGAATTTATTCCATTTTGAAATAATTAAAGAATTTAAATTTGCAAATAAATTTTTGTTGGAAATATTTTATTTGAGTCCAAAATGATCCAAAATATTTTCCAGAATTTTTCTGGAATTTTTCGAGTCATTTGCTATTTTTAATGAATTAAATGAATTATCGGGAATTATTTTAAATATTAAATCGCTGGAAAATCCAACTCGGGTCAAGTAATCGCTCAATCGACCGAAGTCGGACTCGAGTCCGACCGAGCCGCTTGACTCGACCGAACCCACTCCTAACCCTAATCAATCCCAACCGTTGGATCAAGATCCAACGGCCGAGATCCGCCCGACCACCCGAAGCCGTGTGTCCGACCGGACCCGATCGCGCCGCGGCGATCGTGGCCGTTGATCGCGACACGTGGATCGGCCACGACAGCGCTGCCTTCGCCGAGTCCGAGCCGACTCGCCGCCGCGCCGCCGTAGCAAATTAGGTTTCCGTTTTACGCCGCAGGCCGAGGCTATTTAATGCCCGGCATACCGAGGACCGCCGTGATCCCGCGCCCTCCCTTCTCTACTTCACCGAGGCTAAGTCGCCGCCCGTTTAGCCGTGCGAAGCTCGCCGTAGTTGCGCTGCTCGCCCGCCACGTCTTTGCTTCGTTCGCCGCCATCCGCCGTCCCTGCGCCGTTGACCTCAGATCCGACTCATCGCGACGAGACGCACCGAAGGACCCTTCACTTCGCCGGGCGCGCCAAACGCCGACGG
Source organism: Rhipidocladum racemiflorum (assembly GCA_036346355.1). Classification (NCBI taxonomy): domain Eukaryota; kingdom Viridiplantae; phylum Streptophyta; class Magnoliopsida; order Poales; family Poaceae; genus Rhipidocladum; species Rhipidocladum racemiflorum. Next base: position 21,986,527 of record CM070570.1, on the reverse strand, counting down.
CAAGGTCGCCGTCCGATCTCCGGCCAAGCCGGCGCCGCCGCGTGCCATCGCCGTCCCGAAGCCAGGCACCGTTGGATCCAGACGGACGGCAACGGTGAGTTCACGTGTTTTCCCAAACCCTAGAAACCCGATTAGATTCGGACCGCTGGATCAAGATCCAACGGTTCACAATCGCCACGCGTCGTGAGCGAGACGATTATAGGATTAGATCTGGACCGTCCGATCTAGATCGAACGGCCCACGAGCATCGAGTAGTTTAACGTGTTAACCCTGGATCTAATCCGCGCCGTTGATTTTCAAACCAACGGTCGCGATTGCGCCACGTGTCGGGAAGTTGGACCGACGCGGTCAGCGCCGTCCACGCGCGCGTGCGTGTGACGCTGACACGCGGGGCCCGCGTGTCAGAGGGCCCGCATGTCAGTGGCTAACCCAGCCAAGCGCTGACGTCACCCATGACGTCACAGTGGGTCCCACCTGTCAGCGCCGTGGGCTGAGCCCCGCTGACGTCAGCGATGACGTCATCCGAGTGGGCCCACATGTCAGTCACGTGAGTCGTGGACCGAGTCCACGGTGGACCCAAGCCGAGCGTGGACCGAGTCCATGGACCGGCTGACGTCAGCCAACCAATCAGAGGCTGCCACGTGTCCATGCTGACGCAATAATTAATTTCCGAAAAAGAAAATGATTTATTAATTCGAAATATTGATTCAAATTTAGATTCAAACTTCAAACGCTTATAACTTTTGCGTTTCAACTCCGATTTGAGCGATTCAAATTTCTAAATTTGTATAAAATTGAGATCTACCTAAATATGAATTTTATTTAATTTTTGGACTAAAGTTTTTCTCTGAAATATTATTTAATTGATTATTTAAACTTTAAATAATCATAACTTTTGCGTTTTAACTCCAAATTTGACGATTCCAGTTTCTAAAAATCCAGAAAATTATGTTCTCTCTGTTTATGGATTTTATTTGGAGTTTTGGGATCTTTTGCATAGTGTTTATTTGTGTATTTGCTATTTGCACGCTTTACGAGTAGACGTTGAAGTGCCGGAAGGATTCAAAGGAGAAGTGTTGACTCAGATCCTACTCAAGACCAAGAGCAAGTGCTTTTGAAGGCAAGTTGTGCTTTGACCATATTGATCCTATTTCGAAATCTATTTTGATTTAAACTATTGCATGCTAGTTCAATTAGAAAGATACTTTGTTTAAACCTGGGGGTTAGATAAATACCAATTTGATATATGACACCTTGATTACTTAAGTATGTGCCATGACCCTTTGTCACCCTAGTTGTGGTTTACTAGTTGGACATTATTAAATTGCCAACATGGGTTTAGACCGTTGTAGTATACTGCTTAGACACCACGTGTTCATGACATGATTTTGGACAATCAAATGCTAATATTGACTTAATGATATATTGAACCTGTTTTGGAAAAGTATCATGTGATGTTGATGGCACGTGGTGCATGGTAATCAAGCGGGGTTTGATAAATCGATTTCGGCCGGCATGTGGCAAGAGTAATCAGGTGGGCCAGTTGTGGCATTGGGAGTGTTGATTTGGTTTTTCGTAGTCTTGCCCTGGTCACTCTAAGGACTTAACCTTGCAAGCCTTTGAACTGGGTCATACTTGCAACCACATGGCTGGAATGGGACGGCCCTAGTTGACTAAGTCGCTAAGGACTCACTTGTGGAGCCTCGTGGTGTCGATTACACCGTTTGTGTGATTGTGCGGGGCGTATCGTGGCTGTGGCAGTACCCATCTAACGGTGTGTTGGTCCCATACTTCGCCTTGGCTAAGGGAAGGGATGGTGTAGAGCACGCGTCTGGAGAGGACCACCTGTGTTGTTTGAGGCTTCCAAAGGCTTTGTTATGATCGCTCATTCGCATACTCTTGTATGGCGATTCACGGCTGACGTGGTGAGTGGATTGTATCTTGTGGGTAAAGTGCATAACCTCTGCAGAGAGTAGAATCTATTTGAATAGCCGAGTCCACAGATCGACAATGCTCGGGAATTACAGTCAAGGGTTAGATTTTCTGAAAATAACTTGGATTTGAAAAGTTGGGTTGGTTTAACAAGGAAGATGATGGAAATGTGGTTTAGGATGGGGAAAAATGTTGTTTAAACTTCTTATACTTCACTTGTTTTTACTGCTTTCGAATCTACTTATATTACTTGTCAAATCTTGTTTTACATAAATCTACCTTAAGCTATTCCTTTGTACCAAGCCATGCATATAGTATATTAGCTTGCATTCATGCATGACTTGTCGAGTACCAAGTACTCACCCTTGCCTCAACACAATACCGCTTGAAGAGGAGATTACGCCACTTTGGAGGAGGAACTCCAAGAGGACCCGACTACTTAGGGATGCGAGCCGGTCGATTGCCTGTGGTATACTGGATGGCGCCACGAAGTTTATTTGATTTTCCGCTGCTGTTATTTCTCTTTGAATAAGTTTCGCCTTGCGAGGCATATATTTGTAACTTGGCCATAAGGTCGAGTAACCAGTTTTATTACTTTAATAAAGTACTTTGATAATATCGATTGGTATGATTGTGATATTTACCGATGTTAAGACTGTGTGCACTAGCGCGTTCCTGGACTAGTGCTGAATACACAGAGGGTCCGGATTTGCAAATTCGGGGTCCCGACAGTCACGAGCTGGTCGGACTCCATCGCAATCTGGTGATAGCCTGAATAGGCATCTAAAAAAGAAAGGGACTCGCACCCGGCGGTGGAGTCCACGACCTGATCGATGCGAGGTAACGGGAATGGGTCTTTTGGACAGGCCTTGTTGAGGCTCGTGTAGTCAACACACATTCTCCATTGCCCCGACTTTTTCTTTACAAGGACGGGATTGGCGAGCCACTCGGGGTGACGCACCTCCCTTACAAAGCCAGCGGCCAAAAGTTTGGCGATCTCTTCCCCAATGGCCCGGCGTTTTTCTTCGTCGAAACGGCGCAGGCGTTGGGCGACCGTCCGATCCCTTTCGGATGTTCAGGGAATGCTCGGCGACCTCCTTCGGAACTCCCGGCATATCCGAGGGTCTCCAAGCGAAGACGTCTCGGCTTGCTCGGAGGAAGTCGACGAGTGCGCTTTCCTATTTGGCAGTGAGGGCGGCCCCGATCCGTACGGTCTTGGCGGGATCTTCGGGATCAACTGTGACTTCCTTCGTGTCCTCCGCGGACTTGAAGGAGCTTGGCCCCGACTTGCCGGAGTCGGGGGCGGATTCGGGGGCCTTCTCCTGGAGCTGGGCGAGCTCAGCGGAAGCGACGATCACGAGGCCAGCCGCGAATCGCTCCGCCAGATTATAAGCGAGCCGAAAAGACGTGGCCACGGATGACACCTGCGCCCTGGCATCTTCAGCTTGAGATAGGTGTAGTTGGGGACCGCCATGAACTTCGCGTAGCATGGCCGCCCCAAGATAGCGTGGTAGGATCGGGAAAGTCCACAACCTCGAAAGTGAGGCTCGGTGCGGAAGTTGTCCTGCTCCCAAAGGTGACGGCAAGCCGACCGCCGAGAGGGTGGGCCTATTGGCCTGGGACGACGCCGTGGAAAGGCGCCTTGCTCGGCCGGAGGGCGGAGCGAGGGACCCCCAAGGCGTCCAGGGTCTCAACATACATGATGTTGAGACTGCTGCCGCCGTCCATGAGCACCTTGGTCAGGCGCTTCGTCCCCATGATGGGGTCGACGACGAGCGGGTAGCGTCCCGGGTGCGGGATGTGGTCGGGGTGGTCGGTCCGATCGAAGGCGATCGGGCACTCCGACCACCTTAGGTAGGAGGGCATGGCGGGGGTAGCCGTGTGAACCTCTCGGTGGGCGAGTTTTAGCCGTCGCTTGTCGGCGTAGCATTCTGCCCCTCCGAAGATCATGAGGCAACCGTCAAGTTGCGGAAACTCGTCGGTCGCCCCATGGCCCTTTGCCTCTTCGTCGGGCGCTGGGTCGCGCTTCTTCCCCTTACCCCGTGACGCCGTGGGGTTCCCAGAGAGGAAACGCTTCAAGACTTCGCATTCCGAGCATACTTGTGTTTGACGGGATAGTCGTGGTTCGGGCACGGACTATCCATCAATTTTTCGCGGTCGGCGTCTGCCGCCTGGCTGCTGTTTGGCGGTCGGTAGCGGCGACCATTCGCTCAGCGGCCAGCTTCCCCTTCCGCTTCCTTTTGTCGACGGCTCGGAAGGGGCGCCGCTTCGAGGTCTGGTGCTTTACGCCGCCTTCCTTTCGAAGATGGCCCCACGGCTCTCCTCGCCGAGGCGTGATTGAGTGGTGATGTCGAGGAGCTCCTTGGTGGTCCGGGTTTCGCACAGCCCAACTTGTGGACCAAGGCCTCGCCGCGTGGTGCCGTAGATGAACGCCGACGACGTCGGCGTCCACGGATGTCGGGGAGCTCGTTGCACTGCTGGGAGAAGCGGCGGATGTAGTCCCGGAGGGTTTCCCCCGGCTGCTGCTTGCAGCTCTTCAGGTCCCAGGAGTTGCCAGGGCGTTTGTATGTGCCCTGGAAGTTCCCGACGAAAGGCTCGTCAGTCGGCCCACTCGATGGTGTCTGCGGGCGAGTACTCGAGCCAGGCTCGAGCCGAGTCCGCGAGATAGATGGGGAGATCTTGGATGATGAAGGAGTCGTCTGTCGCTCCCCGCTCGGCGAGCGAGCCGGTAGTCTTCTAGCCGGACATCGGTTGGTGGCCCCTGTGTATTTGGCTATGTTGGTCGGGCCCGAACCTGGTCGGGAAGCCGGCGTTGCGGACAAGCGGCGTGAACGCCCGTGGCCCGGCCATCAGACCACAGTCACGGTGCTCGCGCATCGCTATCGGCGACCTGCGAGGGTGCCGCTGCGTCGATAGCTCTCCTTCGCGCCTCGAGGGTGGTGCGAAGATCATACTTGTCCCCTAGGCGGTGGCGCACTGGGGTGTACGATGCCTGGGGAGCTCGTGGGGCGGGGCCGTCTTGGCTGGGCTCTGTCGACCCCGTGAGGGGGAGTGGCCCAGGCGGCCCGAAGTGGCGCCCGACCGTCGGGAGCCGGAGCCTTGGGCGTGCTGAACGACGACATGTTCTACCATCCTGAGGTTCTCGTAGGTAGCCTTGGCTTCGCCCGTTAGCTCGAGCGATCCATGGCAAGATAGTAAATGCGATATTCTGATTGGCGTGTGTTGGGACCCCGAATTTGCAAATCCGGACCCTCTGTGTATTCAGCACTAGTCCAGGAACGCGCTAGTGCACACAGTCTTAACATCGGTGAATATCACAATCATACCACTCGATACTAATAAAGTACTTTAATTAAATAGTCAAACTGGTTACTCGACCTTATGGTCAAGTTACAAATATATGCCTCGCAGGGCGAAACTTATTCAGAGAGAAATAATAGCAGCGGAAAATCAAATAACTTCGTGGCGCCATCCAGTATACCACAGGCAACTGACTGGGCTCGCTTCCCTAAGTAGACGGATCCTCCTGGAGCTCCTCCTCCAAAGCTGGTGTAGTCTCCTCTTCAACTGGTGTTGTATTGTGGCAAGGGTGAGTACTTGGTACTCAGCAAGTCATGCACAGAATGCAAGCTAATATACTATATGCATGGCTTAATACCTTTCCAAAACAGGTTCAATATATCATTAAGTCAATATTAACATTTGTTTGTCCAAAATCATGTCATGAGCACGTAGCAGGTCTAAGCAGTTTACTACAACGGTCTAAAACCCATGTTGGCAAGTTAATAATGTCCAACTAGTAAACCACAACTAGGGTGACAAGGGGTCATGGCACATACTTAAGTAATCAAGGTGTCATACAGCAAATTGGTATTTATCTAATTCCCCAAATTTAAATAAAGTATTTTTCTAATTGAACTAGCATGCAATAGGTTAAATCAAAATAGATTTCGAAATAGGATCAACATGGTCAAAGCACAACTTGCCTTCAAAAAGTACTTGCTCTTGGTCTTGAGTTGGATCCTGAGTCAATACTTCTCCTTCAAATCCTTCCCAAGCACTTCAACGTCTACTCGTAAAGCGTGCAAATAGCAAATACACGAATAAACAATAGGCAAAAAGTGTCCAAACATCCAAATAAAATCCATAAACAGAGAGAACATAATTTTATGAATTTTTAGAAACTGGAATCACAAATTTGGAGTTAAACGCATAAAAGTTATGATTATTTAAAGTTTAAATAATCAATTAAATAATTTTACAGAGAAAAACTTTAGTCCAAAAATTAAATAAAATTCATATTTAGGTAGATCTCAATTTTATACAAATTTAGAAATTTGAATCACTCAAATCGGAGTTGAAACGCAAAAGTTATAAGCGTTTGAAGTTTTGAAATTCAAATCAATTATTAAACCGAATTATTAAATCATTTTCTTTTTCGGAAAAATCATTTATTGCATCAGCCTGGACACGTGTCAGCCTCTGATTGGTTGGCTGACGTCAGCCGGTCCATGGACTTGGTCCACGCTCGGCTCGGGTCTACCGTGGACCCGGTCCACGGCTCACGTGAGACTGACAGGTGGGTCCCCTCGGGTGACGTCATTGCTGACGTCAGCGGGGCTCAGCCCACAGCGCTGACAGGTGGGACCCGCTGTGACGTCATTGCTGATGTCAGCGCTCGGTTGGGACACCCGCTGACATGCGGGCCCGCCATGACGTCAGCGTGACGTCATGGTGCAGTTTGACCAAGCCGCTGACATGCGGGCCCCGCGTGTCAGCGTTACGCACGCGTGGGCCAGCGCTGACCGCGACGGTCAGGCTTCCCGACACGTGGCGCAATCTCGGCCGTTGATTTGAAAATCAACGGCCCATATTAGATCTGGACTCACGCGTTTGGGTTAACGCGTTTGATCTGGACCGTTGGATCGAGATCTAACGGTTGAGAACGGATCTGGGAATCGCACGTGGTTCTCACCGTGGGGATGACGTGGCGCAATCTGGGCCCTTGGATGAAGATCTGACGGCTGAGGGAGCTCGAGGTCCGGCGATGGCGAGCGGCGGCGCTGGGTCACCGGGGACGGATTTACGACCTAGCTAACGGCGTTCCGCGCGCCCGAGGTGAGTTGAACTCCGGACGCTGCCTTGACCTCCGGCCTCGGATCTCGGGGTCAACGGCGACGGAGGACGGCGACGGCATGAATTTGACGAAACCGCGGCTCCTTCTCCCTACTCCTGGCGAGCTCTAGCGGCGCAACCACGGCGGCTCAGCGACGTTGTCTAGGCTACGGTGCGCAATGAAGCGGCGATCCCGACACGGTGGCGGCGCAATAAATAGGCCTCGCGTCCTGGCGGAACGCGCGAATCCGAGGTCCTCTCCGTCGCGCGGCCGAGTCCGGCCGACACTCTAGGGTGACGTGGCACGCCAAGACACCGTTGGATCGAGATCCAACGGTCGCGAGTTTGGGTCGGTCGGACTCGGCGAGCCGGGCCGGCTCGGCCGGGCTCTGTTCGCGGACGTGGCTCAATCGTGGTCGTTGGATCAAGATCCAACTGGCCACGCTGATTAGGTTCCAATGAAGGGTTCGGTTGAGTCACATGACTCGGGTCGGACTCGAACTCGAGTCTAACTCGGGCTCGGTCGGATGAACAGTACTTGACCCAACTCGAATTTCCAGCGATTTAATATTTAAAATAATTTCCAGTAATTCATTTAATTCATTAAAAATAGCAAAATACTCAGAAAAATTCCAGAAAAACTTTGGAAAATATTTTAGGGTATTTGGGACTCAAATAAAATATTTCCCACAAAATTTTATTTGCAAAATTAAATTCTTTAATTATTTCAAAATGGAATAAATTCAAATAAATTCCAAATAAATCCAAATAAATTCCAGAAAATTCCAAAAATTCACCAAAGTGCCAAATCACACATGAATTTAAGAAAAGCAAAATTTTGGGGTGTTACAAACCTCCCCCCTTAATAGAATCTCGTCCCCGAGATTCAGGGCTACCTAAGGAATAGGTTTGGGAACTCTTTCCTCAAATCCTCTTCGCGCTCCCATGTCGCTTCGCTTTCTTCATGATTGCTCCACTGAACTCTACAGAACGGGTTGACTTATTTCTGGTCTCTCGATCCATAGTGTCCAAAATCTTTACGGGTTGCTCCTTGTAAGTCAAATCTTCTTGCAACTCGATTGACTCTAGCGGTGTCTGTTCCTTAGGTACTCGGAGACACTTCTTCAACTGGGACACATGGAATACGTCATGTATTCCTGCTAACGACTGTGGCAACTCCAGCTGATAAGCAACTTCGCCTCTGCGACTCAAAATCTTAAATGGTCCAACATAACGGGGTGCGAGTTTCCCTTTTGCATGGAACCTCTTAACTCCCCTGAGAGGCGTAACTCTGAGGTATACAAAGTCTTCTGGTTCAAAACTCAAGTCTCGGCGACGGTTGTCAGCATAACTCTTCTGTCATGATTGGGCTATCTTCAACCTTTCCCTGATCACGGCAATCTGCTCTTCAGCCTCTTGAAGAATATCAGGCCCGAAGACACGGCGCTCGCCGGTCTCATTCCAGCTCAATGGCGTCCGACAGGGTCGACCATACAGTGCCTCAAAAGGTGACATCTGTAAACTAGCTTGGTAACTATTATTGTAACTGAACTCGACATACGGCAAACTCTTTTCCCAAGAGGTAGCATAAGCCAATGCACATGCTCTTAACATATCCTCCAGAATCTGGTTGACTCTTTCTGGCCTCATCCATCCGTCTGTGGATGATAAGTCGTCTTGAAGTTTAAACGGGTTCCCATGGCTTCATGCAACTTATTCCAAAACCTTGAGGTAAATTGGGTACCTCTGTCCGATACAATCCTCTTTGGCACTCCGTGCAAACAGACGATCCTGATCATGTACAACTCTGCTAACTTATCTCCCGAGTAAGTGGTCTTCACGGGGATAAAATGGGCTACTTTGGTCAAGCGATCCACTATAACCCATATGGAGTCATAACCTCCTTGAGTCTTAGGCAAACCAGTAATGAAATCTATTCCGATTTCCTCCCACTTCCACTCAGGTATTTTCAATGAGTAGCAATCCTGCTGGTCTCTGATGCATTGCCTTGACTCTCTGGCATACATCGCACAATGCAACATGCTCGGCAACTTCACGTTTCATGCTTGGCCACCAGAATCTTTCTCTCAAATCCTGATACATTTTGGCGCTTCCAGGATGAATTGAATACTTGGAGTCATGGGCTTCCTCCAAAATCAGTTGCTTTAATTCCTTCTTGTTGGGCACACAAATCCGATCCTTCATCCATAACGTGCCTTGCTCATCCAACTTGAAGTCCTCTGCCTTGCCTTCCTCCTTGATGGTCTTAATCCTGCGGATCTTGTCATCATCCTTCTGTCCTTCCCGGATCTGGTCCTCTAGGGTAGGCTTTACTTCCAATGCGGCCAAGAATCCGCTAGGTACCACCTCAATCTTCATTCTCTGGAAATCCTCACATAGGTCATCCTGACTTGTGGCTAGCAACATGCTCACAGTATGGCTTTTCCGACTCAAGGCATCGGCAACTACGTTGGCCTTCCCGGGATGGTAATGGATTCCAACATTGTAGTCCTTGATTAACTCTAACCATCTCCTTTGCCTCATATTCAGATCCGACTGGGTGAATATGTACTTAAGGCTCTTATGATCTGTGTATACTTCACATCTGTTTCCAATCAGATAGTGACGCCATATCTTCAAGGCATGCACTACGGCAGCTAACTCTAGGTCATGTGTCGGATAATTCTCCTCATGCGGCCTCAACTGCCTTGATGCATAAGTGACGACCTTTCCATTCTCGACAAAGACACATCCAAGTCCTTGGCGCGATGCGTCACAATAAATATCAAAGCTTTGATTAACATCCGGTAGAACTAACACCGGTGCTGATGTTAATCGCTTTTTCAGCTCCTGAAATCCTTCCTCACATCCTGACGTCCATGCAAACTTCTTCTCCTTCTTCAGCAATTGCGTAAGAGGTTTCGCAATTGTCGAAAAGCCTTCAATGAAATGGCGGTAGTACCCTGCCATTCCAAGGAAACTCCGGATCTGGGTCACGCCTTGGTGCTCCCAATGTAACACAGCTTCTACCTTGCTTGGATCTACTGGCGACTCCTCATGCGGTCATTACATGTCCGAGGAATTCTACCTTGTCCTTCCAAAAATCACACTTGCTGAACTTGGCGAAGAGTTGCTTTGTTCCTCGACTTTTCCGAACTTCGCCTCAAGTGTTCGGCATGTTCATCCTCCTGTCTTGGAGTAGATTAGGATATCATCTATGAACACGACGACAAACTTGTCCAAATATTCCATGAACACCTTATTCATCATATTCATGAAATAAATTTGGCGCATTAAATCGTATCCAAAGGACATAATCAGAACTCGTAATGTCCATATCTTGACGAGAATGCGATCTTCGGAATATCCTCTGATCTGATCTTCAACTGATGGTATCCCGATCTTAGATCAATCCTGGAGAAGACTCCGGCTCCTCTCAGCTGATCGAACAAATCATCAATCCTGGGTAGCGGATACTTATTCTTCACGGTGACTTCATTGAGTGCACGGTAGTCGATGCACATCCTGAAACTCCCGTCTTTCTTCTTGACAAACAAAACTGGTGCTCCCCACGGCGACGAACTCGGTCTGATAAATCCTTTCTCCATTAACTCCTCTAGCTGTTTCTTCATCTCTACCAACTCCTCGGTGGACATCCGATAAGGTCTCTTTGCTATCGGCGCTGCACTGTACAAGCTCTATCACAAACTCTATGTCCCCTGTCTCAAGGCATACTGTAGATCTTCGGGAAAAACATCTGGGTACTCATTCACTACGGAGACATCCTCTATGCTGATTGTCTTGGTACTGTTAACCATCATCTGTCCATTTCTAACTGCAGTGGCTTGAAATTCCACTTTCTTTCCACATGGGCTCTCAACTGAGATAGTCCTTCGTCCACAATCCAATAAGGCCTTGTGCTTGGATAACCAGTCCATTCCCAAAATAACATCTAAGGTCTGGGTCTCCAAAATAATAAGGTTCGCTAGGAACTCTATTCCATCTATTAGTATTCTCACCCCGGAACATCCTACTTTCGTTCGGAGTTCGGAACCAGGGGTTTGAACTAAAAGCATGCACTTAAGTCTTGCAATCCCCAAATCGTTTCTAGCAGCAAAGCCTTGCGAAACAAACGAATGCGAAGCTCGAGTCAAATAAAATCACTGGTGTCTCGAGTTAACAAGTAACTTACCCAAGACGACGTCCGTAGCATTCTCGCAAAGGCATCTGCGGTGACATGGTTGACTCGGCCTCTCACCACGATGCAGGATGTGGTTCCCGTGCCGGGCGCCCTAGCCGGGTGGTTCCTAGATTGAAGCGAATCGGGGTCACTCTCGCTGTCTTCTTGGACAATCATGGCAAAGTGTCCTGGCTCGTTGCGATTGTAGCGGCGTCTCATTGTTCATCGTTTCTTGCACAGAGCAGCGTTTCTAGCGGGGCTGGGTGCAGTAGTTACGATTGACGGGTCTTGGTGCCGTGACGGTGTCCTTGTAGCGATTCTCGTGGCTGGAATCAAAATTAATTTGGTGCAACTCTCGACGCATTGCGTTCCACTGGCGTGATCCTCGCTGTTGCATTCTGCGCTTCTGTTCTCATCCGGGCCTTTGCGCTTGTCCTCAAGAATAAGCGCCTTATTCACTAATTCTTGGAAATCTGGGAAGGTGTGGGTGATCAGTCCTACTTGCAGTCCTGAGTTAAGTCCCTTCATGAAGCGAGACTGTCTGGCTTTATCTGTCGCTACATCCTCAGGTGCGTAACGTGCTAGCTGTGTGAACTTGTTCAGGTAGTCGACCACTGGCTGATTACCTTGCTTCAGTGCTCTGAACTCCTCCTTCTTAAGGTCCATGATTCCTTCTGGCACGTGATACTGACGGAATGCATCTGTGAACTCTTCCCAAGTGATGTCCTGAGGGTTCACTTGCGTGGCACAGAAGTTCTCCCACCATTCGGCGGCTGTTCCTTCCAACTGATGAGAAGCGTAAAGTACCTTCTCATTTCCTATGCATTGAGCTATGTGTAGCTTCCTCTCAATTGACCTTAACCAATCATCGGCCTCCAATGGATTGGCATTTCCGGAGAAAGTGGGTGGATGAGTCCTCATGAACTCGGCTTGATCTTGTATTCACGTTGTCCCCGATTGACTTGATTAGCCGTGGCCTGAGCAAAGGACGTGTTGCATTTGTTGCATCATAGCATGCATCAATCGAGTCTCGAGCAAAGCAAGAACTGCTCCAAAATTCTGCATATCAACTGGCGGTGCTGGTGCTCCATCATTGGGGTTTTCTGCTGGGCGAGAACCACTTCCATTGCTTCCAAAGTTTCCGCGGGTGTTCACCATCTATCGATTTGCTCTAAGTCTTAGAGATGAGGGGGAATCAAGAATAGACAAGTAAGGTCGACGATTGGAGAACGGCTCCCGTCGAGCTTACTTGTTGAATGGGGGATCAACAGAGCCCCGTCGTACGGATCGAAGAGGTCGTTCGAGCGATGCCAGGTCGGGAGAAGAAGAAAAAGGGGGGACACGGTGTTTATCCTGGTTCGGGCCTCCCTCTGCCGATAATGACCCTACTCCAAGTGTATTATGTTCTATCTCTTTTTTCCCTCCCCCCTTACAAATCCTCCGGGGTTTAAATAATACGACTATAGGTACCAAAAGGGCAACTACCTCCTCGATCACGCTACGTATCCATATCCGTGACCCGCTGTCCTTGATTTTCGCGCTATTTGAATTTCGGTATGATCTCCCTTGATCTCCGGCTGATTGGTTGGCTCCTTCCTTCCTCGTAGCGTTCGCTGGGCCCTCCGACCAAACACCCGAGTAGGTCGTAGCTTCTACGAGCATGCTTGCTCGTGGGGGGGCGTGTTTGGTACTTCTGCGAGTAAAGGTGCAAACGCGTATGCTCGGAGGAGAAGGAGGGATGCTCGTTTCGTTCTCCCGAGCATCTTCTTTTAGTATCGCGAGGTCGGCGGTTTTTAGCTTTTCACGGGGGTACCGTGGTCTTTTGCCAGATAGCCAATCCCCGACAGCTAGCCCCCGAGGTTCAAGCGGGGAACCCTCGGGCTTCCCCTTGAGCCTAAGAAGACTTGAGGGGGGATTGAATTTCTCTTGGCCGTGGCTCACGACCATTTTACGTCGGGAGACGAGCTTCTTTACCCGCCGCGTGCTTACTCCGCGTGGCGCGCTGCTTGGTTGTTCTGCGGTTCCTTCTCGTGAGAAGCCTTCCTGCAAGATTTACGACAGCTTTCTGGAAGCGGCGCTTTCTCCGGCCAGGTGTCGCTACGTGATAAGCGGCGATTTTTATCCCGTCCCTTCACTGTCTTTTTAACCCTTCCTACTGGGAGAGGTCGGAGTCACACCGTGTCTCTTTGCTCGTCTTCGGCCAAAAAATCTTCCAAGAGCCCTAGCGCCCAAGAACTTTTTTCGCTTCCCTTCCTTCTTTGGCCATGGCGCGTTTCAAGGTCAGCCAGATGACCCGAAGGAGGCTCCAGGTGCTCTCGGATGAGGGGTACGTCGACCCAAGCTCGGGTCGAGTGCCTGGGGGTGACGCGACGCCGGCACCGCGGGAGACGGAGATCGTCTCCTGTGAGTTGTACGCCATCAACGGGCTTCGTCTGCCCGAGAGCGACTTCCTCGCCTCCGTACTTGCCTTCTGTGGGTGCGAGATCTCTCATCTCCACCCCAACTCTATCCTTTCTCTCGCAGTCTTCTCCCATCTTTGTGAGGCGTACGCGGGTGTAGTGCCCACGGCTAGCCTTTTCTTTCACTTCTACTCCCCCTCCGCACCGTGGGATGGCTCACGGTTGCGTTTATCTTCGCCTCCGGCCCAACCGACCATACGAGTACCCTCTTGTTGCTTTGAAGGACTCGGTGTCGGGTTGGGCCGACTTTGGTTCTACCGTAAGAAGGCGGAGGGTCCCAGCTTGGTCTACATCGGGAGGACGCTCCGCCATCGAGACGGCGCGCCGCGTGCAGGTACTGAGGAAGAGCGGGTGCTCAGGACGATCAGTGAGCTCGCCCAGATGGGGCTCACTGGTCGAGATATCGCCCGGGATTTTACCTTCAACCGGGTGTCCCCCCTGAGGCGCCGCGAGCACCCCTTCTTCGAGGTGACCGGGTGGCATGACCTCACCCGTGAGGACAACGCAGGTATGTTCCTGGACCTCTTTCCCGAGCATCGCTGCTTTCTGGTGATTGCTGCTTTCTAATCTTCGGTTGTGACGCAGCTCCGAGGACGGCCGTTGACGAGAGGGTCGCCGAGATGTTCGTGCGTTCCCTGGCGAGGAAGGAGCCGACGCCCAATCGCCGATTCCCAAGAACGTCTTTGATCGCGGTGACGCGGTTAGTACCTCTTCCTGCTTCTACCCGCGGCATGTTTTTCCGAGCTTATTTCTCCCGATTGTTTGCAGGAGAAGGTCGCCCTTGACCTTGCCGTGTCGAAGGCCGCAGTGCGCCGCCGCAAGCCGACTTCGGCCAGGGGTTCCCGCAAGAGGTTGGCGGGTCGAGGTCGCCAGCATCCGCCTCGCCTCCCGCGCTAAGCGGTCGACGCCGAGCCGACCAGACCACCACGCCGCACCTTGAGTACGCCGACCGCCAGGAGGTAAGCGAACTCCGAATCTGGTATGATGACTTCAAACAGAGGAGGCCAGAGCTGATGGGCCGATCGAACAGCTCGCCGAAAGCGGCGAGGAAGGCCGAGGAGGAGGCCAGGTCCTCCCGACCAAGGAGCGGCCGGAGAGGCGGATCAAGGCCCTCCAGACCAGCCTACTCGGGTGGTCGATGCCCCGAGGAGGAGGAAGAAGAGGAGGACACCTATGCTGCAGTCGGAAGGAGCAGGAGGTCGACCTCTCAAGCAACCTCGGTCTTTGGAAGAGGTCGACATGGACGACGCCGACCCGGCGATGGCACGTGCAGCCGACGCCGCGAGGAGCGCTGGGTCAGGTCGTGGGCCGAGGCCTACGAGGCCGCCGCGGGTAGGTCGCCCATGGCCCCTAGGCGAGGAGGCCGAAGAGGATGGCGCCGCTCGTCGGCGTAAGGTAAGCTTCCACTTCATTCTCTTGTTCGTTTCTTGTCTTGCGATTTTCTTCGCTAACCCCACCCTGTTTGGCGTGGGCGTGATAGCTCGGGTGTTGCTTTTGGACTTCCGTCAGATGGCTGAGGAGATTATCGATTCTGCAGTTGACGCCGAGCTCGACCGCGTCGTCGACCAAGTGATGGCCGAGGCGGGGGAGGAGCCGGCGCCAGCTGCGGACTCAGTGGAGTCCGAGCTTCCTTTGGCGGGACCCGTGCTTCCTTCAGCGGACGTGGAACCTATCCCAGCCGCGGAGGAGCAGGAGCCGCAGGGGGCTGAGGACCAAGAAGCCTTGGCCTTGGTCCCTTGCGAAGGGGTAAGCGCAAGCGAGCCCCAGGCGACGGGCTCCGGTGGTCAAGCGGTGGCGGCTTTCGACCCACCGCCCTTGGCCGCGAGCCAAGAGGAGGAGCTGGTTACTGCCAGCCAGCCACCTCCAACTGCGGACCAAGGGGAAGATGCGGTCGTGATTGCCCAGCCACTTCCAGCCGCGGAAGTGATCGCTGAGCCCGACCAGCTGCCTCCGTCTGCGGACCACGAAGAGGAGGTGGCCGTTGATGGGCCGGAGGTGGTCGTCCTCGACCAATCGCCTCCGAGCGTGGAGCTCCCATTGCTTCCGGTCGCGGAGGTGCAAGGGGCGGAAGCGGCGGTTGGCGTCCAGTCCCCAAGCGCAGCGGCCGGGCAGGAGGAAGGCGGCCACGAGCCGCCTGTCGACGCAGAAGACCAACCTCGGGCGTCCCCGGGTTGGTCGAAGGAAGGAGACGTCGTTGCCCTCCCGAGCACCGGTGCCCGGGAGGGGCAAGATCGTGATGCGCCCGGCTGGATCAGGATGGCCCTGCGTGGGTTAATCCCTTTTTCCGAGCTGGCGCCACCGACCGCCAGCGGCTTCAAGACAAGCTGGTCAGCCGGGCTCTTCTGGTAAGCGTTTTGTTCTCAACTTTTTATATGAGTCGAGCAATCTTCTAGGGATTCTTCTTGACTTTCCTTCCCCTTTGCTCCAAGTTTGCTGCGAAGGCTATGGAGGACATCGATGCCTCCGCAGTTCCAGCAGAGGAGTTCTGGGCGTACCATCGCGAGCAAGACGCCAAGATCGCCGATCTCGAGCGTCGGGTCTCCGAGGTGCGCGAGGCCGACTGAAGGAGCCGGAGTCGGCGAAGAGCCTCGTCGTCGGGCCGGGACCAGCTCTTTGAGAGCGAGATCGGCGAAGAACACTTCGGAACAGAAGTGTGCCGACCTCGAAGAGGAGCTGGGAAGGCGGCAGAGGTTCCCGACCTGCGCCGAACTCCAACGAGCTCGGAGCGTGAAGAGGCCCAGCTCAAGGAGGTGCAGCGCTGCCGGGACAGCGGTGAAGGTCGTCTTTGCTCGGCGGAAAGTTTTGGACCTGGAGGCGGAGGTTGACTCCCTTAAGGAGGAACTTGCTGCTCTTCAGGTCGAGCGTAGGACTTAGCTCTTCTTTTATTTTTAGCTCGCGTAAATCCTGTAAAAAAGAAAACAACCTTTTGGGTTAAATGAGCAAACTTGCAGGTGTTTGGTTCTTGCCTGTTTTTCTCAAGCTCGCCTTCAACATATGCCTATATGATTCCGGTTCTGCAGAAAAAGAAAATAAGTTCCTGCATAAGAGCATATAGCATAGATACGAGCAAAGGATCCTTGGAAGAAGGGACGGAACGTTCCTATCATACGGAGCCCCCCTGCCATGGACAAAGGTCGTGTCCTCACTGTTGCGAGCACGAGTTTGTTCATGGGAAAATTTAAGGGTCGCTTTGGTCGTGACGATTTTTGAATGATTTAAATAGGCTCGGTCGCCGAGAAAAGTGTGAGCACAGAGTAGACGAGCTTTAAACCAACAATACGTAGAGCCGCCATACCCGAAAGTGGTCACCGAACCGGCTTAGAGTGGATGCTCATACCACCACGCATACAAAGTGAAGAGCTCTGCGGAAAGTGAACGATTATGAGCATCCCACGGGGTCAAGGGAAATGGTGCGCACATACTTGTCGGATAAGCTCGTCTGCGATCTTTGGTAGATCTACGATGCTCGTTCGACAAAGTGAGGACGAAACACGAGAAAGAGGGGAAATGTTTTATTGGAAAGAACGCAAGGGGCGCGAGATAGGAGTACTCGTCTAAACGTAGAATTTACGAAGTTGATCGATGTTCCAGGTGCTGGTGAGCTCCCGACCATCTGGCATCGCGAGGCGAACAGCCCCGGGCGTCTTGTAGACACGACCGTGTAGGGTCCCTCCCACCTTGGGGTCGCTTTGTTGGCTTTCGACAGTCTTGAATTCTTCGTAAGACCATGTCGCCGACTTGTAGGACCCTAGGTCGATCTGTCTTGGCTGCGTGCCTCACGAAGAGCACAGAGGTAAACCGCAGACCGAGCAACGCCTGCTCGCGTGTTGCTTCGACGAGGTCCAGTCGACGAGGCGCTCAACCTCTTGATCGATGGAATCGATCGCTTGCACCCTTGGGGAACCTAGCACGATTTCGCAGCAGGATGGCCTCCGCACCGTAGACGAGTTGGAAAGGCGTTTACTTTGTGGCTCGACTCGTCGTGGTGCGATGCACCAAAGAACGGCGGGAAGTTCATCCACCCACCGCTTTGCTTGTCTTTGGTTGAGGGTCTTGAAGACCCTCTTTTATGCCCTGGACTAGCTGCCCATTTGCTCGTTCGGCCAAGCTCCGTTGCTCGTGGATGCACCACGAGGCGAAGGCACCTTGGTCCCGACCTCTTCGCAGTAACTTTGGAATAGTTCACTAGTGAATTGGGTCCCATTATCCGTGATGAGACGGCTGGGTATCCCGAACCGAGTTACCACATTGCTACGGAGGAACCTCTTGGCCGCCTGGGCCGAGATGGTTGAGACGGGCTCGGCCTCTATCCACTTAGTGAAAGTGTCGATGGCCACGAGCAAGTACTTGCAGCCTTTCTGACCTCGGGGGAAGGGTCCAAGGACATCGAGCCCCCAGGTCGAGAAACGGCCACGAGAGTGGTATGGTTTGCAGGGCATATGCCGGTTGGATCGGGCTTTTCGAGCATGAAAGCGGCATGCTCGGCAGTCATTACGATCGACCGTCGCCCGCCAAAGCCGTGGGCCAGTAGTACCCTAGTCGGAAGGCCTTGCTCACAAGCGTTCTGAAAGACGAGTGAGCTCCGCACATCCCTTCATGGATATCACGAAGAAGGTACTGGCCTTCCTCCTGAGAGACGCATCTGGAAAGGATTCCTAATGCGCCTTTCCGGTATAGGTCATCCTCGATCAGTCTGTACTGAGAAGATCGCCTTATTAGCCGGGAACGCTCGGCTTCTTCCTCGGGCAATGTCCCATGTGCAAGGTATTGGATGAATGGCGTCATCCAATTTGCGCTTTGCTCGAGGAAGGAGACCCTACCGCCGGTCTCTGGTGCCTCCTCTTCAGAGGGAATGGAGGGCTTATGTAGGTGCTCGACAAGCACCCCCGCCGGAGCGGTGGTTTGAGAGGAACCGACCTTAGACATTTGGTCAGCCAGGGAATTATCCTTCCTGGGGATGTAGACTACTTCGAAATTCTTGAAGTATTTCTCCATCTTCCTTACTTCGGCCAGGTACAGCGCCATTGAGGTATCGGAACACTGATACTCCTTGTTGACCTGGTTCACGACCAACTGTGAATCGCCCTTCACAGTGAGCCGTTGGACTCCTAGCGATTTACATGCCAAGTCCCGCCAAAAGGCTCAGACTCTGCCGCGTTGTTAGTCGCGGCGAAATGTAGTTGGATGGCGTCTTGAAGTTGCTCTCCATCCGGGAGACCAAGACGACGCCACTTCCGAGCGCCGTATGCTCGGGATCCATCAAAATACAAGGTCCAGGAGTTTTCCCTCGAATCATTGGTCCCGCTGGCTGGTGGTGCCGGAGCCGACCATTCTGCCACGAAATCAGCCAAGACTTGTGATTTTATTGCCGTACGGGCCGAGAACACCAGCTCGAACTCGGCGAGCTCCATTGCCCACTTGGCTATGCGACCACCGGGCGCCCTGATTTTTCAGATTTCCCTGAGTGGGAAGCCGGCTCGGCACCACGATCTTGTGTGCTTGAAAGTAGTGGCGCAACTTCCTCGAGGCCATCAAAGAACGAAAGTACTGATGGTTTGGACTTCGTAACGCTCCTTTGGTCCATGAAGTACTTTCGCCGACGTAATAGATAGGTCGCTGGTACCATCTCTCTTTACCGCTAACACCGAAGCTTACCGCTTGCGGGTTGCCGCCAGGTATAGTAGCAATTCTTCCCCGCCGTGGGTGTGACGAGGACTCGGCTTGGAGATGTACTGCTTAGCTCTTTGAACGAGCGATCAGCTTCCTCCGCCCACGTGAAGCCATCATGCTTGCGGAGGGCTTTAAAGAAAGGTAGCCCTCGCTTCCCAAATGAGATGAACCGCTTAAGGCGGCCATTCTTCCTGGCCGAGCTTGTACTTCCTTTACGCACGTGGGCGACCTCATGTTCTCAATGGCTTCGATTTTCTCCGGTTTGCCCCAACGCCATGTGGCCCGACCATGTAGCCGAGCACCTTGCCAGCCTTCACGCCGAACACGCATTTTTCTGGATTTAGCTTTATTCGATGCTTATTGAGGTTACAGAAAGTTTCTTCCAAGTCAGCAACGTGACCCGAAGTACTCTTGCTTTTGACAACTATGTTGTCGACATAGACCTCCAAATTTCGACCTACTTGGTCTGCGAAAGTTTTTCGCATGAGGCGCCAAAGGTTGCTCCCGCATTTCTCGCATCGAAAGACATGGTCGAGCAGCGTAAGGTACCGAATGGGGTGATGAAGGAAGTCTTTTCCTCGTCTTCGCGCGATAAGCTGATCCGATGATAGCCCGAATAGGCGCCTAGGAAGCTCATGGTGCGTGACTCGCCGCGCCCACCAATTGATCTATGCGAGGCAACGGGTAGTTGTCTTTTGGGCATGCCGCTCGCACCCGTGTGATCGACGCATTACGCGCCACTTGCCTCCTTTCTTCCCGACCGAGAATCGATTGGCTAGCCACTCGGAGTGCTCGATCTCTCCGATGAAGCCACTTTTAGGAGTTTGTCGAGTTCCTCCCGATGATTGCCTGCTTCTCCGGGAAAAGCGTCTAAGTTTCTGTCTTCTGGTTTTTGTCGAGTCAACCATAGCTCGTGCTCGACCACCTCCCTTGGGACCCGGGCATGTCGGATGGTTCCCTGCGAACACATCCGACCTTGCCCTGAGGAAGGTGACGAGCTCGAGTTCCTATTTGGGATCTAAGGAAGATCCCAAATGAACGACCTTGGCCGTTCCGACTCGTTGAGCGGAATGACCTTGGTCTCTCCTCCAGGTTGGAGGGCAAGTTTAGGCCGGGAATGCTTCGGCTCTTGGTCGTGGCCGCGAGTGGGCAATCGACCGACCATATCCAGCCGCTTTTCGCCGCAATTGAGTGCGGACTTGTGGTTCCTTTGACGGTTATGACTCCGCTTGGTCCGGAATCTTCGTGCATCGATACGCGTGATGTGAGGCGGCCATGAACTTGGCCAAGGCCGCCTGCCGAGGATGGCGTTGTAGGCCGACTCAAGTCTACCACCTCGAAGGTGATTAGCTCCGCTCAAGTTACTTGGGCCGCCGAAACTCACGGGCGGGACGACTTGCCCTGCAGGTTTGATCGAGGTGCCCGGACTATCCCGAAGAAGGGCACGGCTACACTCTTGATTTTGGAATGAGGAATCTGCATCTCGTCCAAAACCTTGGTGAAATAAGGTCCAAAGAGCTCCCTGAGTCTATGAGGACCCGACCGACAGCACGGTATTGCGATGGTGGGGTTCACGACCATCGGAAGCCTCTGGGTTTGGTCATCCCAAGGGACAATCGTCCTTGGAGAAGGTGAGGATATTTCAGACCATTTCACCGCTGCCAGACCGAGGCTTACCTGGGTAACATGGTGCACTTCTCTTGCGGCGTCCTTTAAGTCCCAGGGACTTGTAGGCGAGGAGCCCCGAAGATGACCGCTATGTGATTCTTTGGTTCTTGGTATTCCATGTCGTCCTCACTTCCTACGGCTGTTTACCTTTGCCATTTTCACCTCGCTCGAAGCGTCGGCATGGGACCCTGCCGCCAGAAATCGCTTCAGCGGTAGGTCCACGTTCGCAATTCCGTAGATCGTGCCCGTGCGCCGTGAAGCGGACGATGAGAGGTCGCCCGTCGGTCCGCTTGGTCGCCTCGCTCGAGGCCTGTGTGGTTGTCCTCTTCCCGAAGGCGTTAAACCCCGTGCCAAGCTGGGTTGCTCGGGGTTGTTGTTGTTCCACCGCGGCTACCATGGTCGACGAGGGTTGCTTTTTCTTCTTCTTCTTGATCTTCTTGTCTCTGCACGAGCCCTTTTGCTAGCCGAGGTCTCTAGGCCAGCCGAGGCGGCAGCTTCCCTTCATCCAAAGCATTCTCTTCCATTGGGCGGCTTCATCTGCGTTGGCGTATCGATCGGCCATTCGGAAGAGCTCGTTCGCCGTTAGATCCGGTGGATCTCCAGGTCTGCGTGAAGCGCGACGTCCGCACTCGAACTTGAAAGCTCTGACGATACCTTCGTCCGATATGTTCGGATCGAGTTCCGGACCTGGATGAACCTCTCGACGAATTGCCGCAGGTTTCCCGTCCGTCAGATCAAGCGCTCAGGTCGCTCCTTTCCCGGCGGATGTAACAGCTCTGGAAATTTGCTCGAGCGCTGGCGCCGAAAGCCGCCTCAGACCGTATGGATCCTTCCTTCGATTGAAAAGCCACGTCTGGCGGCTCGTCGAGCCGTCGGCGGGTAATTTGCCATCACCCCCTCATCGCCTCGGCGGCGAGGATGGCGGTAGTATATATTGAGAGAAATTCGTCCGGTTCTGGGTCCCGTTGAATCTTCGGCGTGGCGGGCTTGAATCTGCTCGCCATGCGACGTCCGGAGGGAGCTCGTGAAGGCCTGGCAACCGGCTTCGGGATTTCGCGGTGAAACCTCTGGCCACGGCGTTTCACGCGGGTCTTCCGCCCAACGCCCCGTGCGCGGGCCGAGTCGGGAGAAGACCTCATGCGACGGTCGTGCCAACGACCGCTTGGTCGTGGAGCGTTCAGAGCACTCGTAATCTGGGCGATTATAGAGGTACCGCTCTGAGGTTGCTCTGTGACTGTTCCGGGGCTTTTCCCGGATCGGGTTAGTGGTCTGGTGCGATCTCCGAGCATGGCTCCGAGACTCACCTCTGTGCGAGCGCATGGGAGAGCGTTTGTGATGGTCCCGGGAAACACTCCGGGCATCCCGGTCACGGGGAGGATCCGAGACTTTCAGCTCGGCGGCAAGCCTTTCCAAATCTTCGGCTACGACCCTGCCCACGGCCTCCAAGTCTACTTGCTCGGGGAAACTGCGCAGGTCACGACGCATCACGCCGCCAAGGCCTCAGAATCGCTCCCGTTCCGGTGAACTCAAGCGGTGAGCTTTGACGGTGCTCCGAGCGATCGGGAGTTCGGTACCGCGAGAGTTCCTTTCCGTGGAAGCGCACCTCCCTTTGCCTGGCGGCGGATGCTCGCGAGGGTCTTTCCCAAGGACGCCTCGGTGGAGTCTGGCCGCCAGAAGTGGTCGTGCTTGGCGGCCCGAGGATCCCTCTCCGGGCTCCGCACGGCTCCCGGCTACGTTGACTCGACGAGAGCGGGATGAAAGCGATGGGGACATCATGGTATCCCCTTGAGATGCGGTCTCTCGGTCGAGCTCCAAGTCATCTGGTATGTCCAGGCCATCGTAGAGCCCGTCGTAGTCATCCTCGGGGTCCTCGAGGGTAATGTTTGGGGAATGGAGGCCCTGTCCTCGCTTTCCCGTGTCCGGGGAAGGGCTCCCAGACTCTGAGTGACCGAAAGGATCGGTCACCCCGCCACGTTGTCGACGGCGTAGTACACGTCGTCATCTTCAACGTGGTCAAAAACGCAAAGGTCCCGAGTGTCTCCCGAGTTTGGCATCCTCGAGGATCTTGATCTGCACGGGAATCAAGCTGTCGTCCCCACGGACGGCGCCAGCTGTCGACGATTGGAGAACGGCTCCCGTCGAGCTTACTTGTTGAATGGGGGATCAACAGAGCCCCGTCGTACGGATCGAAGAGGTCGTTCGAGCGATGCCAGGTCGGGAGAAGAAGAAAAAGGGGGGACACGGTGTTTATCCTGGTTCGGGCCTCCCTCTACCGGGATAACAGCCCTACTCCAGTGTATTATGTTCTATCTCTTTTTTCCCTCCCCCCTTACAAATCCTCCGGGGGGTTTAAATAATACGACTATAGGTACCAAAAAGGGCAACTACCTCCTGAGATCACGCTACGTATCCATATCCGTGACCCGCTGTCCTTGATTTTCGCGCTATTTGAATTTCGGGTATGATCTCCCTTGATCTCCGGCTGATTGGTTGGCTCCTTCCTTCCTCGTAGCGTTCGCTGGGCCCTCCGACCAAACACCCGAGTAGGTCGTAGCTTCTACGAGCATGCTTGCTCGTGGGGGGGGCGTGTTTGGTACTTCTGCGAGTAAAGGTGCAAACGCGTATGCTCGGAGGAGAAGGAGGGATGCTCGTTTCGTTCTCCCGAGCATCTTCTTTTAGTATCGCGAGGTCGGCGGTTTTTAGCTTTTCACGGGGGTACCGTGGTCTTTTGCCAGATAGCCAATCCCCGACAAGTAATATGGAACTTATGCGGGGCGAAAGATGTAACTTTAAGGTCCAACTTTATTATTGATATTAATAACTTGGTATGGTTGCTTACAATGCCTAAGGGCCTTGCAACACATACTGCACACTCAGCAAACAATGAAAATCCAAATCGAACTAACACTGGAGTCTAACGCCTAAAGGGTGACTCTTTATTCCACGACGCGACTCGGCGAAGGAGTCTCACTATAGAACCTACGCTCACTCATCGAGAAAACCTCCACGGCCTGGGTACGGATGCTGCGGCATAGGCGCGAAACGATTGCCATGTCCCGCGACTGTGTCATCTGTGGTAGTCGAAGAAGCAGTGTCCTCATCGAGATCTGACTCCTCCGGATCTGGCTCGTGTAGCTCGAGTACTGGCTCTGGTTCTGGTCTGTACAAAGCCATCTCCAACTCGTCAATCCTTCGCAGAAGGTGTGACACGTACTCTTGAGCTTCCCGCCATCTGTTCTTCTCTGTTGTGATCTCCTTGCGGGCTTTCTGTAGCTCCTTGCTTGTATCATCGAGTACATCCTCCTGGGCGACAACAAGTCGTGCCAACTGTGTAACCATGGCATCCTCATCCTGAATCGCCTTCGGGTTAAGAAGGTTATCGCTGCGCTGATGATAACGGAACACCGTGCTCTCCAACTCTCTGGCGTAGATACGGGTAATATGCCACATTGCTCGTCGTGATACTTCTTGGATACCCATCTGCATTGTAGACCTCCTGGCAGTGCAGTGTATCGGGCGATTGCCTGGGCCCTTTTTCCTAGCAGGTACCTCAATCTTCACGTCACAAGCCTTGATCAATCCTGCTTGTCTGATCACTTCCACTTGGTATTGCGGCTTCTCAAAATCTCCGAGAGTCTGAAGCATATGCCAAAGTTCTGCGGCGTGACCAACCTCCAGATCAACGTAGTTGAACTCTCCCTCCATCTGTCACAAGAGTGCTCACGTAAGAACTCGAAATTTTAAATCGTGACAAGGTAAGGGAATGTTCAGCAAGAGACAAGGAAAGAGAGAAGGGGATAAGTCGAGATGTCATTTCTCATCTTGACAAATTTTATCTTTTAGAAAATAGGTTTTATCTTCACTACGACCATTCTAGCTAGGGTTGAGCCTACGGTCAGTACGGCTCTGATACCACCTCTGTCGGGACCCCGAATTTGCAAATCCGGACCCTCTGTGTATTCAGCACTAGTCCAGGAACGCGCTAGTGCACACAGTCTTAACATCGGTGAATATCACAATCATACCACTCGATACTAATAAAGTACTTTAATTAAATAGTCAAATCAAGTTACTCGACCTTATGGTCAAGTTACAAATATATGATTTGCAGGCTAAACTTATTCGTGAGAGAAATAATAGTAGCGGAAAATCAAATAACCGTGGCGCCATCCAAGATACCACAGGCAATCGACCGGGCTCGCTTCCCTAAGTAGACGGATCCTCTTGGAGCTCCTCCTCCAAAGCCGGTGTAGTCTCCTCTTCAACTGTGTTGTATTGTGGCAAGGGTGAGTACTTGGTACTCAAGCAAGTCATGCAATGTAATGCAAGCTAATATACTATATGCATGGCTTAATACAAAGGAGTGGCTCAAGGTATTTTTGCGATGAAACAAGATTTAACAAGTATCATAAGTAGATTCGAAAGCAGTAGAAACAAGTATAGCATAGATAACTTTTCAAGAAGTTTAGTAAACATCTTTCCCATTCTAAACCACATTTCCATCAACATCATTATTAATCCAACCCAACCTTTCCAAACCAAGTTATTTTTGAGAAAATCTAACCCTTGACTGTAATTCCCGAGCGATGTCCAATACCGCGGACACGGCTATTCGAATAGATTCTACACTCTGCAGAGGTTATGCACTTTACCCACAAGATACAGTCAAACACCACAAAGGCGAGTTCCTCGTAACAAAGTCTTTCTAAACTTCTAACAATACAAGTGGTCCTCCCTGCTATTGCACACTAACCCTTCCCTTAGCTAAGGCGAAGTTTAGGCCAATCAACTGCTAGATGGGTACTGCCTCACTTCCCAGACGCTCCCGCACAACTTACACAAAGGGTGTAGTTGACCTCCGAGGTCCCACAGTGCGTTATTAGCAACTTAGTCAACTAGGTCCGTCCCATTACAGACATGTGGTTGCACGTTAGACCCAATTCACAGGCTTGCAAGGTTAAGTCCTTAGGGTGACCAGGGCAAGACTACCCGAAGAACCAAATCAACATCCCCAATGCCACAACTGCCCGCCTGATTAATCTTGCCACATGCCCTGGCCGAAAAACTATTTATCAAACCCCGCTTGATTACCATGCACCACGTGCCATCAACATCACATGATACCTTTCCAAAACAGGTTCAATATATCATTAAGTCAATATTAACATTTGTTTGTCCAAAATCATGTCATGAGCACGTAGTGTGTCTAAGCGATTTACTACAACGGTCTAAAACCCATGTTGGCAAGTTAATAATGTCCAACTAGTAAACCACAACTAGGGTGACAAGGGGTCATGGCACATACTTAAGTAATCAAGGTGTCATACAAAGAAATTGGTATTTATCTAATTTCCCAAATTTAAATAAAGTATTTTTCTAATTGAACTAGCATGCAATAGGTTAAATCAAAATAGATTTCAAATAGGATCAACATGGTCAAAGCACAACTTGCCTTCAAAAGTACTTGCTCTTGGTCTTGAGTTGGATCCTGAGTCAATACTTCTCCTTCAAATCCTTCCCAGACTTCAACGCTCTACTCGTAAAGCGTGCAAATAGCAAATACACGAATAAACAATAGGCAAAAAGTGTCCAAACATCCAAATAAAATCCATAAACAGAGAGAACATAATTTTATGAATTTTTAGAAACTGGAATCGTCAAATTTGGAGTTAAAACGCAAAAGTTATGATTATTTAAAGTTTAAATAATCAATTAAATAATTTTACAGAGAAAAACTTTAGTCCAAAAATTAAATAAAATTCATATTTAGGTAGATCTCAATTTTATACAAATTTAGAAATTTGAATCACTCAAATCGGAGTTGAAACGCAAAAGTTATAAGCGTTTGAAGTTTTGAAATTCAAATCAATTATTAAACCGAATTATTAAATCATTTTCTTTTTCGGAAAAATCATTTATTGCATCAGCCTGGACACGTGTCAGCCTCTGATTGGTTGGCTGACGTCAGCCGGTCCATGGACTTGGTCCACGCTCGGCTCGGGTCTACCGTGGACTCGGTCCACGGCTCACGTGAGACTGACAGGTGGGTCCCCTCGGGTGACGTCATTCTTGGCGTCGGCGAGGCTCGACCACCAATGATAGGTGGGACCCATTGGCGTCATTCGATGTCGGCCTTCGGTTGGGATAACCGCTGACATGCGGGCCCGCCATGACGTCAGCGTGACGTCATGGTGCAGTTTGACCAAGCCGCTGACATGCGGGCCCCGCGTGTCAGCGTCACACGCACGCGCGCGTGGACGGCGCTGACCGCGACGGTCAGGCTTCCCGACACGTGGCGCAATCTCGGCCGTTGATTTGAAAATCAACGGCCCATATTAGATCTGGACTCACGCGTTTGGGTTAACGCGTTTGATCTGGACCGTTGGATCGAGATCTAACGGTTGAGAACGGATCTGGGAATCGCACGTGGTTCTCACCGTGGGGATGACGTGGCGCAATCTGGGCCCTTGGATGAAGATCCGACGGCTGAGGGAGCTCGAGGTCCGGCGATGGCGAGCGACGACGCTGGGTCACCGGCGCGGGGGACGACGACCTAGCCAACGGCGTTTCGGGCGCGCTCCGGTGAGGTGAGTTGAACTCCCGGACGCGTCTTGACCTCCCGGTCTCGGATCTGGGTCAACGTCGACAGAGGACGGCGGACGGCGGCGGAATTTGATGAAAACCGCGGCGGCTCCTTCTCCCTACTCCGGCGAGCTCTAGCGGCGCAACCACGGCGGCTCAGGCGACGTTGTCTAGGGCTACGGGTGCGCAATGAAGCGGCGATCCCGACACGGGTGGCGGCGCAATAAATAGGGCCCTCGACGTCCGTGAAACGCGCGGAATCCGAGGTCCTCTCCGTCGCGGCGGCGACACGGTTAGGGTGACGTGGCACGCGACACCGCTGGATCGAGATCCAACGGTGCGCGAGTTTGGGTCCGGTCGGACTCGGGTGAGCCGGGCCGCTCGGCCGGGCTCGGGTTCGGTGGCGTGGCTCATCGTGGCCGTTGGATCAAGATCCACCCGGCCACGCTGCTAGGTTCCAATGAGCTGTTCGGTTGAGTCACGTGACTCG
This sequence comes from Rhipidocladum racemiflorum, assembly GCA_036346355.1. Taxonomy (NCBI): domain Eukaryota; kingdom Viridiplantae; phylum Streptophyta; class Magnoliopsida; order Poales; family Poaceae; genus Rhipidocladum; species Rhipidocladum racemiflorum. The sequence continues at coordinate 21,958,431 of CM070570.1, read as the reverse complement.
GCCTGACTCGAACTCGAGTCTGACTCGGGCTAGGTCGGATGAACAGTACTTGACCCAACTCGAATTTCCAGCGATTTAATATTTAAAATAATTTCCAGTAATTCATTTAATTCATTAAAAATAGCAAAATACTCAGAAAAATTCCAGAAAAATTCTGGAAAATATTTTAGGGTATTTGGGACTCAAATAAAATATTTCCCACAAAATTTTATTTGCAAAATTAAATTCTTTAATTATTTCAAAATGGAATAAATTAAAATAAATCCAAATAAATTCCAGAAAATTCCAAAAATTCACCAAAGTGCCAAATCACACATGAATTTAAGAAAAGCAAAATTTTGGGGTGTTACAAATGGGAAGAACGGAGATCGCCCCCCGACCAATTTCTTGATGCACCTGACGCTTGGCAAGTGCGTGCGCCAGAGACGAATGGCGGCTCGGGCTGTCGTTGCTCCAGGTCGGCCTGAAGTTTGTTGAGCTCGGCCTTTCGGGCCTCCAGCCTCGCCGCCGACGGAGGTCGGCGGCGTCGGCTGGTGGTGCGCGTCGTCTTCCGTCGGGATTCCTCTGCCGCTTCGTCGCGCGGAGGAGGGTCCCGAGGGTAGCGGGTGGAGGATTTCCGCCGCACCGTCATGTTGCACTCTCGAGAGTTCATCCGTGGCGGGGTTCTCCTGTCGGGCCGAGCTATAGCCGAGGAGTCCCCAAAGAGGTCGTGGAGGGAGGTAGGCGCGTAGCCCGACCATGGCCACGAGCCGGGGCTCGCGGAGGGCGAGATCGCCGCCGCCGTGGATCAGCGCGCGTCGTCGAAGGTGATGCCGCCACGTGATGAGGCCGCCGGAGGCCGTCCGGGTCTCGAGGCGGAGGTTGCCGAGAACATCGGCGACCACATCCAAGCTTGTGGAGGGCGCCCGATCTCGGAGGGCAGCGGGGACGAGAACAAGTTCCCCTGCCATGGTGACGATGAAGTCGAGGGCTCCGAAGGGGATCCAGCCCCTCGACGCCGGCGAGTCGTCGCGAGCGAAGGAAGCCATCGGGGAGGAAGATGGGAATCTGAAGGAGGATGCGGCAATGGCGCGCGAGCACCCCTACCTGGCGCGCCAACTGTCGGCGTTTCGCGCACCAGCAATGCGAATTTATGGTCGGAGGGGGTCGCGCGCTCCCGCTCCCCGAATGGTCGACTCAGGAAGTCAGAGATTTATACTGGTTCGGGCCGAACGTCCCTACTCCAGTTTGCTTGGTCAAGGTGTATTGCCCTTAGCGTCGAACAATCACTATGGGAATACAGCGAGAGCTGGTCTCGTCGGGGATGAATGTATCGATGGTTTTTTTACTTGACCCTCCCCCCTCCCGGGGTCCCGCCTCCCCTTATATATCCGGAGGTAGCAGGTTACAAATGGGAGTTGGAGAAAAAAGAGGAAGGAGCACTGTACGCCTTGGAGTCTGGTCTTCTTGTCTTGTCGTCCGGACGGGTCCCGATTGGCCGCTGTGCCAAGTTGGTAGCCCTGTGGCGGGAAGTCTTCAGTTGTGCTGACGAGGTGACGCACCACACCGAGCGGACGTCAGCCCGGCATTTAATGGTTCTTGACCTCGGCTTGGTCTCGGGAGGGGGCGCTTCCCTGCGGTGTGTCAGCGGTGGCGGGACCGGGGCTTGACTTCTCGGCGGACCCTCTGACACCCTCGGGAAGGAGCTGCCTACCCTGGTACGGATGTCAGAGGACGTCGCGTACACAGAGCGGTTGGCCCTTCGAGTGTTAGCGGAGCCGTCCGACCACGCGCCTTGACCTGGGAGGTCGGGGTCGGCCGGCCGCCTGGGTCTGGTTCTGATCGGTGGCAGGCCAGACCTTTGCGGCCCATGAACTTTTGCCAGGACTGGGCTTTTGTAGGCCATCAGCCCGCTCGCGCTCTCGGGCTGATGGGGGTACCCATGATATGGGTATTCGTCACTAACAAATCAGAGATTGAAAAGAATAGAAAATAGAATTATGTCTTTTATTTAGCCACGTGTGTTTTACAAAGTATATGGTTCTTAATGGAGAACTAAAATTACTACTTCTAATCTTGCGATCATGACCCGTCTATCTTCTCTCTTCCTTGCAGAAGCCTTCTATTTATAGCAGACGAAAAGGTTGCAGTTGTCATCTTTCTAACATGTGTCTTCCCGTCAAAAAGTTTGTTTTTTGATAAAGAGACGTCTCTTCGTAGGAGGTAACTTCCAATTAATTGTATGTACCTATCAGAGAGAGCGACTTCCGCATACTAGTCTTGCGCGGAGGTAACTTCTTTCCTGACCAGGTTTAGATCGGGGTGAAAGCTATTTAATGCCCGACCTGTATGTTGGTCGGAGAAATTGAATGAGCCATCCCCGACCAGCGCATGTATAGCTAGTCGGGAATATCTCCAGGTAACTAATTTTGAATCTGGTTGAAGTCCCTGTTTGGCAGAGTTCCAGATCCCAACTCCACCCAGATCTAAAACTTGTAAGTTAAAATAAAGTGAATTAAATTTATATTTTTATTCTAAAATGTAAACAAGATGACTCCACGTAAACACTCTTAATTATCCACAATTTCAGCTCCACGAATTTGGTGGAGCTAGAAATACCCAGCTCCATTAGATCTGTGCCCAGGAGCTCTGCGAAGCAGGATTATAATCAAGTGATAGGCTTTGAGCCTTATATATTTTTTTTCTTATAGATCCTTTTCGTCTATAAGTGGTCAGTTCAATGGAGTTCCAAATCGAAGCAACAGTGATTCGAGATTAACTAATCATGAACCTTCTCCAACCTTTCCAGTATAATAACATACATAACAACTACAGGAACTCCCAAACAGTGATTGTTCGATTGATCTAGAAATTACCCACGACCATAAGCTGTCAGAACTCATGCCGAAACCATTAGAAGATTAAGAGCTTAAGTTGATCAACGTGCGAAGGTGGAGTCACATAATAATTCCTAAGCAACGTGCGAATGCATGTGAGCGGAAGGGGTAATCGAGGAAAGGGGGCAAGTGGGTTAATTACCTCGTTGCCACGGAGTGCGAGGAGGTACTGCTGGAGCGGGGAGCAAGGGAGGGAGGGGAGCTTGGGCCGGTGGACGTCGATATAGGCGTCGACATCGGGCCAGGGTTCAAAATCTCGCCGAATTTCGGCGGAATTTCGGATTTCGAGCCCCTCCGAGTTTCATAATCCCGGCGAAATTAAAAAACCCTAAAATTTTTTTGAAGTGCTACAGTACATTAAAATCTCGTCGAAATTTCGGTGATTTGGACCGAAATCTCGATTAAACGGACCAAAATTTGTATAAAAGTTGACCAGAATTGACCGGATTTTGACCGGATTGGGTTCTTCACGTCATTTCCCAGGTGGGACAGTCGGTAGATCATAATTTCCGCGAAGTTGAAAAAACCCTAAAAAAATTGAAAGTTGACAAAACCCTAAAAAATTTTGCCGAGATTTCAGTTTTTTGGACGAAATTTCGTCCTTTTTTAGCGAAATTTCGGATTTGTCGGTTAAAAAAAAACGGATTTGAATTTTAGTTTTCGAATTTCGTCCGGATTTTGTCCGAAATTTCCGAATCTCGTCGAAATTTCGGATTTCAGCCAGGCCCGAGATGGAGTCCGAAAACGAAATTTGAATCCTTGCATCGGGCTAGATGGGTGGGTGGCCGTCGGGGAAAAACTCGAGCTAGGCGCGCGCGGCAATCTCCCATGGGTGCGACGGAGGATGGGGGGTTGACGTGGCGGGGAGGGGGACAGGGGCGGGTTGAAGGGCGGTGGGGACGGGGGCTTAGACCATCTCCAAACGTTTCCCAGAGTTTCATTCCCTTCCCAGCCCCTGAAGGGATTTCCTTCCCAGTTTCCCTTCTCTTCCCACCAAATGAGTCCAACAGAATCCCTTCCCCATTCCCTTCCCTTCCAAAAAGTAACTAACTTTTTCTTATCCCCTCCCAACCATCCTTGCAATTGTATATATTAAGGGGTTCCATGCATCTGGTTGTCCACCCCCAAAACACATTGCCAACCTCTCTCAACAGGTTCATGAATTCTGTGAATCCATTGAGTCCTAAGTACTTCTCGTCGTCAAGTGATGACGACGAGGTTCTACTTCTCATGGCTGAAGCAGCGGAGGAGGAGTCCGCGGAAAACCGGACCCATCGTAGGGGCTCAGTTCCTGGTCATGCGGTTAGGAACAGAGGTCACCGTGAAGGAACGGCTAGGCTCCATGCTGATTACTTCGCGACTTCCCCTGTGTATGGGCACACATTGTTCAGGCGGAGGTACTAAACCCCAATATTTTAGCAAAATCGATGAAGCATTGCTAATGTCTGTTATTTTTCAAGAATGTATGGTTTTGTGCTACGCAGGTTTAGGATGAGCCGGTCCCTTTTTATACGCATAGCTGAAGCTGTGGAAGGACACGACGATTGGTTCAAGCAAACAAGGGATGCCACCGGGAAGCTCAGCTTGCACCCTCTACAAAAGATGACGGCAGCTATCCGACAACTAGCGTACGGTGTCCCTGCAGATGCTGTGGACGAGTACGTGAGGATTGGGGAAAGTACCGCACTTGAAGCTCTGAAGAAGTTTGTGAAGGCGGTGGTTGAGGTGTTCGGTGAGCAATATCTCCGCTCGCCGAACGCTGCTGACACGGCGAGACTCCTAGAAGTTGGTAAGCAGAGAGGTTTCCCTGGAATGCTTGGTAGCATCGATTGCATGCACTGGACTTGGAAGAATTGCCCGAAAGCATGGCAGGGGGGTTTCACAGGGCATACCCGCAAGCCTTCCATAGTCTTGGAGGCTGTGGCTTCGTACGACCTATGGATCTGGCATTCCTTCTTCGGGATGCCTGGTAGCTTGAACGATATTAATGTGCTACATCGTTCTAACATTTTTAGCAGGGACAATGATGGTTCAACTCCGGAGGTAAACTACTCTGTCAATGGTAACCAATACAACTTGGGATACTACCTCGCCGATGGCATATATCCTGAGTGAGCCACCTTCGTCAAGGCCATTCCTGCCCCAATGGGAAACAAGCGGATGTACTTCTCCAAGATGCACGCCGCAACAAGGAATGATGTCGAGAGGGCTTTCGGAGTGCTACAGGCTAGGTTTGCTATTGTACGGGGACCTGGTCGTAGCTGGAATCAGAGGACACTCTGGTACATAATGACTGCCTGTATCATTTTGCATAACATGGTTATCGAGAATGAGAGGGACGGTCCACCGCAGGAGGAGTATTTTGACTATATGGGTACCCCTGTCTTGACGAGGACGTCCCCCGAAGGGTCGGTCTTGCACTGCATCGAAGCAACGCAAAGGCGAAGAGACTGCGAACAACACCATCGGTTACAGGTGGACCTGGTCGAACACCTTTGGGCCCGGCACGGCGGGTAGTATTCTCATGTAACCGTGTCCTGGATCATTGTATCCGACCCTGCTATGTATCGTACGTACCGTTCTGCAATGCATGCAAGGTTCAATAATAACGACCTGTTTAGCTGCTGTCCATACACAGAATAACAACCGAAAAGAAACATCATAGCAGGGTCCATACACAAAATAACAGGTTCCTTACACACAATAACAGGGTCCATACAAACAATAACAGGGCCCATACACAAAATAATAGGGTCCGTACACACAATAACAGGTTCCATGAAGATAATAAAAGGGTCCATACACATAATAACAGAGTCCAGACACACAGAAACAATCAAGGAAGGTCTGCTGGCATCTTCTTCAGAATTTCCTCCTGTCGCTTTCGATAATACTCACGAGCTGTCCCGGTCAAGTTGTTCAAATCGATGTTAATAATCCTCTCCTCCTCCGCCAACTCCATCAAGTGCAATTGTCGACGCTTGATCCCTACCATAGCGTGTTTGGCTTGGCCGATGAGGTCGAACTGCTCAGTATACAAACCCACTGATGACGCACTGGAGGTACTGCCCCTCTTCCTTGCCGCCTCCCGGCCAGTGGGTCTAGTGGAGTCATCACCTGAACCAAATGGGTCAATGTGGTCTGGAGTGTTGTTCGACCCCCCCGGACTACCACTATGTGGTCCTTCGCGCGTTGTCTTCTGCCTCTTGTTGCCCAAGTGCGCATCCCACTTTGGGTGATCGGCTAGAATGATCCAACAGTGTGGAAAGGCGAAGGCCTTACCCTCAACGTCCTGGTACATCCGCGCCGCATTAACCATCTGTCCATCCAATGGACATGCACACGAATAAAACACTTCATTAGTACATTTGAGTGCGCGCATATAAGAAATCATGATATGTAAATGATGCGTACCTTGTCACGCTCGGTGGTACCACTCTGATTCAAACCGTCAATCTGGGAAAGAAACCCGGCATATTTGCATACGGACTCATTGATCAAAGCCCAGTGGTTCACCATTCCCTTAATGGATCTTTCGGTGACATGCTCTTTCTTATGAGTATTGAAATACTCCGCAATCCGAGCCTAGTATGTTTCAAATGCTTGGTCCTTGCCCACAATGGGGTCCTGGCTCACATTCAGCCAAGCGGACACAAGGACATCATCCTCGTGAACGGTCCATTTCATCCTCTCAGTCTTGGACATTGCTTTCTTCCCCTTCTTTGTTATGGATGGCCGAGGTCGGAGGCCTTCCAAAGTAGGAGCATTGGCTGCAGTCAAATATGTGGCAGGGGGAGACTTCCATCAGCATTGCTGTTCATCGCTGGTTGAGGTGACGGAGGCCATGATATCTGACCGGACTGATCCTCCATCAATGTTGCGAAGAATGGGTCCATGAGGTCCTCCCTGAACAAGAACAAAGGATCAGTGCAAATGAGAATAGCAGACTACAAGTATGGACAAAAGCAGACAACAAGTATGGACCCATTCTGTAAGCAATAACCGACTACAATATCAATCTTCGCAATCTGTAACAGGGAGGACTACAATATCAGTATGGACCCGTTCTTAACAAGTATGGACCCATTCTGTAAGCAATAGCAATAGCTAGCAATAGCAGACAATAGCAGACTACCATATCAATCTGTACCGCGCCTGTCATCCAGATTTGAATTTCATTTTTGGATTTTGTTTGAAATTCCGAGATCTCGTTGAAAATTTGAATTTTAGCCACCTCCGAAATATATACCGAAAACGAAATTTGAAATCCTGCTTCCAGCAGTCGCCCTGGCACCTTCAGTTCTTTCATTGTCTCTTACTCTCCCCTGTATCATAGAATTCAGACATTCAGTGACATTGGTCTTAGGCTAGCACTTCAACACATCTAAAATAAGTACATGGAGGAAATTGGCCAGCTACGACTGGCCATCTTTGGGTTAACATCATCAGAGTGAAAAAAAAAAGAGCGTTTGCTCGAAAAGTTTGGTTCAACCTTGTCATGGTCAGCAGCGCATGTATATAGTGCTGAATGCCAACTGGAGCCAAATTTGCATAAACTTGTCTGCAAACTCCCAACTCTCCACCCAACACATAGCATGACAGCATGAGAAACTTCCGGATTCATGTTATCCGTGCGATATTACAATGGACAACTAGACACTACGAGATATCACATGGTTGCACAAGGGAACTTCAGTCCCACCATAGCGGTGGGTAACTTGTTAGCAAATATTCTCAACTGTCTACCCAACGCACAACAGTAGGCAGCTTGACTAAGGAAGAACTTTTACAAAAGTTCATAGGAACTCCAGTAGCCTTTTAGATTTGATACGGGCAAAACAACTTCTAAAACATGCTTTCAGTCTGATTCTTCAAGCTTTTCAATGGCATCTTCTATTGCAGGTACAGAATTGCGAAATGCTTCCCACTGCTCGACTGTCAAACTTATTCCTGCGTTTAAGCAGTATGTGAGCAAGAAATGAAGAATGTGAAATCAAACATGACACACGGAAGTATGGGATGAACAAGAAATTCTATAACATAAAATAAATCAGCAGTAAAAATCCATAATATTGCACACCTAGCAAACTTGTGGAACCAGAATGGGAATTATATACAGTTCAACAGAAAATATAAGAGTAAATTTCATAAAACTATAGGTTTCTTGTACAAACTATCGGAAAATTACAGATTTTAGCTTCTGTTTCACAAAACTACAGATCTTAAAAGAACTTGGTCACAAAACTACAGGTTTTGTTGTACGAACTATCAGAAAACCACAGATTTAAGCTTCTATTTCACAAAACTACAGATTTTAGAAGAAATTGTATCACAAAACCACAAGTTTTACAAGAACTTGTTTCACAAAACTATAGGTTTTAGAATTGGCTGTTTTTTATAACGGGTTTGACAGTGTGGGCCCACATGGCGGTTACAAGAAACGGTTAATTCTAAAACCTGTAGTTTTGTGATACAAGTTCTTCTAAAATCTGTAGTTTTGTAAAATAGAAGCTAAAATCTGTAGTTTTCTGGTAATTTGTACAAGAAACATGTAGTTTTGTGAAACAAGTTCTTTTTAAATCTGTAGTTTTATGAAATAGAAGCTAAAATCTGTAGTTTTCTGAAATTTACTCAAAATATAAAAAACTGAAGCCAACAAGCTATTCTCACCGTGAGAAATAAAAACTATTGAGCAAAGCATAGCATGGTGGCTAATCCTGACATATCAACATGTCTAGAACATGATGTCTCATGTGAAACAATCACCAGGATCTGAACCGTAAGTAACTATAAACTAAGGGATGGTAACTTACTGATGATTGCTTACTCTTTAATACCACATGATTAAGACTGAAAGATAAATATAATTCACCAACCATTTCCGACCATGGACAATATAGAAAGAAACTAAAGGAGTAAAATGATAAAGGAAAGCACTATCCACTGGTTTGTGAACCTAAGATCACAGCGCAGCTTCATAAGGTGTGGAGATACTTTTTGAAGACCAGTTAGTATGCAGGGCTGAATTTAAATGTTTATTCCACCAAGTTAAATTTTAATAACTATATAAATAGAGTTGTAACAGTGCAGATAAACAAAACCTACTGTCGCACAAGATTTAACCACATTGCACCTATTCAAATATTCCATAAATTAGTTAGAACCTAAGAGCAGCATTTTCCTGCTCAGCAACTACGTTCAACTGCACTGTATGGAAAAACTATTGCAACAATTTCCAAACTAGATTAAGGACTTCAACAATGCATGAAACCCAACTTAAAATAGATATCATAGTACTACTGATATGAATCGTCTCATAGAGAATAACCAGGGGCAGAGGCTAATGAGTAACCCCATATCGGTGGACTATAACTCAGAAGTCATAACAAGGACCATACAATGAAATCTGTATATTGCAGCAGCAGCAGAAGAAGAAAAGACACCCTCGTCATAATTAAGCAGTGATAAATAAACAATTGCATGGTGCTATTAACGTAGTTTCATTAACACGGGATCAAACTCTATGGGATCACTAATAGCCACAGGAAAATGACAACAGGGAAGTCGGCTTTAGGACGTCAATCGAGAATGATATTAGCAAGTACCATAGAAATTACATGGGGAACACTCTTCCTGTTATTGCAAATTTGCAATGTATAAGCCAAATCCACACACTCCCTATTATCATCCCTTTGGTTTTAAGCAACCCCTAGTCCCTACTGGGCTACTACAATATGAACCATAATAAAATAAGTGAGAGAGCTTATAGATGTGCAAAATCAAACCTAATAAAGTATGCTCTCCACCTCTTGCAAGCGCGGAAAAAAAAGAACGGATGAACATGGCAAAATGACATCAGAGAATTTTCAGTTCTGACAGAATCCGATGTTGCGGATTTCAGGCAACTGATACACTCTCCTGTGATGGCTGGACAAAATCTAACCGAACTGACATTGCAGCGAGGTGGCCATAACTAGTAAGTTCGTCAGAAACGTGAATACACTAAGGTTCATTTGAGCTGTGCGCATCAAATATTCATATCTAGCATCCGAACAGCAATCCAAAGTTTCAGCTCAAGAAAGAACCAAAGATAAGCATCACCTTTGGCGGTGGGCAGCTCCTTTCCGTCCTTGTAGTAGTACTCGCGGATCGACACCAGCGTCTTGCCACGGAACTCCTGCAGCGTCACCCTCCTGTTGGTCGTCAGCTGCAACCGCAAACACATCACACCGCAAAACCTAGCACCCGGCCCGATCAAACAAACGAATCCGAGCGTTTTTAGGAACAGAAGGAAGGAAGAACTCACGCGGCAGAGGATGAGGTCGCCGTTGTCGTCGTACTCCCTCTTCCCCCCACCTTCCTCCTCCTCCTCCTCCTCCTCCTCCTCCTCCTCCTCCTCCTCCTCCTCTTCCTCCTCCTGTTTGCCCTTGTCGTCCTCGCAGGCGTCGCCCTGCTGCTGCTCGTCTTCCTGGGAGAGGGAGTGGAGGTAGTCCTCGACGACGCGGTGGACGAAGAGCTTGCTATCTTTGAGAGAGAGGTCGATGCCGAGGCGGTCGGCGGCGGCGTTGCGGACCTTGTACTCCGAGACCGACTCCAAGTTGGACCCCCGGAGGATCTCCAGCACCGTCGCCTCTACCTTCTTCTGCGTCTCCTCATCCATGTCGATGCCCGGCCGCCGCTGCTGACTGACGGCGATGTTTCGGCTTCCTTCGTCGTCCGCCTCCTCCGCTGTACAACTCTGCACTGCACTGCGCTGCGCTGCTCCCCTACGATGGGTCCGGTTTTCCGCGGACTCCTCCTCCTCCGCTGCTACAGCCATGAGAAGCAGAACCTCGTCGTCGTCATCACTTGACGACGAGAAGTAATCAGGACTCAATGGATTCACAGAATTCATGAGCCTGTTGATTTTTGGGGTGGACATCTAGATGCATAGAACCCCTTAATATATACAATTGCAAGGATGGTTAGGAGGGGATAAGAAAAAATTAGTTACTTTTTGGAAGGGAAGGGAATGAAGAAGGGATTCTGTTGGACTCATTTGGTGGGAGGGAAGGGAATCCCTTCAGGGGCTGGGAAGGGAATGAAACTCTAGGAAACGTTTGGAGATAGTCTTAGTGGTGGAACGGCATGGGAAGGGGGAGTGGCGCGTCCGACGGGAGCGTGTGGAGCGAGAGGATGGCAACGGCGCCTGCGCGTGTGAAACTGATACCGGTTTTGATCAGGGCTATTTTACGAGTAATTTATAGTTTTATAATAGAGTCATAGTTTAGCGTCGAGTCATAATTTTTCGTCCGTCGTTTCTCCGTTCTTGTTGGGAAAAATGTTTTCGTTTTTCTTCGGAGCATGGGAAAAAAATGTTTTCATGGTCCGTTTTTCCTTCGAAGCATGCGAAAAATGTTTTCGCCAGCCGTTTCTCCTAAAAATATATATATATATATTCGTTTTTCGTCCGTCGTTTCTCCGTTCTTGTTGGGAAAAATGTTTTCGTTTTTCTTCGAAGCATAGGAAAAATGTTATCCGTTGACCGTTTACCCTAAAAAAAATGCAAATTCGTTTTTTGTTAGTCGTTTCTTCGTTTTTATTGAGAAAAATATTTTCGTTGTCCGTTTTTTCTCCAGACCCCAGGAAAAACGTTGTCGTGATCCATTTTTCCTCGGAAAAAAACGGAAATTCATTTCTCGTTCATCCTTTCTCCATTTTTGCCGAAAAAATGTTTTCGTAGTCCGTTTTTTCTTCAGATCCCGGGGAAAATGTTGTTGTCCGCTTTTTTCTCGTTTCCCCGGAAAAAACAAATTTCCCGTGGTTCGTTTTCTCTCCGAAAAAACCCTTTTCGTTCTCCCCAGAAAAAATGTTTTCGTATCCCGTATTTCTCGTTTTCCCAGAAAAATTGTTTACATGGTCCGTTTTTTCTCCGAAAAAAACACAAATTTGTTTTCCGTTCACGCGCGCGTATTTTTCTAGTTGCTCCTAATTTTGGGGGAACTATTGAGATCTATTGATGTGTTACTACAAAATATAGAGAATTTGTTATAAGAGCTAATAGATAATATCATTGTATCCGAATCTATATCATTCATGTATTTTACAACAGACAATATAATGTTCCTACATTCTAAAAATACAAAATACACTTTTTTTTTTGTTTGCAACCACCACTCGAGAAAAAGGTGCCTACAAAAACTTATGGAAAAGATGACACAAGTTGCTCAGGTTCAGGCTACCAATTGTTGAGTCATGGATTCGTTTTTTAGGAAGTTAAGTGATGGATTGTTTTTTTAGGAAGCTAAACTGTGAATTCTAGCAATGATGATGTAGGCGTAGTTACCATCCTACCTCCAAAATTTCCAAATGAAAAGTAGAGATGTCAAATGAAAAATAAGAGAACTATCCAAAACAACTGCTCCCTTCAGTTTAGTAATATCTGTCGTTTTGGATATAGTGATGATCAAACTTCCGAAACTTTGACTATCGATATATTTTTAAATATTTAAATTGGATATATGAAAATTATATGTGTAGACTTGTCTCGAGAAATACTTTCATAATATTGTAATTTTATTGGGTTTTATAAATATATTATAATAAAAATTAGCGGTCAAAGTTGTGTTTTGAAGACCATATCGATGTCCAAAACGACAGATATTACTAAACTCGAGGGAGTAGATTGCTATTTGTTTGCTACAACTGCCTGATGTTAGGGGCTTAAGTTACAATGCATACTACACTGACTATAAAAACATATAGTTACCATTAACTATAAATACTATTATTTAGCTTGTAAAATTTAGAAATAAAACGGCAGGTTTTTAGCCACTTTTGTGTAACAAAAACCTTCGACAAACCAGTGAGATTGTAGATGCTAATAAAGCTTTTAAAATCAGCAAATCCATGACCAGCTTATTGTGTTCCTCCACAGTGAAGACGATCTTAAGCCTTGTTTGGCAACTTGGAACCGGACCGTTTCTATTAGATTCTGAAAAAAAACTCAACCAAACAGGCTAAAGCTCGGAACGATTCTCCTTGGATTATTTCTTTTTTTTTCCACACAGTGGCTGAATCGGTCTCAATCCAGTTCCACGCGATTCACAGAATCCAATCCGAAACGTTTCTACTAAGAATCTGAAACCGTTTTCGTTTCTGCTAGAATCTGGAATCGTACCAAACAGAACCTTATTTTGAAATCGGTTCAAATTTTCCTTTTTACGGTCTCTTCAACATTGTTATCACCTTTTCTATATCACCACCCGTTAAAAATAAAAAACTGGTCCTCCGATGCTCCCCGCACGGCCAGGATCCGATCACCAGGCAACCAAAACCCCCCAGCCCTCCCGCACACACGAGTTAGGGAGCATATCCTGTGCACATGGATGGATGGTGCACATATGCAATAATTAAATCCGAGCCATCCAAGTTTCATCCAACGGTAGCTTTATAAGGGTGGTAATTGCAAAATGTACATAGATTTGCAATTACCATCCCGATGAAATTACCGTTGGATGAGATTTTAATGGCTCGAATTTAATTATTGCATATGTGCACCATCCATCTATATGCACAGGATATGTAGCCCACGAGTTAAACCACAACATTCCAAAAATACCCAAACGCTCGCCGCGCCCGCGCAGCCGCCGCACAACCCTATGCAGCCGCCGGCGCAACCCGACGCCGAGCCGCCACCCATCCACCGCCTCCTGGAGCTGATCAAGTCAGAGCCCGACCCCACCGCCGCGCTCGCCCACCTCGAGCTCCTCGTCTCCACCCGCCCGGCCTTCCCCCCGCCCCAGCCGCTCCTCTTCCACCTCCTCCGCCGCCTTGCCACCTCCTCCCCGTCTCACCTCCAGCGCCTCCTCGGCCTCCTCCCGCGCCTCCGCCACCGCCCGCGCTTCTCCGAGTCCGCAGCGCTGGTCGTCCTCTCCGCCTTCTCCCGCGCCCTCATGCCCGATGCCGCGCTAGCCGCCTTCCGCTCCCTCCCCTCCCTCCTCGGCTGTAACCCCGGCGTACGCTCACACAATGCCCTCCTCGACGCGCTCGTCCGCGCCCGTCGCTTCTCTGATGCGGACGCGTTTTTTGCCTCCCTCTCCCACGGCGCCTTCGGCCGCCGCCTAGCCCCCAACCTCCAGACCTACAACATCATCCTCCGGTCGCTCTGCGCTCGCGGCGATGTCGACCGAGCGGTCGCGCTCTTCGACTCTCTACTCCGCCGCGGAGTTGCTCCCGACCGCGTCACATACTCCACCTTCATGTCCGGGCTCCTGAAACACGACCGCTTGGATGACGCGCTTGACCTGCTCGACGAAATGCCGAGCTATGAAGTACAGCCTGATGCCATTTGTTACAATACACTGCTCAGTGGGTGTTTTAAGAAAGGCGAGTTCGAGAAAGCTATGAGGGTGTGGGAGCAGCTGGTGAGAGATCCGGGTGCGAGCCCCAACCTCGCCACTTACAATGTGATGCTTGATGGCTTGTGTAAACATGGGAGGTTTAAGGACGTGGGTGAGGTATGGGAGAGGATGGTGGCAAATAATCACCAACCAAATATAATTACTCATGGGATTTCGATTCACAGTCTGTGCCAATCTGGGGATGTGGATGGTGCGGCACGGGTATACTCAAAGATGATCAAGACTGGGCTTGCTCCTGATGTTGCTATATATAATTCGCTGATCAAGGGGTTCTGCCAAGCGGGGAGGGTACGAGAGGCTTGGAAATTCTGGGAGTCTACCAGTCTTTCTGGGATTCGTAATTTGAGGACTTGTAATATAATGCTGAAGGGGCTTTTTGATAGTGGTATGGTCGATGAAGCTACAGACTTGTGGGGACTATTGGAGAAAGATGCTTCGTGCTCCCCTGACATGGTGACTTTTGGCACTCTTATCCACGGCTTATGCGAGAATGGCTTTGCTAACAAGGCACTTAAAATCTTGGAGGAAGCACGGATCAGTGGTAAAGAATTGGATGCATTCTCATATTCATCCATGATAAATGGATTGTGCAAGGATGGGAGATTAGATGATGCAGTAAAGGTATGTGAGAAGATGTCTATGGATGGCTGCAAATCAAATTCTCATATTTACAATACACTAATAAATGGGTTCTGCCAAGCATCTAAGATTAGCGGGGCTGTAAGAATTTACGGTGAGATGGCAAACAATGGCTGTTTTCCTACGATTATCACATACAACACTCTAATAGATGGTTTGTGTAAGGCTGAAAAGTATCAAGAAGCATCAAGCTTTACAAGGGAAATGGTAGAGAAGGGTTTTACACCAGATGTCAATACTTATGGTTCATTGATTCGTGGCCTTTGTAGAGACAAGAAGATTGATATTGCCCTGGCTGTTTGGAATCAAATTCTTGATAAGGGTCTTCGAGCGGATGTCATGATGCACAACATCTTAATTCATGGTCTTTGTTCTGCTGGGAAAGTAGATGAAGCTTCACGTCTTCTCTCGGAGATGAAAGAGAAGAACTGTTCCCCAAATCTAGTGACTTATAACACACTAATGGATGGATTTTACGAAACCGGTTGTTTTGACAAAGCAACATCTCTTTGGACAGCCATTGTAGAGAATGGTTTGAGACCAGATATAATTTCGTATAATACAAGAATTAAAGGTCTATGCTCTTGTAACAGAACACCTGAGGGAGTCCAATTATTAGATGAGGTGCTTGCACGAGGCATTATACCAACAGCCATTACATGGAATATACTGGTCAGAGCTGTAATCAAACACGGACCTATTCAAATATGACATCTTGGAATTCGTCATGGTATCTATTTCTTTACCTTTGTATAATATATATTTTTCTACTTCCCTGCCGACCTTGAAAGTTTGCTTCAGGGTGTCATGATCAAGACTTGCAGATGTTTAGGATTGCCAACTGCTTTCCTGTCTCAAGCATCAGCGTCCAGTGTTATGCTTTCTAGATTAAATGAAAGCTTATCTCTACATGCATTTCACCAACTAAATATAAATAAAAGGGTGAAAGCGCTGAAAAGTTTGCCAAATCCTGCTTCATAACTATAGTTTGGTTCTTTTGATTCCTCCAAACAAGATTATCCTTTAAGTTTGAGTGCATATCTATTCTTGTTTTGCTGCCTGTCTATTTGTGATTTTCTATCCTGCAGTAAGCCACTAACCCAGTAACCATGTGAAGGACAATAGTAACAGCAAGTCTGAGTGTAAGTTCTTCGAATTTTAGTTTTATTTCGTGTGTTTTGTTAATTTTGTTTAAATGTTTAGTGAGATTTGACAAGTATCCATACAAGTTGCAAAGATATGCATGCATCTTTGTTGCTGTATGGTACTGTGTTCAGATGCATGATCCTTTAATCCAAAAATATTCTCTTTGAGTCAAAATTAGAGAAACATGGGTTTTTTGAGCGCGTCAGGATTGTAACCCTGTTACCTAGTTTTGGCTTTTGAAATTTGTATTGCGAAACATATCTTTGATGCAAGAGTGAAAATAGCTTGAGTTTATCAGATCTCAGGTTTGAGAAACCTGTGGTTTATAAGCCAAGCTACACCTGAACTATAAAAATCATATCCATTCATATTATATTATACAGTTTACAATTCTAGTGAAAATATCCATCAAACTCTACTGCTACCTTTTCATGTTTGAATTAAGTCTACAACTCTTTCACTCTTCTCTTTTTTCTCTCTTCTCAGATTCTAGTGGTGAGCTATCCTGCTCATAGATGACCTGAGCAACCATACCAATGAAAATTAGACCCAGGGCAGCAACCTTCCTCCACTCTACCTCAGGTGTTGCAAAGACAGCATTCGCAATTGTAAGACCAAGTATTGCCATCAGCCCAAGGTAAATGTTCATCCGAGTTTTTGACCCTGCACTCTCTTTTGCAATCTCTTTGGCCTTCTGTGCTTCGACCTTGGCCTTCACCTTGATTTCCTTCTTGTTGCGAGGTTTGACCTTTCCAAGGCTTTTGAAGAACATTCCTTCGTTTTTCTCCTTCTCAATCCAATCTTCGAAGTCTTCCAACACCCTCTCGTTCATTTCTATCTCCTGCCTTTGGATTTCAGCTGTCTCCTCGAAGTTCTGCATCTTGCTGTCCAGCCGCTCCATTATCTACCACATCAGATATGCAATTCTTTGTCGGACAGTGAAGAAGCAACGGGCTGTTGAACTTTCCAATGCAAGAGATGCTCACCTGGTCCCCAACTTCATCAAGCTCTTTCATAGCGTTCTGCCCAATCATATCGAACTCGGTGTTGGCATCCTTGGCAAACTTGGTCAGGTAAGCAGAGCGCTCGTCCAGGAAATTTGTGATGCGGACCTTCTGTGCCTGAAGCATGGCGATCTTCGCAAGCACCTCCTGCTGACGTTTGTCGCCACCAAGTGGCGGGGAAGTGTCGGATCCAGCATCTTCAGAGCTGCAGGCACAGATGGAAGATCTCTCCCTGCTTAGGACTGCACGTCGGCACGGAGAAAATCTGTGCAGCGAGGGAAGGGACGCCCGAACGGTGTGAAGAGAGAGCATCTCCTCTTATTGCTGTAGTCTTTGCTATGCTGCTGTTGGTCTGCGAAGTATCGTGCGAGGGTTTGTTCCTGCCCACCTCTCGTTGCTGGAGCCTGGGAACGATATCCATTCCGCTTCACAACAAAGACCAGTTTGCCCCTTGGGTGCTGGGTGTTCTCAGGTCCATTTCTGAGCGAACTGGGCCCCTGTCGCTCCGTTCCAACGTCAGAGCAGTCTGTTCGAGCCGATGTATTGAGGTGTCCAAGTGTCCTCATCAGGACCTTCAATTTGTCATCAGATGGCCATGATTGGGCCGGCATAAGGCGTAGTACATCCCCGCGAATGATGATTAAAGTAAGTTGCTTTACTTCCCTGTTTGGGTTAACTAGTTTACCTTCGGCTCTTGTGTCGCTGTAATAATTTTGCTCCGTGCTGTTTCTTCTTATTTTCTCTTAGGTGGAATAGTGTTTGACTATTTCATGTTGTTCCTCCCCTCTATTGCTTCTTTCGGTTGTAAAACATAACTGTTTACCCACAATTAATTAACAATATATTAACATCACACGAACAAGATTAAAAAACACACAGAAGTATGGGGCAAGGTACAATCATTTTATTAGATTAATTTTTTTTATAAGGCAATGCTCAGTATATAGTAGAGATATCATGGAGATGAGTTTGGATTTAGCTACCAATAGATAGTCTTTCTATACTTGGATTGTAATTCTATCTATATCATAACACTTTTTTGGATGAATACCACGTAATGCACATGTTTCGTTAAAAACTCTTTTGGAAAATCTATTCGGAAAAAAAATGAAGAAAAAAGTACATTACAGTCGCACTCTTAAAAGCGTAACTTTTTTGTAATAAAATGTTAGTTTAGTGACAAGCTTATGCATTGTAAAATTTATATTGTTACAGCTTTTAGAATTTTGGAAGCGTTGAAGAGTCTATTCGTGCTGTGTTTTTGTTAACAGGACGAATCTTTGCTAGTTATATATTTTTTTTTGCGGAATTCAAAAGTACCAACTGGTTCTTTTTCATCAAATATTCGGCCTTTACCTCTGTATGAAAATGGTGCCTTTGGAGGTGCAATTCTGTACACCTGACGGCTTTAATATACTCTATTTTTATTTATGCCAAATGACTTTCACTACTAATAAAATCATTATATTGTTTGTTCACTCTTCAATCAATAAAGCTTGGACTATATCTATTAAGTAGATAATTATTTAAAGTTTTTTTTAATATTTGTCATAATTTTTCTGTTAATTATTAAGTAATTTTTTAAAATTATGAATAACAGAAAAATAAATCTTAAGATAAATTAAACATGTAATAATGCTAAGAACATCAATCCAGAGAACAAGACTCTCAATATTCTAACTAAAATTTTGTAAATTTTGTTAGCAATTTTTATAATTTTTTTGTTAATTACCCAACAATTTTTAAAATTACTGAATAACAAAATATAATCCTAATGCACATAAAACATGAAATAATTGCTAGAAAAATAAATCCGGAGCTATAATATTATCAATGTGTCATTCATAAATTTTCAGAATTTTCTAGCATTTCTCGAATTTTTTTGTTAATATTTAAGCAATTTTTAGAATTACTTAATGACAAAAAATTAAAATTCTAGAACATAATAAATATGGAATAATGCTAGAAAATAGACCCAACGTATGTAACTTCCAATACGTGCTAAACATCAATTTTTTAAAATTTATAGAAATCTATGTACCTAAAAAAAAAATCTAATTTTCAAGATTTAACATCAATTTTTTGAAAAACAGGAAAAACCCAAGGGGTAAAAAGGTAAATTCCCTGTTTTTTATTCTTCGGAAAAAAAGGTGGGCCGTCTTGCCCATTTTGCCCACGTGGCTCGCATCGACCACATCACAAAAACCGGTGGAACCCTAGCCGCCACTTTGTTTTTCCTCGTTCGATGCGCACGGGAGTGAGCGTAGTTGGCGGTGGCGGAGCGGCGACGGGCCGCAGAGCGGCCGTAGTGTGGCGACTGGCTGCAGACGGCAATGACACGGCTAAGGGTCGCCTTCGGCAGCAGTGGGCGACCACGGGCGGTGGCGGCGCTACTACGGGCTGCGTGCAGCGGCGGCGGGCAACCACGGGCGGCGGCGTAGTGTTGGTTGTGACGGCTGCTGTGGGTTTCGGCCTTCGAGTCGGTTAAGTTTTGTTGTTTTCATTATCAACAGTAAATTCGCGAACAAATTAGATTAACTAGTAATCTAATCAATAAAAACTAATCAGCATGATTTAGTATAATTGCTCATGAGCGATCGACGTACGCAGTTCGAACTTACGTAGGGCTTGTGGTAGGATAATAGCGTGTCGTAGGATGAACTTAATGTAGTGTCGATTGATACAGGTAGACGATCACCAATAGTCACGCATAAAACGATTGTGTGAGTACTTGCACTGAGCAGTAATCAAGTTGTGATTAGTACTATAAAAACACAATTAATCTAATTACCAATATATTTAGAACGACATACTCGGATGAAGAGAATTCATGCTGATAACGTGTTGTAAAATGTAATCGTTTACCCACAATCAATCAATAGTACACTAATGGGATCACATGAACAAGAATAGGGAGCACACTGAAGTAGGGGATAAGGTACTCTCTTTTTATTATATTGATTTTTTTTATACAAAGCAATGCCTAATATATAATAGAGACACATTGGAGATGAGTTCGAATTCACCTACCAATAGATAAAATTCTTTCATACTTGGACTATGATTCTATCTATGTTTGACATACGACGCTAGTACCATGACACCAATCGCATGTGAGCTCAAGGGTCAAAATCCTAACGAAATTCGGCGAGTTTCAAAATCCCGGCGGAATTAAAATATTTCAAAATTTCAAATTGCTACAGTATTTTCAGATTTTTCGCTGGGATCTCGGCGATTTCGGGCGAGATTTGGTGGTTTTTTGCCAGATTTATTTTTTTAATTGTATTTGATTGAATTTAGGGTCAAGATTATCCATAAAAAAATTTAAAAAATTTTGACATGTTTTTTTATTAATTTTTTGTCGATATAATTTGTCGGTTAGTTTTAAGTAGCACTGTCCGAATGTTTTAAAATTTCTCAAGATTGATCATCATTTGAAAATTTTATGAGAATATTGTGGATGTGTTAGGACCATTCACAAAAAAATTGTCAAAATTTTCTAAAGTGGTTTGAACTATTTTTTCATTCAAGTGAAATTTGTCAGTCCGTCTTTAGTAGCACTGTTTGAATTTTTGAAAATTCCAAAAGATTAATTATCATCTAAAATTTTTATGAGAATATTATGAATGTGTTAGTATCATCTATAAAAATTTTCAAAAGTTTTTAACATGGTTTACACTATTTTTTATTAGATTGAAATTTGCCGGTCCGTCTTTTATCAGGACAATGGCACTGTTAGCTTTTTTAAAAATTCCTTATGCTTGATGATTATTTAAATTTTTTATGAGAACATTAGTGATGTGTCAAGACCATCTAAAAAAAAATTACGTGTTTTGGATCATTTTTCGGTCGGTTTAATGTGGACCAAGATCTCGGATTTCTCGGTTGAAAAAAACCGTATTGAAATTTGATTTTTTGTATTTCGTCCGAAATTACTGAATCTTGTTCAGATTTTAGATTTCGATTACCTCCGAGATTTAAAGCCTTGCGTGAGCTTCAACAACCGCAGGCTTGCTTTATTGCTTCCCATGCGACTTTGTTGCTCTCGGTCTCGGAGCAAATACAGCTCGAGACGAACAGACCATGGCGCCGCTCGTGCCTCGCGGCATTTCGCGTGGAGGCCGAGCTCCTTGGCGGCACGGGCGAAGCCAGCAGTGGAGAGCTCGGCTAGTCCAGCAGCCGTCTTGTGACGCTCCCACGGGCACTGCGACGGCCCAGCCCGATGGTGCCTTTGTTGACATCCACGGCGGCAAGGCTCATCAATGTCATGGCACCGCCGCCGGACAACACGGTGGAGAGCATGTCCAAAGGGCCATCCGCCACGAGCCCAACGTACGCTGTCTCGTCCTCGGCCGTCGCCTTCAGCAGTCGCACCACCGCCGCACTAGACTTTAGCAGTAAGCACTTCTCTTGACGTTCTCTTGACGACATAGGCACCACTTTGCCACTCCCTAGCTCTAGGTTGGTGTGGGCAACGTTGGTTCAATGTGGCGGCGGCGGCGACAACGGCGGCCAGCGGTGTCAGCGGCGCGAGACGCCAAGGAGGAAGAAAACTGCAGGAGTGGAATGTAGTGTTGGACCGGTGCGTTTGGGTCTGGGATTGGATTTGGACTTTAGGAATGAACTTCTTTGCGCACGGAGCCAAAGCTTGGCGAGAGATTTTCCTCAGAAAATAGGGATTGCAATTGGATGAGTACTTCCAAGTACAATTGTCACAGATCTGAATCTAGAGTTTGAACTCATGTTGTCTACCCAAACCAACTAAATTTATCAGACACAAATCTGTGCCTACGCCCGAACCCAATAGGTACCCGATATCTGTTGAGTACGCTAGAGACAATATAAACAGAGCTCACAGCTTATTTAGTAAATGGCTCAAATAATTCCTATATCATTTCAATTTAACGAAAAACATATAGTTAAATGTCACTACAAAATAGAAGTTCAAATAATAAAATGATGGTCATATTTTATTTTTTAAAAATAGTGATGTTTTTCTAAGATCAACAATAGTAATACAGATTTTATCGCATATCATAGGATATCCATGGTGCAAATTACCACTTACACTCATCCTATTATTTTATTGGGTATTTAAATTCAAAAGTTCATAGATCTAAAATACTACCTGTACTGGATCATGTACTCGTGGATACTAAATCCACGACTAAAACTACCATCCCTAAAAGTCGTGTGTAGAGTAGTGGCGTCTGGTTGTTGTACTCCAAAGCAAGAGTCACGGAGAAGATAAGGTGAGTACATCCGAAAATAGTACTAGTAAGTCGTAACGAGAAATAATATAGTAAGAAATAATAGGAAAGAAGGTTTGTCCTAGAGTTTACGTTACCGAACCGAGCTCGAAAATCAATCCTAGCCGTATCGATTTTTAAACTTGAGTAGAGTTTGATGAAAATCGATAGAAATTGTACGAAATGCAAAATCTAACTTTTTAAACTTGACGGTCAAATAGCGATGAAAAAAAATCGAAAACCGGCCGTTTTTACCAATTTTTGACTGGTTTACATCAAAGATCGACACACTCAGCGGAAATTGGTCAAAAAATGCAAGAAAAATTGGGGAAACAAATGCTAAAAATTTGTAAAAACCCGGCATGATTTTTCTAACATTTTAAGATAGCGTCAAGTTGTAAAACACATATTTTGCAATACTAGCACAACTATGAAAAAATTTCGGCATGATTTTTGCTATATTTTATACAATCTCAAGTTGTAAAGTAGTCATTTACTAATAATATCTCAACAAATAACCTTTCATTTCAATACCATTTACAAATCAATCCAACAATTAGGTTTTTCAAATCCCTTTTCTATTATCTATATTTGGTTTTGCTAAAAATACATCTCAAAAATTCGGTTTTTCAAAAAAAACAAAATCACGGCAAATGTTAAAAAGCTATTAATACTAATTTTAGGGAACTTTTGGATAAATTTTTATAATTTTCCAATTGTTTTGAATTTAAATTTAAATTGAACTGGTTTATCGACCAGTTTCGTTTCTCGAGCTGGACCGATACGGCCGATTTTTGTCGATATTGTGAACCTGATCCAGAGTACATACTTTAAACCGTTAAATAGTTGTGCAGTCTGAGTTCATGGGATCTGATCCCACCAAATCATTGATAGTACTTGCTTTAATCTTACAATCTGCTCACATGTTTAAGATTTGAATTACAAGGCCCCTTCAACTAAACTATCCCCACCAGGGTTTTCAATTTCGTTTCGAACTCATTTTTTGAGTTGCCACCGGTACCGAAATTCTTCGAAATTCAGTCGAAATTCGAGAAATTTTGAAGGGTTTGAAAGTCAAATGAATTTAAAAACTAGTCAAATACATGAACGAAATTCGATCGAAAAGCTCGAAATTTCGACGACAAGTTAACAGAAATTAGGAAGAATATAAAAAATAAGAAAAATTACAAAAAATATTTTAAAATTTATAAAATGCAATTCACATATTAAAACTTGTCACATCAATACAAGTGCAAAAATAAACATTCACATAATTAAAATATTAAAATATACCATAGCAAGATAACATTAACATATTAAATACACTTTGACAGTTTCACCCCTAAAAGATCCTTTATTACTCTATTGACTTTTATAAAGCATTCATACATTTCAAGATTCGAACTTTTTAATTCTTATTAGCAATTAGTCCAACAATGAATATGTTTAATCATGCAAAAGTGATACTAATTATTGCTACTTAACATAATTGAAGAAATATTGCTACTTGACATACTTCAACAAATATTGCTACTTGACATATTTGAACAAATATTGCTACTAAAAATACTTATAATTTCTTTCTTTTTTCTATTTTCTATATTTTGAACGCTTCAAAAATATCTCCAAACTTCATTTTTTTCAAAAAAACATTCACACCAAAGGTCATAATACTATTAATACTAATTATAGAAAATTTTTGGATAAATCTTTATTTTTTTGAATTTGAATTTAAAGCCGAACGAAATTCTTTTTCGATACAGGTTGGTAAGGTCGAAATTCGCGAACTTCTGTCGAAATTCGTCGGCATTTAAATTAGAACCCTGACCCCCACCAAAGCATCTTGCTGGCTTTAATAACCCTTTCGAGCTGAGAGCTGGTTTAGATTATTTACAGGTATAGTGTAATAACTATGGTGGATTTGCATAGTAGTCTTCTAGTATACTGTAATAACTGGTGGATTTATATAGTTCTCTGTAAAATTCCCGCGGACTGGTCGGGCAGTATCCAATATTGCGTCGGTACTTTTGTCTGGCAACAGTGAAACAGGTAGAGGCCTACGCGCTGCCGTGCAAGGTGCAGTTATGAACTGGGCCAATATATATATATACACTAGTAGTAGTAATGCTGGCTGGGCTGCATGATTGCAGAAGCAAATAAGCAGTCAATTGCATGGCAGTATCCGGAGTTTAAAGTCGGCCTGCGCTATGGCGGGATTTGTCTGTCCTCTTGTCGATCATGCAATTCTAGAATCTACATTGAAATGATTTTGGCGTCTAACCATTTCAGGGTTTCGTTCCTCTTTTTTTCCCCAGAAATAAATGCTGAACAATGATTAACACGGGAGCATTGGATTGGGACTTTGGGAGTGGTTGAACTTGAACTCTCACTGACTGTCGCTTTTGGTCCATGTTCTCCGAAACGGAAATGGGAGCTGCTGGCTGATAGTACTTTTTGTCAGTCCAATAGTAAGTATGTATAAAGCTTAAACAATGGGGCTTGCTGGAGACTGGAGTACCCTCATTCAACATCTATCGTCACATAAATGTACGACTAACTGATCTTACCATCCGAGAGAGAGAGAGAGAGAGAGAGAGAGAGGGGGGAATCTACAAAACTGAAGACTTGTAAATGCAGCAATTTTCTCTCTGCACAACCCACACAATGTAATTATTTTCCTTCTTCCTCGGGATTCCACATTGCATGCGCTCGAGATGAATCCTCCTGCCCCACCATTTGCGCCGGGTACTCGAAGGAGCAGAGATGGCCTGCGCGATCATGAGATCTGTCCTTCGCCCATCCCCATCCATGGCAGGAGGAGTAACGCAGCAAGCCAAGGAACATGCAGATGCCGGGAGCTTCCTAGCTAGCTGCAACTGGGCCATTATTTAAGCTTATCAGCTCCCGGGGGAAGCAAGCGCTTCTGGATTGGTACTCCAAATCTGCAATTGCGTCGTTAAAGACTGCAATTTGGGTCGTTCGATGCGTCGCTGTCCGCTCTCTCGAGTCCGGACCGCGTCGTTGCTGACTTGCTGGAGCCTCCGAGCAATGCAACTTCTGCAAGTGGTGGCCGGCTAGGTTAATTACTCGGTTCCTGAACTCCGATTCTCCGAAGCCTCACAAATCTCTCTCCCAGAAACTTCTACACTAACTTCACAATAACGTAGCTAAGGTATTGTAGCAGTTGAGTGCAGGGCAATATTTTGGAGGCTCCAGGGCGAAACGAGAGTGTAGGCCTTGAGTAATTTCTAGCATTTTAGATATCTCAATTTTGTTTAGGGCTATTTCTGGCATTTGCACAACGGAAGCATGATGCACTTCGATAACATGCACGAACACTTCTATATAATCGATATCCTACTACATAACTGTATAAACAAGGCTATAGTGCTAAACTTCTTTTGCAAGTTGCAAGCAACATATAATTTAAGGCCTCATATAAAACTCGAGAAATTTACATATAGTTATATGAAATGAGCTGTTTTATATGACATTCATTCATTTTAAATATGCTCTAAAGAGTATGAAACTACGTAAAAAAACCATTTTATGTGATTTTTCGGTTAGACAAGACATATAACAAAGCAATCATCAGCCGACACTGAAAATCCAAAACACCAACCTTTAACCAAAAAAATACTTTATATCCTTCACCTTATAAGAAACTTTCTGTTAGCCACCATACACAACCAACTGGTTACCATAGGCACTGGAAATCCAAATTACTAATTTTGAATCAAATGTTTTCTTTGTATACTTAAACCAAGGAATTAGAATATATAAAAAACCACCAATTGTCAAATTCTCAACTTAATTAGCAGGTAGTAAGATACAAGTGAGTTGTGTCAAGCTAGCCATAGATCTTGTGATCGAGCATTTGTTCGTTTAGTATATTGTGACATGCCAAATGCTGGTGTTTCCAAATGGCAAGTTGTCGAGTTGGGCACATGGATTGGCTTCGACAAGTTCTCAGTATTGTTGCTGGTTATCTAATTATGTGCTCTTGCTAGTGACTGCTTGGGAGTTAACGATACATGCCCATATCCTTATGTACTTCGGCTTGTATATCTAACTATATGTATGTATGTATGTATGTATGTATGTATGTATGTATGTATGTATGTATACTAGTAAAGTGCTCGTGCGTTGCAACGGATCCTAAATAGATGATGACACCACAAGTTCTAAACTCTTAAAAACAAAAAAAAAATGAGAATTTAAAACTTGAGCTATTACTTATTTGAGATCCGTTACTGAAGAATCACTGAACAAGGGAATACAATGAAATGCAAATAAGGCTAGACAAACAGCAAATAGCTACGGAATTCTTCCCAGAAATTTGTATTCCAAGGATGTTACATATATGGTTGTAGCATCCATAGTTGTTCATAGTACTGCCACAACAATAGATATTACAACACTAAATAACATGAACACTGCCCAAAACAACACTGCCACAACTATGGTTGTAGCATCCATAGTTGTTCATAGTACTGCCACAACATAGATATTACATAGGCAAAGCTTACATCTAACAAAATAACATGAACACATGTTCATAGTACTACCTTTAAAAAAATGTGGCACTATAATTTTAAATGTGTTAATTCAAGCCAATTTGGGTATTTTTTTTAAAACTTTTAGTTTTAGGGTATATACCCATCTATAACAATTCAAATGAAACACGTACCTTTGAAAAAATGTTCTCGAAAGATTTGAATGAATTTATATCATATGCTTTGTTGATTTATATATAAAATCAGCACATACCTACAATTAAACTATCATCAAATTTTACAGGGTTGTAGAAGCTCACATCCCCTATGTATGTTAACTTTTATTAATTTTTTTTAGAACTTGTACATATAGTTTTCACAAACTTTTAATGACAAATGACTACTCTATGAGGATTTTCTAATTATGTTGGACATGATAGTAAATTGATGTTCATATAGTAGAACAGTGATGTTTTATTCACTAGTAAAATTTAATTTATGCGACGTTTATTAACGAGATTTATATCATATTGTTCCTCTCGTCGACAGTAATATACTGGTAAAATTCGTTCGTCAATCGTAGCTGCGAGTAAAAAGTTGTGGTTAAAAGAAGAAAAAAATAGATTCATATACGAACTAGTAAACACATTACTAATTAGTTGGCCATGGTTCTGATTTCAATAGTAATGTATTTTAGTATTAAATTGGTGTTCATACAATAGCAAATTGATGTTCATTTAGTAGTAAAATTTGATTTATACGACGTTTATTAGCAAGACTTATATCATACAGTTCCTCTCGTTGCCAGTAATCTACTAGTGAAATTCGTTCATCAATAAAAGCTTTGAGTAAAATGTTGTGACTAAAATAAGAAAAAAATATTCATGTACAAACCGCTATTAGATAGTTGGCGACGGTTTTGATTTCAGTCTTAATGGATTTCAGTAGTAAATTGATGTTCATATAGTAGAAAAGTCATGTTTATTCGGTAGTAAAATTTGATTTATGCGACATTTATTAGCGATATTTATATCATTTTGTTCCTCTCATTGGCATAATATACTGGTGAAAATTTGTTCATCAATCAGAGCTGTGAGTCAAAAGTTATGACTAAAAGAAGGAAAAAAACAGATTCGTATACAAACTAGTAAACACATTACTATTTAGTTGGCCACATTTCCCATTCAGTAGTAATGTGTGTTAGCAGTAAATTGATGTTTATACAGTAGTAAATTGATGTTCATTTAGTAGTAAAATTTGATTTATATGAAATTTACTAGTTACATGCCCGTGCGTTGCTACAAAAAACAAAATTGATAACGAAAAATAAAGATTAAAAAATAAAAAAAATATTTCACAAGATCAAACATCTATCTTTAACGCTTCGTTTCTTGCGAAAGCTAGCTAATTAAAGCAACGTTTCGTTTTTTGCGTAGGGCAATTAAGCAGGGCAATTAATGACGTGGGTAGAACTCACCACTGCCACCAACTGCTGCTTTATAATAGTAGAGATTAGCCACTGACCGAGCCCTGTACATGAGTTATTTCTAACATAGTAAACAACATAAGTTGTAGTAGTAATACTGTATGACAGAGGCAGTTAATTAGTAATACGTGTCAGTAGTCAATATAAGTTACGTTGAACATAGTCATTTGGCAGTATAAGTATGTGAAAACTATATAAATAAATTCAAGAAAATTCTCAAAAAATTACCATACGTAGGGAATGTGAGATTCTACTGCACTGCAAAATTTGAATACTAAACTTTGTCGTATTTGAAAGATATGAAAATGATAAATTTATTATTTATCACTGATTAGCGATTATCAATTTCATATCTTTCAAATCGGATTGATTTTAATCTTCAAATTTTACAAAGATGTAGAATCTTACCTCTCCTACTTATGATAATTTTTTTGATAATTTTTGAAAACTTGTACATATGGTTTTCATAAAAAAATAATTTAGTTTTATTTGTCGGCCCATTAGTAAAATGATTGAAAAATTATCAAAAAAATTACTGTAAGTAGGGGAGGTGAGATTCTATATTTTAGTAAAATTTAAAGATCAAAATCAATCTGATTTTAAAGATACAAAATTGACAAGCGCTAATTAGTAATAAATAGTAAATTTGTCCTTTTCATATCGTTCAAATGCAACTAAGTTTGGTATTCAAATTTTATAGAGCTATAGAAGCTCACATCCCCTATGTCTGGTAATTTTTTGAAAAAATTTCAGAATTTTTACATATAGTTTTTAGGGAGTTTTACTATCAAATGACTGATCTGTGTTGGTTTTTCCAATTATACTGTATGATAGTAATTTCTGGTTGTAGATGCAGTAATGTTATGTTGTAGATATAGTAATTTTTGTTATCAATCATAAAAATTATTGTTCTGTTTCTCTCATCATCAGTAAGTTACTGGTGAAAATCATTTGCAAATCTTAGCTATCAATAAAAAAATGGCTAAAATAAAAAGAAATAGATTCATGTATAAACTAGAATATGCATCAACTAGTCGGGTTGACCAACACATTAACTGTTAATTGATTTGGTAGTAATTGCATCTGTTGTTCTACAGTAAAATGTATACATGATTTACTACCAAATTGATATCAATCATTATGGTGTGCTTTGCATGCACTTCTCCAATTGAAGTGCAGAATAGGTATTCTACACTTAAAGGTAGAATAACGCTACCATGTGTGTGTATATACAGGAAGCCTTTTTCGTACCCTTGGGAGTACGTACTACCACCTCTAGTATCATTTATCAATTTTAGTATACTCCAATAATAATTCTAAGATACTACAATGCAATATGGCAAAATATCCGGTGCAACCACCATTTTCGTGCAACCACCGTGCAACCCTACTAAAAAAAGCTCCAAAAAATTCTGAAAAAAATCATAGATGTACATCTCAACTTATCCCATCTACGTATAAAATTTCATGATCAAATACGTCCTATGCTAGAAGTTAAAAAAAAAAAATTGTGCTATCTACTGTAGCAAGATTCCAAGCGAAAATTTGTCTTTTTTGTAACTTCTAGCATAGGACGTATTTGATCATGAAATTTTATACGTAGATGGGGTAAGTTGAGATGTACATCCATGATTTTTTTTAGAATTTTTTGGAACTTTTTTTAGTAGGGTTGCACGAAAATGGTGGTTGCACCGGATATTTTGCCATGCAATATTGTTGAAAAAAAATCATCAGATCCTTTTTCTTCTTCTTTATATACCCTTTTCGATATGTAAAAAAATATATAAACAAATTGTGCTATAAAATGGTAGGTTTTAATGAAATTTTCTATGGAACTCACTTTGGAGTATCTTATAATCAGTATTAGAGTATACTCAAAAGGATAAAGGGGTGTAACGATATTATTTAAGCGTTATATTAAGAGTGGGAGTACGTACTTCTAGGGGTATGGAACCATTTTCAAGGAAGCCTTTTTCGTACTCTTAGGAGTACATACTCCCACCTCTAATATACCAGTTAAACGAACATATTATACTCATTTAACACTTTCAGTATAATTCAATAGTAATTTTGAGATACTCCAATGTGATTTGGTTGAAAAATTTTCATTGAAACCTTTTATGTTTTGTTATATAGCCTTTTCTATATAAAAAGGAGGATGCATATAAATTATGCTATAAAGAGTGGACTTCGATGAAATTTTTTATGGAAATCACTTTGAAGTATCTTATAATAAATATTAGGGTATACTCAAAATGATAAAATGTATGTGTGTGTGTGTGTGTCTATATGGTTCCATACTCATGGGAGTACGTATTCCCACCTTCAGTATACCGCTTAAATGATGTTGTTATACTTTTTTTAATCTTTTTGAGTATACTCTTGTCGACGATTGGGGAGCAGGCCCCCGCCGAGCTTACTTGTTGGTGGAGGGACCAACTGCGACCCCTTCTCACGTGATGGGATACTCAGAGGAGTGACTCACTGGACTTCAACGGGCAGGGACACTGTAGTTTACCCTGGTTCGGGCCTCTCAAGAAGGAGATAATAGCCCTACTCCAGCTCGTGTATATCTTTGTGCAGAAAAAGTTGTTCTGTCCCCTTCATGGTGGGGATGCTTTTATAGCTTACAAAGGGGTGTGCTTGTTCAAACCCACTAACTTCACGTCCGACCAGGTCCAACGTGGTAACTAACGGATCCTACATTCCTGCCACGTTCCCGCGGAGATCGCAACGAACTAGCGGAAGTTACGCAGCGGGTGGTTACCGACCTCAGGATCACGTCAGGTCGGCTACCGTCTAACTCCGAACTCGGCCACTTCGGCCCGAGCACGAGCTATCGGTCCACCAGGTCATGCGACCTCCTAAAAGGTCCTGGCTAGGCCGTTCCTTGGAACAACCTCCTCGTGACCAGGCCGGGAACGACCTCGTGCTGCTCGTGGCGCCTGGCTAGGTCGTCCGAGGGCGGCCTTCCGGTGGTTCGAGCAGCGGATGAGCCCGCGCCCCTCGTGGCACCCGAGGTAATT
This sequence comes from Rhipidocladum racemiflorum, assembly GCA_036346355.1. NCBI lineage: Eukaryota > Viridiplantae > Streptophyta > Magnoliopsida > Poales > Poaceae > Rhipidocladum > Rhipidocladum racemiflorum. The sequence continues at coordinate 21,927,107 of CM070570.1, read as the reverse complement.
TCGTGGGGTCTACTCGACCCCCCGACAGCTAGCCCCCGAGGTTCGAGTGGAAGAAGGCCTTAGGAAAAGACCTTCCTCTCGGGCCTACCGTCTCCCGAGCCAGCCAGGTTGGTCGCGGCGAACAGCTGCCCCGACCTCCGAGCTATTAGTCCGCCCCGGGAGACGAGCTCGGTCCCGCCGTGCCTTGGGCGTGCGAACTAGTTCCCATCCTACCGACGGTTCCTTCCTTGAAGCTTCATTCGTCAACTGAACCGCTCCCCCTTGGGAACCATCGCCTGGCCAGACAGCTTCGGTTTGCGTGTCCACGCGTCGCTCCCTGTGTGGTGGACGTCTCGACTGCCCCCTGCGCCTTTAGGGCTTCCTCGACCACAACGGCGGGAACCTCTTCGTTCTCTCGGTTGGTTTTTAAACCCCAGAAGAGGAGCCCTAGATTCACTTGTCCTTTCAATCGATTAGCGCGCCCCATACTTCTTCACTTCAGCACTCGTCTTTCTCCTTGATCGCCTTCTCTATTCCCATGGCAAAGTTCGGCGTGAGCAAGCTTGATAGGCGCAAGCTGGAGATCCTTGAGCGGGCGAAATACCTCGACGTCGGCTCATGGAGAGCCGCCGGTGCCGAGGAGAGCCCACAGCCGGAGGAAGGAGAGATTGTCTCCACCGAGCTCTATGCCATGAATGGGTTTCTAACGCCCGAAAGTGAGTTCGTCGAGGCCGTACTCGCCTTCTGCGAGTGCGAGATCGTGCACCTCCACCCAAATTCCATCCTCATCATGGCCATCTTCGCCCATCTCTGTGAAGGGTTCGTGGGCGTCGAGCCTACTCCTAGCCTCTTTCTTCACTTCTACACCCTCGCGCCTGGCACCCCTCGCAGTCTGGCCGCCTTTACTTCCGCCTCCGACCTACCCGCCCATATGAGTACCCGAGCTTCACGCTCAAGGACTCCGTGTCGGGGTGGGCCGACTCTTGGTTCTATCTGAGGAAGGCCGAGGGCGGCTCGCTTTCCTACTCCGGCGCCAAGGGTCGTGCCGTTGAGACCCCCCGTCCCCCCGTACAGCCCGAGGAGGAGAAGGTGCTCATGCTGATCAATGAGCTTACTTGCTCTGGTCAGTCCGTAGGGATGTTGCCTGGGACTACGTCAGGAACCGGGTGTCGCCCCTCAGGCGGAGGGTGCACCCCTTCTTCAAGGTTGAAGGGTGGCAGGACATCACCTGGGAATCACGCTCAGGTACATTACCGCCTTGGATTTTTACTTTAAAATAAGGGACATTCGAGCTCACCGTCCTTCCTTGTCTGGTAGCAGCTCCGTCGGAGGACTGGGTGGATATGAGGGTGTCCGAGATGTTCGGCACTTTAAAATAAGGTTGAAAGATGCCGAACGAGGTCAGCCTCTTATCCCTATCTCGTTCGTCTCACTCCCCCTCCGGCACCACACTAACCCCACATCGTCTGTAGTGGGTGTGGCAGCTGGTGCGGAGTTATGGGATTTTGGAGCAATGGCTGACGATATTCTTGACCTCGTGCTAGAGAGGGAGCTTGCCGTCTTCGAGGCCGTTGTGGGCGACGAGGCCGAGGTGGGAATCGAGGCCATGGAGGCCCATCTCCCACGGGCCCGGTGGTGCGGATGCCGAGGTAGAGGAGCCTGCTGCCCCGGAGATCCGGGCCCTAGAGCTCGTCTCTCCTGAGGAGGAGACGCGGAGGAAGATTGCGGCTGCCGACGCTCGGGCCGCGGCGGAGGGCATCCCCCACATCATAATTCAAGACGACGACGAGGAGGAGGACGGTGGTGCCGAGCATGCCGCTGAAGCTCCTCGCGAGGACTCACGCCGGCGGCGACATCATCAGCGCCACGCTCCAAGAGATCGCCGAGATCTCTCCCCGATCCCGCGATGCTCCGCCGGACATCAACGTCGGCCCGGGATCAGGGAACCCTAACCCGAACGGGGGCTCGCCGGGCGAGGAAGAGCCGGCCACCCCGTTCGCCATGGGGATGAGCCCGATCACGTCAGGTGGTCCGGGCCAACTTCCAGCCCGAGGGGAGCCGCTGTGCGCCGAGGCCGCTTTGGCCGAGATCGACCTCACGGCTGCCGACCCGGCGACTCCGGTCGATCTCGTGCCCGAAGACGCCGCCACGGCCCAACTTCAGGCACCCGACCTCCCGGCCGCCGACCCGGCGCCTCCAGTCGATCTCGTGCCGGAAGACGCCGCCATGGCCCAACCTCAGGCACCCGACCTCCCGGCCGCCGACCCAGTGCCTCCGGTCGACCTTGTGCCCGGAGACGTCGTCATGGTCCAGGCTTGCGAGGAGGCAGGGCCTACCGGGGAGGGAGCTCCCCCGGCCGTAGACCTCGTGCTCCGGGCGGAGGACCCCATGAGCCCGGATGCCGAGGAGGAGGAGCCCCCGAGCGCAACTCCTGCTCAGGAGGAAGAGGAGCGGGAGGTGATCCTTGCTCTCGAGGCCGTCCCTCTGCAGGAGATGGGGGTCGATCCTCAGGGGCAAGGTCTCCCGCCCCGAGGGACGGGGAGCTCGAGCTCAAGACCACTGCGCTCGACCAAGGAGAAGGAGCTCAAGCCCCGCCAGTGAGTAAAGCGGGACGGAGGACCCCGCCGAGCTGTTCCAGGAGGGGCTGGAGGCTCGGCTTTGTTGGGTAAGTCTCCTAACACTTATGTGTTTTTGTCCCAAAAATCCGACTGCGACCCGAGATGCCTTGTTGCGTAGGTGTTGGAGACCACCATGAAGGACTTCCACGCCGCGACCGTGCCGCCAGAAGTTGTCGCGAAGCACCAGGCCGAGCAAGACGCTAGGATCGCGGAGCTCGAGCGCCTGGTCGCCGAGCTGAGGTCTTCTGAGGCCGAGATCCGGCAGAAGATGGAGGAGTCCGCGCTCTTCCTCAAGGAGCGCCTCGAACAGAGTGAGCAGGCGAGGTCGGGGCTCGAGGCGACGGTGGCGTCCCTGCGTGACTCCGCGCGAAGCGCCGAACGGACGATCGACCAGCAACGGGAGGAGTCCAAACGGCTTCGTCAAGCGGCAAGCGAGGGTCGTGAAGCTCGTCGGCGGGTGCTTGACCTCGAGTCCGAGCTTGAGTCCGTGCGGGACGAGCTCGTCGCTCTGCAGGACGAGAAGCGTGCCGGCCTCCTGTAACTCGTTCATACGTAATTCATTCCCGCAAAGACTTTAGCGAAAAAGCTGCCAAGTTGGGCACAATATGATCGTGTTTGATAGATGTCTTTTATTTTTCTCTGTTTTGTCTCCCTCGGAACGACAACGATATGCCCTATCCCGTTGCTTCCTATTCGACGGAGTTCGATAGTCACGCGATCTAGCGAATGATCGTACTAGGGAGTGACTACCTCGTGCGAAAGCTCCTCTAGGTCGTAGCCACGAAGCTCCTCTAGGTCGTAGCCACGCGGTATCCCTATAGCCCCCGCCGCCAACGGAGGTCGTGGGCGTAGGCTGCAAACACGACCTTGTTGACGGAATAGAGCCCTGCGGGGACCGTGTGACTTTATACGGTGCGTCTACGCCGCTCACCGGCCGACCTGAGCTAGGAACCGTCCGAGGGGTGTTCATGCGACCCTTTGTCTGCGGCGGAGGCCTGCCGTGAAAAGATGGTCGTCTTACGAGAAGAAAGCCCTCGGGGTCGAGCTCTGGTGGTCCGATGTTAGGCGGTAGGATGCTCGTCCGTTTGCGCCCTGACGTCCGAGCCCGCTCTTTGATACCGGATCGAGTTTGATCACGGCACTTCGGGAGGTTTAAAGAGAGAAAGAGAAAGCGAGAGAGAACGAGGGAGACCGGGAGGCCAAGTGTCGAATTTTTATTTAAAGGAGTAAAGTTGGTTTAGTTAGATATGGAACTTACGCAGTTGGTCGATGTTCCAAGTGCTAGCTAGTTCTCGACCATCTTCCATCGCGAGGCGGACAGCCCGGGCGTCTTTGTTGAGACGGCAGTGTAAGGACCTTCCCATCTTGGCGTTAGCTTGTTGGCTTTGATGTGTCTTGGACCCGTCGCAGAACGAGATCGCCGACGTGCAAGGTCCTTGGTCGTATCGATTTAGCGGCGTGCTGCGGAGAGCTTGCAGTAAACCGCGGATCGCAATGAGAACCGTTCACGAAGTTGCTTCCGTGAGGTCGAGGTCGAGGCGCCGCCTTACGTGGTCGATGCTATCGGCTAGGTTCACCCTTGGGGATCTTAGGACAACCTCGGCGGGTAGGACGGCTTCCGCGCCATATACTGGTGAAAGGGGTCTCACCGTAGCTCGGCTCGTCGTGGTGCGAGGCCGAGGAAGGACAGAGGTAGCTCGTCCACCCAGGCCTGACCATGCCGATCGAGGCTCTTGAAGACTCTCTTCTTGATTCCTTGGACGATCTGCCCGTTCGCGCGCTCGGCCGCCCCATTGCTCTGCGGGTGGGCCACGGATGCGAAGCATATCTTGGTCCCGACCTCCTCGCAATAAGCCTGAAACACCTCGCTTGTGAACTGAGTGCCGTTGTCCGTGATGAGGCGACTCGGAACGCCAAAGCGGGTTACTACATTATTGCGGAAGAACCTTTTAGCCGCCTGTGCCGAGATGGTTGATATAGGCTCGGCCTCGATCCATTTAGTGAAGGTGTCGATTGCGACGAACAGGTATTTACAACCCTTCCTTCCCTGAAATGGACCGTGTATGTTGATGCCACAAACCGAGAACGGCCAGGTTAGGGGCATGGTCTGCGATGCGTATCTTGGTGATGGACTTTCCGGCATGGAACGGCAAGGTCGGCAAGCGGTCACTATTGAGTGCGCTGCTGGCCAGGGCCGGCCAAGAGGTAACCCAACCGAAGGCTTTGCTCACCAAGGTCCTAAAGGGCGAGTGAGCTCCACACATCCGTCATGGATATCTTTGAGGAGATATTTGCCTTCCTCTTGGGTGATGCACTTGGAGAGGACGCCAAGCGCGCCTTTGCGGTATAAGAGGCCCTCGACCATTTTATAGGCTGAGGAGCGTCTTACTAGCCGGGATTTCTTGGCTTCCTCCTCGGGCAGTGTCCCGTGCACGAGGTATTGGATGAATGGCGTCATCCAACTCGCACCCTGCTCGAGGAAGGAGACGGTACCACCCGTCTCAGTTGCCTCCTCTTCGGTGGGTATGGAGGGCTTATAGAGGTGCTCGACGAGCACCCCCGCCGGGGCGGGAAACTGGGCGGAACCGACCTTCGATAGATGGTCGGCCAGGGTATTGTCCTACCTGGGGATGTATAGTACTTCGAGGTTTCTGAAGTACTTTTCCATCTTCCTTACTTCAACCAGGTAAAGCGCCATTGAGTCATCGGAGCACTAATACTCCTTGTTAACCTGGTTGACAACCAGCTGCGAGTCGCCCTTCGCAGTTAGTTGTTGGAATCCGAGCGTCCTGCACGCCCGAAGTCCGGCTAGCAGACCCTCATATTCTGCTGCGTTGTTCGCTTGCGAAATGTAGTTGGAGGCGTCTTTGGATCCGCTCCCCCTGGGGGGATTCGAGGACCACTCCAGCCCCCGAGCAATTGTAAGCTCGGGATCCGTCGAAGTGCATGACCCATCGACCGTGCTCGGTCTGGTCGGGTTCGGACTTAGAAGGGGTTGGATTTGTCCATTCGGCTAGGAAGTCCGCTAGGACCTGGGATTTGATCGCCGTCCTGGCCGAGAATTCGATCTCGAATTCGGCGAGCTCCATGGCCCACTTCGCGATCCGTCCGCTTGCGTCCTGATTCCCTAGAATCTCTCTAAGCGGGAAGTTGGTCGGGACTCGAATTTTGTAGGCCTGGAAGTAGTGTCTTAACTTCTTCGAGGCCACGATGAGCGCATAAAGGAGCTTCTGGACCTCAGGGTAACGCTCCTTTGGTCCGTGTAGGACTTGATGTAGTAGATCGGGCGCCGCACCCGTCCGTTCTCTGATTATGGCCAGCGCTTACCGCCTGGGGTGTGGCGGCCAGGTAGAGCAAGAGAACCTCTCCCATTCTCGGCGTGGTCAAGACCGGGGTCTTGACAAATATAGCTTTAATTCTTGAAAGAGCGATGCCTTCCTCTGTCCAAGCGAAACCGTCGTGCCGAGCGCCTTGAAGAAAAGCGGCCGCGTTCCCGAGCCGCGAGATGAAGCGACTTAGGGCCGCCATCCTTCCTGGCCAGGGATCGAACCTCCCGCGTGCAAGCGGGTGGCCGCATGTTCTCGATGGCCTCTATCTTCTCAGGGTTGGCCCCGATTCCTTGTGGACCGATCATGTAGCCGAGTACTTTGCCAGCCTTGACCCCAAACACACATTTTTCAGGTTTCAACTTTATTCGATGCTTATTGAGGTTATGAAAGGTCTCCTCTAGATCGGGTACATGACCCGAGGCCATCTTGCTCTTGACGACTATGTCGTCTACATATACTTCCAGGTTCCGACCTATTTGGTCCGAGAAGGTTTTCTGCATGAGGCCCTGGAAGGTCGCTCCAGCGTTCCTTAGACCGAAGGACATGGTCGTGTAGCAGAATGTGCCAAACGGCGTGATGAAGGAAGTTTTCTCCTCGTCGTCGGGCGATATGCCGATCTGGTGATAGCCTGAGTAGGCGTCCAGAAAGCTCATCGCCTCGGGCGGCCGTTGCGTCGACCAACCGGGTCTATCCGAGGTAGCGGGAAATTGTCTTTTGGGCTTGCGGCAGTCAATCCTGTGTGATCGACACACATGCGCCACTTGCCCCCCTTTTTCTTCACGATAACTGGGTTGGCCAACCAATCAGAATGGTCGACCTCCCGTATGAAACCGGCTTTGAGGAGCTTGTCCAGTTCCTCTCTGATGATGGCTTGCTTTTCCTAGAAGCGCTGAGCTTCGCCGCAAAGGCTTTTGTCGAGCCGAATCGCTAGCTTTGTGCTCGACGACCTCCTTGGGACTCGGGCATGTCGGACGGTTCCCGAGCGAACGTGTCCGCGCTTCTCGGAGGAAGGTCACGAGCTCGAGTTCCTATTTAGGGTCCAGGAAGCCCCACGTGTACGACCTTGCACGGCTCTGCGTCGTCTGCCGGGATGGCCTTAGTTTCTCCCGGCACTGGAGGGTAGCCCTGGGTCGGGAACTCCTCGGCTCTTGGTCGGGTCCGCTGAGGCAGCTGCCCGACCATGTCTAGAGCCTTCTCGTCGCAGCTTAGGGCCGCCGGACTTCCCTTCATCGAGATCACGCCACGGCCGGAACCTTCAGGCATTGGTACCGTGATGCGTGGCGGCCATGAATTTGGCGCTGGTCGGCCCAGATGGCGTTGTAGGCCGACTGAATCGACCACCTCGAAGGTGATTAATTCCGTTCGGAAGTTGCTCGGGCTTCCGAAGGTTACGCGAGACGATCTGCCGAGCGGCTTGGCCGAGGTGCGGGGACTATCCGTAGAAAGGGACTACGACGCTCTTGATCTTGGACCGAGGAATTTGCATCTCGTCCGGGACCCTGGCGATATCAGTCGAGGAACTCCCGCAATCCACAAGCACTCGTCCTACCGCGGTATTGCAGATCGTTGGGCTAACGACCATCGGGAGCCTCTGGGGTTTCGTCATCCCCAGGGGGCAGTCGTCTTTGGAGAAGGTGATGGGCAGCTCGGACCACTTGAGCTGTTGAACGGGAGGCTTCCCCTGGGTGACACGGAGTACCTCGCGTGCGGCCTCCTTCAGCTCCCATCGAGACCCATAGGCGGCGGAGCCCCCGAATATCACGGCGATGTGGTTTCTCGGCTCCTGGTACTCCATGTCCGTATCTTCCTCCTCGGCGGGCTTCTTGCCCTTGATGTCTCCTTCTTGCTTTGGGAGCGTGGGCATGGGACCCTTGCCACTGTAGAATTGCTCCAGGCGGGAGGCCCATGTTCTGCAATTCCGCAGGTCGTGCCCGTGCGCCTGGTGGAGCGGGCAAAAATAGGCGCTAGCCCGTCCGCGCTGGTCGCCGGGGTCTTGGTCGTCCCGGTTTTGCTCGCTGTTCCGCTGAACCGGTCGGCCTTTTCCTTTCGCAGCTCCTCCTTTATACGATTGCGAGGTCGGCCGTTGTCGTTGTCGTTCGATGGCCGCCACCATGTCGGAGACGGAGGGTTTTTTCTTCTTTTTGATTTTTTTCTCGATCGAGCTCACGCTCTTTCGGTTTGACGCCCCTTCGAGTCCGGGATGAGGGGGCAGCTTTCCTTCGTCCAGCAGCTTCTTCCATTGGACTGCCTCGTCCGCGTTGGCATAACGGTCGGCCATGCGGAACAGCTCATTGGCCGTGATGTCCGGGTGAATTTCGAGGTCCTGAGTAAAGCGGACGTCTCGGACCCCAAACTTGAAAGCCCGGACAACCGCCTCATCCGAGATGCTTGGGATGGAATTGCGTATTTGCATGAAGCGCTGGACGAACTGGCGCAAGGTCTCGCCCTCCGTCTCAGACGACGCTGAGGTCGCGCTCCTTCCCCGGCGACGAGCGTAGCGACTACGGAAGTTGGCCGGAGGGTGCCGCTCGGTATGCCGGGGACCGGATCGAAGTTTTCCTTCTGGTTGAATAGCCACGTCCCGAGCCGACTGGCCCAAAGATCAGGCGAAAGTTAGCCATGACCCTTTCATCACCTCCGCGCTAGAATGGCCGTGGTGTAGATCGAGAGAAACTCGTCAGGGTTATGAGTCCCATCGAATCTCTCGATGTGACCCGGCTTGAACCTTATTGGCCAGGTCACACGTCGTAGCGACGTCGCGAACGCCCTGCACCCGAAAACGGGACTGTCGGGACGGTCATTGCGAGCGCGGCGGTCGGGGCGATGCCCACCGGCCGAGCCCGAGGTTAGTGGGCCCAGGCGAGAGAATATCTCCCTATGCTCAGTAGGATGGAGAGTGGCCCGAAGAGGAATGTTCGGCCCGGTTCTGCCCGTGACTCGCATTCCGTTGGTCCCGAGGGAGCCCCCGGGAATTGCTCCGGGTGCCCTCCCGAGCCCGGTCGCGTTCGCGCCGGTCACTCCGGGTACGGCTGCGCGAGTCGTCGGGGTGGAGGCGCTCGGACGCCTGGCGGCGGCGTTCCCAGGAATTGCTCTGGGCGTCCCTTTCTCGGGAGGCTTCCGCCGCTTTTATGTCTGTGGCAATTTCCTCGAGGTCGTCGGCCACAGCCGCACCCATGGCTTCTAGGTCGACCTGCTCAGGAAACTCTCTGAGGTTGCGCACCACCGCGGGCCAAGGCTTGAAGGCGTTCGCTCGAGAACGCGGGTAACGAGCTCGTTCGTCGCCGCGACGGCCCGAGTCCCGTGACGCTGCGTGGAAATTCTCACGAACTCGGCCCTGGTCTTGTTGGTAGGGCCACCACGGACTTCTTGGCGTAAGGCGGCGATGTCCGGTCGAGAGATGCTTGCAGGTGCTCCTTGGCCGCTTCGTAGCGGTGAAGACACGTTTCGGCCGGGGATTTGCTCCCGACATTTCCATCCTCCTCCGCAACGAAGATGTTACGGGATTGGACGGATCGCGAGGGTGACATCACGGTGTCTCCCGTGGACGCGTCCCCTGGTCGAGCTCGAAAAGTTCGGGATGTCCGGACCATCGTAGAGCCCGTCATACTCGCCGTCCGAGAAGGCGTCGAGCCGAGCGAAAGAATCGCTCGGTCGGCGGCGGTTTCCATGGAGAAGCTCCGAACCGTCATGATTCTCAAGGCCGACAACGTCGGGCGCCCCATTGTCGAAGAACCGCTTGTCTTCTTCCTCAATTCGGGCGCCGAGGCCCTGGCGATTTTGGGAACTTGTCATCCTCCGGGATTCCTCACGAAAGGGAAAGTCGGTCCCCACGGACGGCGCCAGCTGTCGACGATTGGGGAGCAGGCCCCCGCCGAGCTTACTTGTTGGTGGAGGGACCAACTGCGACCCCTTCTCACGTGATGGGATACTCAGAGGAGTGACTCACTGGACTTCAACGGGCAGGGACACTGTAGTTTACCCTGGTTCGGGCCTCTCAAGAAGGAGATAATAGCCCTACTCCAGCTCGTGTATATCTTTGTGCAGAAAAAGTTGTTCTGTCCCCTTCATGGTGGGGATGCTTTTATAGCTTACAAAGGGGTGTGCTTGTTCAAACCCACTAACTTCACGTCTGACCAGGTCCAACGTGGTAACTAACGGATCCTACATTCTGCCCGCGTTTCGCGGAGATCGCAACGAACTAGCGGAGGTTACGCAGCGGGTGGTTACCGACCTCGGGATCACGTCAGGTCGGCTACCGTCTAACTCCGAACTCGGCCACTTCGGCCCGAGCACGAGCTATCGGTCCACCAGGTCATGCGACCTCCTAAAAGGTCCTGGCTAGGCCGTTCCTTGGAACAACCTCCTCGTGACCAGGCCGGGAACGACCTCGTGCTGCTCGTGGCGCCTGGCTAGGTCGTCCCGGGGGACGGCCTTCCGGTGGTTCGGGCAGCAGTGAGCCCGCGCCCCTCGTGGCACCCGAGGTAATTTCGTGGGGTCTACCCGACCCCCCGACAACTCTAATATTGATTATAAGATACTCCAAAGTGAATTCTATGAAAAATTTCATCAAAGTTCACTCTTTATAGCATAATTTATTTATATACTCTTTTTACATATGAAAAAGGTATGTAACAAAAAATAAATGGTTTCGATGAATTTTTTTCAACTATGTTGCATATACTCTTTTATCACTTTTAGTATACTTCAATAATAATTCTAAGATACTCCAATGCAACATAGTATTTCCTCTATGTATTTGCATTAAAAATTTTAGGATGTTAAGTTTAACCAATTTACTAACTAGTTCAAACAAGTTTGAACTGAAATTCAAATTAGATTTTTCTTTTTTATGGTAGTTTGATTGTAGGTATGTGTTGCTTTTATATATAAATCAGCAAAGCATGTAATCTAAATTCGTTCAAATCTTCAAATTCGAGCATATTTTTTTCAGAGATATGTGTTTTATTTGAATTGTAATAGATGGATGTATACCCTAAAACTAAATTTTTTTAGAAATATACCTGAATTTAACGTGAATTTAAGCATCCCTGGCTCTCGTGGCCCTATACAGCGTCCTATATTCCTAGTTCTCATTTGCCCTATATGACCATCCTTGCTGCTCATGCCCCAGGATCGGCCCTGGATGTGTGTATTGTGTAGCACAATAACGTACCAGTATCATGGATTCAAATTTCGGCGAGATTTTCAAAATCTCGGTTGAGATTTCGGATTTCCCCGAGATCCTAGATCTCGGCCGGGTAAAATTTTTAAAAAAATTTCAAAATGCTACAGTGCCGATACAAATTTTGGCGAGATCTCGGCGATTTCAGTCGAAATTTTGGTGCTTTTTTACCGGATTTTGATTTTTTTTTTGCTGGATTTGATTGGATTTAGGGTCAAGATCATCCACAAAAAAATTCAAAATTTTTTGATGTGTTTTGATCATTTTTCAATCGGTTCAAAGTGTACTGAAATCTCTGTGATTTCGGTCGAAATTTCAGATTTCTCGGTTGAAAAAAGACCAGATTTGAAATTTGAATTTTAGATTTCGACCAGATTTTATTTGAAGAGATTTCGGATTTCGACCCCCTCCAAGATTTATACCAAAACGAAATTTGAAACCCTGATAACGAGGTAGCTTGCTTTTTTTTTTTTTCTTTGTTAAGTCAATTTCTTAGCTCAAGCGAGCCGAATCTGTCACGGCATCCATCTCGATAGCCAAGGCCCCAATGCAGGCCTAGCTATCATGGACAGGACAGCCTCTGCATTCCTTGCGCTACATGGATACAGCATGGCCGGTATGGTGTTTCCATCATACGATTTGATTGCACGTAGTCTCGCAGACAATTGCGTATGTTCACTTCAGAAGCAAGACGATTGCACTAGATATTCAGAACGGATCGATCCACTGCCCGCGGAACAGACGATCGTGATGTATGGCATTGGCTGGTGCTTTTGAATCCGGGTTAATTAGTAGTCATGCAAGAGACAATTACATGGACAAGGGAAGACAAGTGCACATTCTGCTTCAGTTTGCAAGATTTAGACAGATAACCAAACCCTTCGTACGACAGTAGCCCTGTCTTGTCGAGCTCCTCTTCCTGGAAACAGGCACACCATTGGCTGACTTTTGTCCGGTCAGAGCTATGTCACTGCAGTATGCACTCCTGTGTATGGAAATGTATCTTCTGTTAGTAGTGACCTGTTTAAATTAAAGTCTTAACGCTAGCCTGGAGTCACAATCTCATATTCGCTGTGAAGGTTTCTAGAATGTCAACACTTAGCGAGGTCTATGGTACGGAGTACGGACAAAACCCACAACTCCACAAGTACAGTTCGGCTGCATATAATTCTGTTGACTTTCCACAACAGAAAATGTTAGTTAAACGCGCGTATCAGTACTGCTACGGCCTACGAATCTAGTTCTAGTTAGTACACTGCATAAAGTCATATATTTTGGGGGTGGGTATACGTGTCGTCTGTATAACCTTGTTCGCTTGCATAATCGAATGGGATGGGCCAATCATGACGGGGAGAAAAAGAACGTGAAAAATCTCTAACCTGGAGTTCAGTATCTCTTAGCTCGGGAACAAAGTTGACACATCCATAGCCGAAGTTCGTAAGTATCATCTACCAATATTTTTAGGGAAGAACATGCACTCAGACGTCCGATTTTTAATTTTTTCGGATGCCGTCGTAATATTTTTTTATGAACGTGTGAAACATTTTTTTGAATGTAGTGAAATATTTTTTTGTAACGTCTGAAACATTTTTTTCATACTGTATAAAAAATTGTTTTGAAAAAACAGAGTCGGTCACTAGCATTACCGATATTTTTACGGTAAAAAGATGAGAGAGAGACTATTTTCAGTTATGTTGGTAAGGAATCATATTTGAAAAAAAGATCAATAGCCAGTTAAGCAAAAGTTTCCAAACAAACTACTAGTACGTGGCCACGTGTCCGCCACCGTAAGAGGGGAGCAAGAGTTCCTTCGCACGCCGGAGTCTTATCTTTGTTCACGTGGGCCCACGGGTGGCTACGGTAGCATGCCGCTAGCAAGTAGCGGGGACCACCCGGTCGGCCAGGTGGATGGTGCACCTGGGAAGTGCTGCTGCTTGGGTTGGATTCTCCGGATGAGATCCTGCTCGGGCACACCACACACTGCACAAGATATTTGTTTTACTCTGAAAGATACGTGCATCAAGCTAAATCAAGCTCTTTCTTAAGCGAATAAAAATGGACGGTTTTATAGACAGTATAACGTCAGAAATAGTTCCAACGGTACAGATAAGTTTCACTGTGTTTCGTCAATGTCCTACAAAGTTCACCAGTTTAACCAAGTTTTGTTTCTATTTTAGAAAGTTTCAAACAAATTACATTCATGTTTTGGCAACTTTCAAAGAAGATTTAGCAAATTTCATGTGTGTTTTCGCAAAATCTCAAAAGAAATTCAGGAGATAATTTCAAGCAAGTTTCACCATATTTCAAAAAGTTTCAAATGTGTTTCAACAAGTTTCATACGAGTTTCACGACAAGTCATAAAAATCAATACTCGGTGTGGTTTTTTGAAGGCATCTGCAAAAGGATACGAAGAACAGGAGGTTTTCAAGAGTATCAGGACGTATTTCATACTAAATCATTTAGTTTCAAAAGATCAAAAAGGGTTTCATATTAAAATTTCAAGTTTCAAACGAGTTTAACAACAAACCATCAAAATTTGAGCTACTTTTAAACAAAAACATCATAAAATTCAAGTTCTAGAGGGCATCTACACTAGTTGAAGGTGATGTGGTCGTACAATGCCATGTGCCTCTGCAGCCGCCTCGTGGTTGTCGTTAGAGTCCATTGCTGCTCACTGCTTGTTATCGCGTGTGTCCACCACCGATTGCAGCCACACTTGGGCAAAAGCCCATAGTGCTCGTTGCTTGCGTCCGTGTGGAGGCAAGCCCACAACCACTTGCCGTTGTCGCTATGGCTACTCATGTACTGCAGCTGGGAAGGAAGGATTTTTTTATTTAATATTTATTTTAATTTTTTTTGAAAATAATCAACGGAAAAAAATTTCGCAAAAATGGGCTCCTATCACCCGGATATGGGGCGATCACCCGAATAGGGGGCGATAAGGACCTGGGTGCAAAAAACATCGTCGCTAGGCGTCCATGGCCGTCAATGGCCATCAGGGGGGCACAATGCCAGGGGACATATCGCCCCAATATGGGGCGATCACCCTATATAAGGGCAATATCTGCCCTTTATACCTCCCCTCCTCCCTTCGTTCTCACCGAGCGAGGCTAAGAGCAAAGCCACAATCGAAAGAAGAGGAGAGAAAAGAAAGAGAAGGGAAGGAGAAGGGGAAAAAATGTTGAGCCGTGTAAGTGGAAAGGGAAAGGGGAAAGCAAAGGAAAAGGGAGGCGTTTGGGAAGCCGCGCAATTCAGTGTACCAGGACCTCTTCCTACCTCGTGGGGCTGTCGCACCGATGTGTATGTGCGAAAATCCTTGCAGACTTGTCCACTCTTAGGAAATTCCAACTTAGAAGAGGAGGTATTGGAAGTGCCGCAGCTACGCCATCGACCCGCCGGGGAAGAGCCTGAAGAATCGCGCAGATGGTAATAATCATACATGTTTCGCAATATTTCTACATGAAACTTTTCTAATTTATATTTCATGTAGTCGCCTCCGCCACTGTGTGAATTTGAGCAATGATTTGACGTGGAGATCAACCCCGAAGACCAAAGGCTCCTTGATCAAGCCAACAGGGACGAGGAGTTCACGCGACAGCTTCAAGAGCAGCGTGATGTCGCACGCGAGGAGGCACGTAGAAAGGAAGCGGATGAGAAGGAGGCCGAGAGAGAGAGAGAGAGGAAACGAGAGAGGGCACGTCGTGCCAGAGAAGCCTCGCCGGAGGTATGGGCGAAGGGGAAGTGGCCTCGATGCACTCAGTAGACGTCAAGTTGTAACTACAATTTTCCTTGTCCGTGATACTCCTTCTAGTTTTAAGCCGTAATAAAGAGTGTGGCCTACCTTATTTTCCGCAGTAGCTTCTGATTTGAGAATCGCCCTCTCTCTAATTTCCCTCTCCCACCCTTATTTTGCAATAAAGAAATTTCGAACTATTCGTCCTCATGGTAGGAAGTTGCGAAAATCAGAAAAGGCACACGCGGCCACAAAACCCCGAAACTGTGTCCACTTAGGGGTTTTCGTAGCCTTTGGGGCCCACCGGATACGGCCCAAAAAATACGGGAAAAATCACGAGCAACCTACGCAACGCAGGCTACCACTTATCTATGGGTGAGCAGGTCGGACGGTGCCCCAGCGCGAAGTTGCGAAAATCGGAAAAGGCACACGCGACCACAAAACCCTAAAACTGTGGCCACTTAGGGGTTTTCGTAGCCTCGCGGGGCCCACTAGATACAGCCCAAAAAACACGGGAAAAATCACGAGCGACCTACACAATGCAGGCTACCACTTATCTATGGGCGAGCAGGTCGGACGTTGCCCCAGCACGAACGTGCAAAAATCGAAAAAGCACACATGTTACTAATTGAGACGGATAAGGTAAAAAGGTCCGCTAGCACTGAGTTCAGACAGTTATACAACATGGTGCTGAAAGTAAAGGCATTACAAAAGTACAGTTGTACAATAAGTCACTCATGGTCCGTGGGGTATGTGAGTGGCGACGAAGGACGGACGGCCCTCCTAGGCTGGCCCTGTGGCACAGAGGTAGAGTAGTTTGGCGGCAACCCGGGTGTGTCCTGGTACGGTGCTCCCGAGAGCTGAGAGGTGCTGAGGAAGTCGGTCGACAGGTATTGTGCCACGTCGAACGCTGCCTCCTCCCGGTCGTCGTAGTCTGCGTCGCCGAAACCACCGTGGGGGTCCTGATGGGGTGTGAGACGAAGAAGGCCCCTCGTCACCCCACTGTCCCCACTGCTGCTGTGTGGGAGGCCACGAGGACTCACCGTAGCCGACGTTGGCCCGTGGGAGACGACTGCCACGGGGAGGTGCGGACATGGCTCCACGAGGATCCACCAGGGGAGGGCGAGGTGCTGGCCCGCGAGGACGTGGTGCGCATACTCTGATGACATCTCCGCACTCCCGGTAGGTGGCCAAGCAACATAATCGCATCGCCCTGTTGAGGACCTGCTCCCAAGCTGCCTCAACCTCAACGGTGGTTATCTGGATGTCTGCCCAGAGGAGCGCCAACATGGACGTAGCCTCCACGTGCACCTCCCCTACAAGCAGTGCCTGCATGTAATGTCGGTTTGATATTAGGTAATTTACATGAAAAAGACGTACCCATAGAGATTCGATTGTGACACTTACCATGAAGTTGTCCCTCTCGGACATCTGTGAAGGGCACGTGTCTGTCACCGATGTCTGCTCTGCGATATACGGTGCTGGTGTGTACCCCACCCTAAGCCGAGACCACGATGTGAACCACACCATGTACTCGTCGTACGCCCCGGTCTCGGTGACCCTGTCCGCGAGTGCGTCGTCCCACTGCAGTGCCCATGGATGCATGCGATGTGCGAACTGAGTGCTCGCTGCAGCCCCCATCCAGGTCATCCTGCAACGCAAAAATGGGAATTTACATACAACATCCATTCGGCAGGAATACTAGGTAGTGTACTCAGGAGACGTACCTGTGAGCGCCACATGACACAACGTGACGAAGCGGCAAGGGAAAAGCCTGGAACAGGTCGAACTGCCGTGGCGCTCGGTGTGGCGAGTACTCCTCCACACACAAATCGAAGACGAGGACCTTACAGGTGAGCCAGAACGGCTCGTCCCGCTTGCAAAGCACGAAGATCCCATAAGGTGCTCGGACGTGGATGTTATACGTGTTGTATGGCGTCCACCACACGTCCTCGTCGTGGAGCCTGTCGAACTCCCGAATGAACTCAGGGTAGGACCTCTTGACATGTCGGTGCGTGTACAATTGCTGCACGAAAATAAAAAATGGTGCATGTTGTGAAAGTGCGTAAGTGGAGAATAAGATACGGGGGGAATACCTGTCATCGAACCCAGTAGTGGCCCTTCAACTATACCCACCAATGGAAGGCATCTCGTGCCTTTCATTACCCAGTTTAAATCTCTACCAGGTTCGTTGTCATTATTCCATAACGCGAACCGCCCTCATCATGCAGAAGGGACTATTTCTCCAATGGCTCGTGTCGTATCCAGTCCGTGAAACTCTTTATGCTTATCCCCGGCCTACGCCGAATGTTTAGTGCGTCGGTCGGGAGTGCACACAAGGTTGTGAGGTCCTCTCCTTGCTCGTGGTAGACCATAGGGTTCCTTGATGAACTAGCGGTTCTCCTTGGATTTAGTGATTGCTTCTTAGTTAGTTCATCCAACGTCCTCTAAAATGCGTCGAACTTCCTCCACTGGTTATGTTTGCATAGCCGCTTGAACATGTTCATAAGCTCCTTGTTCCTGAACTGATGAAAAAAAATTGGCACCCATGTGCCTCATGCACCACCTGCTCTTCAAGTCTGGCCACTTTGCTGCTCCCATGATGTTGGACCCTTGTTGCATATCTATGATCGCCCTTAGCAACCCTGCATGTCGGTCATGGATGACACAAACATCATGCTGATCCTGAACAACTGCCAGCTTGACTCTTTCAAGGAACCAATACCAGCTGTCCGCGTTTTCCCCCTCCACGAAGGCCAATGCGACCGGTAGAACCTGGTTGTTGGCGTCCACCGCGATTGCAGTTAGAATCTGGCCTTTGTTTTTTCCTGTGAGGAATGTGCTGTCCATGCAAATGACCAGGCGACAGTGTCAGAACGCATTTATGCATGCGCCGAGGGTGAAGAAGGCCTGCTGCAAGACCTACTTACCCGCGCACACACCATCCGCGAGAAACTCCGCAAGGTCGATAAATGTACCAGGATTCCTATGTGATATTACCCTGAGCAAGTGGGGAATATCCACGTAGGAAGCCGCGTACATTCCGAACCGTATTTGCAAAGCTGTCCTTTTTGCTCTCCATGCTTTTCCGTAGCTAATCTTGTACTGAAACCTCTCCTCAACGACTCTGATAATAGATCGAGGCTGCAGGTGCAGATTGTCCATGATCTGACCATAAAACACACTTGCCACCTAAGTGGACAACAGATTGCGGTGTTCCTGCTCCGCTTCCTTCAGTTCACAGTTATGCTCCATCACTATGGAACATTTCCAGTATTTCTTCCACTTCCCCTTGTATGCATGCACCACCCTCCATGGGCATGAATCAACTACGCATTCCACGTCGTACTCTTTTTTGCTAGACTTCACTAGTCCGAATTGCCGTCGAAGAAACATTGCCCAGTACTTCACCGCATCCATCACAACCTCCTTGTCTTTATATATGGCCCTCTGCGTGACCTCATTCTCATGATACTCCCATGCATCACTGTTCCCTTCATTCATTGTTAGGTCTTCGAAATTATAATTACTCCACACACCAGGGACAGTCACCTCAAAAGTATTGTCCTCCTCGTCTGAGTGTTCGCCATCAGGGACTTCCTCATCCTCACGGTCCTCCTCCTCCCCCTCGCCGACCACCCCCGCGCCTCCACGACTGTCTCCTCGCCCCCCCCCCCCCCGATCCCCTTGCCACCGCCAATCTCGTGTCCCCGGTCTCCGGGCTCCTCGCCACCTTCATCATCACATTCTTGCATATTTATCTTCCCCTCCTCCATAATATCTACCATGACATCACGAACTTTCAACACCGATGGAGCTACCTGGTACCACTGTACCAGCAACATGAGCAGCCAGCTCCACTCTACGGCAAACTCAACATAGCTCCTTTGTGATGATGTCGTGTTAATAGGAATCAACTCTCCATAAAAACAGTGTTGCGCACGGCTTACTATTGCTCTAACCCGTAGCCGAACAGTCTGGGCATCCAAATTGAACATCTGAGACATCCACTCCAACAAAGCCATGTATGTCCTATTGCTCGATCTAGATATGTCCTGTACGACTCTTGAAAATGCTGACAAATCCACTCCATCCGCCCCCTATGCTATCTCCCCATCTCCATAAAATATTTGAAAATTTCTCCGACATGCTGCCTACAACGTCGGACCGAGAAATTCATCAGTTGTCCATCTAACCACATCATGCATTACCATGTAAATGTTACATTATCATATGTCATTGACCTACTCCTCGTCATTTCTGCTATATATTTTCAATTTTTTTCTCTACAAATTTCTAATGGTGCCTGACATTTTCAAATTCTTTTTACTCTACTAATTTCTAACGTAGCATGGTAACAACATACGATATGCTGTTAGCCTACCATGTTTTTTAAATATTACTCTAAAATACAACATATAAAACGTATGACGATAATACTAGGAATTATTGTTATAAATAAGTAGTTCGACTACTCATTTTTTATTACGGAATTACTACTATATATTATTAATTTTTCTAACCTTAAAAACTACATATCTAAATGATATATCATACTTCCTTTAATTTCTACGTAGCAATTTTCGAAACTTTACCCGCACAACATATGGCTAGCCTACCATGTGTCATCATAATATTAAAATTTCATTACTACACAATCCTACCACATTACATTTCTAAATATTGCCTAATACATTATTTACATAAAAAAATTTCCAGCCTTACCTCCACAAAAATGATGAATCTACTTTCTTCAATTCATTTTCTAATTTTTCTCCCTTTCACTCTCTCTTTTTTTTTTCCCCTTTCCTCTCTTTTCTTTTCTCTCCTTTTCTCCTCCTCCCGACTCTCGTTGACTCTAGATCGCTGGTTCTGGCTCTCGGCGAAATGAGGCGAGAAATGAGGGAGAGAAGCGGTGCCCGGGCCTTCAAGGCCTCCTAGCGCCCCAAAAAAGGGTGATTGCCCCAAAAACAGGTGATCAATGGCAGGCGTTGAAAAACTTCTAACCGGCAGTTACTTCCAACCGTTATGTCATCCTCTTATTGCCCGAATATAGGGCAATCGCCCCATATCCGGGCGACGTGAAACCATTTTTATAATATTTTTTTTGTTGATTATTTTTGAATTTTTTAAATAAATATTAAATAAAAAAAATCGGGAAGAAAGAGACTAGGATAGGGAGATGTGCAAAGGAGTCTCGTATGGTTGAGAGTCTTCGCACGAGGAATAAGCAATGTGTGCGTGTGTAAAAGTAGAGACATCAACTGACGATTTTAGTATGATAGATTCTTGTCCAATTCATTTTGGGTTCGCACGATATACCATACGTTAGTTTTTTTTTAATAAAAAATACATCAACCTATCTGCACTCCTACGTAGAGAGTTTTGCGACGCATTTGTCGCTGCAATCTAATTGCCTTCTACTTTTGTACGTCGTCAACTTGAAGCCACGCATGTCATTCAATTCAACTGAATTTTTTTAAATAATATTTTTTTTAAAAAAATAAATTGCGGTATTAATACGCGGAAAACAAAAATTACAAAAATAACACTTATTCACCAAACGGTACGGCTAAATAACTATTTTCGTCGAACGGTACGGCGAAATAGCTATTTTTGCCAAACAGTGTGGTGACCACTGCTTAATTAAGCAGTTAACCGTTAGCGATAAATTCCACGGGAAACGAGGGGGTTATCACCGAACCGTTTGACGAAAATACATTTGTCGCCAAACCGTTTGGCGAAAACAGCAATTGTCACCGTACGGTACAACGATAATGGCTTCTTTCCCCTAAACTCTGACGGCCGACTGTTAACTACGTAGTTAAGCAATGGTCGCTGCACTATTTGCCAAAAATAGCTATTTCGCCGTACCGTTCGGCGAAAATAGCTATTTCGCCGTACCTTTTGGCGAATATGTGTTATTTTTATAATTTTTTTTTTCTGCGTATTAATAGCACAATTCATTTTTTTAAAAAAATATTATTTTTAAAAAATCCCAATTCAGCTACCGTGACGACCAGCTGTTGCCAAAATTTTGATCTTAAAGTCAGAAGACCAAGACTATGAATTGTATGTCGTATCTGAATTGTATTGAAAAATAAAAATATAGGACAGACGCATTTTGATTTCTGTGCGCTTGGAAAAGTCAATGGTTTCATGGTAGTAGCATTTTTTTTTTTTTCAATTAATGTTAGTACTAATTTAGCACACTTGCTGTTAACATATCGAAATTCTGATGCAAATAATTTTTGAAGGGTACGACGGTCCTCTCCAAGGTGAAAGATATATACATACCTGTGAACTGAAATCACTTTCATGGAGCACTCACGTCCCGTCCGGATGTGCACTCCCGAGCTCATTTGTGTCGCTGTTTATAGGCTACGGCATATGATTGTTAATATGCTTGGATTGCTACTTTAACTAGGATTGATTCGACGATCATAAAATTTGGTAGCGTTAATCAAAACCACCATACATTTGGTTTGCTGGTGAGATTATATTTACATTCGCATCTCAAATAATTCTCTCTCCAATTGTTAGAAGGTAAAATGGGTTATATAAATTTGACCCTGTCCCTCTCTAGAGCAACATCAATCATTGCGAACAAGCAAAATTTCGGCAGGTCAAGGTTTTGGCATCTGTTTGGTTTATATCAAATCCACACATTTGGTTACAACCAAACCTTGGTAAGATAATAGGGGCACCATCCAAACGTAGTTAGCAACTAGATAGTTATATATTGTAATGTATTAATACATGTTATGTTACCAATTTTTGTAGCTATTTGGAGCAATCGTGATTGCATCCATAATTTTATATAGTTAGGCATAGATTGGTCTCAACCGATTTTTGTAGCTATGTTGAGCAATCGTGGTCCAGTGAAAAAGATACCTCTGTATAAAAAAGCTAGGGCTGGCAAGTGGCAACCACAAGAAGCAAGTACGCAATAATGGACTCCATAGGCGGAGTGGTGGCCGATACAACACAATCTTGCAAAAAGAAAGGGTGTTTATCCACAGGCTGCTACACCATTTTTCAGCTTCCAAGCTCCAGTCTATTTCCCTGTAATTTCGTTCAATTACATTACACCATGGTCACAAATGGGCCCACTGCCGTTTTGAGCTGCTTGTATATCCTATTTCCGTTCTTCATTTGTTCTGAAATACCATCTTGGTACACCTCATAGTATGATGATTGTCCTGTCTTTATTTTTGTGAGGATGATTATGCCGTCTTCACTTCAGCCTATAGATCGAAGATAAGCTAAGTTGTAACTAGGACATCCATAGTACATAATACCTATAAAGACGCTAATAAATACCACATCGCTATCACATCATCTAGATGTATAATAGTTTACTTCTTCCCTGTAATGTCTTAGTATCTATTCTCTCTCTTAAATTTTACTTCTCTCTCCTATCCCCTACTTATCCTCAACTCACTGACGTCCAGACCCATACGTGAAAAGATTCTCTCGGCGCCGTAGCATGATGCTAGCTCGGCACCCAAACTGTGTGGTGTAAGCAACGCTAGGTTGGCTTGGTACCGGCAAAAAAGTGAACAATAGAGATGGCTCAATGACATCTTTCGGAGCAGCGTTTTTATGTTTTTGTTTCTGATATAAGCTGAGCGGTGTTTTTATATGTTTTTTTAACATACGAAAAATTTGCATTCTTCGATTCTTACCTCATAAAGGTCCCAAGTAAATGCGAATAAACCACCTTCAGGTAATGTGATTCCTAGCACAAAAGCTCGGAGCCTGATTGGCCTGGGGGCTTGGCAGCTCAGGCATCAGTACAGGGCTGGACTAGTGCTGCGCTGTGCCCGGTGGGCGAAGCCATTTATCACCTCCATATCCGGGCTTACGTGGCGCGGCACCACCGGCCGAGCCGCGCAGAGGGAAAACAAATAAACGCTGCTGCCTCTCCAATCCTCGTCGCCCCTCGCTGCACTGCTCGCTCTGCTCCGCTCCGCTCTCCCTTATCCCTCCAATAATTCCCTTCTCCTCTTGTCCTCTCGAGAGGCCACGCACCCAGAGTCCCACAGGTATTCAAGAGGAGGGGGAGAAGATCTCCATGCCTCCGTCTCTTGCCGATCTCCGGCCAGATCTCCGGTGAGCCGGCCCCGCCGCGCGGTAGCTGATCCGCGCCCGATCCTATGGGCGGCGAGGTCTCGGACCCGCCGCCGTGGCTCGGCCGCGCGCTCAGCTTCGGCTGCGGCGGCGTCCCCGACGAGGCGCTGCACCTCGTCATGGGCTACGTCGACGACCCGCGCGACCGGGAGGCCGCGTCGCTCGTGTGCCGCCGCTGGCACCGCATCGATGCGCTCACCCGCAAGCACGTCACCGTCGCCTTCTGCTACGCCGCCGACCCGTCGCGCCTCCGCGCGCGCTTCCCGCGCCTACAGTCGCTCGCGCTAAAGGGGAAACCGCGCGCCGCCATGTACGGGCTCATCCCCGATGACTGGGGCGCCTACGCCGCGCCCTGGGTCTCCGAGCTCGCCCGGCCGCTCGAGTGCCTCAAGGCGCTCCACCTCCGGCGCATGACCGTCACCGACGCCGACCTCGCCGCCCTCGTCCGCGCCCGCGGCCACATGCTACAGGAGCTCAAGCTCGACAAGTGCTCCGGCTTTTCCACCGACGCCCTCCGCCTCGTCGCCCGCTCCTGCAGGTACTCCAGGAGCTCTTCGCTTCCTTGTACTACTCACCTGCTTCCGTGCCTTTTCTTGCCAACTTGCCCGTTACTGTGTTCTGGCGTAGTGGCACAGTAGCAGCAATTTATTAGTTGATCTTTTAGGCCTTTTCCTCACAGAGGAGTTAGGATTGATGTGGTGAAGATGCTAATTCCAATTTGTTGTTAGTTGATTTTGCTAAATGAAGTAATGGATAAGAATGAGCTACTTGTCAGTTGTTCTAAGTAGATATACCTGTTCTAACATGGGCCAAGTAGAGCCAAGACGCAGTTCACTCACGTTCTGGATTCACAAGTTCCTTTTTCTGGGAAAGGTGGTGTCACAGATTAGCTTCCACGCGCGATTTGTTGAGGTCATAGCACACCAGAATTTTCTACAACAATCTGATATAAGCATTAGATATGCGAAAGACTCTGCCCGAGTATATTTCGTAGTTTCGTGTCATTTTTTTTATATATTCAATATATATTTGATCTGGATGTGTGAAGAGTCCCTAGAACGTCGTAATTGGTTCAAAGCAACTTATGAAACCGAACCGAATCTGGCATAAGCAAACTAAAATTCTAGGTAGCACCATACTGGCAGGTGATCTATCTTTCCCAGGAGTACTAGCGTACTGCCCTGATTAGACTCGAACAAGACTACTCCGTCCCTGCTGAAACATATTTTGATAATACAGTTGCAAGTTGGTGGTTTCTGTTATCAATCAATTCTATCATGATCAGATTCAGTGGCAGTATGTCATGTCTTTCAGGCAGCAACTCCCCCCCCCCCCCCCCCCTTTTTTTTCTCTTTTTGGCACAAGTCTCTCTCATGTGTTAATGTTAACTTTACTCAGTTTGAATTCTGCAACGACAAGGTTGGATCAATTTTTTAAGAAAATAATGAATTTTCAGAATGCGAGTATCTTTTATGCTGAAGGTATATATCTATTTTCAAAACTTGAGCTTGTGAAATTTACATCAGGAGATGGATAAATAAAATTAGTGTGCTAGAAAAGATCATTAATGTTTCAGGTAAAATGCATGTGCTGTATGCTTCTTGATGGCTGGAAATACTTAACAACGCAACAACCGTGAACCGTGAATTGTTAAGTTTCTTGGCTTTACTTTGATGACTGTTCTGTTGTCCTACTATGTAATGAAAGCTGACAAAACAAAACATGGGGACACTAGGACATGTTCATAAGGTCTTGCACGTTTCCTGGTTCAACTATAGTTTCTTTTGCAATATTGGAGCTAATAAACTGTGACGACTGCTCTGGTTGTAAGTCCTTTTCTTTCTTTCTTAGTGCACCAAACTAGTTTTAGGGTCCTTAAGCAAGATATTTTTGGGTGGTATATTTGGTCATGGTGATATCATCATTGTCACCGCTACGATTGCTTGCTATCACTGCAGTAACATGTCATTTTAAATTATCTCAGCAGATCCCTGAGAACTTTATTTCTGGAAGAATGCTCGATTATCGATAAGGGCGGCGAATGGCTTCACGAACTTGCTGCCAATTGTTCTGTTCTGGTGACACTGAACTTCTACATGACTGAACTCAAAGTGGCGCCAGCTGATCTGGAGCTTCTTGCAAAGAACTGCAAATCTTTGATATCTTTGAAGATGAGTGAGTGTGATCTATCAGATCTGATTGATTTTTTCCAAACAGCCAATGCATTGCAAGATTTTGCTGGAGGAGCGTTCTACGAGGTAGGAGAGCTCACAAAGTATGAAAAAGTTAAGTTTCCACCCAGACTATGCTTACTGGGGCTTACCTACATGGGGACAAATGAGATGCCTGTTATCTTTCCTTTTTCTGCAACACTTAAGAAACTGGACTTGCAGTACACTTTTCTCACCACCGAGGATCATTGCCAGCTTATTTCGAAATGTCCGAACCTACTGATTCTTGAGGTAATGTTTCCCGTATGAGCTCCTTTACAGTACACTAAATTGAATATGAACTGTTTATTCTTTTCGATCCAATGGATCAGAGTAACTAGAGTTTATTTATACTTCATCTGGTAGTAGAGTAGTAGAAAGACCCTTAACAAATCAACGGTTAGATGTGATTTCTACTACACATTATATACTACCAGTATAATGCACCGTAAAATTTCTCTTCCCATATACACGTGCTGTATCGTGGGTGTCAGAAATTTGTGACCCCCCTCATTTTAACTGAATAGATATTCTCAACAGGTGAGGAATGTAATAGGAGATAGAGGGCTAGAGGTTGTTGGTGATACATGCAAGAAGCTACGAAGACTCCGAATTGAGCGGGGGGATGATGATCCAGGTCTGCAAGAAGAGCAAGGAGGAGTTTCCCAGTTAGGCTTGACAGCTGTAGCTGTTGGTTGCCGTGACCTGGAGTACATAGCTGCCTATGTATCTGATATCACCAATGGGGCCCTGGAATCTATTGGGACCTTCTGCAAAAATCTCTATGACTTCCGGCTTGTCCTACTTGACAGAGAAAATCAGATAACAGATCTGCCACTTGACAACGGTGTCCGTGCTCTATTGAGGAACTGCACCAAGCTTCGGAGGTTTGCTCTCTACCTGAGGCAGGGAGGGCTTTCGGATGTAGGCCTTGGCCACATCGGGCAGTACAGCGGAAACATCCAGTACATGCTACTGGGCAACGTTGGTGAATCTGATCACGGACTGATCCAGTTTGCAATTGGGTGCACCAACCTGCGGAAGCTTGAACTGCGGAGCTGCTGCTTCAGCGAGCGAGCGCTGTCCCTCGCGGTGCTCCAGATGCCTTCTCTGAGGTACATATGGGTACAGGGGTACAGAGCCTCCCAAACAGGCCGCGACCTCCTGCGCATGGCGAGGCTCTTCTGGAACATCGAGTTTACGCCTCCCAGCCCCGAGAGCTTGGATCATACGACAGAAGATGGAGAACCCATTGTGGATAGTCATGCTCAGGTTCTTGCCTACTACTCCCTTGCTGGGAAGAGGCCGGACTGCCCTCATTGGGTGATTCCATTGCATCCTGCGTGATTGTAAATACGTCAAGCTGTGTGTGTGTGCCTTCTTGCCCCCTTATCCCTGGGGCAATAAGCTTGTCCGGATATGGCTATTGTACGGATCTAGATCGTTAGCTAGCTGCCTTTGTGCCGTAATAAGCTAGTAATGTTGCTGAGGTGTATTGCAATAAGTTGTCACTTGTGCCGCTATCTAATCCTAGGGAGATGTATACTGAGTTGCTCTGTACCGCTGCCCTGCTGCTCTGTGCTGTGATCTTCCCCTGAGAGTTGAGAGTTGTACTCCATTGTATCTATCTCAAATCATCATGGGTTACAGGTTTTGCCTCTGCTGCATAAGGTGGGAGTTTGGTGTGGAAGTAGCTTACAAATGGTAACAAGGATCTCAAAGGCTCATGCGTTGCACCAGATGTCCAGGGAACGACGGCACTAACACAATGGAGAAAAGGCAATGGATCGGACGTGCGTACCGCAATGGCAGCAGTTTCTTCCTTGACCTATCAACACCAGCAAGACGACGGCCATCACAAAATGAATAGCTGCTTTGCACTTGGGAGTCCCTACATGGCGTGAGTTCGTGGTCTCGGTGGTGGCTAGCAGACGATGAAAATGAGTGGCTGGGCGCCCTGGAATTTGTGCTGCCTTACCAAAAACGCGACAATGTTGCGTACCCCACGTAATGCACGAGCAAGAATAGCATAAAAGCCACTGTTTGCTGATGGCTAGTTTTAATGGCTGGCAAACAAAAAGCGTATATTTGAGGTCTGCTGCTAAATTGACAAGTGGGGGCAGCTTTCATCGTCAAGAAAATGATGTTTCTGTCGGCTTGTCCAGGGAATGAACTCGATGAAGAAGCAGTTGATATAAATATGCCAAGGGTAAGATATAGGAGTATCTCCAGTCTCTTGTTACGTCTATTTTTGTAACAGTCCAAATGCTAGCTCGTTGTTAACCACTACCTGGAAACTTTCTCATAGCATAGCGTGACAGTCGATCAAAATCATGAGATCAACTAAGCAAGCAATGTAGCAGCACTGCAGCAGTAGATGAGAGGCATCTGGTTCTACCTGATCCCGGATTCCGTGAACAAAGTCACCCCCATGTGATGTGGATCATTCGATCATTTCGAAATAAAGAGGGAGAAGAAAACCCACCAATGGAGACGAGCATCGAGGACAAAGTGAGGCCAGATGAGCCAATCCAATTAAGCATGGTTGCACCTCCAGGACAATTATTTAGTACCTTCTGGTTAATAAAGTTGCGGACGCATTCATTCATCTTTGGAATTTAAGATTGAGTTCAATCCGATTGCTTGTTCTAACATCTTGAGTTTGCTTTTGTGGAGCTGTAAGCATCGAGGTCCCCACTTCTAGTTGTTTCAGTGTTTTGATGATTAATGATGTTTGTTTGTCAAGATTAATCATGTTTCGGGATTTTCAGATCAGTTAGTGTTTGACATTGTTATATTGGGAGTTTTTCATATTCATGATCCCCAAAAGGTATAATTGACAGGCAAAACACGAAGATTAAGGATGTTGTGACCCAAAATGATCCGAGGTGTTGAATTTGGATCATTTTAGTGATATATCTTTTTTTGAACGTACTATATAGGGGGTTCAAGACTAGTTGCTTAAGCTTGGTGAGGTTGGGTAGCTAGTTATGATGCACACTAGCTGACGAGTACCCATACCATGGGTACCACCAGCGGCCCGATGTGACGCCTGGCTCCTTGCTCCTCCTCGCTACCGCCACACATCTAACGCCGCCGCCGCCTCAACCATCACAAGCGCGATTACAAGGCTGTCACACAAGACGCTCGCCGCCTTACCCTTCCCTATAAAGCCCTCGAGGCCTCGCCTCCTCCTCTCCTCTCTCTCCCCGCTCTCCTCTCCCACTGGCCACAACAGTTTTCCTCAAATACGGCCGCGCTTCGAAGCCAGCTGCTCATACCGCCGCCGCTCTAAGCCGCCGAGCTCCTCCGCTGGCCATGCGCCATCAGCCTCCGGCCTTGCTCGCCACGGCGCCGCCTCCTCCTCTCCGATCGCCGCCGCAAGGCCGCCATACTGCTCACGCTCAGCGCTGGCGACGCCCGTGCGTGGACGTGGTCCACGGGCCCAGTGGCCCCACATGTCAGTTTATAAAATAAAAAAAGGATTTAAAAAAAACCCGAAAAAAGGCTGCTGACGTTAGCATGACGCAGTAATTCGGTTTTTCTTTTTAAAAATAATTTAAAAATTCCAGAAAATCCCAGAAAATCCGTTTTATTTGTTTTTAAACTTCCGAGAGCCCGTTTTCGCCCGTTCGAACTCCGTTTGGCTCCGTTCTTCCTCCTAAATTCATTAGAAATCTTAAATATCAGTTTAGAGCTAGTTTGAAATTCAATTTGTGTTTATTTGAATTCGTTTGGATCTTATTTGAATTTGGGTGCTTTTTACGCGTAGATTACGGAGAGTCCGAGGAGTTCCCGAACGACGATTTCGAGCAGCAACTCGTCGAACCAGGCAAGTCACACCCCCTTGACCATGTTGCTCCCAGTTTTATGAACTTGTATGTTGTATTTACAATTATTGCATGCTTATTTATTATAGACATTAATTTTCGACCTAGTTTTAAATGATAGTTATATCCAATTTCGACATGCGATCTTTGACAGTTGAATTCCGATACCCTTGTAACCTTAGTAAAAATATGAATTATGACTATGGTAATAGTTAGACATTGCTTAGCCATGCATAGAACTGAGCTTACGAAATTTTGGGGAACTTTATGCCAAAATGACATCATGTTCAATTGGAAACTTATAGTGATCAATGTTAGTATTAATGTGGAGATTAGTATGGTTAAAACGAAAATGACTTAGACCGGGCGAGAATTGGTTGGAAAGTGGTGAGGTCATGGTTCTGCGTTTGTGGACAGTCTCGCCTAATCAATTAAGGACCGGTCTGAGTCTCGCTGAATGTAAAGCCTAACCGTACTACCACGAGTCTGGAATGGGACAGACCTGGCTATCCTTATTAAATCATTTCATGGACAGTCATGCCATATGGGGGTAGTGGTGTGGTGAAAGCGAGATGCTGCCACTCTGGCGCAAGAGGGGGCTTCTGAATAGAGGGAGTCTTTTCAGCGGTGAAACCTTAGCGGGCATGACTACATGTATGAATTAATATAGGGGTCTTGTCATAATTTTCTCTGTCACTCACCAAAGGAAGTGTGTTGACATAAGGGGAAATATTATGTCTTGTGGGTAAATTTGTACAACCTCTGCAGAGTGTCAAACTAATCGATTACCCACGCCCGCGGTTATGGGCATGCCGAGCAAGCCATTCTCAGATTAGACTTTGGTAAATTAAAATTTGGTTTCCAAAATGATGATTGGATGGAGGGAGTCCATCATGGGTATAACTTAGCCAATTCCAGGAGAGATTCCTGAGTTAAATTGTATAGATTTGATTTTTGGAAATAAAGTATGCCTTTTAAAATTATTGAAAATGTTATTAAACTGTTGCTTTATGCTTAAATAAACCATATTGCCATCCTTTGATTACCCGTACATTTATATTGCATTTCCGGTGTGGTTTGCTGAGTACGTATGTACTCACCCTTGCTTAATTTACCACTTCAGAGGAGGAGTACCACGATGGTGAGGAACAGTTGGACTAGGCCGCATCCCCAGTCGATTGCCTGTGGCAAATTAATTGGGCTCTATTTATTGATCTTCATTTCTGCTGCTTTTTCGTTTATTTATTCATTGGCCTACGCGCCATTTCTTTCGTAACTTCGAATATTTATTATTAATAAAAAGCGTGGGATATGCTATGGTTTCATTTCTACTGTGTGTACTAGCATTTCCTGGACTAGTACAGAATACACAAAGGATTTCGGAGGCGTTATTCCGGGGTCCGACACCCGAGAAGGCGAATGGGTCGCCCCGGCCCAGCTTCGGACGAAGGCCTCGCGGGGCCACATTGGGTACACGGCCTCGACTGGATCGGCCGAGTGGCGACTCGACCCCCTCGGGTAGGACGTCCCGCCGCGTTCCGACCCAAGGGGTGAGTCGAGCACCCCCGCCGTCCCCGACCGAAACAAGGCGGCCTTCGCCCTGGGGAGTTTCCATCCCAAGGCGAACAAGGAGGTTGCCGAAGTCAAGACGCTGGTCTCATCAATCTGACCAGCACAGCAGAGGGGCGCACTCTTCCCGAGACAACGCTGAAGTCAAAAGCATTACGTCAGCATCTGACAGACGCACAGAGGGTAGATACGCCACTTCCCAACGCAAGACAGACAACAATGCGGTCCTCTGTGCCCACCAACCCAGCGCATGGAGAGCAGGCACCGGTCATTTCGTCGAAAGCCACAGCTCCCAGGCGTGGAGTACCCCCTCTTCTTTTCATTTTCCAAGACTCCCATGTCGCCTGCCCCCTCCGACTATATAAAGGGAGGCAGGACCCTCGTAAGGGTAGATCGATCAATTTTTCTTCCTCCTAAGGCAAGAAACGCTTGTAACCTCTCAAACCAAAAGCAATACAGAACCCCACACAAACTGGAGTAGGGACATTCGACCCGATCCAGTATATACCTTGGGCTCCCTAAGTCGACCATTCGATAAGAGGGAGCGCGCGACCCCTAAACCAAAAAATCGTATTGCCGGTGCCCGAAACACCGACACTAGCTCTTTCTACCTCATATCTAGTAAAGAAAGCTAAGAAACCAAGTGAGTATGCCAAATATGGAATGTGTGCGAAATTCTAAAGTTGGTCATAAAAATTTAGTTTGGGTTGGATATGTTGGAAATATGCTCTAGAGGCAATCATAGAGATGATTACATTTCCTAATGTTCATGATTTATCATCTTGTTCCTTGAATAATCTTATCATTATTGATTTAGCAAGTAGTGACTTGTTAGTGAAACTCTACAATGATCACATGATGGTTATTCTAAATTAATCCCTAGTCGATAATCATACGAGGACACATATGTATAGACTAGCATATGTATCGGTTGATGACCATGTTTCACGGATCATGGATATGGAGATATCAAACCAATAATATGGACTCATGTTAGAGAACATGGAGTTGGATCGACCCACCCTGAGACACTGCGAAAACGTTGTATTCTTCTTGCCATCAGTTGGTCTCAGAATAATGTGTATGCTATATCTTTAGACCTGAGATTGTCGCTTGTTTTTGAGATGTGTAATGACTTACTTAGGGGTTGCCAAATGCTACTCCATAACTGAGTAGTTATAAAGGTAGCTTTCGGGTTTGTCATCAAGCATGCTGTAAGATGTGGTCGATCAAGATGGGATTTGCCCTCCATGCAATGGGAGAGATATCTCTAGGCCTCTCAAGTGATCGGATTTCGGAAATGCATGGCCATACTACTCACGGTTAAGAATAAACTGTACTCAAGGATTCTGAGTCATAGATCGAGAAAGAGTGGTCGGAGCTAACTAAACAAGGATGACATATACTCGCCTTGAGCTTGACCGATATCATGAGGCAAAGGAAAATGCATATAACTGAACATTGTTAAGGTTTGTCCAATGTGATCTTTGTGTATGCTTGGGAGTCGGCACGTTCAACTAGGGACCGCTACCGATTATTGGTCGAGTAGGAGTACTCTGACCATGACCAAGTAAACGTGAACCTATGGGGTCGCACGCTTAAGGGGATGAAATTGAACTCTGATGGTGATCGGAGTTGGAACATAGTTCGGATGGTGATCCAAGCTTTTGTGAGTTTAGATTTCGTAATGGGCCTCTAATGCAGAGCCCATTATGGGAAATCTATATAAAGGGAGAGGTGGTGACACATTAGGAATTTGGAACTCCTGAAACCCTAGCCACCGCTCTCCCTTCTCATCCAATCCGCACGGCCGAAACTAGTATTCCGACGTGTGGTATTCCTCCTTGTACGTGTGGATACCTTGGAGGCATTGCTGCAAGGCTTCAACGCTAGGACGATTCGCAACCCGAGTCCATTACAAAATGTTCATGATGGAGGCACTAGTCTACGACATCTGGTCAGCAGACTGGTCGGGGTCGATTCGGTAAGGTCGGCAGACTAGTCGGTGCTGAGAGTTTCTGGTTGGGAAGCCGGTTGGAGTCCATCTGACCTAGTTGGCGCACTGGTCGGTGCTATAGGATCTGGTCGGAGATGATCGGCAAAGGGATGCGCTACATCGACTCTACTTTCGCTACGGGTCTGCGCGTTTAGTGGTAATTCTATGATTTATTATTTGCAGCGGTTTCTGGGTTATGGGGTAGAAATTTTTGATTTTGTGCTACAGTAGCCTACCCGTTCCCCAATAGTGGTATCAGAGCCCTACTGCATAGTTTTAGATTTGGATCAGTTGCATATGATGATATGCGATAGCAATAGATGTGATCTATTGCTGTTTTATTGGTCGGTCTATGTGATAGATCGGTTTATGGCACTGGTCAATGAGATTGATTTGTGTTCGGTGGTCTTAGATGGGTTCAAAATCATTGATCTATGTTTGTACTGTTGTGGTCGTGCCACTCCTTACCCCTACCAGTCAGAATTCCGCCATTGGGGTAGACCATGAAACATAAACCCACAAGCAGTACACAATGATCAACATGATTGATCAACACGGATCTATAATCGGGAAACAGGGCTAATATGATTAACCTGAAGATGTTTTCAAATCTTGATTTTTGACGGAGGTCCTTTCTCTAGCGCCAACTATCGATGTTCAAGATTAGGGGGTCCCTAGATCGAGTTTACGAATGTAATTTGGGTTGCCTTTGTCTAACAACTCAGAAATTACAAAAGTAGAAAATGGGATTATATCTTTTATTTAGTCAAGGGTGTTTACAAAGTTCAAACTTTGAGTGGGAACTAAAAAACTAATACTAATCTCTTGTGCTTGATCTTGATCATCATACATTGAATCATTGCAGAAGTCTCCTATTTATAGCAAACGAAGGGCTGGTAATTGTCATATTTTAAGAGATATCTTCGCGTCAAAAGGTGTCTTATCATCAAAAGGCATCTTCTCGTCAAAATGTATCTTTTGATAAAGAGGCGTCTCTTCGTAGGGAGTAACTTTCAATTAGTTGTCTATACCTGTTAGACAAAGCATCTTCCACATGCTGGTCTTATGCGGAGGTAATTCCTTTCCCAACCTCAACCAGGCCGGGGCGAAAGGTTATCCCATATCCGATCTGTATGCTAGTCAGGATTATTCCGACCTCTGTATAATTGGTCCGGAATATTTTCACGTGACTAAATTAAACTCTTGTTGAAATCGTAACTAGGTGATGGGCCTTGGGCCTTGTTTTTACTTATAGGTCCTTTTCATTTATAAGTGCGTAGGCCCATAATTAAGGACATATTAATCATTGTTAGGCATGTGTTGAGATTTCAATGGGAGTCGGATAATCCGAGTGATCCAGAGCATAGATCGAATAAATTCTACAGAGAGGTATCCGAGTTGATCTACATGTGAGTCGGATGATCCAAGTCGGTCGGACTATCGGTTGACGAGTACTCATACCATGGGTTCCCCCAGCGGCCCAAGAAAACGAATGGGCTGCCCCAAGCCCAGCTTCAGCCGGAGGCCTCGCTGGGCCACAAAGGACACTCGTCCCCGACCAAACCAGCTGGGAGGTAACCCGACCCCCACGGGTCGGACATCCCACAAAGCTCCGACCCCCGTCGCGGGTTGGACGCCCCGCAAGCTCCGACCGAACCAAGGCGATCTCCGTCAAGGGTCAAGTTCCAGGCCCTCGCTAGTAGTTGGCCACCCGCCCTACGGACATGACGACTCAGAACGGTCGTGCGAGGGCAGGTGGC
The DNA here is from genome assembly GCA_036346355.1 of Rhipidocladum racemiflorum. Classification (NCBI taxonomy): domain Eukaryota; kingdom Viridiplantae; phylum Streptophyta; class Magnoliopsida; order Poales; family Poaceae; genus Rhipidocladum; species Rhipidocladum racemiflorum. Next base: position 21,892,768 of record CM070570.1, on the reverse strand, counting down.
TCCTTCCCAAGGTGGCAGGGAGGTTGCCAAAGTCAAGCACCAATTTCGTCGTCCTGACAGGCGCAGCAGGGGATACACTCCCTCCCGAGGCAACGCCAGAGCCAAAGCGCTGCGTCAGCACCTGGCGAACGTACAGAGGGTAGGTACGTCATGGCCTGGCGAGACAGAGAACCATGCCTTTCGATGTGTCTACCGACCCAGCGCAGGACGAGCAGGCACCGGTCATTCGCTGAAGACCAGGACTCCCAGGCGCAGGACACCCCATCCTCTCTTCCTTTTTCAGATACCCATGTAACCTGCCCCCTCTGACCATATAAAGGGAGGTAGGACCCTCAGGGAAGGGGGACTTTTTTCCTTTTCTCTTCAGAAGAACAACTCTTACATTCCCATTGGCACGAGGCGCGCAAGGCCAGCCTTCAGCCCTCGCTTGCAACACCGTGTAATTGCTTGCACTCGAAAGCAATACAGATCCACCACACAAACTGGAGTAGGGACATTTGGCCCGAACCAGTATACATCTTGGGCTCCCTGAGTCAGGCCATTCGAGGAAAGGGAACGCGCAACCCCTAAGACTAAAAATTGTATTGTCGGTGCTCGAAACATTGACACCGGTCAATAGAGAATGTGCTCTTGACGATTGGCCTTGGTCCGGATGATTCGAGTAGGTGAGATAATCAGACTAGATTCGAACGATTCGAGTGTGCGTAACAGCTAGTTTATGAAGAGAGGAACTATATATAAATCCTATGGGGCTTCATTTGATAAGGTGTGCAACTCCATCACAACATTCATCTTATTGAGGATCTTGAAAGCACTTTAGAGCTTGGATTGAGATCCTTGAGTGCATGAGAGAGAAGATAGACCTAGTTTGTACATCACTCCTAGTTGCTTACCTTGTTGGGTTCCAATGAAAGTTTTGGACTTATTACTCTTAGATATTGGTGACTCCTATACAACTCAGAGGCGTTTGGCTCGGTGACCTTTCTTATAGGCGTTTGTGAAAGGCACCATGAGGCTTATGAAGGTTTAGACACCACATATATGAAGTTGAGAAGGACTACCGCGAGTGGATGTGTTGATTCCTTGCACGATTTTAAGTTAGAGCTAGACTCTTGTGAGAGTTCTCTAACAAGGAGTAGGGGAGATTGCCAAATCTCTGAAATCTTAGTAAATAATCGGTTATGTTCCTTATCCTTTTATATTTTCACATTTACTTTGTTTTATTTCAATTATTAGATCACTAGAATTGTGTAAGTTTGAGACTAGATTGCAAAACTCAGCTAAAAACCCTAGTCACTTAAGGTGGGCTAGTAAAGTTTAAATTCTTAATTAAGCATTTATTGTCAAAAGAATCATAGTTCACTCCCTCCTCTTGAATATTCGCTCCACTTCTGGAGTTCAATATTTCTTAAATATATCTACCTACTATCTTATTAAAATAAAAAATAAAAGAAGTTGCCGCGATAAGGGCTCAAAATTACCACGTTAATTGAACCAAAAAGAGAAAGATGTATACTGTGGATTTTTAGTGGGTCCAGATTATAATGATTGAGATATAATCTATATCGTTAATTAAAAATACTTCATGTATAGAATTTATAACCTTACGTTTAGGTATGTTCTCTCCGTAAATGTGTCCGATCGATTAGTGTCCAGATGGAGGTCGATCTCTTGGTGTATTGATCCGATTATTAAGACATGCATGGAAAGAAATAGAAAGGGCATATATTTAGGTGTGTGCTCTCCATATACGTATCCAATCGATTAGTGTCCAGATGGAGGTTGATCTCTTCGTGTATTGATCCGATTAAGACATGCATGGAAAGAAATAGAGAGGGCATCTATTTGGAAGTTCAATAACGTCTGCTTATTACCTACAGCTACACCTTTTACTATGTCCTGGAGACAAGATTCCACAGCCATGCAAAAGAGGCCAAGAGAGCTTAGAGAGGGTACTCAAGTCCAACAACTACATCAGCAAAAGAGTTCAAACAACACAAAAGTGAGTTCATGCCAACCATACAATTGAACAGTGTGATTTCTTTCCGATTTCCATAGACTCCATGAAGGTCAATGAAGATGCATGATATAAGAATCAGTAATACTTTTGCCCTAACATCCCATCACATAATTCGCATCAGAGACGCCTCACACAATAAACCACAGGGTATTTCGTGTGTGCGAGTAACCTCATCGAATCCTATCCGGAGCTCTATGTGAATTCTTCGTCTCGAAAAAAATCCCTTCTACACCCTCATCCCCATTTTCTGCTGCAATCGCACCCGTTCTCCCCCTCCGATGGCTCACCGGCGGCTAGAGCCCGAGCTCCTCGCATTCGCGTCCTCTTCGCTCACCACCCCAAATCCACCCCGTTGTTGCTTCAAATCCACCGTGCTCCCCTTGATCACTCCAATATCAGACCTGGGGCTTGATGGTTGGCATGGGATCCACCTCCCTACCAGAAGTCATTGTTAACAACATCATCGCATGAGGAAATATCACTTGGCGCATTGAGGTAGGAGAGAGCTGTGCTGCTGTTGCGGTTGCTGGGATTTATGTGTGATGGTAGAGGAGGAACCACAGTATAGGAGCAGGGGCGCTGGCAGCGGAGATTCTGACGCACTAGGGTTGCAGTACTAGCCAATTGTGTCCATTTGCTTGCCTGCACTGCAGGCTAGTTGGTTGGTACATGCATTTTCTCAATTTGTTGTAGCACCCTTTTCTAAATTGTTGCACAAAGTGTTTTATTTTGTTTGCAATTCATCCTTCCAAAAGTTGTATCAAGTTATTTTTGTTTGCAGCGGTTGTCTGATTTGTTGCATCTAGTCATTCTTTTTGCTGCAATAAAGGTTGTGGTTCTCACTTTGTTGTAAACATTTCTTCCAATTTATTGCATATGAAATTGTAAAATATTACAACAATTATTACTAAATGTTATCACTATTTTTTCAAATGTGCAACATTGTAACACAATGAATTTGTTTGCTTCGGATATCTCGTAGTTTTAAACCATACCTTACCTCTATACTTGTGGTTTTCATCCAATTTCAGTGATAAATTTTGTAGTTCTCTCAATTTTTTAGAACATTGCACTTTTTCGTATTTTGTTGTATGTGTTGATTACTAGGGCTGGCAAAAAAGCTCGTTTGTGGGGCTTGTTGGCTCGATTCAAAATTGCTCCAATTACACTCGTTTTTTTTATTAAACATTGAATGAGTCAATTTCGAATGAAATTGGTTTTTGCTTTGGCTCGGTTCAGCTCGTTAATACTTCCAAAATATAAATAAAATTATATTAAATTAACTATGTCAATTTTGAAGAAAGCTAAAAAAAATGACAACCTGGTTCGATTGCCACCCCTATTGATTACAATTATTGTATGTATTGTTTAGAGATGTTGTGTCGACATGTACGATAGAAAGTTTCCCATCGAACACACGATGTTCCCTATATTCTTGTAACATATAGATTACTAATCGGGTACCCGTGTGTTGCAGCGGAGTCCAAAAGGAAGACAATATCATCAAACCATTTGAAATCATACTATGAACATCAATTTTTTCTTATACATGTATTGAGTGAAATAATAAAGCTATCAGTTATGGCAGCATAGTTCACACCTACTTCGTAGTCTAAGAACCTGTTCTTTAATAAAAATGGTCATTTTGTTTGGCTTTAAAAATCAATTAAAGCAATTTAAGAATAATTGATGCAATGACCAGAGGGGGCCAAAATGTTTACTTTTGCCTAAAGTTTCTATAACCGAAGTTACAACTTTTTTCAATACGTATGACTATGATATTTCACAAACATGTTTGAGAATTGACAAGTGATAGCCAAATTAACCATTCATGTATTCACATTTACTAAGAGAAATATCAAATAAATTGTTTGTTTAGAAAAAATATAGAAAGCAAAACTAATCAAAAAGGCAAACGCTGATTATTCTTTTAGCTGTCGAATTGTAGAAGTTATTTGTTTCAAATAAGATTCCACATGGTCAAATATGCATCTATTTTAATCCTTAAATTTTGAAAGGTTAGCTTTTTCAAGGGATCATAAAAAGCATTATTAATTTTTTTACTACCTCCCAGAAAACTCTGTAATAGTAAAAGACCAGTAACTAAGCATATAAAATCCTTTCGATAAAGAAGCACAATAGTGTAGCAAAAAGGAGAAATTAAGTCTAAGATAAAATGCCTGTGGTATACATTGTAAGCTATATAACTTATATAAAATGCCCCCATTTGTCTGTACACTTCTTACTACATCTGCAATCAAGATAGAACATAGAATTATACAGATAATAAATTATCTAGAAGGGCTTCAAACAGATATGTGTTTTTAATCTGTTGAAAGCGAGGACAAACATCACGGTAAGAATACTTTCCATTGCAAATTTTCAATGGATTAATTTCATTACCTGCATGTTTAGTGTAAACACACAAACAACTATTTTTATTGGAACATATAAGTTCTAACTGAACTTCCGCTGTGACTTATGATAACCTTCTTGATAGGTAAATTAGCACCAATCTTTGTGCTGCTAATAACTTACTGATTAGGTGAAATATTAGCAGGTACGTTTGGAATACTATATGTGCCTTGATAAACTCAAATATCGATGGTACCACACTCTCCCATTATCTCTTCAATGCATATGTGGTCATCTTAAAATATTTACAAAGCAATTGTACAAAGTGACAGAGAGTAGAATGGATTTTGCTCCTATGCTGTTAATCTGCCATTTTCTAACAAGTGACAACCATATGAACACATATATATTGCTAATATGTTTTACTATGCTTCAAGCATGCTTTGTTTCACAGCTAACAAGTACAAAAATGAACAAAAGCTATCCATTAAATTTGTGAAGAAACGAAAAAAAAGAATTCAGACAATCAACAGTCTTTTTTTCAGATTAGTACACTCCATGCTCTCTTTTTCTCATATTAGTACAAAAAGCGCAACTACTTTAGCATGCAGAGGTGGTGTTTACATGGGCAAGCAAGGAGAACAAGCATGAGTCTATTTATAGTCAAACGCAAGTACCTGATCCAGCTTTGGAGAAACAGATTTAAGCAGTGATCTTCAGTTTACCACATAACACGTTAGCTGCGAAGATCTGATCTTTCTAATAAAACAACTGAATAGCACAGTAAAATCACTACAAGCTAACCCTATGAAGATAGCAATCAAATTATCTCTGAATATCCAATGAGAAAACCACCCAAGCATAAAACTAAATGAATGAATGCCAATGTCACTTACCACAAATCAATATGCTTGTCTTTGTCCTGCAAAAGTGTAGAGGGTCAAGCGCGAATCAAGCAAGTAGCCATATTACAACTTTTGAGAAGAAGAAAAATGTAATTGAAAAAGGAATAAATTCCTCACCTAAGCCCCATTTTGATAACTAAGCTAATGGTGAAATCAACAACACTTATGGTGAGTATGTCAACCCTATTTTAAAATATTGCTTACAACAAACCACCCATTAGGTAAAAAATAACAAAGGCATCACAACTCATTCATAAATACAAGACTTCTGACCATCTTACTAGCAAGGAGAGACTCGAATCATCACAAATATGCATGTCCCGTTTGTAAACCAGGACACATCAGCTCCTCCAACTGGGACCCAATATCTGTACATCACAATCAACATTTACTCATGACATCCATAGCCAATCGGATCAAATGATAATTTCATAACCCATGCATTTGATAATTAAATCAATGATCTGATTTGCTCATTGATAATTGATATACTCCTACTAAACTTTCTGCATAATTTATATCGACAGTTCAATTCACTATAAGATAACTTCCACCATACAAACTAATACATCAGGCACAGTAGTAAGTACAACATAGAATATGAGTGTGATGTCAATGGACATGCTATCAAGTAAAGAAAAACTGTAATCATTTTCTTTTGGACTCAAAAATGCTAGCCCAAAACAAGAAAGAGAAAACATTTTTAACTCTTACGCATAGAGGCATTCTATCAAACATCTTGCAGGGGTCAGGGGTTCATACGGCAATAAAGAAGCAGCTTAAAATCATACCCAGCTGGGGTCTTCTTCCACTTTGCCGGCATACGAGCTTGATGGTGGAGGCGTTGGCGTCCTCGCGTGAGACAGGAAAGGGCGTTCGGGGCATGCCCCATTGACGGTGGAGGTTGCAGGGGAGGACAATGGCTTAATAAGCACGCTATTCGGTAACAACGGTGATATATCTTGCTTAATAAGCACACTATTCGGTATTTCAATGCATCAATACAAACAAAAACTCACTAATTCCTGAATGAGATGGAGAAGAAACTTGATAGGAACGAACAGTAAGTGTTGTTTCTCTCTCCCAGATTAGCTATGAGAAAATAAATAAAAAGAAACAACTCCCTTGACCTGCATGATCCACACTATCGCACATAGCCTACCCAAATCAAGAAAACAACCCAAAAGGCAAGGCAGATCCTATTCCGCTACAACCAGCACAAATTCACCATGGAAAACATTGCCATGCACTGGCCAGACCACCTCTCTGAGAACAAGCAACCCGGTGGCAATAGGGGCGAGGTGGGGCACGGTAGGCGCAGTGGGGCAGCGACCAGCGAACCAGCAGCGATAGTGGCTAAGCAGACGCGGCGAGGAGATCGTGTCGGGCGGGTGGGGATGTGTACGAGCTAATTTGCTTGTAAGCTCTTCTATTTTGATTCTCTTACCATGTACTAGAGCAGATTGACCGCGACGGCGCACTCTAGGGCAACCTGTCCGTGGGTAAGAGCGTGGAAGGAGACGAGGACGTTGGATTGGGGGGTGGCCTCCTGCAAGCAAAGGTCTCATAGCAGCTGCGGAGGGCATGGGTAACGCGAGGAGATGACCATATTGGCAGCCGAGGACAGATCGACCGTGCTGGCTCAGTTCAGGGCGAGCAAGGGTGGGACGATGTGAGTGTACGCGAGGCCGCGGGGGAGGCCACTGCGGGCGAGTGGGGGAGGTGAGGAGATAGGCAGGGACAGGGGCGGGGTCGGTGCGGGTGCGGGGAAAGGGCTAAGGGCGACTGCCGACTGCGGCACGGGTGCGGTGGTACAGGGGCAAGGGCAACGACGGCCGGGTGCGAGGGCAGGCTAGGTTTCGATGTGGAGGTGCGCCGAGACAATCTAGGCAGCGTGGAAGGCTCTGCAGCGGAGGATTTGGTGGCGCTTTACGGGTCGATCCTCGGGGACGCGTGGCCAGCGGATGGGTACCGACGAAAAAGATGGACGGCGGTGAAAATTCAGGTGACATGTCCCGGCCAAATGAGCGGAGATCTCTTCCGTTATTAGATAGTTAATATGACCAATTGTTAAAAAGTATTCTAAAATCTCATTTAAAAATTAACTGAAATGCTCTATTTACAAAAGATACTACTACTTTCTAATTTTAAAACAAACACGCACTATATTTAAGTATATTGCGTGCGAGTGGGGGAGGTGAGGAGATAGGCAGGGACAGGGGCGGGGTCGGTGCGGGTGCGGGGAAAGGGCTAAGGGCGACTGCCGACTGCGGCACGGGTGCTGTGGTACAGGGGCAAGGGCAACGGCGGCCGGGTGCGAGGGCAGGCTAGGTTTCGATGTGGAGGTGCGCCGAGACAATCTAGGCAGCGTGGAAGGCTCTGCAGCGGAGGATTTGGTGGCGCTTTACGGGTCGATCCTCAGGGGCGCGTGGCCAGCGGATGGGTACCGACGAAAAAGATGGACGGCGGTGAAAATTCAGGTGACATGTCCCGGCCAAATGAGCGGAGATCTCTTCCGTTATTAGATAGTTAATATGACCAATTGTTAAAAAGTATTCTAAAATCTCATTTAAAAATTAACTGAAATGCTCTATTTACAAAAGATACTACTACTTTCTAATTTTAAAACAAACACGCACTATATTTAAGTATATTTTAGTTGCACTATTACGCGAGCAAATCAACTATGGAACCGAAAGCCTCTGGAAAGTTTCTTTTCTAATTTCCAAGCTTGGAACTATAATTTCGTACTTTTCAGTAAATTGTCTTTGTGCATAACATCTATACCGTTTATTAGATATCTCTATTATATTATTAAACGATATAATAAGAAGCTACCGTGTTGTTCACTTTTAAGGGCTAGAAATTTCTACATTAATCGACGAAAAAAGAGGAAGATCTACACCATCGATTATGGTCATTCAAATTAAAATGGTCTAGATTAAAAAAACAGAGTCCATATCAAGTAGAATCCATAAGTAACTGAAATCTGTAATAATAAAATAAAATTAGTAGTTTGATTTCCATACAAATTCCTAGTAAAGCACCTAAATAAATATAATTTAGACTACAAAATAAAAAAACAAGCAATTGGATTTGTACATGATTTCCAACAAAAATAATTAATTTTGGAATAAAAATAAAATAAAATTAGTAATTTGATTTCGATACAAATTCCAAAGTTAAATTGGAGAGAAGTCAAAGATAACTATATGGTAGAGTATTGCACATGCCTACTGGAGAGAGTGTGACGAGTGTCTTCGGCAGGGATCGACGATGGTTGCACATTTATGCATGTTGATCTCACAACAGTCAATATTAAGTAATAATAGAGAGAGATAGAAGATAACTATATGCATGATAGAGTATTGCATTTGGGAGGGATAGTAGCTAAGAGGGATTGAACAAGAATTGTGCTTGCTGTTGGAGGTTGAACCAAAAAGTTGTGACAACGAGAAGATATATGGAGGACACACAATACCGTGGGGCAACCATCGTGTGAGGGGAGATAGGTTTAAGGTAGGTCATCCATGGTTCATCATTGTAAGCGTGAGCAAGGTATTTCAACATCATGTAAATTAATAAGATAATTTGCCGCATATATAACCAACATATTGTTTGGGATTCTATAGAGGGACATGTGTGTGCATACATTTTGAAAGAGTAACTAATGAATGAAGAGTAATGGTATGCAGCTAGCTACATGATCCATGCATAATGAAAAGTGATTATGTTTCTAAGAACCCAACAACTTATCATGCACAATTATTTTCTTTCATCAAAGCTCATACTTCAATTACATTCTTCAAATTGTATTTTCCTTCAAGCTTCTATTGGTATTTTTAATGTTTATGATGTCTTAAAATTTTAAATAGCTTACAAGATATGTAAATATATTCTTCAATATATAATTTATATCATTTGATACTATAAATTTTGAAACAAATGCGTGGACTATCCTACTAGCTTCTTGTAAAGAAAAAAATAGAGGAAATCATGCAATCCCCGTATGTATTTCTCTTTCAAAAAACATAGGTGTACATATTATAAACTAACCTGGAAGTAGGATAATAAAAACTCATAACTTAGTAGCTGAGTGGAATTTGGATGGCGTAGATTAATCATTGGTGGACTTAGGATTAAATCGCTCGCAGGAGTTTAGCCTTCTTCTATCTAAGCCCTTGCTCCCTCCCTAACGCCGATGGATGCCGAGTACTCCAGCCTTGGCTGTCCTGGTGGGTCCGCCACTGAGATCAACGTATATCCCTCTAAAATGAAATGGCATAAGTGTGAAGTGGAATAATTAAAGGGGTGTGTCATTTAATGGTTAATCTAATCAAGACATGCACATTTCTTGTGCACAACCAGATCCCAATTTTTTTATGAGGATGGAAAAATCACTACATAGCTTGACCGTTTAAGGTTACAGAAAAACTAAAAAACGGTATACCGTTACCTCTGAAACTCATGAAACTTATGATTTTTTGCACTGAAACTCATGAAACTTAGCACTAAAAACTGATAAAACATGAAACTGATGAAACTAAACAGTGAAACTCATGAAACCAGCACTGAAACTGATAAGTTTCATAAGTTTTATGGCTATACCGTTGCAACGGTATACCGTTCCCTAGTCACTCCCTTAAGGTTATTGAACTGGGTATAAAACTAGATCTTGTTCACGGGCAGCCAAGTCTGGGCCGGGCAGCTCAATTTCCTAGGCTCGGGCCGGTCCGGGCTTGAGACGTCAGCCCAGGCATTCGAGTCCAGATCTTCAGTCCGCAAGCCACCGAAGCCCGACAGAAGGTAAAACAATATTTTATACAGGGAAGTAACAAAAACGATTTACCAAAATAAACTAGAAAATATTATTCATGAAAAATAAAATTTTTGGGCTTCGGGCCATGCCTGTGTCAAGCCAGGCGAGGCTCAACATGGCCTTTATGGGCTGTTTGGTTGGCTGCATCTAAAGAGATTTGCATCTGCAGATGCAAAAGATGGGTGTTTGGTTGCCTTCTCATTCAACTCAGCCTGGTTCTACAGATGCAAAACACCACTTTCAGCCTGGCTCCAGGGAAACGAGAAAATCCACCGTTTCCCTAGAGCCAGGCTCTGCTGAGCCATGCATGCATGCTGACATCAGCATTTACTATCTAATTTTCTTCTTTTCTTTGCTATATCTTTTGATTAACACCTCCGATTAACGAACCGATTTCACCTATGTGTTCCTGATATTTTTTCACACAAAACTAGACCATACTTGTTATATAAATTTCAAAAGATTAAAATTTTAGTTTTTCAATTTATTGATTTTCTAGAATATATTTTAAAACTTTTTATTTTTGTTTGTGAAATTATTGATTTTCTAGTATTTTTAAAATTTATTTAATCCCTCTCTTGAATTTGCCTATCACACTTCCATTCCAGTGCAGCCAACTAAACAACATCTCTGTACAGCCTGTCCAACATCATACGACCAACCAAACAACATCTTAAAGACCGAGCTTTTCTAAGCCTGACTCGAAGCCCGGCCATTGAACAAGCAGTATACCTCAGACCACAATACAAAGTTTCGAGCTGGGTTCACTGGTAAGTTAGATTTGGACAGCAACTTGAAATTTCCTTTTTTTTAAAATGGCATGATGACTGATATTCATTAAAGTAGAAAACTTTATACACGTCTTCTGCACGTGCATCCATACGTTTGCACACGACTTCGCGAGCGTTTGCGCTAAGCCGCGCTCGAACACGGGCTGGCTGAGCGCGCTCCTGCTCTCCAGCCCCTCGCAACTTGAAAATTTTTTACCACAGCTTTTTCTTGAACATTTCGTGCGTTCAATCGGAAAAGCGCACATGTGGAATCGTACGAGCCCAAAACCTCCATGCAAATACGCAATGCAGTTCCTTCCAGGAGACCACGCTCCAGGAGACCAGTTGCCAATACAAACATACATAGCCCACGCCTGCCGGCCTCATCCACATACGAGGGCGGCTCGGGCGCGCCTCAACGGCCAACACCGTGCGCCGCAATGGACGCTTCGCCATTGCTCGTCGGGGTACGGGGGTAACGTGGCCGTCGCCGACACCAGAGGCAGCGCGCCTACGCCGTCGACGGTCACAACGACACCCTCCGCGCCGCCGTCCGTGTGTTTGGTATCCTACTCTAGTGCGTGCTGCTACTGCTAGGTTTAATTGGTTGCCAGCGGAGGCACGGACACGGAGATCGCACGCTCTTTTACCACCGTCGCCTCTTGTCAACAACCGTGATGGCAACCCCCTAATGGTTACTCGCTCGAATCTCGAGTTTCGATGCTCCGATAAGGAGAACTGTTGGTGTGATGAGATCTGTGCCCGGAATCTGTTTGTTAAAATGCGTATGTGTGTTCTGCAAGGAGAATTTGCTTGCCTTGCCGGCGCCAAGTGCTCCTGCCAGGGATGTTGGTGCACGCAAAGGGATCAATGGGTGAATGGAACACGACTTGCTCCCACGGAGAGCTGGAGAAGTGGACAGAGTCTGTATCACACAGCCTAATCATATCTCAAAGAGGTAGTAATGTTATGGTGCTCTTACGAATGGAACTTTGGAGTGAGAAGGAGCTGTCGTATGTGAGCTGTCCATATGCTGATGGATGTTCTGAGGGCAAGCTAGTTAGTTGAGGCCTACTGGTCAAGGTGGTATTGATGTAAAGTTCTAAACACAGGATGCGACTGAATTATGACGCATTGCACGGTTAGTTAACGGTGGAATGAACACGGCATATAGTTACTGGATGCTCATGTGAAATAAACTCTGCACTTATTGGTGTTGAGTTATGATCCAAATTCAAGAAAAGGGGCTAACTTCTGTCGGAGCGGAGCGGAGGCCCGTCGCCGGTAGGCTTGGGCCGGAGCGAAGCGGAGACTGAAGTTAGCCACATCAGTTCGGCCCGCCACCAGGGACGCCTGGGGGGGTGCGGGGGGGCGAAGCCCACCCGCGGTACGGATCGTTATTTATTTGGTAGACCTAGGTCACTGCCTTATATATTCATCTTGTAAGCCGCCGGTAATCTCCTGGCGTTTTGTAAACACTCTCCAAAATAGTGAAGTTTCGCCGCCGGCGCCCGTGGTTTTTTTCCCTTCCGCATTGGAGGGGTTTTTTCCACGTTAAATCTTGTGTCTCGATCTGTTTTGTTTTGATCTACTTTGTTCTTGTGTACGTGTCGATTTACAACAATTGGCTCTTTTTCAATTCTTACAGAGCAATCTACAAACTGTGCTGCACGGAATTTGAAAATGCCTTTTTGGAAGAACTTGTATTCTTGAATTTTTGGAAGAACTTGAAATAATCACTGGATGCTACTGCAAATTTCAAGCGTGAACTTTGCATCTGAAGTGTTTCGTTGTCCATTTTCTGATCCATCTCTACTAGACATGTGACATGTCTGTCTATAAGGTAAAGAACAGGATTGCAGTTCTTATTTTGCTTGTTGCAGGAATGTTTGCTGATATTATTATTGTATATCAGTGTAGGGATGGACGATAGCTTGGTATGGAGGTGATGCAGAAGATAAACATAATGGTAGTCCAAGATCCTTCCTGATAATGGTATATATCTGGTGATTACCTGAGCTAGTAATGTGCTATAGCTTGGATCATTATGCATTAGCAAGTTCAGATAGGCTATTTTTGCTGACCCGGTTTTAGAGTACAAATTGTACAATGTTGAATTTATGATTGCCTGGAATGTTGGTGTCTGGGAATATAAGCTGCCTCAAGACAGTGCAATAAGTTCCATGTTTCATCGCTAAGCATGCATTGCACAAACTATAGTTGTTATTCTCGTCTTGAAAATTGAGAGAACTAGAGAGCCCACCAAAAACTACAGGCCCTGCTATCAAAATTACCTCGAGATAGCAATAGGCACTATTGGTTTCATTGCGGAAACCTATACAGGGGAGAATATTTTTAAATTTTAACTTAAAAAGGGAGTATTCTTTAGATGTTTTAAAGTTCCATGTACCATCGCATGTTGCCTCTAGTATGTGCCTCAGAAATAGCAGCTTTTAAACCGTAATAGTGTCCTATTTCTTCCTTTGAAATGCATTGCATAATGTTTTCTTTCTCCTCTTCATGAACAGTATTGCTGGTTTTTGTTGAATTATTTAGTGTAACATCCTAATTTTGGCTTTTATTGAATTTATATTTATATTTTTGATTTTTTAGAATTTTGGTATTTTTTGGAATTTTCTTGAATTTATTTGGATTTTAAATAATGCTTTTGAATAAAGATTTTTTTTTTGCAAATGTTAATTAAATTTTTGTAAAGTTTAAATAAAATTTTATTAGAAATATTTTATTTGTGTTCTAAATATCTTAAAATATTTTTAAGAATTTTTGTGATATTTTTGCTATTTTATTTGGTCTTATCTAATTTCTGGAATTATTTTAAATAAGAAAAACTTGAAAATGATTTGAATAGTCCTCAGGCCGAAACCCAGTGTAGGCCCCCGGATTGGCTATCCGGAATCCCCTGTGTATTTCTGTACTAGTCCCAGATCAGTAGCTAGTACACACAGTCAAAAAGTGATGAATCAACCACCATATCACGAATACATATAACTAAATAAAAATAACACCAAATAAAAGCAAAGACCTTATGGTCAAGGTTTACCATTACGGCCTGAACAGGCAGAACAACTTGAACAACTGCAGCGGAAGACGAAAACACCAAGGCGACCCATCCAAATGCCCACAGGTAATCGAGTGGGGAGCGCGTCCTAGTCGTTGGAATTCCTTGACAGCTTCTTTCACTTCTGAGATATGATTAGAATGTAGCACGTGAGTACATAAAGTACTCAGCGAGTCTGGGAAATCATGCACAATGTAGGCTATCCAAGGATGGCTTAGTAAGGTTCTTTTACACAAAGCCAAGTTTCATCAAATCATACTTGTTAATAAGTTTCACAAAGCATATTTGAGCAATTCTTTTTAATAATTGAATTATGTAATATTGCAGTGAATGTTCTAACCACCACTCACTAATATACAGGCTCTATCCGCCACCTTCCAAAAAGATCATGATTCAATCCATTCACATGGCTCTGTCTGCCACGGTTCACAAAATCAGGTTCATTCCACCTACCTGGCTTTAGCCGCCAGAAGCACACCCGAGAGTTCTAACCGCTCTCGGACCCCAAAACAAACCATTATTTAGTTTGAAACCAAAAACCAAAGTCTACCAGTATGAAAGCATTCAGCAAGCTTTGCCTTTGACCGTATGCACGGCTATTCGAATAGTTTTAACTTTGCAGATGTGTACAACTTTACCCACAAGACATGATATTCTCTTGGTGCCAAGCTATTAGCACACTTCCTTAGGTGTGCCGGCAGGGATATCATGATAAGGCCTTTACAACGTATACGCCTAACCTGACCCACCCGCTGAGGTTTCACCGTTGTTAGGGTTATATCCACCCAGTACAGAAGCCCCCTCTTGCGCCGTGTGAGAAAAACAACATTGCCTCTATCCGGCGCTCACATTCCACCGTTTGGTGAGTCTAAGTTAGGTTTCTACAAATTATTCAGCCAGGTTATGCCCACTTTGACATGTGGTTGTATGGTTATGCTTAGAATGGAGACATGTTGATGGGATTCACCGATATCCTTCGTTCCACTATTGTTTATTTATTTTGAGTAGGAGCCATCGAGGCCTAACAAGTTTAAAGTTGACCTTAAGGTCGTTCAACTATCTCTTATTCAATATATGAAGTCTTTAATTATGTTTTCACTGTGTATGATTGTGATATTTACCGATGTTACACCTGTGTGCACTAGCGTGATCGTGAACTAGTGCAGAATACACAGAGGGTCCGGATTTGAAAAGTCGGGTCCCGACATTTATTAATGCTATATATAAAGGAGCATGCACAAAGCATATTGAAGGCAGAATCTCCTTGGGTGGAAACTGAAGTTTTGCGTGAATGCTTAACGGCAAATATGTTTCAACCAGTGGTTTTGTTAAGCAGTTATTTTGCTTGTAGAGGTTCCAAATGGTGAATTTTGAGAGATAGGTGATAAGACTGACCTTGTTATCCCTTGTACCAGCCAAAATTCATTTCTCATATACTCCTCCCGATCCAAAATAGATGCCGTTCTATCAAGTTGGTTTTGGTTTGCAAATACTTGTTGGTTTGGTTTTCCGAGGCAACATTTTCCACCAAATGCCCCCATTTAAATGCTTATTGGTAAATTCTGGAAATGCTAATTATAATCATTTATTTCGTTTTGGGTATGGGTTGAAGATGCTGTGAAGCAATCAAAATCTAGCATAAACATTTTCTTTCTGGTTTGTTTGTTCCATTATATTTTGTGTAACTCATTCTACTGATTGACTACTAAAAAATGTACAGGAGAAGCTTCTTGGAGAGAGTTATGGTGTTAGAACATGGTTGTGTAACTCCCACGGCATTCTTTTCGAGCCTTCAGTATTAGTTTGTCTGTTGCCATGAGCTGCTTTAGATTTGAGTGGTAAAGTACAAACCAAATAAAAAACTAGACACCCTACAAATTCTTGCATTTAGAATAGACCAACTTTTTTTTGAAGAAACATATATGGATTGCAAAATGCAAATGAATACCACTGCTGGAAGAGTACTGCAATAAACTTTACTTTGAGATCCTCTTGACAGAATGATAAATCTTGACATCAGTTTAACTTTAGCCCTGGACAGTAACAGCAGGTAATTTATTAACTATCAAATCTACAGTGCACTGTTATCAGCGAATGACTATTTGCTAAGAAGAAATACATGGAAGCATGCTCGTAGCTGAAAGGTGTTGATTCCAGCAAGGCTGTAACAATAGCTGATGAAAATGAAATGCAACAAAAATAATGTGACATGCAGAGTATATCCATACCACCGTGATTCAACACACAACTAACAAAAGTAGCTTTGTCTTAGACATCTCTTAAACCAATTTATGCATAATTACAGACAAACAGTGAATGGAATTTCAGGATTAGTACTTCAAATATTGGATCTGCTGAAAAAAGTTAGAATAGGACAGTTTCTGGCACTTGCTATTCAAAAATGCAAACCGTTTAGGGTATTGTAAGTGCAAACCTTTGCTCTTATGTATTCTAGTAGGATAACAGACGTTATGAAACTGTACCACCTTTACAAAAGATGGGTCGCCGATTGTATCTAAATAAGATTGGCAATCTCTTTAATTTCTCAGTAACCATGAACTCACTATAAATCTCAAAAAGAGATTGCTTACATGGGAAGCCTTTTCTACGAAGCAAAATTGAAGAAAATGTAGCGACCCGCCCAATTAGCCTGGGGTAATTTAGCAACAGCTGGCATTACCCTAGGTTAATTAAGCGAATCTCGGCATAGTGGCTAACAAAATATCGGGCACCCCGATACTTTATTAGCTACTATACCGTGTTCAGAGTGTTGCAACAGAACAATAATGAGATACTGAATGTAAATATATTACAAACCAAGCCACGCAGGGCTACAAGTTCGATACATAATTAGACAGGATCCAAGTACAACAAAAGCATAAGACATAACTACTAGTTACACAAAAGACCGACGAAGTTGTAACTCAGCTACTCAGCACTATTCTTCCTGATAGTCCTCCTCGTAGGTTTGGTTCTGCGGATGACCCTCACTCCAAGTCTCATGGTCGGACCAATTGGGATTCACGTCCCAACCAGAAGCTTGATCGACAGAACAAATATATAGCAGGGGGAGAGTTAGCAAGAGTGAGTACAGAGTACTCAACAAGTAATAGTATAGAATGCAATACATGAGTTTTTCCTCCCCTTTTTCCAAATCCAACTTACCTCCTTCCCAAAATTTGATTATAATTGAAAATAAGTTTTGATTTTCTTTAAGAGTTGCACATTTTAACTTAAAAGATTACTACCACCCGTATATGAGGCAGACTTAGCTTCCGTAGCCTCCAATCCAGGAGACAGGCATGAATTCATGATTTGACCCTGCGCAGGTTTGTACCACTTTACCCATAGTGACCCCTAACATGAGAGGCCCCAGAATATTTATCACTAGTCCAGTATTAGATCTCCAACCCTGTTACCCGAGTCGCGGATTCCTTCACTAGGCAATCCCGCTGGCTCGCGGCTAACAGTTGTATCAGACTATCGCGGCAGCGCCACTGATACTCAACCCAAGGCTTTATTCATATATAGCCTGAAAGAATCAACCGCAGCTGATTTTCTGTGTCCCTCACTGGGCCTTTCGGCATGCCCAGCTTCACACGCGTATTTATCTACTCTTACCCAATGTGGAGATTATAATACCTTCCTAGGACAACCTGTTCTGGTCGATTCCACACACTATGGTTGATACTGATAATACGGCTCATTGCCCGAGTGTAGTTGTTTATCCTTACATCATAGCCTATGTAGAGGGCCCCACCGGCCCATGTGCGCATTCCCTTGGCACCCTCTACCCACCATATTATCACAACACCATAACAATAATTCGCACAAGCCAGCTGAAGCAGCTGGACTTGCCAACACACTCACCACACCTCATCACCACCAGCACTTTCATTTCCATCAAACCACAATTCCATCCGTATTCAATCGGGTATTTTCAATTTACATATAAAGTTTGCAATGCATGAATGATACTCATAATAATAATAATACTGAAATCAAGTTGAAAACATTTAATGAAATTTGCTCAAAGGAAATCTTGCCTGAAGTAGGATTTGCAAGTACGGCCTCGCTCGAATACAGAGAGAGTTGGTATGACTGGTTCGGTTCTGGACCTGACAAATACAACGTATCAACTCTACGGGAATTAACCCACAGCAACCTTACGGTATCTGAATCGGCGGACAACGCTTACTCAACTAAACCCACTGACTTAACCCGATTCATAATATTCTAGCAGCAATGAACATAGCAATTCAATTAATACAACAATTAACAATTTACACAATTATTAACTACTGACTCGCAGCTATTAGAAATCAAATAGAATTTTTCCTACGATTCAAATACGATCATTTTAACCTACGCGGAAGCACGAAGAAACCAGATTTTCTATTTTTCCTGTTTTCTCCTCTTCCTTCTTTTCTTTTCTCTTCTTTCCTTTTCTTTTCTTTTTCTTTCCTCTCCTCTTATTTTTCCTTCTATTCTTTCTTTTCCTCTCTTTCTTTTCTCCTTTTCCTTTCTTTTCTTTCCTTTCCTTCTATTCTTTGTTTCTTTCCTCTCTTGGCCGAAGGCCTCCTCTGCCTGGCTCCTCTCCTCTCGGGCGTTTCCCCCACTGGAACCTAGCACCTCCCTCCAGGATCGATCTCCCGCTGCCGCCCGAGCGCCTCACCGCCGCCGGCCGGCCAGCGCGTCGCGCCGTCGCCGCTCTTCCGCCCAGTTCCTCTCCTCCCTTCTCCTCTCTCTCTCTCTCTCTCTCTCTCTCTCTCTCTCTCTCTCTCCGAATCCCCCCTCCTCTCCTCTCTGCCTTCCTCCCGGTCGACGCCGCCGCCCTCTCCCTCTCTACTTCTCCCTCTTTCCCCTTCTTCTATGCTGCCGAATCCTCCTCTAATCTCCTCTACTCCCCTCTCTGCCTTATTTGCCCTAGTGGCCAGACATAAGAACAGATGATACACGGTCTAATCGGTTGCCTCATTTTACGTTTGCTTTACTTTTGATTTGGCATTTTGGGTGAATGATAAGAACATAAACTACTTGATCTGCTTGGTTCTCGCATTCTACTCTGGTTTCAGTTTTTGCTTGCAAGATTAGAGGGGTCAATGATGCAAGAGCTTCTAGCGGGACGGCAAGACTACAGTTTAGCAACCCTAGAGCTCTACTGAGACCACAACTACTGATCTACTCAATGTGTACTAGAGGGAGTAGGTTTGCTACTGCCATTGCTACCAGGAATGGCTGTGCACCCGAGAGGTCGGTAGTTCGGTTGAGGGACGGAAAGGTGGGGTGGCTGGCTCTGTTCTTGCGGTCCCTCCTTGCTTCTTGGTTCGGTTCAATGGATCTTGGGGATCACCGGGTTGATGCTCCTTCAAACTTGGGGCTCCTTCTGCTCGGTTGGTTCTTGTGGATCCTTCTTGTTCTGGTACTTGAGGAGGCTCCGGCTTCTAGCTCCTCTTCTGGCTTCTTGCTCCTTGGTTGCTTGAGCACTCTCTGGAATGAGAAGTGTGTGGGTGTGCTCGTGCTCTCGGTTGCTGCTCTCACCGGGGCAATGGAAGGGGAGAGTGGCTGTTTGCTTTGCGCTCTGTGGTTCGGCTGGGAGTGAGGAAATGAGGCCTTCTTGGCAAGGGAAAAGGATAAGGCTGAAGGTCTCTCTCCCTGGCTGGTTGTGAGCTGGCTGCTGAGGGGAATGCATTTGGATTGGCTGTGAGCTGGCTGGTTGAAGGCATGGAATGGTCAAAGTTACTGAGTTACCTCTTGGCTCCTTTTTATTCATTTACTACATGGGCAGTGCACTATCAACTGATCTACACGGCTACGGATACCCGCAATCCGACAGGTAAGTTAGGATTGTCGAATGATGAACCGATCTAGCGAGAGGTGCCGACCCGGCCCTACGGGTCTGGTATCCCGGTGATCAACACCTCGCCTGCGGGTCTGACGGCAATCCTCTTTCTATTTCTATTCGCTCTATTCGCATTTTTGAATTTTACACTAACGAAGAACACTAATTAATAGCCTAATTAACCACTAATACTATTATTTAACTAATTAATATAGTGGGTCCTTACAGAAAAGAAAGCTACCATGTGATGATAAACACAAAATGGCACTTGCCCTTTTTGGTTCAGGTTACAAATATCTGGTGAATTACGATGAATGTACATTTTTTATTATTCATATTGCCTCCCATGAAGGTTCATATGTCACAGCAGAGGAAACCATGATCTGATGTGTGCTCAAATCTTATAAGTTAGATCCTTGTAATTAATGTAATTTTGGACCATTGGCATTTCTGTTAGTTGAAAGGGCAACCAGGGTTAGTGAACGTCATTGAGTCTATGCTGGTAGTGAAAAGTGGTCCTTTCCCTATCTTGCCACGAATGTCACAATCTGTGATTTTTTGCTCTCTTTTTTTTACTACAGATTTACTGCAGATTGTGCTGAAATACGCTTGAACTAGACTATTTCCAAATTCTCAAATTGCAGTGTAAAAAACGAGCTGTTATCACTTCACAAAGAAAATAAATGATTTTCTACTTTAAAATAGTTTTGCTATTTTTCTTGCTCTTAATGCTTCCATCAGGTTGCTGTTGTGTTGAACATCATAAGAATACTCATGTTAATGTTCCTGGAACTGGCTCAATGTGGTGAACCTGGAAATCAATTTTATGTGTGTACTCAATATGACTTTTTCACAGTAACAGAAAAAAAAAAAACAGAAGGCATGTAGGTAAGCTAATCCACTTTGTGACAAAAGTTGCCAAGAAGAAATAAAAAAACACTCCATGACAGTAGCGTGTAACAGGTGGACTTTTACCAATTTCTCATATTATCATGCAGATTGTTGCACCTGTACATCACGCACAGTATCGATTTCCCCCTCATTTTTTATTCCCCATTACGACCTGGGGCATGTAACCTTCACTGAACCATCTTCACTCTTTCCTCGTGCATGTTTGGTATACTCAACTCAATTTCAACTGGTGCATGATAATAGTAGATGGCCACTTTACCATGTTGTAAAAACTTCATTTTCTTTTCGATTTTACAGGCACAGCCATATTTGTTGCAGAGGAATCTCCATATCCGCTTCAACGGCTCTGATTTCATATCTCTTGCAACTTCTGAAGGTTCAGTTGTGTCAAAAGGAATGCCCGTGGTTTGTAGAATATATATGTCCTTAGATGCAGACTGGTTTCTTGACATCAGGGCTGTGGCATCTTTATCTGTGGCATGGTTTCGGGCCCATTGTATCAGTTGGGTTAGAACATGGAGATGCTGAATACGACCACACATTTCCATTGGTCATGAACAGAACATGTTCAGGAACGGCGAATTGAGTGCAATAATCTGATATCGTCAATGACGCGCATGGTTTTCCTTTATTTCCCCCCGGTTATGATATGCTTTGCCGGTATAGTGACAGGCACATCGTTGTGGTCCGGGGTTGGAAAGAGACTTGGAATCTGGAATCTCCGCGCTCCGCCTCTAACTCCTCAATTATATCGTCCATTTGTAGAATCTGAATACTTGCGCAAAGACGAACGCGGACATGACGCCCAAAAGCGCGATGGTGTCGATGCTTTCGCTCTCCCCACGCCCAATGGCAGACCAAAGACTGGAAAGGAATAGCACTCGCAGTACCGCCACTTTCACCTCACACGAACAAAAGTCGCACGAGCAGAACACAGAGCTGCACCCTGTACCGGTGCCACTCTCCGTATCATCATATGGTGGTCACCGTTGCCATTGCCCTGGGAGGAGAAGAGAATTCAAGAAGGGAAAACATAAAGCAAAGCAGAGAACGAAAGCGAAAGCAATGGCAAAGCAGCGAAAGGCGCACACGGACACGGGCCACGGGGCGCCCACTTCTCGCCAGCGTCGCGTTGGATTTGCATGAATCTTGCCTGCCCTTGTGACCCCGGGGCCCCGCGCGCAGCCCCACGGCGGCAAGTTGCAGCGGGGAGCCTTGGTCCTCGGCGTGTGGCTGGAGCCAGTGCAGCACTGGCATGTATCAGCATGAGCATCAGGGTTCACGAGAACATCGAAAACCGTCAGTTCGTCCTCTAAAATCGATTGACGTAAAACTGACCGATTATCGGTAAAATCAACTATTTTTTTTTGAATTTTTTTAATTCTTAACCCTTCAGTTTCTCACGATTTTTTAGCCATTTTTCATTCGAATTTTTTTATTTTGATTTTTAAGTGATTTTTTTGGTTTCCATTTGGTTAACCTGGTAGGAATACACACTTAGGGAGGCCATGATGGCGGAGGCAAAGCACCAGAGACGAAGGCGATTAAACAAAGCCGGATGGTTAGCAGCAGATGGGACACCAACCACCTCACGGGATTCAGAGATGGCTCATGTGGCGCAGGCTGTAACGCTGATGAGTTTTAGTCTAGTTTTCAGGTCTGCTTTTTACGCTTTGTCGTGACCGGACGAGACCGCCCATTCGCCGGCTCAGCTTGTTATAATGGGGCTAGTGCGATCCGGGCACTGATGGATCGGCCGACCGGGCGAAGCTGGACTCACCGAGAGCAAGAGCAAATGATTCGTGAAGGAGAAAGCAGAGTGGTCAGGTCAGGTCAGGTCAGGCCAGGTGTTAGCTAACGAGTGACGTGACAGAACTGAAAATTCCCTGCGAGAGCTGAGTCAGACACCACATGAAGCAAACAACGGAGCAAGCGACGCTGACGCCCCTTCCCGGTTTGTGATTTCCTCTTCTTCTTTTTTTTTTTTTGCCATGCATTCATTCCGTCAGGATCGCCGGCGTCGGTAAGGAGATACCAAACCCACCGGCTGAGGGCTGGTCGGTGCGGCTTGCTAAACGAAGAATCAGGTGAAAGGCACAGGCTAGGCAGAATAATTGTTTTAGTATTGCAGTGCTATGAGCGCGTCCACCACAACTGCCTCGAGACCGTCCCGTGTACAGTGTGTGCCGCTGAAGTTTGAGAGGTGCTTCTATGCTCTTCCTTTTAAAAGTTGCACAACTATTAAAGCATGAATGAAAGATAGATGGTGATTATTTACCCCTTCGGCTGCTTTCAAGATTTGCGAGAACTCAGACTTTGAAGAAAGATAAGACCTCTCTCCTGAAGTTTTGAGTGGATCTGCACGTCCGGGATGGCGAGGAGGAGGAGAGGAGAGTCATGTGCGCGCGCGCGCGCGGTAATGAATGAATCTCGCGGCTGCTGCGTGCACAGTGTGCACCGACCGAATGTTGCAAGCGTACAGGGGCCGTGGCAATGCTTTAGAACGGAAAGAGGACACTGAGAAGGACACGAGATTATTGGGGCATGTGATGCTTCTTGCTGGGTGCACCTCCAACTCATTCCTTACAACTGCGTGCCAGCCACAATCAGGCAAGGCACTAATTGCAAGTTGCAACCTTCAGTTCATTCCGCCCTAGCTGATTGACAAATCAACCATGGTCTCCCTCTGCGACTGGCCAACGGGAGCCAGAGGTGGCCTATTTGAACCACGTAGATTCAGAGCAAGCAGAGGCAACATCCGTGCATGGGCAGAGCAAGAGCAAGAAGCATGAGGCGGAGTATTTTATGCTACTCTGATTGGCGACAGGCGAGAAAATTTAATAGCTAGTCGAATGGCTGGCAAGTACAGTACTTGCAAGGAAGGAGACGAAACGAAATCGGGATTAATGAGGAACACGGAGTCCACGGTGAGGCCGAACCGATCCCCAGCCGCACCGGGGATACCTGCTCCGTGTTTTTACTGCTCCTACAGCGACGGCAGGGCAAGCGGCACATGAAGAAAGCTTTCGGGTCAGCGAGGGCCTGACCAAATCTAAACTTCTCATGGCGGTGCAACAATGGCAGACAAATCTCGTGAAACCTCACAATACAAGCATCAAACACTACGCTCCGAGTGCTACCATACTAGGGAGTACATAACAACAATACATCAAAACAAAACCGGCATAGCAATCCTCAGACCCGGTGCTCCTGACCAAAGCCGCCGGTGACACTGGAAAACAACACGCAGGCTTCATCAAATGCTTATTTCAGTACCGTGGAAGTTCTTAGCCCTATGCTCGTGACTGAATTATGTACACTGGGATGGCACACCGGTGGTCTCGAGTTTCACCATGGACACAGAGCTGCAGGGAGATCGCAGTAACAGCATACTTAAGACTGTCACTCTCAGATGTTTATACCCGGTACGCCATTTTGAGAGACAAGAAGCAACTTTGCAACCAAACTGTTCTCGAGCCAAGCACGCACGCCTGCGACCTGACCCGTCCCTCCTCGTGCTATCCGGGGATGTGATGAGATGCTGTTGTTTTCTCCTCCATATGCCCCGGTTTCGCCGCGCCAAGAACCGCCGCCGTCACAACTGCCCGCATTGCATCTGAAGAAGGACGGAATCGTCGAGGCCGAGGCCCGTGCCGGCCACGAACGAGCTATTGGGCTCGACCTTCACGTTGCCGTATGGGTGGCTGACACCGAGCGCCCCCGGTGGCAGCTGTGACATGAAGTGCCGGTGCCCGCATAACTGCGGCGGGGGCGGGGACCTCGCGTCGACGAGGGCGCCGAACTGGTCCGGGACGGCGGGGGTCGAGGCGGTGGTGAGCGCGGACGGCGGCGACGGGGAGGAAATGCCGTGGTCGTCATCGGGCAGGTTGACGGTGGTGATGTCGTGGATACTGGAACGGCGCTTGTCCTTGCCTCCGGAGTTGAGCCGGATGAAGTACTTCTGCGCGTGGCTGGCCACCTGCGTCGGCGTCCGGCTCGTCACGAAGTTGCGCGAGATGTTCCTCCAATCCCCCCTCCCGTACTTCTTCAGCCCCATCAAGAACAACCTACACGCAAGAACGCAAAGAAAATTTCGTCGATTGAAGCGAAGAACACAAGCGGATTCACCGATTCCAACACGACGATGGTTCTGATCTAGTCGGCTTACTTGTGCTCGTCCTCCGTCCACGGGACGCCCTTCTTCCGCTCATGGTCCGGGGCCGCGCGTTTGAGGCAGCAGCCGCGCCTGAACCCGCCCCCGGCGCCGTCCCCACCGTCCCAGTCCAGGCTGAAACCGGACGAGCTGCTGTAGTGCGGGAACGGCACGAGCCCAGCCTCGATGAAGCCGACGTCGTTCTCGAGGTCCTTGTAGTGTTTCACCACGTCGGCGACCGTCTTGCTGGGCAGCATCTGCGCGACCATCTCCCACCTGTTGGGCGCGTCCCGGTCGATCGTCGCAAGCGCCTCCTCGAACACCTTGTTCTCCTTCAGCGTCCACTCGCCCGCTCCCCCTCCCCCTCCGGCCCCGCGCCGGTCCTGCAAGAACCAGCACGGCTGTCCGGAGAAGTAGGGAGCCGGCGGCGGCAGCACCTCCATCCACGCCTCCGCCATCATATCGGCGGCCGCCAACCCGTGCCGGTGGCTTAGGACGGCGACGAAGGCAAGCGAGAGGGAAGTAAAAGGGGGAGGCGGACGGAGGCGTGCGTATATAGGGGAGAAGTATCACATTCCGGGCGAATGCCAAAGTGGCCGCGGTGTTATATTACCGCCTCCACCGTTGGAGGCCGTGGATGCTTGTGAAGTTGTGATTGGGCCTTGCTGGAGTTTGTGGCTTCTCAACCAAGCAGAAGAAGAAAAAAAAAAGCTCCTTCTTTCTCACACCTCTGCCTTGGAGTTAGGAGTTTTGCTTGGAGTAATTGCTTGCCTTGCTTGTTTTTGTTTGCCTGGTCAGACTCTTTCGAAGGCGTAGTTGTTTTCTCTCTGTGTGCTCTGCTCAGGTCAGGGCTGTCCAGGCTGGGCTGGAGAGTAGAAGTAGTAGCAACCAGAGCAACTTTCTCTTGAGTTGTTGCAGGGGTGTTGCATTTGTTTATTGTCTTGGCCTCGGGGCTTTCTCTTCTCTAGCTCTCGTAAATTTTTTTAATCTGCCATTTTTAGAAATAAATTTATAAAAATAGTGGTTCGCCGAATACGCAAAATACAGCAAATAACATGTGTTATTTACCGTACCCATGGAGCTCGGTAGTTTTTCGGATCCACGGTAGGCCGGCAGACCGTGGCAGTAGTATTAGGTCCACCTCGATGCGGCGCTCCTCCAGCTCGAAAGGAGCTGGCACGCTTGGTCCCACGTTCGGCATGTATCTTACTGAGCTCTCAATTCTCGGTAGCAACCCTATCGAGCTCCTGTTGCCCGTTAGCAGCCCTACTGAACTCCTCATTCTCGGCGGCTATCGGGAAAGCTATCGAGCTTCACGAGTGTGGTAGTTAACACGTGTTATCTGTTGTATCTTTCTTGATAGGAGAGGATGTTATTTTTACAAATAAAAAAAGCTTGTGTGGGAGCTAGAAAAAGGAAGAGTTCCTTGGTCTGCTGCCTTTCCCCATGCCATGCCTGCTTGTATTTTTGTTTAATCTTGGTTCTAGAGTTATTTGTTTCTTTTTTTTGTCAGAGCTGGTTCTGCACCTAGTTGGTGTTGTTCCTGTTTTGATTTGAGAGTACGGTGCAGTCAAGCTCCATTTGGAACGCACAGACTTCCTGTACACAAAAAATGAAAAGCTTTTACTGAAATTTAATACTAGTAAATATTGAACTAAGTTTAGAAAGAAAACTAATGAAAGATTTATTTGTTTGTGATGTAGAATCTGGAAGGCAGTGTTTTTCTAGCTTCTTGACGATTTTTTTTCAAATCTAGCTCCTTTTCAAACACAATTGCAAAAATAGCCCTTTCTTTTATCGTGGAAGTGCTGACAGATGACACGTGTCACCTGCATGTGCCGTGCAACAGGAGCTCGGAAGGAGTAAAGTAATTAATTAAAGTGAATACTTAATGACACAGCAATGCTAACTCCATAGAAACCTTGTCGCGGCTCAGCAACACAGCGGGTGATATGTATCACTTATCGTACCTTCCGCGGTCGAAAAGAGATCATTTTTATAAATTTATTTGGTAGAATGTTACATTTTTTGAAAAAAGTTTATAATAGACTAGAAAAGTGTTGGCTTCCGGAATATGACTGTGACTGAGTAAAGTTCTTTTCGTTTTCACCGAGCGGTCCACACTCCACACTGATAGTAGTACACGGTTAACTGAATTAAGTGCATGGAGCATCGATAAAAATAGATTCCCAATTGCGGAAGCAGAATCTCAGATTCACGGCCCAGCTCACATGGAGGAGCCGCTTTTACACCGTATCGCCGTTGCGCCTGCGCAATCTGCAACCGAACTGTGTAGGACAGGCACGAACAGTAAAGTTAGTACAATTATTTTAAAAATAATAATAAAATGATGGACATATTTGAAAAAAAAATATTCGCGTGCATATAACTGGTGCTACAGCAATGTCACACACCGATGCCAAATACAGTAGTGCCCGCCAGGTACTGACCGGCGTATATCGGTTACCTACCTGAGCGGAAGAAAAATTTACCGTAAGAGTAGGGCCTTGAATCCCCTCCTCATGCCCTGCTTTAGATTATGCCACACTAGCACATGCACCAATCTTGAAGCAACCGCTTTTCTTCCCAAACCAGTCTCCCCATTATGGCCTCAGGATGACAGGATCCGTGCCCCGCTGCCCGCTAGCCAATCGCATCTGCTCTCTGCATCTTCGGTCTCTTGACGCCCTTCCCGGCTGCCGCTCACGATGCCCGAACTCCGTGGAGGACGAGCCGGATAAGCTCAGCCCCTCGCTGTGCAGCAGCTGCTGCATCGTCTCGATCTCCGTCATGGCTGAAGAACTCTCCGAAATTTCGTTTTCATTGTATCTTATCATGCTTCGAAATCTATAATTTCGACAAAATCTTATTATTTCGAATGGCATTGTAGATCTAATGGAGTGAGTGATTGTGTGGTGTTCAGTCTACCAAAGATCAAGATAGTTTCTTTTTTAAAAGCGGATTTCTCCCTTCAAAATCTTAACCAAATTTTGAATCCGGTTTTTTCCACAAAAATTACCGAAATCTCGGTGAGAAATATTAAAATTTCAGTATAAAATGGTGAGAACTCAGTCCATTTGAAACAACAAAAAAGTAATAAAACAATATTACAAAACTTTGAAATTTTTTATATGCTTTTGACACATCACTAATTTTCCATAAAATTTGGAGATAATAAACAAGCTTGAGGAATTTTTAAAAATTATAAAATGCAAAATACTACAAAATAGTATCCCGCAACTAAGAAAGCATTTAAAAAATCATGAAAGAATTTATGTGATATTTTATATCTGTTTGAATGCAAAGTACTAAGTTTTTGCACATAAAATACCCTACAATTAGAAATTCCAGCAGTATTTCGCCTGCTTTTTTGATTCGAACACTTCAATTAGGCAACATAATAAAAGCAGTACATAATATAATCATAAATAATAAACATGTAAATTACATTCACCAACATCATTTGTTCCATTCATCACAATTTATTTCAAACATAAAACATGAGATGGCAGATTGTATGTGATGTTCTGGGGGAGCTTCCAGGTTTAGGGCTCATTCCCTAATGTTAGTGTCTTCCCATGTTGTGGCTGGGGATCGCTATCTTTTTTATTGCCTTTTCGAAGGCGACTGTGTTATTTATCCTTCTGAAATGAATGGTAAAACTCCTGCCCTTAATTTCAAAAAAAGTTACCCAATAATTCCGGAGCATAGTTTGATTAGCTTCTGATTAACTTAACCAACGACGAGGAATTTATCTCGCTGGGATTGATAAAGCATTGCCAAACGCATGCATCGAATCTGCTCTAAACGTAGTAGCATCTTATTAAGATCTAAGAGCGCTTCAATTTGAAACCTTGAGAATAGGGGGGCGGATTATGTAAACCGAGCAAGGGGGAAATGCGGGGGAACCGGGAACCTGATTGGCCCGCGCGAACGCGGCCGGCGGTGAGGTGGACGGCCGCGCGCGCTTGCGCTTCTGCCAGTTTGGCTCTTCTCCTCAATTCCTCATTCTACTGGAGGAGGAAGAACAGAGCACTAGAAGGAAGACAAGGATTGAGTTGGCTGCTTTGCGTTGAGATACCTATTATCACGTGGCATAATCTTAAGAAGGGCCCCATGTGCTGAGTAGACTGGGGCATTGGGCGGAGGTTTTTGGGCTGGCTCGTGGCACAGTATGGCTGTGCCGGGCTTGGTGGCCATGCATAATGGGCGGCATGGCACGCCTCGAAAGGTTGTGTTTGAGCCGGCACAACACGCTATAGGATTGACGGGCACGACACAGCTTTAGCATGCTTTATCTTGTGGTTTCGATGTCAATTGTTGTAATTTGTACGGGATGTACTTGTGATTCCAGTGTCGATTGTCTCATCGAAAGTCACTTTTAGTTCGTTGAGAAGGATACTTGAGCCAACAAGAGTTATAGTAGAATCACATTTTGGTTATTTATATTTTCCTAGTATAGATTATAAACGTAGCGACACAGATAAACATAAACGTCATTTTTAATTACCTCCTCTCAAAGGTTTCGATCATGCGGCACATAATTTTGCACCGACCTTTTCATGCCAGGAGTGTCTATCCACACTCCCATATAAAACAAATTAACGTGCCTTTCATCAGTCATCTGTCAGTCTGTCACGGCAATCCTTAACACAGTACGTAGAGTATAGATACTGACTGAGCTAATCCAACGATAGACGAGGGCAGCGGCTAAAATCCGCACCAGGCATAGATAGGCACAAGAAGACCGAAACGAGCTTGAATATTAGTTACCACGAAGAAAATACCTGTGTTAGTTACTGTATCAGTAGTACATCGCACTGCATGATACTTGTACGGCACAGATTGACGATGTGAAGGTGAAGCATTTCATTTGGTGCGTTTTTTACTTGGGTTTTGGACTTTGCCTTTGCCGTTGCCGTTGCCTGTCCCCGGCCGTACCAATCGACGATGGAATTGGATATTTGGATCCATCGCTATCGCGGTCCCGAACGACGTGACCAACTACCACCCACCCTCCCTCGGTCCCTCCGCTGTGTCTCTCGCGCGCTCGGCGGTGGCCTCAGCTATTTCGTCCTCGGCGGATGCGGTGTCGATTGGAGATTGAGCGCTAATGCGCGGCCACTCGCGCCCGGGGATAATTAAAACCGGCGACCTGCGACTTGGCGTGATATGTACATTCGCGGTGGTTGCTTAACTGGATGATTGGCTCGGATCCGCTGCGGCCAATGTGTTTTCTCAGCTGCGAGCCGCGTCGTTTGGACTTTGGAGTGTAGGCGGTCGAGTTTTTTTTTTTTTTTTTTGGTTTAACTGCATCCAAATTAGCCTGTAGACACCGCCATCTTCCGTCTGTTTGCGGGGAAGGAGACATCTTTGTCTTGTTTCGGCAAATGGATAGGCAAGGGTTCATTAGTCATGTCTGATCATATATGTCCGAGAAAGCATGAGAAAATATCTCTTGCTTAGAGAATCGAGTATATAGCTCAATTGGTTAAGGAGCGGATGCCGGTTCTTCGTCCATCCGAATTAAAATCTTTAGATTTATCCGAGCGTTCATCCCTCCTCAGTGAATATTACAGCTTCGGACTAAATTTCGAGAAGAAAAAAAATCTGTTGCTTGCTGTGGAATTATCGGAAGGTGCTTTACTAGTTTGGTACTGGTGGTATATACACCTCAACTCAACTATATCAAAAAAGAAACGGTAATGCTACAGTTCGGACGTCTGTTTTTTCCCGCAATATTTTTTTTCTACGTATGCAACATTTTTTTTCTACGCATGCAACATTTTCCTTCGATAAACAGTAAATGTTTCAAAAGTCAAAAAAATGTTTCAAACATTGAGAACAAATGTTGCAGACGTTAAAAAAAATGTTACGCAGGCGTCCGAAAAATTAAAAAAAAAAATCAGACATCCGGTTGCTAGTACTGCCCAAAAAGAAACCGATGGCTGCTTCATAGTTGCAATCTCTGTCGTTAATACGTATGAGATGAGAATAACTGAGAAAGAAATATCAAATGTCATACTCAGAGGAACAAAAAGATGCTGTGTTTTCGATTCTATGTTCATTAACATGCCATATGTGTTATCTATTTTGTTCTGTAAGGACACTACTACAGATCTGACCATCAGTCCCGGTTGACAACGGTCAGCAGTACCGGTTTTTGAATCGGTACCAGCCATCCGGGACTGATGCCCATTGGGCATCAGTGTCGGTTTCACCAACCGGGTACTGATAGTACTAGAAATGTTTCAAAATATATCGAGAATGTATGGAAGAAGCGGTACTCGAACCCGCAACCTTGTGACTCCAGCCTCACCCTTCTAACCAACCCACCCACCATTGCGTACTGATATACATAGAATATGCATTCCTTTTGAACTTTCCTGAAACGAGGCATTATTACCGGTTCGTGACACGAATCGGTACTGATGCACTCTCATTAGTACCGGTTCGTGTTACCAACCGGCATCGATGCCCGCCTTTAATCTGGTTTGTGTTACTAACCCAGATCGAAAGCTCACTACAACCTCAGCTAATGAACCGGTATTGATGTCACTATCAGTACCGGTTCAAAAAACAATTGTCTTGCTTGCTGTGGAATTATCGGAAGGTGCTTTAATAGTTTGGTACTGGTGGTATATACACCTCAACTCAACTATATCAAAAAAGAAACCGATGGCTGCTTCGTAGTTGCAATCTCTGTCGTTAATACGTATGAGAACAACTGAGAAAGAAATATCAAATGTCACACTCAGAGGAACAAAAAGATGCTGTGTTTTCGATTCTATGTTCATTAACACGCCATATGTGTTATCTATTTTGTTCTGTAAGGAGCTCTTTTATGATACATTAAATTCAATACGAATCATTCATTATTTTTAATCTAATAGATCAGATTAGCTAGAATTTAGTTATATTTCTTCTAGTAGTAGAATAGTTGAAATACCTTTAACAGATTAACGACTAGATCTGATTTCTACTACCCACTATATATTACCAGTATAATGCATCGTATAATTTCTCTTTAGATACTACCGAACAAGCTTGGTATTAAATCCAGGTAAATATGACTGACAGAAGATGTCAAAATATAAGATTGTACTCAAACCTAACCATACATAAATTACTCCATAATTTAGATTACCATTTACTCTCTCGTTATTCTATGTACATGGAGCTTTCTGCATTTCATCTTCCGAGGCACTGTGGGGACTTGTTGAAACTCTAGCAACTAGCAAGTACTCTACAGAACAAGCAAGTGTCTGTGCAGCCAAATTAAGCTCCAGTAGAGTTCAATCATTCATGCCTCGAATGCCACTGAGGATCCTGCTTTAAACATCCCCCTTCGGACATAGTCTAGCTGTTATAGTACTCCCTCCATCCTGGAATAGAAGGTGCAACTGCTGTGGACGCAAAGACCAAGATACACAGTTTCCGACGTGCCGACGGTTCGCGCGTCCGTTCCCATTTTTTCGCAACCCCCGTGCGCGCGCCCTCGCGTCACAAGCAGCGGAGCATGCAGCCCACGCCATGCATGCAGCCCGCGGCCGCGCGTGCGTTTCATGTCAAAAAAAATTTGCTGCAGCCCGCGCTAGCATTTGCCGACGCGCCAGCCAAAAAATTTGCTGCAACCCGGGTGTTTTCATGCGGATTGAACGATTTTTTTTCCCGTTGGCGCCATCAGCTTGTTCTATAAATAGTGTCCCTATATTCTTTCATTCCATCCGCTTATCTTTTCTTCTCACCTTTTCTTCCATGGTTTAACATAATGCCTGGTTTAGATCTAAATGAGCCTATCAATTGGGATGAAATAGAGGATTTTGATGGAGGCATACCTGATTTGAACCATGACGTCGACACAGTTGATAGCGTGGATGAAGTTCAAGCCGACGACGGAGCGGATGAAGTTCAAGCTGGCCACGGAGCGGATGAAGTTGATACCGTGGCGAGCTCAGGTAAACCTTTGCAAAACGCCATGCAGCCATGCACAGCGCACATGCAGCCATGCACTAAGCTGAAGTGCAAGTTTTTTTTTTGTTTAAATTGGAATGCTGGTCGTTGTTATTTTGGCAAGCACTGTCATTGTTTTTTGGCAAGTTTTTTTTTTTACTTTGGCATGCACGGTCATCTTTTTTTGGCAAGCTTTTTTTTATTTTGGCATGCACAGTTGTTGATTTTTGGCAAGGATTTTTACTTTGGCATGCACGGTCATCATTTTTTTCGCAAGCTAGACATGAGCATGCAATTTTTATTGTGTAGGTACCAACATCAAGAGGAGGAGGCACTACCCTCCCGATATAAAACGAACCATATATGCAATGTGTTTAGAAAGATCATCTCCTGGCAAGATGAAGGAGGGAGTGACGAAGTCTATTGCTAATGACATGGGGGTGCCATTGAGAGTTGTCCAACGAGTATGGTGAGATGGACAAATTGGTAGTGGAACTGAAGCTTTTGTAAACAAGAAGAAGGAAAAATGTGGCCGCAAAAAACTTCCCTTTAACCCTGATGCCATAAAAGATGTGCCGCTTAGACAACGCCATACCATCCGTGACTTAGCCAATGCTTTGCATATGTCAAAGAGCACACTGCATAAACGTCTAAAGGAAGGAAGTTTTAGGCGCCATACAAATGCCATAAAGTTCTCCTTGACTGAAGATAACATGAAGGCTTGTGTGCGATTTTGCATAGGAATGCTTGACAACAAAAGCATACCGAACGAACCAACTTTCAAATCTTTGTACAACGTCGTGTACATAGATGAGAAATGGTTTTATAGGACAAGGCCGGACCAAAATTATTACTTGGCACTTGACGAAGAGATCCCTCGAAGAACCGTGAAAAGCAAAAACTTCATTGAAAAGGTTATGTTTCTAGGGGCGAAAGCGCGTCCAAGATTTGATGACCACGGCGTATGCATATTTGATGGAAAAATTGGAATTTTTCCATTCACTTACTGGCAGCCGGCCAAGAGGAAAAGTCACAATAGGGAGAGGGGTAAGTTGTTTAATTTTGCTTAATTACTTGAAATATAGCATCTCTACTAATCGTGGTTACTTGTATGATTGATTGTAGGAACCTTGGAGCTGAAGGCCATAACATCGGTCACAAGGAACACTAGCCAAATGTATCTCATTGAAAAGGTCTTGCCCGCAATCAAAGAAAAATGGCCTCCTGAAGAACAAGGACTTCCAATATTCATCCAACAAGACAATGCGAAGACACATATTGCGGTTGATGACCCAGAATTTTGTCGTGTTGCACAAGAAGATGGGTGGGATATACGCCTAATATGTCAACCACCAAACTCTCCAGATCTTAACGTTTTGGATCTTGGTTTTTTTGCAGCGCTACAGTCATTGTTTCAGAAGTCATCTCCATCAAGCATCCAAGAAATTGAGACAAATGTGATCAAAGCATACGAAGAATATCCGGTGGAGAGATCAAACCGTGTGTTCCTTACGCAGCAGGGGTGCATGAGAGAAATTATGCGTGCAAAAGGAGGGCAACATTATAAAATCCCGCATATGAAGAAGGGAACATTGGAAAGGAATGGTCAACTTCCAATAAGGTTGCAATGCGATAAGCAAATTTATCTAGATGCGATGGATTTTATCCAGGAATAGCTTAGGGTTTTACTGTCACGGTCCCGAATTCGAATTCGATTCTAGCGGCTAATTTTCGCGCCAACTAACTTTTAGCCGCTCTTGAGGTCATTTCCGGCTTCCGTGAAACTCATGAACTGCCACTTAGAAGAATTATGAACTTAATCAAAAGTTTAGAGCCGAAAAATTCCGAGCGCAAATGTGGTTTTTATCGAAGTTTGGAGGCTTGTAACTTGCAATCTATAAAGGGCTAGAGTGCGCGAGTTGCATGGTTGCGAAGTAAAAACATTTCTCTACCTAGTGGTGGAGTTACCTTGCCAATCCGGTGTCAAACGCTAGTTTTAAACTTGGCTCAAAAAGTGAATCTAGTGCGGTTTTGTATTGGAGGACTTAGCCAATTTGTTGGTTGCTTGAGGGGCATTTTGGGGAGATGAAAATGTGGGTCAAATGGGGGTTGTGGCAGCCAACTCCAAGCAAAAAAACAGCAGCCACCATCTTCTTCTCCAACCGTGCCCTCCATTGGAGCTCCTCCATGCCGTGCTCTCCCCTTGGAGCTCCAACTCCGGCGACCTCCACCCCAGCTCCGACGACCCCTCCTGCTGCTCCTCCTCCGGCGTGCCACCCCAGCAGCTCCCCCAACCTACACACGAGCTCCCCCCATCTCCTCCAAGCTCCATCTCTCTCCTCCATGGCCATCTCTTGAATGAGCTAGGTGAGGACCTTCCCAATGCTTGGATCTACCTCCATGAAGTCCTCCATTGCTGTTGGTTGAGTTCTAGTGTCTAGATTTGGGGAGAAATGTTGTAGAAGCTAAAGTTAGGGTTGAGTTGAAATCTGTCATTTTCGAGCAGGATTTTGGCTCTCAGTTTTCTGCGAATTCGAGCTATTTAGAGGCCGAATTGGAGTTTACATTTGCTTAGGAAGTTGTAGAGGGTGAAATTATCTAGCATCTCCAACTGGAATTTCTCCATTTGGACATTCCATTAGAAAGTTATGCCGTTTTTAGTTTCGACTGTCCGAAATGGACGAAATTGGTGAATTGGATTTTGAGCTGCGAATTAGGATTAATTGGAGGCCGAAATTGGAAAAAAAATTTGCCTGAGAACTTGTATGGAATTTCGAGGAGATTTCAAAAATGTATTTGTTTGCTTATTTTGGATGAATTTGGAATAAGTTATGCCGGTTTGAAGTAGTGCCCAGATTTCTAAAAATTTCAAAAAAGTCCAATTTCAGTTTTTGTGTTCAATTTTCAGATTAGGGGCTTTTGGTCCATTCAACAAGTATGTAAATGAGTAATAAAGGGGTATTATCCTATTTTGGTCATTTAGGTTGAAATAAGTCAATTTTTGGGCGTTGTTTCTAATTTCGGTTTTCTTTGCTCTAGGTTGAAATGAATGGTAGAACCGTGTCGCTAGTTGTGAAATGTAATGTTGTTGCACGTTCGAAACTCGCTTTGCTTGTGCATTGATCAACTCATCCTTATGCATAGCATTCATCTCATTTCATACATATGTATCGTGTAGCGAACGATCCCGCGGAGGGTGACGTGGCCGCGGTCGAGGGTGATCACGGTGAGCAAGTTGTTGTTGAGGATCCGGCAGAAGCATCAGGCAAGCACCTAAGCATATTCAACCTTTATGTAAATGTATTTTTGTGAATAAACTGCTACATGATTGGTTAAGTGATGCATTAGGAATTTAATTGAGGGATAGGTCTAGATCCCATTTGCTGCACATACATCCGTTGGTAATTGTTGAACACATCCTTTGGAGCTAGGCTATGGGTAATATAATTGAGTCCATGCTTAGTTCGCTTAGAAAGTGGGTTGGGCCAAGTGACGGAGGGTTCTGTCACTTGTGGTTGTTATTATTACACACATACTACATTATGTTGGACTTGGAATTGGGAAAGGTTTTGTAAAGAAATGAATTGTGGACCGGGCGGGGAGTTGGTTCATTTGGGTATGGAGACTCAAATGTGTAGCCCCGTCTGTGTCAGTTAAGGACCGATCCGTAAGTGGAATAAGATTGAGCACACCCCGGTTGGTCGCATGCCCGATTATGGTACGGTAAGCCACTCTTTCTTTCATATTGAATCGATGGACCGTAACTTCCTGTGGTTGGACGTGGTTGAGGGCGAGGCTTAGGCCGGCTCTCGAGCGCCAAGCTGGGCTTGGGGCAGCTCGAGGGGGTGCTAGGTTTTCGGACCGCAGGAGGACGCTTCAGCGATTGGGTATGGATGGGAGGGGGTTGACACGAGGCCCTTCGTGGTACGTGTCGTGCGATCAATGCTTCCTGCAGGTTAATTAAGCGATTCGAATTGCCGCGCTCTCGGATATGAGCAAGCTTGATCCGAACTTCTTCTGCGTAGTAAATAACTTGAACTTGCAGCTCGCCGTTGGGCTTGAGCCTTAAAATGGTTATGCATTGCTCTACTTTAATTGTTGTTGCTTTCAACCTCACATTAGAAGTAAGTGCGGTCTATAACTGCTTTAAATTTGTAATTGGTCCAATTGTCGCACTTATACTACAAATGTTAATGCTTTTCCGCACCTTTACCTTAAGCTTAATCCTTGCTACAACTAAATGCATACTCCTTTGGAGTCGGTCATATATGGACCCCCGGGTAAGTCTTGCAGTACCTTTTGTACTCATGCTTCGCTTTGTGGTTTTCGGTGAGGATCGGTGGGTGGATGCGAGTTCGCCCCGTCTTGCCTCTCGGTGGTAGGCGGGAGCACCGAGTAGAGGCTTGCCGACGCCCGTTTCTTTGGGAGTGTTCGGCGAACACTTCCTGATTTGTCTTACTTTTGCTAAATGCATCCTTTTGTTGTATAGATAGTTGTGGTTTTTTGTGCTTTTGGATTTGGCAATAGACGTTTAGGTGTATGTCGGGTTCCGTATCGTTTTCTTTATTTGTAGTTACATTTGTGGTCTTTGTGGATGTCGCTTTTACTTTCAATATATATATATTGAACTGTGTTTCCTTGTCTGCTGAGTGGATGTCCGTATATTCTAGGAAGGTCATGCCGAAATTTTCTAGTTTTTGATGGCTTGGTTGATTTTCAGGTTTTGGCTAGTCGTGGGTCCTTGTGGGCTGTTTTTCGGTTGAGTCGGTGGTCGTCTTGGTTTGTCTTTGTGCGTGGTGTTTCCGCTTGCGCGTTTGGTCGTGACTGTTTCGAGTTCGTTGCCCCCTTTGTGCAAATTGAATTGATAACAACATTGTTAACCGGTATGTGAGGATCCTGGGCGTGTTTCGGGTCGCATACCGGGGGAATACCGGGATTGTTGTCGGGTTAATCGAGTGGGTTGCTGTCGTCTCAGTTGGGTTTGGGTGCTAGCACTGTGAGCGCCACCGGCGGTCCGTTGCTAGCCTTCAAATCCGATAAGGATGACAGGACATTCGATAATCCGAGGACGATTTGGGCGGCTCCTCACATTTACTCTTGGTACTCATGTTTGTTAAACTCTTGCATAACAAATTGGAGTACGTATGTTTGCTTTTCTTTGCTCTTCAACAATCTGATCTTGCATCTAGACTAACCGAATAGGAAAAAAAATACAAAGTGCACATAAACAACATACACCATTTCTTCCATCATGTATGCAGAAAATGAAAATTAGGGAACATGATTTTGAACATTATTGGACGGACAACCGCAGCGGCCTCCTCCCTAGCAACAATTGCAGCAATCCTAGCTTCCTCGGCGTTAATCTCCTCAAATGAATCTGGAACGAAGGTGTCACCTACCAGTGAGTCAGTAACATACCGAACGCTATCGGAGTCATTGATATGATCGATGTTGGCCTCTTCACTTTCACCCATGATCGCTGGTTCAACAATGCTGCCCTCGTGGACACCTTCCAGAAGCGCTCGCGCCTGGCCGAGCTCCGCCTGAGCTTGCTGCCGCATGCGGACAGCGTGGTCACGGAGAGCTCACGCACGGCCAAGCTCCACCTTCGCTTGTTGCCGCATGCGGATGGCGCGGACACGGAGTGATCGCGCATGGCCGAGCTCCACCTGCGCATGTTGCCGCATGCGGACGGCGTGGAGAAGACGTCTCGCGCGTGGCCAAGTCCCACCGGCGACTGCTGCCGCATGCATGCGGACGGCGTGGAGAAGACGAGCTCGCGCGTGGCCGATTCCCGCCGACGAGTGCTGCCACATGCGTACGGCATGGAGAAGACGTTCTTGCGCGTGGCATGTTGTCATGGCCCTGAATTTTTGTCATGTGTTTGGGCATGGGGGTAAATAGGTAACTTCTCCCCCCCTCCTAATTTGTTTTTCCCCCACACTCCTCTCTCTCACTCCCCACTCATCTCTCCCCCACCCACCCGGTTCCCCACCCCCCCACCCGCCCGACACACCTCCCCCTCCTCACTCCCACCCGACGCCCCCCCCTGCGCCCTCCACGCCGGCGCCGCCCCCTCCCCACCCTCGGCTCCTCCCTCAAAGACTCCGGTGCGCCCCTGGAGCCGGCCGCGCCCTCGCGCCTCCCAGCGTGGCGCCGACGCCGCCTTCCCTTCGGCTCCCTCCTCCTCCGGCGGCGACCCTCCTCCTCCCAGTGGTATGCAGCAGCGGACCCCTCCCCTTCCTCTCCCTCCTCTTCCCTCCCCTCCCTCTCCCTCTCTCTCTCTCTAGCCATGGTAGCTAGGGTTTGGGATTTGGGGATCTTGGGTGGGTTGTAGTCTAGGTGTTTGTTGAAATGCCCATGGGGAAGGTGGGTGCTTGTGAGTGCTCATACAAGCTCAATGGTGTTGGTTGTTGCATTATGTATGCTAGGTGTTCGATCAAATGCCAATAAGGTTCCATTTAGTGGTTGAGTTCAATTAGTAGATGAATGTGTTTAGCGGATGTTGGTTTGATGCTAAACCACCATATGGGATGCTAGAACCCTTATCTAGGTCATATGGTACATGTTGGTGATTAGTACTAATCTAGGTGGGAGTATTGTGGGTGCTCGATTATACGTGATTGGTTATGCGTGAAAGATCGAAAGGGGTTGCGCTAACCAATAGTGGATAGTTCTATGCGGTGGTTAAATGAATGAGTGTTGTTGTTAGTCGTCTTTCATTTGTAAAGATTAGATGTTAAAGTAGTGTTGGGCATTTCAAAGTTTATTGTTTACCTATTGGTGGACTTTCGTATTGTATTTCCTTGTTGGTGGTCGAATACTTGCGTGTTGTTTTTCAATTCCCATTTCATGTCATCGGCATAGCATGCATCTCATTTCATACATATGTGTCGTGTAGAGAACGATCACGTGGAGGGTGACGTGGCCGCGATCGAGGGTGATCACGGTGAGCCGGTTGTTACTGAGACTCCAGCAGAAGCATCAGGCAAGCACCTATGCATCTTGAACCCGTATTAATTGTAATTTTGTGAATAACCTGCTTAATTGGTGACATAAGTCTGCATTAGGAATTGAATGGGGTGAGGGTT
Organism: Rhipidocladum racemiflorum; assembly: GCA_036346355.1. Classification (NCBI taxonomy): domain Eukaryota; kingdom Viridiplantae; phylum Streptophyta; class Magnoliopsida; order Poales; family Poaceae; genus Rhipidocladum; species Rhipidocladum racemiflorum. Next base: position 21,852,866 of record CM070570.1, on the reverse strand, counting down.
AGATCCTATTTGCTGCACATTCATCCCTTGGATTTGTGAATATTTCCGTTGGAGCTAATATGGGTAATATAATGAGTCCACGCTTAGCATGCTTAGATGTCGGGTTTGGGCCAAGTGACGGAGGGTTCTGTCACTTGTGGTTGTGTCATTTCACACGTACTATATTATGTTGGACTTGGAATTTGGAAAGGGTTGGAAAGGAAAAGATGAATTGGAGACCGGGCGGGAAGGTTGGGACATTGGGTAAGGAGACCCGATGTGGTAGTTCCCGTCTGAGTCGATTAAGGACCGATTCGATGGTTGCCCTTTGATTGAGCACACCCCGGTTGGTCGCATGCCCGATTATGGTACGGTAAGCCGCTCTTTCTCTCATACGGAATCGATGGACCGTAACTTCCTGTGGTTGGACGTGGTTGAGGGCGAGGCTTAGGCCGACTCTCGAGCGCCAAGCCGGGCTTGGGGCTGCTCGAGGGGGTGCTAGGTTTTCGGGCCACAGGAGGGACGCTTGATTGGGTATGATTGGGAGGGGGTTGACACTAGGCCCTTGTGGTAAGTGTCGTGCGATCAATGCTTCCCTGCAGGGTTAATTAAGCGATTCGAATTGCCGCGCTCTCGGATATGAGCAAGCTCTTTCATCGCACAGTCACGTAGTAAACAACTTGAACTTGTGGTTCGCCGTTGGGCTTGAGCTTTAAATTGGTTATGTATTGCTCTACTTTAATTGTTGTTACTTTCAACTTCACATTAGAAGTAAGTGCGGTCTATAACTGCTTTAAACTTGTAATTGGTTCCATTGTTGCACTTATATTACAAATGTTAATGCTTTTCTGCACTTTTACCTTAAGCTTACTCCTTGCTACAACTAAATGCATAATCCTTTGGAGTCGGTCATATATGGACCCACGGATAAGTCTTGCGAGTACCTTTCGTACTCATGCTTCTGCTTTGTGGTTTTCAGGTGAGGATCCGGTTGGCGAGTGCGAGTTCTGCCCGTCTTGTCTCGGTGATCAAGCGGGGCACCGAGTAGCGGCTTAGCGATGCAGCCCTACGCCGGAGTGTTCGGGGCGTAACACTTCCGGGGATTTGCTTTACTTTTGTTAAATGCGTTGGTTGGTTCTTTTGTTGTATAGATAGGCGTTTCGATGGGCTTTTGGATTTGGTAATGGACGCTTACGCGTATGTCGGGTTCCGTTGTGTCTTCTTGAGCCGTTGATACTGCTTTGGGGTCTTTGTGGATGTCGTTTTTACTTTCCATATATATATATCAACTGTGTTTTCTTGTCTGCTGAGTGGATGTCCGTAGAATCTAGAAAGGTCATGCCGAAATTTTCCAGTTTTCGGAGTCTTGGTCTTTTTCTCCGTTTTTGCCTAGTTTGGAGTCTTGGCGTGGTTTTCAATCTGGGTTGGTGGTTGTCGGGTTCGTCTTTGTGCTGTTGTTTTCCGCTTGCGTGTCGGTTCGAAAGTTTCGGGTTCGTTGCCCCCTTTATGCAAATTGAATTGATATCGTATTGTTTTCCGGTATGCGGTGATCCTGGGCGTGTTTCAGGTCGCATACCGGGGGAATACCGGGGTTGTTGTCGAGTCGTTTGGACGTTCGTAGGGTTGTCTCCATTGGGCTTGGGTATTAGCATCAGGATCACCTCCGGTGATTGGTTGCTAGGATCCAAATCCGATGGGAGCAACTGTTCATCCAACAACTCGAGGACGATCTGGGCGGCTCCTGACACATGTACTCATTCATACCTGTTGTCTAAGTTGCATGTATATACCTGTTGCCTGCTGCCTTGCGTGTGTACTGGAGCCGGTCAGCCGGAAGAGCAAGCAGTGCAATTAATTTTTGCATGCGCGACTAGAGCCGAGGAGGTCCCGCGTGAATGAGCGCCGTCTATTCCGAGACAGTGGAAAAAATTAGTTGCGCCTTCTATTCCAGGATGGAGGGAGTACTTCATAATGCTTGCGTTGAAAGCCAACGTCAGCCGCCAGTACATATCTAAAAGCGCATAGCATTCTTAATTGACAAAAAAATGTGATCATTATGAAAATTTAAAATAAAAAAAATTGATAAATTTAAATTCAAAAAATTAAAAAATTTAAGAGGTACTAAGATAATGCTAAAAAATTAAATTTATCAATTCAATTAAATTTAAAATTCAATTCAATTTAAATTCAAAAAATTTAAAAAATTTGATAAATTTATCAAAAAGTTTTAAAAACATGTACTAAGACAATGCTAATAATGCTGTAAAATTTTAAGATGATGGTCAGACTTGTGTATTTTTTTTAAAAAAATTGACAATGCTACTATTTTTATATATGCATTTCTGTTTTTGATTTTCTAGGGGCACTAAATAAAGTCTAATATTTCTAAACATATTTTTCTGAGGTCCTAAGGCAGTGCTAATGATTTTGTAAAATTTTTAAATGATTATCAGACCTATGTATTTAAAAAAAATTCTAATAGTGCTACTATCTTTGTATATACTCTTCTGTTTTTGATTTTCTGGGGCACTAATTGAAGTCTAATATTTCTAAAAATTTTACTACATGATCCTTGGTCTCTTTTTATGATACCGGTAAAATTTTAGATCATGGTCAAGCTTGTAAATTTTTATAAAACTTTGATAGTGTCTTTGTTCCATTTCATTAACTGCTATTTTTATTTCCCAGAACACTAAATGAATTAAAATATTTCTAAAATTTCTCTGAAGTGTTTTATAGATTAATTGGGATTTATTCAAAAAAAATTCCATTTTTCCTTAACTTTTATTTAAAAATTTTCCTTGAGTGTGCCGCAAATCGAATAAAACCAGTCAAAAATCAGTGAGGAAAGTGACGTTGCTTAGTTTGTCGATTTTCGACAAAAAAAAATCAATGAAAATTGCTCGAAAATCAACAAAATCAGTCAATTTTTAAATAGTTTGACTTCAAAAGGTTCAGCTTCTAATGATTTTCAACGAAATCAGTGTCAAGTGGTGGGCGATTTCCGAGTTCGAAACGGTATTGTAATCCTTGCCTATATATGAAAGGAGAGAGTAGTTAAGTTTCAACTAGACGGTACTTCTCCATTCATTTTTATAAAGCATATTTTAACTTTATACAAGAATTAAGATTACGTTGAAATTGAAAAAAGATATAAGAGAAAATAACTTAGATGGCCATACTTAATTGTCTTGGAAGATGAAAGATATACTTTGTGTGAGTGATAATGAATAAATACATATGATTGAGAAAGAATAAATATGTGTATAGAATAAAAAATCTCATTAAAAAATAAGATTTATAAATAAGATTATTTAAAAAATAAGTCTTATAAAAAAACGTAGGAAGTAGAGAATAAATCTCGGGCTCATATAAAAGCCCTATCTTGATTAGGAGCCAGCCCATCATCGTTCCGACTTCCGAGTGGCATTGCTCCTTAAAAGCCCATCATGCATCCTAGAAGCACTTTCCTCTCAAAGCACATTTATAAATAAATCCTACACGTGCATCGCCAGTTCGCCGCCGTCCCAACTCACCATGCTTCCGGGGGCCGCGCCCGGCCACCACCGCGGTCGCACGCCCACATGGCCAGGGCGACACTGAAGACGCTCACCACCAACCCACAGAAAGCCAAGGACAAGTTCGTCCGCCTTTGCTCCAGCGGTCACCTCAAGGATGCGGTCCACCACCGCTTCCATGACGCCCTTCGGTCGGATGCTGGCCTCTTCTCCCACCTCTTTCAGGCCTGCCGCGCCCTCCCGCTCCTCCGCCAGGTCCACGCCTTCGGCGCCGCCGCCGACCGCTTCAGCGCGAACCACCTACTGCTCCCCAACGTGGACCTGGGCAACCTCCCTAATGCGCGTAAGCTGTTCGAGAGAATTCCCAAGCAGAACGTCATGTCTTGGAACATATCGAACGGGGGATACATCAAGAACGATGACATGGCATGCGCACGGAAGCTGTTCGATGAAATGTCCACGAGGAATGTGGCGACGTGGAATACCATGGTTGCTGGGCGATGAGAGCTTGCAGTTCTTCCTTGCCATGCGACGGGAGGGAATGCTAAATATTGCGGTATTAGTAAATTTATTATGAATATAATTCTAAGTATATTAAATAATTATAAATTATCATTGTTAATAAAGCATAAAAAATTATTGAACAAGATATTTGATAATATCAAGGGCTAATTTGATTTTTGCCACTCCTCAAATTGAAAATTCGATCCCATGTTAAAAATCATGCCATTGAGTGGCTTTTTTTACACATGGGATCGAATTTTCAGGTTGAGGAGTGGCATATATCAAATTAATTCTAATATTTATTCAAAGCACGTATACTCATAATTAAGTATTTAAGTAAATGCATAACAATAAACAGTAAAGGAGACATAAAATTAGCAACTATGTTCAAGTTAATTTTAGAGTTTTTGGATGTTGGGCTGCTTTAATTAAAAGACCTCACCATTAGGGACAAGGTCATGGATAAATTTATGACAACCGTACCAAGATTCGATATTTACAATTTTTAATACTTGATAGATACTAGAAACTAATCAATTGAGAACTTTTTACCAATATATATCTAATTGAATCAATACTTAGTAAAGCATACAATGCATACACTAGTCAGCTGACAAAACATGGAAATGAAGCTAGCTGAAAGCAGCAGGAACTAACAGAGACAAGCAACAAAGTAATACAATAATGGCAGCTAACAAATATAGCTTATATTGATAGCAAGCAAGTATTTCTAGCACTAATGACAACCGACAAGAATGCATAAAACAATAAGCAAGTGACCCTATATATATATATATATATATATATATATATATATATATATATATATATATATATATATATATATATATTAGCACTTACTAGTTAACAATTGATCTAAACAAGTATATATTAGCTGAAAATAAATGTTGTCACAAATTGTCTCCCTAATGCTCAATCTTCATCGAACTATTGCCTCCCACATGCAAAGCCTCCAAGTTAATAAAATTGATTGGCCCCATTTGCAATGACAGCAAGAAAGTAATCATAGAAGTTGAGAAAACTCACAAAGCACCAACTGAATAGTTAGTGCAGCCGGCAATGCCACAGAAATCACCGGCGAGAATTTTGGACATACAAAGCTGCAATCTCTAAAGTGAGGCAATTCACCAGGAGACCTGAGATGAAGCTAGCACCGCTCAAGGGCCACATAAATCACCACCTCGGCCAAAAGGAATGGATCAACCGAACTCCAATCAATAGGTCTCAAGGACCTACTGTAGCAAAGGCAACACAATTGAGCTCGAATCCAACACCACCAAACCAGAGCAAGCAGCCACCAATCTTAATTTGCAAGTCAGACAATCAATATGATCTAGCTCCTGTTTGCCTTCCTTCTGACCTCCAAAGAACCCTTCGGCCAAAGATGAACACCAAGACTCAACTTGGGTTATACTCAAGGGAGGTAATCCACGAGTTGAATCAAGGTTGGATCGATGCTTAGGATCACAAGAGGTTGTTGGAAAAACCAAGAACAAAGCTAAAAACCCCAACTGGATCGTGTGGATTGGACTTGGATTAGATGGGGATTAGAAGAGGATTTTCACCGTACAAATGAGGGAGGAGCTAGCCCTCGGTTTAAAGGGGCATAGAGCAGGAAGAAGGAGCAGCAACCGCCGTTGGGAAGGCCGTATCGTGCCGCCCCACGCGCGAGTTGTGGCGGGAGAAGCAGTCCCCGATCACCGCCCCTTGCGCCCTGTTCGCTCAAGCCCTTGTTCGGTCTGGAGGTAGGGCACTATTTTGGTGCCTTATACCAGCTACGTGGGCCAGCTGGGCCAGCTTGGTCCCATGGGCTGGCCTGGCCCAATTGGTCTCCCTCTATTTTCCTTTTTTTCTTTTGTTTTTCATTGAAATTTGGGGTAAAACCCAAATTCCTGCAATAATCTAGCCTGATGAATTTGTCCTTGGGAGCGTTTTCCGTTGTTGTGCTGGGCTCACAGATGTTGTCTCCAGGCGGCAGGTCCATTCATATGTCGTGTCGTGCGGGCTGGACAGGGACTTGTGCATTGGGAGCTCGTTGGCTCACATGTACATGAGATGTGGGTGTTTTGAAGGAGAGGCTATGCTCTGATCACTTCCTTCTCTTAGCATTGTGTCATGCAATACCATAATCGCTGGAAGGATGCAAAATGGAGACTCAGAGGGAGCCTGGAGTATTTCTGCATGATGAGAGGTGTTGGGGTGGCAGCGGATGTGGTCACATTTGTTAGTGATATTGCTTCCTGCTTCGACGTGGCAGCTCTTGCACAAGGTTAGCAAGTTCATGCACAAGCTTTTAAGGCTGGAGTTGACAAGGTTGTGCCGGTGATGACTTCTCTTGCGCATATGTCACTACTACAGAAAGGCTTATATTAGATTCCTTATCAATGATCCTTCTAGCCAAAAAACGTTTGATGACAATGGTACTCATCACTGATAGTTTTTTTGTTAAAAGGATCAGTGATGAGGACCTCATCACTAATGATTTTTGGATAGAACCGTCTGCGAGGAGGTGTTATCATAGATGTTTTTTTTTGCTAGAACCATCTGTGATGAGCATTTCCTGAAAATAAGTACAGAGAGCTGCGAGGCCCCTAACCCATTTAGGGTTTCTCGAGCTATTTTTGATGTGGATGCGATTGTCAGGCGATCTGGTGCAAGGAGACTATGGATTTGGAAGAGTGATTGTAGATCCTTTTTTGGTGATCTAAGGTTAGTAATTGGTTCTATTGCATTATATTGAAGATCTAACTTGGTATAAAGAGAGAATATTTGAAAATATGATTTAGATCTAGCTTGGTGTAGATCTATTTGTTCTTTGTATTCTAAAGTAGTAATTGGTTCTAATGGTATTATGTTGAAGATGTAGCTAGCTAGCTAGGTAAAGTGATAATTGAAGATCCATTAATTTATTCTTTTTTATGTAAGAAGCTAGCTAGCTTGATAAAGAGAGATGATAATTTGAAGATATATAGGCAATTTGAGTCTTAGAGCACTAAATCTAACTAGTGCATAAGTGGTTTTAGATGTCGCTTGTAGCTAGATCCATTTGTTGTTTGTGATCTAAGAGGTAGCTAGTTTGGTAAAGATAAAATTGAAGATATATACTTGGTTTAGCTAGCTAGCTAGTTAATTTGTGCTCCAATTTAAGAATGTGTGCATGTGCATGCACTTTTAGTGTATTTCATTATTTAACACATATATATTGTAGCAGGCAACACTAACATCGCCGATGAAGTCGACGATATGCCAAATGATATCGATTGTGCTTCCCGTGAGGATAGGTTGCAAGATGACAATCTAGATCAGATGCTACGCAATGCAGAAGAGAATCGTGATGATAAAGAGTATAGTAAATTTTGGGGCTTGATGGATGACTTGGAGAAACCTTTATTCCTGAGCTAAGTTGAAATAAACAAGGTTATCGTCTGTGCTTGAACTATTGAAATTGAAGGCAAGCAACGGTTGGTCCAACAAGAGTTTCACAGCGCTGTTAGCTTTATTAGCGAACATGACTTTGGAGGGAAATGAGTTGCTGACAACCACATATAAAGCCATGAAGGTATTTTGTCCATTCAGAATGAAAGTAGAAAGAATACAAGCATGTCCGAATGACTGTATCCTCTATCGTAAAGAGTACACAGACTTGCATGTATGTCCGGTGTGCAACACATCCCTGTACAAGCGTAAAAATCAACTAGATGATGATGGCGAGGGCATCGAGGTGAAGAAAGGACCTCCTGCTAAGGTGGTGTGTATCTTCTCGTAATTTCCCATTTGAAGCGTTTATTTACCAACCCAAGAGATGCAAAACTGCTGCGTTGGCACTCGGAGAAGTGTAAGAATGATGGAATGCTAAGACAACCTGCTGATTCTTCCCAGTGGAGAAATATCGATAGGAGTTTTGTAGAATTTGGTGCGGAACCAAGGAATATAAGGTTTGGATTGAGTACAGATGGAATGAATCCTTTCAATAACATGAGCAGCCGACATAGCATTTGGCTTGTGAATCTCTGTATCTGTAACCTTCCTCCTTGGTTGTCTATGAAGCAGAAGTACATTTTGCTATCCATACTTATCCAAGGGTCAAGGCAACCTGGCAATGACATTGATGTGTACCTAGCACCGTTGGTGGAAGATCTAAAAATACTATAGGTTCCTGGGGTACAGGCATGGGATGCGTGCAAACATGATTACAGTATACACCTAGCATAATAGGGTAGTTGAATTGCATTACCTTATGATTACTCTCTTTTAATCATGGCATGTTACATGCATATAATTTCTTAATGAGAACTATTAATTCATAATTGCTTCTGTTCATTGCTATGCCGTCATGATTAATATGCTTGCATCTGAATATATGTTAGATATCTTTTATTTAGTCAATGATGTATGTTTTTAATCGCTTTTTGGTACATATGTGTTGTTTATGACTATATATATATATAACTAGCTGATTACATAAATTAGAATAGGAGCTAAGGACTAGGAAAGTGATCTGGACACCTATTCCATGGTGTGCTTGGACGCATGAATACAAGCGTTGCTTGAGCGCGAGATCTCGAGGAGTTCTTGGGCTCTGACACCAAGATTCTTTATCATTATTCTTATTTTATTCTTTTATTGTTGTCTTTCTGTGTTTATTGGATAGATGTGCCTCGAGTGCGATAGTCTCGTGGGGTTCTGATTGCCCACATACTCGATTTTTTTTTGTTCTTCATCTTTTATCATTAGGTAGTCCTTTCTAAAATGGAGTGACAAATGAGAGCGACTTGATATGATTCTTTTCCCCTGCTTAAAAACATAGCCATAAGACCCTTTATACACAATAAGACTCCCCACCTTATAAATAAATACTTGTAAATAAAATTGTTTAACATTAACCTTCTATACACAATAAGATCTCTTGTCTTATAAAGAAATGCTACTCTTAAGTTCCTAAGAGGGTTTTATAAACTATCAATCATAAAAATGAGCTCAAAGGACCCCACAAAAAAATAGAAAGAAAGAAAATAAGCTCAATCATATTCTTAGGCCTCACTTCTTAGTATTCTTTCATTACATACCCATGTGCAGTTGGTCCTTTTCTTCTATGTTCTAATTGCTTATTCCCTTGCTTTTAAATACACTTCTCTAAACTAGATAGTTACCTCCTGTTAATTTAACTATTATATCTAACGAACAATTTATTCCTTTTTTGTAGATTGGGTTATATCTAATGAAGATGACATCCACTTAATCGTTGCCATCGAGTGGATCTGATGAGCTATAGATAGGAAAACCAACACACGGTCCAAGAGGTGTAAATAAAAGGCCCCAGAGCCGATATATCATCACAGCGGTCAATCCGCAGGACGAGGCCCCCACACAACCTTCGAAGGCCGTGAACACATTTCGGAGCTTATGCAGGATAGTTGGACGGGAACGGGTGCCTATCACCCGTCCATCCTAGAAGTCGCTAATCGACGAGGAGCGCAACAACATGTCACATAAATTTTTGCATCCTTCGAGATCCCGGAAGACGCCGTGCACCTAGTTCGCCAATACGTATTGCAAGTGGCGGGAAAAGTGTGGAAGAAATTTAAAAGCATACTTGTCACAAATTGTGTCCATAAGGAAAGGACTCCATTATCTAAGTATGATTTCATTGACGAAGCCGTATGGTAACAATTTGTTGATATGAAGATGTCAGAAGAATTTATGCATCAGAGTGAAGCACTCAAAGCCCTCTAGGTCCAGAACACCCACCCCCATAGACTTGGCACCGCTGGGTACGCAGGTTAGAGCAAGCAATGGAGGAGGGAGGATGAGGAGGCACATCTGATGGGGATGTCCCTGCCATTTGCCTCAATCGAAGACCAGTGTGCCCAAAACTAGCTAAGAGCGAGGTTAACTACCACGTCTACGGGCACCGTGTCCTTTAGAAACCCCATAGACGAGGAAGTGTCCCAACGCCTGGTAAGATATCGAACTACATAGTTTGTAATTACTTCATAATTATAAGTGACATGACATATCGTGCTCTTGCAGGTCGCGTTGAGTTCAGAATCATCGCAAGCCTCTTTCCAGCCGAACAGAGAGAAAGGCGTATTTTCAACGGCCTTGGGAAGAAAGGAGCATCCTAGTCGCACGAGAGGCTTGGGTGTTTTCATCCCCTGGAAAATGGGATTCCCACAGGACTCCGACACGTATTGAATTAGGAAAAGAGCTAAAGCCAAGCGCGAGGAACGCCTAGTAGCGTCAATTAAGGAACAGATTGAGGCAGAGTAAAAAGCGTAATTTTATGAAAAGCTAACAAGCCTAGAGGAAAGGTGGGAGCTAAGGGTGGTTGCAAACAAACTCGCACAGACCGCACAAACCCCAGAAGCTCCAGCGCAGTCCAGCCCCACTAACCGGCGGAGCAGCTATGCGTCTACCCTCGAGACAAACATACAAGAAGGTACATCTGCCGTTGATGACATCCAGGTATATAATACATATGTCTAAAATGCTCTGTACATAGAATATGTTGGACATCATAGCTAATTAATTGTGCACCGTTATGTAGGAGGTCACGCCATACAAGCTCCAAGTGAGGCTTTTCGATAGCCCTCTTATCCTGCAGGCTGGTTGGGGGGTGTGTATCCAACCAATGAAGCGACAACTTCACGATCGCCCGGTAGCACCGGGTTACGTGAAGGTTTGTATGGACTACGTGAATTCGACTTTTAGTCTCGTATCTTTGGAGATGCCCTCAAACGACGAGATCGTGACACTAGGGCATGTAGTTGACACATTCATTCAGTGGCGCAAGAGGGACATCTTAATCGACGACCATCCTCCAGCATCAGGGTAACATGAAAAATATGATCCACTTTCTGCAGCGGAGCTACCAGCGCTACCGGAGCCACTAGCTGCACGAAAACGGCCCATACAATCAGCTATCATGCCCACAGCGTCAGTGCAGGCCGATACAACACTTAGGGCTCACTCCTCTTTTGTGAATACGACCAAAAGTGGAAAGGGGGACAAGGAAAAATCCAAACAGATTAGGAAAGAGCTGGAATATGAATATGCCCCATTGGCCCAAAAATTTAAACTAGGAGAGCCTTTACTAACGGAAGAAGGCCTACAAGAGTTTTCAACGAAAACCAAAAGATTGCATGATTTATACATGGAAGAAGCCAAAAAACCGGAGGCAATACATGTAATGACTATCTCGATCAGTTTCAAGCACGAGCATCTTTTCAACCAGTTGTCTGGAGGCTTCTTCCCGATCGACTTCGGGGACTTGTTCAATCTCTCCAACCTCGACACCATTGTCCTCGGGCTCATGAGATGCTGGACATTGTAAGTGTGTGCAATCATGGTCTATACAATCATGTATTATCGATAAATGTCATATAACTTCTTGCTTTTGTGTATCTAGATACATGATCCTTAAATCAAAAAAGGAAGAAAGAACCGGTACGTTTCCTCAACCCACACATAGTCTCAAGCCAAACAATGAACAATAATGCTACTTACGTCGAGAATTACGTGATAGAGGCATTGCTGGCTCAAAACAATAAAGAGTACATACTTCTACCCTACAACCCGTTGTAAGTGTTGCACTACATGGCATACTTTGATTTTTACTTTACATGCAACTCAAAGTTAGGTTGAGTAACTGTAACACCCTAAAATTTTGAAATTTAGTTTAATTATTTATTTGTGGATTTTTGAGAATTTTTAAGAATTTTCTAGAATTTATTTAAATTATTTTGAAAATCTTCTATTTAGGGCTATTGTGATAATTTATTTAAATATTTGAAAATTTTAAATAAAATTTTATTTGAAAATATTTTATTTTACTTCAAAATATTTTTGGGAATTTTCCTGGAATTTTTAGATTATTTTTGCTATTTATTTCAAATTAAATGAATTTCTGTGATTATTTTAAATACAAAAATTGGAAAAATGTTTAATTAGCCTTTTGGGCCAAGCCCATTAGGACCCAGCCCGTACCAAGCCACTGCGGCCTAATCATGTGAAACCCTAGATCCAAACCGTTGGATAAAGATCCAACAACCGAGTTTCATCCGCATAGCTGCGTGATGCCAACCATCTGATCGACGCCATGTGGACACCTCAGATAGCACCATATCAACGCCGCGCCTTAGCCGGACTCCGCCACCGCGTCGACGCCTCGTCCGTGGTTCTCGCGCCCATACGCGCTGGTCCAGGCCTATTTATTGCAACTCGACCACCGAGCCACGTTCATCGTTCTCCACTACCCCTTTTACCCTAAGCGTTGCCAGCCGAGCCTTCGTCGTCTTCGTGTACACTGGAGTTGACATGGTCACCGCGGTCTTCCTTCGCGTTGTTCGCCTCCTACGGTCGATCTACGTCGCGTTGGTCTTGTCCTTTGGATTCGTCACTATGAATACACGTAGATCCGCACAAAACCGAGATGAATTCAGTGAGGTTACGCCAATTTGTGTGTTGTTGTCCCCATCTCCGGCACAGCGCATCACCGCATCATCTCCACCGCCCCTTGCAGTGTTGCCACCGTCCGATCAGCGTGAGCCACCCAGATCGCGCCACGTGTCTGCTCGCGTCAGCCTTGCGTTAGCCGCCAGTAAGGCTTCCATGCACCGCGTCCACCGTGCGCCGACGAGGTTCGTGGACCGGGTCCATAGATCCGTGGTCCCACCTATCAATGAGATAGTGGTTTTCAAGATTTATTTTATTCATGGCAAATAGGGTTTATGACATCATACATAGATTTTCTTTTAGAAATTTAATTCGACCGAAAAGAAAATAGAGGGTGACGTCAGCAGTGACGTCATTATTCGATTTTCCAGTTTTTAATTAAATAGTTATGCCATGATTGCTAAAGCCTCATTTGATGATCGAATTTCTTGTGCCATTGTCACCTTAAGAATACATTTATAATGTATGATGAATATTCAAATAGTTAGAATGTGCTTAGACATGTTTAGACCTAAATTTAGGTTATTTTGGGAATTTTGTGTCAAATGATAATTTTAATGAAATTGAGAATTATGTTTTGAAGGTCGTTGATAATTGTGACATGGACTTCTATGTCATGTCATGATAAAGTTAAAAAAATATGATTTAGATTGGGTGAGATAGGCTAGTGTGCTGGTTTCATGGGATGTGAAAGCTTGCCAAGTCAATTAAGGACCTGTCTGTGAGTTGATGAATGTAAAGCATTACCGTATTACCATATGTCGGGTATGGGACAGACCTGATTATCCGTATTGCAACATATCATGGACAGTCATGCCATTAGGTGGGAAGTGGTTTGAATGAAGAGGCTGCCACTTAGTGCAAGATGGGGCTTTTTGACTTAGGGTGACCCTTTCAGCGGTGAAATCTTAGCGGGCATGACTACATAGGTGGAACTTTATATGGGATCTTGTCGTGATTTTCTCTGCCGCACACCAAAGGAAGTGTGTATTTTGGCACAAGGAGGCAATCATGTCTTGTGGGTAAAGTTGTACAACCTCTGCAAAGTGTAAAACTAATCGATTTGCCGCACCCGCGACTATGGGTATGCCGAGCTGGCATTTCACAGATTAGATCTCAAAGTTTCCAAAAGATGGTTTTGAGAAAGTGAACTTGGAGGGGTGGAGTGATTCAGTCATGGTAAACTTGGGTTGGGTTCCAGGAGGGATTCCTAAGTTGATTCTAGGAGAGATTCCTGAATTTAGAATTATTGAAAAAAAAATAGAATTTCCTTTTTAAATAATACTGTGCCTTTGGGAAATTACTTAGAGTATCTGTGAACATGCAGCTTTATGCTAAAAATAACCATATAACCTTCCATTGATATTCCTTGCATTAATGTTGCATTTCCTGTGTAGCTTGCTTCCATTTATATTCCTTGCATTAATGCTATATTTCCTGTGTAGCTTGCTGAGTACTTTTAGTATTCACTCTTGCTTTATTGTTGCTTTTAGAGGAGTATGACTACGATAATGAGGACCAAAAAAACTAGGACCACTACCCTAGTCGATTGCTAGTGGCAAATCTATTGGATTTTATTTCAGTTTGTGTTATTTCCGTTGCTTCACTTTTATTTGGCCTACGAGCTAATATTATTATAAAATACTATGTCAGTTATTGAATAAAGATACATTTGATGTGTTGTATTATCAACTTTGTTTATTGTGTACACTAGCTTGATCCTGGATCAGTATATTTTACACATAGGGTTCGAAGGTGTTACTTTCGGGTCTGACAGTAACCATAGCTTTATTGCTGTGTAGGTTTCATTGGGTTCTAATTGTATTTGAACCAAGAAAAAGTCAGATTAGCTACGTTGATTCCTTACGTAAGGGCAGCCACGACTTGAGGACTATCAGAAAACTACTCGACAGGTAATCACGTTTCCTCCATAGATAACTCTCCTATAGCTCGTGGAATGCCTGAGGCTAACTTTTTTGGAATCACATCAGGCATTCAAAGTGTGTAGAGCTCGTGGAGGGCCACACAAGGTCTCGTCGAAGCTGAAACACAATTTTGACTTTCCAGTAGCTGCTAGTACACAATAATCCTATATTACTTCGTAATAATGCCCCTCGAACTAATCAATTCTATTTTTGCAGTGCGCCCAGCAGGGACAGAAAAATAACCTTTATGCCTCCTACGTTTGCCATAACATGCGAACCCTCGTTGGTACAAAGAAGATCAATGATGCAACTACGTTGAAAAAGGCCCATCTGAAGGCAATTCGAGAAAGCTTATCTGACTTCTTGATGTGTGAGGTCATAGCTCCAAAAGGCACATTCCACTTTGCGTAATTTGTGAAACTTGAGCATTCTATTAGTTAATTAAATTTGTTAATTGTAATTGTGTATTCCATTGGTTAAAACAATATTTGAGTTGATTTCTGAAATAGTTGTGTAATCTTCGATATATTGGTTAAGATAACATTTGAGTTGATTTCTGAAGTGGTTATGTAATCTGCTTGTGATGTGTATAATCTGCTTGTCATATAATCTTTATAATCTGCTTGTTTTAGAGGGTATGGCTAGTATTTCCTGAGGCTAGCCAATAAATAGGAAAATATTTAGCAGTTAAAATTAATATCACATACGGTTCCATATAAAGAATCGTCTATGATATATCACATACCACAAACGGTTCTATTAAAAAACCGTCTGTAATGTGGGTCACATATCATACGCTTGTATTAAAGAACCGTCTATGATACATCGTTGTCATCACTGACACATATTTACAGACGGTTCACAAAACCATTTGTGATCACTTTTTAGAACCATCTGTGATGACCTTATCTGTAGTAATGTGTATTCTCGATGTGTGTGCTTAGTGACTCGGAAAGAGTTTTATTTGGTTGTTGTGGATCAGATCTTTTCCATTTCAGTGCAATGATCTCAACTTATGGGCTCCATGGGCAAGGACAGAAAGCAGTTGTGCTGTTCAAATAGATGATGAACGGAGGGGCAGAACCTAATGAGATTACTTTCTTGACCTTGCTACATGCGTGCAGGCATAGTGGTCCGAAACACGAAGGCATGGAGTTCGAGCATATGACTAAGGAATATGGACTGCAACCAAGAATGAAACACTACACTTGTGTTGTGGATCTTCTTGGGCGATAAGGTTGTCTAGATGAAGCGGAGGTCCTTTATCTTTTCCAAGCCTATGCGTCCTGATTGGTTCATATGGAAGACGTTATTGTCTGCTCGCAAGATCCAGAAGAATTTTGACATGGCCGAGCAGATAGCAGAACGTGTCATTGAGATGGACCCTCGTGAATCCACCGCTTATGTTCTGCTATCAAATATTCGAGCTACCAGCAGGAGATGGGGGGTGTCAGTGAGGTAAGGAAAACCATCAGGGAGAAGAACGTGAGGAAGGAGCCTGCATGGTGTCAGCTGGGTGGAGCTTAAGGGTCAGGTGCACCAGTTTTGCACAGGAGATAAATCTCATTCAAGACAAAGAGGAATCGACGAGTGCTTGGAAGAAATGATAGCCAAGATTAGGTAATGTGGGTATGGACTGGACATGAGCATGGTGTTTGTGCGTGCTAGCTATTGATCATGGGACTAGCACAGTATGCGTATTAGAACCTTACTTTTATGTTACACTGTAGCATAAAGGTGAGGGTCTCACACCACATCTGCCCTAGCCCTCTAGCCGCTGCAGTGGCTATGGCCAGGCACATTTGTTTGTTGCTACAGATACCCATGGGTACTTATTGGGTATCGGGTATCCATCAGGTTTAGATGTGGACACGAATCTGTACCTGCGAAGCTTAATGGGTTCAGATAGGTGGCACTTTGTTCAGATTCGGATCCAAGACAATAGTAGATACCCACCCAATTACTATCCCTACCTTCAGCTCCTCCGCCCCTCTGGCCGCCCCCAGGGCAAGCTCCGCATCCGCTTGCCCTTCGCAAGCGTTCGCCGCCTCCTCCCGAGCCCGCACGATAAAATTGATAATTTGCCACTCCAAAGATTGACCCATTGGATTATGATGCCACTTGAGCTAATGACATATGTGACCATCTGAGTCAATGAAATGTATGTCCAGTGGCAAATTTGCGAAGCCACATGTTTGAAGTGGCTACTCCCCCGCCGCAGTACAGCTCGGAGCAGTACTACCGTCCCAGTGGGTACTACTCTGTACCACCGCCTCCTACGCCGCTGGGCCCTCTGAACCTGTGGAGTACATAAGGCAGTATGAGCAGGGAGGGAGGAGTGGGAGTGGAGTGGAAAGTATGGAGTAGGCACCTGCCTTGCAGTGAGCGCAGTGGCTGGGGCCCTCGAGGAGCTTGCGATTGATGAAGGTGTGAAGTACAAGGAGGAGAAGATGGCAGAGAGGGTGGAAGGGAAGGTGGCGCCTACCAGAAGGAATGATTATAACGACATTGAATAAGAGTTCGCATGGGTGAGGATGCACTGTGAGTTGGTTCTTATTCATCCCTGCCAATGTGGGAATGAAGTTGCAGTGTGATTTTGTGATTTGCTTTGTCTATGTATATATTTGCTTCAGCACTGTAAATTATCATGGCGCTCGTGCTTACGGCTTGCGCTTTATGACAGATTTGGTGTGTATCAAGAGGGTTTCGTGATTAGCTCTGAGGCTGTACTTGTCACTCGATGTCTCGATGTTTAGTTTATATTTTCCCTGAGTTTTGACTGCTCCATTTTCCGTATATGTGGTGTTTGGCATTGCGGTAAACTCCTTCAAGTCTTTGGATATCTTAGTCATAGGATATTACTTTGTGGAACAGCATTCAGAATTTGATATAATTGTTTGTCATTACAGTCCTATTTATACGTGCTTTGCATTATGTTGCACTAATTGTTGGCTATGACTCCCCTGTGAGCCACATTTGGCGGTTTAAGAGCCAGGATATTGTTAGAGTTGCCACATTTCAATTTAGCTTGCAGGTTTGTAATATAGTTTGTACTTAGTAATGCACTAAAGGAGAGTGAAAGTGGTCCAAAGAAAGCTACATCTAAGTCATAATGGTTTGCTTCAGATTAAAATTACTATGTCAAGAGTAAAAAAGTAGGCTTTGTTTTTTGTTTCTTACACTTCCAAAGATTATAACACGACACCTCACCCCCCGCAAAGACACTCGTATTATATAGTGACCATCTTAAGTTCTTTACAATTATATTACCCTTACCCCTAGTGCTTTAAAACCATTGATTTTACCGGACCCCAAATGCCAAGTAATGTTGCACGAATTAAACTACATCGGCATTTGTTAGAGCTTCCACAAGTAATGTATATTTGTTCTTCATGTAGTTGTTGGATGGGCCTTTTTGGTTTTGCATATTGTAAGCTTTACAACTTGTTCCTGCTTGTGTTTTTCAAGTCATCCTCTCACACTTATTGACAGATTTATGTGCTGTGGCGTATAGAATTTTTTGACAGATTTCCAAAAAAATGTCTTCAATGATATATGGGATATCGCTGTTGTCTTTTAAAACCACAAGAAATATAGACCTGTTTTCATGTTTCTGTGATAATAACTTGGATTTAATGAACATGAAAATTCCTAGTTATGCAGCTCCTCAACTTAGGTCTCACCAAAACTTATGTTTGGCGTTGTACTACTAATGTCCCTGCATGACTTACAGCCTTAGATACATAGCTTGAAGGCGCAGAGCTGCATACTAGTTTCCAACTTTTTTTTGTGATACAACATTGGAAAACTTTTTATTGAGATGTTTTACAATTCTGGAATCCTCTCAGCTCATAAAGGCTGAGCCTTTTTTCCTTCTCACTTATATAGTGTGTGAAACTAAATATAACACAGTAGGCTACTCGATACTTGGCTAAGAATTGATGCCATTGTTTGTGTTTGAATAGGTACAGTCGAACTTCAAGTTGAAAGTGGAACATCTACATGTATATGCTCATTTTTCTGTAGCTATATCTCTGAGAAAGGCCCGGCACTGTGCCAGTGCCCATATTTGTATCTAACCGGTGCATCATAATAGTGCATTTGCAACCAAAATTCCAAGAGATAAAAAGTATGTCCTGTTCATGGAACACATTACTTACTTTTTTTCCCGAAAGATCGGCAAGAACTCGAACTTTCATTTAAGAGGGAGAAAAAACCAAAAGTTTTAAAACAAGCCATGTAAACTTCACGACATAAGAAAACAACTAACACAAACAACAATAAACACACATGGGATCCTTAGAGCAAATAAAAACTTTATGGCTGCAGTTATAGAGAGGAGGGCTGACAACACATGGAAATTATGGGGCAGTAGCCACTACACCATGGTTGACTGTAACCACTCTTTTCCAATTTGCAACATCTGGGAGATTAAGTTGAACACGTTTTGAACTGCCTGGTATGAATTTTGAGAAATTCTATTATTCCTCTCCTTTCATATGTTCCAAAAACCGTATATGTGGACTCCGTCGATCTCCCTCCTCTGTTGAGATGAGTTATTGTGAGGTAGTCGCACTGAGGTCGGATCTATGTGGAGCCAATGGAAAACCTTGATCTATATATGTTTCGCAAAAGGGCAATGGAGCATGAGGTGAGTGGCTGATTCAGGTTCAACTCCACATAAGGGGCATTGAGTGCTATGTGGCCATCCTCTAAGCATCAGCCTGTCCGCTGTTAGTACCCTGTCTTGAATGAGTAGCCTTGCAAATAATTTGCACCTATTTTCTGTATTTGCGCACCCCCCAAATGACATTGTAGTTATGCTCCAGCCTAGCACTATGAAACTATACATTATAAGTTGTTTTCATTGAGTATTCGCCGTTCGCCGTCCATTTCCATACTATGTTGTCATGCACATGTGGATGTAGGTTGACCAGTTGGATGGCTTGCCATAGGTTGACATATTCATCAAGCTGCATAGGAGTGCTTATTCGTTGAAGCAGCTTTAGCCAATTTCTGCTGGAAAGCTCATGTTGTACAAAACTGTTCTTCCTCCTCACCAATGCGAAGCATAGGGGCACCATCCCCTAGAACTATGTTGGTGTTTGCATGGAAAAAGACTCCTATATGTTCGATCGCAAGGAATCTTCATGGTGACCCAGGGTCTTTGTCTATCTTTCCATTTGTGCCAAAGCCAACACATTTTCAGCGCTCATCCAAATCTCTGGAGATCTTTTATCCCCAAACCTCCTAGTCTCTTTGGTCTGAACACTTTGTTCCAGTTCACTAGGCAATGGCCTCCACTACAGTCCTGTTGTCCTCTCCATATGAAATTTCTCCTTAACGTGTCCATCTTTTTGGTTGCCCATTTGCTTGATGGGAACATCGTTAAATGGTAAATTGCAAGGGACGTGAGGGGTGAGTTGACTAAAGTGAGTCGAATCGCCCTTGACATCTGTTTTTGTTTCCATCCTACCAACTTAGTCCCCATTTTGGTGATGATGAGTTGTACGTCCTTTTTCTTTAGTTTTGTGGGATGCAGCGGTAGTCCTAGGTATCTTCAAGGAAAGGATTTCGCTAGGGCCGTGAATTCCTGTAGGACGGTGTCGGTGTTTCGTGCACCGGCAATACGAATTTTTGGTTAGTGGGGGTCGCGCGCTCCCTCTCCTCGAATGGTTGACTCAGGAAGCCAGTGGTTTATACTGGTTCGGGCTGAACGTCCCTACTCCAGTTCGTGCTGTTGTATGTATTGTTTCACGAGACGAACGATTGCCAAGGGGTTACTGGTGAGGCAAGGTTTCGATCGGTCGATCCCCTGCCCTCGGGTGCCCTGCCTCTCCTTATATAATTGGAGGGGGGCAGGTTACACGGGAGTTTGGAAAGAAAAAAGAAGGGGTACTATACGCCTGGGAGTCTGGTCTTCTGTCTTGTCGTCCGACCGTGCTCCGCCTACCCCTACGCCGGGTTGGTAGTCCCGCGGCAGGGGGTCTTCTGCCGGGATGACAGGGTGACGCACTGCTTTGTATGACCGTCAGCTCCAGCAATTAAATGTATTTGCCCTCAGCGTGGCCTCGGGAGGGGGCGCTCTCCTCCGTGATATGTCAGGATGACGGGACCGGGCTTGACTTTCTTGGCGAGTCTTCTGACACCCTCGGGAAGGGACCGCATACCCTGGTATAGACGCCAGGGGACGTCGCGCACGCAGGGCAGTTGGCCTGACGTCAGCGCAGGGCTTGACCCCTCGACCGCTGGTTGAGCCGTCCGACCACGTGCTCCGACTTAGGAGGTCGGGACTTGCTGACCGTCTGGAGCTGGTTCGAATCAGGGCCGGGTCCACTCTTTATGGCCCACGGGCCCTTTGCCAGAACTGGGCTTCTAAGGAAGTCAGCCCGTTCGTGGTTCCGGGCTGATGGGGGTACCCATGGTATGTGTACCCGTCAGACGGCTTCAAGATCCACGCCCTCACAACTTATGGGGTAGACCTCAGTTTGAATATTTGTCTATAGCCATGTTGCTCCTCCAAAGATATACAAAGCCATTAGGATTGCCTGTAATTCCTATGAGTCCAGGTTGGCGAAGATGGTTGCATCGTCAGCATACAGGGAGATATGAAGTTTGTGTGGCCGGCCTAGAATCGATGTAAGCATATTCTCCCTGTCTGCTTTTGCAATTATATTTTGAATCGGACCAATGGCCAAAATGAATAACTTAGGTGACAATGGATCTCCCTGCCGGAGTCCTCCCTTGTGTTTAATTAGCTTCAAGAGGATTCCATTAAGCAAGATTCTCGAAGACGACGAAGCAAGGATCATTTAGACCCAGTCTCTCCATCGACGCTCGAACCCCATTTGCTCCAATAGTTTTAGTAGATACTCCCAGCTGGCTGAGTCAAAAGCTTTGGCTATGTCTAACTTGATGAAGAGAGCTGGTGTCTTGTTCCTGTGCACCTCCTTGGTGAGGTTTTGGGTATAGAGGAAGTTATCATATATAGATCTCTATTTGATGAACGCGCTCTGATTAATGGATACTATCTCTTGAAGGTAAGGTGTGAGCCTATTTGCAGGTAGCTTTGAAAAAATCGTTCCCATGCTATGAATTGGGCTTATGGACCTGTACTCTGAAATTCTGGTGGCGTCCTGTTTCTTGGGCAATAGGATTACATTTGACGAGTTGAGAAGGTGGAACCTTCATGTGAAACCGTCTTGCCCTGGGGTTTTGTCAAGTGGCATAGAGGAAACTACCTGCTATACCCCATGTTCATCGAAAGGTTCTTCTAATGCACTCAAGTTATGGCATTGCATATGTAACACTTCCTAGCGCAATGTATGCCCTCTTTGCTCCTTTGCCCCCATGTGGTGTTGGCAGTACTGGAAGATCTCTTGATGGCTGCTCGGCCAAGGAGTCTGTATTTTAACCTGGTCCGAAATTCTCACAGTACTTACTTTTCAGTTTTAATAGTCAACAATGGCCTAGCTTGTTACAAAATGCATGACAAAATTGGCAATAGCATAGACGTTCAACAAGTTATATGACCAGAGTGATGACCCATGCTGCTGGATGGTAATGTTGATGGTAATACTGTATGCAATGGCATGGTAAGATTGATAATTGTAACGGATTTGCAGTTAGTGGAACAATTGCATGGTAAGATTGATAATTGTAATGAATTTGCACTGTTAGTGGAACAATTGCAAATTGAAATACCTGGGAACTAACACATGGGTGAAGGATCACTACTCTCACTAGAGTTTATGGAGTTAGTAGTTAACACTCAATAACCTCGATTATTTGTAAATGTTCTTGACGTGTGCTTGGATGTAACTGATAGCAGCAGACTACATGAGGATTGTTGGCTTGTCGCTGATCCTTTGTACTTATAATTAGAGTTGATGCTGCAGGTATTCTCTAGTCTTGTAGGTAGTTCCTGATACCTCATGGTTTACTTTAAGGATCTCTCCAGAGCTTCTAGCAGTGACAAAAAGAAAATAATGAAGCTTTTAAATGTGAGGAGATGATCTGAACCACTAGTCCCATATTGCTAATTTCACTGTCAACACTTGAGTGGCTGGCAATATCTATATTATGATGCTTGGTTCTATTTGTGAATAGCTCAGGAACGGCTGCGAGGGTAAGTCCAGTGAAATCTTGGTAATAACTCAGGTATTCATAGAACATTTTAGTTAGCTTTTGATATGGAGGAAACAGAATTATGTCACCTAGCTCATCCGTTACCCGTAAGTCAAGACATTCGTAGAACACGACTTATATTATGAGTTAGTGACTACCCGTAAGTCTTAGAACTGCAGATTCTTTTTCTCTGCAGATGATGTTTAGTTAAGCATGTAACGCTAGATGTGGTATAACCATGACTAGCTGTAGATCTGAAGGTCGACTAGCTTCTCAGCCTCACGTCTAGGCCCAATGTGCTGCTATTTGATCTTTTGTCTAGACTGTATTGTCTCTTGGATTAGGCTATAGATATTTTTTGGACCTAAGCTCCTTTACACAGGTGGTACCCTGGAGTAAGAAGGATTAAGGAGAGACCGTAGCACTCATCCTTATGGAGGAATCATGGTAAGCATCTAGACCTCTTATTTGTTGATTATGTGGTTTTGGTGATTAATGACCCTAAATCATTAGGACTAACTTTAGTTTGAGTGTTGTTAAGATTAGTTGGGTCTTAATGATGAATATGGGTAGCTCTTGGGCTTTCATGGATCCTCATGTATACCAATAATGGCAAAACCTTCATTAAGATTAGAGAAATTTTACGATGGATTATACTTGTAGTATAAAATGTGTAGTAGAAATCACATCTAACCGTTGGTTTTTTAAGGGTGTTTCTACTACTCTACTTCCAGGTGTAGTATAAGTAAACTCTAGTTAATATGATCCATTGGATCGAAAAGAATGAACGGTTCATATTCAATTTAGTGTACTGTAAAAGAGTTCTAAGATTAAGGACGGCTAGGAATTATCCAGCCAGTCGAGTGTGGATCATTGTAGTTGGTATGTTTTTATTTTTGCTTTGGCCATACTAATTGTGGTGCACACTAGGTGTTTCTAGCTCAATTCTAGTCAGAGAATGCTAAGGATCGAATTTTTGTTGTGAGGATTTCACTGTTTGGATTAAAAAGCAACCAAGTCAGAAAATTCAATAGAGGCAGATTATCCAGGTCAAGCATACTATTCAGAGAGGGCATTTTATGTGTTTCTAGAAATTTACATAGAGGCAAATAATCCGGGTCAAGCCGTAGCATTGGGGTGTACCATTAGTCCATAGAAGTGTTTTTGGCGGCCATGGAATTCTACACATAGGCATATTATCCGGGTTGAGGCATATCATCTGTCCAAATAGGGTTTTCTTTGCACAAGTTAAGAGGCAGATTATACGGCTCGAGGTGTGTCATTGAGGCATTTGATTGATCTAGAAGGGTTCAATTTGAGTGAAGCACCGAGGCCAATGATCCAGGTCAAGGCATATCATTGACTAATGCTATTGTTCCATAGGCTTCATGGGATCGATACACTGAGATGGATGATATGGCCCCAGGTGGATGAGCCTGGTCACACAGGTTATCCAGGTAGAGAGAGTTGAGGAAAATTAAAATGAGGTGAAAGATCTGGGTCTATAGGCACTTTTCAAAAAATGTGACAAACGACTATTTTTTTTAATAGAAAGGCTATATAAGTGGACCATGAGCATTCAAGTTAGCTTTCTTGTGACTCCAAAACAGTGTCTTGCATATTGAGAAGTTCAAGGACACTAAAGAGCTTGAAGTTGATATTTTGATAGTATGAGAGAGTAGATTAGGCCTTAGTGTCAATCACTCCTAATTGCTTGACTTTACTGGGTTCAAGTGATATCCTTTAGCTTATTACTCTTGGAATTTGGTGATTCTTAGACGGCTTGGTGGTGTGCTCTTGATTACCTTCCCAAGAGGAGCTTGTGGGAGGCACTAGGAGTGGAGGACTACCGTGAGTTGACTGCTCGGATCCTTCCACAGGTTCAAGTAGGAACTATACTCTTGCAATAGTGCTCCAACGAGGATTATGGGAGAACGCCAAATCTACGAGACCTCGATAAAAAAAACTCGGTTGTCTCTTGTCCCTTTTACATTTTTGTATTTAAATTCTTATTCTTGAATTCCTAGATTACTAGACTTGTATAGGATTGGAACTTCGGTTGCAAAACTTTCCTAGCATGTTTAGGAGTTGATTGAACACACTAGCAAACTATAGACACTTAGGTTGGGAGTAGTTTCTAGATTGCTCTAAATATGTTGAATTTAGCCTAGTTCGGAAAAAAAATCTAATTCACCCCTTCGCCATCCGATCCACTTCAATCATATATTTGTCACTTGTCAGAACCACCAACTTATATTTTTGTGATCGCTCGAAGGAAGGCTGTGATGTGATGTGTGGCTATTGCTATTGTGGTTTGATGATTGAATATAGGTTTCAGTTTTCTTGGATAAACTTATTGGATATAAAACCCTAGCAGTGCAGGCCAGATAAATTTGTGGAAATTGCGAGTATGTCCTTATCGACTGAAGAAATTGCATGAGACCTTAAAATTCTAGAAAATTACACATAAGGGCTTCCACATTTTTGGAACTTTGTAGAAAAGGCCCTGTAAATTCTATGAACTTATAAATTTACTTTTATGGTATGTAATTTATTCCATTAATTATTTTCTTAAGGAGAAGTAATTAAGAGAATTACTGTCCAAGCATAGAAAATTGTAGAAAAATTGCAAAAATTGCTGTAAATTCACAAAAAAATCTAAAATTAAGAAAAATTATTTCCTTGAAGTTAGATATTTTTGTATAGCCCATATGCTTTTATCATAATGATTTAATCTATCGATGGTATATTTTGCTAGTTATTGTGTGGAATAAAATAAAGTAGAATATATGCTTGACACTGTAGATAAATTTGCCACATGATATGACAATTTCATATACTCTTGATATCCAATTAACCTCAAATTGATTTTAATGGATTTGTAATATGTTCTTAAGTGTAATGTGGCTGAATGAGGCAAGTGAATTGTGATTCCCTGAATAGCACTTTGAACCAAAATCTACATAATCTCATGAAAGATCACTTTAAGATATAATTTTCCACCTCCATCCATTAAGCTTCACACCAACAGAAGTGGTACCTTGAGAGTATACACTATTATATAATTCGAGTTGATTCCCACATACGCCTAGAGCATATGCACTTGAAAATTTTAGGGTTGGCGTATTGAGTTAATGCAACTAACACCCCCGTACTCCTAGAAGAGGATGTGAATACTTGTATTGCGCAATATCATGTATGTGGTAATGTGAAAGGGTAAATATGAGAAAGAATATCGCTCAAAGATTTTACACACTCATGATTCCTATAAGGTCAGTGAGATATGAACTTAACATTAGGGGTGAAAACGGTATCGGTAATTCCCGGAATTCCGGAAACCGTTTTCGGAATTTTTCGACCGGACGTATCGGTTTCGGTAATTTTCGGAATCGGAATCGGAATCGGTAATTTTTTGTCGAAAACGATAACGGTAACGGTTTTGCTCGGTTCCGACCGTTTCCTTCGGTATCCGGAAAAAATCGGTAAATTCCGTCGGTAATTACCGGAATTATTTCAGCCCAGTAGCCCACAAATCACGGATGACATATACAGATGACAGAGGCAGGCCTCCCATCTCTCCTTTTCCTCTTACTCGGCTCCTCGCTTCTCTCATCTCACCCTAGGGCACGCTGGCCGCCGCCGACCGGAGCGATCCACCTCTTCCGATCCCCTCTGCTCCGATCGCCTAAGCCCTGAGGTAATCCAGCCCCCTCCCCAGCTGCCCCCGTCCTCCTCTCCCTATTGCGCGAGCAGACGAGCGCATTCTCTGATGGCGATCAGCAAGATCTTGTTGTCTCGAAACATATGCACCACGTTTTGATTTGCATGCTCTGTTAGTTTCGGCTCGTCTTCTTTCCCAATGGTACTACTTATCGCATGGCTAATCAACATTCCATCGTAGATATGTACATTTTCTGGATCCTGATCACTAAGAGAGCTGTCTGAGCCAGACATGTACACACACTGTACTAATAAAAAATTAAAGTAGTTCATGGTGCCATGCAAAATATGATCTTCCAAACATCAACTGCATTCTGCAGTACCTAAACTAAATGAGTCTTGAATAATACACTCCTTTGGTGTAACACCCCAAAATTTTGCTTTCCTTAAATTCATGTGTGATTTGGCACTTTGGTGAATTTTTGGAATTTTCTGGAATTTATTTGGATTTATTTGGAGTTTATTTGAATTTATTCCATTTTGAAATAATTAAAGAATTTAATTTTGCAAATAAAATTTTGCTGGAAATATTTTATTTGAGTCCAAAATGATTCAAAGTATTTTCCAGAATTTTTCTGGAATTTTTCTGAGTCTTTTGCTATTTTTAATGAATTAAATGAATTACTGGGAATTATTTTAAATATTAAATCGCTGGAAAATCTAACTCGGGTCAAATCGTTTCATCCGACCGAGCCCGAGTCAGACTCGAGTTCGAGTCCGACCCGAGCCACGTGACTCGACCGAACCCACTCCTAAACCTAATCAATCCCAACCGTTGGATCAAGATCCAACGGCTGAGATCCAACCGTACCGGTTCGAGCCGTATCCGGCCCGGATCCGATCGCGCCCGTGCGATCGTGGCCGTTGATCGCGCCACGTGGACGGCCGTGATTTCGTCGTCTTCCCGTGACCGAGCCGGACTCCGCCGCCGCGTAGCCGCCGCGTCCGATTAGGTTTCCGCCTTGTGCACGCCTGCCGAGGTTATTTAAGGCGTGGGTTATCGCCCGAGGATCGCCGTTCGTGTGCGCGCCTATCGCCCTAGTTTCCAACGCCCAAGCCGCCGCCGTCGCCTCGCGATTTCTCGCCGAAGTTTGGGGTGTGCCGCCGCGGTGTTTCTTCGTTCGGCGTTTCGTCATCCTCCGCCGCCTTCAAGCCGGATCTGAGAACCTTGCGTCGGCGCACTGTTGGAGTGCACTCACTTGGCCGGAGACGCCCAAGCGCCGTTAGGGTGGTCGCGATCCTCGGGCCCGGCAGCCGCAACGCCGCCGCGTGCCATTGTCGTCATGAAGCTCGGTGAACCGTTGGATCAAGATCCAACGCGACGAGGTGAGGCCACGCCGCCTCGCTTGTTTCCGTTCTTGATTAGGTTTCAACCGTTAGATTTAGATAAATGCGGTTGTGGTTAGTTGCGTTGTAGCGATAGGGTTA
This sequence comes from Rhipidocladum racemiflorum, assembly GCA_036346355.1. Classification (NCBI taxonomy): domain Eukaryota; kingdom Viridiplantae; phylum Streptophyta; class Magnoliopsida; order Poales; family Poaceae; genus Rhipidocladum; species Rhipidocladum racemiflorum. Next base: position 21,825,190 of record CM070570.1, on the reverse strand, counting down.
GATCTGGACCGTCCGATCTAGATCGAACGGCCCGGATCAACCGTGTAGTTTTGAACGTGAGGTCTAGATCCAATCTGGACCGTTGATTTTCAAATCAACGGCCGGGATTTTGCCACGTGTGCTCAGCCGCGCCCACGCGCGTGGGGAGCGTGTCTCTGACACGCGGGACCCGCGAGTCAGAGGGCCCACGTGTCAGCCGCAGTCACGCGTGCGTGAGACCCAGTGCTGGCAGGTGGGGCCCACATGTCAGTGACACGTGGGGTTGTGGACCTAGTCCACGGTAGACCCGAGCCAAGCGTGGACCGAGTCCATGGACCGGCTGACGTCAGCCAACCAATCAGAGGCTGCCACGTGTTCATGCTGACGCAATAATTAATTTCCGAAAAAGAAAATGATTTATTAATTCGAAATATTGATTCAAATTTAGATTCAAACTTCAAACGCTTATAACTTTTGCGTTTCAACTCCGATTTGAGCGATTCAAATTTCTAAATTTGTATAAAATTGAGATCTACCTAAATATGAATTTTATTTAATTTTTGGACTAAAGTTTTTCTCTGTAAAATTATTTAATTGATTATTTAAACTTTAGATAATCATAACTTTTGCGTTTTAACTCCAAATTTGACGATTCCAGTTTCTAAAAATCCACAAAATTATGTTCTTTCTGTTTATGGATTTTATTTGGAGTTTTGGGATGTTTTTGCCTATTGTTTATTTGTGTATTTGCTATTTGCACGCTTTACGAGTAGACGTTGAAGTGCCGGAAGGATTCGAAGGAGAAGTATTGACTCAGGATCCAACTCAAGACCAAGAGCAAGTACTTTTTGAAGGCAAGTTGTGCTTTGACCATGTTGATCCCATTTCGAAATCTATTTTGATTTAAACTATTGCATGCTAGTTCAATTAGAAAAATACTTTGGTTAAACTTGGGGGTTAGATAAGTACCAATTTGCCGTATGACACCTTGATTACTTAAGTATGTGCCATGACCCTTTGTCACCCTAGTTGTGGTTTACTAGTTGGACATTATTAAATTGCCAACATGGGTTTAGACCGTTGTAGTATACTGCTTAGACCTGCTACGTGCTCATAACATGATTTTGGATAATCAAATGCTAATATTGACTTAATGATATATTGAACCTGTTTTGGAAAAGTATCATGTGATGTTGATGGCACGTGGTGCATGGTAATCAACTGGGGTTTGATAAACAGTTTTCGACCGGGGCATGTGGCAAGAGTAATCAGGTGGGCCAGTTGTGGCATTGGGAGTGTTGATTTGGTTTTTCGGGTAGTCTTGCCCTGGTCACCCTAAGGACTTAACCTTGCAAGCCTTTGAACTGGGTCTAACGTGCAACCACATGTCCGGAATGGGACGGACCTAGTTGATTAAGTTACTAATGACGTACCTGTGGGGCCTCAGGAGGTCAACTACACCCTTTGTGTAAGTTGTACGGGGGAGCGTACCGGGGCTGAGGCCAGGTACCCATCTAACGGTTGATTGGCCTAGACTTCGCCTTAGCGAAGGGAAGGGTTAGTGCGCAATAACCGGGGAGGACCACTTGTATTGTTAGAGGTTTCCGAAAGACTTTGTTACGGGAACTCGCCTTTGTGGTGTTTGACTGTATCTTGTGGGTAAAGTGCATAACCTCTGCAGAGTTTAGAATCTATTCGAATAGCCGTGTCCACGGTACTGGACATCGCTCGGGAATTACAGTCAAGGGTTAGATTTTCTCAAAATAACTTTGGTTTGAAAGGTTGGGTTGGTATGACAATGAAGATGATGGAAATATGGTTTAGGATGGGGAAATTGTTTACTAAACTTCTTGAAAAAGTTATTTATGCTTTACTTATTTCTCGCTTTGAATCTACTTATATTACTTGTCAAATGTCATTTCGCAAATATACCTTGAGCTATTCCTTTGTACCGAGCCATGCATATAGTATATTAGCTTGCATTCATGCATGACTTGCTGAGTACCAAGTACTCACCCTTGCCTCAACACAACACCAGTTGAAGAGGAGACTACGCCAGCTTTGGAGGAGGAACTCCAAGAGGACCCGTCTACTTAGGGATGCGAGCCCAGTCAGTTGCCTGTGGTATACTGGATGGCGCCACGAAGTTCTTCGATTTTCCGCTGCTATTGTTTCTCTGAATAAGTTTCGCCTTGCGAGGCATATATTTGTAACTTGACCATAAGGTCGAGTAACCAGTTTGATTATTTAAATAAAGTACTTTTATGGTATCGATTGGTATGATTGTGATATTTACCGACGTTAAAGACTGTGTGCACTAGCGCGTTCCTGGACTAGTGCTGAATACACAGAGGGTCCGGATTTGCAAATTCGGGGTCCCGACAGAGGTGGTATCAGAGCCATACTTGACTGTAGGCTCAACCCTAAGTTAGAATGGTCGTAGTGAGGATAAAACCTATTTTCTAAAGCTAAAAATTTGTCAAGATAAGAAACGACATCTTGACTTATCCCCTTCTCTCTTTTCTTGTCTCTTGCTGAAATTTTCCCTTACCTTGTCACAACTGAAAAATTCCGAGTTCTTACGTAAAGCACTCTTGTGACAGATGGAGGAAGAGTTCAACTACGTTGATCTGGGAGTTGGTCACGCTGCGGAACTTTGGCACATGCTACAAACTCTCGGAGATTTTGAGAAACCCCAATACCAAGTAGAAGTGATCAGACAAGCGGGATTGATTAAGGCTTGTGACGTAAGGATTGAGGTACCTGCTAGGAAGAGGGGCCCAGGCAATCGCCCGATACACTGCACTGCTAGAAGATCTACAATGCAGATGGGTATCCAAGAAGTTTCACGACGAGCAATGCGGCACATTACCAGTATCTACGCCAGAGAGTTGGAGAGCACGGTGTTCCGTTATCATCCGCGCAGCAATAACCTTCTTGACCCGAAGACGATTCAGGATGAGAATGCCACGGTTACACAGTTGGCACGATTCGTCGTCGCCCAGGAGGATGTACTAGATAGTACAAGCAAAGAGCTACAGAAGGCCCGCAAGGAAATCACGACAGAGAAGAACAGATGGCGGGAAACTCAGGAGTATGTGGCACACCTTCTGCGAAGGATTGACGAGTTGGAGATGACTTTGTACGGACGCACTCCAGAGCCAAGATTTCGAGCTACGAGCCAGATCCGGAGGAGTCAGACCTCGATGAGGACACTGCTTCTTCGACTACCACAGAGGACATAGTCGCTGGACATGGCGATCGTTTCGCGCCTATGCCGCAAAGACCCGCACTGTGCCATGGAGGTTTTCTCGATGAGTGAGCATAGGTTCTATAGTGAGACTCCTTCGCCGAGTCGCGTCGTAGAATAAAGAGTCACCCTTTAGGCGTTAGACTCCAGAGTTAGTTCGATTTGGATTTTCATTGTTTGCTGAGTGTGCAGTATGTGTTGCAAGGCCCTTAGGCATTGTAAGCAACCATACCAAGTGATTAATACTAAAAATAAAGTTGGACCTTAAAGTTACACCTTTTGCCCCGCATAAGTTCCATACTACTTGTCTATTCTTGCTTCCCTCTCATCTCTAAAACCTAGAGCAAATCGACAGATGGTGAACACCCGTGGAAACTTTGGAGGCAATGGAAGTGGTTCTCGCCCAGCGGAAAACCCCAATGATGGAGCACCAGCACCGCCGGTTGATATGCAGAATTTTGGAGCATTTCTTGCTGCTCAGACTCAGTTGATGCATGCAATGATGCAACAAATGCAACACGTCACCGCTCAGGCTACAGCTAATCAAGGACCACGCCAGAACACAAGACTGTCCGAGTTCATGAGAACTCACCCACCCATTTTCTCTGGGAATGCCAATCCATTGGAGGCTGATGATTGGTTAAGATCAATCGAGAGGAAGCTGCACATAGCTCAATGCATAGGAAATGAGAAGGTACTCTACGCTTCTCATCAGTTGGAAGGAACAAACGAATGGTGGGAGAACTTCGTGCCACGCAGAGAACCCTCAAGATATCACTTGGGAAGAGTTCACAAATGCATTCCGACAAAGATCACGTGCCTGAAGGAATCATGGACCTTAAGAAGGAAGAGTTCAGAGCATCAAGCAAGGTAATCGGCGGTGGTCGACTACCGAACAAGTTCACACAGCTAGCACGCGCTACGCACCTGAGGATGTAGCGACAGATAAATCCAGACAGTCTCGTTTTATGAAGGGACTCAACTCAGGATTGCAAGTGGGATTGATCACCCACACCTTTCCAGATTTCCAAGAGCTGGTGAATAAGGCACTTATTCTTGAGGACAAGCGCAAGGAACTGGATGAGAACAGGAAGCGCAGGATGCAACAAAGAAGGATCACGCCCGAACGCAATAGCGGCGCTGAGTCGCACCAAATCAATTCTTGATTCCAACCACGAGAATGCAACAAGGACACCATCCTCAAAGCACCAAGACCTGTCAATCGTAACTACTGCACCCAGCCCCGCTAGAAACACTACTCCAGGCGGTCGGCAAGAAGGAACAGTGAGACGCCGCTACAACCGCAACGAGCCAGGACACTTTGCCAACAGCTTGTCCGAAGAAGACAAAGCAGGAGTGACCCGATTCGCCTCAATCTAGGAACCACCCCAGCTAGGGACGCCAAAGACCAGGAGCCACACCCAGGCATCGTGGTGAGAGGCCGAGTCAACCATGTCACCGCGAAGCAACTGCAGAATGCTACGGACGTCGTCTTGGGTAAGTTACTTGTTAACTCGATACACCTGCAGCGATTTTGTTTGACTCTGGAGCTTCGCATTCGTTTGTTTCGCAAGGCTTTGCTACTAGAAATGATTTGAGGACTGCAAGACTTAAGTGCATGCTTTTAGTTCAAACCCCTGGTTCCGAACTCCGAACGAAAGTAGGATGTTCCGGGGTGAGAATACTAATAGATGGAATAGAGTTCCTAGCAAACCTTATTATTTTGGAGACCCAGACCTTAGACGTCATATTGGGAATGGATTGGTTATCCAAGCACAAGGCCGTATTGGATTGTGGACGAAGGACTATCTCAGTTGAGAGCCCGTGTGGGAAGAAAGTGGAATTTCAAGCCACCGCAGTTAGAGACTGACGATTGATGGTTAACGATACCAAGGCAATCAAGATAGCGGATGTCCCAAAGAGTGAATGAGTACCCGATGTTTTTCCCGAAGAGCTACCTGGTATGCCGCTGCACAGGGACATAGGGTTTGTGATAGAGCTTGTACTGCACAAAGACCGATAGCAAAGAGACCCTATCGGATGTCCACCGAGGAGTTGGTAGAAATGAAGAAACAAATAGAGGAGTTGATGGAGAAAGGATTTATCAGGACCGAGTTAAATGCGCCATGGGGAGCACCGATTTTGTTTGTCAAGAAGAAGGACGGGAGTTTCGGGATGTGCATCGACTACCGTGCACTCAATGAAGTCACCGTGAAGAATAAGTATCCGCTACCCAGGATTGATGATTTGTTTGATCGGTTGAGAGGAGCCGGAGTTTTCTCCAAGATTGATCTGAGATCGGGATACCATCGATTGAAGATCCGATCGAGGATATTCAAGACCGCATTCTCGTCAAGATATGGACATTACGAGTTCTACGATTATGTCTTTTGGGTGACAAATGCGCCAGCTTATTTCATGAATATGATGAATAAGGTGTTCATGGAATATTTGGACAAGTTTGTCGTCGTGTTCATAGACGATATCCTAATCTACTCCAAGACAGAGGATGAACATGCCGAACACTTGAGGCGAAGTTTTGGAAAAGCCGAGGAACAAAGCAACTTTTCGCCAAGTTCAGCAAGTGTGACTTTTGGAAGGACAAAGTGGAGTTCCTTGGACATGTGATGACCGCAGAAGGAGTCGCCGTAGGTCCAAGCAAAGTAGAAGCTGTGTTACATTGAGAGCGTAGAAGATCGTGACCCATTCGGAGTTTCCTTGGAATGGCAGGATACTACCGCCGTTTCATCGAAGGCTTTTCGACAATTGCGAAACCTCTTACGCAATTGCTAAAGAAGGAAAAGAAGTTTGCATGGACGCCTTTAATGTGAGAAAGGATTTCAGAGTCAAGAAGCGATTGACATCAAGACCGGTGTTAGTTCTACCGGATGTTGCTCAAAGCTTCGATATTTATTGTGACGCATCGCGCCAAGGACTTGGATGTGTCTTGCAGAATGGAAAGGTCGTCGCTTATGCGTCAAGGCAGTTGAGGCCGCATGAGGAAAATTATCCGACACATGACTTAGAGTTAGCTGCCGTAGTGCATGCTTTGAAGATATGGCGTCACTATCTGATCGGGAACAGATGTGAAGTGTATACGGATCATAAGAGCCTTAAGTACATATTCACCCAGTCGGATCTGAATATGAGGCAAAGGAGATGGCTGGAGTTGATCAAGGACTACAATGTTGGAATCCATTACCATCCCGGGAAGGCCAACGTAGTTGCCGATGCTCTGAGTCGGAAGAGCCATACCGTGAGTATGTTGCTTGCCACAAATCAAGATGAGTTATGTGAGGACTTTCAGAAAATGAAGATTGAGGTTGTACCTAGCGGTTTCTTGGCCGCATTAGAAGTAAAACCCACCCTAGAGAATCAGATTCGAGAAGGACAAAAGGATGATGACAAGATCCGCAGGATTAAGTCCATCAAGGAGGAAGGCAAGGCAGAGGACTTCAAATTGGATGAGCAAGGCACGTTATGGATGAAGGATCGCATTTGTGTGCCTAACAAAAAGGAGTTAAAGCAACTGATTTTGGAAGAAGCCCATGACTCCAAGTACTCAATTCATCCTGGAAGCGCCAAGATGTATCAGGATCTGAAGGAGAGATTCTGGTGGCCGAGTATGAAACGTGAAGTTGCCGAGCATGTTGCATTGTGCGACGTATGCCAGAGAGTCAAGGCAATGCATCGAGACCAGCAGGATTGCTACACCACTGAAAATACCTGAGTGGAAGTGGGAGGAAATCGGAATGGATTTCATTACCGGTTTGCCTAAAACTCAAGGAGGTTATGACTCCATATGGGTTATAGTGGATCGCTTGACTAAAGTAGCCCATTTTATCCCCGTGAAGACCACTTACTCGGGAGATAAATTAGCAGAATTGTACATGATCAGGATTGTCTGTTTGCACGGAGTGCCAAAGAGGATTGTATCGGACATAGGTAACCAATTTACCTCAAGGTTCTGGAATAAGTTGCATGAAGCCATGGGGACCCGTTTGAACTTCAAGATGTGACTTATCATCCACAGACGGATGGGACAGAAGAAAGAGTCAACCAGATTCTGGAGGATATGTTGAGAGCTTGTGCATTGGCTTATGCTACCTCTTGGGATAAGAGTTTGCCGTATGCCGAGTTCGATTACAACAATAGTTACCAGGCTAGTTCTGAGATGTCACCTTTTGAGGCCTTTGTATGGTCGACCACTGTCGGACGCCGTTGAATTGGAATGAGACCGGCGCCGTGTCTTTGGGCCTGATATTCTTCAAGAGGTCAAGAGCGGTCGCTATGATTAGGAAAGGTTGAAGATAGCCCAATCTCGACGGAAGAGTTATGTCGACAACCGTCGCCGAGACTTGAGTTTTGAACGAGAAGACTTTGTTTAACTTCGAGTTACGCCTCTCGGGGAGTTAAGAGGTTCCATGCCAAAGGGAAACTCGCACCTGCTATGTTGGACCATTTAAGATTTTGAGTCGCAGAGGCGAAGTTGCTTACCAGCTGGAGTTGCCACAGTCGTTGGCAGGAGTGCATGATGTATTCCATGTGTCCCAGTTGAAGAAGTGTCTCCGAGTTCCTGAGGAACAGACACCGCTAGAGTCAATTGAGTTGCAAGAGGATTTGACTTATAAGGAGCATCCCGTGAGGATTCTAGACACGATGGATCGAGAAACTAGAAACAAGTCAACCCGTTTCTGTAGAGTTCAGTGGAGCAACCATGAAGAGAGCGAAGCGACTTGGGAGCGTGAAGAGGATTTGAAGAAAGAGTTTCCGAACCTATTCCGTTAGTGAGCCCTGAATCTCGGGGACGAGATTCTATTAAGGGGGGGAGGTTTGTAACACCCCAAAATTTTGCTTTCCTTAAATTCATGTGTGATTTGGCACTTTGGTGAATTTTTGGAATTTTCTGGAATTTATTTGGATTTATTTGGAGTTTATTTGAATTTATTCCATTTTGAAATAATTAAAGAATTTAATTTTGCAAATAAAATTTTGCTGGAAATATTTTATTTGAGTCCAAAATGATTCAAAGTATTTTCCAGAATTTTTCTGGAATTTTTCTGAGTCTTTTGCTATTTTTAATGAATTAAATGAATTACTGGGAATTATTTTAAATATTAAATCACTGGAAAATCTAACTTGGGTCAAGTACTGTTCATCCGACCGAGCCCGAGTCAGACTCGAGTTCGAGTCCGACCCGAGCCACGTGACTCGACCGAACCCACTCCTAAACCTAATCAATCCCAACCGTTGGATCAAGATCCAACGGCTGAGATCCAACCGTACCGGTTCGAGCCGTATCCGGCCCGGATCCGATCGCGCCCGTGCGATCGTGGCCGTTGATCGCGCCACGTGGACGGCCGTGATTTCATCGTCTTCCCGTGACCGAGCCGGACTCCGCCGCCGCGTAGCCGCCGCGTCCGATTAGGTTTCCGCCTTGTGCACGCCTGCCGAGGTTATTTAAGGCGTGGGTTATCGCCCGAGGATCGCCGTTCGTGTGCGCGCCTATCGCCCTAGTTTCCAACGCCCAAGCCGCCGCCGTCGCCTCGCGATTTCTCGCCGAAGTTTGGGGTGTGCCGCCGCGGTGTTTCTTCGTTTCCGGCGCCGTTCGTCATCCTCCGCCGCCTTCAAGCCCGGATCTGAGAACCTTGCGTCGAGGCGCACCTGTTGGGTGCACTCACTTGGCCGGAGACGCCCCGAAGCGCCGTTAGGGTGGTCGTCGTCCTCAGCGCCGGCAGCCGCAACGCCGCCGCGTGCCATTGTCGTCCGCGAGCTCGGTGAACCGTTGGATCAAGATCCAACGCACGAGGTGAGGCCACGTCGCCCGTTACTGTTTCCGTTCTTGATTAGGTTTCAACCGTTAGATTTAGATCGTACGGTTGTGGTTAGTTGCGTTGTAGCGATAGGGTTAGATCTGGACCGTCCGATCTAGATCGAACGGCCCGGATCAACCGTGTAGTTTTGAACGTGAGGTCTAGATCCAATCTGGACCGTTGATTTTCAAATCAACGGCCGGGATTTTGCCACGTGTGCTCAGCCGCGCCCACGCGCGTGGGGAGCGTGTCTCTGACACGCGGGACCCGCGAGTCAGAGGGCCCACGTGTCGGCAGCGATCCGCAGCGTGCGTGAGACCCGATCTTTGGCAGGTGGGGCCCACATGTCAGTGACACGTGGGGTTGTGGACCGAGTCCACGGTAGACCCGAGCCAAGCGTGGACCGAGTCCATGGACCGGCTGACGTCAGCCAACCAATCAGAGGCTGCCACGTGTTCATGCTGACGCAATAATTAATTTCCGAAAAAGAAAATGATTTATTAATTCGAAATATTGATTCAAATTTAGATTCAAACTTCAAACGCTTATAACTTTTGCGTTTCAACTCCGATTTGAGCGATTCAAATTTCTAAATTTGTATAAAATTGAGATCTACCTAAATATGAATTTTATTTAATTTTTGGACTAAAGTTTTTCTCTGTAAAATTATTTAATTGATTATTTAAACTTTAGATAATCATAACTTTTATGCTTTAACTCCAAATTTGATTTATTCCAGTTTCTAAAAATCCACAAAATTATGTTCTTTCTGTTTATGGATTTTATTTGGAGTTTTGGGATGTTTTTGCCTATTGTTTATTTGTGTATTTGCTATTTGCACGCTTTACGAGTAGACGTTGAAGTGCCGGAAGGATTCGAAGGAGAAGTATTGACTCAGGATCCAACTCAAGACCAAGAGCAAGTACTTTTTGAAGGCAAGTTGTGCTTTGACCATGTTGATCCCATTTCGAAATCTATTTTGATTTAAACTATTGCATGCTAGTTCAATTAGAAAAATACTTTGGTTAAACTTGGGGGTTAGATAAGTACCAATTTGCCGTATGACACCTTGATTACTTAAGTATGTGCCATGACCCTTTGTCACCCTAGTTGTGGTTTACTAGTTGGACATTATTAAATTGCCAACATGGGTTTAGACCGTTGTAGTATACTGCTTAGACCTGCTACGTGCTCATAACATGATTTTGGATAATCAAATGCTAATATTGACTTAATGATATATTGAACCTGTTTTGGAAAAGTATCATGTGATGTTGATGGCACGTGGTGCATGGTAATCAAGCGGGGTTTGATAAACGATTTCGGCCAGGGGCATGTGGCAAGAGTAATCAGGTGGGCCATTGTGGCATTGGGAGTGTTGATTTGGTTTTTCGGGTAGTCTTGCCCTGGTCACCCTAAGGACTTAACCTTGCAAGCCTTTGAACTGGTCTAACGTGCAACCACATGTCCTAATGGGACGGACCTAGTTGATTAAGTTACTAATGACGTACCTGTGGGGCCTCAGGAGGTCAACTACACCCTTTGTGTAAGTTGTACGGGGGAGCGTACCGGGGCTGAGGCCAGGTACCCATCTAACGGTTGATTGGCCTAGACTTCGCCTTAGCGAAGGGAAGGGTTAGTGCGCAATAACCGGGGAGGACCACTTGTATTGTTAGAGGTTTCAAAGACTTTATTCAGGAACTCGCCTTTGTGGTGTTTGACTGTATCTTGTGGGTAAAGTGCATAACCTCTGCAGAGTTTAGAATCTATTCGAATAGCCGTGTCCACGGTACTGGACATCGCTCGGGAATTACAGTCAAGGGTTAGATTTTCTCAAAATAACTTTGGTTTGAAAGGTTGGGTTGGTATGACAATGAAGATGATGGAAATATGGTTTAGGATGGGGAAATTGTTTACTAAACTTCTTGAAAAAGTTATTTATGCTTTACTTATTTCTACTGCTTTCGAATCTACTTATATTACTTGTCAAATGCTGTTTACTGCAAATATACCTTGAGCTATTCCTTTGTACCGAGCCATGCATATAGTATATTAGCTTGCATTCTGTGCATGACTTGCTGAGTACCAAGTACTCACCCTTGCCTCAACACAACACCAGTTGAAGAGGAGACTACGCCAGCTTTGGAGGAGGAACTCCAAGAGGACCCGTCTACTTAGGGATGCGAGCCCAGTCAGTTGCCTGTGGTATACTGGATGGCGCCACGAAGTTCTTCGATTTTCCGCTGCTATTGTTTCTCTGAATAAGTTTCGCCTTGCGAGGCATATATTTGTAACTTGACCATAAGGTCGAGTAACCAGTTTGATTATTTAAATAAAGTACTTTTATGGTATCGATTGGTATGATTGTGATATTTACCGACGTTAAAGACTGTGTGCACTAGCGCGTTCCTGGACTAGTGCTGAATACACAGAGGGTCCGAATTTGCAAATTCGGGGTCCCGACATTTGGCATGCGATTTTTGGTGTTCAGGAACATATTTTGTGAATACTAAATAGGATTAAAAGAAAGAAGAGACCACATTAGATTAGAAAGACCAAAACTCTGAGCTCAATGAGGTATGAGCAGCATGCTCAAAGGGATCCCAGAGGTGTTTCAACTTGATAGTTTTCCTTTTGTTAGGTCAATTCTTGCTTTTAAGGCCAATGGATGAATCTTTAGCTTATGTTTCTTTTTTCTTATTATAACACCTGGTTGTTCACTTGTATTCCATCTCTTTTTCCAGCTCCTGAGTGATACACTCATAGTCTCATACTACATGGCCAAGTGGCGAGAAGCCAACGTGTTCACCTCCACTAAGCGCATGTTCTTTGGAGCCGCCAGGGTAATTGCCTTGTGATGCCCCGTTGTTGAACCTCGTAGTCGAGCTACACCTTGCCGGATGCAATCAGTCCATGTGCGTGCATGAGTCGTGCCCAGGGTACTGGTGTGTGTCTGCATCATCCACAACACTGCACTAACATTGGACAAATCGGTACAAATCCGTAACAAGCAATTAATTTGGATGGGGATGGTGAAGCTGATGATGATAGGGAGCATCCATCAAAGCAGCAAAAGAAGTGCACTTCAGATGTTTGGCAATATTTTGAGAAGTACACGGTTGTAGCGGAGGAGAATGGCAAACCTGTTAATCAACTTTGGGCCAAATGCAAATTTAAGGGCTGCAAAAACAAGACCAGCAAAGGCAGGGCTGAAAGCCATAGAGGAACAACTGGGTTTTGGTCTCATTTGAAGCATTATCATAGCATTGTGAAGGGCCAGCAACAACTCAAATCAGAAAAAGATCATGAGAAAGGTATATCTGTTGTTCAGCCATATAAATATGATGAAGCAGCTAGTTTGAGGAAGTTCTTTATTGCTATTATCATGCATGAGTACCCATTTAACATTGCAGAGCATGAATACTTTGTGGATTTTATTAAATCCTTGAGGCCTAGCTTTCCTATAAAGTCTCGTGTCACTATTAGGAAAGAAATAATGGATCTCTACTTGCATGAAAAGGATATGTTGTATAAATATTTCAAAACCCTTGATTGCCGCTTGAGTGCTACTATGGATATGTGGACATCAAATCAGAATAAAGGGTACATGTGTGTCACCGTACATTGGGTAGATGATAAATGGCAAATGCAGAAGCGAATTATCAATTTCTTTCATGTTCCTGGTCGGCACACCGGTGAGAATATGTCTCTTACCCTCAGTTCATGTTTGTTGAAATGGTTCATAGAGAAGAAAATGTTCTCTTTGACTCTAGACAATGCTGCTGCAAATGAAGTTGCTGTCAAGGATGTCATTCTAGAGCTCAAGAAGCACAGTCCTTTAATTTGTGATGGTCTGTTTTTTCATATTAGATGTGCTAATCATATTTTAAACTTGGTTGCTAAAGATGGTATGAGTGTGATAGCATCATCTATTCAGAATATTAGAGCATTTGTGCTAGCTGTCAAGGGGTCTCCATTGCAGTGGGAGGAGTTTCACAAGTGTGCTACTGAATGTGATATGGACACAAAGGTTGGGCTGTCACTTGATGTTCCTACTAGGTGGAACTCAACGTATGCCATGTTGAGGGATGCCTTATATTACAGGCCTGCCTTTGAGAGGCTTGTGTCATATGAACGTCGCAGGTATGAGAAAATTTCACCTTCCTCTGCAGAATGGGATATGGCAAAGTCTCTTTTACCATGTTTGAGAAAGTTCTTTGATCTGACTGAGCTATTTTCTGGTACATTGTATCCAACAGCCAACTTATTTTTTAGAGGTTTTTGTGAGATTAAATTGTTGCTTACTGATTGGTGCCATAGTAGTGATCCCACTATTTATAAGATGGCAAACACTATGATGGTAAAGTTTGACAAGTACTGGAAGAAGTCCAATGTTTCTCTTGCTGTGGCTAGTGTCCTTGATCCTAGGTACAAGAGGAAGATTGTAGAATTTTACTTGAAGAAGTTGTACCCATATTCCTATCAAGCTGAACTTGATAAATTTAATGATGTTATGAAGAAGATGTATCAATGCTATGCTTCCAACGCACCCTCAACTTCAAAGAATCAAGACTTGAGTCAAGATCGCTAGCTTGATATGTTTTTGAATAGTGTAGATGATGAACTTGATAGCTTCATATTTGATGCACAAGGAAATGATGATTGTATTGACACAAGTGACTTAGAGAAATACTTGGCAGACCCATTGTTAAAGGTTGCTAAAGGTAATCAGCACACATTTGACATATTAGCATGGTGGAAAGTCCACAAAGATGAATATCCTATTATGTGGCAGCTAGCTCGTGATGTCTTGGCTATGCAAGTGTCAACAGTAGCTTCTGAATCTGCTTTTAGTGCTGGTGGGCGTGTACTTGATCCATATCGTACTCGCCTTGACCCTAGCATGGTAGAAGCACTTGTTTGCACCAGGGATTGGATAGCCGGAGCAAGAAATGGTTATAGTCTGAACTTATACTTGTTCAAAATTTTATTAGTCATTACCCTTTTACTAATGCACTGATGGATCTTTATATTCCCAGGTTGTAAGAGTGTTCCTTCCGTGGTTTGTGATATGGACGATCTTGAGGCTATTGCTAGTAATCTTTCTCTTCAGGTTAATTTCTCTTCATTTTCTATTCTCATTTGTGCAAAAAATATTAGCTGCAGTTTAACTACATATTGCTCTAAAAAAATCTGCAGGATGAAGATCTAGATGATGATGAAGATGGACCTGAGGTCCAGTTGTAAGTTGGTTGCTGTTTGGTGATATTGAAGGAAGAAACTGAAACTATATGAATCTATGACTATGATGTATTTTGTCTTGTACTGGTTTCTTTCTTCTCGTGTATGAATTGTGAACTATGAACTATTGAACTGTGATGTATTATTCGATATGAGATATTAAGACTATCTTATGCTATGTGATGTAAAGACTCGTGTAGAGAGTAGAGACTATCTTATGCTATGTATGCCTGTATGGAATGTGATATCGTCAACTGTAAATGCTTGTGAGGTATTGCTTTTAAGTTCTTTGTGAATCTGTTGCTTAATGCTTTAATGTATGCATATATGTAAGTGCTATGTGAATCTGTTTCTTAATGCTTTACGCCTTTAATGTATGCCTGTATGGCTGTATGTAAGTGCTATGTGATGTTGCTTAATGCTTATGCGGTTATGCGTTATGAGATATTGATCTTTTTGGTAATGTATGTTCATCATAAATTTGTGAATATTTATTAATTACTAATTTCTATGTGGATGTACGATTTGTGTGAATTTTTAAAGTCAATTGGTGGTACATGTCGTTACGATGTTACCGATCTCTTTTTTCGGATTCCGATCGTTACCGATATATATTTTATATCAAATTTTCGTTTCCGATATTTCCGAATTACCGATGCTGTTTCCGTTTCCATAGTTATCGATTCCGGTATCGTTTCCGAGGGAAAATATGAAAACAAAAATGGTTTCAATGTTTTCCGACCGTTTCCGACCGTTTTCACTCCTACTTAACATAATGAAACTTGTGATTGTCTGTTAAAGATATTCACGAAATATTTGCCCTCATCTATGGGTTGTATATGAGGCAATGGTATGAGAAGACACATCAATAGTCGTTGTCTCCAGGAGGAGCACATATCTATTCTCATGATGAAGACTCTAAGTCTTAGCATGAGTGAAATCTAAAGAGACCAAATTAAATATCCTATATCTCCCATGGTGAAGAAGAGGATCTTAATCACTTAACTTTGCTAAAGGTTTATGCAAAGAATATTCCACTTGATCGTTTTGATCTTAGATATCAAAATTGTGGGATTATGAAGGAGACAATCGTTTTGATGTAGTACTCTTTTTTCGTTAATTGAGTTATGTTCTATTGGGTTTTCTCGATTGAAGGTTTTTAATGAGATAGCATGTGCAATGAGAACAACACAAGCTACATACTCTTTTCTCCTATTCATTTTTTCCACTTGGTTTTTTGAAAGGAGTTTTTAATGAGACATGAGTATAACGTTGGAAAGGTGTCAAATGAGGAGTGTTCTGGGATTTTCTAGTTACATATATGTATGGATACTTTCCTAAACAGGCTCCTACGAGTTTTCTAAAGGAACTTATGCAAATTTCCTAATAAAAACCAAGAGTCCTATCATATTACTTTAGATACTTACATGGCTTAAAAGAATCCCTTCTCTCCCACTATATAAGTGGGAGTATAGGAGGCATTATAAATACCAGAAAATAGCAATAAAGAGAGAACCATAAGATCTATTTATCTATGGTTTCTAGTATCGTGTTTATCTAATCTTGATTAATCAATAACAATCTTGATGCGTAACAGTAACAACAGTCGCCTTGGTATTCTTATCGGAGAAAACGGCCAAATAATACGCTGTTTCGTCCCTTGTATTCTTATCGCCCCCTTGTATTCTTGCCGGAGAAAACGTCCAAATAATACACTGTTGCCTTGGCCTTTTTTTTTCCTCTCTCTTATTCTGAAGGGCAACTTTTCCGTTAGAAAAGTGATGCACTTTGTTGTCCGTCCTGGATTTAGTCCTTTCCCCGTGTTCCTGACATGGACTACTCAACAATTTTTATTCAACCGGTCTCAATTTACTCCTTTTTATTATTTGATGCCGGGCCATACAACGTCATGATTGCTATTTTATGGTGCGCATAATTCACGTATTGTTTATGATGCCGTGGCCCGCATTGGGCCCGTCGCAGACCGGATTCGGCCTGGCGCGGCCATCTCCGGTTTAAATATTGCGCATGCGACAAGCTGTCCAACTAATATGGGCCGGTCTGGCTGCATGCGGACGCCGGCTCGTCTGGCCCGGGTCTGTCCACGGAGCGCCGCTATTCTACGCGCAATCTAGGTGCTGCTTCTGGCCTCCGACACGTCGGCCTCCGGGCCCCTGATAAACTGATAAGTACCACCACCCCCCTCTCCTGCAATTTCTCTGTCACAATAATGCCGCACGTGACCTTTTCATGCCCGAAGAGATAAAAACGGACGGGGACGTTTTACACGCCCGATTCGGGCAGATCTTATCCCACTTTTCGCCTTTTCCCCGCCACCATCCATTGCGGAGCTAGAGCTACGGAGAACGGAGCCGTTTGGTCAACCTGTCTGTACCCTGCGCACACCAAGCTTCCCACTTAGTGAGCTCCACACTCCATTCAAATTTATAAGCTGTATTTAATTTTAGCATATAAAATAAAAAATATTATAAATAATTAGTTATCTATAATTATTATCACTGATCACTATGCATGAAACATAAAATAAATATGAATATTTATTAAGGATATAGAGGAAACACTATACTAATTTTGCATTACAATATGAAATACGTTTTATATTTATAGATAAAACTAGTAAAAAAAGCTCTTATAAATTTGGACGGATGAAGTACTAGCTAACTACTCCCTCCATCCCATAATAAGTCCAAAGTCCATTATAGAGATATACTCCCTTCGGTCACAAATAGTCGTTGTTTTTTATATCGACAAGGATAGCTTTGACAACTAATTTATATTATAACATATTTATAAACAAATAAATTATAATATTATAAAAATATTTTGAGACAAATCTATATATATAATTTTCGTGTATCTAATTTAAATATTTAAAAGATATTGACTAGTGTTCTAAATAACTAGCTATAGTTGCACTATAATTTTTTTGGACCCAAAACACAAAAGCTATGTGACAATATTCCGTTATATTAGCTACAAGCGCTATAGTTAGTGAAAACTCCGCTATTTGATGTAGCTTGTAGCTAGCGATAGTTTCGCTATCATACATAGGTATGCATATGCCAAAACATTGGCCCTATTTTAAAATCCAACATTACTAAAATGTTCAAATGCATCTCTTATAATACTGAGCTATAAAAAAACTAGTAAAAGACCTCATCCAGCCCTTTTTCAATAATCCAAGTTCATATTTCTCAGTGATTAAATACTTGTTGTTAAGAACATTAGGATATAGTTATCATTTATGGTCTTGGATATGTATTATTATGTGTGTTGATTCCAAATTTGACTCATATTCTTATTATAAAAATATTAGTACCTTTTAAAGTACCATATTTTTATGATTTTTTTGGATGTGACACATATTATATACATATTTAATTTTTCTAATTTTTTAATACTTGAAACGCGACGAACGATAGTTTCTGCGATAGTTGCAATAGTTTTATTGGGACCTTGCCGCGAAAATAGCAATTTAATACCTTGATATTGACAGTAAAAGTTTCAAAAGTTTGATTGTATCTATGTCTAAAATGATAACTACTTATGACCGAAGAAAAAGTAGTTAATACAATATTTTTTTATCATATATATGTCCTTTAATGTTTACAATTTAATAGAAGTATATACGATCTACACTAACTTTTTTCTTACATGTCTCTTGGTTTATATACCGGATGGGTTTTGGACTCGTGTTGCAAGAGAGATAAGTATTGTGGTCCTGTTTGTTTGTGCTTTCTTGTTAGCTTAAAAAAAACCAAAGCATAAACAAATGGTGGCTTTTTATCTAGGTTTTTTTAAAAAGCCATAGATTTTTATATAACTAAAAGCCAAAAAATCGGCAGAGATGTACTTTTTAACTTACTTGGTTGTAGTTAATGCCATTAAAATTAAGGTAAAATTACCTACCTTTATCTTATATAAAAATTGATTACTTTTAAGCTGTTTAGATAAAAAAAACTAACTTCAAGCTATAATCTAAAAGTATAAATCTAAACAATATGCCGCTGCTCGTTGCACCACACGCAGCTGGTGAGTTGACCCAACCGGCCACGCCATGCCCGAAAAGGCGCCGCCCTCGTCGTCGACGTCTCTGCGTGCCACGCGCACCATCCATCGGTCGCCTTTTATTTTATTCCGGTTACGAAACGAAATGCTCGGACCAGATTTAGATGGCCAGTGCCGCTGCACCAGCACTCGCCGCTGGGGCGCTGACACGTCTTCGGCGTAATAATTCCCAAAGTGCATCGGCGTTTGGATGGCTCCGGTGCCGGCCACGACGCTTCGTTTGCGACTTGTGTCCTGCACAAGCCGGGTGCCCATACGCGGTTCATGTCAGGTGCCCACTAGGCGCTAGCTAGCTACCCCTCCTCCTACAGTACAGGCTCGTCGTTCATCGATCGTGCCTGATGCATGTCTTTATTACGATGTCGTTGTCCGGATGGGCTTATTTTTTAGTCGTAAGCACGACACAAGTGGTTGGTTCGGTTGCTCAGGTCACGACGAACAACATTACTATAATGCCACGGGCCCTTGTACTCGCGCTAGACTGCTCAAAGGGCGCGTCGAGTGTGTATTGTTGATTGCGATTGCAGTCCGGAGGTGTTCCTTGTTTTCTGTATGGAAATTACGAGTCACGACGAAGGCGACGTCCGGATAAGGTTCTAAATTTCGTTTTCGGTGTATATTTTAGGGGTGATCGAAATCTAAAATCACAGTAAGATCTTAAAATTTTAAATAAAATTCAGACGAAATCTAAAAATCAAATTTAAAATCCGGTCATTTTTCAACCGGTAAATCTCGGCCGAAATCACCGAGATTTCAACCGAAATTACTGAGATTTCGTTCAAATTGAAATGACAAAAAAATAATCAAAAAAATGTCAAAGAATTTTAAATTTTTTTGTGGATGATCTTGACCCCAATTCCAATCAAATCCGCCCAACAAAAAATCAAAATCCGGTAAAAAAAAAAGTCTGAGATTTTGGTCGAAATCACCTAGATCTCGCCAAGATTTGAATAGTTACTTTAGCATTTGATTTTTTTAAAAAAAAAATTGTTTACCCGATCGAGATATAGAATCTCGGGGGAGGGATCTGAAATCTGAAATCTCGACTTCGAAAATCTCTCCAAAATCTGAAATTTCAATCAAGATTTTCGAAATCTCATTAGAATTTGGATCCATGATCCGGACAAAGTGCCTTGCCTTTACTGGCCCGCACGCGCACTACGTACCACCGGGCCAGGTCCAAGACCAGGAGCGTGCAGTGCACACGGGCAGATCGTTCAGGCACTTTTAATGCGACGATGTAATAGGATGATGCTAAGTAATATAAAATTTGAGGTAGAAGATAAGTTAAAGAAGAGATAATAGAGCTGTTATATGTGTTTTTTTTTTGTAAGATACAATCTAACTGAGAAAACCAAAACAGTTAGAGGACAAAGATTGGTAGAAAAAGGGAGAGATGAGATGAGATAGAAGTGAAGAAATTAATTGGACGGGGTATTTGTTAGATACTACGAGTGAGGATTGTATCTAAAGTTTTTTTTTTATATAATATAGTATATTTAGGTCTTGTTTGGCAGAGCTCCAGATCCCAGCTCCATTTCAGAGCTGAAACTTGTAGACTGAAATAAAGTGATTTAAGTTTATAATTTTATTCTAAAATGTAAACAAGATGATGACTTAAACATTCTTAATATACCCATAGCTCCGCTCCACGAATCAGGTGAAACTAGGAATACCTAGCTCCGCCAACTCTACAAATTTGATGGAGCTGGAGCTCTGCTAAACTCCCCCTTAGTGCAACTTCTAAAAATTATGCACTGAAAATGTCCTACGAGGATCGGGTAGGCTGACGCGGTCGCCAGGAGCCCAGGAGGCTTCGCGCACGGTGCACCCGACAAAAGCCGCACAGGCAGAGCCGGGCTCTGCCCTCGCTCGCCAAAGGCAACGCACTTGATGAGCTGTGAATTGTGATGCACAACCACGTACCACATGTGGCAGTCGGGCTAACGTGCTATGTGGTCTCTTTTTTTTCCTTTCCCATGCTCTGGGCATAGTTAGACCAATTCCTCGATTGACATCACCACAGTTCGTGCTACTACCGTTTGTGCATCGAATCGAACTCCTCTGTTACGAGATGTGTAGCATGTGAACTGCTGGGATGAAGCACTCGTCGCGCTTGCTGTTATCTCCCCCCCCCCCTCTTTTTTCTTCGCTCGTAAATAGGCAACATGTTATGCTAACCCTTTTGTTACGAAAAAAAGTAGCACGTTGATCCGATTGTCATTGTCATGTCCCAAATAATATGTGAATTAAATGCTCGTCGCACTCGCTGTTGTGCTCCACGATTAACCGGGCGCAACGCGTCACATCTGGCTTGAGCAGTGTAGCTAACGGAAGAAAGGGAGTAGAGGAGGCAGGGTTTTTGGTTATTTAGGCTCCGTTCGTTTCAGCTTCTGGACAGCTTCTGCTTTAAAAAAAACGGATTATTTGCCGAACGAGAGGATTCTGAACAGATTCTCTGATAATCAGAAGCTGATTTCTAAATAGAATCAGAAGCTATCTGAAACCTGATTCTTGCTGATTCTCACCGGCTTGGTACGGAATCTAGAAGTTGTAGTCGGCTTGACCCGATTCTCCCATAATCAAAAGCAACTTCTCCTACAATCCAGAATCCATAATCTAGAAGCTGAAACGAACTAGGCCTTAGGCCATGCCACTTCTGCTTCCTGCATGCCATCTCTCTCGCGCTCGCAGGGTGGTTCACAGGTTTACAGAAGCATTTGCATCTGAAAATCGCTAGTAGTTTGGCAGCAAAAATTATTAAAAAGTGAAAATCAACCGATTCCCGAGTGATTTCGCCAATTTTTCTTCGGAAATCAGCAAACTAAGAAATGCCACTTTCCTCACCAATTTTTGATGAATTTCATCTATTTTTGGCCGGTTTTATTTGATTTTTGGCACACTCAAGGAAACTTTGAAAAAAAATTTGCCAAAAAATAGGGGGAAATAGCATAAAATCATAATAAATTCCAATTAATCTATAAAACACCTTAGAGAAATTTTAATTTTTTTTTAATTTATTTAGTTCTTCTGAAAAATAAAAAAGCAATTAATGAAAAAGAACGAAGACACTTTCATACTTTTTATAAAAATTTACGAGCTTGACCATGATCTAAAATTTTAATGGTATCATAAAGAGTTCAAAATGATCATGTAGTAAAAATTTAAAAAATATTAGACTTAATTTAGTGCCCCTAAAAAAATCAAAATTAAAAGAGCATATACAAAGATAGTAGCACTGTCGAAATGTTTTTTTAAAAAAATACACAAGTTTGATAATCATGTAAAAATTTTACATCATTATTATCATTGCCTCAAGACCCTACACAAAAATTTTCAAAACTATTTGACTTCATTTAGTGCCTCTAGAAAATAAAAAACAGAAGAACATATATAGTTAGGGCTACAGTAGCATTGTCATAATTTTTTTAAAAATACACATTTATGATAATGATCTAAAAATTTTATGACATCATTAGCATTGCCTCATGACCTCACAAAAAAAATTGCAAAAAATGTTAACATTTTTTTTCTAAATTTTCTAAATCTTTGAATTTAAATTTGAATGTCATTTGTTTATTGGGTGGTTTCAGAAGTCGAACCGTGTTAAAAAAATCAAGCAATTTTTCTATGGTTTTCCGAACCCTGGTGGTTGGTGATGTACGTTTGGATATTTCTGACCTGCGTGCCTCCTCAGCACAACAGAGCGAGCTCCTGATCGGGGTGACCGCTAAAGCGACGATGCATGAACGGGCGCGCAGAAGGGTTTGGCGCTTGGTGTATTCGACAAAGGGCACGTGGTCTCGTACCCGCGGATCACCATTCTGGGGCGGGTCCCGTCCTGCCATGATCTTCTCAGAAAACGAAGTGCAAAATGTCGACCCACCGCAGGAAATCGACAGCGCATCTCCAAGCCTCGCATGGCTCAGATGCTCGGAACTGAAGGACCCAAAGACTCGACGGTCATACATGACGGCTTAGGGGAACGGATGCTTAGCTTACGTGCAAGTTGAAGCTAGCAGGGTAGCCTTTGGAAAATTCTGCCCCGCGAGCCGAACTAGTCTAGCTAGTGGATACGTACGCGATAGCAACGATCGATCGATCGATCTGGTGCATGCAGACTGCAGAGCAAGGTTGATACGTAGTAGCATTCGTGTGGGTACTTGGGTGCTAGAAATATTCTGACTATTGTTTCACTGTCTCAAGAAAAGGATATTGATAATTGATTCTTACGTATGTTGCTGTCCGTGTAATCCGATAAGGATTTCCACTAGTGAAAAGGCGTTAGTCTTAGTTTCACAACAACACAAAAAAATGGTGCATAAAATTAGAGAAATTTTACGGTGGATTATACTTGTAGTATAAAATGTGTAGTAGAAATCACATCTAACCGTTGATTTGTTAAGAGTGTTTCTACTACTCTACTACCAGGTGTAGTATAAGTAAACTCTAGTTAATCTGATCCATTGGATCGAAAAGAATGAACGTTTCATATTCAATTTAGTGTACCATAAAAGAGCTCTAAAATTAAAAGACATGAAAAAAAAACATTTTATCG
The DNA here is from genome assembly GCA_036346355.1 of Rhipidocladum racemiflorum. Classification (NCBI taxonomy): domain Eukaryota; kingdom Viridiplantae; phylum Streptophyta; class Magnoliopsida; order Poales; family Poaceae; genus Rhipidocladum; species Rhipidocladum racemiflorum. Next base: position 21,802,260 of record CM070570.1, on the reverse strand, counting down.
GTGAGCTTCTGCGAGTTCTACCTGAAATGCCGGGCATGTTGCCTGTTGGCCCTGTTATATGGCACTCTGTTAATTGTAGATAAGTCACTTTTTCTTGTTTTGTGCGTGTCCATATCTATGGTGGATTGATCATCTTTTTTATGGTGGAAAACATTATTTTCTATATCTGGAATAAGTGCATGTTGAATACAACACTCACCCTAGACCTAGATTTGTTCAATGGATTTCGTTTTGTCCGTTCCTACTTGACCGTTGCCTGATAGAAAATAAAATAAAAAAATATATATCGTTCTGATTTGTCGTGATGCTTGGCTGCAAATCCCGAACTGATCACTTATTTGATCCATTCCTTCATTTTATTCTTCAAAAACGGTACCTTCCAAATTTTTTCTGCAAAAATAGCCCATCCTACGCTACAGCACCGCAAAAGTAATGTTTTGTGCTACAGTACCATAGAATGCACTGTTCATATGGAAAAAATACTTTTCCCACGGCTACAGTACTGCGGAACAGTACTTCCCACGGTATTGTAACGTGGGAAGTTCCCGTTGCACGCTCCCATTCTATGGGATTCGCTGCTTCCTGCGATTGCCGAGTGCGGCAACTAACTTTCATGGCTCCAGAGCGCGGCAAGTTAGTCGATCCCACGCTCAGATCCGCCTCCCGCGTAGTTCAGTTGCCGCGGTCTCCTAGCGTGCTTCTTGTCCTTTTGCGGTTCCCAGGAATGGAGGATGTTAGGTGTCATCCCGGACCTTCCGTGGTGAGGAAAGGGGGTTAGTTTTGAAAAAAAAAAAAATATAGCTATTTTTGACCAAAAAAAAAAAGTGAAGGAGGAGGTTAGATAGATAAACAGTTCGCAAAATCCTTATCGGATTAGGAACAGCGGCGGCTGCTGATGCCTCATTGGATGGAATTTTCTGAGTGCATCATGAACAGTGGGGAAAACACCAACATCGTTCGCTTTTGTAGCACGCACATATAGAATATTCTGATCAACCACTGCAATGTTTGATCGTCCCTTGCATTATTTGTTTATGTATTATGTGTACGGCCGATTATATATTGCACCTGTAGATTTTAAGTCATTCAGCCATCATAATGTTTAGGTCCGTTTGGAACATACGCAAGACTCTCATGAATTTCGATCGTACAGAATATTCTGATCAACCACTGCAATGTTTGTTCGTTCCTTGCATTACTTTGTGTTATGTCTACGGTGGATTATATATTGCACATTTAGATTCTGCGTCATTCAGGCATCATAATGATTAGGGTGCGTTTGGAACATACGCAAAAAATTTCCCATGAATTTTATGGAAGGATTGTTATGATATTCTCATGTTTCAAACAGGGGCCTTAGTGATTTAACATGAGTTTGCAAGGTGTGTGAAGTTCCGCAAACAAACAATGAAAGGAATTTGTGCCATTTGATTATCCAAGCAAACTTTTAATGCTTGTTTGGAATGCCAAATTTGTTCAATTTCCACAGGAATCAGAAAACAATTCTCGAGTTCTGAACGAGTCAGTTCCTTTTCCCACCCTAGACTAATCTCAGCACTACTAAAACCTGAGCGGCTACGCCCCAAGTATGAATCGGTATAATAAGCGCGCCTTAAACAACTTTTCATATCAAATTCTCAAAAATAGACGTATTTACCATGAACGAAACAGAGTTATCCCCACCAACCACATGACTAAGGTTTCTTACTTGTGCAATAATTTTGCTGTTCATCGGCGCACCTTGTGGCAACGTTGTCTTGGAAGTGTTATCGTGTACGAAACTACTAATCCGCGCGGAATGCGAAAAGAAAGTATATGGTGAAAATAGACATATAGTAAAATTATGAAACTAAGTAAAGAAAGATGTTGGATCGATTTTGAATAGTCAGATCTAGGTAGAATCCCACATCTTCCACTTAAACACTTTTTACACACAATCTCTTAGAAAAGCTTTAAATTTGCACATCTTAAATGAATTAGGTGGAATTTCGTCTAAATCTGAACAATTCAAATTCAATCCAATATCTACTTTCATATTTTCATCGTATATCTACTTTCATGTATTACCTTCTCGAATGCCAATTAGTGGGGCTTAGTGTTGGTGGGGAGCAAGTGCGTAGTGTGGGACTGGGGGCACAGCCACGACATGCATTGCACCTCAATGAGTGCTCGATTGAGCTCGGAAGGCAGTCGAAACCGCAAAACTAAAGGCTGTGCAACAACAAAGACCCCAGACAACCCAAAGGCTGGCACACAGGCCAGCCAGCGGAAGACACGCATGAATGACCCAACTTGCTCCACCATCCCATGATTGCCGCGGTCAGGTTTTAAATTTCGTTTTGGATATATATTTTGAAGGTGACAGGTAAAATTTTTAGTAAGATCTTAGAATTACAGATAAAATTCAAATAAAATTTAAAAATTAAATTTCAAATCTGTTTATTTTTTAACCGGGATTTTCGAGATTTTGGTTGAAATTACCGAGGTCTCGGTCAACTTGAACCGATCAAAAAATAGTCAAAAAAACATCAACAAATTTTGAAATTTTTCTGTAGATGGTCTTAACGCCAAATCCAATCAAATCCGGCCTACAAAAATTAAAATCCGGTCAAAATGTTCCAGATTTCGGCCAAAATTGCCGAGATCTAGTCGAGATTTCCGAGATATCGTAGCATTTTGCATTTTTTTTAATTTTTTTTCATTTTACCGAAATTGCCGAAATTCGAGAGCTCGACTGAAATTTTGAAAATTTTGCTGGGATTTTGAACCATGTGCTGATCTGCACTTGCATGAATGAACTGTTGGCGTTTGACATTCGGCAGGGTCGCCTAGCTGCTGCAAGACAGCGAGGACGTGCCTTGCTTTTCTTTATTTCCATGCCCACTTCTGCTCAGCTACAAGCTACAACCCCCCCTTCGCACGCTCGTGCTGCCCCCCCCCCCCCCCCACCCCCCGCTAACGCGCCAAGCACCCCGGCTGCTTGCCAATATATTATGCACGCGGCATGGTGCGCTTAATTAGGTTCTGTTTGGTAGAGCTCCAGATCCTAGCTTCACCTCAGATCTAAAACTTATAGGCTAAAATAAAGTGAATTAAGTTTATATTTTTATTCTAAAATGTAAACAAGATGACTCACCTAAACACTCTTAATATACCTACAGCTCCAGCTCCGCTGCGATTATTTTAAGCCTAACCGGCCACTCCGATGCATCGGAGGATGCTAAACACGAGCTGGTTTGGGATTAAGAAATCAACCTTTCACTGATGCGGCAGGCAGGGCAGCACTCAGGTCCAGGGGCTGATGGATCGAGCGTGTAGCAGAAAGGTATCTTCAATAGTATTATTTTAGCTGTCTCTTAGCTATATTATACAAGCAAAATTCTATGTGAAGGAGAGAGGACGTGAGAAAAGAGAATATGCCGTCTCTTATACAAGAGACAACTTAATAACCTTAAACCGACACAAAAAGTAATGAAGTGTAAAAAGGAAAATATAATGAAGATGAATGATTTTAGAGACAACTATTGAAGATGTTGTCTCTAGGTGAGTTAAAATCCTTATAAACAATTTTTAGAGACAAACTATTGTACATGCTCTAAATTCACTCAATGTCATGTCTATCTATAGGGTGGATTCACACGCACACAACATCCTATTTACACTTTCGTCGCCGCTTCATGTAAAAAGATTAACTCAAAGGTATTATGTTTAAACCCAATAGGCGTTATATATTACTACAACTCACTTAATGCAAGTCATTTGGAACTCTGGCCCAAATTCGATAAATGCTCAGCCCATTCATGGGGCAGATTCACGCATATATAGCACATCACTTATACTTTATGTTGACACTAGAATTTGGCGTATGGCCGATTTGGCAATAATTGTTAATTTTTTATGTTTGTTTGATTAAGGTCGGTGTCGGATCAAAGGAAACATTATTTTGAAAAGTCACAATCGATACAAGTTACAACAGGGGTGAGATCAGAATAAAGCCGATCGAAATATAACCAATATCAGTTTTAAAAGAAAGTATTTCGGGGAAGATTGAAACCAATATGGAGTGTTCTACGAGTTCGAGGGGGATGCGGTCAGTCTGGATGCTATAAGAGAAGATGATGGGCAACATAGAAACACACACAGCAAATCAACCGGCATTACTCTTTATTTTCTGTCGACTAGGAGTAGAATTTTAGATTTCGAATCCCTTCTCTATAATTCGTTTGATCAATAAAGTTGCGTATTGCCAATTATTGATTTCGTCGACTTACGTTATTTAGGTCTGCTTTTTCTCCTATTTTATTACGTATCACCTTTTTCGAGAAAAAAAAATATCTTTATCTTCCATCTAATCGACTCAATCAGGTTGATTAGATCTATCAGTCACTTTTCGTTTGATCGGTTTGAACGGCTGATCAGACAAGATCGTTATTAGAAAATACATCGGCTTAAAAGCTGGTTAAATTAAATTTTCCTCTTGCCGATTGCAGGGTCAAATTGGCTGGTATGCCTACATCCATAATTAAACCCGGTGTTTGTGTGTGCTGATTGCCGATTAACCCTTCGTTAAGTTTTCAGCGTCAACACTTTCGTAAAAAAAAGATTAACTCGGAGATGCTATATTTTGACCCAACTGACATTATACACTACTATAACTCATTTTATGTAAACAATATAGCACTAATTCTACTATCACTCTATATAGACCACATAAATATTCACATTAATAAATCACGATATTACAGAACGATGGAGCACCAGCTCACCAGCATAGCAGCGAGGAGAAACATGGACTACTTTACACATTCCTAGCCAAACACATGCACGAGTGCGTGATTAATTCCTTGATCGAGTGGAAGTAGGGGTGGAATTGAGCCGAGCCGAGCCGGGCTCGGTCGAGCTCGCCGATAATCGAGCCGAGCCGAGCTCGGCTCGGAGTGTGGATCGAGCCAGAAGATGGGCTCGGCTCGGGCTCGATCGAGCCTCGAGCCGGCTCGCGAGCCGGTGCACGGAAGGCCCATTGGCCATTGCATTGCCTCCTCTAATGCGCGCCCGACTCCCCCAAATCCCTCTCGTCTCCTCAGTCGCCGCCCCCTAGATCTCCTCCTCACTCCGTCCATCCACCGCCCCCAAGGAGACCCCGGCCCGACTCCGGGACTTCGCCGGCCAGCGTCGCCCATTCCCCGACCACCCTCGGGCCCTCGACACCTCCCCCGGCCGGCCGGCCCTGCCTCCCTCAGCTCCTCCGCTGCTCCGCCCGACCGCCCCGGCGCCCGTCCGGCCATCCCCCAAGTCTCTGCCCCGACGCTCCGTCCAGCCGTCCCCTGAGGCCCTCGGCTCCCTCAACTCCTCTGACGCCTCCCCCGGCCCCGGCTCTGTCGGCTCCTCCGCTGCCTCCCCCGGCCCCGGCTCCGTCGACTCTTTCGACGCCTCCCCCGGCCCCGGCTCTCTACACGAACAGGTCCAGCAGTACTCTGCGCCGCCTGACTCGGTGAGCACTTAGAATATTGTTGAATGTTTAGTTGTTGATCTGAGTCTGAGTCTCTGAGATGCTTTGAAGAACTGAGTGACAGTCTGAGAATGAGATGCTTTGGCTTATGATTGAGTGAATCTGTGATTGAGATGTTTAGTTGTTGACTGTGATTGAGATGTTAAGTTGTGTGTTGTTGAATGTTGAATGTGAGAAACTGAGAATGAGATGATTGACTGATTGTTGTTTGTGAGATACTGAGATGATTGTGAGGTGCTGAACTGCTATTAGTTAAATCAATGCCATTGACTGTCGAGCCTAACGAGCCGCTCACGAGCTGGCTCGAGCTCGGCTCATTGGCGAAGCGAGCCAGGCAGTAGGCTCGGGCTCGGCTCGTTGGCCATGCGAGCCGAGCCGAGCCGAGCCGCACCGAGCCCGAGCCGAGCCTCGAGCCTCGAGCTAAAATTTCACCCCTAAGTGGAAGGAACGAGAGAATGCATGCATGTGTCGATCGAAATGTACAGCAACAGCGGCAGCGGCAGCATGGATTTCAGTTTCTTTACTGCCCCAACCCCAAGCGAAGAAGATTCTTTTACAAGGACGGCCGGCTGCAGCTAGCTGAACACGGTCAAGCTAGGCGGCAGGTTCATGAACCGCGCATGTATCCGCCTGGAGTTAGCGGGTCGTTTTAATTGGCCCCGCCGTACGCCATGCGGTTATTACAGTCGATGGTCCTGGCGCGCGCTTTGCTGTGCCGACCGCCGAGGCAGACACGAATGGCGACCTGGGCTGAAGAAACTAAACAGAGGGAAAGCAAGCGAGCCTCGGCCGGACGCTCGGTTGATCATGATGTCCGTGCGATACACACCTGCCGAGTGCCGAGCACAGGCGCGCCTGTAAAAGATGTTGTGGCGATACCGGCCGTGCGATCGCATGAAATGTCAAGTTGCAGTGCGTGAGTATACTCAACTGTTTACTGTGACTGTGCATAGCGGAGTACTACCTACAATTAATTAAGGGCAGTACTTCCATTCGGACGTTCGATTTGTGCTTTTTTTCGGACGCCCTTGCAACATTTTTTATGTACTCGTGAAACATTTTTTTATACGCATGAAACATTTTTTTTTAACGTATGAAACATTTTTTTTACTGTTTGTCGAACAAAAATGTTTCACACGTATAAAAAAATGTTTCACATGTACAACAAAAATGTTTCACACATACAAAAAAAATGTTGCAAAAAAAACAGGCGTCTGATTCCTAGCAATTTGGATTAATTAATTATGTCTAGTAGCAAAGCATTTTTTTTTTTTTGGGTACTGGCATGGGTAATTGATAGGATGCAAAAGGGGTTGTTAGAAGGTTCCAAAGCAAAATAAAATGCAAAGAACTAAGAGCATCATTGAGCAATTGCAGATCATATGTCAGTTGACAAAAAAAAAAAAAAAAAAAAAAAAAAAAAAAAAAAAAAAAAAAACACAAGAGCACGAGTCCACAACGGCAAGAGCACCGTATTCTATCACAGGGACGTAGACCACGTAACAGGTGATGGGAGAGCGAATTGAGCGCTAGTCCAAGTTTATAAGATGTGTGTTCTTAAAGATATTTAAAATAACTAGATTATTTCTAATTATTATTACTATGCAATATTCTCAATATATGTATGTAGAGAATCTATTATATATATTAAAAGCTCATGAGAGTCGTTAAGAAAAAAGAGAAATATGCTAGAAATTCTCATAAAAAAGTAAAACATCTGGTCTTTAATCTGGTGGACTCTAATTATAACCACCATCGGATGTTATTATTTAAAAGAAAACATCTAACCGTCTATCTAGCGGACCCGGGTTATAACGACTTAGATTAAAAAAAAGTCTAAGGATCTCCACCACTTATTTTGGTGGGACCAGATTATAACAGTGCATATTAATCATATATAGATATTAGGGTTATATAAAAAAATACACAATTATAGAAAATATGGTTATATATCAAAGATAATTTTTCTGGCGACGGTGTGTGTTGAATTTTAAAATTTTTCTGGCGGGCTTGAGAGCTATTTACGTTGGCCAAGCCGACGTAAATATAGTTATTTACGTCGGTTTATTGTAGTTGACGTAAATAATACCGCATTTACGTCGGTTTTTTTAGGCCGACGGAAATATATTTGGCCGACGTAAATAGATCGGATTCCTGTAGTGTTGCAGGCGCTTCACCTCCGTTATGAGTTTTTCGTTGGCCTCCATCAACGCCCTCACGTTGGGGTCGAGCGCCTCCTGGGTTCTGGCCTCTTCCTCGAGGGCCTCTTCACCCCCGGGAACAACTCGGTGACGGGTCGGATGAGCTGACGCTTCCGCTATGTCCTCCTCTAGTGTTGCAACCATTCGGCCTGCAGTCGGTGGCCGCCGTTTGGGGGCGCGTTTGCGCTCTGCCGCATGAGTTGGTGGCGATGGTGATCCCAACGTCTCCCCTTGTCCCGTCGGGACCTACGATGGGTTCTCACCGCTCGGGAGCAGGGGCTGGTCACGGGATTGGCTCCTTGCAGGCCTTCTGGATCCCTCTTCTCCAGTCATCGTCGCGGCTTCTCTGGATGCTGTTGCCGCTCCCTTCTTCGGTGGCATGGCTACAAAGGGCTTCCTTTTCCTGCTCGCTGGAGAGTTACGGCTTTGTCGAGCTGTTGCATCCCCACGGGCGGCGCCAGTGTGGCGGGATTGCACCACGAAGTTCTGTTCTTTTTTCGTTCCCCGGCTCTTCGCCTCAATTTCCCTGAAGTGGGGTGTCTAGAGATCGAGCTTGAGCCCCCCCCCCCCCCCGCTTCCTGGTGATCTTCTCCTCCGTTTATATGAGGGTGGCGGAGAATTCCGCCTTCAAATGCATGTATCGGCGGGCTTTTTTTCCGACCGACGCTGACAGAGGGTTGCGGGTCTTTTTCCAGCAGCGTTACTCGCATTGCCCTCCACCTGTCCCCTTCCAGGAGCCAGGTGTCTATTTCGTGGAGTATTTGTTTTTCTTTACGTCTATACCCATTTGTCCTACGCTCTTTTTGGGGGCCCAAATGGAATTTCTGATGTCCGTTGGTTCCGTATCGATCTGATCCCGCTTGACATCCTTTTGCAGGTTTTGGCAGGATGTCAGGCTCGACCAATCATATTGTCGGCCCCGCCCACATGGGTTGCGAGGGTGTCTACCTCCGCGGCTCCCCTCGTGACTTTGCTCCGCTCCCTTCCTTATTTCCCCCGCCGGTTTCTTATCCCGTGTCATTTTTTCTGCGAGAGGTGCTTCTATGCTTTTCCTCCTAACACAAGTTGCACAAATCTTGAAGCAAACGAAGGGGTAAGTAATCTTCATCTATCCTTCATTTATACTTTAATATTTGTGCAACTTTAAAAAGGAAGAGCATAGAAGCACCTCTCTTTTCCTGCTCATCACGCCTTGAGCCTGTATGGACCGGGGGAAGGCGTGAGCCTTGCCTCGTCTGACGAAGGAAATGGATTCTCCGGGCCTACAACATTCCCTTTTCTTCTTTCGCTTTCTTCTTCCCCTGTCCGTGACACAACAACAGGTGTTTCTTGCTCTTTAACCTAAATCTCTTTCTTCTACCCACCACTCAACGACAAGGCTCGGAATTATGTAATTATGCGCGGAGAAACACAGGCATCCCACCAATCTACATTGAAGAGCGGAACCCTGCCAGTGTTTAGTTAAAACCCCAAAGCATTTCGTTAGAGAAGAGAAAGATGGACTTCAATTTTCTGTTTACAACATCACATGGCTCGAAGCCTCTAGCCTTCAAATACACATCTTCTACCTGTGGCCTCGCTACTTGTTTTCTACTGTCGCCGCCTACAAAAAGTGTCGGTCGTCACTTCACAGCGACGTTCTCATCTCATGGTAAAAACCACCTCGCTATTCACCACTGCTGCTAGCACTCGCTGCCTTGTAAGTTGTAACGGTGTTGCCTCATGTTTATACGATGGAAGGTGTTCGAATTTTTGTGGTATATAACTCGAGATGAAATAATCTTTCAATGCTTCCTCGGATCTAATACGAAGTTGGAGAAATGGAGGTGGCGACGATTGGGAATAGCCGGATAGGGAATAAAAATAGAGACGTGGCTTGATCTAGTCCCTTAAAAATAATCAACAGTTAATATCGGCTGAAATTCACTTGGAGGGTTAGAGTAAATACAATAAAATTATCTTAGTTTTCTTAGCTTGTACATATCAGATTTGTCCTATGTGGAAGAGTGAAAAAAAATGACAGAGAAGAAACATAGCTCTTTGCACGTTAGCATAAATAAATTATTTATGCACAAAAGAGAAGATATAATTATTGCACTTCATTTAGAGATAACTTTTAGAGATGATTATTGTATAAGTTAACTTTTTGCTGACTCTATATATAAATAAGAAATAAAATAAATAATAAATTTTGCCATTATACTTGGAGGTCGACTCCGGGGAATCCGAATCCCGTAGCTAGAGGTAATAATCAATGCATTCAAAATGATCAGATAGCTTCGAGAGACTGAGGCTATGAATACGACCACAAATACTTTTGATGTTACACGCTCATTTTAATAAGGAAAGCCGTTACATGTTCATTGAATCCATCCGAAAACATATTCAATGTACTATATGATATCTCATCAATAAGTGCGATAGCAGTTTTTTGTACTGATCTAACTTCAGTTACCGGATTGATTTACTAAAGACTTTATGCGTTCAAATCCTGGACACCTGTAATTTTGTTTCATGGGATCGAGTATTCGAGCGCTTTCCTTTTTATGTGCACAATTTCTCGAATGGAGACCATCTAAATTTCTGCATGCAACTGCAAGGAAAATCAACCTGCTGGGAGTGAAGGAAAAATCCGTTGATCAAAATATCTTGATTGGATCAACATCAATGAATGGACACTTGATTATTTTTTATTTCGAAGGGGGGGACGCTCCAATCAAGTTTACACAACAAAGAGATAGCAACAAAAAAAAATGTGTACACAACAGAAGCTATGCTGATTATCCTAATTTCTTTTTTGGCCGAACTGTGCACAAGCATAACGCGCGCGCGTCTCTAGCCGGTCCTTTATCTGATAGCTCTGCAGCCTGTGCATCTGACAACCACAAAACCTGCCCAGAGCCCCAGAGAATATTCAAAACAACGCTACTAATAAAGAAGGTACTCACCCAGGTACATGCATCCAGCTCCTCTTCGTGTTCTATATAAACCGCCCCAGATTGCCCCCTACCCAGCACAAGCCAGGACTGCGCAAAGCACCTCTTTGGCCTGTGGTAGCAAGCGCCAACACACCATACCAGCACATTAGCTATCTCCTGCTACTGCTCCATTAGTAGCAGTGGTAGCAAGCGGACGGTGGTGCAGAGCACCAGCGCAAACACCGAGCGACCGATCAAGCACATGGCTCAGATGCTCTCCGCCGTGGCCATGGTGGATGCCGCCGCGGTCGCGTCCGCCATTGTGCCGAAGCAGGCCATCTGCGTGGACGCGCTGGCGTCGGGCGTCACGGTCGTGTCCAGGCAGGCCGTGCGCCCGGAAGGCGCGTCGGCGATCGGGGACCTCATGCTGTCCGTCTCCGACCTGCCCATGCTGTCGTGCCACTACATCCAGAAGGGCCTCTTCTTCCCTGCCCCCGACGTTCCCATGGCTTCGCTTGTCTCGCTGCTCGTGTCGTCGCTCTCCCGCGCGCTCGCCATCTTCCCGGCCCTCGCCGGCCGCCTCGTCACCCTTCCCGACGATCGCGTCGTCATCCGCTGCAACGATGCCGGCGTCGACTTCTTCCACGCCGTGGCGCCAGCCCTGTCGCTGGATGACTTCCTCGCGCCCGACGCTGACGTCCCGATCAAGCTGACAAAGGACCTGTTCCCCATGGACCGCACCGTGAGCTACGACGGGCACCGCCTCCCGCTTACGTCGTTCCAGCTCACCGTGCTCGGCTATGGCGCCGTCTTCATCGGCATCGTCGCCAACCACGCAGTCGTGGACGGCACCTCCTTTTGGCACTTTTTTAACACCTGGGCCGACCTCTGCCGTGGCGCGTCACCCAAGCTGCCGGACTTCCGCAGCAACTTCTTTGGCCACTCCACCGCCGTCCTCCGCTTTCCCGGTGGAGTGGGCCCGGAAGTAACCTTCGACGAGGATGCCCCTCTCCGCGAGCGCATCTTTCACTTCAGCGGGGATGCAATTCGCGAGCTGAAAGCAATAGCCAACCGTCGGCCCAGCGCCGTTCAAGATTCCGAGGTTTACGGCAAGCTGGCACATGACCCGAAGAATCCCGAAATGCGCAGCGAGATCTCGTCGTTCCAGTCGCTGTGCGCGCAGATATGGCTCGCGGTGACGCGTGCGCGGAAGCGGCTGGCGGCCGACGCAACGACGACGTTCCGCATGGCGGTGAACTGCCGGCACCGGCTGCGCCCCGCGATCTCCCCGGCCTACTTCGGCAACGCCATCCAGAGCGCGCCAACCACGGCGACGGTGACCGAGCTGGCGACCAACGACCTGCGGTGGGCGGCGGCCAAGCTGAACGCGACCCTGGCGGCTTACGGGGACGGCGCGATACGTCGTGCCGCAGCAGCGTGGCAGGCCGAGCCCCGGTGCTTCCCGCTGGGCAACCCTGACGGCGCTGTGATCACGATGGGGAGCTCGAACCGGTTCCCGATGTACGAGGGCAACGACTTCGGGTGGAGCCGCCCCCTCGCGGTGCGGAGTGGGCGAGCCAACAAGTTCGACGGCAAGATGTCGGCGTTCCCGGGCCGCGCCGGGGACGGCAGCGTGGACATCGAGGTGTGCCTCGCCCCAGACACCATGGCGGCGCTGCTCCGCGACGGCGAGTTCATGCAGTACGTGTCGTGCCCGCCGCATCTGTTGTGATGTACCGGTGCGTGCGTGCGCGAGTGGGCCACCGTGACATGTCGTCGCGCTGCGCGCGGTCAGTTCGGCTCGGCCGTTCCTGCCTTTTCTGGGACTAGTTGCCTAGTTGGTGTGCAAGCAGCAAGATATATAATGTATCCGTTTCAGGGTATGGTGTGGTAGCTAGTGCTAGTAAACTACATGGATTGACTAGTTAGGCAGCAATCGATTCTCAGGCAGATGGATGAACTGTGAAATGAGTACCTGGAAATAAGGTTGTCAACTGTTTGATTGCATGGTGTTCCTGCGTTTCTAACGTGCGCTTATGGATTTACTAGTGTGCGGCTTGCTAACCAACAATGGCTTTCCAAGTTCCAACCGTGCCACTATCAGGTAAAAAACGGACGCGCTGTTTGGCTTATCACAGTATACAAGCTCGATGTCCACTAAATTTTCTCAGGACATGGTACATAAAAGTTACGATAACACTTCCGTTCATGAGAATGTTTCGGAAATTTTTGTATTTGATACAAGATTCGATCCGTATTCACAAAACGATACAATATTTTTGCGTATTTACAGAAAACTCATTCATACCCAGAATTTGAAATCTCATTTTTGAATACCCGAAATTTCAAATACCGGTTATGGTGTATTTGGATTTTCAAATCTCGGTTTTGGGTATTTTGGAATTTAACATTCCGAGAGTACCCCGTACCCGGTTTCTAAAATTCCGGGTATGGGTGGCAACATGGGAAGCTGTTGATTTCAAATTCTGGGATTTCAAACTCCAGCAACATGGGTGGGAACATCAGAAACTGTTGATTTCAAACACCTATACCCGGGATTTCAAATTCTGGTTATGCATACCCGGAATTTCACAAATCGGGTATGCATACCCGGAATTTCAGAAACCGGGTACGGGGTACTCTCGGAATTTTAAATTCCAAAATACCCCAAAACCGAGATTTGAAAATCCAAATATGCCATAACCGGAATTTGAAATTCCGGGTATTCAAAAATGAGATTTCAAATTCCGGGTACAACTGAGTTTTTTTTGTAAATACGCAAAAGTGTTTTATTATTTTGTGAATACGGATCGAATTTTGTATCAAATACAAAAATTTCCGAATGTTTCACCCACACAAGTCCTCCCACCGATAAAAACATTGGAGACCTCTCCACCCACATGATACTTTTTTTTTTATTTCTCCTCCTCTGCCAATCTTCTTCACCAAACCAGCTGAAGCTTTATCTTCAATCTCGTCTCCTCCATCTTCTCACTCTCCCTCCATCTCTCATTTGGTACATCGTACACATGGTTGTGACTGGTTATATCGCGCACATGCCTCTTCTATCTGCCTAATTCTCTCTCTCTCTCTCTCTCGCACGCGCGCGCGCACACCATGTGGTTGTGGTTGTTCTGAGATTGGCCGGAGCTCATCGAATTTGTCGTCGGAACTTGGTGTGAAGAACTCCTCCCTCAGTTCACCGTTGCTGACTTCTCACCGGCACCGTAGCAAATATTATCCGATGATGAGCTTTGCTACTCATAGTCGCATGTTGTGCCTCCTTCGGGTAGGATTTGTTGCAAGTGTTCGCTCGATTGTTACCGACATTTTCTCAAGATGATGTATGAGTGTTTTTTTTTTGGTAGCATCCTTAATTGTTGCGATTGAGTTTGTTGTAACTGGGTTGGGATATTGCTGTGCATATATCAACTTGTTGTTACGTTGTGATGTGTATTTTTTTAAAAGGATTTGCTGTGAATTTGTTATGGGACTTTAATTCTTTTGCCCCCCACCCCCACCCAAATTGTTGCAATAATTATCTTTAAATATTGCAACGCTATAGCACTACGAATTTATTTGAATTGGATGTATTTTTTTAGAACAATGCACTTCTTTTTGTTTTGACATATTCATTGTGATGTTGCAAATATTATTTAGTAATATTATGCCAACACGTACGATGATAAGCTTCCCATCACCAGGTGCTAGTAAATCCCTAAAGGTATTTACATGTAATATTGTGGAGGTATTTCGGCTGACTCCCTAAAAAATATTTCTAGTAATTAACTAGTAGTCGGCAGAAAGAAAAGATACCCGGAGCAGATATATAAATTAGAGAGTGCTTTTCTGGATGATTCGTCTTTGAAAATCCACGATTTCTGTATAATGCTTTTGTATTCTTCTTCAACATTCTCACTGGTAGTTATTTCTTCTTTATGCATACTTCATTGCACTATAGCACGTGGCATGTAGTCGCCATGTGTCATCGAAATACATTAAGCTGTTTTCTTAATGGAAAAATACATTAAGCTGTTGGCAGTTTGCTCGGATCGTAGTCACTGCCTCATAGGACGGTGTCGGAAGGGTCAGCGACAAGTGCTAGACAAGGTCTTTCGGCTAGTCTCCAAACGTGCCCACTTTGCCATGGCCCATGAACGCATGGCTTGGGCCGTGGGCTCTGTCTGTGCATTCAATAGGTGGCATTGGCATTTGTGATTGCAGTATGTTGCTCAGGACTTCCGACTATGAAGTTCGGCGATCGAACAAAAAGGCTCGCCATTATGGGCCGAAATGCAAAAGCAAGGCGATGTATTCGTATAAACCAGCGGCTGTACAGCAACAGCATGACGGTCAGCTGGTTACGGCATCAAGCACACCGGACCGCTTTTGATGTTGCTAAATGAATTGTGCCTTTCCCTTACCTCCCAAAAAGAAATACTAGTACTACTATTAATAGTACTCCATGGATCATGTGTAGGATCTGCTTGATTGTTATGATGCCACTTCCACAATTTGCTTTGGCTGTGAGTTCCGTAATTTTGTATCTGGCATCATATCATATGCAAGACCCTCCCAGAACAAGAGGTAATTAACCTAGCGGAGTAAAATGCTTTCCTATCTACCACGCGTTGCTTCAGGCAACACACGAGTAAACCTGAATTCAGAATGGTCCCGGACTCCCGGTCTCCGGTCTTCAGATCTCGACATTTAGTCAAGGAATAAGAGGATTTCACGGGAACGAACAGCTTTACCAGTTTCGACTTTCGAGCAGTAATCCATTCAGATGTACGTACTCAGAAGTCACTTGCTCCAACTTAACGTGTTCTTTTTTGAACGCTATATATACCATCTTAGACATGACGTACTAACCATGCTAACGTTTTCTCCTCAACCATGCAAAGCCGCTCAGACATTCAGTATCCCCGTAAAAAACGGTGCGGCCCATTCCGTAGGAATACATGTCGGAGTAGTAAAAAGATGGGGTGGTACTAACCCGGCAGCCTTTCCCGTTTCACTTCCAAACAATGGTGCAGACGATGAATTCATTCCGACGGTCCAGGGTGCAGTCAGACTGTAGGGATGGATAGTAGAACGACAAAAACCGCAGCTCCCAGTCTCCAACGCGGCCCGTCACACCATGAAACCTGTACCAGGACAAGTCAGCCTGAGCAATCAGCATCCGAAGCGAGAAAAAAAAAAAAAAAAAAAAAAGCGCGCGCGCGAAAGACGACTGCAGGGCTGCCGGCACCCAGCCGTACTGCAAGCTAGAGGTGGGCATTGGGCCGGGCTTTTTTGGGCCGGCCTGAAGCACGATGGTATGGCACGGTCTGGCACGGCGGTCTGATTCGGGCCGGGCGGGCCGGCACGCTAATCAGTAGACGCGTCTGCCGAGAACCAGGCACGACGAGGCGGCGACGCGGCACGCGGCGATTTAGTAGGGCGTCTTGCGCTGCAACGCAACGAACGAAATCACGGATTAAGGCTTAAAAGTTGGCGGATATTGTTGATTTAGGGCGACTTCAAGCGTGCATTTATGTTTGACATTTTGTTGATGTGATTAGTCTCTTATGTAATTAAAATAGGTAGTTTAGTAGTAGTGATTTGTTTTATTTCTTTGTTCGTCACAATAGTAAAAATGGGTCGGGCTTGGTGACGCAAGCGAGCACAAAGCGCAAATGGGCCGGGCTTGGGCTCGCCAAAAGTGAGTCGGGCCGGCACGGCCCGGCACGGTGGGCACGATGGGCCGTCGTAGCACGGCACGGTTTCGGCCCGAAGTACGATGGGTCCAGGCCGAGCCGGCATGGCACGGCACGACGCCCACCCCTACTGCAAGCCAGCAGCGATCTGTAGCAGCACGGTGTGCCTGGCCGGCCATCGATCAGCGATACATGCAGCGTCCCATTTCCAACTGCACAACACAATGATTGCTGGCCGCGGCCGCGATCGTCGATGCCACGCACGTCACGTCCCATGTTGTCATGCCGCGAGCACGCCGGCCCGCCCCCGCACTGTCCCTTGCGAAGTGCACCGTCGCGTCCTGCCCTCGTCGCCCCGTCAGTTCCATGTCCCCGTCGCGTCGCCTTGTGCGCGCGGCCGCACATCCTCTTTACCCGGGAAAGAAGGGGCCCCCAAGCCCGGCCGGCCTCAAAAGAACTGCTCGGTCGTCTCTTCGGTCCAATGTTCTCTTGTTGCGTCAACCACTTTCTTTTCCGGAGATTTGAGCTATTCTCTTTTTTTACATATAATTAATCATTTGTTCTATGTATTTTCCTTTCTTTTCCTTTCGTTTTCACCCTTCATCTTCGGTTTGGCTTAGATCCTTTGCAAGATCTGCTTGCTCGCTTCCACGCGAAATATTCTCCGGCCACCACCGCCAGCGCTAGGCAACAAGAACATACTTCGCCCCACACACACGTCGCTCTCTCGTCTCCTGTTTCCTCTCCATTAAAGCTGCAACCTTTGGCACTTCCCGGTCATATCGAAGCATTTGAAGAGCCGATGCGTACTCTACTCATCAGTTTGTGTGATCTGATAGATACTAGTATCATCTTGGTGGTCAATTAGACCAACCTTTTCTTTCCCTAGCTTGACTCTCTCTCCCTTTGCTTCTTTATCTTTTCTGCGCTGTGCCTTTTATGCTCTTGTCACATACGAGTAGCAGTCTGCTTTTCTTTTGAGCAGAGAGATACCACTAGCTCTTGCCGTATAAAACGTGTCGTGTCTGGGCGACCCTGGTAATACGGACACACTGCCTTGGGCTAGGCATCCGGCGATGAGGAGGAAGGGCAGCGAGTGTACAAGAATCACCCCTGAGACCAGCAGTGGCAAGCCTATGATCACCCTGCAGGCGTCCCGGTCCGGCCGGAGGGCGCCGTCGGACCGGGGCATTCCGAGGCAAGTGGGCGGAGACTGCGGCTCTCGCCTGCTGAGGAGAGCGCGGTGGACGGCCGCAAGGCTCTACCGGCGCGCGAGGGCAAGCGTCGCGACGGCGTTTCGGTCGGCATCGACCAAGAAAGGTTCAGCCGCTAGTGCTGCATCACGCTCACCGGACTGTACGCCGGCTAGAAATAGCAGTAGGCGGCACTCCGCACCGGTGGTCGCCGATGACTCGCACAAGAGCGAAGCGGTGGAGGAGTGCATCAGGTTCATGAACTCCTCGTCCAGGAAGTACCGCTAGATTTTCGTGATTCCACACACACTGTGCGCGGATGCTAGTGTCTTCACTTGTATTTTCCTTTTTTGGCCTTTCATCTATGTGCGCATTTGATCTAATTAACCTTGGAGTGGAAAATCATACGGCTGGTTACTTCTTTCATATATTGTGTGTTCTGAAATCTCTTCCTACTACTTTCAGTTTTTGTGCTTGTGTATAATTGTCGTTTGCTAGTAGCCCAGTTATCAAGATAAGTTGATTTAATTCTCTGATGTTTTCCAAGTCCCGACTTTTGTGCTATTAATTTCGTATCTCCGGATGCCTTCATCTAACAGAACTAGCAATACTCCAATACAAGAAACATGTCATAAAAATGCATCCTTAATGAAAAGTACATTTAGCGAAACAGGTCCACCAAATCAGAAGATAGCATTTAATTCAGGCAATTGTTTGACGATTGTAATTTGTAACTGATGCATTAGGCAAACCTCTGTATACTAGGGGTGAACACAGATCGGATACGAGTTGATATTGTTTTTTCAGTATTCTATTTTATTTTATTTTTTTCGGATTCGAAACTGGATACGTGCTAGTCAGATATGAATACGAATTCGGGTTATTCGGGATACAGATACATGACGGATTCGGGTTGAGAAAGTTATACGAATAATGCACACATACATAGAGTAATACTAGTTACATGCCCGTGCATTGCTACGAAAAACAAAATTGATAACGAAAAATAAAAATAAAAAAATTATTTCACAAGATCAAACATCTATCTTTAACGCTTCGTTTCTTGCGAAAGCTGGCTAATTAAAGCAACGCTTCGTTTTTTGCGTAGGGCAATTAAGCAGGGCAATTAAGTAGGGCAATTAAGCAGAGCAATTAATGATATGGGTAGAACTCACCACTGCCACCAACTGTTGCTTTATAATAGTAGAGATATGTTAAATCAAAGCACATGAATACATAACCATAATAGCAGGTTATATATCAACCAAAGTACATTCCATAATAATAAGATAAGTAATAGCTATAATATGACATAAGTGGTCATACATCGGTACATAAGTAATTAAGTACTTATAGAGTGATCTTAACAGTTAGTACATTAGTACTAAATACTAACCAATATATTACATAAGTAATGACTAGTGACTATACATAACAATATAACATCAACCAAACTTTGACCTTTATGAGTACAAGATCTAAATATATGCCACAAGTTTTACTAGCAGAAAATGCATGAAACAAACACGGGTTCTGAATTTCGAGACAGAAACTTGGTCTATCTACACATTCGTCATGAGTGTACGCACAGAGAGGAGCCATCCCCATTCCCCAGTCCAGGGGATCTCTGTGCGTTGGCGAGTCCCACTTCGTCTGCAAGAGATGAGATATTACACCAAAGATTTGATAAGAGCAGATATAAAATAAAGATGAGATACATATTAATAGACAGGGAAGGTTTCAAATGAATGGCCTGAGCTAAACCATGTTTTTCATTTATCCTTTGTATACCTGTGCAGGAGATGGAAAATGCTCTCATTCTTATTCATGACAAGAAAATATCAAACATGAGTTCACTTCTTCCAGTATTGTTCAGTGCTCATATAAGCTGCTTGGCAATCTGTACTCTTTGCATGGAAGCAAGTGTTTTTCTTTTTCCTTTTCGTCCTTGTCTGTGGTGCTTCTTTCCTTCACTAATCATTGAGCTAATCTGAATTGTTATACTTATTTAGTTATTTATGCAGATTCTTCAACTACTTATCAGGCCCCAATTGTAGGTATGTGCTGTCAAAGCTCTGGATTTGGTGAAAACAAAAGAGCCAATCTGGATGATATGGCTGTGTTGACAGAGGAGAGGTCAGCCGTTATGACAATAACAATAAAGTTGCTTAACATGAATGACATTACTATGACTGAAATTGACTTATTAATCATTTTGATTTCAAGGTTGTTAGTGAGGATCGAGGTCTCGATCCTGGTAAAGTCCGACTACAAATGCTTGGCACAGCTAAAAAGGTTTGTTAGCTTTCATAAATTGTTGCACCTGGGAACCATATAGTGACACTGTTTCAAGAAAAAGAACCATAAATTGTTGCACCTAAGAACCATATAGTGACATTGTTTCAAGAAAAAGTGGTGCTGGGTTGTTTGGGAGCATATGATTCTTGTAGTTCAGACATTATAACATGCTCGCAGCTCAGTGAATATAATAAAGAATGATTTAGAGGTAGGAATTGAAGTTAAATAAATAGTCAGATGAAATAGGCAAAAATAAAACCTTTCATAACCAATTATATGGAGTCCTAGACTCCTCCTCAATCCTCATTGTCATTAGCTATTTCTTCTTCATCCTATGATTTTGTAATGTCAAGATGAGAAATTCACACATAAGTTAAAAGCAAATGCTAACTAAAAAAGTAGAGAGTGCCATACCACAATCACCATATTAGCGATAAGGGTATCCACAACCTCTAGATCATTGATGATAGATGCAACCTTGTTACTAGAATCTTGGAATTTAAAAGAAATTGAGGCATCTAGGCCTCTAACTTCGATTAGTTTTGGTAATTTATGACAATCAATGTTAAAGGACTAACAATTTGATTTAAGTGTGCAAAAGTAGGTTGGTCCTTGTCAATGAAGATAGAAAAGTGAAATCCTCAAGGTTAAAATGAAGTCAAACTCAAGATCAAGGTATAAAATATTTAAGGACCTTTTCATAGCTTTTGCCGATCTTGGTGTTTGGAGAAAGATCGGGTTGCTAGATTAGGTGTCGTACTATTAAGAGGAATTTTTGGTTAGTAGCTTGATGAACAATCAAGAATCTTGGCTCAAATTTATGCTCATACTTTAGTCCTTTGCATTCCTTGAAAAATCTTGTGAAAATTGACGATGATTAATATGTCCTATTCTATTTTTTGGGCTTATGGTTTCACAAAGAAAAAAAAGCCTATAAGTAGAGACAAAGCCTATGGCCTATTACCTGGTTATAATTCCAACCAGAGTTAAATTTAGTCACGTGAAAGTATTCTCAACCAGTGTACAAAGAACTAATCGAAGATATGATATGCCCTAATTACCCCTGACCAGCTATGCACACGCTGGTCGGAGATGGCTCATTTAGGTGCTCCAACGAGTAAACTAGCCGGGCATTGAATAGTCTCCGCCCCGACTTGAAACTGGCCAGAGAGACAGCTATCTTTGCATAAGACTAGTGTTTGGGAATCACTATCTCTCATAGGTACAGACAACTGATTAGAAATTACTCCTTACGAAAAGACGCCTCTTTATAAAGAGACACCTCTTGACGAGAAGGTACCTTTTGATGGGAAGACACTTTTTAGAAAATGACAATTGACATCCCTTCATTCGGTATAAATAGGAGGCTCGCACAAAGACAAAAAAAAGAAGAGGATCGTACAAAAGAGAAGAGCAAGATTAGCACTAGTGATTTAATTCATCCTATCTTTATAGCCTTGATTGTTTCTATGCAAAGACGACCTCAAATCACATTTGTAAGCTCGATCTAGGGATCCTCGGGTCTTAAACATCGACAAAATGTTCTGAAAAAAATTCTTTGCTGGCACTACCAACCTTCTAGGTGCGGTAGTACCAACCCAGAGGCCGATAGTTCTATTATAGAGCATGTGTCCTTAGTGTTTTCCAGGCTAGCACTACCGTCCATGTGAGAGTGGTACTACCGTTAGTGTGGTAGTACCAACGCAAATGCGCGGTGGTCTTTTTACAGAGTATTATTTCTAGTGTTTTCTTCTCAGTCAGCACCACCGCTCAAATGGGAGCAGTACTACTACCAGTGTGGTAGTACCAAACTCAAAACCCAGTAGTCTGTTCCCAGAACGCATCGCTTTTGCAGTTATTCTCTCAGCTGGAACTACCGCACATCTGGGAGTGATACTGCCGCTAGTACGGTAGTACCGACCCAAATGCGTAGTAGTTATTTTCCAGTAAGAGCTCTGAAATACCATATGGAGGTCTATCAATGTTTGTGATGAGTATTTGATTCTATTTGAGCAAGGTGTGCTTTGGTTTGAGTTTGATTTGAATTGGATTGGATTTCAAATAGGAGCAATTTGAGCTGTTTTCCCTGATATCAACACTACTGGCCAAAGGCATCGGTACTACCGGTAGGCGGCACTACCAGCCTATGATGGCGGTAGTGTCGGCAAGCGGTAGTTGTTCTCTGGACTTGAGTGATATCAGCACTACCGGCCAGAAGCATCAGTACTACCGATCGAGCGGCGGTACCGACCTCCAGTAGGTGGTAGTTATTTTCCAAAGAGGGTCTTCGCATGTTTCAGAGTGCGATCGGCTCTACCGACAATTGTGGGGCGGTATTACCGATTAGGCGTCACTACTGACCCTTAGTTGACGGTTGTGCTGATTTCATCTACAAAGTGACATTTGAATTTTGTTTTTGAATTTTTATTGCATATCTTTATTGGACAATGCTATGTGATGTGTTTCCTTGTCTTTGATGGTTGCATGATGACGGTGCTAGTTCATAGTGAGGCGGAGGATGACCAGGACTAGGTGAGGTGTGCTGAAGGTCTAGACGGTCAGAGATCGCCAGAGGATGACCAGAGACAAAGTTGTTGCGAGCCGAGGAGACAAGGGAACAGTCGGATGCTAGCTTGAAGCTGATTGGATCAAGGAGAGCAATTGGATTGCGGTTTAGAGGATAGAGTAGCGGTCAAATTACCTGCTTCGAGAAGCGTGCAAAATCCAATATGTTATTCAGTTTTGGGTTAGCCCATGTATGGAGTGAGTGATTTCATCCTAGCCATTAGAGAGGTTGCTTAGGATTGAAGCAACTCATCCAAGGGTGTAAGATGATTTATGAGGGCTATAAATAGAGGGAGAGGGTTATCTCTCACTTTGAAGGTTTTGGTGCTCGTTTGAGCTTTGTCCACTTTGTTGTGAGGCTTTGTAAACATTCATTCCATAAAATAAAATCTTACTTCCTTATGATTCTGAATTTACTTTCAGTATTTACATTATGTCTTAAATCCAGCATTTAAATTCTGCAAGTTAAATTCTTGCAATTTACATTCTCATGAATTGGATTTGCCTCCCCTCCTTCTACTTGCTCGTGCTTCTTGTGCTAAGGATGTATGATTAATGGATGAATCTATCTCAGATCATATCCCAGTCATCTTTGCAAATCTTCTCTTGAACTTTGCAAGAAATCGATCTTTTTGCTTGGAATGAAGAAATATTGGTATATCGTATTCTTGGGGTTTTTATCTTGTGTTCTTATTTGCTTCGATGTGTGGGAGGTTACCCATGATTATCTTGATCATCAAAACCCCACGAGCAAGTTCAAGATCAAGATTTTGGCTTTTGCCCAAACTTGGTGCATGTTTTCTTCAATTGGAGAAAGGTTGGAATTTTAACGTCAATCCCTTGGGTTGAAGTTGGAACAAATTACTAGCCTCTATAAGAAGGTGCCGACTAAGTTTCATGAGTTTTGAACCAATAAATCAAAAGATTCATCAATTCTTGGTTCAGAACTCGTGCTGCACTTCGTTTACCCAGGAAAATCGGCACTACCGATTTTTAGGGGTGAAACCGGGTCGGATACGGGCGGATATTGCTCGTCCCGTATTCTAACCCATATTTTTTTTTCGGATACGAATGTCCCGAATACGGATACGAATTCGGATTATTCGGGATTCGGATACGGAGCGGATACCTGACGGATTCAGGTTGGGATCGGATATCATAATCGGATAGTAGTATAGTACATAATTGCATGTGTATGTAAAAGAAAGACTGAAGCATTAACCTTACAACATTAGCTTCAAGTTATAATTATTTCAACGTAGGATAGTAGTATAGTTAGAGGTGCAAATGGGTCGGATACAAGGAGAGAGACCAAGACATAAAGAAAACAGAGAACAAGGGGAGCTCTTCCATCAAACTTAATCTTACGAAATAAATTCCTGGAGATATTAAGTAGTGTTGAATTATCACATTCTGACAAACTGAAGATAGACTTCTCTCATAATGAGGACTACTCGGATTTATTTGCTATGCCTCAATTTAGTGACTCAACTAATTCCAGTAATTTGAATAGAAAAGAAGTTTATCAAATAAGTTGAATAAATCAATTTAGGTAAAAGCATTATATCATCACTCTATTTGTTTGTTGATAGATTTATTGAAGTTCACGCTTAATAACAAAGTAGTGTTTTTTAGTACCAGTATCAAACAACTACTCTATCTATCCAATAATGAACCAAATTAATGGAAGAATAACTGATTTTATCCGGATATCGGGTCGGATATTTACCGGATATCGGATCGGATATTGCTCTTCCCATATCCTAACCCATATTACATGAGATTTTTCGGATACGGATCGGATATTGCTCTTCCCATATCCTAACCCATATTACATCGGGTTTTCCGGATACGAATACGGATAACATCGGTACGGATTTTAAACGGATTCGGGATCGGATCGGGCGGATATTTCCTGTCCTGTTTTCACCCCTACCGATTTTCATGCCAATTTTTGGCAATACCGATTTCTAGGTAGTGGCAGTGTCGATTTTGGGCAAAGTGCTCTAAAATTTGTTTTCTCTATTGCTTTTTGATCTTGAGAGGTTTTAGTTGGTTTCTTTGGGGGGAAATTTATTTGTGATCATTCACCCCCCTTTGATCGCCATTTCGGTCCTTCAGGCTCAAAAGTGGGGTCCCTTTGATCCCTGGGGCCAGCACTACCGATCCTCCATAAGCGGTAGTGCCGATCAACTGTAGAACCGCCTATTTTCAACCGCATTAAATGATCACATTAAATGCTCCAGTCGGCCATTGAGCCTGAGGCCGGTATTACCGACCATACATGGGCGGTAGTGCCAGGTTTGCTGATTTTTTTTCATAATTTTATTGCCAATGGCTAGATAAATACACCCCACCTGCAGCAACGGCATACTCTTGGTCATTGATTGCATATTTGTGAGCCCTAGCAACTCTTTGTTCATCTCTAGAGCATTCAATTCTCATCTATTGAGTTGCTGAGAGAAATCAAGTGTGAGCATTTAAGTTGAGCCATTAGACACTTGATCAACCTCAAGCAAGTGCCAAAATTCTATTCTCTTGGAGGTTGCCGCCTCCTAAACGACTTGGATGTGTGGAATTAGTGATCTCCTCAAAGAAGCTTTTGAAGAGGCCCAGTGGATTGTGAAGGCAAGGAGCTCGCCTACCAGCAGCGGGAAAGAGCTACATCTAGTAATCGAGGGAGGCTTATTTGCACAAAGAGATGGTTTGAGTTGATCGAGCAACCTCAACATGGATTAGGGGATACCGGCAAGTCTCCGTGACCACGGGTTAAAATTTGTGTTTATCTCCTTGCGGTTTGATCTCTTGTATTTATTTAAGAAATTTACCTTTCTAGTTTACTTATCAATTGTTCTTGTACATAGGATTGTCAATTTGCTTTGATTTAAATTTGTTGGCGCACTTACTAAAACCTAGACGGTTTAGGGTTTAATTGTTAAAATTCTCAATTCTATAATTACTTGTTTAATTATTTCAATTAGAGCCAAGAATTTTAAAAACCTCCTATTCACCCCCTCTAATCGGTTATCCTTGATCCTGCAGTAATGTACATTTATAAATAATACAATTTCATACACAATGAAAATACAGACTGATAAACAATGTAAAATATCACCTTTTCTTTATGTGGCTATGTAAAATCCTAATGTTTGTATTTTTTGAATTTAATGTGTCTTTTGAATTTTTGTGAATTTTCTGAAATTTATTGGAATTATTTTGAATTTATTTGAATTAAGCCTTTTGATTGAATTATTTAAATAATTGAAAAGTTCAAATAAAGTTTTATTAGAAATATTTTATTTGATTCAAAAATGTCTTAACATATTTTTCAATTTTTTTTTGAATTTTTTATGATATTTTTCAGTTTAAAACTATTTCCAGAATCATTGTAAATTAGAAAAAGGCTAGAAATTGATTTTGGGCTTTGGGCCGAAACCATATTAGGCGAAATTCAACTGACCTAATCTGGTCTGAGCCCGCAAAGCCCGGTCGGCCCATGCCGCAACTCAGTCAAACCCGCGACCCTAGATCAGTGCCGTCGATTTTCGATCCAATGATTGAGATGAAGCCACGCGCACTAATGACTTGTGACCGTTGGATGGTGATTGGACGCTTAGGATTAGATCGTAACAGTTCAGAACCCTAATAGCGTATGGTCGTTGATTCCTATGAATGGTTCGGATTGGGCCGCATCTTTGTGCATCATGGCCAATCATCACGCCACGTGGACGACTCTCGCTCATTGTCCCCTCGAGTCCGCCATCGAATCAGAGGAGTCCGTCGTCGAGATGGTTCGTCTTCTCGTGCGTAACCTAGACTCTAAGTCTTATTTAAGGGGCGCTACCACCTTCCCGAGGATCATCCAAGCTTTGCGAATGTTTTTCCCCAAGTCTCATCGTCCGAGGTGTTATGGTTTGCGAGATTGAGTTCATCAGAGTTGAAGGGAGAGCGCCACCGGCGTCATGCGCGCTACCCGAAGTGTCATGCGCCTAGTTCAACGTAGACTCAGAGTGTTCCGTGGACTCTATCCATAGACCGACGGGCCTACCTGTTAGCGAGATAGAGTAGTTTTAGATTTTCTTTTATTTCAATAATTAGATATATGATGTGATCATGATATCATAATTAGGGTTTTACTTAGAAAAGTATTTCAACCAAAAATTAAAATAGTTGCTGACATCAGCAGTGATGTCATAAATAGTATATTTTTAGTACAAACATAATTCAATTAATTCAGTTTATTCTTTTTAATTTATTTTCAAATTTCGAATAGCTCGTTCTCGCTCATACAAACTCCGGTTGAGGTGATTCTAGAGCCTAAATATTTGTAAAATCCTGCTCTGTTTAATGACCAATTTTATTTAATTTTTGGAGTTGATGTTGCTATCTATTTTTAGTATTTATTATTTACTTATTCGTTACACGTAGACGTTGAACTGCCCAAGGGTTTCGGAGGAGAGTTGGTACTTCAAGAGCAAGATCTAGAGCAGGAGCAAGTGCTTTTCCAAGACAAGTTGCGCTTTAATCGTATTAAGCCTATGTTTTAATGTTACATTTCTTTAAATTATTGCATGCTAATTCAACCACTGTTTCAATTAAATTTGGAATTAGCTATTCAACCAATTGAACTTTTGTCTACCTTGCCACTTATATGCCATGATTCATTATTACCCTAGAATAGTTCTTCATTAATTGGTAACTATTATTTGCCAATGGGGGATGGTTAGAACGTGCTAGTTTGCCTAGCCATGCAACGTATTATTAATATTATTTTGGAATATTTAAATTAATCTTGCTTTATGGAATATGAAACATGTTTATGAAAGGTGTGTCAAGTGTTATTGATGGTGTTGATGGCACGTGGTGCATGGTAATCAATTGGGGTGATAAAGTAATTGAGACTGGTGCAAGTGGCAAGAGTTGTTAACTCGTGAGTCAAGTGTGGTATTTGGGCAATCACATTTTTTTTGGTAACTTGGATATTGTGAGTCTTTGGGTAAGTCTTGCCTCAGTTACTTAAGGACTTAACCTTGTAAGTATTTGAACTGGGCTAAACATACAACTATATTTCTGGTATGGGACAGACCTAGCTGACTAATTTGTGATGTCTAGATTTTGATACTGTCATGGTGGTGTGGGTTTCAGGGGTACAGGTAGACTTACATGGCGCAAGAGTGGGGGCTCTCATGGTGGTAAACAGTCCCCTCAATGTTGAAACCTTAATGGGCAGTACTGGGTTTAGACAGAGCATTGTAAAAGGCTTTGTTATGGTTATTCGTCTTTGTGGTGAGTTGATTATATCTTGTGGGTAAAATGTATAACCTCTGCAAAGTGCCAAACCTATTTAAATAGCCGCGTTCGCGGTATTAAACAATGCTCGAGGATTATAGTCAAGTGTTAGATTTTGATAAAATGAACTTGGGAATGGAGACAGTTTGCCTGTGGAAATATGAGAATTGATTAAGGATGTGAGATGGTTTAATTGTGAAA
Source organism: Rhipidocladum racemiflorum (assembly GCA_036346355.1). NCBI lineage: Eukaryota > Viridiplantae > Streptophyta > Magnoliopsida > Poales > Poaceae > Rhipidocladum > Rhipidocladum racemiflorum. Next base: position 21,774,387 of record CM070570.1, on the reverse strand, counting down.
TAACTGATAAATTTACTATTGTTTGTATTTGTTTTACTTCTTTTGAATCTATTTATGATTATTTCCAAATGTTGCTTTATTGCAAAATAACCAATTCTGCCATTCATTTGGAATAAGTCATGCATGTAGTTAATAGACTTGCATTATGGGCATAACTTGTTGAGTGCTTTATGTACTCAGCCCCTTGCAACACCTAACTCATCAGTTGAGGAGGAGTCTACGCCAAATCACGAGGAGAATGTGAGCCTTGTCAGTTGCCTATGGTAAATTGATGGGTTACTACGAGTCTTCTTTCAGCTACAGTTTCCTTTATTCTGAGTCATTGCCCTGCATAGCATATTATTGTAAGTTGACCATAAGATTGACCAAACAGGTTATATTAATAAATGAGGTCTTTATTTATTATTCTGCTATGTATGATTGTGATATTTTATCTATGTTGAGACTACGTGCACTAGCATGATCCTGAACTAGTTTTGAATACACAGAGGGTCCGAACTTGCACATTCAAGTCCCGACAGAGGTGGTATCAGAGTGTGCATGTGTGGATGTTAAAAGATCACATTCCATTGCTTCACTCCATGGTAATGGTGTGTGTTTCTTAGGATACACATGGAGATAAATAAGGAAAATCCGAATTGCAAATATGCTTTTAGTTGAACTTTGTGTTTTAGATATACCAAATATTGAGTAAGAGATCGATGGTAACTCAAGTACCGCTTTGAAGGTGGTGCGGCTCAGGGGGCTTGGAGGAGGCGTGGTTCAAGTGACAAGGGGATGAGGGGAGGCAATTGGTGAAGACACGACCTGGGAGGGGTGCTCGGTAGAGACATGGCTGCGGGGAACACCACCAATAGGAGAGCTGGCTTCCAAGTTGAAACGTGGCCGACAGATCTAGAGCGCTGGTCGGGACAAGGACTCTGGGAGCCTGGTCGGGGGAATTGGGAGCTTGGACTCTAGGGAGAAACTCACTCGTTGGCCGGGGCATACGCTGCCAGGGGGTAGGGGGCCTGGCCGCCTAGGGGCGAGAACTGAGAGCTGGTCAGGGTAGATCGGATCTGGGCAACGGGACCGAGAGCTAGACGGGACTTGAAGACTAAGAAGGGCCAGGAGGAACTGGTCATCTATGGGCTGGGCTAGGTCCTAGGTCCCATCCGAATATCTGAATGGGTTCATTATCCACTATCCAGGTCCTATATATTTGAATTGGTTCATTATCCAATATTCGTGTCCTATCGCACATTTTTTGGATTCCGCATGCTTCGAATCCGATGCAGTGTCCGGATTCAAATATCCGGTTTTAACCAGGTATTTAAATCTTTTTGAATCCAACCCTGAATTGAATGGGAGATATCCTGCCCGTTTTTGCCCCTATTATATACTATTGTCGACTGTATAGAAAGGCCAGTAAAAAAAGACAGAGATGTTACCTCTAATCTGTACCCCATCTGATGAATTAGTGGACATTATATCATCTACAAGTTTGAGAAAAAGGAGCTATCACAGAAAGCAGTGCTCTAGTGCTCTATGGATAAATCTTCTAACGAACCACCGTCAGAATATCAGAGCCATAGACAAATCAAAACCTCGGAAAGTAGGGTAGTCTTTGTCTTAATTCAGTTGCCTAGTGGTTTCTTAAATCTAAGTTGATTTATGCATTATTGGATTTGCATGGAGATTGTTATGTTGTCTTTGATGTCATCCAAAACTTTAAAAACCTGAACAATCCAACACACTATAAATAGACAACTAACAAGTAACAACCCCATATAACAAAACAAGATAGTCCATGAAACTAGATGCAAGACGATCAATTTGAATGGCTACAAAATATCACATAAACAAGAAAAATTCTCATTAAAGCATGACAAATACTCCCTCTGTCCAAATTTATAAGGCATATTTTTAATAGTCTTGTTCATAAATATATGGCGTATTTCATATTCTAATGCAAAAGTAGTGTCCTGTTCCCTATATACCCCTAATAAATATCTATCTTTATTTCATATTCTCTACATACATGCATAATATAGTCATCTTCAATATCTGTATGGTCTATGTGCTTGGACGAAGGGAGTAATAATGGCTCTACGTAGCATTGAACTAATCGGATCATTTTTTGACCATCTATAACCCCTCTTCTCTTCCTCAGCATTGGCATTAACTGTGTCTGTTGGACTCCCCACCTTTGCCAAAGCCACCGGGGACCTCGTCCCGCACCGGCGCAGCCTCCTTTAGAACCGATGACAACTAAAAAAATCGTAATCCACATAGGAAGATAAGAAGGTGGCATTTGGTGGTACTTATGTGCAGGGTTAGCTTTTTCGATAAAATTCGTTCGAATTTCGCCAGTATCGCTCCCCTTCGAAAAAGAATTTCGTTTGGTTTACCGCTCAGTTTCAAATTAAAATTCACGAAAATGAAAATTTTGAAAAAAAAAATTATCCAAAAATTTCGTAAAATTAATATTAATAGTTTTATGACCGCTGGCGTGAATTTTTTTTTGAAAAAAAAATGAAGTTTGGATACGTTTTTGAGCCATTCAAAATGTAAAAAATTAGAAAATCAAAAAAAAAAGAAAATAGAAGTATTTTTATTAGCAATATTTGTTCAAGTATGTCAAATAGCATTATTTACTTCAACATATTTTAGTAACAAAATTTGTTCTGTTATATTTAGTAGCAATATTTGTTGAAATATGTCAAGTAGCAATATTTGTTCAATTATGTCAAGTAGCAATATATGTTAAAGTATATTTAGTAGTAATATTTGTTTAATTATATTTAATAGCAATATTTGTTGAAGTATATTTAGTAGTAATGGATGATACCGGAAAATAGTAATATTTGTTGAAGTATATTTATTGACAACCCAAAATTTCCAAAATAATATTTTATCATTTATTTCTAATTTTCTAGGACTTTTGCTGAATTTTTTGGAATTTATAAAATTATTTTGTTCTCTATTTTTTGTGTTACAAAAATATTTAGTGTAGCTAAAATATAATTCCAAAATTTCCAAAAAATTTATTGTAAGTTGGAAATATTTCAATGTATTTTTATAATTTTTTGGACTTTATTTTCTATAATTTCGAAGCCTTTTTATTTTTAGTATTAATTAATTTACAAAATAAATAAATAAGTGGGACCACATGCCATATAATCTTCAACCTCTAGGCCGAAACCAATACCATATGTTCTCCCTATTCCTGCATTGCCAAGATTTAGAGAGCTCAAATCCTTAATATTTTCCTTTCGAATTCTTGTCCAATACGTGTGCCACCTTATCCTCAATTAAACCACGTGGTTATCCCATCCTAATACCCTCTATTTTGAGATAAAATTCAGCTGTACTTAGATCAGACTGTTCTTTAAATAAATTGTATCTATCTTTACGAGCCACCCTGAGCCTATTTAAGAAGAGCGTTGGGATCCCCTCTCGTTGCTCTACCCATCCCTCAACTCGTCCTAGTCTCTTGTGCCTTCGTTTGCTCAGAACATCGTGGCATTCGAAGCGCGAACCGAGCGTCACTGATGTGCTCTTGCAGGCTTCCCAGAGCTACAGACCTTCTCTTCCAAAACCGCTCACATCACGTCGTGCCCCTGGCCGTCATGAAGGTAACCCCTCAAACGATTTCAGGTTTGGTGAATTGTAGGCAACGAATTTTACGTAGTAGTAGTAATGAGTTGGAAACAACCAAAATCGATCATAGAGGTGAGAAGTTTCATTGGATTGGGTGGATATTATCGAAGATTTATAAAAAGGTTTCTCTAAAGTTGCATGTCCTATGACTCAATTTCTAAAGAATGAAAAGAAGTTTGAATAGACTGAAGCTTACGAGAAAAGTTTTGTAGAGTTAAAGGAAAAACTCATCTCTGCTCCAGTGCTAGTACCACCAGACATCCACAAGAATTTTGAGATTTTATGTGATGCCTCCTAACAAGGACTAGGATGTGTACTTATACCAAAAAGTAAGGTGGTAGCCTATGCATCACATCAGTTAAAGCCGCATAAGGGAAATTATCCTACTCATGATTTAGAGCTAGCTGCGATTGTGCATGCTCAAAAAATTTGGCGACATTACCTAATTGGTAATTGTTGTGAGATTTATTTAGACCATAAGATTTTAAAATACATTTTCACTCAGGCAGAACTTAACTTGAGGCAAAGAATATGGTTAGAATTGATAAATGATTATGATCTTGGAATACATTATCGTCTGAGCAAGGCAAATGTCATAGCATATGTTTTAAGTGGAAAATTCATATGAATCTGATAGAAACCAAGGAAGATCAACCTAGATTGTATCAAGAGATGAGATGCATGAATTTGGAAGTTGTCACCCAAGGATCAGTCAACGCACTTGAGGTACAACCTGTACTTCAGGATCAGATTAAAGAAGCTCAGAAAGAGGATGCCGATATTCAAGAGTTTAAGAAAAATATGAGAAGAGGAAAGTCCATCGGATTTTTAGAAGATGAACAAGGTGTTATCTGGTTTGAGAATCGGCTGTGTGTACCGAATCACAAAGAGATAAAGAAAACACTTCTTCAGGAAGCTCATGAATCACCATACTCTATTCATCCTGGAAGTACGAAAATGGTTTAGGACTCGAAGAAGAGATATTGGTGGGTTAGCATGAAAAGAGAAATTGCAAAATATATTACTCTCTGTGATGTATGCCAAAGAGTTAAGGCAGAACATCAGATACTAGCGAGATTATTGCAGCCATTACTAATTCCATAATGGAAATGGGAGAAAATTGGCATGAATTTTATCACAGGTCTAGCAAGGACTCAAGCAGGTCATGACTCTATAGGGTAATAGTAGATCGCCTCACTAAAATAGCTCATTTTATACAAGTGAATATCAAATATGGAGGAAATAAGCGGCAGAGCTATATGTGAATAAGATTGTGTGTTTACATCGAGTACCTAAGAAGATAGTGTCAGATCGTGGTAGTCAGTTCACCTCACATTTTTGGAAGAGTTTGCATGAGGCTTTGGGGACAAAGTTGAACTTTAGTATCGCATATCATCTCAAACGGATGGACAAACAGAGAGAGTGAATTAGATCTTGGAAGATATGTTGTGTGCATGTGCCTTGGAATACAGTACTAGTTGGGACAAGTGTTTGCCGTATGCCAAATTTTCTTATAACAATAGTTATCAAGCTAGCCTAAAAAGGTCAACGTTTGACGCACTATACGGAAGGAAGTGTAGAATTCCATTTCTATGGGATCAAGTGGGAGAACGTCAGTTGTTTGAACCAAGCATCATCAATGAAGTAGAAGAGAAAGTCCAACTTATAAGAGATAGGCTTAAGATAACTCAATCTAGGCAAAAGAGTTATATTGATAATCACCAAAGGGAATTGACTCTGAACCAGGCGATCATGTGTATCTCCGAGTTACTCATCTATGAGGTGTAAAGAGATTTGGTAACAAAGGTAAAATTGCACCAATGTATGTAGGACCATACCCGATATTGGTGAAAAGAGGAGAAGTTGCTTACCAGTTGAGTTTGCCAGCAACAATATCAGGAGTACATGATGTTTTCCACGTATCAAGAGCATCCGATCAGATTCTCGAGACAGCAGAGTGAGTCACTCACAGTAGTACTATATATTTCTACAAGTTCCAGTGGATTAATCACTCAGAAGAAGAGGCCACTTGGAAAAAAGAAGAAGAGCTTAAATCAGAATACCCTAACCTCTTTGCTCGCTAGTCCAAATCTCGGGGTCGAGATTCTTTTTATTTTTTCTATTTTTCATGTTATAAAAATATTTACTGTAGCTAAAATATATTTCAAAAAATTTCAAAATTTTTATCATAAGTTGAAAATATTTCAATGAATTTTTTAGAACGTTTACAGAATTTTTGGACTTTATTTACTATAGTTTTAAAGCTTTTTATTTTTAGTATTAATTAATTTCAAAAATAAATAAAAAGGTGGGATCCACATGTCATATAATCTTCATCCTCTACGCCAAAACTAGCACCACATGTTCTCTCTCTTCCTGCATTGCCAAGATTTAGAGAGCTCAAATCCTTAACGTTTTTATTTCGAATTATTGTCCAATATGTGTGTCGCCTCATCCTCAACTAAACCCCGTGATTATCCCATTCTAATACCCTCTATTTCGGGATAAAATTGAGTTTTACTCAGATCGGACTCTTCTTTAAATAAACTGTATCTATGAGCCACCCCGAGCCTATTTAAGGAGAGCAACGGGATACCCTCTCATTGCTCTACCCGTCCCTCTACTCGTTCCAACCTCTTGGTCTTTGTTTGCTCGGAACATAATGGCATTCGAAACACAAATCGGACGTTGCCAATGTGCTCTTGCAAGCTTCCCAGAGCTACAGACCTTCTCTTCCAAAACCATTCGCATCGCGTCGTGCCCCCTCAAATGATTTCAAATTTGGTGAACCATAGGTGATGAATTTTACATTTTACTGAAGTATGTTCATCACAGTTCATCGCATTTTTTCGTCGCCATCTGTGCCTCCCCGCTATAACCGTTGTTGTCATCGAGTTTGCCGAGTCGCAAACTTTCTGATGTTTCCCTCGGCTTGGCCTTTGCCCTAGTTTTCTTGTTCTTTTGTCCCTAGCCTTGTCATTGCCTCACTGTATTTGGTTCAGTTCCAGAGTTCGTGAGCTACAGTACTCACGGGATGTTGTAGCACGAGGAGAAAGAAAATCAAAAAATAAATTAAAAAATATTTTAAAAAAAATTATATTCAGTATATTGATATTTTACAATAAACTAGATTTTTTTCTTTATAAAATTGATTTTAAAAAATCAAAAATAATTCTTTATTGCTTTATGTGATTTAAACTTTCAAAAATCCATTCTCCCTCATACGAACTCTGATTGAGGTGATTTCAGAGCCTAACAATTTATAAAATTGAGCTCTATTTAATGATGTATTTTATTTGATTTTTTGAGTTCATTTGCTCTCTATTATTAGTATTTATTTGTAATTCTTCTCGATTCACGTAGACGTTGAAACACCGAGAGTGTACGAGGGCGAAGTGTGAACTCAAGAGAAAGGTTCAGAACCAGAGCAAGGACTTTTTTAAGGCAAGTTACAATCCTTGACCATGTTGAACCCAATTTATGAAATGCTATGTTGTCTTTAAATTATTTCATGCATAGTTTCTATAATTGTATTTCAATCACAGTTTTAAATTAAATAGTTATGCCATGATTGATTAAAGTCACCTTTGATGACTGAATTTCTTGTGCCATTGTAACCCTAGGTTATATTTATGAAGTATAGGGAATATCAAAACAGTTAAGACATGCTTAGACAAGATTAGACCTGAATTTAGATTATTTTGAGAATTTGTGCCAAATAGTGATTTTATTAAAATTGAGAATTATGTTTTGATGATCATTGAGAACTATGCTTTTGAGCATTGTTGAATGTTACGCCATGTACTTTTATGTCATGTCATGATAAAGTTGAGAATATGATTTAGATTAGACGAGACAGGTTAGTATAGTGATTTCATGGGTTGTGAAAGCTCACCTAGTCAATTAAGGATCGATCTGTGAGTTGCTGAATGTAAAGCTTATACTACCACATGTATGGTATAGGACAGACCTAGTTATGCGTATTGCCACATATCATGGCCAGTCATGCTATTGGGTGGAAAGTGGTGTGTGCGAGAGGCTGCCACTTGGCGCAAAAGGCGGCTTCTAAATTAGGGGGATCCTTTTAGCAGTGAAACCTTAACGGGCATGACTATATGGATTGTGCTTTATGTGGGATATTGTCATGATTTTCTCTACCGCACGCCAGAGGAAGTGTGTATTTTGGCATAAAGAGGCAATCATATCTTATAGGTAAAGTTGTACAACCTCTGCAGAGTGTAAAACTAATCGATTAGCCGCACCTACGGTCATGGGTATGCCGAGCTAGCCTTTCACAGATTAGATCTTAAAGTTTCTAAAAACAGTTTTGAGAAAGTGTTCAGTGGGGATGGAGTGAGTCTATCATGGTAAATTTGGGTTAAGTTCCAGGAGGGGTTCCTGAGTTGGTTCTAGGAGTGATTCCTGAATCCAGAAATGTTGAAAAATAGAATTTATTATTTGAACAAAATTGTGCATTTAGAAATTACATAGAATATTTGTGAACTTGTTGCTTTATGCTAAAATAACCATATAACCTTCCTTTGATATCCTTTGCATTAATTCTGCATCTCCTGTGTGACTTGCGGAGTACTTTGTACTCATCCTTGCTTACTCTGTTGATTCAGAGGAGTTTTACGATGGTGAGGATTAGAATAACTAGGACCGCTACCCCAGTCGATTTCTAGTGGCAATTCTGTCGGCGTACTAGCCAACAGGCACCCTAAGATTGGGTGCTTGAGAGATTCGGACTGGGGGCTTTTGTGGCAACCGCTCCGAATATGGGAAGAACGGGATGCTGGGAGCAAGCAAGAAGACAGTAGAGTTTACCCAGGTTCGGGCCCTCCGAAGGAGTAATAGCCCTAGTCCTGCTTGGTGGTTTCCTCTGAGTCCAAAGTTCTTACAAAGCTGGGGAAGAAGACCCTCTCAGGCTCTGCCAACTAAAAATCAACAACCCTCTCCCATGCATCCTAGCTCCCTTTTATACTCGGGCTGGCTGAGGTGCATGGGGCTCACAAGCTTGCGTAAAGCAAGCGCCTGACACGTTACCACAGTGCATTTAATGCACCCGTCACACTCTCTTACATCACATTTAATGCCTGTCCTAGCCGACGTAGACTTCGCTTTGGGCCCCGCCTGTCTGTCACCCCCGCATGCTCCGCCAGGAGAGAGGGGATGTCGATTCGGTGCCCCCCCATCATTAATGCGCGCCTAGGGAAGGCGCGCCGCCATACCACAGCCTTTATACTCTGCAATTAATGCGCACGTCTCGCATTAAATACCCTTGACCCTGTAGCACAGATTACGGAGTTTGATTCTCGGGAACTACGCCCCGAGGAGTGGCCTGAGCGCCACCTGTCCCCAGGTCGAGCACCTTTGCTGGTCGCCCCGGGGAGTGGCCTGAGCGCCACCTGTCCCCTGGGCGAGCACCTTTGCTGGTCGCCCCGGGGAGTGGCTGGCGCCACTGCCCCTGGCGAGCACCTTTGCGGTCGCCCGGGAGTGGCTGGCGCCACTGCCCCTGGCGAGCACCTTCTTTGGTCGCCGGGAGTGGCTGGCGCCACTGTCCTGGCGAGCACCTTTTGCCGTCGCCCCGGAGTGGCTGAGCGCCACTGTCCCCTGGCGAGCACCTTGCTTTGGTCGCCCGGGAGTGGCTCGAGCGCCACTCGCCCCTGGCGAGCACTTTGCCTGGTCGCCTGGGAGTGGCTCGAGCGCCACTGCCCCCTGGCGAGCACTTTGCTGTCGCCCGGGAGTGGCTCGAGCGCCACTGTCCTGGCGAGCACCTTTGCTGGTCGCCCCGGGAGTGGCTCGGCGCCACTCGCCCCTGGCGAGCACCTTTGTAGGTCGCCCGGGAGTGGCTCGAGCGCCACTGTCCCCTGGCGAGCACCTTTCTTTGGTCGCCCGGGAGTGGCCTGAGCGCCACCTGTCCCCTGGGCGAGCACCTTGGCTGGTCGCCGGGAGTGGCTCGAGCGCCACTGTCCTGGCGAGAGTACTTAATACGGCCACAGGTACCCCATTTAATCTGTTGACAAGAGCCCTGCCCACCCAGGAGTGTCTTTAAAAACTTGCCACTTTTTCTTCGCCAAACGGTTCAAACTCCCGGGTGGGGCCCATAAATGCCCACGCACGCCGCGGTCTTTAAAAACTTGCCTCCTTTTCCGGTCCCGAGGTGGATACTGCGGCCATTACTACCGTGGCTTCGTGGGACGCGCCCACTTTCCTTGAAAAACGCTTTGGTTTTCCCGCATCCGAACCGCCGCGTCTCTTCGACTTTTTCCCGCCAGGCTCCCCCTTGAATTCTTATAAATAAGCAGGCGACGGGGGAGGGCATGTTTCTGTTTTCGCTTTTCGCCTCTGCTCCTTCCTGCCTTAGCCTCCTTTCTGCTTTAGCTGATTCCAATGGCTTCTCCGAATCCCGTCCTCCCTCCTTCAACTGTGGAGGCGAGCGCCGCCGCTAAATGCTCCAAGGTGATTGCCCGCGACGCTCTCCGCATGCGGGCCGGGACTGTCGCTCCTCATAGCCAGCCCGGGGAAGTCATCTTCTTTGTCTGGGCGATGATGGCGGGCTTGGTCCCGCCAATCTCGGACTTCTACATCGCCGTCCTCAACTTCTACGACATTCACAACATCCACCTTCCCCCTAACTCCATCGTGCTCCTCTCCGTCTTCGCCCACTTCTGTGAGATGTTCATAGGGGTAATGCCCAATCTTCTCCTTTTCCGCTACTTCTTCTCATTGCTGCGTCGGCGAGCTCTAGCATCTCCGGGTGCTGCCATCTGCGACTTAGAGACGGGGCCGTCGCGCGCTACATTCCAATGGAGAACCGATCCAGCTGGAAAATGTGGCGCCACGAATGGTTGTACGTTGAAGACGACAGCGGCATTGAAGCCCTGAGGCTTCCCGCCGGAGCGGTGGGCAGCAAATCTGACTGGGGATCTCCGGTCGCCGATACGCCCGAGCTACTTGCAATGTTGGCTCGGGTGGATCGGCCATGACGGTGGTCGACCGAGGCATGGTTCTCCGGGACTTCGTGTCCCGGAGGATTAGTCCTTTGCGCCGCCGCCACCGTCCAGCATGGCACTACCTGGGCGTGGATGACGGGACGCGGACAATTCCTGGAGGTAAGCCTTTATACCTTCCTTCTTCATCATCATCATTCTTTCATTTTTTTTCTTCTTTCTCTCTTTTTTTTTTTTTTTTTTTAACAACGCCTTCTTCTCTCTTTTTTGTCACCGTAGGAAAGGCTGGGCGCCGCAGAATCGCTTCTGGATGGGGCGGCTGGGCGATTGAGCGACGTTCCACCCTTCCCCGAGGTGCGCTTCCACTCTGCGACATGCAGCCTGGGAGCGGAGATCGTCAAGGCGATGCCCAAGATGGACGCCATGGGGACGCCCATCATCGTCCATCAAGGGCCCCTGATAATCCGCGGCACTCCTACAGCTGGCGACCAGGGGAGGAACAAGCGTCCTGCCGACAACACTGCCCCCCTTGGAACGTCCCGCCGACCACGGCTATCGGGGCCATCTTCGTCAGCGGCCGTTGGATCCTCACAGCGACCCCGCCCATCGACTTCCTCACCTGGTGCGGGGTTCTTCATCGGCCGCGACGCTTCGCCTCGCCACTACCGCTGCAATCGTCGGCGGTGCTGCCGGACGACGCCAAGACGGCTTCCTCCGCCATCACATCACGCCACCGCCGACCCGCCGCTGGCGCGGCGGCGGATCCACCGGCTGCAAGATCCTCCGTCGCCACCGCCATCGCTGCGACCCGCCGCGTTGGCGGCGGCGGATCCACCCGGCGGCATCCTCCGTCGCCACCGCCACCGCCAGCGGCTGACCCGCCCGCGCTGGCAGTGGCGGATCCACCAGCGCAGCACCCTCCGCCGCCACCGAGGCCGCCGGTGCCTCGAGGGGGGCTGGTTCTCACTCCGGGAGTGCCTCGGTTTCCGAGGCCTCAGCCCAGGTACCAGAATCCTTGAAACACAAAAAACAAGGGACAAAAAAGTTTTTTTTTTTTTTAACCTTCGAATGGAGCCTTACCTTTACTTGCCTTTGTTTGCTCCAGGGCACCCGCCGCAGACCCCCCAGCCGCTCCTGCGGTAGCGACAGTGAGGCGTGACGGAGCTGCAGCTGATCCGCCGGGACAAGAAGAAGCCGGCGATCGGCCACGCTGATCGGCCAGGTGCCATTGTCGGCCGAAGCGCGAGGGCCACAGCCCACTCCGGAGCCTCCAGGACTCCGTTCCTTCGGCCAGACGCAGCGCCTTCTTGGCATACAGGGACAGCTTTACTCCCACACCAGCCACCGCCTTACGTCGAGCAAGCAACGGCTGGCCGACGCCGCCACTGAGATCAGCCGCCTCCGGCAGGAGGTGGCTGGCCTACATGACCGGACGGAAAGGCAGGAGCGGGAGCTGGCGAGGGAGCGGGAGCGGGGGGCCGCTCGCGCCGCCGAGCTCATGGAAGAGCTCGAGGCGCAGCGGACGAACCGCATCCAGTCCGAGGCAGACACTCTGCGGATGCTGAGGTACGCCTTCGACCGGATGGGGGACAGCCTCGCTCCGCTGGGGTTGGTGCAGCAAGCGCCACTGGAGCAGAAGCCGGCGCACTACGCCTTCTGCCTCAGTCAGATCGCGGACTTCACCGCCCGGCTTCCCGCCGCCCTGGCCGACCGGTCCACCCAGGAAGGACGCAGATGGCAGTGCTCTTCGCAGCGTGCGTTTTGGCGTCTTCTTGGCGTCAAGGACGCCAACTTTGATCCTCGCTGCGGTCCAGGATTGAAGGAGATCTGGCGAGGCGGAGGCGCGGTGCAGCGGCCGCCGACCACGTCATTGCCGCCACCGAGATGGTCAACCTGCTGGAGGCTGCGGCGAAGACGTGGCATCAAGCGCGGGCGTCGGGCCTCGCGGAAGACCACTGTAGTAGCGACGCGCCGCGGGCGACGAGGAGGAAGAAGGATAGGATAGCCTAGACCCCTCTTCCCTTTCTCCTGTTTTTTTTCTTTTAACTTGCTGTCCTGCAACAACTTTTGTAAAGCAATTTCATGAAATAGACATGACATTTTTAGACTTATTCAGCAATGTTTAACTTGTCTTCTTAGCCTTCCACCTCACTGATCGCCAGCATTGACTTGAGTGCTACTGCTCGGCTTAAGGCTTAGAAGGAAAAAAGAAGGGAGTAAAGCACCCCTTGTGTCCGGGCGATCCTTTTCTCGTCGCTTTACAGTCCTGCAAACAACACGTACCCTTGTGGCCTCCGCTGGCGACACAAGTGTAAGGCGTGACAGGATGTAGGCTTTTGATAGCAGTGTTTAAATCGCCAGCCCCCACGGGGACACCCGGAGTGTCATGACCGTGCCGGGAGCTGAGTTCAAACCAGCCGCCCAATTGCCCAATCCTGTTCGCCGCACTTACAGGGTGGTCCCGCTTTGCCACTGGCGCCACAGGATCGAGCGGACTAGAGTGATCGCCCGAACACTTTGCCACAAAACACGTAACCGTAAAGGCATGAAGCAATCGCAAAAATAACGGAACTTAATACTTAATTTACGAACAACAGTCGTTCCCGGCTTGTCGGGCTGACAGACATGATTCGGCCAAGACGAGAACAAAACCTGAAACTTACAACCGTTCAAGGGTAGAACTTGCGCAGGTTCTCTATATTCTCGCGAGTTCGCGATTCCTCCCCGCCTCGGTGGCCAACCCGACCGCCCGGTCGAGATCAAACCACCTTAAAGGGGCCCTCCCACCGGGAGACAGTTTGTGCAACCCACTGCGGTGAATCTTCGCAAGACCAGTCGCCCACGCCGATGTTCTCTCATTGACCCGGGTGGCGTGGTACCTCCCTGAGGCTTTGCCGATACCGAAGCGGCGCAGGGGCCGCACGATCCCGGCTTCTTCCAGGAGATTGACGTCGTCTTGGCGTATCTCTTCCTGATCTTCTTCCGCGAACGCAACGCGCTGGCGACCCAAATGTCGATTACGAAGGGAGGACAGCCTGCTCCGTAAACTGTAAAGAACGGAGTCTCTCCAGAGTCTTACCGGGAGTGGTTCGAGCGACCACAAGATCGCCGGGAGTTCTTCAACCCACCGTGAGCCACGCTGGTGAAGTCGATCAAACGCCCGAGTCTTGAGGCCTTTCAGCACCAGTGCATTGGCTCGTTCAACTTGACCGTTGCTTCTTGGATGGGCAACGGAGGCAAAGCAGACCTTCGTGCCCATTTCTTCGCAAAAGTCCAGAAAAGCGGCATCGTGAATCGGGCGCCATTGTCGGTGATGATACGGTTGGCGACCGAAGCCGCGAAGATCCCTTTCATGAACTTGACGGCGGCTGCGGCGGTAATGGTTCTCACGGCTTCAGCTTCCACCCACTTGGTGAACTTGTCAACGGCGACGAACAGATGAGTGTAGCCTCCTGTGGCCCGCGGGAACGGACCCAGGATATCCAAACCCAGACGCGAAGGGCCATGAGAGCGGGATGGTTTGCGAGCTTGGGCTGGTTGGTGGATTTGCTTGGCGTGGAATCGCACGCCTCGCATCTCCTCACCACTACGCAAGCATCCTGGAGGGCGGTTGGCCAATAGAACCCGTGGCGGAAAGCTTTTCCCACCAGGTTCGACCGGAAAAATGGCTCCCGCGACACGCCTCCATGGATATCGAAAGCAAAATGCTTCCCTCTTCCCGAGTGATGCACTTGAAGAACTCCGTTTCCACCCGGCCAGACAGTCCCCATCCACCAGGGTGTAGCGCTTGGCCTTTCGCGCTATCTTCTCGGCTGACGCATCATCGTCGGGGCATACTTGATCCCGCAGGTAGGCCAGGATCGGGTCCATCCATGTGCCTTCCCGGTCAAGTACGGCGACCACAGAGTGATCGTCCGGGTACTCCGCTTGGCCAAGCGTTTCCACCGGTGCCACTTCTCCTCCTGCAACATGGGCTGGGGCGGCGCCACCATCGTCCCCACCAGGAACGGGGGTTGCGATAGGCAGTGTCGCCTTTCCATCTGAGGTGAGGGCTGAAGCAGCATCACCATCTTCCCCACCAGAGACGGGGGCTGAGATGGACGGTCGCGGAAGCCTTTCTTCAAAGACTCCGACCGGAACAGGGGCTCTTGTCGAGGCGAGCTGAGCGAGCTCGTCCGCCAGATAATTGTCGCGCCGGGGTATGTGTGTATACCCTAGCCCTTCGAAGTGTCTCTCCATCTTTCTAACCTCCGCCAGATAAGCCGCCATGACGGGATCAGAGCAGGTGAAGTCCTTCCTTGCTTGGTTGATGACCAGCAAAGAATCGCCTTTAATTTGTAGGCGCCGTATGCCGATGGCCGCGGCAGCTCGGAGCCCAGCCAGCAATCCTTCGTATTCCGCAACGTTGTTGGTAGCTTTAAAGTCCAGGATGACTATATACTTGAGGGGGTCCCCGGTCGGGGAGACCAGGAGGAACCCAGCCCCCGCGCCTTCGAGCCTGAAGGATCCATCGAAGAGGAGCGTCCAAGGCGTGGGCACGGGGACTTCCTTATCTTCACCATCTGCCGGAGTCCATTCCACAACGAAGTCCGCCAGTCTTTGACTCTTGATAGCAGTGCGGGGGGCAAATTTGAGGCCAAATTCCCCCAGCTCGACAGACCACTTGGCGATACGACCTTCGGCTTCACGATTGTGAAGGATCTCCCGCAGAGGATACGAGGAGACCACAGTGATCTCCCTTCCTTGGAAATAATGCCGCAGCTTTCGTGATGCCACCAGCACAGCATACACCATTTTCTGGGCCTGGGGATATCTAGTTTCAGCATCATGCAGCACCTTGCTCACATAATAGACCGGCCGCTGCACGCCCTCCCGCTCTGCTACTAGTGCCGCGCTCACCGCCGAGGGGCTTGCCGCTACATAGAGGAGAAGCGGTTCACCAGGCTCAGGGGCGACCAGCACAGGAGGCGAGGAGAGATACTTCTTCAGATCTTCAAATGCCTGCTGGGCTTCCGGGGTCCACTCGAAGGAGTTAGTCTTCTTCATCAGCTTGAATAATGGGAGACTTTTCTCCCCCAGCCGGGCTATGAACCGGCCGAGGGAGGCCAGGCGACCAGCTAAGCACTGAAGCTGCTTGAGCCGGGCAGGTGGCTTCATTCGTTCAATTGCTTCAACCTTGTCTGGGTTGGCTTCGATCCCGCGGCTGGAGACCAGAAAGCCAAGCAGCTTCCCAGATGAGACTCCGAACACGCACTTCTCAGGATTCAGCTTCAAGCAGTAGTGCCGGAGGTGGGAGAAAGTTTCCTCCAGATCTTCAACCAACCCATCAGCGGCCTTAGCTTTTATCACCAAATCATCAACATACACCTCCAGGTTCTTCCCAATTTGCGACTTGAATACAATATGCATGGCTCGCTGGTAGGTAGATCCGGCATTCTTCAACCCAAAGGGCATTCGAATATAACAGTATACGCCAAAAGAGGTTACAAAGGCCGTCTTTTCTTCGTCTTCCTGCGCCATTCTAATCTGATGATATCCTGAGTAGGCGTCTAGGAAACATAGAGCCTCACACCCTGCCGTAGAATCGACAACGAGGTCAATCCTTGGCAGAGGGTAAGGGTCCTTAGGGCAGGCTTTATTGAGGTCGGTGAAGTCTATACACATTCGCCACTTCCCATTGGACTTCTTCACGAGTGCAGGGTTAGCCACCACTCGGGGTAGGCGGCTTCCCGCACAACTCCGGCTTGCAATAGCTTCTCCACTTCTTCCCGAATGGCCTCTTGTCGCTCGGCGCTTTGCCTCGGACCTTCGCCGGATGGAGTGCGCTCGAGTAGCGTTGCCAATCGGTGCTCGATCACCTCCCTAGGGACCCCGGTCATTTCAGATGGTTCCCAGGCGAACACATCTAGATTAGACCGGAGGAAGGTGACGAGCGCGTCTTCCTATTTGGCGCTGAGATCAGCGCCAATTCTCACAGCCTTGCCCGAGCCTTCCTCACCCACGGGGACCACCTTCACCTCACCCGAGGGACTGGGTGAAGCGCGGGTCTTGGCCGGGGGAGTGCTCGAGGGGTCTTCTGTGCCGCGCGCTGAACAGGCGGCTCCAGCGAAGTCTTGCACTTGTTTACTGAGGCGCAAGGCTTCGAGCTTGTCCACCTTTACCACAATTGGGCCCTCTGGCCCAGGGATTTTCATCAGCAAATAAGCATGATGCGTAACTGCCATGAATTTGACTAGCGCCGCCGCTGGCGAGGCGTTGTAAGGGAGGTCGAAGTCGGCGACCTCGAAGTTGATGAGCTCCGTCCGGAAGTTTTCAGCGCTTCCGAACGTGACGGGCAGCTGGACTTGTCCCAGGGGCATTAGGCCCATCCCGGGGGCAATTCCATAAAAAAGCGGTGCGGGGCGCAGCTCTTCATAAGGTATTTGGAGTGCTTGATACGCCCCGACCGACAGCAGGTTGATGGCACTTCCTCCATCAACGAGTCCTCGCCCAAGCCGCATTCACGACCGTAGGGGCGACCACGATCGGGGAGATGGTTTGGGCCTGAAGTGTTCGCCGGGTGGTCGGCCCGATCGAAAGTGATCGATTGATCCGACCACTTGATGCCGACTCGTCGGGCGCTCACGGCATGGTGGCACACACCTGTCTCAACTCTCGCTTGTACTGCGAGTTGGAAGAGTAGGTGGCCGAGCCCCCATGAATGTATGCCACCGTGTGCTCGGCTTGTTGGAAAGCCAGTGGGGGGTCATCTTCGTCGTCATCATCTTCGCGATCCTTTTCGCGGCGCTTCTTGAGCCGCTTTTCCACCAACTTGGACACAACCTGGCAATCTTCCAGGTCGTGTCCATTTGTGCGGTGGATGGGGCAGTATGGTTTGCCCCTGTCGTCTTCACGGCGGGGAGAACGGCGGTCCCTGCGATTATCTCGCCGGTCCCGGCGATCTCTCCTTCGCTCCTGATCGTCGCGCCGCTGAGGCTTGGCTTCTGGATCGGCCACCAAAACCTCTCGGGCGACGGCCTCCTTGCGCTTCTTCTTTTTACGGTCGGAGGACTTCGACTTTCCGGCTTCGTCAGGGTTTGAGGGCCCTGCGGCACCCTTCCGAGCCTCTGCTGCCCGGGCACACTTGTGAGCCAGGGAGAAAAGCTCAGAAGTGGTAGCGACAGTGCGGGTGGCCATCTTCTCCCGCATCTTCTGATCCCTAACCCCCCTCCGGAACGCGATAATAACCGACTGCTCAGAGATCCGGGGGATCGTGTTGCGGCAATGGCTAAACCGCCGAATAAACCCCCTCAGGGACTCCCCTCCTCATACGCTCCCGGAGGCGTGGAGGTCGTCCTCCACACCCGGTTGAGCGTAGGAGCCAC
This sequence comes from Rhipidocladum racemiflorum, assembly GCA_036346355.1. Taxonomy (NCBI): domain Eukaryota; kingdom Viridiplantae; phylum Streptophyta; class Magnoliopsida; order Poales; family Poaceae; genus Rhipidocladum; species Rhipidocladum racemiflorum. The sequence goes on along the minus strand of CM070570.1, from coordinate 21,756,428 downwards.
GAAAGTTGGCGACAAAAATGTCGCACGACTCCTCCCACGAGTGTACCGAACCCCGAGGAAGGTTCGGCCAGCCAGAGCGGGCGAACTGTCGGCGACATCGGGAAGTAGTTGGCCATAACTCTATCTCGACCCCAAGAAGACGCACCACCGTCGTATAAATCTGGAGGAATTCTTCAGGGTTGGTGGTGCCGTCATACTTCTCGATGGGCGCGGGACGAAATCTTTCTGGCCACGCCGATTGGCGTAGACGGAGGGAAAACGCCTGGCACCCGACATTGTATGGGGAGTAGTGTCGCCCACCAGCCCCCTGACCCTGAGATGGGGTCGAGGAGTGCGAGTCTACACTCTCCCCAGAGTCGGAAGAAGCCCTTCCGACCGACCGGCACGGGTTCGGCGCGTCGCTGCGGATGACGCCTCCGAAGAACTTGACGCAGATCGTCTCCCCGCTGGAGCCGCCCCTCATTGGCGTGCCCTTAGATCCCAGCGCTCTCTCCTCCGGCATGGGAGTACCGCGGGAAGATGCGGAAGCTTGTGCACGTCCCCCTGTTGCAGAGGGGGCTGCAGCCAGTACTCCCTTCCCTTTATCCCGGCTCCTGCGGCCGGGAGAAACCGCCAAAGAGCGGCGAAGCTTGCGCATCCACCATCACGAACTCCTTGGCGGAGGCGCCGGAAGCCCCGGCTGAATTGCCCGCGACAACTCGCTTCTTTGGCTGAGTCCACTAGACGGGCAATGTCCTGAAGCCAAGGGGTGGCTGGGGTATCGCCCGTCAGCTGGACCGGTGGATGATCCAGGAGCAACCGGGCCGCATGAAGGCTTTGCATTGGGGTGTCTTCCCCCAACAGCAAGCGCCGCTGGACCGGCTGAACTCCGGGCTTGGATGTGGCTCGCGCCCCTCCCGCCGCAGAAGGACCCGGCTGACCCGGCTCCCTTACCGGGAGCCGGGATCGGCTCCGGGCGCTGCTTTCCTCGGGGAGGGCGCTACGCTGGCGATGAGATTCCGCCATACCGGATGATCTTCGGATTCTTGCAAACTTCTCAAAAAGGAATGGAAGAAAGGAACGATCTAACCACTAAGCCCCTACCTGGCGCGCCACTGTCGGCGTACTAGCCAACAGGCACCCTAAGATTGGGTGCTTGAGAGATTCGGACTGGGGGCTTTTGTGGCAACCGCTCCGAATATGGGAAGAACGGGATGCTGGGAGCAAGCAAGAAGACAGTAGAGTTTACCCAGGTTCGGGCCCTCCGAAGGAGTAATAGCCCTAGTCCTGCTTGGTGGTTTCCTCTGAGTCCAAAGTTCTTACAAAGCTGGGGAAGAAGACCCTCTCAGGCTCTGCCAACTAAAAATCAACAACCCTCTCCCATGCATCCTAGCTCCCTTTTATACTCGGGCTGGCTGAGGTGCATGGGGCTCACAAGCTTGCGTAAAGCAAGCGCCTGACACGTTACCACAGTGCATTTAATGCACCCGTCACACTCTCTTACATCACATTTAATGCCTGGCCCTAGCCGTAGACTTCGCTTTGGGCCCCGCCTGTCTGTCACCCCCGCAGGCTCCGCCAGGAGAGAGGGGATGTCGATTCGGTGCCCCCCCATCATTAATGCGCGCCGCGGGAAGGCGCGCCGCCATACCACAGCCTTTATACTCTGCAATTAATGCGCACGTCTCGCATTAAATACCCTTGACCCTGTAGCACGATTACGGAGTTTGATTCTCGGAACTACGCCCGAGGAGTGGCTGGCGCCACTGTCCCGTGTCGAGCACCTTTGTCGTCGCCGGGAGTGGCCTGAGCGCCACTGTCCTGGCGAGCACCTTTGCTTTGGTCGCCAGGGAGTGGCTCGGCGCCACTGTCCTGGCGAGCACCTTTGTCGAGTCGCCCGGGAGTGGTGGCGCCACTGCCCCTGGCGAGCACCTTTGCTTTGATCGCCCGGGAGTGGCTGGCGCCACTGTCCCTGGCGAGCACCTTTCTTTGGTCGCCCGGGAGTGGCGCCACTGTCCTGGCGACACCTTTCTTTGGTCGCCCGGAGTGTTTGGCGCCACTCCCCTGAGGCGAGCACCTTGGCTGGTCGCCCGGAGTGGCTGGCGCCACTGTCCTGGCGAAAGCACCTTGGTCGTCGCCAGGGAGTCGAGCGCCACCTGTCCCCTGGGCGAGAGTACTTAATACGGCTGCGTGGGTACCCCAGCGTTTAATACGCTGACAAATTCTATTGGTTTATTTTCTTTTTGCCTTACTTTTATTTGGCCTGTGATCCAATCATATTGTAAAAGACTATGTTAGTTAAAGAATTAGGGTGCGTTTGATATGTTGTGTTATCAACTTTGTTTATTGTGTACACTAGCTCGATCCTGGATCAGTGTATTTTACACATAGGGTTCGGAGGTGTTACTTCCGGGTCCGACAGTCAAATAGCAATATTTACTTCAACATATTTTAGTAACAATATTTGTTCAATTGTATTTAGTAGCAATATTTGTTGAAGTATGTCAAGTAGCCATATTTATTCAATTATATCAAGTAGCAATATTTATTGAAGTATATTTAGTAGCAATGGACGACACCTGAAAATTGTACTATTTGTTCAAGTAGCAATATTTGTATACACAAAAATTATCTTGCTATGGTATATTTTAATATGTTAATGTTATCCAATATTGAAAAGCTTACTTGTATTGATATGTGATAACTTTCAATTATCTAAAATATAGCAAAGGTATGGTATATTTTAATATGTTTGTGTTATCCAATATTGAAAAGCTTACTTGTATTGCTATAGTATATTTTAATATGTTAATGTTATCTTGCTATTGTATATTTTAATATTTTAATTATGTGAATACCTATTTTTGCATTTGTATTGATATGTGACACCTTTCAATTGTCTAAAATATAGCAAAGGTCATGCCAAATTTTTTTCATTTTTAGGGAAGTTCATGCCGGATTTTTTTTTAATGTTTTTTCATATTTTTGTATATTTCTAATATTTTCCTATTTTTTGGGCCTTTAATGGTCTTTTAAAAATTTTACAATATTTTTTTGCAATTTTTTCAATTTTTTTACATTGTTTATCAAAATGTTAACATGTCACCGATTTTTGAGAAAGGCTCTCATCTTTTGGAGCAAAATTTGATCTTTTCATTCGAATTTCGCTCCGTTGTTTGATCAGATTTCAAACTCATTTGACTTTCAATAACCTTTGCTTTTTCTCGAATTTCATTTGATTTTTCACGAATTTCTCTACCGTCGGCTCGTCAAAAAATAAGGTCAAAACAGTATTGTTAACCCTGCTTGCGTGTTCGCTGGAGTCAAAGGTGGACGCATGTTGGGCATGAATCTTGGAGCGCATTTTAGCGGTAGGAAATCAATTGAAATCCAAAAGAAATTTTTTGTGTTACGTACGAAATATATGATTAATAAACATCAATTATGTATTGGTATGCGAAGAGTTGCACACAACACCACAAGAGCTGTATAGGAAAGAAACCGTAAAAGGTCACATTTTGTGATAGAGAAAAAAGAGAGAGTTATACCACTGTGACAGATACGGATCGTGAGCTTGTACACGAGGCCGATGATGCCAGCATAGGCTGACAGTGTCAATCTACGGTTTGAAGCTAGAAATGCTTTGATCTACGAGCCCCTCTGTTTTCATAATATGTTTGAAATTGACTGTAACGTGTATGAAACAGACTCGCAATGCGCAGGGTAAGTTTTTTTTTTCTTCTGTCCACATAAGCTTGTGGGCGCATTATGAACTTCGCGAGTCATAACTAGCTAGCCTATGGATTTGTTCCTCAAAGAAATAATTCTGGCCTAAGGATTTGATGCTGATTGATGAAAAATAAGATATAGGGCATCCGTAACTTGTTTGTTTGACTTGTTTTTTTTTTCCCCAATGTGAACTCTTATCAATTCAAAGAGAAAACTTCCCTCAGGAAAAAAAAATCAAAGATAAAACTACATAAGGCAAATCAAACTACCAAATCGTGCTCGCAGAGAATAATACTCAGGGTCAAACAGTTTTTATTTTGTGGAGAATACCGTTGTCGATTTGTATACAAAGCTTGACCCAATTCGATCCAAATTCTTCGCGGCGCGTGCGCTCGGTGGTTAATGCCACCCTCGCGTCCACCGTACTATCAGGACATTGGTCCGTGCTAGCCGGCCATATGACGGAACCCTACCTCACGCGGCAGGGCGGCACGCTCCTGTCTGTGGTCGCGATTGTGAGTTGTGACTGAGGCTGCGGAGAAGTCCAAAGCAACACGGGGGACAAGGTCTCTTGACTAATCCCGTCCGCGAGCGCGGCTGGGCCAGTTGGTTGTCTCATAGACCTTGGGCTAAATCCTTCAGAGCCGAAGAAGCCCATTACTTCCGAGACGTTGTCCATTATCACATTTGGTCCGGCCCTTTCACAAGGACAAGACGAGCTTTGACCGAGTATTGAAATATTGCAAATGTGTTAGTTAGCTTAGCATCACCTATTCTAATGATCTTCCCGCTAAAAAGAAAGCTACTCTGATGACCTTCGTCTCAGAAAGACGCACAATTTTTTTTTGATGACCTCCTTACCAAATAATCTATTATGAATGCTCAAGTAGTAGTACTCACCGTGTTTTTTTTTAACAATTCGATATACGCTGCTCTGATCACCTATTCTGTTTTGGCTTTTAAAAAAAAAAAAAAAAAAACACGATACCTACCATGTTTCATTGCCAAAACTCTCTAGGAAGCCATAGTGGGAGTTGACCATATGTAAGGCTATGTTGCATGCGTTCGAAACCAATCATCCAAATATTCTGGAGTGGCACTCTACATGACAGGCAAATCACATTCATGCCTAAAAAAAAACAATAGTCAGTGCGTTGGAAGTCAACAAACAAGAAGGCATGGGTCGGATGGCCGAAAAGTTAACTGCAAACTTTGAAACTCCGTGTCCAACAACAAGCCTCCAAAGCAGCTGATAGCCAACAATTTCCTAGAGGAAAGCAGGAGCAGTTGACTGTCACATGACATGCATGCAGTAGGCAAGTCAGAATTCTATTGTTAAAAAGGCCAGGGACAACAAGCACTCTCGGTACGACAAGCTCACTGTAAAAAATAATAATAATAGCAGGCCTGAGCACGACATTTGAATCCCATGCACGTACGTTATGTGTAAAATCATGTGTTCCTACTGCATCTTCTCACTCTCACCTAACACCTTGAATTCATGAATCACAAGTCACAAGTCAAAACCTTAATACAACAGTTAAAATTTCAAAGTACAGAGGAGATTCAGAGCTAGCATGGAGCAGCAGTAGATCGTTAGAACTGTATTGACAAAACCAAGTGCTACTTACTAACGAAGAGACGTGATGGTAATTACTAGAGGTACATCCCATGATGAAAAGATCAAGGAATTACAAGAGGTACCTCCAAATAAATCTAACAAGTTGGAAATACAATGCATAGATGTAAGTATGTAAATAATCCAATACGGACGTACGAATAATATGATAGATCAGTGGTGAGTGCTGGCAAGGTTAATTATAGTATACCAGGCAGCAGAAAAGCACAAAAGATGTGATACGTCTCACGATGAGAAGACCAAGGAAGGCGATGGAAATCTCATTTTCGTGCTCTTTCCTGATCCTAGCAGATGCTGCATGACTGCATGCAACAACGGTCGTGCGTACAACACATGCCGTATCTCATCTCGTACAACTTTTGATGTGGGTACGTAGCTAGAATCAAGGACTACACAATGGTGCGTGTGACAAGGCCAGGTACTACCAGCAGCTGCTACGCGCATGCATGCGTCGATCTACAGACCGAAGCTGCAGAGCCTGAGCTCCAGCGGCGGATCCCGGCCGGCCGGGACGCCGAAGAAAGAGATCTCCCTGCACTGCTCGCCGCCGCCGCCGCCGCCTCTCACGTGCTGGACTTTGTCCGCCTCGAGATCGTAGGCCTTGAGCGGGAAAAGCTCAAGCGTCTCCACCTCCCTCATTGGCCGCACCCACATGGCCTCCTGCTCCACCACGTCCCTCACGTAGCCTGCATGCACGAAATCAACAAAACCCGATCAGTTTATCTTAGGACCATTACGTATGTACGCATGTAACACACTGTTTCAGAAAGAAAAAAAAACAAAGTACTATTAACGACGACATGCACGCTTACATGTCATTAGCCGGTGGTGGTTGTAGCTTCTGGCCTCTCGCTTGCTCTCGGGAGGCTGCAGCACGAGCTCTGCCTCGGCCTCGCGGGCAGCGGCACGGCCGTCTTCCTCGTTGTTGCCTCCGCCAGGGGAGGACGCGCCGCGGCGGCGCTTCTTGTGGTGGTGGCGCTCGCGGGCCTTGTGGTTCTGGAACCAGTAGAAGACGTTCTTGCTCTCCACCTGGCCGAACGCGCTGAGGTGGGTGGAGATTCGCTGGATCTGCTCCGTGCTCGGCGTCCGCAGCCCCGCGCGGAATAGTTCCGTCAGCACCTTCACTTGCTCCGCCGTCGGGTTCCACCGCCCACACTTCACCCCTACCCGGCCGCTCAGAGCCTCCATGATCACTATCTATATGTGTGTACTCTAGTTTCGTAGACAAATGGGTTCGATTGAGCTATGCAGTTCGGTGTATATTCGGTCGAGCAGCTGTGTCTAAGAGCCTCCACTGCAAACTACTCTACTCTAACTTCGACTGGTGCTGGCTTCTGCTTCTGGTTTGGTTTCTTCCGGGATCTTCTTCTGGTCAGAAGCAATGCTGAAATCGATAGATGCGCAGAGGGGGAACTTATATAATTGGGCAGGGGCAGAACCGAGGCAGTGGTCGTGGCAGTGGCAGTAGCGGATTCGAAGGTCTCGGTGCCTAGTTTCTTTCTTTTTGTTTTCTCGAAACAGTGAGGGCGAGGGCGAGGGCGAGAACAAGAGGGGAGGAGACATGCGCAAAAGCTGCCACTGTTTGCAAGACGCTACTAGCTCGTCTCGTGCGCCGTGCCCGACATCCTTAAGGGCCCTATTAATTATGAGGTTTCGGTTGCCCATGCATGCAAATCTAAGTGCCGTCGTGTCGCGTAGCACCATGTCTTCGAATGAGCCCTGCTTGTCGAGTTCATGATTAGAATAGCGCAGCTGATTTGGTGTGCATTATTCCATGGAGATCTCTGGCTCCTTGCATGGGTCGCGACTAGTCGAAGAGAATCGCGGTGAGGACCAGGCTCACGGCGCATGGACAATCTAATTTTGGAAGTTCGCTCATCTGGTCTAGTCTGGCCCATCGAAGTGCCTGCACATCGAAAAAAAGGAGTAGATTTCTTGAGTTGCTTCTGAAGAAGAAAGTTAATTAGTGGCAACAAGACAGACTTGCATTTTTCTCGTAGCAAAACTGCACCTACCCACCAAGACGCATGTTGATCGATTTCCCAGGATTTACAATTTATTTTTGATTGCTTACACAGTTGAGTATTATTTTGTCACTTATACTGCAGTGGCATTTGCACGTTACTTAATTATTGGTAGCTGCGCGCGTGGAGATTTGCTGTATGTGGCTGCAGTCAAACTTGTCAGTCAAATTTAAGGTGCGATGACGCATGGAATTCAAAGAGATGTCAGGGCAGTAACATGCTGCGTGGCCTATTCTGTTCTCGTCAAATGGTACCATCGATATATTCATCTAGCTCATCCAGTACAACAAGCACAAAAACTACAGTACAAGCGAGCGTGAGAATTCCATTCGAATGGCAGCGTACTGTTGGTCATGTGAGGAGTAGCTGAGCTACCATGCAACCTGTCCGTCTTCTTTTTGACGTATAACGACAATCACAAACCGCGCGCGCCAATTAAACAACACCAATTAATCATCACGACATGCATACAAGTTAACGCAAAACGCAAGCACCGTACGCGCATGACACTCGGTTCGGCTGAATTCTTGCCTGCTTTGCACAAACTCTCAGCGTCAGAAAAAGGTGGCACGGTACAACCAAACCGTACACACGGGCGCCACCACCTATGCCAAGCAACCCAGCCTCTCTCGGGCAAACTAAACATGATCACCAGCGCCTAATCAATCCGCGCGCGTCACTCACCCATCATTCGTCCGGCTTGTTCGGGAACGCCTCCGCCATCCACTACCGTCTAACACCCATTAAGTCCGCGGAAATTAAACTTTTCCACGACCTCCTGAAAAGTTGAGGAAGATGTCATACTTTTGGGGCGTCCCTCGGCAGATACCAATGATATAGCCACACCGCCCGGCCGCGGCAGGGGCGGGCAATCGGAATGAGATCGCGAGCGGCCGCTCCGGAAAGCGACGGCAAGACCACCTCATTCCTTCTGCTTTGCCGCGTTTTTTAAGCCTAGGGTGTCACGGCTAGGGGCGGTTTGAATAATGGCACTGGTGCGGTGTGACCGGCCGCGCGGCCTTCGCTGTATTCCGTCGCGCGCGCGCCCGCGGCCGGGCCGGCTTTACGCCCTTTGGGCGTTCCCGAGCGCGTCATGCACGGAAAATCCGTGCTGCGTGGGAGCCAATTCCCGAGGCGAGCGGGTCGCGCTCGCGCCATCTTTCCGCCCTTCGGCTAGCGTACGTGGATCGCCTGCCGAGCCCGAGCGTGGCCCACGCTAAACTAAAGACGTGCTTAGCTGCACCTGCATGCAGTTGAGTCTCAACCCTTCTCGCGTGACGAATGGATTGGGTATATGGGCAAACGGAGCCGGCCATGATTGGTTTCCGCTTCGTCGACCTAATCGCATCGTTTACGTGTGCGTGCGTCTTTTTGTGGCAAAAGTGATTGGCGAGGGTGCATGCATGCATGGGGAGATCCCTTTTTGTCATGCACAAGTGTGCGTGTGTTCAAGGGCCGGGCAATATGAATGGGTGGACCGGCTCGAGGGGGAAAAGTTGTTCTGGGGCTAATTATCATTGCTTTGGACGATTTGTTGTGGTGTATTTTGGTCGGTATCCTACGTTTTGAGGATGACTGCTTGGTTAACCAAGGCTACTTTACCCCGACAAAGCATCATAAAAAGTAAAGCAAATTGGTATGTGTGGAAGCTTAAATGAATAAGCGTACGTAAGAATCATTATAGCTGCTCATGTGGATGCCCTGAAAGATGATAGATCCATGCACGCCCATGGGCAATTTTCTCTCCAACTAAAAACTACTATATAATAGTAGTAGTAGTAGTACTAGTACATTGGTTTCGCGAGCTTACTGATCAGGAATTCCTGAAATAAAAGTGTCGACGATTGGGGAACAGGCCCCCGCCGAGCTTACTTGTTGGTGGAGGGACCAACTGTGACCCCTTCTTACGTGAGGGATTACTCGAGGAACGGCTCACCAGGTTTCAACGAACGTGGACACAGCAGTTTACCCTGGTTCGGGCCTCTCAGGAAAGAGATAATAGCCCTACTCCAGCTCTCGTTTACTCTTGCAATGTGTCTGAGTCTTACAGTCTGTGTGTTACCGTCTGTGTCCCCCTCATGATGGGGACCCTTTTATAGCTTACAAAGGATCGAACTCCACGACTCCACTACCCGCACGTTTTGGACCTCGTCCAAACGTGGCAACTGGTGGATCCTATCTCTCCGCCACGCTCCCACGGGAAACGTAACGGGCCAACGGAAGTTACGCTCGGGTGGTTATCCCCACCGAACCCGAGACTACGTAAGGTCGGCCGATGGCCGGCACCGAGCTCGGACATCTTACCCGAGCTCGAGCTCGGAATCGACTGGAATATGTGGCGTTCTCGGTCCCACCCGAGCCCGAGCTCGGAACTGGCCGGAATGCATAGCCCTCCGAGTTCTGATTAAACAATCCAGGGTAACGACCTGCTGGTGGCTCGGGCGGGAGCGAGCTTGGTCGTTGGTGGCATCCGAGGTAATTTATGGAAATTACCCGACCCCCCGACAGCTAGCCCCCGAGGTTCAAGTGGGAAAAGGTCTAAGGAAGGCCTTCCCCTTGGACCTACCGTCCTACGAGCATGTCGGTCCTGCGGCGGACAACTGCCGCGACCAACGAGCTACTAACCTCCTCCGGGAATGAGCTTGTTGCTCCAGCTCGTCGTGTTTCGAGCGAACAGAAGTGGGCCCCCCTCATCGGTTCCTTCTCACAGAAGCTTTGTGTCCTTCTGAGAACCGCCTTTTACAGCGGGGCGGTTTCGATTTGCGTGCCCACGTGTCGTTCTCCGGATGGCGAACGCCTCAACTGCTCTCTGTGCCTCTAGGGCTTCCTCGACCATAACGGCGGGAAGTCCTTTCGTTTCCCCATCTCCTGGAGGAGTTTTTAAACACTTCGAAGAGAACCCTCAGACTTACTTGGCCATATTGCGATCGCTGCGTCTCACACTCCTCCGCCTCGGCGCTCATCTTTCTCCTTGATCATCTTCCTCATCCTCATGGCGAAGTTCGGCGTCAGCAAGCTCGATAGGCGCAGGCTGGAGGTCCTCGAGCGGGCGAAGTACCTTGACGCCGGTACATGGAGAGCCCCCGGCGACGAAGAGAGCCCGCAGCCGGAGGAGGGGGAGATCGTCTCCACCGAGCTCTACGCCATGAACGGGCTCCGAACGCCCGAAAGTGAGTTTGTCGAGGCCGTACTCGCCTCCTGCGAGTGCGAGATCGCTCACCTCCATCCCAACTCTATTCTTATTATGGCCATCTTCACCCATCTCTGCGAAGGGTTCGTGGGCGTCGAGCCCACTCCCAGTCTCTTCTTCCACTTCTACACCCTTTCTCGCACCGGCACGCCTTCGCAGGCCGGCTGCCTCTACTTCCGCCTGCGACCTACCCGACCATACGAGTACCCGAGCTTCACGCTCAAGGACTCGGTGTCGGGTTGGGCCGACTCTTGGTTCTACTTGAGGAAAGCAGAGGACGGCACGCTCTCTTACTCCGGCGCCAGAGGTCGCGCCGTCGAGACGCCCCGACCGCCCGTGGAGCCCGAGGAGGAGAAGATCCTCATGACGATCAACGAGCTCACGTGCCTGGGGCTGACCGGCCGGGACGTTACCCGGGACTACGTCCGGAACCGGATATCACCCCTTAGGAGGAGGGAGCATCCCTTCTTCAAGGTCGAGGGGTGGCAGGACATCACCCGGGAGTCACGCTCAGGTATGTCATCGTCCCCGATTTTCTTTTCCGAGCCGAGGATGCCTCTTCTCACGACCTCTCCCTTGGCTGGTATGCAGCTCCGCCAGAGGACTGGGTGGATGTGAGGGTGTCCGAGATGTTCGGCACCCCTAAAGGCAAGGAAATCATCGAAGGCCGCCAGATCCCGAACAACGTCCTTAACCGGACCGAGGCGGTAAGTTTCTGATTCGGACTTTTTTTTCCTTTTCCTCGAAACTTTTGTCCGGACAGGTTTCGCCGGGGGCCTTCCGACCTCATTTGAGTTTTTCCCTTTTTCAACAGGAGAAGGTCGCCCTCGAGGTCGCCGTGTCCCAGCTGGGATCCCAGTTGGCGGGACGGGGTCGAAAGACCAAGGGACAGGTGGGTCGCAAGCGCCGCGCTCGATCCCCGTCGGCCATGCCGTCCCCGCCCAGGCGCACGCGCAGGCGTCCCGGCCCGGACGACCGTTCACCCCGCCAGCACTTGGAGTATGCGGACCGGCAGGAGGTGAGTGAACTGAGATTGTGGATGGACGAGTACACCCGAAACAATCCCGAGCTGATGGCTCGTTGCGCCCGGCTGTCGCCGTGGCGAAGAAGGAGGCCGCAGCCGCCGGTCCAATATGAAGGTCGAGCCGAGGGCGGTCGCGGCCCTTCAGGCGGAGCTCGCGCGAGTGAGCTCGAGCCCGGCTCCTGGGGACCGCGAGGAGGAGAAGGACGAGCTGGACCCCGCCCCCTTGGTCCCGAGGTCCCGCAGGTCGTCTGCCACGCCTCAACCGCGCCCAACGCCGACTGTCTCCGAGGTCGGCTTGGAGGAGGTTGACCCTTCGGTTGCCAGGGCCGACAAGGCGCGCGCGGACATGGCCGCCCTCCTGGCCCGTGCCCGAGCTCAGCAAGCGGACGCCGAGCGAGGTCAGTCTCCTGCTCCCTTCTCGTTTGTCTCTTTCCCCTCCGGCACCATACTAACCCCACATCGTCTATAGTGGGTGTGGCGGTTGGTGCGGAGTTATGGGATTTCGAAGCGATGGCTGACGGTATTCTTGACCTCGTGCTAGAGAGGGAGCTAGCCCGGGCTGCCGAGGTCGTCATGGGCGACGAGGCCGAAGTGGGAGCTGAGGCCGCGGAGGCCCAACCCCCACGGGCTGCCGGTGGCGACGACGTCGAGGTGGGGGAGTCTGTTGCCGCGGAGCCCCGGGACCCGGAGGTCGTGTCTCCCGAAGAGGAGGCACGGAGGAAGATCGCGGCCGCCGATGCCCGGGCCGCAGCGGAGGGCATCCCCCACATCATAGTCGTGGAGTCTGACGGTGATGAGCAGGCCGCTGAGACTCCCCGCGAGGATTCTTCCGGCGCCAGCGACATCATCACCGCGACTCTCCAGGAGATCGCCGAGGTCTCCCCCCGGGCTCATGACATCACGCCGGATCCCAGCGCCGGCCCGGCGTCGGGGGACCTCAACCCTGGCGGGAGCTCGTCCGACGAGGAAGAGCCAGCTACCCCGCCGGTTGGGGAGACGAGCCCGGCCACCGTAGGTGAGCCGGGGCAGCTTCCAGACGGAGGGGATCTGCCGGGCACCGAGGCTGCTCCAGTCGAGACCGACCTCCCGGTCGTCGACTCGGTGCCCCCGGTTGATCCCGCGCTCGGGGACGCTGCTGCAGCCCAAGGGCCGGATACCGACCCGGTGTCCCCGGTTGCTCCCATGGCCGTAGACGCCGAAGTGGTGGAGCCCCCGGTCGAGGAGGCGGAGCCCCCGGGCGTAACTTCTGCCCGGGAGGAAGAAGAGCGGGAGGTGGTCCTTGCTCTTGAGGCCGTCCCTCTCCAGGAGGCTGAGGTCGTCCCCCAGGACAAAGTTCCTTCGCTCTCAGGGGACGGGGGAGCTCGAGCTCAAGCCCCCGCCTCCGATCAAGGAGAGGGGGCCGAGGCGGGAGACCCCTTGCCTGCCCAGGGGGAACAGGACGAGATAGAGGACCCCGCCAAGATGTTCCAGCAGGGGCTGGAGGCTCGGCTTTATTGGGTAAGTACTCCTGACTCATGCGTTTTCAAAAGAATTCGATCACGACCTGAAATACCTTGCCGCGCAGGTGCTGGAGTCCACCATGAAGGACTTCCATGCCGCCACCGTGCCGCCAGAAGTTGTCGCGGAGCACCAAGCCGAGCAGGACGCCAAGATCGCGGAGCTCGAGCGCCGGGTTGCCGAGCTGACATCTTCTGAGGCCGAGACCCGGCGGAAGGTGGAGGAGTCCGTGCCGCAGCGCTCGAGGCGCCTCGGCCGGAAGCGGCGAGGCAAGGTCGAGCCTTGAAGCCACGGTGGCGACCTTGCGCGACACCGCCCGGCTACCGAAGGACAATCGACCAAAGAACGGAGGAGTCCAGGCGACTTCGACAAGCGGCAAGCGAAGGTCGGGAAGCTCGCCGGCGGGTGCTCGACCTTGAGTCCGAGCTTGACTCGGTGCGGGACGAGCTCGTCGCTTTGCAGGACGAAAAGCGTGCCGGGCTCCTGTAATTTTCTTTTTCCTTTCTTTACCTGTAAAAAACTTAAGGAGAAACTGTCCAGTTGAATATAGAAAGAGTGTTGTTTTTAATGGACGTTTTTTTTGTTTTTCCCCGAGATGACAACGATTTGTTTCGTGTCGTGGTCTTACGCGACTTAGTGGTTATTCGTACGAGGAAATGACTATCTCGCGCGAAAGTTGCACGAGGTCGAGGTGACCATTTCGCGCGAAAGTTGCACGAGGTCGAGGTCGTGGCCACATGGTACCTCTATAGCCCCCCGCCGCCAACGTAGGTCGTGGGCGTAGACTGCGAGCACGACTTCGTTGGCGGAGTAGAATTCTGCGGAGACCGTGTGGCCCTTAGGGTTACGGTGCATTGGCGCCGCCCACCGACCGACCTGAGCTCGGAACCGTTCAGAAGGGTGTCCTGTGCGAATCTTTACTTGCGGCGGAGGTCTACCGCGAAAAAAGATGGTCGTCTTACGAGGAAGGGGGCCCTCGAGGTCGAGCTTTTGTCGTACGGTGTTTTGCCCCAACGACCGACCTGCCCCTGACACTTTGTCTGGGTCGAGCTTAATCGTAGAATGGGGAAAGAGAGAGAGAGAGAGAGAGAATGGGAGGGTAAGGTGACAAAGTTTATTAAAAAGGTAAAAACGGGTGAGGTTAGACATGGAACTTACGCAGTTGGTCGATGTTCCAAGTACTAGCTAGTTCTCGACCATCTTCCATTGCAAGGCGGACAGCCCCCGGGCGTGCTGTTGAGACGACGGTGTAAGGACCTTCCCATCTTGGCGTTAGCTTGTTGGCTTTTGACAGGTCTTGGACCCGTCGCAGAACGAGATCGCCGACGTGCAAGGTCCTTGGTCGTATCGATTTAGCGGCGTGCCTGCGAAGAGCTTGCAGGTAAACCGCGGATCGCAATGTAACCCGTTCACGAAGTTGCCTCGCGAGGTCGAGGTCGAAGGCGCCGCCTTCTGCGTCGATGTTATCGGCCAGGTTCACCCTTGGGGATCCTAGGACAACCTCGGCGGGTAGGGCGGCTTCCGCACCATATCTGAGCTGAAAGGGGTCTCCCCGTAGCTCGGCTCGTCGTGGTGCGGACCGACTGAAGGGCGGGGTAGTTCGTCCACCCAGGCCTGACCATGCCGACGAGGCTCTTGAAGACTCTCTTCTTGATTCCTTGGGCGATCTGCCCGTTCGCGCTCGGCCGCCCCATTGCTCTGTGGGTGGGCCCACGGATGCGAAGCATATCTTGGTCCCGACCTCCTCGCAATAAGCCTCAAACGCCTCGCTTGTGAACTGAGTGCCGTTGTCGGTAATGAGGCGACTTCGGAGCATAAGCGGGTTACTACATTATTGCGGAAGAACCTTTTAGCCGCCTGTGCCGAGATGGTTGATATAGGCTCGGCCTCGATCCATTTAGTGAAGGTGTCGATTGCGACGAACAGGTATTTACAACCCCTCCTTCCCCTGGGAAATGGACCGAGTATGTCGATGCCCCAAACCGAGAATGGCCAGGTTAGCGGCATGGTCTGTAGCGCGTATGCCGGCTGATGGACCTTCCGAGCATGGAACTGGCAAGATCGGCAGGAGGTCACTATTGAGCGTGCGTCGGCCAAGGCCGTCGGCCAATAGTAACCCAATCGGAAGGCTTTGCTCACCAAGGTCCTAAAGGACGAGTGAGCTCCACACATCCCGTCATGGATATCCTTGAGGAGATATTTGCCTTCCTCTTGGGTGATGCACTTGGAGAGGATGCCAAGCGCGCCTTTGCGGTATAGGAGACCCTCGACCATTTTATAGGTCGAGGAGCGTCTCACTAGCCGGGATTTCTCGGCTTCCTCCTCGGGCAGTGTCCCGTGCACGAAGTATTGGATGAATGGCGTCATCCAATTCGCGTCCTGCTCGAGGAAGGAGACGGTATCACCCGTCTCGGTTGCCTCTTCCCCGGGGGGTATGGAGGGCTTATAGAGGTGCTCGATGAGCACCCCCGCTGGAGCGGGAAACTGGGTGGAACCGACCTTTGATAGATGGTCGGCCAGGGCATTGTCCTTCCTGGGGATGTACAGTACTTCGAAGTTTCTGAAGTACTTTTCCATCTTCCTTACTTCAGCCAGGTAAAGCGTCATTGAGTCATCGGAACACTGATACTCCTTGTTAACCTGGTTGACGACCAGCTGCGAGTCGCCCTTCGCAGTTAGTCGTTGGACTCCGAGCGCTTTGCATGCCCGAAGCCCGGCTAGCAGACCTTCGTATTCTGCTGCGTTGTTTGTTGCGCCAAAATGCAGTTGGAGGGCGTACTGGATCCGCTCCCCCTGAGGGGATTCGAGGACCACTCCAGCCCCCGAGCAACCGTAAGCTCGGGATCCGTCGAAGTGCATGGCCCAGCGACCGTGCTCGGCCTGGTTGGGCTCGGGTTCGGGCGGGGCGGGGTTTGTCCATTCGGCTAGGAAGTCCGCTAGGACCTGGGATTTGATCGCGGTTCTAGCCGAAAATTCGATCTCGAATTCGGCGAGCTCCATGGCCCATTTCGCGATCCGCCCGCTTGCGTCCTGATTCCCGAGAATTTCTCTCAGCGGGAAGTTGGTCGGGACTTGGATTTTGTGTGCCTGGAAGTAGTGTCTTAATTTCTTCGAGGCCACGAGGAGCGTATAAAGGAGTTTCTGGACCTCGGGGTAACGCTCCTTTGGTCCGTGCAAAGACTCGATGTAGTAGATCGGGCGCCAGACCGTCCCGTTCTACTGTGATGACGGCGCTTACCGCATGGGGTGTGGCGGCCAGGTAAAGCAAGAGGACCTCTCCTACTCTGGGCGTGGTCAAGACCGGGGGTCTTGACAAATATAGTTTAAGCTCTTTGAAAGAGCGGTCTGCTTCATCTGTCCAAGTGAAACCGTCGTGCTTCCGGAGCGCCTTGAAGAAAGGTAGGCCGCGTTCCCCGAGCCGCGAGATGAAACGACTTAAGGCCGCCATTCTCCCGGTCAGGGACTGGACCTCCCGAGTGCAAGTTGGTGGTCGCATGTTCTCGATGGCTTCTATCTTCTCTGGGTTGGCCCCGATTCCTTGTGGGCCGATCATGTATCCGAGCACCTTGCCAGCTTTGACCCCGAACACACATTTTTCCGGGTTTAACTTTATTCGATGCTTATTGAGGTTATGAAAAGTCTCCTCTAGATCGGATACATGGTCGGAGGCCATTTTGCTCTTGACGACTATGTCGTCTACATACACTTCCAGGTTCCGACCTATTTGGCCCGAGAAGGTTTTCTGCATAAGGCGCTGGAAGGTCGCTCCAGCGTTCCTTAGACCGAAGGACATGGTCGTGTAGCAGAATGTGCCAAACGGCGTGATGAAGGAAGTTTTCTCCTCGTCATCGGGCGATATGCCGATCTGGTGATAGCCTGAGTAGGCGTCCAGAAAGCTCATCGCCTCGGAGCCGGCCGTCGCGTCGACCAACTGGTCTATCCGAGGTAGCGGGAAATTGTCCTTCGGGCATGCGGCATTCAGCCCCGTGTGATCGACACACATGCGCCACTTGCCTCCTTTCTTCATCACGATGACTGGGTTGGCCAACCAATCGGAATGGTCGACCTCCCGAATGAAACCGGCTTTGAGGAGCTTGTCCAGTTCCTCTCTGATGATGGCTTGCTTCTCCGGGGAGAAGCGCCTGAGCTTCTGCCGCACAGGCTTTTTGTCAGGCCGAACTGCTAGCCTGTGCTCGACGACCTCCCTTGGGACTCCGGGCATGTCGGACGGTTCCCAGGCGAACGTGTCCGCGCTTCTCCGGAGGAAGGTCACGAGCTCGAGTTCCTATTTAGGATCTAGGGAAGCCCCCACGTGTACGACCTTGTCTGGCTTTTTGTCGCACAACGGGATGGCCTTGGTTTCTCCCCCAGCTTGGAGGCTAGCCTTGGGCCGGGAATTCCTCGGCTCTTGCTCGGGCCCGCGCTGGGGCAGTTGACCGATCATGTCTAACGCCCTCTCGTCGCAGTTTAGAGCTGCTTTTGGGCTTCCCTTGATCGTGATCACGCCGCCAGGGCCGGGGACCTTCAAGCATTGGTACCCGTGATGAGTGGCGGCCATGAATTTGGCGAGCGCCGGCCGGCCCAGGATGGCGTTGTAAGCCGACTCGAAATCGACCACTTCGAACGTGATTAGCTCCGTTCGGAAGTTGCTCGGATTGCCGAACGTTACTGGCAGGACGATCTGGCCAAGTGGCCTGACCGACGTTCCGGGCACTATCCCGTAGAACGGGACCACCATGCTTTTGATCTTGGAGCGAGGGATCTGCATCTCGTCCAAGACCTTGGCAGATATCAGGTCTAGGGAGCTCCCGCAATCCACAAGGACCCGACCTACTGCGGTGTTGCAGATTGTCGGGCTAACGACCATCGGAAGCATTTGGGGTTTCGTCATCCCCAGAGGGCAGTCGTCCTTGGAGAAGGTGATCGGCAGCTCGGACCACTTGAGCTGCTGAATAGGAGGCTTCCCCTGAGTGACACGGAGTACTTCGCGCGCGGCCTCCTTCAACTCCCGACGCGACCCATAGGCGGCGGAGCCCCCGAATATCACGGCGATGTGATTTCTCGGCTCTTGGTACTCCATGTCGGTATCTTGCTCCTCGGCGGGCTTCTTGCCCTTGACGTCTCCTTCCACCTCGGGGAGCGTGGGCATGGGGCCCTTACCATTGTAGAACTGCTCCAGGCGGGAGGCCCATGTTCTGCAATTCCGAAGGTCATGCCCATGCGCCTGGTGGAGCGGGCAGAAATAGGCACTAGCCCGCCCGCGTTGGTCGCCGCGTTCTTGGTCGTCCCGGCTCTGCTCGTTGTTCCGCTGAACCGGTCGACCCCTTCCTTTCGGGGCTCCCCCCCTATACGACTGCGAGGTCAGTCGTTGTCTTTCGATAGCTGCCACCATGCCGGAGACAGAGGATTTTTTCTTCTTTTTGATTTTTTTCTCGATAGAGCTTACGCTCTTCCGGCTTGACGCCCCTTCGAGCCCGGCCGAGGGGGCTTTTCCTTCGCCCAGCGGCTTCTTCCATGGGCGGCCTGCGTCGCATTGGCATAGCGGTCAGCCATGCGGAACAGCTCGTTGGCTGTGATGTCCGGGTGAATCTCGAGGTCCTGAGTAAAGCGCACGTCTCGGACCCCGAACTTGAAAGCCCGGACGACCGCCTCGTCCGAGATGCTCGGTATGGAGTTCTTGCACTTGCATGAAGCGCTGGACGAAGCTGGCGCGAGGTCTCGCCCTCCGTCAGACAGGCGCTCAAGGTCGCGCTCCTTCCCGAGGCGGGCGTGCGACTCTGGAAGTTAGCTCGGAGAGTCTTTGCTCGGTGGGCCAGGACCGGATCGAGTTCTCTTACGGTTGAATAGCCATGTCCGAGCCGGCCGTCGGGCGTAGGCGTAAAGTTTGCCATAACCCTTTCATCACCCCCGGCAGCTAAAATGGCCGTGGTGTAGATCGAGAGAAACTCGTCGGGGTTCTGAGTCCCATCGAATCTCTCGATGTGACCCGGCTTGAACCTTGTCGGCCAGGTCACACGTCGTAGCGACGTCGCGAACGCCCTGCACCCGAAGACGGGACTGTCGGGACGGTCTCCACGAGCGCGGCGGTCGGGGCGATCCCCACCAGCCGAGCCCGAGGTTAGTGGGCCCAGGCGAGAGAATATCTCCCTACGCCTGTAGGATGGAGAGTGGCCCGACGAGGAATGTTCGGCCCGGTTCTGCCCGTGGCTCGCATTCCGTTGGTCCCGAGGGAGCCCCCGGGAATTGCTCCGGGTGCCCTCCCGAGCCCGGTCACGCTCGCGCCAGTCACTCTGGGTGCGGCTGCGTGAGTCATCGGGGTGGCGACGCTCGGACGCCCGGCGGCGGCGTTCCCAAGAATTGCTTTGGGCGTCCCTTTCCCGGGATGCTTCCGCCGCCTTCATGTCTGTGGCGATTTCCTCGAGGTCGTCGGCCACGGCTGCGCCCATGGCTTCTAGGTCGACCTGCTCAGGAAACTCTCTGAGGTTGCGTACCACCGTGGCCAGGGCTTGAAGGCGTTCCCCACTCGGGGGAACGCGGGGTGACGAACTTCGTTAAATGCGTCGCCGCGAACTCCGAGTCCCGTCTGGCGTGGGAATTCTCACGAACTCCGGCCCTGGTCTTATCGGTCAGGCCGCCTCGGACTTGCCGGCGTAAGCCGGCCAGCGTCCGATTCAGGGATGCCTGTAGGTGCTCCTTGGCCGCCTCGTAGCGGTGAAGACGCGCTTCAGCCGGGGATTTGCTCCCGACATTTCCGTCCTCCTCCGCAACGAAGATGTTACGGGATTGGACGGATCGCGAGGGGGACATCACGGTGTCTCCCCGTGAAGCGGTCCCCTGGTCGAGCTCGTAGAGGTCGGGGATGTCCAGACCATCGTAGAGCCCGTCATACTCGTCGTCCGAGAGGGCGTCGAGCCGAGCGAAAGAATCGCCCGGCAGTAAGCCGCTTCCAGGGAAAGGCTCCTGGAACCGTCTTGATTCTTAATGCCGGCGACGTCGCCGGCCTCATTGCCAAAGAACTGCTTGTCCTCTTCCCCGATCTCCGGGGCGTAGAGGCTCTGGTGGTTCTGGGATTCTGGCATTCTTCGGGATTCCTCACGAAAGGGAAAGTCGGTCCCCACGGACGGCGCCAGCTGTCGACGATTGGGGAACAGGCCCCCGCCGAGCTTACTTGTTGGTGGAGGGACCAACTGTGACCCCTTCTTACGTGAGGGATTACTCGAGGAACGGCTCACCAGGTTTCAACGAACGTAGACACAGCAGTTTACCCTGGTTCGGGCCTCTCAGGAAAGAGATAATAGCCCTACTCCAGCTCTCGTTTACTCTTGCAATGTGTCTGAGTCTTACAGTCTGTGTGTTACCGTCTGTGTCCCCCTCATGATGGGGACCCTTTTATAGCTTACAAAGGATCGAACTCCACGACTCCACTACCCGCACGTTTTGGACCTCGTCCAAACGTGGCAACTGGTGGATCCTATCTCTCCGCCACGCTCCCACGGGAAACGTAACGGGCCAACGGAAGTTACGCTCGGGTGGTTATCCCCACCGAACCCGAGACTACGTAAGGTCGGCCGATGGCCGGCACCGAGCTCGGACATCTTACCCGAGCTCGAGCTCGGAATCGACTGGAATATGTGGCGTTCTCGGTCCCACCCGAGCCCGAGCTCGGAACTGGCCGGAATGCATAGCCCTCCGAGTTCTGATTAGACAATCCAGGGTAACGACCTGCTGGTGGCTCGGGCGGGAGCGAGCTTGGTCGTTGGTGGCATCCGAGGTAATTTATGGAAATTACCCGACCCCCCGACAAAAAGTATAACCTGACAACAAACAATTTTATGCGCAAGGCATGCACATACTGACTACAGACGATCAGTGTAAATACAGTGGTACTACAAGATTATTAAGTGACTAATAGATGTGCATGGAGGAAGACATATTGTCCTGAAGCGTTCGTCCAAAACAGATTCGACCACCTCAATTTGATCACCACCGATTCTTTTAACCTCGCGCGCACAACAACCTGGGATTTGGTCTCAGCGTGAGGTCCTGTTGCAGTCTGGCCTTGCCTTGCATCTCCGTGTCCGATCTCCCTTGTCTTCCGAAAAATCCACCGCCGATCTCGATGCAGCTCCCCACGCCACCGTGCACGCGCGCCAAATCCCAATCCGCCCCCCCTAGGTATCTAAAATTGAACACCAAACTAAGTAACCAACTATTTTTGGGGTAGCCAAATATGGAGCTGTGAAAGCCTATGGGGGCTGGACACCGATCGACGACGCCCTTTGACTTCAGAGGAAGGCTTGGCGCGGCTCGGCTTGGACGGTACCATCTGACCGCATGCGCCGGTAATTCCCAATGCTGGGTGGCCAAACGGAAGGCGATCGACGTCGCCGGTTCCAACGAGAGCTAGCGAAGTCCGATCCGTTGCCCACTTTGGAGCTTGGATGGCTCGCAGCCCATCTTAACTATTATAAAAATGAGTTGGTGATGATGGTAAGTCTGTCAGGCTGTTCTTAGGCCAGAACAGTAAAGGCCCAGTAGGTGAGTCACTATTGCTTTGCTAATCTATAGTTGTAAATCTGCAAGACAACTCAATATAGATGATTTGATTTATTTACTAGCTTACAAATATATGTTTTGCTTGATATGTGTTACAGAAAATTGATTTATTGTATGATTTAGGATACTGTTTTATAATTATGTATTATTCTCTTTTGAAATTTCGTTGTAACGCACGGGCATCTTACTAGTATGCACTAATTACGAGACAAACCACGGAGGTTTGCACATCGTTGGGCAACACAACACGGTGCTCTTGATCGTTCATCCTAGTGTAGGTTCGTGCTATATTAGGGCCTGTTTGGGAGAGCTCCACTCCAAAAAAATCAGCTCCACTTCATCAACTCCACCGTTGAGTAGCTCCACCATAGAGTTGAAGTAGGGAAGAGAGGTGTTTGGCTTGCAAATTAGATCCAGCTTCAAGAATAAATGGTTTTGGTGTGGATATCCATTTATGCCCTTGGGTGTTGATGTAACCAGTGGCAAAGGTGGGTAATTACCTCATATGTGTAACCAGTGGCAAATGTGGGTAATTACCTAGCAACTTCACGAGTGGGTATGAAACTGTGTTTCTTGGAGTACCCCTTGAGGAGCTCCACAAAAACCATGGAGCAGCCCCCTAGATTCACATTTTTCCTGAAGTTAGAGTTCTATGGAGCTGAGGTGTTTGGCTACACGAATTTGGAGTGGAGCTAAAAATTGAGGAGCAGAGCTCTCCCAAACAGGCCCTAAGGCTACATAAGCTTTGCCTTCTGCCTGCCGTGTGGAAAGTTTCTCGTGCATTCGGCGCACGGGTCGTGCTAAATCCGATAATGGTCTATCTAGCGAGGCGGTTTTGACGCTCGTTAGATGATGCTCCGCGATGCGGCCCACGATCCGCCGCATGGAACAGGCCCGTCTAGGCTTTTCTCGACCCTCTTGTTTCCGCATAAATGGTCTCAGGAACTTATTCCCAAGGGTTTTGATAAGTTTCATCCGGATGTTTTCTTTAGCAATCATTATCCAAATTCCTGGCCATTGGATTTGCTTTCAGATCGATCCACGCACCCCCTGAATTCGAGGTGGATTGATCCTACGGATGTGTGTTTTGATCGTACGGTCCAAAATTTGGATGTTTTTTAGAACAAAAACATCCGGATGATACCTAGACACTCCCTATTCCCAAACCTATTTTCCCCTTTTGTGTAGAGGCTTCTCTGGACTCTTGTTACTGCATATGCCATGTTTGTTTCGGTTTTTTTATTAGTCTATAATAAAAAGCTAAAGCCGTAACGAATGACCGACTTTTCAGTCGCTAAAGTCTTCATATAACTAAAAACTACAGCCAATCAATTGGTGCTTTTTTGGTCTTTTGTGGGATCAAAATAACCCTTTCCCACTAAAATTAATTGAAATTACCCACAAATACCATTGCTATATAAGTCAAGCCCCCTTCCATTTTTCTCATCATCCTCCCTCATTCCAACCCATACGCCTCATCCTTCCTCTCACCCCTCTCCTCTTTCGCTACTCGCGTGTCGGTTAGGGTTTTAGCCGACACGAGTGACCACGTCTCCCCCATACCTCCATCATCCAAGCCTCAAGCCACCACTGTCGACTCCTCTAGGACACTGATGTCGCCGTCCTCGACTCCTCCTGAGGCTGCCGTCCTCGATTCCTCTCCAGGCCGCCAATCCAACCAACCCATCTCCTTTGCCACTCTATCTGGCCTCCTCGTCGCCTCCCACCGCTAGTCTGGCCTCATCATCCCCTCTGCCCCTTAGATCTAGCCAACTAGTCCCATCCACCGATTGGTCTAACCTCCTCCTCGCCTCTGGTCATCGGATCTGGCCTCCCTATCCATTCCGCCCCATGAATCTAGCCAGCCTGTCCCATCTACCGCTCAGTACAGCCTCTCCGTCACCTCTGGCCGTAGTATCTGGCCACCGTGCCCCTCTACCACCCCATGAATCCGGCCAACCTGTCCGCTACACCATTCAGTTTGGCCTCCCTGTCGCCTCCGAATACCGAATCTAGCCTCCCCGCCCCATCCGCCAATCGAATCCGGCCAACCCGTCCCATCCACCGCTCGGACCAACCTCCATGTTGTCTCTAGCCATCATATCCATCCTCCCCATCCCCTTCGCCCCTCATGTTCAGCTTCCCCGCAACAAAATTATTCATGCAATTTGTACTGCATCAAAATTCTAAAATCCAATGTAGCAAAAATCTTCACGTAACTTACTCTATGTTTTTATATTTTTCTTGATGACGACTGAACCAAAATGTCATTAGAATCATGGGTATTTTAGACAATTCAACAGTAAGTCATAACTCAAAAGCACAAAAAAAAAAACAAATTATAAAACACCTTGGCTTGGCTTAAAAGCTAGATGCTTATAAGCTACTTAAGCCAAAAGGCCTAAGTTGAGACAAACATGGCCTAAATGGGTGGCTTTTTTACTGTATTTTTTTTCTCAAAAACCAAAGTCTTTATATAACTAAAAGCCAAAATCCACCAGAGGGAGCTTTCTTGGCTTATTGAAGGCTAGTTTTAGACCAATGCTGTTGAGGTTAAAATAAAATTTCTCACCTGTACCATATATAAAAGCGGATTGCTTTTAAGTTGTTTAAGCTAAAAAGCTGGCTTTAAGCTATAAGCTAAAATGACTATAAGCCCAAACAAATAGGGTCCTAGGCTTTTTGGCTTTTAAGCAGCTTATAAGAATTATGCTTTTAAGCTAAGCCAAGTTGTTTGGTAACATGGCTTTTCCGGCCTATTAAGCTCGTGCTTAAAGTTGAAAAATATGTATTACCCTTGATACAAGTCACCACTTGTTCATTCACTGATAAAATCATTATCATCTATTTCAAACTTTTCATCTGTATTACATTCCCATCCATCTTATTGTGTGTTCCTTACTACTCATCAAAATCCATAAAAACGGTATTTGTCCATGAACAACAAATAACGAGTGAATTCAGCAGCACATTTGTTGATAAACAATAAACAACAAACAAAGAATTGATTTTTATGGATGAACAACAAGAATTGAAACCAATTGATGAACATCAAGCACCATCCACAAGAACATAAATACCACTCTTCTTTTCTCTCTTACATCATTGAAAAATCATTAGGTACAAAAATTCCATCTTTTCAAGAAATTTCATCTTCAATAAAATTCAAGAAAATTTGAAAAATTAGAAAAAGAATGGAATAATCCCCATATGATATAGGAATTCTAGGTGAGATGCAAGAAATTAGACATCGAGGATGTGGCCGTAGGAGCATGGGGATGGCCAAATCCAGGCCTTACTCGCCATGATGGGGTGGTGACATTGATGGCGGCTTGAGTGTGTCGAATCCCCAATCGGTGACCTTGGGGACGATCGTAATCTGCGGCCATGCTCGCCATGTGGGGAGGTGATAGCAGCAGAGGGGTGGCACTGGATCTGTAGCTGGCGGCCCATGTGTATATAAAGCATATTGGGTCCAAACATAACACCTCTGGTTTAACCTTTTTACATGAAGCAAGGACGAAAATGTAAGTGGGGTGCTATTCATGCGTGGGTCCGCCCCATGATGGGCTGGGTCATGAGCAAATTTGGGCTAGGGTGTTACAGGTGGTGACATTGATGGCGGGCTTTAGGGCATCAAATCCCCAGTCGATGACCTTGTGGACGATCATAATCTGGGGCCATGCTTGCCATGCGGGGAGGTGGCAGCAACTGAGGGGTGGGGTGTTAGATCTATAGCCGATAGCCCATGGGACAACCATATCCAGGGCAGAGAGAGGGAGTGTGGTTGGGAGATGGCGAGGCGATGAGGGAGAGGACGTTGGGCACCTCCTATCACATGCATGTATGATTTGGAATGACCCACCGGGGCACCACTAGATTTGACCACCTTTTCATCAGGCGCATGTTGGATCCGACCATCTCCTGCCATAAGCCGGTGACAATGAGGGTTCGATCTAGCCTTTTCTTGCTGCTACACCATCGGATCCGGCCACCTCACGCCACAAGCTAGCGATGATAAGGTCCTCCTCCGCTTAGATGCGGCCTCGCCTTGTTAGGCACTGTCCTTTGTGCTTTGCCGGTCATGTGAGAGAGAGATGAGAGAGAGACGACAGGAGGATCCAACAACTATGGCCAGGTCGTCATCGGTCGCGAGAAGATGAAGCCATGGGCGTTAGGCAAGCCCTGGCCCCAATCGAGGAGACAAGCATAGGGCGATGCGGGGCAAGCCCTAGGCGACAAAGATTGTGGCTTTATATGCAATGGCATTTGTTGGTAATTTTGACGAATTAGCGTGGCAAGTGCTATTTCCATCTCGCAAAAGGAAAAAAAAAACTTTTGAACAGGTTTATGGCTTACAATTAGAGCTCTTTTACGGTACACTAAATTGAATATGAACCGTTCATTCTTTTTTATCCAATGGATCAAATTAACTAGAGTTTACTTATACTACACCTGGTAGTAGAGTAGTAGAAACACCCTTAACAAATCAACAGTTACATGTGATTTCTACTACACATTTTATACTACAAGTATAATCCAC
Source organism: Rhipidocladum racemiflorum (assembly GCA_036346355.1). NCBI lineage: Eukaryota > Viridiplantae > Streptophyta > Magnoliopsida > Poales > Poaceae > Rhipidocladum > Rhipidocladum racemiflorum. The sequence continues at coordinate 21,730,247 of CM070570.1, read as the reverse complement.
CGTAAAATTTCTCTATAATTATGGGATGTTTTAGGTTTTTTCAAAAACCCAACTGATAAGTCACATGTTTGTTTTGGTTTTAGCTCTTTTTTATTTTTAAACCAAAGAAAAAGCCTAAACAAATAGGGTCATAAACGTGTCTCGTGTGCTTGTCTACAAATTTCAAAAATGTTTTCCTGTTTAATTCATTGAATGAATGTTGGCACGGAAGTGATATTTCTCACCGACTACTTCGCTGGTAAGTTATGAAACAACGTTCGGAGCATTGCTTGCTCTGCTTCTAGTACGTGAGACACTAGACGAAAAGGATTGGTAAAAGTATGGGCAACCTTCTCAGTGGTTTGCGCAAACAAGAAAGAAAAATAAGAGCTCTTGATGGAAACACACTCCCTGAATTTCCTGCAACAAAACAAGTCTCCAATACCTACAGCTCCTTCCTTTCTGCTACACTCTTTACAATAAAAGCACCAACCGCGATTAGTTTGCTCACTGCCAGTACGCACACTAGAGTGAGCAACATCACAAAAATTTCTTGTTGAGAAGAACGGCCAACAAGGCAAGAAGTATGGACAAGAGCAACACATTTTCTTTGCCCATCATGAATTCAAATACCAGAGTAAATTTTGGGGCGCTAAGGAAAGCCTCACCACACGGCTCGTGTGCAGTGCATATATATACACGAGGGCGCCAAACACATTTCCCAACTCACCAAGCACTAAACCATTTCTTATTCACAAGGCCTAAACCCACCCTTGTTAATTATATCACCACGTAGCAGGTACTAGTACAAGCTTAAAACGTATCACGCATGGTCATGGCAATCGATGGCGGCGTGTTACACTTGCACCCCTATGCCGTCGCCTCGACGGCCGTGGCATTGGCTTCGGCTTACATGGTGTGGTTCTGGGCGCTGTCGAGGCGGTTGTCCGGGCCGCGGATGTGGCCGCTCGTCGGCAGCCTTCCCAGCGTCGTCCTGAATCGGGCGCGGGTCCACGACTGGATCGCCGACAGCCTGCGCGCCACGGGCGACGCGGCAACGTACCAGACGTGCATCCTGCCGCTGCCGTTCTTTGCGCGGCGGCAGGGGCTGGTCACGGTGACATGCAACCCACGGAACCTGGAGCACATCCTGCGCGCGCGCTTCGAAAACTATCCCAAGGGCCCCATGTGGCAGGCCGCGTTCCACGACCTACTCGGCCAGGGCATCTTCAACTCCGACGGCGAGACGTGGCTGATCCAACGCAAGACGGCGGCGCTCGAGTTCACCACCCGGACCTTGCGCCAGGCCATGGCGCGCTGGGCCAACCGCTCCATCAAGTACCGCCTGTGGCGTATCCTCGCAGATCACTGCGACGCCGCTGCAAGTGTTGACCTCCAGGACCTCCTCCTGCGTCTCACCTTTGATAACATTTGCGGCCTCACCTTCGGCAAGGACCCCGAGACGTTGTCGCCGGGTTTGCCGGACAACCCCTTCGCCAACGCTTTCGACGAGGCCACTGAGGCGACACTGCAGAGGTTCCTCTTCCCCAGCTTCTTGTGGCGCATCAAGAAGGCTCTCGGCGTTGGCAGCGAGCAGAACCTCCGCAAGAGCCTCGCCGTGGTGGACCAGTACATGACGGAGACCATAGCGGCGCGCAAGGCGACACCGTCGGACGACCTGCTGTCCCGGTTCATGAAGAAGCGCGATAGCAACGGCAGGGCATTCCCGGAGGACGTGCTCCAGTGGATCGCTCTCAACTTCTTGCTCGCTGGGCGCGACACGTCGTCCGTCGCGCTCACCTGGTTCTTCTGGACGCTCATGCAGAGGCCGGACGTGGAGCGCAAGGTTCTCCTGGAGATCGCCTTCGTGCTCAGGGAGACGCGCGGCGAAGACACAGGGAGGTGGACCGAAGAGCCGCTGGACTTCGACGAGCTGGAGCGCCTCGTGTACTTGAAAGCAGCATTGGCGGAGACCCTGCGGCTGTACCCGTCGGTGCCGCAGGACTCCAAGTACGTCGTGGCGGACGACGTCCTTCCCGACGGCACCGTAGTGCCGGCTGGCTCGGCGATCACCTACTCCATCTACTCAGTCGGGAGAATGGAGAGCATATGGGGGAAGGACTGCGTGGAGTTCCGGCCGGAGCGGTGGCTATCGGCCGACGGCAGCCGGTTCGAGCTTGTCAAGGACGCGTACCGCTTCGTGGCGTTCAACGGCGGGCCGAGGACGTGCCTCGGCAAGGACCTGGCCTACTTGCAGATGAAGTCCATCGCATCGGCAGTGCTGCTACGCCACTCGGTGGAGCTCGTGCCGGGGCACAAGGTGCAGCAGAAGATGTCGCTCACGCTGTTCATGAAGAACGGCCTCCGGGTGCACGTCAAGCCGCGGGACATTGCCGGCTACGTCACAACGCCGGAGGCGGCACCGCCGCTGGGCTCCGTCTTGATCCCAACCACCACTGCCGCGGCTGCATAGTCTTGCATGTGCCTGCGTGCCTACGTACATTCATTGGCTTCTGATTCTTGCTACCCGGCCGCTGAAGTTGTCCTGCATGTCAAAGCGAAAATATTTCCTTCTTTTCTTTTCTTTTCATGCATTAGAGAGCTCCTTGCCTTGTGCGTTAGGGTTGTTCGTGCTTGGTGTGTCTCCTATGGTTGTACGTTCACTGTTGCGTGATTCGGGTTGTGTAATTTTGTTGAGGTCTGCTGAATCGGACAAATTAAGCAAGGGTGCTGATAACTTTCACCTGGATGTTCTTTAGCAACTATCATCCAAATTCCTGGTCATTGGATTTACTTTGAGATCGATGCACACCTCCCTGAATTCGAGGTGGATTGCTATGTTTTGATCGGACGGATATAAACGGATACATGTTTTGATCGGACGGTCCAAAATCGTTTCGGTAGTTGGGTCCATCTATCACCAAGTAGACGAACATGTCACGTACCGAGAATGGCGCATGAATGCACGACCGCTGTCGGTAACACCCCCACGTATCGCACTATCGCCTGCTCCGATCCTAGGCGCATGAAACGGTTGGACTGGGTGCTCCTAAACTAACATTCCCGGAAAATAACTGGTGGTGCTAGACCAATCGTGATCTCCAAGGCCCAAGCTACTGGTAGACAGACTAATACACGCCGCGGTCCTCTTAATTGATTCTTGTCGCAAGAAGAGATTTCTTGGAAACAATGAGCAACCGACCAACCTCTTAACAAACAAACAGCAATTAACCATAAACAATAACAACCATGATCAACAACACAGTCGGTACGGAGTACTCAGATCGATCCCTGCGGGTCAGCGGGTGGCTGTGGCTCGCTAGTGTTATTGGACGGGACGCGGCCGTCTGTGCCGGCGAGTATGCCGTACTTCTCCTTGCGCGAGATGGTGGTGCACTCGAAGCCGAGCTGGCCGCTGAGCGTCTTCTGGATGTAGTTGGCCACCTCGATGGGCGACTCGCCGCCGCTGCAGGTGAGCTCCTTCGGCAGCTGGTTCAGGAACGTGATCTCGTACGTCGGCCGCGGGTTCATGAAGAAGAAGTAGGGGTCCATGAGCTTGAATCCCCGCACGGTGGAGCCGTGGAACATGCTCTCCTTGGTGTTGATCGCCACCGGCACGATGCGGTCGGTGAGCTCGGCGAACAACGCGCTGAACCGCAGGAGGAAGGGTTCGCGGCAGGTGGTGCCCTCGGGGCAGATGACCAGGTCGCCCTGCTCCAGCAGCTGGCAGATGTGCTCGGCATCCTTCTCGCGCTCCCGCGACAGTGCGACGGCTTTGATCGGCGAGATGAGCTCCGAGAACTTGGAGATGCTGTACGTCACGCAGCTGACCTTGCGGTGGACGGCGACGGCGACCTCGATCGGGTCGAGCACGGTGCGGTGGTTGCAGACGAAGAGGACGCCTGGGTGGCTCTTCTTGGGCGGAGGCGGCGGGTGGCCCTTCACGATGAGCCTGATGCCCATGAGCTTGTAGGTGTAGATCAGACGATGCGCTCCGGGAGGGGCAGGTTGATGTACACGCGGAGGAGCGCGAGCGCGAAGCCGAACGGCATCCATAGGAAGGTGACGAGCGCGACGAGCGGCGTCGGGCGCTGCACGAGGCGGCCGTCGTGGAGGATGAGCGGGCTCAGCGGCTGGTTCTTGGGCACCGCGCTGTACCTCCTTGATGTCACGAGGTAGGCTTCCTGCACGGCCACATTACATGCTCAGCCAGCATACATCACAAGTGTCAATTATTATGTCAAAATCACAGCACCGGCACCCAGTGCTTCTTAATGGAGTGCTACGTACATATTCCATCTTTATAGTACTGTTTTGACTGAAAAAAAGTTAAAAATAGTCAAAAAAAAAATTTAAATTTTTCGTGAATGATATTAACCCTAAATGCAATCAAACCCGGCCAAAATAAAAAATAAAAATCCGGTAAAAAAAACATCGAGCTTTCGGTCAAAATCTCGATTTCGATCGAAATCACCGAGATCTCGCCGAGATTTGAGTGGGTACGGTAGTATTTTGAATTTTTTTTTTAAAATTTTTTGCCCACCCGAGATTTAGGATCTCAATCGGGGGTCCAAAATCCAAAATCTCAGCCGAGATTTCCAAAATCTCACGCCGGACAGCACCATAATGACGGTCCCAAGAAAAAAGAAACAATTTGTTGGGTTTAGTCCTAGATCATAAACTCACGCACACAAACATGAAGAATAAAGAAGCTTTGGGGGCAATTTTCTCTTTTGTGTTACTCTCTGGTATGGGCGGACCGCCTAATCAACTTGCTAACTAAGACAACAACTAAACATGAAAAGCCTAATTAAGGAAATAAACTAACTGATTTGATTTGATTGCCGATTGCATCATGATTTCTACTTGCCTTACACGACATGGCAAGTTAACAATTTTGATAAGTCTTAATTAATTTCCAATAATACCCCCTAATCAAGACTCATTAACTCATGCAGACTTCGGCAACCAAATCCCAAACTTAACATCGTGCTTCAACCGGACTCAACTTCGATTTGCATTGCACACACACAACCTTCATCTTCTAGCAGTTTCACACCACAGTTTGTGCACGTTTTCTAGCGGTTTCACACCACCATCTTCTCGTAATGGCCTCGCACCACCATCGTTGTTGCAGCGGCCTCACATCGCCGTCATTGTCGTAGTGGCCTCGCACCGCTGTTGTTGTCATCATCACACCGACTTCTCCTTGCAGCGAAATCACACCGTTGTTACCGTCGGCGTCACACTAACTCTCCCTCACAGTGGTCTTGCATCACCACCTCCACGGACTCCTCGCAACGGCATCGCACTGCTGTTGTTGTCAGCATCACATCGACTCTCCCTCACAGCAGTCTCACACCGCCACCTCCCCGGGCACAGCCTCACAGGGTGGTTCATGGCCTCCATCACGTGTGCATCATTAGCACATCCTCTTGCTGCTATCCTTAACATCGCCATGTCACCAGTGCCGTCGCTCTCGTATCCGCCGCCCCATCAGTCGCCCCCCTTGGCACACCACTGCGTCGACAGCCTCGATAGCTGATGCGTCGAGCCAGCAGCTCCCCGCTCATGCGCCACATCGCTCGCCCATCGCTCGCCATGTGTCACACCAGAGGCACCGCAACACTCTGCAAGACGTGCACAAGTTTTCTCCTCACCCGAAAACTCTTGCGCCCTCCCAAACTGCCTTGGCCCTTGGTGTACCCGCACCTAAAGTCCCGCCACTCGCGCTGACTGCCACACACCATGCCAGCTGCCCTGCGTAACTCACCGGCCCACAACTGTGATCCAAGCCCGTTGCTGCATTCGGCCGCTTGGTGTTGTCCATCGCTCGCGTCAACTGCTCGTCGCGCCCACTTCGGCCACATCGGTCGCGCCGTCGTGGGTCGGCTCGCACCCAGCAGTGCACGCAGCGCACACCCCAGCGGTGCTCTCCTGCGCCGCCGTGCGTCGCCTACGTGCCAACGCCTCCTACCGTTCACATGCTCCCGTGGCTCCTGCCGCATTGCCAGGAGGTCGCCAATGTCACTTCGCAGGTCGGCGAGGGCACACGCTTGCATGCCACGCCATACCTCCCCTACCGAGCGTCATGCTGCTGGTACTCCCGAACACCACCTTCATGCTGACCACCGTGTCACTCAGCAACGATAGACTGCCCCGAGGCGCAGCAATGGTGGCCTCCCCTGGAGCAAGCGTGGCACCAAAGTTAGAATCTCACTTTGATAACAATTGTTAGGTTTAGTCCTGGATCATGAACTCACGCACACGAACACAAAGAACACATAAGCTTTGGGGTATTTTTTTTTCTCTTGTGTTACTCTCTGTTATAGTGGGCAGACCACCTAATCAACTTGCTAATCAAGGCAACAATGAAACATGGAAAGTCTAATTAAGAAAACAAACTAACTGATTTGATTTGATTGCTGATTGCATCATGATTTTTACTTACCTTACACGACATAGCAAGTTAATAGTTTTGCCAACTTTTTATTAGTTTCCAACAAAGGTAGTATTTATTTCTCTGCAAGACGGTCCGGACGAGTGGGGCGGAAGAGCAGGTTGGCAGGCAGAGGCACGCTCAGCTCCAGCTTTGATGTCCCACACGCTAAGCCGGCGATCTCCTTGAATGCGCCCGGGACACGGCTTGAATTCTCACCCGGCCGGACACGGCAGTGGGTGAATCCAAACATTCACTACGGCGGGGCCACGGGCGAGCGAGCTAGATCGACGGGCTTCCATGCTCTGTTGTCTCGAGTCGGATGAGCTTCAGGTGGGTGAAGCTCTAGGTGCGAGGGCGACACAGATGTTTGGTAGTTGCGGTAACGACCGTGGTTAGCGAGTGGTTAAGGATCGTGTTAATCCGAAATTTTGATAAAATCTTGAAATTTTGGATGAAATCTGGTCAAAATTCAAATCTAGAAACTTTTGAACCGAAATTTATGAGATTTTGGCCGAAATCACCAAAATTGCGGCGAAATTTGCCTAAATTTCGATATTTTTCAAATTCTGTGAACCGATCTGCTAAGGTTAGAAAAAAAATATAACCATGATTCGAAGCCATGAAGTTGAGAATTTGAGATGGCTGAGTGGTGTAAGGTGCTAGACTTCGGTGATTCGGTCAGAACAGGGTTTCAATCCCACTCTACACTTTTCTTTTGGCCTCAGTTGAGTTGAGCAGGAAAAAAAAGGAATGATAAATCTGGTCAAAATTTTATAAGTAGAATTCAAATCCGGAAATTTTTAAACCGAAATTTATGAGATTTCGGCCGAAATCACTGAAATTTGCCGTAATTTCGATATTTTTCAAATCCTGTGAACTGATCTCCTAAGGTTAGAAAAAAAATATAACCATGATTCCAAGCCATGAAGTTGAGAATTTGAGATGGCTGAGTGGTGTAAGGTGCTAGACTTCGGTGATTCGGTCCGAACAGGGTTTGAATCCCACTCTACACTTTTCTTTTGGCCTCAGTTGAGTTGAGCAGGAAAAAAAAGGAATGATAAATCTCGTCAAAATTCAAAAAGTAAAATTCAAATCTGGAAATTTTTGAAATGGAATTTATGAGATTTCAGCTGAATTCACCAAAATTGCAGCAAAATTTGCTGAAATTTCGATATTATTCAAATCCTGTGAACTGATCTCCTGAGGTTAGAAAAAAATATAACCATGATTCCAAGCCATGAAGTTGAGAATTTGAGATGGCTGAGTGGTGTAAGGTGCTAGACTTCAGTGATTCGGTCCGAATAGGGTTTGAATCACAATCTATACTTTTCTTTTGGCCTCAGTTGCTCAACTAAAAAAAAAGAATGATAAATGCTCTCTCATGGAGAATCCAACTCAATATCTCTACCGCACTGCTCTAAGCCTCTTACCAACTGAGCTATCAATGCAACTAGTAAGGTGCCCGTGCGTTGCAATGGTATCTACATTTTGAACGGCTGTCCTGCTATTACGATAACATTAAACAAGAAAAAAAAATGTTGTGCAAATAATACCTTAATGGTCTACATTCTACAATTAAAGAGGTTAATTAAAGAATGGCAGAACTGTGTGTTGTCTTCCATCCACGCCTGAAGTGGTTAATTAAAGAGGTGGGTAATTAAAGAATGGCAGAACTGGTAATTTTAATGAAATGACGTGGGAAGAAACTCTCACTTTATAGTAGAGATTAGATCATGTCACAAGTACTAATCATAAAAAGGCATTATAATTATCCACAAAAAAGTTGGTAACGCCTCTAGTCAAAAACAATGCAATCCAGTCAAAATTACATAGATTTCGGAGAAATCTGATTTTTTTTTTAATTCTACTGAGATTATAAATCTTAGAGGACTGAAATCTATGATTTCACAAAATTTTACTAGGATTTTGAACTCGAGCTCAATCGATGGCTGCTAAATTCTGTCGTAAAGGGACTGACACTGACTGAACACGCTCTAAGCCGTGCTCCTGCTCGTGCCTAGCGTGATCTGAGGCCACGCATAGTTGTTACTAGAGGTGGGCGTCGTGCCGTGCCGGTCCGGTCCGGGCCCATCATGCTTCGGGCCGGAACCGTGCCGTGCCACGACAGCCCATTGTGCCCACCGTGTCGGGCCGTGCCGGCCCGACTCGCCTTTGGCAAGTCCAAGCCCGATCCATTTGCGCTTCGTGCGTTGCCGGCCTAGGCCCGACCTATTTTCACTATTGTGACGAGTAAAAAAGTAAAACACATCACTACTACTAAACTACCTATTTTAATTACATAAGAGACTAATCACATCAACAAAATGTCAAACATAAATGCAATGCTTGAAGATGCCCTGAATCAACAATATCTGCCAACTTTTATGCCTTAATTTGTGATTTCGTGCCCGTTCGTGCCCGTCTGCTGTCGTGCTTTCGGTTCCGGGCCCGCACGGCCGAGCTACTGATTGCGTGCGGCCGGCCGCAGAACCGTGTTGTGCCGTGCTTTGCACCGGGCCATCCCATCGTGCTTCGGGCCGGCCCAAAAGAGCCCGGCCCAAATGCCCACCTCTAGTTGTTACTAACTCTAGGTGGCGAATTTGCACGGGGAAGTGCGTGGTTAACACTTGACAGGTCGCCAAATAACCAGACAGTGTTATAGTCGTGTGAAAGCTTAGACAGTGTGAGATACTAATGCTAGCCACGTTGAATTTTGTAGAAAACTGAGCAATTCACGGGGAGTTTCTATCCAAACTGGCCCTAAACATTTTGTAGCCTCTAATTCAGAATGCTACTAATTCCTCCACAAGAGTAAACGGTGCAATTGAAAATACGACTATTTTACGAGTAAGGGGAAGGGGAACGGAGGTCGGAGGAGTCAAACCTTGCAGATGGACATGAAGTCAAAATCAGTCTCCCTGTCCCCCAGACCGGCGTCGGGCTCCTCGTCGCCCAGCTCCTTCACGACGGCCTGCTTCTTGTTCTCGCCGACGAGCACCCCTGGCTTCACCATGAACCCCGTGGCCTTGCCGGATTTGCCGACCTCCAGCTCCGTCCCGACCACCTTGTCGGCGCCCAGGAACGCCTTGGCGAACGGCTCGACCATGATCCTGGGGCTCGCCGTGATGATGTACCGCTTGCCGAAGGAGTTGAACACCCTCCAGCTCTCCGGGTGGACGTCCTCGGCGTAGAACTTGGGCAGCACCGACCGCGCCACCACCTCGATGTTCCTCACCTTGAGGCTGGCGACGGAGATGAACACCAGCGTGCTGATGGCCAGCGACTCTGAGACGAAAATGTAGGTCACGTACACGAACGGCACGGACAGGAGAAGCACCACGGCGCGGAGGAGGCTGCCGGCCTCGAGGGCGACGAGGAGGTAGTACGGGAATGCGCTCCGGGACATGAGCAGAGTGCCGTCGAAGTCGGCGGCCACCGTCTGCTCCGCCCTACCCACCGAGCTGCACTCCTCGACGGGCTTGAATCTTCGAGACACCATTGCGTCGTCTCGATCTCACCAGGAGATGGCCTTGGAGGGAGAGAGAGGAGGAACGCGAGGTGGTGAGTGGTGACACTGAAGTGGAGCAACAAGAAGGCAGTAGTCTTTCAGATATAAGTCGTCTAATTGAGCGAACAACGATTTAGATTATCTAAATCCATAGACTATAATAACTGCTACAGTACCTTTACTAAGTACTCAGATCGAATGCGCCACTGCTTAAGTTGTAGGAACCCGTCCAGATATATGCAAGACTGATGGTGATAGAACGCATAGATGCCAGAGGATGGTGTATAATCGCAGGCTAGCTTGAAGCTAACTAAGAGGCTATTGCTTCTAGGGAGATACTGTGAATGTGATACCCTCACTTTTATGCTATAGTGCAACATAAAAGGAAGATTCTAAAGTGTATATTGTGCTAGTCCTATGATCAGTAGCTAGCATGCACAAACACAATTTGTAATCACAACCATACACAATATTTTATTTCATATAATGGCGAAAGTGGTGATATAATACAACCAGTGAGGTCGATTAGAATACAGCGGAAGAATCAAATGTCTTGTAGTGTGCCACATAATCCTTAGACAATTGACAAGGTATAATCCCTAAATAAAATCATCGTTATAATTCCCGTAACTTGCGTCAAAATATGAATCTTCGAGATATTCTATTTCTTCACCTAAATACAACAATAATAACAAGGATGAGTACATTTCGTACTTAGCAAGACCTAAAGTGTTTGCAATTCTAAAATAAATGCAGGTTGTATCAAGAAAAAGGCTTCCACGGTTAATCTTTGCTTGGAACCAATTGAATTATAATACTGAATAGTAGAGTGAAAGCGAAAATAAAATAAAAGCAATTTGACAAGTATATAAATAATAAGTATGAAAGCATAAAAGTAATAAGTGAGAATAACATAAATGGAAGAAAAGACTTACAGTCCTTCGTGAGTGAAATGTAACAAATTTCTTACAGCCATTTGTGAGTGTTAATTAGACGCCCATTCCCAGTAAATAAAATAATATCTGAAAATAAACTTTCGCCAACACATGGCACAACAGCTGAATTCAAGTTTGCCAACACATATCAAGCATTAAATCATCTGTATGGGTAAACTCACCAATTAAAAATATCAAAACATCTAACTAGTGTCAGTTCACCAACTGCTCATGACCGCGAGTGCAGCTAATCGATTAGTTTTGACTCTGCAAAATTGTACAGCTTTACCCACAAGATATGTTCTCCCTTTTTGCAATGCATATTTAACACATTTTCTTTGGTGTGCCACAAGCAGTGGCGGTACTAGGGGGGTGCCGGGTATGCCCCGACACCCCCAAAAATTTTAGAAATGCTATATATATTCAATAGGATAAATATGTTGATGAATTTATTTTATTTGAGATTTTTAAAACTTTAGAACTATTTATATTACTTTTAACAAATTTCAAATATATATGTTGTATTTATGATATTAAAAAATGATTATACAAGACTATAGATTTTTACGTATGAAGTGTGCACATCAAGGGATTACAATACCATTTTGAGCTCGAAAATCGCCACTGCTCATCACCGATTTTCGTCAAAAATCGGTAGAAACTGAATGGTTTCGAAATCACTCTTTGAACTCGGCGGTAAAAAAAAAGACAAAGAAAAATGACTAATTTTGCCGACTTTTGACCGGTTTTCTTCGAAAATTTGGCAAACTAAGCGAAACAATTTGGAAAACGATTTTTAATTGATTTTCGAGAAATTTTCACCAATTTTCGAGTGGTTTACGTCGTATAAATTTTTTTGAATTGAACCGGTTTATCAACAGGTATAGTTTATCGAGCCGACTCGATACGATCGAAAATCATTATTTTTGTTAATATTTGAAACTATGTGCACACCCATCGAAATTTTTCTAGTTCCGCCACTGGCCACAAGGAGTTCATAACGGAACCGTTATATTATTTAAACCTATCTTTGCACCAGCCTGGTGACGTAAAATCCTTGCTATGGTAGAAACAAATAATCACATAAATCATAATCTTTTGAGCTCAATGAAACAACAACCGTTTCTCCCCATAGCTAGGCGTACACTGTTGTATCAGTAAACGTTGGATCCAAATCACCTCGGTGTGGACGTCCCACTAGTACAAAAAACCTCATTACAGACGGTTCACAAACGTCATCACAGACGGTTTTGTGAACGGTCAGTAAGAATGGGTCAGTGATGACTCGTAATCATCACAGATGGTTTTCCAACTGTTTGTGAAAAAGCCATCACATACGGTTCTAAATTGGAACCGTCTGTGAAAAAAGTCATCACAGAAGGTTCTAAATTGGAACCGTCTGTAATGTGCACCTTATCACAGACGGTTCCAATTTAGAACTATCTGTGATGGATTTTTTTCACAGACGGTTCCAATTTAGAACCGTCTGTGATGTTGATTTTTCATTTTATTAGTAAGTTATTCTCATGTATAAACGATGTTTTTTTTGGAATTTTGATTTTCTCGCACGCGCGTACTAGCCCAAAAGTTCAGGATCTGACCATCTGATTTTCCCGCACTCGGGTACAACTTTTCGTTATCTTTTCAACGAACCAAAGAATGCCCCAATCGGAGTTACGAGTCAAAAGTTATGGTCGTCTTACCAAACGTGCTCGAATTTCCTACTTACAAATCGAATCAGACTTTGTGCCAAAGGAGAAATTAAGGAGCTCATCGTGCTGATTCCAGAAAGCACAAGAACGCTCCGATCGGAATTACGAGTCAAAAGTTATGGTATTTTTACAAACCGTGCGGAAAGTCATCACATCGCTTTATACTAAAACCAAATGCGTGATGATCGGCATATCACGAGCTTTCCAAATAGAACCATCTGTGATGACTCCTGTAGCCACCACAGACAGTTCTATTTAAAAACCGTCAGTAATATAGAGCTATAATACAGACGGTTTCTAAATAGAACCATCTGTGATGGCTACAGGAGTCATCACAGACAGTTCTATTTAGCAACCGTCTGTGATAGACGGTTGCTAAATAGAACCGTCTGTGATGTTGTCGCTGACGGTTGCAATATAAAACCGTCTATGATGTTCCTCATCATAGACGGTTTATCAAAACCGTCTATGATAAGACATCTAATATAAGTCTATTTGTAGTAGTGTCCCTTCGAGCAAGCCTACCCGGAATGCCTGTACTACTACAGCTTACCAATATGCAAAGCTAGTTTTAAATAATTTAATAGGTTAAGGTTGACCCATACCAGCACTTGTGGATGTACGTTTATTTCTTGGATCACGCAACACTACGTTCGGTCCTCAATCGACCCGGGCGATAAATCTCCCCTATCTATGTGCATTATTAATTGCACTTTCAGCTATTGCTAATAATCGCCCGCGTCAGAATCATAGTTTTATTTTCAGAAAAAATATCAATAATCACAATACTCCAGCAGGTTCAATAATAAAGTTCATCATCTCCAAAATTTTAGTTTATCACGAGCAGTATAACCAGCTGTTCATGTTCTCAGTCTAAAGCATGGCTAAGCGTATACAAGTATAAACGAATATACCCATTTTGATATCATCAAATATCTATCCAGGAGCTAGGGTTGCCAAGGGTCATATGTCAATATTAAATAAGAAAATCCATCAATGAAGGTTATATTTACCAGTACCCATAAAATAACAATTTTATGGAACATAGCGCATGCATGCAAATTCTTAATCAACATTTTAAGTGGTTATAAAAATTGGGATCAAAATGGTCAAGGGGGTTGCTATTTATTGTCTTCAACGATGAAGTCGAAGTTGTAATTTGGTGTCGATGCTGACGGTGTAAGAAACGTCGGTGTCTACATGTCGTTTGCCGAGAAATAAAACAATAACAACAAAAAAAAGAAGCAAAAGAAGTCAAATATGAAATAAAATTTAGATTAAAAAGAAGGTTTTGGTGATAAAATATTTTAGTTATTAGTTTCTCATTTTTTAAACTTATTTACCTATGTTCTGAATTGTTAAGTTCATAGGATGAGATAGATTCTTAATAGAGTCCAAGTGCAATATATGTCCAAAAACCTTTTATAGTATCAGAGGGTCTTGACCTCTGGGAAATTAAATCACGTCCTTCGTATCATCAGAGGGTCCTGACCTCTGGGATTCTTTTCAATTTGCTTTCAATCTCGCTGGTTATAACATTTATTTTGTGGATGTCATTTATATTCAAATATTAGCATATGACTATAAATGTTATATTATTATCATTATCATTTTTGTCAGAATCCACTTTCTTTGTATTCTAACTTTCATCGTTCTAATAATTAAGGGCAAAAGATAATGTTACTTGTGTGCTGCTACTTTCGGATGGACCATATCAGATAAAGAAAATCAAGGAAAGTAAAGAGCAAAGAAAATCTCATCAATTAGGCATCATGGCAACTATCTAATGATGTAATTATGCTCACCTTTGGATGGATGAAGGGCCACCTAACAGAGGAAGTCACAGCTCAAAGCAAAGGAGGCGCCACAGCTGTTGCTTTAGGAGCTTAGATTGGCAGTAGAGCATGCATGGGGGAGCTTAGGCAAGTAGGGGTGGGCATTCGATTTTTTCGGTTTTAAAATAATTCGGTTTTTAAAAACTAGCAACCGAATTTCTCGGACCAAAATGAAAAACCGAACCGAATTAACCGAAATATTTCGATTCGGTTAATTCGGTTTTTCGGTTAACCGAAATATGAATAAACACTAGGTACATTAGATTTGATTCTTTTCATGTCACAATGCAGAGTATAGATAAACCCATACAATATTCATAGGTCATTACAGTATAAACATAGTAAAACATATGAACATACCACACATATGCATAAAAATGTTAAAATATGAGAATTATTTGGTACATTTGGGAAGAACAATATAAAAGTGGTATTATACATGGGCTATTCGGTAATTTCCATTTTTGGAAGCAAAAAATCGAACCGAATACCGAAAATTGAATTATATCAAAATAAAAACTGAACCGAAAATCGTAAACCAAAAAAACCAAAATAATCGGTTAATTCGGTTCGGTTTGGTTCGGTAATTCGGTTTCAGTTTAAAAATGCCCACCAAAAAAACCAAATTTAGCTTTTAATTTTTACCAATTTTACCAGATAAGGGTAAGGGTATTGAGATCACATTGTAAAAGTTTCAGCTTCTAGAGAACTCTAAATAATTCTACAAAAAACTTTCTTTGAAATGTTTATAGTCAAACCAATTAAATTACTTTAATCATGTCATTGGTTAAATATGTTCATATTGATTTTTAACTGCCAAGCCAGGTTTCCAGATGACTCTACTGATTTCTAAAGTGTTCATATTGATTTTTGACTGCCAAGCCAGGTTTCCAGATGACTCTACTGATTTCTAAAGTGTTCTTACAAATTCTTCTCACATTTTACCTTCTTACCATTTTACCATTTTACTTTTTATCTTTTTACTAAATGACTTTTTAATGAGGAAAAATTCAAAAAAAAATTTAGAAATTCAGAAATGATGCATATTCATAAGTAAGACCATCTTTGAACCCCATTTTAATAGTTTGTTTATTTTTAAAAAAGAATTTCTATATTGGTGTTATTCTTTATCAACATTCAAGAAAATGAAGTGAAGATGATAAATTTAAATTATGTTCTTGATTCTAATTAAAATTTCTATTTGATTTTTTTTTTAATTTTATATTTTCATTTTTTTTCCTATTTTTGAAAATTTTGGATGTTACAGATACTTTTCGTCCAAGTTTATAATATGTATTTTTTGATGTAGACTAAGAAAATATTAAAAATAACTAGATTATTTTTAATTATTATCGCAAACACTATATTTAATGCATACATGTATAGAATATAAAGTAAAACAAATATTTATTAAAAATGTAGATGGAACATCACATTAATTTTGTATTAAAATATAAAATAAATCTTATATTTATGGATAAAACTATTTTAAAAAATAAGCTAAAGGAAACTTGGACGGTGCGCGACTCCGATTGATGCTTCTTAAGCTAAAGCTGCGAGACGTGGATTTCTTTAGCATTAACGCAAAGGAACACGTAGGAGGTTTGCCTGATTAATTAGCCCATTGCTACTTCGAGGGCGATAAGGTAACCATGCGCTTGCTGTTAGTGGTGATCTCAAGAGGAGCTAACAGAAGCTCCGAAATTTTCGGATCTAAGCCACTACACGTCATGCACGCGCATTGATCAGGAGCGCACCAACTTCTTTGGTTTTGGTCCCGTCAGCCAGCGCAAGAATAAATGGGTTGAAGCCGGCTCTTGTTCCTTATGAGATATACTAAGAACTGGTTCATCCTCCCCCCTTACACACCCATCCGATCCGGTGTTCTTGGCGCTAAGGTTGACGAAGACCATCTCCATCACCGTGCAAGTCACGGTGACCTTTCCCCTTACTGCCACTACTTCATCGACAATCTACACCGAGCTATTCTAATGGCGTCTCCTAATCCGGGTCAGTGAACTATCTAATTTCCGCATTATTCATTGTGATCATGACTTAGGCTAGAACACTTAGCCCTTAAGATTACTGCTGACACTTGCTTGCTCGTTTGCCTGTTGAATTTATCAGACGGTAAGTGGAATGGAACCATCGCACATATCCGTTCTTTCTTACTGGCACCAGTAAGTTGCCCATGCATTCCAGCAGAGTACGAATAGAATATGATATCGCAAAACCAGTCATGCCCGTTCATTACAACAAAATCTCAAACCTTACACAAGCATACATCAAGAACATAATCATGCTTAAAAGCTAGATGAAACAAATACTCCATAAAACATTGCCGGAAGGTTTTCTCAAACCTCACGGTACCCACGTGTCGATCGTCCTGTTTGCTATCCGGCCGAGCTCCCGTATCGACATCTCATCTTCTTCTCGATCATTCTTGCCCTCCTTTTCCTGTAAGGTGCATTATTGCGTATACATCTTCCTGCATTTGCCCCGTTCCAATCGCGATCCCATCTGCTTGCTCGTCGGCGCCGCCCATCCGCGCGTCCCGAGGCCCGGATCCCCGCCGTCCGCGTCTTCCTCATCGAGCCGCCACACCAGCTCCAGAGCCTCCGTGGCGTTCGCGCGATGGGCCTCGCGAGGAGCCGCTCCGCCCCCACCAACGCCTCCGAGCCGGACGCCCGATGGCCCTCAGGCGAGCCGCTCCGCCGCCCGTCCGCTTCGGCGCTGCTCCGCGACTGGCACCAGTTGCGGCCTTTGCTTGGATCCGCTTCCCGCGTCGCCGATTGCCGCCTGCTTCGCCCGCGGCGGCTGCATTTTCTTTCTAGATCTACCGCAGTGCGATTCGTCGCTGCATTTTCTTCCTGGATCAGCCGCGGCGCGATCCGTCGCTGCGATGCGCCTCCTTCCCGAATCGGCCGCAAGCCGACCGCGATTCGTCCGTGCAAGGCGCCTCCTTCCCGGATCCAGCGCAGGCCGATTCGTCGCGCCCGGGATTGTCTTGCTACGCCGTCATTCCGGATCTGCTGTGCGCATCCGCCGCTGCGATTCGCTTCACCGTCGGGGTTCGAGCAAGCCTAGCTGCATTTCATTGTTTATCTTTGTGTATACATCTTCCTGTAAGGTGCGTTATTGCGTTCTAGCTTCTAGCTGTTATCATCTTACATGTAGTACTGCTTTCCCCACAGTCGTTAAAAACTTGTACATTATAGGATTTCGCATTAAATCAAATTCAGAAGGCCATGTACTATGTTCCGTATTCAGCAATTTTTTCGGCATCTGCTACCCTACGAAAGAACTTTCTTCTTTTTCATTTATCGCACCCTGCTAAAAAAGCTGTTCCTTTTCAGGGTATTGCCTACTCCCTCTGTCCCACAAAGAGTGCATTTCTAGTATTAAACATGCGTAAGGGAAGGAGGAGGAGAACCAGGTGAACAGCCAGTGGATTTTTTTTTGTGAATTTTAAGGTATCTAATCAAATGAAATGATGTCCCGGTTGCTAAATAGTAAGGATGACTTTGCAGGATCGGAGAAAAAGAGAGGAGGCAGGCAGGGAGAACAAGACGAGAGCTAAAAAAAAGTGAAACGAATTCGTTCCGCGTCAGTGGGAGTTGCGGGCGTGAGGCGGAGATGGGCCGGCCTCTCGCGTCAAGACATTTAACTTGGGCTCTTCGTTGGGCTTAGACGAGAGGGCGAAGGCCCGCCCTGCGGCGAGCTGGGCGGTGGCGAAACACATGCCGTAGGGCTCTTTCGGCACCAAATTCAGCCACTCTTTGCAGAGGAGTTTATTATTTTTCTAGTTTGAGGTGTAATTTTTTTTTAAAACATTTAACCCTTTTTTTTTTAACTTTTTTAACGTAGTGGTAAAAATAGGCATATCTCCGACCGTGAAAACGTCGAAAAATGGCACACGTCATCTTCCAATACGTTCGTAGTTGGGATGAATGATGATGTTGTTCTTACAATTGCATTTGAAATAGTGCTAGATTTGTAAAAAAAAAAAAAGGTTTATCATGAACTAAAAAGGTGATGATTTCCTTGTAAGGTCTCGATGGTCGACCTTGGTCATGGTGATCTCCCAGCCATCTGAGATGAAGCTGCAGCTCAACTTACTTGATGCAACCTTGGACGACAGCAACGGCCCGAACGATCCTTGGGCAGCATCCCTTGAACTCCTTGTCGTGCTTGAGCGGTGGTGGTGATGGATACCATCTTAAAAAACAGTTGACGAACTCTCTGAAAAAAAAAGGAGTTAGAGATAATTAAACCATTTATTTATCATCGGACCAAATTTCGTACGGCGCATTGCCCTGCGCGAGACCTGCCAACTGTTGTGTCATATGCTCATCATTCAGTGTTTTTGCTAATGTCAACTGTTGTGGAGAGCATTGCTTAATTTCTTATCTCAAGTGGGCCTATCAACTGCAATTAATCTGGAGCTCACTACTCTACAAAAAATATTGGGAACTGACTGATGATATGCAGCATCACAGCACATCGGGTTTCTATAATTTCTTAAAGGCCATTTTTAATTTAGTCATGAGATGCTTCCTTCCAACGCAGGCATTTTTCATTCACACAATTGTATTTGTTCAGACATATTGGTTTGTCCTGCTGAATGAAGGAATATAGCTTGTACCAATTAAGCTTGAGCTGTATCCCTCTGTAGAAATTAGATGAGGCTGCATATAAAAAGAAAAGTCCGCGATTTGAATCTGACTTTTGTGTTGTGGAGTGTTTTTCACTCTTTCTAGAGCACATCTTCTTCCGCTAGTTTCACGGCGAATTGGAAACCTGATTTTGACTGCGCTTTTACTGTGTCAGAGCTGACACTGGATTACGAATGTGGTGATATATAAAAACAACTAGATCGTATGATTATGTATACTAGTGAATTCATTTCACCCAAGCTTTCAGCCCAAACTGAAAATATATCCCCACTTGAAGATCGATATTGTACTTGTTCTACTAATCCCAGAAGAAGAAAGCAATAATTAATTACCTAATGTACACAAAATATTATCTGGGGCCTCTCCTCAACTAGCTACCTTTCAGATGTGAATTCTGCAGGGTATTGGTTACTTGGATATATATGGTTAATTAGCAACACCTAGCTACACCGGCAACGTGGCCAGGTTAATTACCGGTACATTAATATATGGCTGTCATTCGATTTTGCAACATGAGAAGACAAACTAATTAAGCACGCAGTCATCCAAGAAAGCTCACAAAAACTATGGCCACACAGTTCCAAATGGTCCGGTTTGTTTGTATATCGAATTGACTTGTAATCTGGACAGTACAGCGTTCTCATATGGAGTATAGTATAATTAAGATTCCTCGCTCTCTCTCAAGGAGGGAGATGGAGAGGACTATGGAGTATAATAGTATAAGATTCCTCGCTCTCTCTCTCTCAAAGAGGGAGAGAGGGAGAGGGAGGGAGGAGAGATGATAGATTGATGGGGAGAGAGAAGCTTAGCCTAAGACAACTCAAGAGAAAGCACATGTCTTGATTCTGTTTGCTTCCCTGCTGGCTCCTGCATGAATGCATGATCCCAAGCGTAGTACAGATTTTCCTTCCTTCATCTGAAACGAGTGAGACGCCGTATCGATGAGCTTGATCGGGGTGAACCTTACCTACGTATACGGCCAGTAGAAACGTAGAAAATTAATTGAGGTCAAAACTCAAGAGACGTTTTGCCGTAGATATCATATCACAGAGGTCGATCCATGCATTGTCATGCTCATGTCAGTAGTACGTACAACTGAATCTTTGTTTCTTATAGGATTTTGAGTACGCTAGCTAGGTTTGACTGGGAAAGATTCCGAGGTGCATAGAACAAGCAAAGCAATGAATGATCGCCCCCCAAGAATCAATTTTATGGTACTGTTGGCAGTTGGAACTTGGAAAATGTTTCTTTCTAACTACGTGCTTTGGTTTCCATTTCTTTTAGTAAGTACCGTAGTAGCGGGGAAATTTTGGAATACTATACAGTTTGTTACCCGTATTTACAAATCTAAATAACATATTTGCGTATTTACAAAAATCTCTGTCACACCTGAAATTTGAAAAATCGTTTATTTTTTTTCGAAACCTGAAATTTCGTTTAACCTGTATTTGAAATTTGAAATTTCGGGAAAAGTCAAAACCGAAACCTGAAATTTTGAGTATGAGGTGCCACCTCATACCCGATATGAGGTGCCACCTCATACCCAAAACCTTAAATTTCAGGTATGAGCTGCCACCTCATACCCGAAACATCAAGTTTCGGCTAAGGCATACAGTAGATTCCAAGTCGCTTTGCTTTGCTCCGATTGCTGGTTTGCTTTGCTGCATGCATAAAGGAACAAAGGAAACCGATTGCTTCGATTGTTTGGTTTGCTTCGCCTTGCTTCATCAGGAGACCGACGGAATCGCTCACATGCAAAAAAGGGGGAAAAATTCAAAACCGAAATATCAGATTTCGGGTATGAGGTGCCACCTCATACCCAAAATTTCAGGTTTCGGGTATGCCTAATACCCGAAATATGGTATTTCGTGCACAGCTTACCCGAAATTTGAGGTTTCAAATACTCTGAAAACGAAATTTGAAATTTCAGGAAAGGGTAAATGAAATTTCAAGTTTCGGGTATGGCAGAGATTTCAGTAAATACGCAAATATGTTGTTTACATTTGTGAATACGGGCAACAAATTATGTAGTATTCCAAAATTTCCTAGTATAATAATTGTTGACGGACCAGAGCGCCTAGCATTCGCCGGAGTGAGGCGACGGCGGTGTCATCAACGTGGCCTAGCACCAGGCGGGTCCGGTCGTCACCTCTAGATCAAATGGATTGGACGCTGGCGACTCCGCTTTTTGTCATCGAGCCACCGCTTCACCAATTTTCAAGGGAGAAGTCCAGGGAGGAGAGCCTCCATGGCCATAAATGGCAATGGGGGCAAAAGTTTGGGCAGACGGAGAGAAGGGGAAGGGGAAGGGGAAGGGGAAAGTCACAACTGATGTGGACGATCCAATCGCGGCAATGGCGATCTGGACAGGCAGAGATCAAGAAAGTAGTTGCAAGGAAATCAGGAGAGAAGTTTTTGACCTCGTGAGATGAACCAACGTCTTTGGGTTAGAAGGAGGCGACGGTTTTCACGCATATAATTCCTCTGTTATATTAGTAGATGTATGTCGATACAGAAAAACTAAAAAACGGTATACCGTTGCAACGGTATACCTCTGAAACTCATGAAACTTAACACTAAAAACTGATAAAACATGAAACTGATGAAACTAAACACTGAAACTGATGAAACTAGCACTGAAACTGATAAGTTTCATAAGTTTCATAGCTATACCGTTGCAACGGTATACCGTTCCCTAGTCACTCTCATGTCGATATTGACACGATGTTCGATATATACATTCGACAAATATTTTTTATTTATATATTAACAAAATTATTTAAAATGTAATGTTATCAATATATTTTTATGATTAATCTAGTAATATCATTCTCACATGATAAATTCAAATGCTTTTGCATACATAACGGTCAAATTTTTAAAAAGCTAGCTGTACACGTTCTAAAATGATATCATACAAAACAAACTGAGGGAGTATTCCACAATTCACATCATGACATTTATTCTCTCCAAGAAGTAACGCTAATGGATCATATTTATTCTCTCCAAGAAGTAACGCTAATGGATCATAATCATATGGTTTTTTAAGCTACTAAGGAAAGGAAAACCGCATCATGGGGAAAAAAATTTTCTATGCTACGGTGTTGCATACTGCGGCCTGTGCAGCACCGTGTGGATTAGCGCTACGTGTCCCGCTGCGTCAATCTCCATGCAAAAAACAATTAAGTGATAAGGATTAAAATGCATTAAAGTATTTAGAGATTGATGGATTTACATTAAAGTGCTTGAAGATTGATGAATTTGCATAAAGATTGATGCAGCGAGACATATGGCACTAATCCACACGGTGCTGCATAGATCGCGGTATGCAACACCGTTTCATACAATTTGTTTCGTGGAGCGTAAACGACAACGAAGGCCGGCCTGTGGCTTTAATCGAATCGGAATGGTTGGTTGGGAAATTTATAGGTGTGGTAGCTCGGCACATTGATTAGCGTACGTCGTCACTCGCTACCTTGTCAAGGAGCACGAGCAGGAGTCAACCAAAAGACATTAATCCAGCTGAAAGACAACTACAGGCCCAGCGCAAAGCCACTCTCATTCTTCTGTTTAGTACAGAGGATTATACTACTAGTCGCTAACCTGATCGAAAGAAAATGAATGGATCATAGTGCCAATAATTGAACCGGCCCAGCGAACCCGATATCACCAAGGAAACGTACATGACTATATATGCTGTGTATACTCCATAAATAGTACTCTGGTAGTTCGCTCAGTAACGTCTGACGAAAACGTACCGGCACAAAGCTTCCCCTGTAAAAGCGGTCAGGAACTCAGGATCTCGTCGTCCCGTCTAACCAGGAAACATAGTTACTCTTACTCAACCCTACAGAACCCTGGACAGCGAAATAAAGCATCTAATTAAGCTAAGGATATAAAAGGGGGGGGTGCAGTGGCGGAGCCAGGAAATTTTGAAAGCCTGGGCAAGCGTGGTTATAACTATAAATGCAAACAAGTATATATATATATATATATATATATATATATATATATATATATAGGAAGCCTCTTTTCTACTCCTGGGAGTAATTATTCCCTATGTCGTATCTCACGCAACGGAGGGTATGTACATGTAGTATACAAGTATATAAGACCATCTAGGTGGTATTTACATTTTTTTGAAGGTGGTATGTACGTTTTTTAGAGATACTCCTTTTTATGTGCTTATATGAAGGTATTTATAAAATAAGCTAAAACCTTTGTACTCCCTTGCAATTTTTTCATGTGGATCTCATTAGAATATCTTATAATTAGTATATAAGTGTATCCAAAGTGATAAAGGAGTATTTCAAGTACGTTTGGGTGGTATTTCAGAGATGGGAGTAATTACTCCCGGGAGTAGAAACTATTTTTCCTATATATATATATATATATATATATATATATATATATATATATATATATATATATGGGGGCATATTCGGTGCAAACCTCTCTTACCGTGAAAACTCCGTGAAAACCACGTGTAAAAGTTTTGAAAAATTCTCAAAAAATTATCATAGATAGGGGAGGTGAGGTTCTACAACCCTGTAAAATTTGAAGACCAAACTCAATCGCATTTGGAAGATATGAAAAAAACAAATTCAGTATGAATAGTAATTTTTCACTGTTTAGCACTATTCATTTTGCACTTTGTCTTTTTCATATCTTCCAAATGCGATTGAGTTTGGTCTTCAAATTTTACAGGGTTGTAGAACCTCACCTCCCCTACCTATGATAATTTTTTGAAAATTTTTCAAAACTTTTACACGTGGTTTTCACGGTAAGGGAGGTTTGCACAGAATATGACCCCATATATATATATATATATATATATATATATAGCAACAAAACTAATAACTACAACAAATCCCCCCCCCTAAAAGTATAGTCCAATACACTTGTGAACATTTATAAATAAAAACAAAGAAAGACGTGACAAGTACCTCATTACAACATTATCAACGCTTCAACGATTCACTAACAAAGATCCAACTACACACTAAAAGAGACTGCAAGATAGAAAAACGTTGATTAGTGCATCATATAACATAAAAAATGTATTCATATTAAATTATAGAATTAGTACATCGCGTACCACTAATGTGCTAATCACGCATAGTACGAGGCAAATTTATTTCCCGAGTCTTCATGCTTTTGAACCGTCGAATAATGGTAATATCATTAATCTTGTTGCGTAATTTAGACTTGATAATTTTCATTGCTGAAAAGGCTCTTTCGACAGATGCCGTTGACACCGGCACTAGTTGTCTCAAGAAGTCCAACTATTACGTGGGCAACCGTGCTCGCTCGGAACACCTGAAAGGATCGGTTTGGGTCTGAAGTTATATATATATATACTAGTAAGGTGCTCGTGCGTTGCAACGGTATCTACATTTTGAACGGTTGTTACGCTTATTACGATAGCATGAAACAAGAAAATATGTTGTGAAAATAATACCTTATACAAGAGGGACACTATTGAAGCAGTATTTCTATATTTCTATGTAAATGAAGCGTTAGCGCTTTCTTCTTGCGCCTGAAGTGGTTAATTAATTAAAGAGGTGGGTAATTAAAGAATGGTCTTGTGTGTTGTTTTCCATCCACGCCTCGAGTTATTAATAATAGAGGTGGGTAATTAAAGAATAGTAGATCTGTTAATTTTTATTAAAAGTCGTGTGAATAAACTCTCACTATATATATATATATATATATATATATATATATATATATATATATATATGAAAATGGATCCATACCCACAGAAGTCATTACTCCCACTCTCGATATCTGCTTAAATGATGTTGCTATACCTCTTTATCCTTTTAAGTATACTTTAATCGATTATAAGATACTTCAAAGTGAATTCTACGAAAAATTTCATTAAAGTCCACCCTTTATAGCATAATTTGTTTATATACTCTTTTTACATATGAAAAAGAGTATATAGCTAAAAAATAAAGGGCTCCGATCAATTTTTTTCAACAATATCGCATTGTAGTATCTTAGAATTATTATTAGAGTATACTGAAAGTGATAAAGGAGTATAACGTATTCGTTTAAGTGGTATACTGGAGGTGGACCTTCAATATACCACTTAAACGAATGTGTTATACTCATTTATCACTTTCAGTATACTCCAATAATCTCTACTATATAAAGTGAGAGTTTCTTCCCACGTCACATTAATTGTCCAGCTTAATTGCCCTACTTAATTGCCCTGCTTAATTGCCCTACGCAAGAAACGAAGCGATGCATTAATTGCCCTACTTAATTGCCCTGCTTAATTGCCCTACGCAAGAAACGAAGCGTTAAAGATAGATGTTTGATCTTATGAAATAGTATTTTTTATTTTTAATCTTTATTTTTCGTTATCAATTTTGTTTTTCGTAGCAACGCATACGGGCATATAACTAGTAATTTTAAGATACTACAATGCGACATTGTTGAAAAAATCATCGAAGCCCTTCATTTTTGCAATATACACTTTTCCATATGTAAAAAAAGTATATAAACAAATTATATAATAAAGTGTGGACTTTAATGAATTTTTTGTGATACTCACTTTGAAGTATCCTATAATATTAATAGTAGAGTATACTCAAAATGATAAAGAGGTATAACAACATCATTTAAGTGGTATATTGACAGTGGGAGTACATACTCCCAGGGGTATGGAACCATTTTCTTATATATATATATATACTAGTAAAGTGCCCGTGCGTTGCAACGGATCTTAAATAGATGATGACACCATAAGTTCTAAACTCTTAAAAACAAAAAACAAGAATTTAAAACTTGAGCTATCACTTATTTGAGATCTATTACTAAAGAATCTCTGAACAAGAACAACCTTATCACCTACTGGGCCTTGGGCCCCCTGTTCTGGCCCAAAAACGATTTGGCAGACTCACCATCACCACCAACTCATTCTTATAATAGTTAAGATATATATATATATATATGATTGCTAGAGTGCTATCGATAGTACAGATCTTCCGTGTTATAGCGTTGTTTATTGATTACTAGCAATTATTTGAGGATGAAAATTTGTTCACAAGTATATGTGAAAAAAATGCAATAACATTACACACATTACTTACAAAACCAAAAATAATACATCCAGACCATATATTAATTGGATGATCCACAAATATGAGTCAAAGCACTGAATTGGAGCCAGACAAGTACATTCTATATCTATTTTCTTATTTGCTAAATAACAAACTGAGCAGCTAGTACGAGAGCAGGAAAACTACTACTAAATTTATGTTGTTTGGTTACAATTCAACTGTAATATGAACTTCTAATGCTAATAATCAGTAAACACACTATACCATAAAGAATTTAAGATTACACAAAAGGTACATTTGTGCTTTTGAGCTTACGGATCTGACAAGGTGGGTGTGGAAGAGCGGCCAGTGCGGGGGAGGAAGCCGAGGGAGGATGTTGCCACAAGAGGAGCCAGCGGGATGCCGGCTTGGGAGGCTTCACCGACGGGGAGGCCGCCACGAGGGAGGACGCCGAGGGGTGCGACTGAACGAACGAGGAAGGAGGTTAACAATTTTTTATTTTCGTTTGGTTAAGTGTGGCAAGCACAAAATCTAGAATGATATATATATATATATATATATATATATATATAAGGGAGTATTATCACAGACGGTAGAATTGTCTATGATAAGCTAATATCACAAGCGGTTCTATCTACGAATCATCTATGAAATCACATATGATTCTATGAACCATATGTGATATTGGTTTATTACAGACGGTTCTTAACACACCATGTAGCTTCTGATGATCGTGGTGTAAAATCGTATGTGATTAGTTTTAATACATACGGTTTTTAAAAACCGTATGTAATGAATCGTCTTATATAGACTTGTCTGTAATAGTGTTCAGATATGCAGCGCCAAGCGTGCTGTTCCCAGTCCCACGCTCGAGGAGGCCGACCTGCTCGGTAGTACATGCCCTGCGTGAGGAAATTGACCGAGATGCACACCACCATCTTGGGAGAATTATCTTTAGTTTTGTCGTCCAACTCAGTTCCTAGATTGTTGATTCTGATCACGATTTCGTGTTGGTCGGAAAGAATAGAGAACATGCATACATGCGTTCTTGGCCTGAACTTTGATGAATTATGATAGCTGCTCGCTCGGAGGAGATCGCATGCATACTGACGCTTGAAAGCTCTCACTAACTAAACGGCAAATGCAAGCGCACAAATAGGGTTCCATCGGTATTACAGTCAGATCGGGTGGAGGTGTGTACCTGTCCCTATTGCTGCCCAGATAGCACATGAATTCTACTATGCTACCATTATTCCTTATTGACAAAAGTCATTTGTCAGTACTACTTCAGTTCAGTATCCATGCAATGATCCGAGCAAGGAATGATGCTTTTACCAAGTGTACATTTGTTTAAGGCAAATGCACGACGCGTGTTTGGAGAAAGGGCAAGAAGAACAAACTTGATCCAATCATGTCGAGAGACTCACTCTGAATATATGCGTTTTATGTACAGGGAAGAGGCGTTACGTTGATGCAGATGTTAACGTCTATTGATTGATAATGCAGACAGAGGCGATCCTTTTAAGCTAGACGGTTAGGTGTCCGCAACTCTGCATGTAAAACCTCTGAAAATTAGCTCGATTGCTCGATCAGAACTACAGCTAGCATACGATTTCATTCGAAAACAAATGGCAAAAAGTAAGCATATGCATCTTCAGTAGTCAACACCTTACGAGAAATCACATTGATGTCGTACATATATATAGAAGCATTTCCCCTGATGAGCAGTTAGTTACTATTGCCCTGCTGTTAGGTCATTTCCATTATTAATTTTGCATGTTCACAGCATCTTGCCTACGATTTTCATCTGCCACCTACCACGTACATTATTACAGCGACCATTGTTTGGTGGCCTTACCACAATGCCACCGTTGAAGAGGGACGAAGAAACACAGGCCAAAAGAAAGCATTGAATGGACAGATCCGTTTCATTATTCATTCCCTTTTTAGACGACATTCACTTCAGGTTTAGACATTTAGGGCCTGTTTAGCAATAAAGTATTTTCATAGTTTCTAGGCAAAACCATGATTTTGGATAATACCATGGTATTTTTGGCCATAAGGTGTTTGGAAGCAACCAAAAAAACTCTGTTTTGAAGCAGTATTTCGGTAAAATACTGGGCCTTGGATCTGACCCTCATCCTTTAGGCCTAAAATGCATTCGTCTCCAAAATATATATG
This sequence comes from Rhipidocladum racemiflorum, assembly GCA_036346355.1. Classification (NCBI taxonomy): domain Eukaryota; kingdom Viridiplantae; phylum Streptophyta; class Magnoliopsida; order Poales; family Poaceae; genus Rhipidocladum; species Rhipidocladum racemiflorum. Next base: position 21,701,906 of record CM070570.1, on the reverse strand, counting down.
AAGCTTCTAACAAAACTCGGTGGGGTACGGGCTGAAAAGTCTTTCAAAACTCCAAGCCTGTTAGAACCTCATGGCCCACATAATTTTGTGGCTTTTGTTGAGGCCGATCCTAGAACTGCATACTACTTTTATTAAAGATGGGAGAGTTCCCTGAAGCAGGCCACGCCACGTCATCCAAAGTGCAAAATGGCCCTCCAAAAAATTCCGTTTTGCGTTCGAGTCCTGGGACGTTTCCTCCGTTCCATCGGCCCCTCCGTGCGTGCTTTTATACCTAGACTAACCAAGGCTACCTTGCTTCTGTTGTGATTGGATGGACCTCCTCCTTGTTGGCTGAAATCATGGGCGACCAAAAGCGACTCTCTGATCGACCGTGTCTCAATCCGCGCATCGGGCTGGTTCCACGTAGCATTAGCATGCGTTCGAGCCCTTGTCATGACAGCTATTGCCTTGCACCTCCACCCTCCTTGAAGACGAAGGATGCCTATCTCTTTCTTCTTCTTTTTCTTTCGAAGAACAGGACGCACACACGATGGTTGGTGATACATCATGCATTCGCTTCTTGTACTAGCAGTCACTCCTTCGATTGCATGCAAAGTGGTTGCGATTTTCTTTCCTACACAATGGGTGTGTTTGGCTGTTTATGCTAAATAATATATGCATGAGATGGTTGAAGAAAAAAGTCATTTATATATTTGGTTGATTGAATGGAATTATTACATCCGGGATGGTGATATGCAAATTTGAGGAATATTCTCTATAGATGTTGAACCATTCTATTCACCCAAAACAATTGAACTAAATGGTAAAAAATCATTCCATCCTATTCAATCTCATCCAACTAACCAAACACACCCAAAATGTGTACTGCTTCTGTTTGATTTGTCCTCTGCAACAGGTATTGTTGGTTTTGATTTGAAGGATATCAACCAACCAATTAAATACCGATTAAGACGATAACATAGTTCGGCGGGTCTCTACTCTCAAGCACTCTGGTAGTTCGCTCAAGAACGCCTCGCCTAAAACGCATCGCACAAAGCTTCCTCGTAAAAGCGGTCGGGAACTCAGGATCTCGTCGTCCGTCTAACCAGGAAACATAGTTACTCTTACTCAACCCTACGTAACCACTGGACAGTGAAATAAAGCATCTAATTAAGCTAAGGATATAAAGGGGGTGCGTTAGCGGAGCTGTGAAATTTTGACAGCCTGGGCAAGCGTGGTTATAACTATAAATGCAAACAAGTATATATATATATATATATATATATATATATATATATATATATATATATAGGAAGCCTCTTTTCTACTCACAGGAGTAATTATTCCCTATGTCGTATCTCACGCAACGGAGGGTATGTACATGTAGTATACAAGTATATAAGACCATCTAGGTGGTATTTACATTTTTTTGAAGGTGGTATGTACGTTTTTTAGAGATACTCCTTTTTATGTGCTTATATGAAGGTATTTATAAAATAAGCTAAAACCTTTGTACTCCCTTGCAATTTTTTCATGTGGATCTCATTAGAATATCTTATAATTAGTATATAAGTGTATCCAAAGTGATAAAGGAGTATTTCAAGTACGTTTGGGTGGTATTTCAGAGATGGGAGTAATTACTCCCGGGAGTAGAAACTATATTTCCTATATATATATATATATATATATATATATATATATATATAGGGGGCATATTCGGTGCAAACCTCTCTTACCGTGAAAACTCCGTGAAAACCACGTGTAAAAGTTTTGAAAAATTCTCAAAAATTATCATAGATAGGGAGGTGAGGTTCTACAACCCTGTAAAATTTGAAGACCAAACTCAATCGCATTTGGAAGATATGAAAAACAAATTCAGTATGAATAGTAATTTTTCACTGTTTAGCACTATTCATTTTGCACTTTGTCTTTTTCATATCTTCCAAATGCGATTGAGTTTGGTCCTCAAATTTTACAGGGTTGTAGAACCTCACCTCCCCTACCTATGATAATTTTTGAAAATTTTTCAAAACTTTTACACGTGGTTTTCACTAAGGGAGGTTTGCACGCATTATGACCCCATATATATATATATATATATATATATATATATAGCAACAAAACTAATAACTACAACAAATCCCCCCCCCTAAAAGTATAGTCCAATACACTTGTGAACATTTATAAATAAAAACAAAGAAAGACGTGACAAGTACCTCATTACAACATTATCAACGCTTCAACGATTCACTAACAAAGATCCAACTACACACTAAAAGAGACTGCAAGATAGAAAAACGTTGATTAGTGCATCATATAACATAAAAAATGTATTCATATTAAATTATAGAATTAGTACATCGCGTACCACTAATGTGCTAATCACGCATAGTACGAGGCAAATTTATTTCCCGAGTCTTCATGCTTTTGAACCGTCGAATAATGGTAATATCATTAATCTTGTTGCGTAATTTAGACTTGATAATTTTCATTGCTGAAAAGGCTCTTTCGACAGATGCCGTTGACACCGGCACTAGTTGTCTCAAGAAGTCCAACTATTACGTGGGCAACCGTGCTCGCTCGGAACACCTGAAAGGATCGGTTTGGGTCTGAAGTTATATATATATATACTAGTAAGGTGCTCGTGCGTTGCAACGGTATCTACATTTTGAACGGTTGTTCTGCTATTACGATAGCATGAAACAAGAAAATATGTTGTGCAAATAATACCTTATACAAGAGGGACACTATTGAAGCAGATTTCTATATTTCTATGTAAATGAAGCGTTCTGACGCTTCGTTTCTTGCGCCTGAAGTGGTTAATTAATTAAAGAGGTGGGTAATTAAAGAATGGTCTTGTGTGTTGTTTTCCATCCACGCCTGGAGTGATTAATTAAAGAGGTGGGTAATTAAAGAATAGTAGATCTGGTAATTTTGATGAAATGACGTGGGAAGAAACTCTCACTTTATATATATATATATATATATATATATATATATATATATATATATGAAAATGGATCCATACCCCTGGGAGTACGTACTCCCACTCTCAGTATACCGCTTAAATGATGTTGCTATACCTCTTTATCCTTTTAAGTATACTTTAATACTGATTATAAGATACTTCAAAGTGAATTCTACGAAAAATTTCATTAAAGTCCACCCTTTATAGCATAATTTGTTTATATACTCTTTTTACATATGAAAAAGAGTATATAGCTAAAAAATAAAGGGCTCCGATCAATTTTTTTCAACAATATCGCATTGTAGTATCTTAGAATTATTATTAGAGTATACTGAAAGTGATAAAGGAGTATAACGTATTCGTTTAAGTGGTATACTGGAGGTGGACCTTCAATATACCACTTAAACGAATGTGTTATACTCATTTATCACTTTCAGTATACTCCAATAATCTCTACTATATAAAGTGAGAGTTTCTTCCCACGTCACATTAATTGTCCAGCTTAATTGCCCTACTTAATTGCCCTGCTTAATTGCCCTACGCAAGAAACGAAGCGATGCATTAATTGCCCTACTTAATTGCCCTGCTTAATTGCCCTACGCAAGAAACGAAGCGTTAAAGATAGATGTTTGATCTTATGAAATAGTATTTTTTTATTTTTTAATCTTTATTTTTCGTTATCAATTTTGTTTTTCGTAGCAACGCACGGGCATATAACTAGTAATTTTAAGATACTACAATGCGACATTGTTGAAAAAAATCATCGAAGCCCTTCATTTTTTGCAATATACACTTTTCCATATGTAAAAAAAGTATATAAACAAATTATATAATAAAGTGTGGACTTTAATGAATTTTTTGTGATACTCACTTTGAAGTATCCTATAATATTAATAGTAGAGTATACTCAAAATGATAAAGAGGTATAACAACATCATTTAAGTGGTATATTGACAGTGGGAGTACATACTCCCAGGGGTATGGAACCATTTTCTTATATATATATATATACTAGTAAAGTGCCCGTGCGTTGCAACGGATCTTAAATAGATGATGACACCATAAGTTCTAAACTCTTAAAAACAAAAAACAAGAATTTAAAACTTGAGCTATCACTTATTTGAGATCTATTACTAAAGAATCTCTGAACAAGAACAACCTTATCACCTACAGGGCCTTGGGCCCTGTTCTGGCCCAAAAACGATTTGGCAGACTCACCATCACCACCAACTCATTCTTATAATAGTTAAGATATATATATATATATATGATTGCTAGAGTGCTATCGATAGTACAGATCTTCCGTGTTATAGCGTTGTTTATTGATTACTAGCAATTATTTGAGGATGAAAATTTGTTCACAAGTATATGTGAAAAAAATGCAATAACATTACACACATTACTTACAAAACCAAAAATAATACATCCAGACCATATATTAATTGGATGATCCACAAATATGAGTCAAAGCACTGAATTGGAGCCAGACAAGTACATTCTATATCTATTTTCTTATTTGCTAAATAACAAACTGAGCAGCTAGTACGAGAGCAGGAAAACTACTACTAAATTTATGTTGTTTGGTTACAATTCAACTGTAATATGAACTTCTAATGCTAATAATCAGTAAACACACTATACCATAAAGAATTTAAGATTACACAAAAGGTACATTTGTGCTTTTGAGCTTACGGATCTGACAAGGTGGGTGTGGAAGAGCGGCCAGTGCGGGGGAGGAAGCCGAGGGAGGATGTTGCCACAAGAGGAGCCAGCGGGACGCCGGCTTGGGAGGCTTCACCGACGGGGAGGCCGCCACGAGGGAGGACGCCGAGGGGTGCGACTGAACGAACGAGGAAGGAGGTTAACAATTTTTTATTTTCGTTTGGTTAAGTGTGGCAAGCACAAAATCTAGAATGATATATATATATATATATATATATATATAAGGGAGTATTATCACAGACGGTAGAATTGTCTATGATAAGCTAATATCACAAGCGGTTCTATCTACGAATCATCTATGAAATCACATATGATTCTATGAACCATATGTGATATTGGTTTATTACAGACGGTTCTTAACACACCATGTAGCTTCTGATGATCGTGGTGTAAAATCGTATGTGATTAGTTTTAATACATACGGTTTTTAAAAACCGTATGTAATGAATCGTCTTATATAGACTTATGCCTTAATAGTGTTCAGATATGCAGCGCCAAGCGTGCTGTTCCCAGTCCCACGCTCGAGGAGGCCGACCTGCTCGGTAGTACATGCCCTGCGTGAGGAAATTGACCGAGATGCACACCACCATCTTGGGAGAATTATCTTTAGTTTTGTCGTCCAACTCAGTTCCTAGATTGTTGATTCTGATCACAGTTTCAGGTGTTGGTCGGAAAGAATAGAGAACATGCATACATGCGTTCTTGGCCTGAACTTTGATGAATTATGATAGCTGCTCGCTCGGAGGAGATCGCATGCATACTGACGCTTGAAAGCTCTCACTAACTAAACGGCAAATGCAAGCGCACAAATAGGGTTCCATCGGTATTACAGTCAGATCGGGTGGAGGTGTGTACCTGTCCCTATTGCTGCCCAGATAGCACATGAATTCTACTATGCTACCATTATTCCTTATTGACAAAAGTCATTTGTCAGTACTACTTCAGTTCAGTATCCATGCAATGATCCGAGCAAGGAATGATGCTTTTACCAAGTGTACATTTGTTTAAGGCAAATGCACGACGCGTGTTTGGAGAAAGGGCAAGAAGAACAAACTTGATCCAATCATGTCGAGAGACTCACTCTGAATATATGCGTTTTATGTACAGGGAAGAGGCGTTACGTTGATGCAGATGTTAACGTCTATTGATTGATAATGCAGACAGGCGATCCTTTTCGCTAGACGGTTAGGTGTCCGCAACTCGCATGTAAAACCTCACGAAAATTAGCTCGATTGCTCGATCGTAACTACAACTAGCATACGATTTCATTCGAAAACAAATGGCAAAAAGTAAGCATATGCATCTTCAGTAGTCAACACCTTACGAGAAATCACATTGATGTCGTACATATATATAGAAGCATTTCCCCTGATGAGCAGTTAGTTACTATTGCCCTGCTGTTAGGTCATTTCCATTATTAATTTTGCATGTTCACAGCATCTTGCCTACGATTTTCATCTGCCACCTACCACGTACATTATTACAGCGACCATTGTTTGGTGGCCTTACCACAATGCCACCGTTGAAGAGGGACGAAGAAACACAGGCCAAAAGAAAGCATTGAATGGACAGATCCGTTTCATTATTCATTCCCTTTTTAGACGACATTCACTTCAGGTTTAGACATTTAGGGCCTGTTTAGCAATAAAGTATTTTCATAGTTTCTAGGCAAAACCATGATTTTGGATAATACCATGGTATTTTTGGCCATAAGGTGTTTGGAAGCAACCAAAAAAACTCTGTTTTGAAGCAGTATTTCGGTAAAATACTGGGCCTTGGATCTGACCCTCATCCTTTAGGCCTAAAATGCATTCGTCTCCAAAATATATATGAAGCTTCTAACAAAACTCGGTGGGGTACGGGCTGAAAAGTCTTTCAAAACTCCAAGCCTGTTAGAACCTCATGGCCCACATAATTTTGTGGCTTTTGTTGAGGCCGATCCTAGAACTGCATACTACTTTTATTAAAGATGGGAGAGTTCCCTGAAGCAGGCCACGCCACGTCATCCAAAGTGCAAAATGGCCCTCCAAAAAATTCCGTTTTGCGTTCGAGTCCTGGGACGTTTCCTCCGTTCCATCGGCCCCTCCGTGCGTGCTTTTATACCTAGACTAACCAAGGCTACCTTGCTTCTGTTGTGATTGGATGGACCTCCTCCTTGTTGGCTGAAATCATGGGCGACCAAAAGCGACTCTCTGATCGACCGTGTCTCAATCCGCGCATCGGGCTGGTTCCACGTAGCATTAGCATGCGTTCGAGCCCTTGTCATGACAGCTATTGCCTTGCACCTCCACCCTCCTTGAAGACGAAGGATGCCTATCTCTTTCTTCTTCTTTTTCTTTCGAAGAACAGGACGCACACACGATGGTTGGTGATACATCATGCATTCGCTTCTTGTACTAGCAGTCACTCCTTCGATTGCATGCAAAGTGGTTGCGATTTTCTTTCCTACACAATGGGTGTGTTTGGCTGTTTATGCTAAATAATATATGCATGAGATGGTTGAAGAAAAAAGTCATTTATATATTTGGTTGATTGAATGGAATTATTACATCCGGGATGGTGATATGCAAATTTGAGGAATATTCTCTATAGATGTTGAACCATTCTATTCACCCAAAACAATTGAACTAAATGGTAAAAAATCATTCCATCCTATTCAATCTCATCCAACTAACCAAACACACCCAAAATGTGTACTGCTTCTGTTTGATTTGTCCTCTGCAACAGGTATTGTTGGTTTTGATTTGAAGGATATCAACCAACCAATTAAATACCGATTAAGACGATAACATAGTTCGGCGGGTCTCTACTCTCAAGCACTCTGGTAGTTCGCTCAGTAACGTCTGACGAAAACGTACCGGCACAAAGCTTCCCCTGTAAAAGCGGTCAGGAACTCAGGATCTCGTCGTCCCGTCTAACCAGGAAACATAGTTACTCTTACTCAACCCTACAGAACCCTGGACAGCGAAATAAAGCATCTAATTAAGCTAAGGATATAAAGGGGGGGGGTGCAGTGGCGGAGCCAGGAAATTTTGAAAGCCTGGGCAAGCGTGGTTATAACTATAAATGCAAACAAGTATATATATATATATATATATATATATATATATATATATATATATATATATATAGGAAGCCTCTTTTCTACTCCTGGGAGTAATTATTCCCTATGTCGTATCTCACGCAACGGAGGGTATGTACATGTAGTATACAAGTATATAAGACCATCTAGGTGGTATTTACATTTTTTTGAAGGTGGTATGTACGTTTTTTAGAGATACTCCTTTTTATGTGCTTATATGAAGGTATTTATAAAATAAGCTAAAACCTTTGTACTCCCTTGCAATTTTTTCATGTGGATCTCATTAGAATATCTTATAATTAGTATATAAGTGTATCCAAAGTGATAAAGGAGTATTTCAAGTACGTTTGGGTGGTATTTCAGAGATGGGAGTAATTACTCCCGGGAGTAGAAACTATTTTTCCTATATATATATATATATATATATATATATATATAGGGGGCATATTCGGTGCAAACCTCTCTTACCGTGAAAACTCCGTGAAAACCACGTGTAAAAGTTTTGAAAAATTCTCAAAAAATTATCATAGATAGGGGAGGTGAGGTTCTACAACCCTGTAAAATTTGAAGACCAAACTCAATCGCATTTGGAAGATATGAAAAAAACAAATTCAGTATGAATAGTAATTTTCCTTTGTTTAGCACTATTCATTTTGCACTTTGTCTTTTTCATATCTTCCAAATGCGATTGAGTTTGGTCTTCAAATTTTACAGGGTTGTAGAACCTCACCTCCCCTACCTATGATAATTTTTTGAAAATTTTTCAAAACTTTTACACGTGGTTTTCACGGTAAGGGAGGTTTGCATGCAATATGACCCCATATATATATATATATATATATAGCAACAAAACTAATAACTACAACAAGTCCCCCCCCCTAAAAGTATAGTCCAATACACTTGTGAACATTTATAAATAAAAACAAAGAAAGACGTGACAAGTACCTCATTACAACATTATCAACGCTTCAACGATTCACTAACAAAGATCCAACTACACACTAAAAGAGACTGCAAGATAGAAAAACGTTGATTAGTGCATCATATAACATAAAAAATGTATTCATATTAAATTATAGAATTAGTACATCGCGTACCACTAATGTGCTAATCACGCATAGTACGAGGCAAATTTATTTCCCGAGTCTTCATGCTTTTGAACCGTCGAATAATGGTAATATCATTAATCTTGTTGCGTAATTTAGACTTGATAATTTTCATTGCTGAAAAGGCTCTTTCGACAGATGCCGTTGACACCGGCACTAGTTGTCTCAAGAAGTCCAACTATTACGTGGGCAACCGTGCTGCTTCGGAACACCTGAAAGGATCGGTTTGGAGTCCGAAGTTATATATATATATACTAGTAAGGTGCTCGTGCGTTGCAGCGGTATCTACATTTTGAGCGGTTGTTACGCTATTACGATAGCATGAAACAAGAAAATATGTTGTGCAAATAATACCTTATACAGATAGGACACTATTGAAGCGAGATTTCTATATTTCTATGTAAATGAAGCGTTAACGCCGTTTCTTCTTGCGCCTGAAGTGGTTAATTAATTAAAGAGGTGGGTAATTAAAGAATGGTCTTGTGTGTTGTTTTCCATCCACGCCTGGAGTGATTAATTAAAGAGGTGGGTAATTAAAGAATAGTAGATCTGGTAATTTTGATGAAATGACGTGGGAAGAAACTCTCACTCTATATATATATATATATATATATATATGAAAATGTATCCATACCCACACAGAATGCATTACTCCACTCTCGATATACCGCTTAAATGATGTTGCTATACCTCTTTATCCTTTTAAGTATACTTTAATACTGATTATAAGATACTTCAAAGTGAATTCTACGAAAAATTTCATTAAAGTCCACCCTTTATAGCATAATTTGTTTATATACTCTTTTTACATATGAAAAGAGTATATAGCTAAAAATAAAGGGCTCAGATCAATTTTTCAACAATATCGCATTGTAGTATCTTAGAATTATTATTAGAGTATACTGAAAGTGATAAAGGAGTATAACGTATTCGTTTAAGTGGTATACTGGAGGTGGACCTTCAATATACCACTTAAACGAATGTGTTATACTCATTTATCACTTTCAGTATACTCCAATAATCTCTACTATATAAAGTGAGAGTTTCTTCCCACGTCACATTAATTGTCCAGCTTAATTGCCCTACTTAATTGCCCTGCTTAATTGCCCTACGCAAGAAACGAAGCGATGCATTAATTGCCCTACTTAATTGCCCTGCTTAATTGCCCTACGCAAGAAACGAAGCGTTAAAGATAGATGTTTGATCTTATGAAATAGTATTTTTTATTTTTAATCTTTATTTTTAGTTATCAATTTTGTTTTTTAAGTAACGCACGGGCATATAACTAGTAATTTTAAGATACTACAATGCGACATTGTTGAAAAAAATCATCGAAGCCCTTCATTTTTTGCAATATACACTTTTCCATATGTAAAAAAAGTATATAAACAAATTATATAATAAAGTGTGGACTTTAATGAATTTTTTGTGATACTCACTTTGAAGTATCCTATAATATTAATAGTAGAGTATACTCAAAATGATAAAGAGGTATAACAACATCATTTAAGTGGTATATTGACAGTGGGAGTACATACTCCCAGGGGTATGGAACCATTTTCTTATATATATATATATACTAGTAAAGTGCCCGTGCGTTGCAACGGATCTTAAATAGATGATGACACCATAAGTTCTAAACTCTTAAAAACAAAAAACAAGAATTTAAAACTTGAGCTATCACTTATTTGAGATCTATTACTAAAGAATCTCTGAACAAGAACAACCTTATCACCTACTGGGCCTTGGGCCCCCTGTTCTGGCCCAAAAACGATTTGGCAGACTCACCATCACCACCAACTCATTCTTATAATAGTTAAGATATATATATATATATATATATGATTGCTAGAGTGCTATCGATAGTACAGATCTTCCGTGTTATAGCGTTGTTTATTGATTACTAGCAATTATTTGAGGATGAAAATTTGTTCACAAGTATATGTGAAAAAAATGCAATAACATTACACACATTACTTACAAAACCAAAAATAATACATCCAGACCATATATTAATTGGATGATCCACAAATATGAGTCAAAGCACTGAATTGGAGCCAGACAAGTACATTCTATATCTATTTTCTTATTTGCTAAATAACAAACTGAGCAGCTAGTACGAGAGCAGAAAACTACTACTAAATTGATGTTGTTTGGTTACAATTCAACTGTAATATGAACTTCTAATGCTAATAATCAGTAAACACACTATACCATAAAGAATTTAAGATTACACACAAGGTACATTTGTGCTTTTGAGCTTACGGATCGACAAGGTGGGTGTGGAAGAGCGGCCAGTGCGGGGGAGGAAGCCGAGGGAGGATGTTGCCACAAGAGGAGCCAGCGGGACGCCGGCTTGGGAGGCTTCACCGACGGGGAGGCCGCCACGAGGGAGGACGCCGAGGGGTGCGACTGAACGAACGAGGAAGGAGGTTAACAATTTTTTATTTTCGTTTGGTTAAGTGTGGCAAGCACAAAATCTAGAATGATATATATATATATATATATATATATATAATAGAGTATTATCACAGAGGCAGTAGAATTGTCTATGATAAGCTAATATCACAAGCGGTTCTATCTACGAATCATCTATGAAATCACATATGATTCTATGAACCATATGTGATATTGGTTTATTACAGACGGTTCTTAACACACCATGTAGCTTCTGATGATCGTGGTGTAAAATCGTATGTGATTAGTTTTAATACATACGGTTTTTAAAAACCGTATGTAATGAATCGTCTTATATAGACTTATGCGTAATAGTGTTCAGATATGCAGCGCCAAGCGTGCTGTTCCCAGTCCCACGCTCGAGGAGGCCGACCTGCTCGGTAGTACATGCCCTGCGTGAGGAAATTGACCGAGATGCACACCACCATCTTGGGAGAATTATCTTTAGTTTTGTCGTCCAACTCAGTTCCTAGATTGTTGATTACGATCCACGATTTGGTGTTGGTCGGAAAGAATAGAGAACATGCATACATGCGTTCTTGGCCTGAACTTTGATGAATTATGATAGCTGCTCGCTCGGAGGAGATCGCATGCATACTGACGCTTGAAAGCTCTCACTAACTAAACGGCAAATGCAAGCGCACAAATAGGGTTCCATCGGTATTACAGTCAGATCGGGTGGAGGTGTGTACCTGTCCCTATTGCTGCCCAGATAGCACATGAATTCTACTATGCTACCATTATTCCTTATTGACAAAAGTCATTTGTCGATTACTACTTCGATTCGATATCCATGCAATGATCCGAGCAAGGAATGATGCTTTTACCAAGTGTACATTTGTTTAAGGCAAATGCACGGCCAGCGTGTTTGGAGAAAGGGCAAGAAGAACAAACTTGATCCAATCATGTCGAGAGACTCACTCTGAATATATGCGTTTTATGTACGAGGAAGAGGCGTTACGTTGATGCAGATGTTAACGTCTATTGATTGATAATGCAGGCGAGGCGGATCCTTTTAAGCTAGACGGTTAGGTGTCCGCAACTCTGCATGTAAAACCTCTGAAAATTAGCTCGATTGCTCGATCAGAACTACAGCTAGCATACGATTTCATTCGAAAACAAATGGCAAAAAGTAAGCATATGCATCTTCAGTAGTCAACACCTTACGAAATCACATTGATGTCGTACATATATATAGAAGCATTTCCCCTGATGAGCAGTTAGTTACTATTGCCCTGCTGTTAGGTCATTTCCATTATTAATTTTGCATGTTCACAGCATCTTGCCTACGATTTTCATCTGCCACCTACCACGTACATTATTACAGCGACCATTGTTTGGTGGCCTTACCACAATGCCACCGTTGAAGAGGGACGAAGAAACACAGGCCAAAAGAAAGCATTGAATGGACAGATCCGTTTCATTATTCATTCCCTTTTTAGACGACATTCACTTCAGGTTTAGACATTTAGGGCCTGTTTAGCAATAAAGTATTTTCATAGTTTCTAGGCAAAACCATGATTTTGGATAATACCATGGTATTTTTGGCCATAAGGTGTTTGGAAGCAACCAAAAAAACTCTGTTTTGAAGCAGTATTTCGGTAAAATACTGGGCCTTGGATCTGACCCTCATCCTTTAGGCCTAAAATGCATTCGTCTCCAAAATATATATGAAGCTTCTAACAAAACTTCGGTGAAGTGCAGGCTGAAAAGTCTTTCAAAACTCCAAGCCTGTTAGAACCTCATGGCCCACATAATTTTGTGGCTTTTGTTGAGGCCGATCCTAGAACGCATACTACTTTTATTAAAGATGGGAGAGTTCCTGAAGCAGGCCACGCCACGTCATCCAAAGTGCAAAATGGCCCTCCAAAAATTCCGTTTGCGTTCGAGTCTGGGGCGTTTCCTCCGTTCCATCGGCCCCTCCGTGCGTGCTTTTATACCTAGACTAACCAAGGCTACCTTGCTTCTGTTGTGATTGGATGGACCTCCTCCTTGTTGGCTGAAATCATGGGCGACCAAGCGACTCTCGATCGGCCGTGTCTCAATCCGCGCATCGGGCTGGTTCCACGTAGCATTAGCATGCGTTCGAGCCCTTGTCATGACAGCTATTGCCTTGCACCTCCACCCTCCTTGAAGACGAAGGATGCCTATCTCTTTCTTCTTCTTTTTCTTTCGAAGAACAGACGCCTTTACCATGATGGTTGGTGATACATCATGCATTCGCTTCTTGTACTAGCAGTCACTCCTTCGATTGCATGCAAAGTGGTTGCGATTTTCTTTCCTACACAATGGGTGTGTTTGGCTGTTTATGCTAAATAATATATGCATGAGATGGTTGAAGAAAAAAGTCATTTATATATTTGGTTGATTGAATGGAATTATTACATCCGGGATGGTGATATGCAAATTTGAGGAATATTCTCTATAGATGTTGAACCATTCTATTCACCCAAAACAATTGAACTAAATGGTAAAAAATCATTCCATCCTATTCAATCTCATCCAACTAACCAAACACACCCAAAATGTGTACTGCTTCTGTTTGATTTGTCCTCTGCAACAGGTATTGTTGGTTTTGATTTGAAGGATATCAACCAACCAATTAAATACCGATTAAGACGATAACATAGTTCGGCGGGTCTCTACTCTCAAGCACTCTGGTAGTTCGCTCGAACGCCTGGATTTAAAACGCGTCAAGCACAAAGCTTCCCCTGTAAGCGGTCGGGGAACTCGGGATCTCGTCGTCCGTCTAACCGGAAACATAGTTACTCTTACTCAACCCTCTGAGAACCACAGACCGAAATAAAGCATCTAATTAAGCTAAGGATATAAAGGGGGAGTGCGTTAGGCGGAGCAGGAAATTTTGAAAGCACAGGCAAGCGTGGTTATAACTATAAAACCAAACAATTATATATATATATATATATATATATATATATATATATATATATATATATATATATATAGGAAGCCTCTTTTCTACTCCACAGGAGTAATTATTCCCTATGTCGTATCTCACTTAGCGGAGGGTATGTACATGTAGTATACAAGTATATAAGACCATCTAGGTGGTATTTACATTTTTTGAAGGTGGTATGTAATGTTTTTTAGAGATACTCCTTTTTATGTGCTTATATGAAGGTATTTATAAAATAAGCTAAAACCTTTGTACTCCCTTGCAATTTTTTCATGTGGATCTCATTAGAATATCTTATAATTAGTATATAAGTGTATCCAAAGTGATAAAGGAGTATTTCAAATGCGTTTGGGTGGTATTTCAGAGATGGGAGTAATTACTCCGGGAGTAGAAACTATATTTCCTATATATATATATATATATATATATATATATATATATATATATGGGGGCATATTCGGTGCAAACCTCTCTTACCGTGAAAACTCAGTGAAAACCACGTGTAAAAGTTTTGAAAAAATCTCAAAAAATTATCATAGATAGGGAGGTGAGGTTCTACAACCCTGTAAAATTTGAAGACCAAACTCAATCGCATTTGGAAGATATGAAAAAAACAAATTCAGTATGAATAGTAATTTTTCACTGTTTAGCACTATTCATTTTGCACTTTGTCTTTTTCATATCTTCCAAATGCGATTGAGTTTGGTCTTCAAATTTTACAGGGTTGTAGAACCTCACCTCCCCTACCTATGATAATTTTTTGAAAATTTTTCAAAACTTTTACACGTGGTTTTCACGGTAAGGAGGTTTGCATGCAATATGACCCCATATATATATATATATATATATATATATATATATATAGCAACAAAACTAATAACTACAACAAATCCCCCCCCCCCTAAAAGTATAGTCCAATACACTTGTGAACATTTATAAATAAAAACAAAGAAAGACGTGACAAGTACCTCATTACAACATTATCAACGCTTCAACGATTCACTAACAAAGATCCAACTACACACTAAAAGAGACTGCAAGATAGAAAAACGTTGATTAGTGCATCATATAACATAAAAAATGTATTCATATTAAATTATAGAATTAGTACATCGCGTACCACTAATGTGCTAATCACGCATAGTCTGAGGCAAATTTATTTCCCGAGTCTTCATGCTTTTGAACCGTCGAATAATGGTAATATCATTAATCTTGTTGCGTAATTTAGACTTGATAATTTTCATTGCTGAAAAGGCTCTTTCGACAGATGCCGTTGACACCGGCACTAGTTGTCTCAAGAAGTCCAACTATTACGTGGGCAACCGTGCTCGCTTCGGAACACACTGAAAAGGATCGGTTTGGAGTCCGAAGTTATATATATATATACTAGTAAGGTGCTCGTGCGTTGCAGCGGTATCTACATTTTGAGCGGTTGTTACGCTATTACGATAGCATGAAACAAGAAAATATGTTGTGCAAATAATACCTTATACAAAGAGGACACTATTGAAGCGATATTTCTATATTTCTATGTAAATGAAGCGTTACGACGCCGTTTCTTCTTTGAAGTGGTTAATTAATTAAAGAGGTGGGTAATTAAAGAATGGTCTTGTGTGTTGTTTTCCATCCACGCCTGGAGTGATTAATTAAAGAGGTGGGTAATTAAAGAATAGTAGATCTGGTAATTTTGATGAAATGACGTGGGAAGAAACTCTCACTTTATATATATATATATATATATATGAAAATGGATCCATACCCCTGGGAGTACGTACTCCCACTCTCAGTATACCGCTTAAATGATGTTGCTATACCTCTTTATCCTTTTAAGTATACTTTAATACTGATTATAAGATACTTCAAAGTGAATTCTACGAAAAATTTCATTAAAGTCCACCCTTTATAGCATAATTTGTTTATATACTCTTTTTACATATGAAAAAGAGTATATAGCTAAAAAATAAAGGGCTCCGATCAATTTTTTTCAACAATATCGCATTGTAGTATCTTAGAATTATTATTAGAGTATACTGAAAGTGATAAAGGAGTATAACGTATTCGTTTAAGTGGTATCTTTGGAGGTGGACCTTCAATATACCACTTAAATGAATGTGTTATACTCATTTATCACTTTCAATATACTTCAATAATCTCTACTATATAAAGTGAGAGTTTCTTCCCACGTCACATTAATTGCACTGCTTAATTGTCCTACTTAATTGCCCTGCTTAATTGCCCTACGCAAGAAACGAAGCGATGCATTAATTGCCCTACTTAATTGCCCTGCTTAATTGCCCTACACAAGAAGCGAGCGTTAAAGATAGATGTTTGATCTTATGAAATAGTATTTTTTATTTTTAATCTTTATTTTTAGTTATCAATTTTGTTTTTCGTAGCAGCATACGGGCATATAACTAGTAATTTTAAGATACTACAATGCGACATTGTTGAAAAAAAAATCATCGAAGCCCTTCATTTTTTGCAATATACACTTTTCCATATGTAAAAAAAGTATATAAACAAATTATATAATAAAGTGTGGACTTTAATGAATTTTTTGTGATACTCACTTTGAAGTATCCTATAATATTAATAGTAGAGTATACTCAAAATGATAAAGAGGTATAACAACATCATTTAAGTGGTATATTGACAGTGGGAGTACATACTCCCAGGGGTATGGAACCATTTTCTTATATATATATATATACTAGTAAAGTGCCCGTGCGTTGCAACGGATCTTAAATAGATGATGACACCATAAGTTCTAAACTCTTAAAAACAAAAAACAAGAATTTAAAACTTGAGCTATCACTTATTTGAGATCTATTACTAAAGAATCTCTGAACAAGAACAACCTTATCACCTACTGGGCCTTGGGCCCCCTGTTCTGGCCCAAAAACGATTTGGCAGACTCACCATCACCACCAACTCATTCTTATAATAGTTAAGATATATATATATATATATATGATTGCTAGAGTGCTATCGATAGTACAGATCTTCCGTGTTATAGCGTTGTTTATTGATTACTAGCAATTATTTGAGGATGAAAATTTGTTCACAAGTATATGTGAAAAAAATGCAATAACATTACACACATTACTTACAAAACCAAAAATAATACATCCAGACCATATATTAATTGGATGATCCACAAATATGAGTCAAAGCACTGAATTGGAGCCAGACAAGTACATTCTATATCTATTTTCTTATTTGCTAAATAACAAAGCCGAATGCTAGTACGAGAGCAGGAAAACTACTACTAAATTTATGTTGTTTGGTTACAATTCAACTGTAATATGAACTTCTAATGCTAATAATCAGTAAACACACTATACCATAAAGAATTTAAGATTACACAAAAGGTACATTTGTGCTTTTGAGCTTACGGATCTGACAAGGTGGGTGTGGAAGAGCGGCCAGTGCGGGGGAGGAAGCCGAGGGAGGATGTTGCCACAAGAGGAGCCAGCGGGGCCAGCCGGCAGGAGGCTTCACCGACGGGAGGCCGCCACGAGGGAGGACGCAGAAGGTGCATTGAACGAACGAGGAAGGAGGTTAACAATTTTTTATTTTCGTTTGGTTAAGTGTGGCAAGCACAAAATCTAGAATGATATATATATATATATATATATATATATATATATAAGGGAGTATTATCACAGACGGTAGAATTGTCTATGATAAGCTAATATCACAAGCGGTTCTATCTACGAATCATCTATGAAATCACATATGATTCTATGAACCATATGTGATATTGGTTTATTACAGACGGTTCTTAACACACCATGTAGCTTCTGATGATCGTGGTGTAAAATCGTATGTGATTAGTTTTAATACATACGGTTTTTAAAAACCGTATGTAATGAATCGTCTTATATAGACTTATGCAGTAATAGTGTTCAGATATGCAGCGCCAAGAGTGCTGTTCCCAGTCCCACGCTCGAGGAGGCCGACCTGCTCGGTAGTACATGCCCTGCGTGAGGAAATTGACCGAGATGCACACCACCATCTTGGGAGAATTATCTTTAGTTTTGTCGTCCAACTCAGTTCCTAGATTGTTGATTACGATCACGCTTTGGTGTTGGTCGGAAAGAATAGAGAACATGCATACATGCGTTCTTGGCCTGAACTTTGATGAATTATGATAGCTGCTCGCTCGGAGGAGATCGCATGCATCTTGGCGGCTTGAAAGCTCTCACTAACTAAGCGGCAAATGCAAGCGCACAAATAGGGTTCCATCGGTATTATTCTGATCGGATCGGGTGGAGGTGTGTACTGTCCCTATTGCTGCCCGAGATAGCACATGAATTCTACTATGCTACCATTATTCCTTATTGACAAAAGTCATTTGTCAGTACTACTTCAGTTCAGTATCCATGCAATGATCCGAGCAAGGAATGATGCTTTTACCAAGTGTACATTTGTTTAAGGCAAATGCACGACGCGTGTTTGGAGAAAGGGCAAGAAGAACAAACTTGATCCAATCATGTCGAGAGACTCACTCTGAATATATGCGTTTTATGTATACGAGGAAGGCGTTACGTTGATGCGAGATGTTAACGCTCTATTGATTGATAATGCGACGAGGCAGTCCTTTTCGCTAGACGGTTAGGTGTCCGCAACTCTGCATGTAAAACCTCTGAAAATTAGCTCGATTGCTCGATCAGAACTACAGCTAGCATACGATTTCATTCGAAAACAAATGGCAAAAAGTAAGCATATGCATCTTCAGTAGTCAACACCTTACGAGAAATCACATTGATGTCGTACATATATATAGAAGCATTTCCCCTGATGAGCAGTTAGTTACTATTGCCCTGCTGTTAGGTCATTTCCATTATTAATTTTGCATGTTCACAGCATCTTGCCTACGATTTTCATCTGCCACCTACCACGTACATTATTACAGCGACCATTGTTTGGTGGCCTTACCACAATGCCGCCGTTGAAGAGGGACGAAGAAACACAGGCCAAAAGAAAGCATTGAATGGACAGATCCGTTTCATTATTCATTCCCTTTTTAGACGACATTCACTTCAGGTTTAGACATTTAGGGCCTGTTTAGCAATAAAGTATTTTCATAGTTTCTAGGCAAAACCATGATTTTGGATAATACCATGGTATTTTTGGCCATAAGGTGTTTGGAAGCAACCAAAAAAACTCTGTTTTGAAGCAGTATTTCGGTAAAATACTGGGCCTTGGATCTGACCCTCATCCTTTAGGCCTAAAATGCATTCGTCTCCAAAATATATATGAAGCTTCTAACAAAACTCGGTGGGGTACGGGCTGAAAAGTCTTTCAAAACTCCAAGCCTGTTAGAACCTCATGGCCCACATAATTTTGTGGCTTTTGTTGAGGCCGATCCTAGAAGCGCATACTACTTTTATTAAAGATGGGAGAGTTCCCTGAAGCGAGCCACGCCACGTCATCCAAAGTGCAAAATGGCCCTCCAAAAATTCCGTTTTGCGTTCGAGTCTGGGGCGTTTCCTCCGTTCCATCGGCCCCTCCGTGCGTGCTTTTATACCTAGACTAACCAAGGCTACCTTGCTTCTGTTGTGATTGGATGGACCTCCTCCTTGTTGGCTGAAATCATGGGCGACCAAAAGCGACTCTCTGATCGACCGTGTCTCAATCCGCGCATCGGGCTGGTTCCACGTAGCATTAGCATGCGTTCGAGCCCTTGTCATGACAGCTATTGCCTTGCACCTCCACCCTCCTTGAAGACGAAGGATGCCTATCTCTTTCTTCTTCTTTTTCTTTCAAGAACAGGGCCTTTACCACGATGGTTGGTGATACATCATGCATTCGCTTCTTGTACTAGCAATCACTCCTTCGATTGCATGCAAAGTGGTTGCGATTTTCTTTCCTACACAATGGGTGTGTTTGGCTGTTTATGCTAAATAATATATGCATGAGATGGTTGAAGAAAAAAGTCATTTATATATTTGGTTGATTGAATGGAATTATTACATCCGGGATGGTGATATGCAAATTTGAGGAATATTCTCTATAGATGTTGAACCATTCTATTCACCCAAAACAATTGAACTAAATGGTAAAAAATCATTCCATCCTATTCAATCTCATCCAACTAACCAAACACACCCAAAATGTGTACTGCTTCTGTTTGATTTGTCCTCTGCAACAGGTATTGTTGGTTTTGATTTGAAGGATATCAACCAACCAATTAAATACCGATTAAGACGATAACATAGTTCGGCGGGTCTCTACTCTCAAGCACTCTGGTAGTTCGCTCGATGCGCCTCGGCAAAACGTCTGGCACAAAGCTTCCCCTGTAAAAAGCGGTCAGAACTCGGGATCTCGTCGTCCCGTCTAACCAGGAAACATAGTTACTCTTACTCAACCCTACAGAACCCTGGACAGCGAAATAAAGCATCTAATTAAGCTAAGGATATAAAGGGGGGGGGTGCAGTGGCGGAGCCAGGAAATTTTGAAAGCCTGGGCAAGCGTGGTTATAACTATAAATGCAAACAAGTATATATATATATATATATATATATATATATATATATATATATATATATAGGAAGCCTCTTTTCTACTCCTGGGAGTAATTATTCCCTATGTCGTATCTCACGCAACGGAGGGTATGTACATGTAGTATACAAGTATATAAGACCATCTAGGTGGTATTTACATTTTTTTGAAGGTGGTATGTACGTTTTTTAGAGATACTCCTTTTTATGTGCTTATATGAAGGTATTTATAAAATAAGCTAAAACCTTTGTACTCCCTTGCAATTTTTTCATGTGGATCTCATTAGAATATCTTATAATTAGTATATAAGTGTATCCAAAGTGATAAAGGAGTATTTCAAGTACGTTTGGGTGGTATTTCAGAGATGGGAGTAATTACTCCCGGGAGTAGAAACTATTTTTCCTATATATATATATATATATATATAGGGGGCATATTCGGTGCAAACCTCTCTTACCGTGAAAACTCCGTGAAAACCACGTGTAAAAGTTTTGAAAAATTCTCAAAAAATTATCATAGATAGGGGAGGTGAGGTTCTACAACCCTGTAAAATTTGAAGACCAAACTCAATCGCATTTGGAAGATATGAAAAAAACAAATTCAGTATGAATAGTAATTTTTCACTGTTTAGCACTATTCATTTTGCACTTTGTCTTTTTCATATCTTCCAAATGCGATTGAGTTTGGTCTTCAAATTTTACAGGGTTGTAGAACCTCACCTCCCCTACCTATGATAATTTTTTGAAAATTTTTCAAAACTTTTACACGTGGTTTTCACGGTAAGGGAGGTTTGCACAGAATATGACCCCAGATATATATATATATATATATAGCAACAAACCTAATAACTACAACAAATCCCCCCCCCTAAAAGTATAGTCCAATACACTTGTGAACATTTATAAATAAAAACAAAGAAAGACGTGACAAGTACCTCATTACAACATTATCAACGCTTCAACGATTCACTAACAAAGATCCAACTACACACTAAAAGAGACTGCAAGATAGAAAAACGTTGATTAGTGCATCATATAACATAAAAAATGTATTCATATTAAATTATAGAATTAGTACATCGCGTACCACTAATGTGCTAATCACGCATAGTACGAGGCAAATTTATTTCCCGAGTCTTCATGCTTTTGAACCGTCGAATAATGGTAATATCATTAATCTTGTTGCGTAATTTAGACTTGATAATTTTCATTGCTGAAAAGGCTCTTTCGACAGATGCCGTTGACACCGGCACTAGTTGTCTCAAGAAGTCCAACTATTACGTGGGCAACCGTGCTCGCTCGGAACACCTGAAAGGATCGGTTTGGGTCTGAAGTTATATATATATATACTAGTAAGGTGCTCGTGCGTTGCAACGGTATCTACATTTTGAACGGTTGTTCTGCTATTACGATAGCATGAAACAAGAAAATATGTTGTGCAAATAATACCTTATACAGTAGGACACTATTGAAGCAGTATTTCTATATTTCTATGTAAATGAAGCGTTCTGACGCTTCGTTTCTTGCGCCTGAAGTGGTTAATTAATTAAAGAGGTGGGTAATTAAAGAATGGTCTTGTGTGTTGTTTTCCATCCACGCCTGGAGTGATTAATTAAAGAGGTGGGTAATTAAAGAATAGTAGATCTGGTAATTTTGATGAAATGACGTGGGAAGAAACTCTCACTTTATATATATAATATATATATATATATATATATATATATATATATATATATATGAAAATGGATCCATACCCACAGAATCGTACTCCCACTCTCGATATCTGCTTAAATGATGTTGCTATACCTCTTTATCCTTTTAAGTATACTTTAATACTGATTATAAGATACTTCAAAGTGAATTCTACGAAAAATTTCATTAAAGTCCACCCTTTATAGCATAATTTGTTTATATACTCTTTTTACATATGAAAAAGAGTATATAGCTAAAAAATAAAGGGCTCCGATCAATTTTTTTCAACAATATCGCATTGTAGTATCTTAGAATTATTATTAGAGTATACTGAAAGTGATAAAGGAGTATAACGTATTCGTTTAAGTGGTATACTGGAGGTGGACCTTCAATATACCACTTAAACGAATGTGTTATACTCATTTATCACTTTCAGTATACTCCAATAATCTCTACTATATAAAGTGAGAGTTTCTTCCCACGTCACATTAATTGTCCAGCTTAATTGCCCTACTTAATTGCCCTGCTTAATTGCCCTACGCAAGAAACGAAGCGATGCATTAATTGCCCTACTTAATTGCCCTGCTTAATTGCCCTACGCAAGAAACGAAGCGTTAAAGATAGATGTTTGATCTTATGAAATAGTATTTTTTTATTTTTTAATCTTTATTTTTCGTTATCAATTTTGTTTTTCGTAGCAACGCACGGGCATATAACTAGTAATTTTAAGATACTACAATGCGACATTGTTGAAAAAAATCATCGAAGCCCTTCATTTTTTGCAATATACACTTTTCCATATGTAAAAAAAGTATATAAACAAATTATATAATAAAGTGTGGACTTTAATGAATTTTTTGTGATACTCACTTTGAAGTATCCTATAATATTAATAGTAGAGTATACTCAAAATGATAAAGAGGTATAACAACATCATTTAAGTGGTATATTGACAGTGGGAGTACATACTCCCAGGGGTATGGAACCATTTTCTTATATATATATATATACTAGTAAAGTGCCCGTGCGTTGCAACGGATCTTAAATAGATGATGACACCATAAGTTCTAAACTCTTAAAAACAAAAAACAAGAATTTAAAACTTGAGCTATCACTTATTTGAGATCTATTACTAAAGAATCTCTGAACAAGAACAACCTTATCACCTACTGGGCCTTGGGCCCCCTGTTCTGGCCCAAAAACGATTTGGCAGACTCACCATCACCACCAACTCATTCTTATAATAGTTAAGATATATATATATATATATATATATATGATTGCTAGAGTGCTATCGATAGTACAGATCTTCCGTGTTATAGCGTTGTTTATTGATTACTAGCAATTATTTGAGGATGAAAATTTGTTCACAAGTATATGTGAAAAAAATGCAATAACATTACACACATTACTTACAAAACCAAAAATAATACATCCAGACCATATATTAATTGGATGATCCACAAATATGAGTCAAAGCAATCGAATTGGAGCCGACAAGTACATTCTATATCTATTTTCTTATTTGCTAAATAACAAAGTGAAAGCAAATAGTACGAGAGCAGGAAAACTACTACTAAATTTATGTTGTTTGGTTACAATTCAACTGTAATATGAACTTCTAATGCTAATAATCAGTAAACACACTATACCATAAAGAATTTAAGATTACACAAAAGGTACATTTGTGCTTTTGAGCTTACGGATCTGACAAGGTGGGTGTGGAAGAGCGGCCAGTGCGGGGGAGGAAGCCGAGGGAGGATGTTGCCACAAGAGGAGCCAGCGGGACGCCGGCTTGGGAGGCTTCACCGACGGGGAGGCCGCCACGAGGGAGGACGCCGAGGGGTGCGACTGAACGAACGAGGAAGGAGGTTAACAATTTTTTATTTTCGTTTGGTTAAGTGTGGCAAGCACAAAATCTAGAATGATATATATATATATATATATATATATATATATATATATATAAGGGAGTATTATCACAGACGGTAGAATTGTCTATGATAAGCTAATATCACAAGCGGTTCTATCTACGAATCATCTATGAAATCACATATGATTCTATGAACCATATGTGATATTGGTTTATTACAGACGGTTCTTAACACACCATGTAGCTTCTGATGATCGTGGTGTAAAATCGTATGTGATTAGTTTTAATACATACGGTTTTTAAAAACCGTATGTAATGAATCGTCTTATATAGACTTGTCTGTAATAGTGTTCAGATATGCAGCGCCAAGCGTGCTGTTCCCAGTCCCACGCTCGAGGAGGCCGACCTGCTCGGTAGTACATGCCCTGCGTGAGGAAATTGACCGAGATGCACACCACCATCTTGGGAGAATTATCTTTAGTTTTGTCGTCCAACTCAGTTCCTAGATTGTTGATTCTGATCACAGTTTCAGGTGTTGGTCGGAAAGAATAGAGAACATGCATACATGCGTTCTTGGCCTGAACTTTGATGAATTATGATAGCTGCTCGCTCGGAGGAGATCGCATGCATACTGACGCTTGAAAGCTCTCACTAACTAAACGGCAAATGCAAGCGCACAAATAGGGTTCCATCGGTATTACAGTCAGATCGGGTGGAGGTGTGTACCTGTCCCTATTGCTGCCCAGATAGCACATGAATTCTACTATGCTACCATTATTCCTTATTGACAAAAGTCATTTGTCAGTACTACTTCAGTTCAGTATCCATGCAATGATCCGAGCAAGGAATGATGCTTTTACCAAGTGTACATTTGTTTAAGGCAAATGCACGACGCGTGTTTGGAGAAAGGGCAAGAAGAACAAACTTGATCCAATCATGTCGAGAGACTCACTCTGAATATATGCGTTTTATGTACAGGGAAGAGGCGTTACGTTGATGCAGATGTTAACGTCTATTGATTGATAATGCAGGCGAGGCGATCCTTTTAAGCTAGACGGTTAGGTGTCCGCAACTCTGCATGTAAAACCTCTGAAAATTAGCTCGATTGCTCGATCAGAACTACAGCTAGCATACGATTTCATTCGAAAACAAATGGCAAAAAGTAAGCATATGCATCTTCAGTAGTCAACACCTTACGAGAAATCACATTGATGTCGTACATATATATAGAAGCATTTCCACGATGAGCGATTAGTTACTATTGCCTGCTTTGTTAGGTCATTTCCATTATTAATTTTGCATGTTCACAAGATCTTGCCTACGATTTTCATCGCCACCTACCACGTACATTATTACAATGACCATTGTTTGGTGGCCTTACCACAATGCCACCGTTGAAGAGGGACGAAGAAACACAGGCCAAAAGAAAGCATTGAATGGACAGATCCGTTTCATTATTCATTCCCTTTTAGACGACATTCACTTCAGGTTTAGACATTTAGGGCCTGTTTAGCAATAAAGTATTTTCATAGTTTCTAGGCAAAACCATGATTTTGGATAATACCATGGTATTTTTGGCCATAAGGTGTTTGGAAGCAACCAAAAACTCTGTTTTGAAGCGAGATTTCGGTAAAATCTTGGGCCTTGGATCTGACCCTCATCCTTTAGGCCTAAAATGCATTCGTCTCCAAAATATATATGAAGCTTCTAACAAAACTCGGTGGGGTACGGGCTGAAAAGTCTTTCAAAACTCCAAGCCTGTTAGAACCTCATGGCCCACATAAGTTTGTGGCTTTTGTTGAGGCCGATCCTAGAACTGCATACTACTTTTATTAAAGATGGGAGAGTTCCTGAAGCGAGGCCACGCCACGTCATCCAAAGTGCAAAATGGCCCTCCAAAAATTCCGCTTTATGCGTTCGAGTCCTGGGACGTTTCCTCCGTTCCATCGGCCCCTCCGTGCGTGCTTTTATACCTAGACTAACCAAGGCTACCTTGCTTCTGTTGTGATTGGATGGACCTCCTCCTTGTTGGCTGAAATCATGGGCGACCAAAAGCGACTCTCTGATCGACCGTGTCTCAATCCGCGCATCGGTGGTTCCACGTAGCATTAGCATGCGTTCGAGCCCTTGTCATGACAGCTATTGCCTTGCACCTCCACCCTCCTTGAAGACGAAGGATGCCTATCTCTTTCTTCTTCTTTTTCTTTCGAAGAACAGGACGCACACACGATGGTTGGTGATACATCATGCATTCGCTTCTTGTACTAGCAGTCACTCCTTCGATTGCATGCAAAGTGGTTGCGATTTTCTTTCCTACACAATGGGTGTGTTTGGCTGTTTATGCTAAATAATATATGCATGAGATGGTTGAAGAAAAAAGTCATTTATATATTTGGTTGATTGAATGGAATTATTACATCCGGGATGGTGATATGCAAATTTGAGGAATATTCTCTATAGATGTTGAACCATTCTATTCACCCAAAACAATTGAACTAAATGGTAAAAAATCATTCCATCCTATTCAATCTCATCCAACTAACCAAACACACCCAAAATGTGTATCGCTTCGCTTGATTTGTCCTCTGCAATGTGTATTGTTGGTTTTGATTTGAAGGATATCAACCAACCAATTAAATACCGATTAAGACTGATAACATAGTTAGTGGGTCTCTACTCTCAAGCACTCGGTAGTTCGCTCGATAACGCCTGGCGAAAATGTACCGGCACAAAGCTTCCCCTGTAAGCGGTCAGAACTCAGGATCTCGTCGTCTCCGTCTAACCAGGAAACATAGTTACTCTTACTCAACCCTCTGAGAACCACAGACAATGAAATAAAGCATCTAATTAAGCTAAGGATATAAAAGGGGGTGCAGTGGCGAGCAGGAAATTTTGAAAGCCTGGCAAGCGTGGTTATAACTATAAATGCAAACAAGTATATATATATATATATATATATATATATATATATATATATATAGGAAGCCTCTTTTCTACTCACAGGAGTAATTATTCCCTATGTCGTATCTCACTTAGCGGAGGGTATGTACATGTAGTATACAAGTATATAAGACCATCTAGGTGGTATTTACATTTTTTGAAGGTGGTATGTAATGCGTTTTTAGAGATACTCCTTTTATGTGCTTATATGAAGGTATTTATAAAATAAGCTAAAACCTTTGTACTCCCTTGCAATTTTTTCATGTGGATCTCATTAGAATATCTTATAATTAGTATATAAGTGTATCCAAAGTGATAAAGGAGTATTTCAAGTACGTTTGGGTGGTATTTCAGAGATGGGAGTAATTACTCCCGGGAGTAGAAACTATTTTTCCTATATATATATATATATATATATATATATATATATATATATATAGGGGGCATATTCGGTGCAAACCTCTCTTACCGTGAAAACTCCGTGAAAACCACGTGTAAAAGTTTTGAAAAATTCTCAAAAAATTATCATAGATAGGGGAGGTGAGGTTCTACAACCCTGTAAAATTTGAAGACCAAACTCAATCGCATTTGGAAGATATGAAAAAAACAAATTCAGTATGAATAGTAATTTTTCACTGTTTAGCACTATTCATTTTGCACTTTGTCTTTTTCATATCTTCCAAATGCGATTGAGTTTGGTCTTCAAATTTTACAGGGTTGTAGAACCTCACCTCCCCTACCTATGATAATTTTTTGAAAATTTTTCAAAACTTTTACACGTGGTTTTCACGGTAAGGGAGGTTTGCACAGAATATGACCCCATATATATATATATATATATATATATATATATATAGCAACAAAACTAATAACTACAACAAATCCCCCCCCCTAAAAGTATAGTCCAATACACTTGTGAACATTTATAAATAAAAACAAAGAAAGACGTGACAAGTACCTCATTACAACATTATCAACGCTTCAACGATTCACTAACAAAGATCCAACTACACACTAAAAGAGACTGCAAGATAGAAAAACGTTGATTAGTGCATCATATAACATAAAAAATGTATTCATATTAAATTATAGAATTAGTACATCGCGTACCACTAATGTGCTAATCACGCATAGTACGAGGCAAATTTATTTCCCGAGTCTTCATGCTTTTGAACCGTCGAATAATGGTAATATCATTAATCTTGTTGCGTAATTTAGACTTGATAATTTTCATTGCTGAAAAGGCTCTTTCGACAGATGCCGTTGACACCGGCACTAGTTGTCTCAAGAAGTCCAACTATTACGTGGGCAACCGTGCTCGCTCGGAACACCTGAAAGGATCGGTTTGGGTCTGAAGTTATATATATATATACTAGTAAGGTGCTCGTGCGTTGCAACGGTATCTACATTTTGAACGGTTGTTCTGCTATTACGATAGCATGAAACAAGAAAATATGTTGTGCAAATAATACCTTATACAGTAGGACACTATTGAAGCAGTATTTCTATATTTCTATGTAAATGAAGCGTTCTGACGCTTCGTTTCTTGCGCCTGAAGTGGTTAATTAATTAAAGAGGTGGGTAATTAAAGAATGGTCTTGTGTGTTGTTTTCCATCCACGCCTGGAGTGATTAATTAAAGAGGTGGGTAATTAAAGAATAGTAGATCTGGTAATTTTGATGAAATGACGTGGGAAGAAACTCTCACTTTATATATATATATATATATATATATATATATATATATATATGAAAATGGATCCATACCCCTGGGAGTACGTACTCCCACTCTCAGTATACCGCTTAAATGATGTTGCTATACCTCTTTATCCTTTTAAGTATACTTTAATACTGATTATAAGATACTTCAAAGTGAATTCTACGAAAAATTTCATTAAAGTCCACCCTTTATAGCATAATTTGTTTATATACTCTTTTTACATATGAAAAAGAGTATATAGCTAAAAAATAAAGGGCTCCGATCAATTTTTTTCAACAATATCGCATTGTAGTATCTTAGAATTATTATTAGAGTATACTGAAAGTGATAAAGGAGTATAACGTATTCGTTTAAGTGGTATACTGGAGGTGGACCTTCAATATACCACTTAAACGAATGTGTTATACTCATTTATCACTTTCAGTATACTCCAATAATCTCTACTATATAAAGTGAGAGTTTCTTCCCACGTCACATTAATTGTCCAGCTTAATTGCCCTACTTAATTGCCCTGCTTAATTGCCCTACGCAAGAAACGAAGCGATGCATTAATTGCCCTACTTAATTGCCCTGCTTAATTGCCCTACGCAAGAAACGAAGCGTTAAAGATAGATGTTTGATCTTATGAAATAGTATTTTTTTATTTTTAATCTTTATTTTTCGTTATCAATTTTGTTTTTCGTAGCAACGCACGGGCATATAACTAGTAATTTTAAGATACTACAATGCGACATTGTTGAAAAAATCATCAAGCCCTTCATTTTTGCAATATACACTTTTCCATATGTAAAAAAGTATATAAACAAATTATATAATAAAGTGTGGACTTTAATGAATTTTTTGTGATACTCACTTTGAAGTATCCTATAATATTAATAGTAGAGTATACTCAAAATGATAAAGAGGTATAACAACATCATTTAAGTGGTATATTGACAAGGAGTACATACTCCAGGGTATGGAACCATTTTCTTATATATATATATATACTAGTAAAGTGCCCGTGCGTTGCAACGGATCTTAAATAGATGATGACACCATAAGTTCTAAACTCTTAAAAACAAAAAACAAGAATTTAAAACTTGAGCTATCACTTATTTGAGATCTATTACTAAAGAATCTCTGAACAAGAACAACCTTATCACCTACTGGGCCTTGGGCCCCCTGTTCTGGCCCAAAAACGATTTGGCAGACTCACCATCACCACCAACTCATTCTTATAATAGTTAAGATATATATATATATGATTGCTAGAGTGCTATCGATAGTACAGATCTTCCGTGTTATAGCGTTGTTTATTGATTACTAGCAATTATTTGAGGATGAAAATTTGTTCACAAGTATATGTGAAAAAAATGCAATAACATTACACACATTACTTACAAAACCAAAATAATACATCCGCACCATATATTAATTGGATGATCCACAAATATGAGTCAAAGCACTGAATTGGAGCCAGACAAGTACATTCTATATCTATTTTCTTATTTGCTAAATAACAAAGCGAGCGACTAGTACGAGAGCAGAAAACTACTACTAAATTTATGTTGTTTGGTTACAATTCAACTGTAATATGAACTTCTAATGCTAATAATCAGTAAACACACTATACCATAATGACTTTAAGCTTACACAAAAGGTACATTTGTGCTTTTGAGCTTACGGATCGACAAGGTGGGTGTGGAAGAAGCGGCCAGATCTTGGGAGGAAGCCGAGGAGGATGTTGCCACAAGAGGAGCGGCGGGGCCCGGCTTGGGAGGCTTCACCGACGGGGAGGCCGCCACGAGGGAGGACGCCGAGGGGTGCGACTGAACGAACGAGGAAGGAGGTTAACAATTTTTTATTTTCGTTTGGTTAAGTGTGGCAAGCACAAAATCTAGAATGATATATATATATATATATATATATATATATATATAAGGGAGTATTATCACAGACGGTAGAATTGTCTATGATAAGCTAATATCACAAGCGGTTCTATCTACGAATCATCTATGAAATCACATATGATTCTATGAACCATATGTGATATTGGTTTATTACAGACGGTTCTTAACACACCATGTAGCTTCTGATGATCGTGGTGTAAAATCGTATGTGATTAGTTTTAATACATACGGTTTTTAAAAACCGTATGTAATGAATCGTCTTATATAGACTTGTCTGTAATAGTGTTCAGATATGCAGCGCCAAGCGTGCTGTTCCCAGTCCCACGCTCGAGGAGGCCGACCTGCTCGGTAGTACATGCCCTGCGTGAGGAAATTGACCGAGATGCACACCACCATCTTGGGAGAATTATCTTTAGTTTTGTCGTCCAACTCAGTTCCTAGATTGTTGATTCTGATCACAGTTTCAGGTGTTGGTCGGAAAGAATAGAGAACATGCATACATGCGTTCTTGGCCTGAACTTTGATGAATTATGATAGCTGCTCGCTCGGAGGAGATCGCATGCATACTGACGCTTGAAAGCTCTCACTAACTAAACGGCAAATGCAAGCGCACAAATAGGGTTCCATCGGTATTACAGTCAGATCGGGTGGAGGTGTGTACCTGTCCCTATTGCTGCCCAGATAGCACATGAATTCTACTATGCTACCATTATTCCTTATTGACAAAAGTCATTTGTCAGTACTACTTCAGTTCAGTATCCATGCAATGATCCGAGCAAGGAATGATGCTTTTACCAAGTGTACATTTGTTTAAGGCAAATGCACGACGCGTGTTTGGAGAAAGGGCAAGAAGAACAAACTTGATCCAATCATGTCGAGAGACTCACTCTGAATATATGCGTTTTATGTACAGGGAAGAGGCGTTACGTTGATGCAGATGTTAACGTCTATTGATTGATAATGCAGACAGAGGCAGTCCTTTTCGCTAGACGGTTAGGTGTCCGCAACTCTGCATGTAAAACCTCTGAAAATTAGCTCGATTGCTCGATCAGAACTACAGCTAGCATACGATTTCATTCGAAAACAAATGGCAAAAAGTAAGCATATGCATCTTCAGTAGTCAACACCTTACGAGAAATCACATTGATGTCGTACATATATATAGAAGCATTTCCCCTGATGAGCAGTTAGTTACTATTGCCCTGCTGTTAGGTCATTTCCATTATTAATTTTGCATGTTCACAGCATCTTGCCTACGATTTTCATCTGCCACCTACCACGTACATTATTACAGCGACCATTGTTTGGTGGCCTTACCACAATGCCACCGTTGAAGAGGGACGAAGAAACACAGGCCAAAAGAAAGCATTGAATGGACAGATCCGTTTCATTATTCATTCCCTTTTTAGACGACATTCACTTCAGGTTTAGACATTTAGGGCCTGTTTAGCAATAAAGTATTTTCATAGTTTCTAGGCAAAACCATGATTTTGGATAATACCATGGTATTTTTGGCCATAAGGTGTTTGGAAGCAACCAAAAAAACTCTGTTTTGAAGCGATGTTCGGTAAAATCTGGGCCTTGATCGACCCTCATCCTTTAGGCCTAAAATGCATTCGTCTCCAAAATATATATGAAGCTTCTAACAAAACTCGGTGGGGTACGGGCTGAAAAGTCTTTCAAAACTCCAAGCCTGTTAGAACCTCATGGCCCACATAATTTTGTGGCTTTTGTTGAGGCCGATCCTAGAATCGCATACTACTTTTATTAAAGATGGGAGAGTTCCTGAAGCAGGCCACGCCACGTCATCCAAAGTGCAAAATGGCCCTCCAAAAATTCCGTTTGCGTTCGAGTCCTGGGACGTTTCCTCCGTTCCATCGGCCCCTCCGTGCGTGCTTTTATACCTAGACTAACCAAGGCTACCTTGCTTCATTGTGATTGGATGGACCTCCTCCTTGTTGGCTGAAATCATGGGCGACCAAAAGCGACTCTCGATCGGCCAGTGTCTCAATCCGCGCATCGGTGGTTCCACGTAGCATTAGCATGCGTTCGAGCCCTTGTCATGACAGCTATTGCCTTGCACCTCCACCCTCCTTGAAGACGAAGGATGCCTATCTCTTTCTTCTTCTTTTTCTTTCGAAGAAACAGGGCGCACACACGATGGTTGGTGATACATCATGCATTCGCTTCTTGTACTAGCGATACTCCTTCGATTGCATGCAAAGTGGTTGCGATTTTCTTTCCTACACAATGGGTGTGTTTGGCTGTTTATGCTAAATAATATATGCATGAGATGGTTGAAGAAAAAAGTCATTTATATATTTGGTTGATTGAATGGAATTATTACATCCGGGATGGTGATATGCAAATTTGAGGAATATTCTCTATAGATGTTGAACCATTCTATTCACCCAAAACAATTGAACTAAATGGTAAAAATCATTCCATCCTATTCAATCTCATCCAACTAACCAAACACACCCAAAATGTGTCTTGCTTCATTTGATTTGTCCTCTGCAGCGAGGTATTGTTGGTTTTGATTTGAAGGATATCAACCAACCAATTAAATACCGATTAAGACGATAACATAGTTCGGCGGGTCTCTACTCTCAAGCACTCTGGTAGTTCGCTCGATGCGTCACGGCCAGCGTCTGCACAAAGCTTCCCCTGTAAAAGCGGTCAGGAACTCAGGATCTCGTCGTCCCGTCTAACCAGGAAACATAGTTACTCTTACTCAACCCTACAGAACCCTGGACAGCGAAATAAAGCATCTAATTAAGCTAAGGATATAAAGGGGGGGGGTGCAGTGGCGGAGCCAGGAAATTTTGAAAGCCTGGGCAAGCGTGGTTATAACTATAAATGCAAACAAGTATATATATATATATATATATATATAGGAAGCCTCTTTTCTACTCCTGGGAGTAATTATTCCCTATGTCGTATCTCACGCAACGGAGGGTATGTACATGTAGTATACAAGTATATAAGACCATCTAGGTGGTATTTACATTTTTTTGAAGGTGGTATGTACGTTTTTTAGAGATACTCCTTTTTATGTGCTTATATGAAGGTATTTATAAAATAAGCTAAAACCTTTGTACTCCCTTGCAATTTTTTCATGTGGATCTCATTAGAATATCTAATAATTAGTATATAAGTGTATCCAATGTGATAAACGTAGTATTTCAAAATGCGTTTGGGTGGTATTTCAGAGATGGGAGTAATTACTCCGGGAGTAGAAACTATTTTTCCTATATATATATATATATATATATATATATATATATATATATATATATATATATATATATATATAGGGGCATATTCGGTGCAAACCTCTCTTACGTGAAAACTCAGTGAAAACCACGTGTAAAAGTTTTGAAAAATTCTCAAAAAATTATCATAGATAGGGAGGTGAGGTTCTACAACCCTGTAAAATTTTAAGACCCAACTCCATCGCATTTGGAAGATATGAAAAAAACAAATTCAGTATGAATAGTAATTTTTCACTGTTTAGCACTATTCATTTTGCACTTTGTCTTTTTCATATCTTCCAAATGCGATTGAGTTTGGTCTTCAAATTTTACAGGGTTGTAGAACCTCACCTCCCCTACCTATGATAATTTTTTGAAAATTTTTCAAAACTTTTACACGTGGTTTTCACGGTAAGGGAGGTTTGCACAGAATATGACCCCATATATATATATATATATATATATAGCAACAAAACTAATAACTACAACAAATCCCCCCCCCTAAAAGTATAGTCCAATACACTTGTGAACATTTATAAATAAAAACAAAGAAAGACGTGACAAGTACCTCATTACAACATTATCAACGCTTCAACGATTCACTAACAAAGATCCAACTACACACTAAAAGAGACTGCAAGATAGAAAAACGTTGATTAGTGCATCATATAACATAAAAAATGTATTCATATTAAATTATAGAATTAGTACATCGCGTACCACTAATGTGCTAATCACGCATAGTACGAGGCAAATTTATTTCCCGAGTCTTCATGCTTTTGAACCGTCGAATAATGGTAATATCATTAATCTTGTTGCGTAATTTAGACTTGATAATTTTCATTGCTGAAAAGGCTCTTTCGACAGATGCCGTTGACACCGCACTAGTTGTCTCAAGAAGTCCAACTATTACGTGGGCAACCGTGCTCATTCGGAACACCTGAAAGGATCGGTTTGGAGTCTGAAGTTATATATATATATACTAGTAAGGTGCTCGTGCGTTGCAGCGGTATCTACATTTTGAGCGGTTGTTACGCTATTACGATAGCATGAAACAAGAAAATATGTTGTGCAAATAATACCTTATACAGTAGGACACTATTGAAGCGATATTTCTATATTTCTATGTAAATGAAGCGTTACGCCGTTTCTTCTTGCGCCTGAAGTGGTTAATTAATTAAAGAGGTGGGTAATTAAAGAATGGTCTTGTGTGTTGTTTTCCATCCACGCCTGGAGTGATTAATTAAAGAGGTGGGTAATTAAAGAATAGTAGATCTGGTAATTTTGATGAAATGACGTGGGAAGAAACTCTCACTTTATATATATATATATATATATATATATATATATATATGAAAATGGATCCATACCCCTGGGAGTACGTACTCCCACTCTCAGTATACCGCTTAAATGATGTTGCTATACCTCTTTATCCTTTTAAGTATACTTTAATACTGATTATAAGATACTTCAAAGTGAATTCTACGAAAAATTTCATTAAAGTCCACCCTTTATAGCATAATTTGTTTATATACTCTTTTTACATATGAAAAAGAGTATATAGCTAAAAAATAAAGGGCTCCGATCAATTTTTTTCAACAATATCGCATTGTAGTATCTTAGAATTATTATTAGAGTATACTGAAAGTGATAAAGGAGTATAACGTATTCGTTTAAGTGGTATACTGGAGGTGGACCTTCAATATACCACTTAAACGAATGTGTTATACTCATTTATCACTTTCAGTATACTCCAATAATCTCTACTATATAAAGTGAGAGTTTCTTCCCACGTCACATTAATTGTCCAGCTTAATTGCCCTACTTAATTGCCCTGCTTAATTGCCCTACGCAAGAAACGAAGCGATGCATTAATTGCCCTACTTAATTGCCCTGCTTAATTGCCCTACGCAAGAAACGAAGCGTTAAAGATAGATGTTTGATCTTATGAAATAGTATTTTTTTATTTTTTAATCTTTATTTTTCGTTATCAATTTTGTTTTTCGTAGCAACGCACGGGCATATAACTAGTAATTTTAAGATACTACAATGCGACATTGTTGAAAAAAATCATCGAAGCCCTTCATTTTTTGCAATATACACTTTTCCATATGTAAAAAAAGTATATAAACAAATTATATAATAAAGTGTGGACTTTAATGAATTTTTTGTGATACTCACTTTGAAGTATCCTATAATATTAATAGTAGAGTATACTCAAAATGATAAAGAGGTATAACAACATCATTTAAGTGGTATATTGACAGTGGGAGTACATACTCCCAGGGGTATGGAACCATTTTCTTATATATATATATATATACTAGTAAAGTGCCCGTGCGTTGCAACGGATCTTAAATAGATGATGACACCATAAGTTCTAAACTCTTAAAAACAAAAAACAAGAATTTAAAACTTGAGCTATCACTTATTTGAGATCTATTACTAAAGAATCTCTGAACAAGAACAACCTTATCACCTACTGGGCCTTGGGCCCCCTGTTCTGGCCCAAAAACGATTTGGCAGACTCACCATCACCACCAACTCATTCTTATAATAGTTAAGATATATATATATATATATATATATGATTGCTAGAGTGCTATCGATAGTACAGATCTTCCGTGTTATAGCGTTGTGTTTGCAAAATTCGAAGACGAAACTGTTGATCAAAACCGTGCATTTTGTTCATCTCATTGAAATCTCACTACCCACCAAATTTTATATTTTTTGAACTTTTTCTCTTATTTATTTTGTATTTTTAAAAACCAGCTTCATTGGACGCCCCACAACTAATTAGATCGTGGATTTTTAAAAATACAAAATAAATAAGAGAAAAGGTTCAAAAAATATATAATTTGGTGGGTAGTGAGATTTCAATGAGATGAATAGAATGCATGGTTTGGATTAACAGTTTCGTCTTCGAATTTTGCAAACACAACGCTATAGCACGGAAGATCTGTACTATCGATAGCACTCTAGCAATCCTATATATGAAATTTTATATTTTTTGAACTTTTTCTCCTATTTATTTTGTATTTTTAGAAACCAACTTCATTAGACGCCCTACAACTAATTAGATCGTGGATTTTAAAAAATGCAAAATAAATCAGAGAAAATGTTCAAAAAATATAAAATTTGGTGGGTAGTGAGATTTCAATGAGATGAACAGAATGCACGGTTTAGATCAACAGTTTCGTCTTCGAATTTTGCAAACACAGCGTTATAGCACGGAGGATCTGTGCTATCGATAGCACGCTAGCAATCCTCTCTCTCTCTCTATGTGTGTGTGTGTGTGTGTGAAAATGACTGTGTACTACCAGGAGTATGTACCCCCCCTCTTTATATATTAATTGATGTTATGCATGTGTAAGCATATTCCATAAGTGGAAGCTATTAACTCGTTTCTCCTTATTAGGGAGTTGTTTTTAACCAAATAGAGGTGGGGAGTATAAAATGGGCTTCCTATAATATATGTGTGTGTGTGTGTGTAGGAAAAATACTTCTTACTTCCATCTCCGAAATACCACCCAAACGAATTTGAAATACCCGAATTTGACTTGAATTCGTGTATTTAAAATTATGGTGCCTAGACACCATGGTGTCCTATTACAACAGCATATCCAGGGGTAATGGGCCAGTGGGTGTTAACATGCTAACTCCCGTCACCAGCCGTGAGATGAAGAATCTGCGGCCCAAATTGATCATGGTGAGACCACCCTTTACTACGGTGGGAGGACGTATTCGCGAGAGAGGAATAAACTTTAGGGGTTTTGTGTAAAATAATTTAAGTGGCAAAGAGGGTTCCACCTTGATCAATTTGAGCCGCAGATTCTCCATCGGACGACTGATGACGGGAGTTAGCATGTTAGCACCCACTAACCCATTAGCACTGGATATGCTGACACACATATTATATATATATATATATAGGGGTGAAAATGGTACGGGTTAATCCCGACCGATCCGTTAAAAACCGTATCCGGGAACAAAAATCCGTATCCGGCCGGATTCGGATCTGATGCGATACTTGCTACCGGATACTGATAGCGGATACTGATGAGCGAGATATTCGACCGAATAGCTGCGGTATATGGTAACCGGATATTATCCGACCGGATATCCGAATCAACAAAACAAGGGTACTCCGTACTCAAGTCAAGACTCAAGAGTCAAGGGTTTCCCATTCGATTCCCGCAAGCCTCAGTCTTTGCCTCCCTATTCGATTCCCCAACCCGAAAACTAACCCTAGTGTTTGAGCCGTCGCCGCCGCATGAATTCAGTGTGTTGGCCTGTTGGGCGAGCGGGACTTAGTTGTTCAAGTTATGTATGAATTTGATATCTTGTTATACTTGTGTTGTGTGAGTTGTCAAATTTATGTAATATATATGAATTTATTGCTTGTCAAATGTTTCAACAAGTATGTATCCGTTTGTATTATCCGTTTCCGAACCGAATCCGGTATGTATCCGCTCCAACATTACCATATCCGAAACTCCGAAATATCCATATTCGTATCCGTACTCGGCCTTACCGTATCCGATTCCGAATCCGAAAAAAAAATGGGTTAGGATACGGGAACAGCAATATCCGACCGTATCCGATCTGTTTTCTATATATATATATATATATATATATATATAAGAGAGAGAGAGAGAGAGAGGATTGCTAGTGTACTATCGATAGTACAGATCCTCCGTGCTATAGCGCTGTGTTTGCAAAATTCGAAGACGAAATTGTTGATCCAAACCGTGCATTATGTTCATCTCATTGAAATCTCACTACCCACCAAATTTTATATTTTTTGAATTTTTTCTCATATTTACTTTGTATTTTTCAAAACCAGCTTCATTGGATGGCCCACAACTAATTAGATCGTGGATTTTGAAAAATACAAAGTAAATATGAGAAAAAATTCAAAAAATATAAAATTTGGTGGGTAGTGAGATTTCAATGAGATGAACATAATGCACGGTTTGGATCAACAATTTCGTCTTCGAATTTTGCAAACACAGCGCTATAGCACGGATGATCTGTACTATCGATCTGTACTATCGATAGGATTCCTTTGGTTTGTCGAAAAGTTGCGTGAGGGCACTTTACATTGTGTTATACAATTATACTGTTGTGCTGATCCATTCAGTCAGTGTCTCACCTAGCTTTTGGCGCATTTTAGTGGCTATTGTTGTAAAACAATGGTGTCTATTTTTCGAATTTTTTTACTATTCTAGTCCGCTGTGTTTAATTTTTTTCAAACTAGCTGCTAGTCCAATAAAATTATTGAACAAGCCCCTAAACAGTGATTTCTAACGATCCCAGTCAGCAGGAATTTTTTTTATTTTTCTTAAATTTCAAGCGGATTAGTCCGCTGGAATTTTTATATTTTTTTAATAAATTTTAGCAGGCCTAGTCTGCCGGAATTTTTTTTAAAAAAAATTCCAACAAACCCAGTCCGTAGGAAAATATTTTTTATTTTTTTAAATTTTAAGTGGTCCTAGACCGCTTGATATTTTTTATTTTTTTAATATCTAGCGGTTCCAATCCGCTGATTTTTTTTCTTTTTGGATTTAATTAATTCCAAAAATTCAAAAATACACTTTCTTGATCAGTTCGAGTCAATGAATCCAAAAATGACCTCCATTCTACCAAATCAAGTATCTAAAATCTCCAAAATGACTCAAATATCCTGTGACCCCTTCTCCAGCCCCTATTTTCGGATTTTCTCGTTTTCCTTTCTTCTTGCTTTTCTTTTGTTCGTTTATTTATTGATTTCGTTTCTCCGCGCTAGATCCAACCTTCCAGCAGTACCAGGAGCAGGACTAGTCCAAAATCGAGCAGAACTACAGCTATTACAAATTAGATGCCCCTTCAGCCCAGCGAGGCAAGCTGGGTTTAATACATTAAAAAGTAGCAAGCCGCACCCCTTGAACATTTTTAACCCAGCTTTTTAATAATATAGTAGTATATACTTTTTAATGTGTTGAACCCAGCTTGCCTTGCTAGGCTGAAGGGGCGTCTAACTCGTAGT
Organism: Rhipidocladum racemiflorum; assembly: GCA_036346355.1. Lineage (NCBI taxonomy): Eukaryota > Viridiplantae > Streptophyta > Magnoliopsida > Poales > Poaceae > Rhipidocladum > Rhipidocladum racemiflorum. The sequence goes on along the minus strand of CM070570.1, from coordinate 21,661,771 downwards.
AGCTGTACATTGCTCGGTTCCGGAATGGTCCTATTCCTGCTCGTGGTACTGCTCCTTGAAAGTGCATCTAGGCCCCTAAACTGGTTTTGGTTGATTAATGACAAACGATTAAAAGGACTAATGTCTTCAATGAGCTTGTGAACAGGTAAAAGATTAAATGTGAGATCTTCTACATGCGAAGGACACCCTCAAACGAATTCAAGCTAGTAAAACGGCTTTGTAATCTTATTCTTTCTATGCTTTGTGTCGTAGGAATGCCGTACTATTAAGAGGGATGCATCGTAGATGATCTAGGGTAGTCTCTATGCTCAGATGAATGTTACTTTAAATCTTATTGAGACCCTAAGTCATCGCGCATGCACCGGAATGTGTTTTTGTCTAAGTTCAAGTCGGACATTCCGATATTACATCGGAAGTTCCGATGTGACCGGACATTCATGCTTGCTTCAGTCCGATGCGTAGAAGATGTATCGGAAGTTCCGATATTTACGATAGGAAGTTCCGATACGTTGTAAAGCTTTCTAGGGTGCTCTCTGTAAAGATCGGAAGTTCCGATATCTGACATCGGAAGTTCCGATGTGTTCAAACCGAAAAAAGGGAGCTCTCTGGAATTATCGGACACTCCGATATATTAGATCGGACATTCCGATATTGGTATCGGAAGTTCCGATGTATAATCGGACAGTCCGATATGGACTTAGAAGCATTTTGTCAAGGGCTTTTCTGGGAACATCGGAAGTTCCGATGTTGACATCGGAAGTTCCGATGCACTTGTTTGACAGTTGAAGTGCGCTCGAGTTCTGATTATTTGTACATATCGGACATTCCGATGTTGATATCGGAAGTTCCGATATGCAGCTGAGTGGGTGTATAACGGCTAGTTTTTGTAAGAAACTATAAATACCCCACCCCTCTCTCATTTGAGGGTTACACACTCTATTTGGCAGAACTCTAGTGCACCTTGACCCCTCTCTAGTCTACTTTTGAGCCCTCCTCTTTGATCTTAGGGATCATCCAAGGAGTGAGGACTAGAAGTGAGATTTGGAGCTAGAGTGAAAAGCAAGTGTCGTTCCTCTTGAGCATTAGAGTGTTCATCCAAGATCAATCAACGTGCATTTGTTACTCTTGGAGGTTGAAGGACTCCTAGACGGCTAGGCGTCGATCACGAGCTCCCAAGGATTGTGGGTAGCCGTGAGAAGTTTGTGAAGGCCGGCTCCGCCTCCGAAAGGAAAGGAACCAATAGTGGAACCAAGCCTCAAGTGTGACCGAGGTTTGGGAGGAAAGGGTTGGAAAAGACCCGGCTCTTTGGAGCCTCCTCAACGGAGACGTAGGATTCCCTCAAGAATCCGAACTCCGGGATAAATTCCGTGTCTTCTTTTTCACTTTGCTTTAGCTTGTCTCCTTATTGTTTTTTATCCAACCTTCTTTTACTGTCTCTCAAGTTTATTATTTTCAGTTGTTATTTGTCCGGGTCAAAAGTTGATCGGACATTCCGAACTGGTATCGGAAGTTCCGATCCAACACCGGAAGTTCCGATACTCTTTCCGCTGCGACAAATTTAGTTTAAATTTTAAATTGCCTATTCACCCCCCCCTCTTGGCAACTTTCTCATCTTTTCACTCCTGCTCCTAGTACTGCTCAAAGATCGGATCTAGTGTGGAGAAACGAAATCAATAAATAAACAAACAAAAGAAAAGCAAGAAGAAAGTAAAACGGGAAGATCCGGAAAGATGGGCCGGAGAAAGGAAAACGGGAAAATCCGGAAAGATGGGCCGAAGAAGGGGTCAGGAGGGTATTTTGGTTATTTTAGAGATTTTAGAGACTTGATTTGGCGGAGTGGAGGTCATTTTTGGACTCGATGGCTCGAACTGATCAAGAACGTGTATTTTTGAATTTTTAGAAATTTTCAAATTAATTAAATTCGAAAAAGAAAAGGAAAAAGGAAAAAAATCAGCGGACTGGAACCGCTTAAAAAAAAATCCTACGGATTGGTCCGTTGGGAATTTTTTTTAAAAAAAATCCTATGGACTGGGTCCACTGAATTTTTTTTAAAAAAAAACAAATCCAACGGACTAGGTCCGCCTAAAATTGAAAAAAAAATTAAAAAAAATTCCTCCAGACTAGGATCGCTGAAAATAACTGTTTAGGGGCTACTTTTGTAATTTTATCGGATTAGCAACTAGTTACGAAAAAAATTAAACGCAGCAAGCTAGAATAGTAAAAAATTCTCTGTTTTGGATCAGCTACCATGTATCAATAGAATAGCAAATATAGAAATAGAGAGCACATATGATAGGAAGAAAAAAATTATTCTCTCTTTATTAGATTGATTCTCTTGTACAAGAAGATGTCAAATATATAGTAGTAGCCAACAAGAGATAGATTTAGATTCACTCACATCGAGATATAGTCCAACCATATTTGGACAACTAGAATTTAGAGTCCATCTATAGCTCGACACTCTCCTATAGGCAAATACCACGTAATACACATGTCTTATTAAAAACTTCTTCCAAAAATCCAATGAAAAAAGCGATAGAAAAAAGAATACATTACACTTGCACACTATATTATACTAGTTGTCTCATTAAAAACCTTTTTGTGAGAAAACTTCAGAAAAATTTACTGAGGAAAAAAAGAGTGCAACTTATAATCTTCTGGATTTAAAGTAGGATCTTCAGGATCGTGCTAAGGGTCATGGTTTGATTTACTCCCTCTTAATCATGTATATCTCTAAGTCATCTCATTCCAATGTCACTAACATATCTTTAGAAACTAGATTTTGGCAAAGACTTAGTTAATAAATCTGCTAGATTTTCACATAAATTAGTTTGCATATCTTTACCTCACCATTCTTTTGGAGTTCATGAGGATATCAAACACACTCATGTGAGGCTTCATATAATACTATAATCTCTGAGTGATTGGTAGAAGTAGCTACTAAGGTTTTCTTAAAGGACCACCAAGAAACGGCTGAATCACCACAAGGAAACACAAAACCAGTTTAAAATTTGGCACTACGGGAATCAAATAGATAGCCAACATCCATATATTTCACCATGGTTAAGTCTTGCTCCTTCCTGTAAAAAATACAAGATCTTGCGTACATTCTAGATATCTGAGTAAAGTCTTGACAACAGCCCAATATCTTCTGGTTGGAGCTGCATTGTGTCTAGCTAGCAAATTTACTACAAATGCAATATCAGGCCATGCGCAATTCATAAGATACATAAGTACTTCAATGACGCTTAAGAATGGGATTTCATGTCCTAAAACTTCATAATTTTCCATCCTCGGTCTCAAAGGGTCTTTATCCACATCAAGGGATCTTACTCCATGGGGGTATTTAAACAATAAGACTTATCCATATTAAATATTTTCAATACCTTCTAGGAAATGCTTTACCTGTAGGTCTAAGCAAAATTTGGTTTTACCCAAATCCCATCTCAAACTCTGTCATAAGGTAAGAAATTGCTTCCTTTATCTCATTTGTAGTTCTGATGATATTCAGATCATCACCATACACTGAGATGACATAAAATCTATTATGGATTTTCTTTATGAACACAGAGGGATAATCATCATTATTAGAAAATCCCTTCTTTAGTAGGAACTCACTAAGTCGGTTGTACCACATTCTTCCCAACTGTTTTTTATCCGTATAGTGATATCTACAGTTTGATGCTATACATGTTGCGATTTTATTTATTAGGATCCAGAATTTTAACTTCTTCAGGGACTCTCATATAAAATATTCATATCCAATGACCCATATAAATATACGGTAACCACATCCATCAACTACATTGATAAGTTTAAGCTAGCTACCATTGATATTAAATATCAGAATGTTATTCCACTCATTACATGATTCAATTTTATTATAGCTTAGTTTGAATATGTATAGACCACCCTTATTTACAAGTTAGGGTCTATTTTGAACACATAAATTTTTAATGAATTTTGTTAAAATTTCAAAAAGAAAATGATTCAATTTGCACAAGGATGTTGAAAGATTAGTGTGTACTAAAGCCAATATTATTCTATCATGCCTCCACCCCCACAACCCCGCCACTCGTGAACACCTATGCAATGTGCATGCAATACCCCATATGTCGCTAAGAAACACATGCAACCATCCTCTCCAAAGGTAATGTTCCTTCAACAGCATGGGAGATTGCACCCCTATTGATAAAGGACAAAGCTCCTCATCATTTTGTCATGTCTCCTAGCCAGATACAAAATGACAAACCAATATCTGTCTATGCCCTAGATATGTAACGTCATGATTTCCCTTGGCGGACACCAATACCCTACTCCATTCACACAAAAACATTACCTTTCTTAAAAAGTAGAAGATCTTGCATCCTCGTTAAAAAAATGGTAAACTTTCCCGTACCATTTTGTCGTGTTGCCTAGCTATATACAAAGTAGATACCAATTATTCATTTCTTCCCTAGATACAAAACGGCGTTGAAATCCTGCTCCAATTATAACCCATCATTTTACTATACTTTCATTAATATCGCGAATGAAAACACCAAACATCTCTGTACCATTCTATATTGTCTCCTAGCCAAATACAAAACGGCTACCAGTTATTCGCTTATACCCTAGATATGTAACGGTGTAGAACTCATGCATTAATTACAACACACCAGATCCCAAATTTATCATTTCCTGACATGAAAAGCTCAAACTTCTCCATTCCATTATTTTGTCACAGCTCCTAGATAAATATGAGATGATTACCAATTATCCTTTTATGCCTAGATATGTAACATTGTGGAACTTTCATTCCAATTATTACTCGTTGGCTCAGTTCACTTTTTCATTAACATTATGAATTGATCTTTTTCAACTTGAAAATGGCAAACTTCCCCCATACCATTTCATCACACCTTCTAGCTAGATACAAAATGGCTACCGATTTCTATTCATTGATATCTAACGAGATTGAACTCCACATCCGATTATAACCAATAGTTTTAGTGCACTTTTATTTAATACCCTAATTCTATCATTTTCCAACATGAAAACGCCAAACTTTCCAATACCATTTTGTCATGTCTCCTATGTAGGTATGAAATGTTAATTATGGTGACTCATATATAGTTTTTTAGTATTTAGACGGATGTGATAGATGAATCCTAAGAAGATTAGGATTCCTAACTCTGAAGGACTAAGGATGCTATATAAATCTATGGAGTGGTCAAGCATAACCCAAGCAAAAAAGAAGCCACAAACCAACTCATCCAAAGCAACAAGTGCACAAGAGGATTGGAGGCTAAGCTATTCTTTAGCACTAGATTCTTATATAGGACAACGATACGAGGGTCCTAAAAGATTCGAAATGTTGTGAGAGAGCAACAATCCCTTGTACTCTTTTGAGGTTGTGCTTAAAGAATTTACAGTCGGCTTCGTCAAATCTTTCGCTCTCATCGTGGTTGCTTCAACTTCGCCATTTTAGTTCTCTCTATGAGATTCATCTTCGTTCTTCAGATTGTGAACGCTCATGCCATATCAGAAGACTGATCCATCCTAAGGTTGCTGTGTATAACAAAGGGTATCAGAGTGTAACAAGTAGAATCAAAGCCAATAGCGGATTAATCAAATTTGTGAGAAGATCGGTAAAGCGTCAGGTAGCAAAAAAAATTAAGATTGATGTTAATAATGTGGGATCGAGTGAAGAAATTTGACGATGGAGGAAATTTCAGTAGGTGGCAATGTATAGTGAAGGGTGTCCTTATCCATTAAGAGTTAACCGCTGCACTTGAAGGTAACAAACAGTAAAAGACATCTGTTGAAGACTAGAAGGTGGTGGGCCGAAAGGCTGTCGGTACAATCTGTCTATGTATCTCCGATAAGGTAAAGTATTAGGTGATCATAGAGAATTCACCAAATAGATTATGCAAGGACTTAGATTAATTGTATATGGCAAGGTCGCTAATAAATCGGTGGGTGCTAAAGCAACAACTGTACAGGTTGCGCGCCGAGGAAGGTACACGGTTCATTAACCATCTCAATATCTTCAACAAGTTTAAAACACAAGTGACTAGTGTGGATGAGGAAATTGAGGAGAATGACAAGATCGTCATACTAGCATTATCTCTACCACCATCTCGGGAGAAATTGGTGATGAATATTCTCGTAGGGGAAAGCACTCTCAACTTCAACGAATTAGTTGCATATATATTGGAGGCGAAGACCTTGAAAAAGCTATATGAATCTTCATCCTCGAGTGATCAACCATTGACTGCAGTAGGTGTTGCAAACAAAATCAAGAGTTATAGGAAGAAGAAGGGCAAGAGCAATGGCACACGTGTATGCTATCTATGTGACAAAGAAGGTCGTATAGTAAAGGATTGTTCAAATTTGTAGGAATGAATGGTGCATGCTCAATGGTGGTAGCAAAAGATAACTCATATGTACTTGTCACGAGTCAATAAGATACTTCTAATGGATGGATATGAGATTCAGCTTGTTGCTTCCATATATGTTTTGGCGAGGGAGATATTTGACGAAGGATCTTCACTTGGCTGATTGCAAGGGGCATATAATTACTGAGGTAGGAATAGTTATATTAGAGATGTATGATCAAGTACATCGCATTGACGGGAGTTCGGTATGTTCCTTGCATAAAAAAGAATCTGATATCTGTGAGGTCACTTGAACTTGAAGATTATGATGTATCACTTCGAGGTTTAGTCATGCGAGTTAATTGCAAATGGTAGGTTATTATGAAAAGTATATAGAGCAATGACAGATATTGATTCATGTGTAAACCTAAAGGAAGGGCAACCAATGAGAGATTTGACAAAAATTCTGATAAGGAGAAAGAAACCATGTAGTGAATGGTAGGTATCTCAATTGCAGTTATTGTACGAAACTGCAAAAACAATTGCTAAATCTTGCAAACACAAAGGCGAAGGTGCGAGATATTGAAAGAAGAAAGATGTGGCGGGACAAACCACGTGGTACCGACGAGCAGGTGGAGCTTGAAGGCAATACAAACATATGAAATGAAGGGCTATAGGAACAGAAGGTGTGGTTAACTGAACTACACAGAGAAAGAGTTCTCAAGTAGAGGTCTCTGGAGGCCAAGCCTAAACACCAACATACACATTGCTGTGAGTTCTTGGATAAGCACAATGACTTCAATGGATAAAAATCAAGGTGAGGATTGTTGATTATGGTGACTCATATATAGTCTTTTAAGATTTGAAAAGATGTGCTAGATAAATCCTAGTAGAATTAGGATTCCTACTTTCTTTCGAAGTAGGATTACTACCTGATTTGGAGGACTAAGGTAGCTATATAAACCATGGGATGCTCATGGATAACCCACACAACCAAGAAGCCACAAACCAACTCAACTAAAGCAGTAGGTACACGAGAGGTTTAGAGGCTTAGTTATTATTTAGCTCTCGATTCTTGTATAGGGCAAGAATATGATGGCCCTAAAATGTTCGAGAGGTCGTGACAGAGCAACAATCCTTTGTACTCTTTTAAAGCTGTGCTTAAAGAATTTGCGGTCGACTTCTCCAAATCTTCTTCTATCGTAGTGGTTGTTTCAACGTCGTTACCATCTTCTTTGTTCTTGAGACAGTGCACTCTCGTGCCATATCTCATAAAACTAATCTATTCTCGGGGCTGCTGCGAATAAGAAGGGATATACATGGAATGGCTGCGGGCTTTCTATTTATACCCTAGATACGTAACTTTATTGAACTCCATAACCCACAGTGTTAGTATATTTTTTCATTTAATGTACCGAATGTATATTTTCCCAACAGGAAATCGTGGAACTTAATACACAAAATCCAAGTGCATAAACTCTTAACAAACCCACATCGCGCTTGAGTTCAACTTGAACTCTCAAAGAGCTAGCCATGCACTCATGCATCGTGTGGTGGGCTGGCTTGAGCGATGGCATCATTGCTTACGCTGTCGTGTCTCTATGCTGGTAACCATGCATGGATGATCATTCATTGTGTTATTTACACACACACCCCTTTTGTTACGTCATCAAGCACACCAAACGTTGGAATTCCCCCGGCCGGCAAGAGAAATACGTCGTGTCGATCCGCTGGATGCTTTGCATGGAATGCACATACAGCCATACGGGCACGAGGTGAACATTTGTATCGAGCCCGTTGCTACAAACCTCGTCGGTCAAAACTGGCACTTCGTCGGTTCGTCCATTAATTTTGTACTGACTGCATGCAGGGCCCCCTGTGCGATAGCTAACCTCTCCAGGAATTACATACGCCCGGTGTACATGGGAGACAGAGAGTGCCAGATAGGGCATCCGATATGCACGTCTCTCGTGAGCGAAAACGAAAAACTGTACCTGGAACGTTGCATGCTGTGATGGTTTCCGGCCGTTGGATGAGGAAGAGGACCCAAGATATGGACGGCTGATGCGGCACCCGTCACTTCTATATTATGCGGAGACTTTGGTCTCCGGCTCGACACAGGCCGCAGTGAAATCCCCTTCCTCCTCCTGTCGCTCGCTCCGTCTCCCCCCGAAATTCAATCCCCCCTGTAGTCCTTGCCCTTGCTTCCTACCTCGAAGGAGGTGCTGATGGCGGCGGGGAACTCTTTTTTCAACCACGAGCTGGCGGCGCCGACGGTGACGGCGGACGGGAGGCTGGAGTGCTACTTCGTCGCGAGCTCAAGCCATGGCGGTGCCCGCTTCCCGAACGCTGGTGGTGCACCGGCCGGAGTCTCCGACGTGAGCTCACTCGTTGCGGGCATCGGCATGGCTCCCGCCAGCTTCGTAATCCCGGAGGGGGCCCTAGCGGCCGCCAGCTACGGCGCCATGGGCGCCGTTTCCACAGGGGTTGAGGTGGCTCGGCAACCGGGAACTGGCGGCCACGGCGAGGCGGCGCCATTCAAAGGAGCGTGGACGAAGGAGGAAGACGAGTACGTACACAGCCGAATCAGTATTTTTTTTCCTGCAGCTTCTTTCGGCTTGACCTTGTACTTGATCAATGTGCATTCTTGTTTGCAGAATTCTCAAGGAAATGGTGAGAGTTCATGGAGACAGGAAATGGGCTGAGATTGCACAGAACCTCCCCGGCCGGATCGGGAAGCAGTGCCGTGAAAGATGGACCAACCATCTACGCCCTGACATCAAGGTGATCTCTCTTGGTTTCTTATGTCTAGTAGCTTAATTATATTGTCTCTTAATTTTAGGGGAATTCTTCATCTATATGATCTTGAAGAGGAATTTCTTTTGATTTATTTTTTACGTTCAAAGTTTGCCGAACATTTCGTCCCAATATTCGAAAGTGGGTATTAAGTCCGTAGTAAATAGTTGGTCATGTTGCATGTCGTTATTTAAATCAATAAGTGCGGCAATTTCTTCATCATTCATCAAGGCCACCAATTGATCGTGCAAGTAATTTTATCCGTAGCTCTAGGGAAGAAATCAGGGAGAGAAAATGGTCAAAGCATTTTGTTCCTTTCTTAGTTATATATGTCAAGTTCGATGTTCTACTAATACTGAGTTATTACTAGATTCCAATTACTTTTTGTTTTTGTTTTTTTTTTTTTTTTGAAATATTGGCAAGAGATCTACCTTTCATTCAAAAAAGGAGAAGAAAACATGTTTTGTTATTTATCTTTAACTTGTTGTCAACTTAAAATAGATTTCCCTAGCCACTGGGTTAACTTTGAGATATGTATGTCTAATATTAAATAAAACCCGAAGATTCAAGAACGTGACTTACACTTAAAATATGAGTCACCATATATACAGACAACCCCTTCTAAAATTGTGCCATATATGTCTCCAAATCAAAAAAAACGTCAAAGGTATACTTCAAGAGAAATTTGACGGTACGTGTATTATATGTACTAGTAGTATAAAATGTATAGTAAAAATCGTATCTAACCGTTGATTTGTTAAGGGTGTTTTTAGTGCTCTACTATTACTAAGTAAACTCTAGTTAATCCGATCCATTGAATCAAAAAGAATAAACAGTTTATATTCAATTTGGTCTACTGTAAAAGAGCTCCTAATTCAAGTACACTTGCTTCCTGCATTGCCAATCATTTGGATGCATTAACTTAGTTTAATTCACACTGCAGAAGGACATCTGGACGGAGGAAGACGACATGGCGCTGATCGAGGCGCATAAGTGTTATGGAAACCGCTGGTCGGCGATCTCGAGGTGCCTCCCCGGCCGGTCAGAGAACGCCGTCAAGAATCACTGGAACGCGACCAAGCGGAGCCTCAAGTCGAAGCGTCGGTTGAAGAAGAAGAAGAGCGAACAGGCGGCCCCCGGACAGTTCTCCCTCCTTGAAGAGTACATCCGTAGCAAGTGCCCAGACATCGAGCCCACAGCGCCACCGCCGGTGTCTGCATCGCCGGTCAATAACGTTGATCACGGCATGCTGGTCGGTCCAATCGCTGCCGTGCATCCGACCGGATCCAACCCACCTGCGATGGGGATGTACCTCAACCCAGCCAACTCAGCCGGATCGCCCCGCCCGGGAACGATGAATCTGAACATGCCGCCGCTGCCGGACCTCAACGCCTACGGCGAGCTACAGGAAGGATACTACTTGCCGTCCTTCACGCCGGACAACCTGCAATATGGACTGCACGTACCGGCGGCTCAAGACATGCATGCTGCCTATGCGAGCCTAAACTTGTACCCATTCGCTGAGAACCTCGCGAGCAACGTGGAGTTCGAGTGCCAATCCTCCAACCAGGCGAATGTAGGTGGCTACTACAGTGAGATAGGCCCGAGCAGCAACGGTGGCAGCGGCGATCCAGACGACATCGACGTCGTCCAAATGGCCTCGAGGGAGTTCTTGACTCCGTCCGAAGACGAGGTTACTCTAGACATGAGTAGATTCTAGATTCAAGTGAGACAGTTTGCGAGAGCAATCCCCTAGATAGTTTGTTGTTAAATGTTGTTGTGTAGTACTTCGAAGAAGAACACACACCTGCGCGCGTGTGTGGTGTGTACTTTCCTTATTTGAATATTTTGTAATAGTACCTTTTTCGTGGTTCGTGTGCTGGAGAGCCTTAATTTGTTGTAATTGACTTTTTTCAATGTAGACATCGATCAGCGTATGCAATATGCATTCGCATTTCTGTTCCATTAAAAAAAAAGGAATTACTATATTGCATTCGCATTTCTATTCCATTAAAAAAAAGAATTACTAGCATCCGATTGTATCCGACAAGCCTACTAGCAACTATTTTGCAACCCAACTCATCCGCGGTCACCGTGTGCACCCTAGCGAAGCGCAACCGCGTCTTCGCCCTCACCATCACCACCGACGACAAGCACCACCTCGGCCACTCCCTCATCTCCTCTATTTGCTCCGCGCTCTCCTCCGCCGCGGCCTTGATCAGTCCAGTGCGGCCCTTGTCATCGTTGCTAAGGGCCGCTTCTTCTCCAACCGCCTCAGCATCGGGCTTGACCGAGACCTCCCATCCACGCCTCGGGGAGCTCATCGATGCCCTCCGCCCCCTCACCACCAACCTTCTTGTGTTCCCCATGCCCACCATCGCGGCCATCACTGACCACGCCTTCGCCGGTGGCTTTCTCCTAGTGCTCTGCCACGACTACCGCCTCCTGTGTGCCGACCACGGGGTGCCCTACATGAGCAAGTTTGACATTGGACTCAGCACCTCTCCTTCTCATCCAGGTAGGCTTTGCCTGCATTTTCTCAAAATGCTACAATATCGTATGTCCGTTGTTGCATAAAGTGATTTAGTTTGTTGCAATGCATATTGCTAAATTTTGTAGCAAACAAGATTTTTATTGCTAAGGGTTGTTGAATTTGTTGTTCCAGAGTAATTTTTTGTTGCAATATGTTAATTATTTTGTTGCACCAATTTATCAACATAGATTTGTTTCAACTGAAACCATTTTTTGTTATACACATAGGTTCTCATTGTTATGCTAGCCACAAATTTTATAGTTTCCCTATTTTTTTTTTAGGATATTACATTTCTTTTTCGTATGTTGTAGCACATGCTACAATTGTTGCACTAATTTTCTAGTTATATTGTGCCAACTCATACGATGAGAAGCTTCCCACTAGACGTACGATCCCTAGTCATTTCCTTGAAAAAAAAAGTGCTTCTTCTCTGCTCTCTTTTTTTTTTTTTGTGCTGCCACGTGGTCAATCATAGCATTTGGTATATGCCTTTTTAGACGTATATGTACATGTATGAGTTTGCTTCTTTTAAGGGATAGTCGGAGCAGCATTGCTAATTTAAGGGGTGACATGTGGCGGTACCTTCTTTCTTCTTTCACTCACTTTTCTTCCCTCTCAAACGATCTTTCGTCGTGACATATGGCAATATCTGCTCCATCCCTTTTTCCTCCCCACTCTCTTCCCCTTAAACTAAAAAAAGTTTGTGTTTTCAAATTTCCTTCCCAAGCTTTTTAATTAGAAGTGATTTTAATCATTTAAAAAAATAATCAAAATTTTTAGAACTGTATGTTTTTTTATTCGAAAGTTTCTTGAACCGAATGTTTTTGAACGAAAGATTTTCAGTTGGATTATCTAAAAATTTCGAATAGAAATTTTTATGCTGAAGAAAAAGGAAGAGGCAGGAAAAGGGAAGTGAAGAGTGGAAAAACGGATTGGAAGGGGAGTGAAAGCATGAACGCTATGTCCGCATCAAATAATTAGTAAGAGTAACATCAAATTATCAATTCCCTATACGGATATATCGGTCATCATGATCCACCGTATCCTTCGGTATTAATATGTATATATACATAGTGCGTCAGAGCGGATGTGGAGGCAGGCTATGCTGACGCCGCAGGGCTTTTCTGCTCGCGGACAAAAAGAAGTAGCTAGAAAGAGTATGGTTGTAGCCAGGGTTTACGTACGTATATTACCGAATCCAAGTCGAAAATTGTCCACATATGAGTAGCGAATTTTGTTAAAAATTGACAGAAATTGGACGAAATTCAAAATATTTTTGTTTTGAACTCGGCGGTCAAACAACTGTGAAATAATTCGGTTTTTACTATTTTCAACCAGTTTACATTGAAAATCGGCACACTCAACGGAAGTTGAAAAAAAACTTTTCAAAATTTTGGTTTTCAAAAATATCTCAAAATTTTGATTTTGCTCGAAAGCGTCTCAAAGCTATTAATACTATTTTTTGGAAAATTTTAGATAAATTTTCCCAATTTTTCTATTTTTTGAATTTGAATTTGAATTGGACCAGTTTATCTACTGGTTCCGTTTCTCGAGCCAGACCAATACAATAAAAAATCGGTCGATTTTTGCCAATATTGTGAACCCTGATGTAGAGTACAACACTGTTCTTTGATTTATTTTTTTTAATTAGGCACTGTTCCTTGACTCCCCCAGGCCCCAGCCCAATGCGTTTGGTTCATGGGATGATGTTGAATGGGATGGGATTGTCCTGTACCATTTGGTTCTATTATTTTAGGTGAATAAGATGGTTCAGCATCTAGAGGGAATATTCCTCAAATTTGTATCACTTGATCCAGGATGGGATAGTTCCATTCAAGCAACCAAACGTATGGATGATATTTTTTTTGAACCATCTCATACATGTACCACTTGTACAGGCAACCAAACACGTACGCTAGCTCTTCCAATGGTGCGCCAGGGATTGTGTCTGCCTATTTCTGCAAGCGATTACGGAGTAACTAGGTTTGTTTATATTTTCTTAAGGCACAGTGGCCCCTAAAGTTCTAATATCTTATTTCATTAAAAGAAATTACAAAGTGATTACAGTTCCACAAGAGCCAAACAAAGAAATTGAAGTTACAGAAATGTCCCTGCAAATCCAAAGATACTGAAGCTTTGTGTGTTCATCGCCATCAACTACGTACGACGAAGAGCTAATTGCGCAGGGGATGCATATAGGGGATGTATATATATAGTGGCCGGCTTGAACCTTGTGACTTTATTTTGTTTGCATGGCAATTATGCTGCCGGCTTGGTAATTAATCGTTGTGAGTATAATGGACTTAATTATAGTAGTGGAGTCATTTACGAGGGCACTAACACATTTTCATGGCTAGTGTAAGAAATGCGTATTTACGCCCAATTGCGTAGACCTCGATCATAGATCTTCTAGCAAGTAGCAACTCCATTTTAGAGTGGAATATGTGCATGCTGCATCTCATAGGTGTTGTTTTAATTTTCAAGGATAATATTCTGTGCAACATTTCCAAATAATTTAATGACATCCTTTCGTCCGTATGAATTTGCCAGAAATATCAAATATCTATATGTTATTTCTGGAGTGAAAGTTAGATAATCTTGTTTTTTTTTCCCATTACAATGTGGACGTACACACACGCACACACTCCGCTGTATCCCCTTAAGATAACCACTTTAGTCGTCGAAAATATATGTTGTCCACGTTTCCCAACAGAGCTAAGTCAACCACTTAATTTGCTCGTAAACAAAAAAACATCATGACCATTTTTGGATGATTTGTGTCTTTAATTACATGCATGTGTGTTGGATGGTCATTTCTGTGGGTATGACATGTGAAAAGACCATTTATGAACATATAGACGTGTATATTGTATGTGTATAATTGTGCGTGGAAGACGTAAAGATAGATTTGAAAGGGGGTAGTGCATTCATTCAATTATACTCACACATGCAGACATTATATGAGAGATGGATAGGGTATATTTAGGGAGTTTTGAGAAGGTGAGACCCTTACAAGAATGTTTTGCATGATTAATTAATCAAATATAAACATAAATAATATGGTTGTATGTGTCTATGATTTTATCGAAACAGCCACATTCGACATGTAAATTAAGGGCATAAAATCCTTATAGAAAATCCCGGCAATTAAGACTATAGAAAATTATAATCCCTTAAAATTCATTGTTTATTAGAATAACTAAATACATAATTACTCATAAAAGTATATGCTGTAACAAAAAGACGAGTGGTGTAGCTAGTTGCAACCCGTGTGTGGACCGAATGTGAGGAACACACGGGCTATATGTACGTGTTGCAGGTTGCTCGACTCAATTTTTCCTGCTGCACTTTTATGGAATTAATTAATTTAATTAGGTTCTATTTTTTCCTTCAATATTACATCTATTACATGGGAAGTTTTGAAGGCCAACTAGGGCATTCATGTCGCTCCCCGCCATTTTGCAAAAAAGCCCCCCAGTTTCCTCCAAATTACGGATAGATCCTTTGAAAATTACAAAGTCCTCAATATTTTTTTTATATTTTTTTCCCAAACCTGCGAGGTAAAAACTATTTTTTTTTTCAAAATAGACCACGTGTTCTTCCGAATAGCGTTTAGGTCCCTCCTTCGTTATTTTACGAAAAAAAACTCGAATTAAATACAAATCTCGAACGACGGAAAGAGCTATTTTCTAAATTTTTGGAGTAACGCTTAGGTCCAAAAAAAATACGAACATGCCCCGTCCAAGTCCCTCCGTTTTTCCTAAAAAAAACAATTTTGTCAAAAGAAATATGTGTACAGCTCTATCTCTAAAAAAATTTTCAACTCGATCTCTAAATATTTTCCAAAACATGCATTATTACCCGATGACGCATAGGGTGTTAAACTCAGCAAAAGAGGGTTCTTTCTCCATTTTTCCTAGGAAAAAACAAATTCGTCAAAAGAAACATATGTATAGATCTATCTCTGTAGGGTTTTTTTTTTTTTTTTTTTTTTTTTTTTTTTTTGCAGATCGATTCCTAATATTTTCCAAAACATGTATTATTACCCGGTGAACGCATAGGGTATTAAACTCGGCAATTCCCGGGAAAACCAATTTTGTCAAAAAAAAAATATGTGTACAACTCTCTATCTTTGTAGTTTTTTTGTAGCTCAATCTCTAATATTTTCCAGAACAAGAAATATGTTTACAGTTGTATCTCTAGAGCTTTTTTTGCAACTCGATCTATAATATTTTTCGAAACATATATTATTATCCGGTGAACATATAGAGTGCTAAACTCGCCAAAAGAATATCCTTTCTCCATTTTACTCGGGAAAAAATAATTTCGTCAAAAGAAAATATATTCAACTCTATCTCTATAATTTTTTTTGTCAACTCGAAAGCTAATATTTTTCGGAACATGTATTATTCTTCTTCTTCTTTTCAAAGAGACCCGTCGTTACGTAAATTCATCGACGGTTCTTACCAGCGTATTTTTTAAAAAAAAAGAAAACAAAAAAACAAAAAACGATTAGATCATTCTACTTTTTTTCAGAAAAAAAAAAGTTAGATCAAATTTCGCACGCGAGGTAACGAGTGCGACCCTACCTATTATGATCAATGAAGAAAACGGATGCCTTCCATGCACTTGCCCAAGATCCTGCTCCACGATATATTATTTTATGTATAGCTTTTATAATTTATACCGATGACGATCGATCAGCCAGAGAAGAAATGCAAGGCTGTCTTATGCGAATGGTTCGGTGACTTCGGTCAACATGAGAACTTGCATACACCAGCACATGGCATTGAATGCCACTCATAATTTTCTTTTGGCACTGTTGTGATTTAAGGCGTACGTACTCCTGCATACAGGTAAAAAGAAGACAAGAAAACTCATTCAAGAGCCACGAAATTAGAACCACCAGGCATACCTCATGACTCATGCTCCGGAGTGTACAAGGGGTCGAGGCTTCCCTCCTGGCCCGAGCCAGGGACTTTAATTTGGTCGACCATATTCGAAAAAGGAATTCCAATTAGGAAGAGATTACAAACGGTTTAGCAGTGATCGCTACCCAATGGTCGATGTGTCCAACGGCCGAGATTTCGGACCCCTCCGAGATTCAGAATCTCGGTCGGGTAAAAAATTCAAAAAAAATTAAATTTCGGATTTCTCGGTGAGATCTCGGTGATTTCGGCCGAAATTTGATGGTTTTTTACTAGATTTTAAATTTTGTGCATTGAATTTGATTGGATTTAGGGTCAAGATCATCCACAAAAAAATTCAAAAAAATTTTACATGTTTTTGACAATTTTTTTTGTCAGTTCAATTTGTCGGTTATGACTGTCCGAATTTTTTAAACATTTTCAAGATTGATCATCATCTAAAAATTTTATGGGACTATTATGGATGTGTTAAGACCATTCACAAAAATTTTCAAAAATTTCTAAAGTGATTTGTACTATTTTTCATTCAGGTGAATTTTGTCGGTTCGTCTTTAATAGCACTATTTGAATTTTTTAAAATTCCTAAAGGTTGATCATCATCTAAAAAATTTATAAGAATATTATGAATATATTATGACCGCACACAAAAAAAATTCAGAAATTTGTAATGTGGTTTGCACCATTTTTCATTCGGTTGAAATTTGGTGGTCAACCCTTTTATTAGGACAATGAAAAAATTATCAACTGAAAATTTTATGGAAACATTAGTGATGTGTCAAGACCACCCAAAAAAAATCAAAAAATTTTGACTTATTTTGAACCATTTTTGGGTCGGTTCAATGTGGACCGAGATCTCGGATTTCCCGATTGAAAAAAAAAAACGGATTTGAAATTTGATTTTTGCATTTCGGTCAGATTTTATCCGAAATTTCCAAATCTCGGCGAGATTTCGGATTTCAACCATCTCCGAGATTTATACCAAAACGAGATTCGAAACCATAACCCTCCCATGTCCATCACGCGAAACCGATGATGTGTACTAAAAAAATCTGTGGTTTCTCCACGTAAATGGGCCAAACTGCAAACCTCTCTAAGCTATTGTCTCTGTCCTTAGGCCTGTAGCATCTGAGTTAGACCAGAGTAGAATTTTACGAACTGCCCTCGTGAGCCGAATCCTGCGGCCCTATGCTACAGTTTTAGCTGCCCTCGTCATGGATATCCAGGTCCGTGTGAATGTGGCCCATCATCATTCAGGTTCAGGGTGGCCTATGCTGCAATGCTCCGATTTTTTCTTCTTCCCCTCCCATTACTGCTGTCTTCAGTCAAAACAGCAGTTTTGTGCGACCGTCTGCATGCCGATGTATGCTTAACATCTTTTTTTTTTCATTTCGTTGCATATAAAAGAACATGTTGTAGATAGGAGGTTACAATGTATTATTGCTCTCATGGAGGTGCAGCCGAACCGTTCGTCCAGTTGTGCAGATACAATGGACTTGTGGTGTGATCGCCCACAGATTTGGGTCGTCTCGTGGAGGAAGAAAGGTTGCCTCTGACTGGGGAGCAAGTGCCGCGCCCTCGCGGCGGTTTAGATGAAGGCTTGTTGGTCAGTGCACCACATATGCCTAGACAACACGGCCTGGTTCATATCCAGTTGGACCGGTTCTAATTCTATCAACATTCAACAAGAGAAGAAGTAAATATCAAATATGTATGTCGTATCTAGAACTAGTCTGCTACTATGAATTTTCCTTGTGCTTTCTATAGCTGGTATGTTAGTCCATTGGATAAGCTGAAAAAATGTAGTAGTTGAATAGCTCCTGTAATTTATGATAGATGATACTCGTATCTTGAAAAAAAAAGGGGGGCTTCTGGGCTTTGGCTCAATACTGATTTTAGCTACCTTTATCAGGTTTCTGGTATAAAAGGGAGGGGGGCAACAAGCATTGGCCATCAGATTAGTCATTTCAACATCACTGTGCAGCACTGTTCTAGTCATCTAGCATGTCCTATTCGATCGACCGACTCTTGTATGGTTATCAGATTAGTCGTTTTGGACTTAAAATCTCGAAATGGCTCCAAAGTCCAGGCACATCCGGCTGGTTAACTTTCAAGCTGTTTGGTTATCTGGCCAGACTCGTAGGAGTCAGGAACCGGTGTTTAGTTGCTCATTGTATCGTATAAGTCTGTATCCACACATGTACGAGCTACATCAGCACGATGCACAAAACACTCATAGCCAAACTCGTAGAAAACGAGCTCCATAACCGTTTCTTCGGAGCCAGGCTTCTACGAGACGGCAACCAAACAGCCTCTTTGTGAATCTCAGGATTTCAAGTCCCTCATACGAGCAAATTGCACGCTTTGTTTGATGATGTTAGGATTTCATCTCTACAACTTTGTTATGAATAGGTATTCTAACAAACTCTTGTTAGCAGAACAATGATAACATTCAATCAAATAAATGTCACATTGAATGATATTTACAGTGGAATATATACATAAACTGCAACTGAAATACATCAGCCTAATGTTACAAAAATAATCTAATTGAATCGGTATGTCTCAGAAAAACATGAATAGCAGATCACATCACATCACAACACGCACATGTATCAACTAGTACTGCTACTGCATACTCCCTACTGAAATGAATCACATCATTATAGACACAATGATGCATAGATATCTTCAAGCCTGGAAAATTCGTAGGTCGTCGTCGGCCAGCAACCAACCTCGAAACTTCGCCGTTTCAGCTTCGCCTGGACGAAACAGAGGCGCCGGCCAGGTGCTGAACCCAGTAGTCCGCCAAGAACGTCTTGGCGGCGTCGAGGCTTGGGAAGTACGGCGGCTCGAGGAACATCTGCGACAGCGGGTCCATCCCCTCCGCCGGCACGAACAGCGCCCGATTGCCCGAGCCCTCGGCCGTGCCCATCACGACCGCCACGAGCTGCCGGTACGCAAAGAAGAACCTCCTCACTGCCGCCTCCACGGCCTGGAAAGCCTGCAGCAGCTCCACCTCGCCGGCCTCCTCGCCCCCGCCGCGCCTCCGGCTGTGGTACAGCCTCATGGCCGCCTCCTGCACTCTCGGCCCGCCGTGGGGGTCCACCTCGACGCCCAGCACCCACGGCACACGCTTCTTGAGGTCCCTCGTGGCGTTAGCGACGTGCAGCAGCGCCCTCGACCGGAAGCAGAAGGACGCGTCGGAGCCCGGCGCCGCCCGTAGCGCGAGCTGGCTCTTGAGCCGCAGGAAGTCGTCCGGGTCCATCAGCAGGTGCAGATCCTCGACGTCGGCGAGCAACTTCCAGACACGCTCCAGGATCCAGCAGTCGATCGCCGCCGCCTCCCAGTTTCTTGCTTCGATTCGGTCGTTTAGGCGGGCGACAAGTTGGGAGGCCGCGCACAGCCAGGATTCGAGTATCTGGTGGATGGTGAACAGCGCCTCGTTCTCCCGGTTGCGGTAACCGGTCTTGGGCTCCGGCGCGACCTTCGGCTTGAGGGAGTGCAGCTCGTGCGGCTGCACAACGCGGTCGTACTCCAGCACCGGCTTGCCAGCGAGGTTGGGCTCGCCGAGGCCGAGAGAGAAGGCGCAGCCCTGCATCTGGCTCTCGATGGCGTACATGATCTTGGCTGCGATGGTCTCGGACTTGTCCCACGCCGCGAGGCGCGGGAGCAGGCTTGCCTCGCTGACGTGGCACACCACCGCGGCGGCGCTCCCCGGCAGCTGCCACACCTCAGACGCGCTCCGCTCCCGCGGGAGCACGCCCTCGGACGCGCTCAGCTCGGCCAGCGGCGCGCACCGCTCGCCATCGCAGAGCGCGGCCACCAACTCCACCTCCCGCGCCGCGAGCGCCTCCAGCCGGCGCGCGAGCTCGCGGCGGTTGGCGTAGCCCCGCGGGTCGGAGAGCGCGACGGACACGAAGCGGAAGGTGATCTCCAGCGCCTGAAGCGCCGGCTTCACCAGGCCCTCGTCGGCCCACTCGGGGCAGCACCTACCCTTCCACAATCTCGACAGCTCCGGCAGATGTAGGTATTGCTCGTACGCCTCCGCCGCCGAGTCGTCCTGCGCCCTCAGAACAACCGACGTCGACGAGGGGGCACACGGCTTGTCGTCCGGCCGCACCGTCTGGACGGCGGACATCTTGGGCTTCGCCATTTCCGCGCTCCAGTTGTACTCTCGGGTTAACGTTTGGTATGGATTTTTCCCACTACTGCACTAAAGCTCGTAGCTTCTGTTCTGGTTTTGAGCTTTGCCTCGAGACTTATTAGAAGGTGACTCGCGCTGCTCGCGCAGAGGAGTAGAGGACTAGAGGAGCGTGATGGCGTGCGTGGTCTGAAATTGAATCCTGCAAACCGCGGGTGGGCTGGCTGGCAATAAATTAGCGCGAAAAAGGCGGGAAAAAAAAAGAGGTTTCGAGCTTATCCGGAGAGCTAGGCGTGGGTTGTGAACCGCGACGCGTAATGCGTTTGCGCTGTCCAAGTCGTGGATCGGCGTTGTTTTCTGGTGTTCGGGCATCGCACGTCGTTGTATTTTATGGAACGCGGCCGTCTCTATCCGTTTGTCCATCCTAGGCCGGCTCAGTCAGGGCCCGCTGCATTTCTGTTTTTCCACTACCCGTCTGGTGAAGATTATCAAACGAAAACTTCATCCGCTTTTCATCTTGCTTATTCGCTATGAGAGAACTAATTTCACACGCGAGCGACGTACTAGGTTAGTTTGCGATTTTGGTCGGCAATGTCGTAAATGCAGGCTTTTTTAGTTTTGTTTTTCATCCGGAAGTAGTGAACGTACCTTCCATTAAAAGGCTCTGCAGTTCCGGCCGGGCCGGCTTTCGGCAGCCAGTTGACTTTAGTTTGTTTCTTTCTTTGGTTATTTAGCACTATTAAACGTTCTCGACAACCAGTTTTGTACGCGCTTAAATACGCCCTCTCCTTATCTTCTCGGATGTTTAGCACGTAATAATTTGGCCAATTTTGCTTGAGCATGACGACCTCATTTACACGATTTGATAATAGGTACTACTGTATATTAATTCAGGCGTTACGCCGAAACCAGAATGCGTGATCAATGGAAATAACCTCTTATACTGCACAATTTCTTCGCTTACTGTTAACTTTCGGTTACCCTGACTCCTAAATATCCTAAAAAGCAAAGCCCAAGCAGGCATGGTTATTGGCAGTAGCAGAGCTAGAAAAAATTCAAAGCTTGGGCAAATTTAATTACGGCCTGGGCTGAGCTTGAGTGTCTGTTGTTAATTGCTATATAACCTAGACTTGAACCCTGCTAGATAAGCCACCAGATAACCCATTTGTTAGCCCTAGTATATAGTCATTAAGCTTTAAGTTCGGACAACAGCCCTGCCCACCGGGCCCTCGCCGGTGGTTATTGGTTAGTGCTTAATAGCCGGATTTCACCGGGGCTTACAATGCCATGCTGATACGGCATGCACCAATCCCATAATCCCATCAGCTCGCCGCTCGACTGGAAGCTGGAAGGTTCACCTGTGATGTTTCGCACCCACATGGCATGGCATGGCATGGATTTGCTCGAGATGTTGAACCAATCAAAACTTCAAAGACTGCAAGTCCATCTTTACCTGCCGCTAGCTCTGGGTTGGCTGGCGCTCTGCGAGACCGTCCGCGCTGCCAAACTTTGACGGCGGACGCGCCGAGTGAGTCCACAGAGATCAACTCCCTCGTTCTAAGAAGTGGAAGCAGCCGAGAAGATTGTCTTGCTTTAGGAGGGAAAGCTGTGATTACTTTGCTATTCTTGGTGCTTCTCTCTCGATTAGTTTTTTTTTTGTTCATGTGTTTTGAAAGTTATAAGAGACCTGTGCTAGCTGCTCTAGACATATCCTGAGGATTAGGCTTGTGACGATAACTACGGAGTTTATAAGCTGTTGTTTTATTAAGTTGACCGCATATTTGCTAAGTCCTTTACTTGTAGCGTGTTTGGTTCGCTGCTCCCTTGTGCCTGGCCCGCCCCAGCCAGGCCCGCGAGAAACGGTCTCGCGTCCCGTTTTCGTGCATGCAGCAGAACAACGCGCTTTTCTCTTGCAGTGCATGAGCGGGGCCAGGCTAAGGCGAGGAAAGCTGCCAACCAAACGCCATCTCCGATACAGTCAACGCACGCGAAGAGCTTGGCTCAGGGAAGCGCGCGCGAAGAGCTTGGCTCGGGGAAGCAGCGAACCAAACAGGCTATTGACGATTTGTTCCTTCTTCTATGTAGGTATTCGTGCATATCCAGGAGGTACAGTAGGGGGAACTGTTTTAGGTGAGGAAGACATGTCGATAAGACGATAAACGAAAGCAAAGTATGTAGGTCAGCAGATTACCTGCCTAAGTTACCCGTGACGCCAGAGCATACGTCCACCGACTGAACAGTCGATGTACACGACATATAAGCAAGAAACAGTGAGTTCAGATGATTACCTCGACCGTAGATATACATCCTATTGCGTAACGAGTTCAGACGAAGGAAACGAATAGGCAAAATTTCTGAAGAATAGTTTCGTCTCTGAGAATATTCATCTGAGCACAAGAGGCAGGAAGGCTCGTAGTTAAATCCAAACAGCTACCAATACCAAACGTATGGAGCACACTTGATTGGAGAATCCGGCATTAACAGCATCTTATTCCTCTTCCGTATGCCATTGCCAATCTTGTGAAAACAACCGAATGAAAAAAAATATATACAAGCCATTGCAAAATACCGTAGACCATGTATATGACCGAGCGTAAATCGTATATCGTCAGTAACTTCCCCTTGACCACTCATGATCGGTCATTCGTGGGATTCCCGACGATACCCTCGGTTATTAGTTTAACGAGGATTTTCATAGCACTCGGTAAATACATGAGTGAGAGGTTTTTTCTTTCTAACGGGGTATAGAACCCCCCAGTAATTTCTCACAACTATATGTGAGATTTTTTGTGTAAAGAATGTAAAAAAAAAATCAATTCTAGGGGATTAACCTCACAACTTGTTTGCACCACAATCCCTTCAGTTAATTTTTTTTTTCAAATTAGAAACACGTGATGCCTAGGATTCGAACTCACAACCTCTCCCTCCTGACTAACTTACCACAACTGTCTTCTTGCTAGAAGCAACAAAAGTACTTCTTTTAACTCTTGTTCTCATGATGTTTTATCAATTATTTAGTCAAATATATGATTTTAAATGGAAAAGTTGTCAACTATAAAGTTGTAGATTTCAATGAGAGCTACATTTTTCATATATACATCACCTTCATCCAGCCTCGTATGAATTTTGCAATAGCTCAGTGTTTGACTTGTACCCTCACAAAAAGTTTGTACCCCGTCGGCAAATCATTGCAATAACCGAGTGTTACCTATACACACACTAAATGTATTTTCACTCGGTGATTGTTTGTAATGGCCGACGGTTAGCATTGCACTCATAGTAATTGTTGTACCCTCTCGGTGATTTCATACTATGACGGAGGGTTTTCCACCAACCGTCGGTTTGTGGTAAACCCCATCGGTAAATCTTCTAATAGCCATCCGTTTTTGTTCTACCGTCGGAAAAAGATGCACCGTCAGCCACCTTAGTTTTTCCCGACGGCCCGCAGGCCATTACATTTCACACTCGGTAAAATTTAGATTTCTAGTAGTGTCTTCGTCTTACGCAAACAAACTAGTACTACGAATTACCTTCTTGTGTGTGTGTGTATGTATGAAGCCTTTTTCGTACTCCTGGGAGTACGTACTCCCACCTTTAGTATACCGCTTAAACTAATGTGTTATACTCCTTTATCACTTTCAGTATACTCAAATAATAATTCTAAATTACTACAATGCAAC